>JAEIFM010000178.1:0-1321518 GCA_018901885.1 Zaprionus kolodkinae | reverse complement strand
CAATAGAAATATCTATGAGGCAGCTGCTGCTGCCACACAGCCCACACGACCAATTAGAATAAACCACTCAGGGAATAGATTTCAGCTAAGCGATAACTCGCTTAGGCTTCTTAACCTTAAACAGCAGTACAAGAGAGAGCTGCTTATCCAACACTCTGTAACAAGCCGTCAACTCTATAGAAGGACACAAAACCAGCTTAAAAAATCTCTTAAAAAAGATAAAGCAAATATAGTAAACAGCCTGCTCGAGCAAGTCGACACCAGCGACCGCTATAGAATGCAAAAGCTTTGGCAAGTTACAAATAAAATTAAAAGACATCCAGAACCAAACTGGCCGCTTAAGATCCAGCAAGATGCTAATTGCCCTCCGTCATGGACAAGAACCTGTCTTGAAAAAGCGGAAGCCTTTGCAGAGCATCTCGAACAGCGATTTTGTCCTATTTACTCCAACTCAGACAATGATAGAGCTGCAGTTATGCGAGAACTTGATCTTGAAGTCAGAAATAAGCAACAGTCGCAACAATCTGGGATAGCTTCCTCTTCTCGACCCGTCTCTGCTGCTGAGATCCTGCAAATAATTGATACATTGCCTCTCAAAAAATCTTCTGGGTGGGATAACATTAACAATAAAGTCCTTAAGGCTCTTCCAAATCATGCAATTATATACCTAAGCCTGATATTTACTGCCATACTTCGTTTTTCTCACTTCCCTCAGAGATGGAAACTTGCAACCATTTCTATGATTCTCAAGCCTGGCAAATGCGCGAACGAAGTCATTTCCTATCGGCCAATCAGCTTACTATGCAGCTTCTCAAAACTATTCGAGAAAATTCTAATGGAAAGGCTCTTTGAAGTAGAAGACTTCTGCATAGCGATTCCAAGTCATCAGTTCGGCTTCAGAAAGGAGCATGGAACAGATCAACAGCTGTTTCGAGTCACCCAATTCATTCTCAAAGCCTTTGAGTCGCGTAAATACTGCTCTGCTGTCTACATCGACATCAGCGAGGCTTTTGACCGTGTCTGGCACGCTGGGTTGCTTAATAAACTCGCGAAACTCTTGCCTATCGATCTCTTCCTACTCCTACAAAGCTATCTTCATAACAGATCCTTTTTGGTAAAAGGATTGAATGATGTCAAATCACGAACATGCCAAATCAGAGCTGGTGTTCCTCAAGGCAGTGTCCTGGGGCCCCTGCTTTACACAATATACACATCTGATATGCCACTTCCTAGTCCTAATTCCAGCTGCACACTTCTTCTTTCAACTTTTGCTGACGACACGGTCATCATGGCCACTTCAGAAGTCCTGCAATATGCCGTAAGAGCAAATCAACGTTACCTTAATAGACTTGAAACCTGGGCCAAACTATGGTGCATCAAAATAAATACTAGCAAAACAGCACACATTATTTATAGCACCCGTAGGCTAGACCCAGCACAGAGAACACTTACTCTCCAGCTGAATGCAAATGACATAGCCAATAATACCCGTCATAAATATCTAGGGCTCCATCTTGATAGCAAACTTAACCTGAAATTCCACATAGCACAGCTTCGGGCAAGACTAATAGGAATCTCTATAAAACTCAAATGGCTCCTTGGTAGGCAATGCAAACTTACCAGAAAATGCAAGGCTCTGGTTTATAAGCAGCTTGTTGCGCCCGTATGGCATTACGCAATCCCCATATGGGGTGCTCTTGCCTCTACCTCCCAGGTTCGCCGTATTGATGTCCTTCAAAATAAAATTATACGCAAAGCCACTAATACACCATGGTTCACAAGAAACCTAACCATGCTAGAATGCTATAATATTGCCACTGCAGAGGATATATTTATGTCAAGTAGCTCTAGACTTACAAATACTCTTGCTAATCACCCTAATATTGAAGCTAGGTTACTTATCATTCATCCTTATGTCCCACAACGCCTTCAACGCAGCAGATATTCCACACAACTGGAAACATGTATCATCCCCCTTCAATCCCAAATCCCCCACCCCCAACCTCAACCTCACCTGCCCACACTTATCAGACTTGCTGAATATGAGGCAGAAAATAGAGCATCAGTGCAAATAATTACGCCGCGCCCCTACCCTCCTATAAGGATGAGCGAAGGGCTAATAAATTCATACAGACGTGATCTCAGACATGGAAACATAACAAGAGAAAGATTGGTAGAGAGACTACAGGGACAACACATAAACATACAAAGGCTTGTGCTGCCAGACTTCTTAGTTATGGAGCAACGGGGCCCTCCCGAACTTTGGCAGTACAACCAAACCCTGTACACCCAACAACCTAATCGATTACTAGTACTGAGACCTCAGCCGTCTAACCTGCAACAATCACAAAATACGCCAATCTCATGCACCCAGGAAGCACAAACTGTTAATCAGCAAAATGAACGGGATAACCAGGACAACCATCAGCTGTCGCATCAATCACACCCTCGGCCAAACATACAGACGATCACACCCGAACAACGTCTTACTAGGCTTCGTGATCTAGTACATGAGCTTCTTCAACGGCCTCAACCACCCTAAAAACTCACACTAAAGGCAAGCAATAATAAACTATTAATAATCAATAATAAAGAACAAACTTTAATAAACTAAAAATCTTATCTAATACAACAATTGAAATATATCTCTAAACACTTTATATAAAACAGTAAAACAAAAAAAAAAAAAAAAAACATTCTTTTAAAAAATAATCCACCACTTGGAAATCCTCTCTCTCCCAGACTGCAAGACAAACCTACAAAAAGAGAATTAAAAATAAATGAACTGCCGATAATAATCTTATAATAAATAATTTAATAAATATACAACAACAAATCTTACCTTCAATCACCCCTATAACATTTCGTCATCCATTTATAAATCAGTAAATAGATATTTATTATAAATTCACGGATTTGCCAACCCATTTGCTACTCGTCATTTGAAAATAAATCCTGCAAAATATAACAAACATAAACAAATAAAAGGAATAATAAAAATGAAATAAACAAAATTAATAAACTCTCCTGTTTGGATCTGCACATCACGACGTCATCTGCCTGCTAAACATAAAATACAAAAAATAAATCAATAACTCATAAAAACAACAGTAATTAAATAAATAAAAAAATCTCACCAGTCTTGAACTCCACGTTCTTCGCCAGCGTATTAATAAATAACTCTTAAAAAAAGAAACCAACTCTGGACATTTCACCTGCAAAACATATTAAATACAAATAAAAAACAAAACTTTCATCCCTCAAAACAAATTAAATACAAATAAGCAAAAGAAATATGCAAACATGGAACTTAAATAACTTACCTGCTGGGAACTCCTAACCTCCACTTTCATCGCCTGCAAAACAAATAATTATATATGACAACCCATACTCGTCTTTTGAAAATAAATCCTGCAAAATAAAAAAAAAAATTTAAAAAAAAAAAAAAAAAAAAAAAAAAAAAAAAAAAAAAAAAAAAAAAAAAAAATAAAAAAATTTCTTTTTTGGTTTTGCACATCACGACGTCATCTGCCTGCTAAACATAAAATACAAAAAATAAATCAATAACTCATAAAAACAACAGTAATTAAATAAATAAAAAAATCTCACCAGTCTTGAACTCCACAACGTCACGTTCTTCGCCAGCGTATTAATAAATAACTCTTAAAAAAGAAACCAACTTTGGACATTTTACCTGCAAAACATATTAAATACAAATAAGCAAAAGAAATATGCAAACATGGAACTTAAATAACTTACCTGCTGGGAACTCCTAACCTCCACTTTCATCGCCTGCAAAACAAATAATTATATACAACTACTCGTCTTTTGAAAATAATCCTGCAAAATATATTAAAAAAAAAATAAATTAAATTAATAAAAGAGAATAAAAAGTAAATGAACTGCCAATAATAATCTTATAATAAATAATTTAATAAATATACAACAACAAATCTTACCTACAATCACCCCCATAACATTTCGTCCTCCATTTATAAATCACTAAATAAAAATTTATTATAAATTCACGGATTTGCCAACCCATTTGCTACTCGTCATTTGAAAATAAATCCTGCAAAATATAACAAACATAAACAAGTAAAAGGAATAATAAAAATGAAATAAACAAAATTAATAAACTCTCCTGTTTGGATCTGCACATCACGACGTCATCTGCCTGCTAAACATAAAATACAAAAAATAAATCAATAACTCATAAAAACAACAGTAATTAAATAAATAAAAAAATCTCACCAGTCTTGAACTCCACAACGTCACGTTCTTCGCCAGCGTATTAATAAATAACTCTTAAAAAAAGAAACCAACTTTGGACATTTTACCTGCAAAACATATTAAATACAAATAAGCAAAAGAAATATGCAAACATGGAACTTAAATAACTTACCTGCTGGGAACTCCTAACCTCCACTTTCATCGCCTGCAAAACAAATAATTATATACAACTACTCGTCTTTTGAAAATAATCCTGCAAAATATATTAAAAAGAAAATAAATTAAATTAATAAAAGAGAATAAAAAGTAAATGAACTGCCAATAATAATCTTATAATAAATAATTTAATAAATATACAACAACAAATCTTACCTACAATCACCCCCATAACATTTCGTCCTCCATTTATAAATCACTAAATAAAAATTTATTATAAATTCACGGATTTGCCAACCCATTTGCTACTCGTCATTTGAAAATAAATCCTGCAAAATATAACAAACATAAACAAGTAAAAGGAATAATAAAAATGAAATAAACAAAATTAATAAACTCTCCTGTTTGGATCTGCACATCACGACGTCATCTGCCTGCTAAACATAAAATACAAAAAATAAATCAATAACTCATAAAAACAACAGTAATTAAATAAATAAAAAAAATCTCACCAGTCTTGAACTCCACAACGTCACGTTCTTCGCCAGCGTATTAATAAATAACTCTTAAAAAAGAAACCAACTTTGGACATTTTACCTGCAAAACATATTAAATACAAATAAGCAAAAGAAATATGCAAACATGGAACTAAAATAACTTACCTGCTGGGAATTCCTAACCTCCACTTTCATCGCCTGCAAAACAAAAATACACCTAAAAATTATTACAATAATTATATACAAAATAAATCTCACCTACAATTATTCCCATAACAGTTCGTTCTCCATTTATAAATCATTAATTAAATATTTACTAAAAGTAAAATTCACGGACTTGCCAATCCATTTACTACTCGTCTTAGGAAAATAATCCTGTAAAATATAATAAACATAAACAAGTAAAAGAAATATTAAAAAGAAAATAGATAAAGTTAATAAAAGAAAATTAAAAGTAAATAAACTGCCAATAATAATCTTATAATAAATAATTTAATAAATATTCAACAACAAATCTTACCTACAATCACCCCCACAACATTTCGTCATCCATCTATAAATCACTAAATAAATATTTATCATAAATTCACGGACTTGCCAACCCACTTGCTACTCGTCACTTGAAAATAGATCCTGCAAACATAAACAAGTAAAAGGAATAATAAAAATTTAATTAACAAAATTAATAAACTCTCCTGTTTGGATCTGCACATCACTACGTCATCTTCCTGCTTAACATAAAATACAAAAATAAATTAATAACTCACAAAACTACAGTAAAATAAATAACTAAATCTCACCAGCCTGTAACATCACGTTCTTCACCAGCAAACTAATAAATAACTTCGAAAAGAACGCACCTTTGGACACTTTTCACCTGCAAAACATATAAAATACAAATAAGCAAAAGCAACATTCAAACATTTAGCTAAAATAACTTACCTCTGGGAACTCCCAATCTCCACTTTCGTCGCCTGCAAAATAAAAATACACGTAAATTTAGTACAAAACTCATAACTAACATTTATAATAATTCAAAAGTAATGAACAAACATAAATTAGTCTATAAACAATTGATAAACAATCTATAAACAAAAAAAAATAAATCAACGCTTGGACATCCGGAAAAACGTCTCACCTTGAATTTGAAAAATAAAAGATTAAATTAATCTTAAACAAATAATCTATAAAGCAAACAAAAAAATCATATTCATATAAAATATAACCTGCTTTGACATCTGCAACTACGTCCTACCTTTAAAATACAAAAATAAGCAAAATAATAATTCAATGCAAATCATTCTTATCCAACGGATCGTCATAAAATTGCATGAAGCATACAAAGAAGAAAGCATAATTCATACAAAACACCATCAGCAAATTGATAAACAAATATAAAAAAAAAAAAAAAAAATTTTTTAACTGCCTCAACATCCACAACACAAAGTTCTGCACCTGTAAATTAATTAATTTTGGGCCCTTGTCACCTGCAAGACATAATACGAAGAATATAACAAAAAGGAAACATAACAAAAAACATAACTTTCCTCCTTGGATCTCCAGAACTCCGCGTCTTCTGCCTGCACAACATAAAATATAAACCCTACCAAAACATAAAATTCAAAACTTTACCATAAAAATATATAAAAACCTACTTGCTGATCGTCCATAACAATACCTAAAAGTAAACAATCAAATAATAAAATTTATAAATTAACAACAAATAATCTCTAAAAAAATAAGTGAAATCTAACCTGCCCTGACATCTACTACACAACGATCTCCACCTGGAAACAAACAAGCAAATATGAATAATTTAAATTAATAAAAACAATCATTAAAAATATATATATATAACAAATATATTAAATAATTGCCACACAACGCCCTTCACCTGGAAATTAAATAATTCTGGACTCTTGTCCATTGACATATCAAGAAGAATTTAACAAAAAGGAAGCCGAACAAGTTACATAACTTCCCTTCTTGGATCTCCAGAACTCCACGTCCTCTTCCTGCACAAAATAAAATTCTAATCACAAGTAATAATAAAAACCCTATCAAAACATAAAATACAAAATTTTGCCATAAAAAATATAATTAATCAAAAATAATCATATAATAAAATGCAAACAATTGCTGTTATCTCATTAAACAAAATACTTAAATTTCACCTACCTCACATCCAAAACACCAACAATAAATTAATAAACAAATATAATAAGCTATAAATGAATAATCATATTTATAATAATTAATAATAAAGAAATATAAAAATCTATAAAAAAAAATTTATATATAATCTGACCTGCATAAACATCTAAAACACAACGTTTTCACATCAAAATAACAAGCAAAAATAAATTTAAACAGTTCTGCAAATACATAAATACAAATAACTTCCCTGCATTCACACGTCCTTCGCCAGCAGCACATAAGATACAATACATCAATTATAAATCTTATAATAATAATCTATAAAAAAAATTTTTTATAAAAAATATAGAATGATACTTAAAAATAACTCACCTGAATGGACCCTTACGCCTTCAAGTTACTCAACTGCAGTATAAAAAAATAGAGAGCTAATAATCCCTATTCACTGATTGAACACTGGAAAACAAACCTGTAAATAAAAACATCCATTAAATTCTCATTATCAACAAGGCATAATACAACTTAAATAACCAAAAAGAAATTTAATAAAATACCTTTGCTCCATTGATCTCCATTTCTCTGCCTGCAAAACGTAGAAATACAAAAAATTAATAAGAATAATTAACCACAACAAATGAACTTACCTGATTTACTCCTACATAATCGTTTTTGTCTCCTGTTAAACAACAAAAAATACAATTAAATAATTTTATATAAAACAACAAATTAATCAAAAAAAAAAAAAAAAAAAAACAATCACCTGATTGCCAAAGTTACTTGGATTGGACATGGACATTATTAAATAACAACATACAAAACATACACAACAAAAATATCAGACGCCTTCAAACACTCAATGCACACCTTTCCAGCCGTGTATTATATACACTAATGCACAACAGCTGACATTCTTTACAATCAATGAACTTGCCCATAATTTTCCTTGCATAAGTGGTCCCGATCCAGCTCCTTTCATCTTCCATATTCCTCCTGCTCCTAAAACATTTTTCAGTTGTAAACACACTGCAATTATAATGCAATAAGTTCATAATTCACACACCTTTCTTTCATTGTAATGCTTTGCTCATGACAAACTCCTCAATGAGCATTAAATAAACCAGCTCGCTTCCCGGCATTACGCACACCAAACCTTGACTACCTAATAAAGCAACAAAACACGTTAATGCAAAACAAGTACACACTCCTGTAATAAGCCACCTACCTTGGTATTATAACTTGACAGCGTCTCACCACATAAACAGTCCTGCCAGTAACGCACGCATGCCGTTAATACAGGTCTTACGTACCTACTCCCTTTTCCTTTCATTGCATGAACAACTTCCTCCTCTTACGCCGCACATTAAGCTATAAATTTAATAAAAGAGGTACATCTATACTTCACCAATACAAGGAATATTACTTACCCTCATCTTATCTATAATTGTTTACGCATGCAATCTAATTTGTTAAAATCTTTCGCCATGTCCATTCTTGCCCTGTTATAAGGAAAAAAAAAAATTAAATTATAAATTTAACTAGAATTATACACTTTTGCTATTTTTCTTACCTTCTTCCCATAATCGCCATCGTCCCCAAGCTCAGGCAAAAATAGAACACAATCTGAGTCAATCATTCCCTTTATACAGCTTGGTGGCCACCACTCCAGTTCTTTGCATGATCCTACTCCAGACCTCCGCTGAATTTCCATCTAAAATATAAAATAAAATCCATACTAACTTCAAATTAATTTACCTCCAATTTAAACAAAACAAAAAATGTAAACAAACCAAACGCAGCTCACTTCACGCTGTTATCGTCTAAATGATTACTATATCGATAATAAACCCGATAACACAAACTGTTAAGCACAATAACTACTCAATTAACAGACCCACCCAATGTATTTTAAACTGCTAGCAAACTTACTAACTACTAAATTAACAGGCTCGCCCAATAGATATTAAACTGCTTACATATATTAAGCAAATAACAAACTCACCAATCAGTCGTTTAAGCCACAATTCTGTTAAGAAGCACACACACATGAAATGATAACATCTCCAAAGCAGACGACAGTTAACAGTCCCTGCCAATTTGTTGCTAGCTAAAACGTTGCTAACAAACTATATACAATATCCCTAGCATAAATAAACAAAATGAATTGCAAGCATAAACAATGCCAAATCTTTAATTTACAATTTAAATAAATTCTATAATAAATTTAAGTAAATACGAAATAACTTATATTATCCATCATCAGCATCCTCACTTACCAGTCACCTTCAATAAAATAAAGTTAAAAAAACAGACAAAAATCAAAATAATAAAACTATAAAAATACATTTTACCTAATTAGGCATCCACATCCTAGCGTATTCAACCTGTTAAATAAAACAATTTATGCTACATAATAATTTCAATAATAATAACACTAACTAATTAACATTCATAATCGACTTACCCATTAATATAGTAAAGGCATACCGGCGACTCCACAATTTTAATGGGCAGAGTCAAGCGACATCTACCCAACATCTGTCATTCTCTCTAATGATACAACCTAAAATTGAAAAAAAAAAACCGAATAAATTAGCAACAAATTACTCATCCATTAAATAAATACATGCTTACATAGAGTACATTGTAGCGCTGCCCTGCAAATTATTTACACATGCCGCAAATAAGCATACTGTCGCTTGTACGGTTTTATGTTCCTCTATCCAGCTCTTCGCATGCTTTTTCTCTCCTCCTCTGTCAAACCTAAAAAGAAAGTTAATAATAATTAATCTGCATCAAATTAAACCTAAAAACTTACCAATTTGCAAACCTAAACAAAACAAAACCTAGTGCTGACACTTCTCTGCCTTTGCACATTTGACATTGCTGTTAACAGTGGAGAGTGCCAATTGAGTAAATTTATCGAACATAACAGCAACTGCTATTTTACATTCAGCAAACAGTCTGTTAACCTGCTTTGCCAACAGCAGCCTTTAAATGTAAACAACATGTGTTGCCAACTACGCAAACTAAAATTGTTGCTAACATAAACAATATTCCCCCTCCCAAATAAACAATATTTGTTTTCAACATTTACAAAATTAAATATCAAGTATACTGCTATGCTACAAAATAAACAGAACTTTTGCTTCCCTCAACTTGCTAACTCAAATATACATGCAATTTTTACACTTAAGCTTCACAGTTATTAAAAAAGACAACAAATACAGAGGAGGAAAGAAAAAGATTAACTACAAAAAGAACAAAAAATATAGATAACAATGCTAAAACAAATAAAAATATAATAAAACAAAAAATATTCATATACAAGCGAAACATCAACAACAATACTTACTCTCAACCCCATCCCTCTTTTCCACAGATTTTCACCTATAAGTATTGCATACTTACCATAACAGTTTCTAAGCCGGACTCCCACGCACCAAAAATACAATTCTCAAGTGGTTCTAGTCCTGCCGAGACCTAATATTAATTTTCGACAGCCGATTAACTGCCAGTTTGGTGAGAGAGAACCCTGACCTCTACCATGGTACACCACAATTGCCTTCCCGTCAACACAACGCTATGCCATCACATTGCTGCCGCTAAAACATAAAATGCTATAAGCCATCACAATCACCTATCCTGAGGAATGACGATTAACACCACTCACACATATATACAATATAATTTATACAGCACACAATAATAATTAGAACCCTTCATTAACTTACTCTTAAACACTTGAAACATGTTAAAATAATTGTATAATTTGTTTAATTTATTTTAATTCACAATAAGCCTCTATGTTTAAACCTAATCTACAAATCCACTAAATCAAAACAAAACTGTCAAATTCAACAACACTAAAGCTAAATTCTGAATAATTCACAGTCAGCCTTATGTACTATTCACAAACAAAATTGCTAACCTAGAATAAGAATTACTAAAATATTACTTAAGCCTAAAATTTGTCATAAATATTTATAAGTTGCCTGTACGGGTAATACAAATAAATATAAAACTATTAAAAAAAAAAGCAGCGTTAAAACTAAAAAAACTAAATTACTTAAGCCTAAAATTTGGTCATAAATATTCTATACTTAGTTGCCTAGTAGCTCGAGTAATACAAATAAATATACCAAACCTAAAACCAATACTCGAGCTTTCGTCTCGTTCCACCGGCGTTACACAAACAATTTCACACCATACTCACACGGCAAACACACCATTTGACACCAATCAAAGGATGCACTGGACCAGAAACGCCTCCAAACCAGGACCGGAACGTCAGATGCGGCAAGATCTGTGGAAATGCAGAAAGTTTATCCATTTCTGCCAACTTTGAAATATAAACTTACCTGTTTTTCCGCCTCTTGCTTGCTCTCGGATCGCTCCAACGCCTTAAGACGCCTTCAGCCACGACTATGCTTCCACATACGCCCATTTGGGGGCATCTCACCTGCCCAAGAATCAATCTGCAGCCTTCAACACGCATAAGACACGATGCACATACATTTGTGCATAATTTTTTTTACACAATTTCATGTGTCCAGCAGCAAGCAGCAGCAGCAGCAGCAGCAGCAGCAGCAGCAACAGCAACTCCATATTTGATACCGACTGAAGTGCGCACCTGTCCAGAAACGCCATCAAAACAAGACCTGGAACGTCAGATGCGGCAAGATCTGTGGAAATACAGAAAGTTTATCCATTTCTGCCATTTTTGAAATATAAACTTACCTGTTTTTCCGCCTCTTGCTCGCCAACTGATTGTTTCAACGCCTTACGACGCCTCCAGCCACGCCTACGTTTCCGATCACGCCCATTTGGGGGCACTTCAACCGCCCAAGGATCTATATGCAACCTTCCTGGTGGACAATATGGACGCTGGCACGCATAGGACACGATGCACATGCAATTGTCCATACATTTTTGCACAATTTTATGCGTCTAGCAGCAAGCAGCAGCAGTAGCAGCAGCAACAGCAACAACAACCGCAACAACAACAACAACAAGCAACGCCATCATCTTGACGAAGAGGAACAGAAGAATCATCAGATGTCATCCAGGAATCACGGCAGCAAAATCTGTAAAATGCATGGTTTTAATCCAATTTCTGCCATCATTTTGAAATTCATACATACCTGCATTTGGCATAAATTTCGTTGCCTGATCCAATGTTTGCTGCTTGCCGACTCCTATGTCTCCTCCTCTTGTGATTGCGCCCACTTTGGGCACGCTTGCCATGCCCCAATTGGCCATACGAGCCCTCAACGACCGACTCCACCCTTGCAGCCTATGGACAAAATTCATTCACTTGAATTATTTAAAAACTGCTGCGATCGTCCCAATCTCCATGCCAATCTGCTTCAATGGTCGCTTGGTATGATTCTGAAAAGGAAAACATACAATTAATATGGATCTACACACAATTTGGTTAATTTTCTAACCAACCGATGCTGCGTGCTTTCTGCACACACACACACACACACACATACTCAGCTACTTACGCGACCTGGGACAACAATTTACATTGAACTCTCTGCCAATATGACGACAAGATGACATCGATGGACCTAGATTAGTTTAATATTAAATAAGTGCAATATTAGTATAAGTTTAACTTACCAGACGCGGTCCTCTTTCAAATTTTACCAAAATTTTAACGCCAATTCGCAATTTTTGCAATTTTAGTATTGATCTCTCTGTCTCTTGTCTTTCGCTATTAGTGCTGCCAACTGCGTTCACTGTACATATGCCCTGTTAGCCGTCCCTGTTAATGCTACAGTTCAATTTTAATGTCAAATGCCAGTCTAGAAACACTTTATGTTATGTTAAGTTAAATATTTACTTCTAACATTTATGATAGGATAGGCAATTTTACCATTTTACCATTTCTATTTTCCTTTGCCTATGTCTTAACATTTACATTCTTCCCCTCTTTCTGCATGGCCTCTCACCAATTGGCTCTCTCACTCAAGTTACACTCAAACGCCATAGAGTGTTGAGCTAGTTCTCAGCATTTTTGAGTGAGAGAGAATGTAAACACACACATATTCATACATATGTATGAATATAAAGGCCATCAACATAATCTTATCCAATGCACCCACCCTTGCAAGAAATACTCTTGCAATGTATCCCTTTCTAAAGTCACACATACACAAACCCGTGTGATCTTATCGTAGGCGCCTCAAACGTTAAAGAGATATCCCTTCCTACGCCAAACAAAACTTTCTCTTGTAGATTTTGGAGAGTTTTTTATTTCTATTTTATAGAGTTTTCTCTACCAAAATTTCTACTGCCCCCCATTTTAATTCAGCCCTGTAAAATGTTGCCAAAATTAGGGTAATGAGACAGATGGCTTCACAGTTGAGAGCTCGAGGCGAACGGACGTGTCCGCTCCGCCAAACACCAGTCATTTCCTAGAACAATCACCACCGCCCAAGTCAATTCTAAGTTAATTTAATTAATTTTAATTGCTTTGTTCACACTATTTATTGTAATTGCGCCGAGCTCCGACAACAACCGCCAAAATGTGTTTATTGTGAATTTATTTATTTAAGTTTTTCTTTTGCAAATAAATTTAAATTCATCGTGTCGAAAGACATAAAAAAAAAAAAAAGTGCTGTAATCTATGTGACAATTTGTGAATATAACCAACTATTCTATATGTGTGCCTTTTTGTTATAAACAATTAACAAAAGAACAAACCGTGATATATTGTGTGCAACGAAGAAAAATCAAAATTCAACAATAATTATATACGTTCGCCCCCTACAAAGCGTGTAAAATTTGCCAAAACTTTTAAACCTTTTTTCATCGCGTCATTGCACACACACACACACACATACCCAGCCAAGAAAGTTCAAAGTGCAAATCATTTCGCGCCAAAACTCACACATACAGGGATAAAGGAAAACTGTTCCCATCGCGCGTTCTCACTCACACACACACACACACACACATATACATACAGACTTTCACTCTCACTCACACGCATGCATGCATAGCAGAGTGCAGAGTGCAAACTATTTTCGCGCCAAATAAATTCGACAAAAGCAAAACTGTTCCCATCGCCTGTGCTATCTCTCTCCTGTGCAAAGGTCGTGCGATCTCGTTCACTCTCACATTTCGCGCCAAATCGGAAAGGAATTCTGACTACACTTTCTCTCTCTCTCGCGCACACATATACACACATATACGCCTACACATACGCAACGAGTGAGAGAATTGTACATCGTCTTTTCGCGCCAAATATTGTCACACATCCGCCCGCATGCACACACGCACACACACACACACACGCCTATACACACGTATACGTACATAAATCAAGCGGAAACTTCTATCTGGTGAATATCTTCATTTTCTCCTAACCTCTCAACATGGCACGAAAACCAATCAAGAAAATGAAATATTCTACCCGCCGCCAAAGACTGGAGAGGGCTTCAAAGCACTTCCCTGAAGCCAAAAAATTGACGACAATCAACACAGACACAGCTACTGATGCACGAACTGGTGTAACTGTTGAGAAGCCTTCAACAACATCATCAGCATCGCCATTACCAACACAGACGCAGACTCATAGCCAACAGCATCATCAAGAGCAACCAGACGAAACACAATTAGATCCAAGGCAACAGGCTGCTCAAACTGTGAGTCTTAGGAATTCAAATTGCCTATATGCTCCTCACCATACGTCCATGGACTTTGATCGGCATTCACCCGAGTCCAGATCACTGGCCATTGAGCTATTTGCCCCCTATGAAGGAATGCATATTACAACCCTATTGCCAAACGAACCTGCAACGCCGAAAACTACGAAAACGTGTACAAAACACGGTGAAGACAAATGCGTCACCCCTACACCCACGTATTGCCCTTCTCTTCTCCTGGAACCGACTCCACCTGCTCTAGAAAGTTATTGCGCGCGAAGCGCAATCGCCATGCCCCCAATAATGACCGCCTATCGTTCAACGGACAGCATAAGACATTCTCCAATGAATGTCAAACTGTTGGGAGAAAATACGCCATCGCAGCAACCACGCGAATTGGCAATTTTCGCCTCACCCCCCCTCCGCCATCAAGCATCATTCGATAGACGTCTGGGTCAACAACAAAGCATGCAGGAACAGGACTGCAAACGAGTGCCCTCTATCTTCGTCAACAAAGTGACGGACATTGGCAATCTCCTCCAGAAACTCCGATCCAATCCGGCCACAGGGAAGTTTGCGATTAAATCAACAAAAGAAGATGGAATTCGTGTACAGTGCGACTCGCTAGCGTCACACTCTGCAATTATGGATACGCTTAGAGAGCATCGCGTTGCCGTTCACACCCACCAGCCTGCCTGTGATAAAGGATTCCGCGTATTCATACGTCATCTCCACAAAGACTCCAGAGCGCCTTGGATCAGCGCCCAACTCAGCCAAATGGGCTATATTACACGCTTTGTGCGTGTAGTAAAGCAGCGTTTTTCTGGCAAACCTCTAAATCTCTGGGAGGTTGTAATAGGCCCACAACATGATCGAGGACACGAGAGGATCCTGGAAACAAAAGAGATTGGAAACCAGGAGATCAAGGTTGAAAGGCCATACGTTTCGCGGGATCCTGTCCAATGCGTCCGATGCCAGGCATTTGGACACACGCGAAACTATTGCAGTCGAGCATTTCGTTGCATGAAATGCGGAGAAGGGCATCCAACAGTCGACTGCAAAAAGGATCGAGCAATTCCAGGCAAATGTGCAAATTGCAATGGGCCGCACATAAGCACATACAAAGGCTGCCCTACATTCAAGCTGTTGCGCTCAAAACTGCGAGTCAACAGTTTTAGAGCCATTGGACAGCGTTTTGGCCAACAGATGCGACCGAAGAATCATCATCAGCGGCAACAACAACAACCAAAACAACCACAACAGCAGAAACAACAACCAAAACAACCACAACAGCAGAAACAGAAGCGGCCGAACCAGCAGCAGCAGCAGCAGCATCTAAAACAGCAACCATTTCTGCCAGGACAACAGCAACCGCAGCAGAAGCAATGCCAGCTGCGACAGAAGCAGCGTCAATGGTCACAATCGCCCCAGCTAAAGCAGAGCAGCCAGGGAAAGCAGCGACAGAGGCAGAGAAGCCAGAAGCAACACCAGTCGCAGCAAAAGCAGCAACCACAAAAACAACCGATCTCCCTGACGCAAACTCGACGAAATCCCGCTGAAACACACTTGGCCACCTTGCTAGCCAAATTCAGGCAAGAGCAAGTGCTTTCTCAGCAGGCAGAGGATAAAAGGCGTCAGCAACAACAACACGAACTAAATTACAAACAAATAGAATCCTCTTCGAGTCAGAAACGCAATCACCTAAACGACAAAGACCCTCTTGAGGAAGGCTCGATGCCGTCCAAGTATAAGCGTACCACATAATATGCCTATACTTCGTTGCATACTCGAGCAAAAAACGCACCAGCCACAGCAGCTCGAGCAGTGCTTAAACATACGCTCAAACCTACCGCCACAGCTGACGCAGCCAATACTCGAGCTTTCGTCTCGTTCCACCGGCGTTACACAAACTATTTCTCACCATACTCACACGGCAAACACACCATTTGACACCAATCAAAGGATGCACTGGACCAGAAACGCCTCCAAACCAGGACCGGAACGTCAGTTGCGGCAAGATCTGTGGAAATGCAGAAAGTTTATCCATTTCTGCCAACTTTGAAATATAAACTTACCTGTTTTTCCGCCTCTTGCTTGCTCTCGGATCGCTCCAACGCCTTAAGACGCCTTCAGCCACGACTATGCTTCCACATACGCCCATTTGGGGGCATCTCACCTGCCCAAGAATCAATCTGCAGCCTTCAACACGCATAAGACACGATGCACATACATTTGTGCATAATTTTTTTTACACAATTTCATGTGTCCAGCAGCAAGCAGCAGCAGCAGCAGCAGCAGCAGCAGCAGCAACAGCAACTCCATATTTGATACCGACTGAAGTGCGCACCTGTCCAGAAACGCCATCAAAACAAGACCTGGAACGTCAGATGCGGCAAGATCTGTGGAAATACAGAAAGTTTATCCATTTCTGCCATTTTTGAAATATAAACTTACCTGTTTTTCCGCCTCTTGCTCGCCAACTGATTGTTTCAACGCCTTACGACGCCTCCAGCCACGCCTACGTTTCCGATCACGCCCATTTGGGGGCACTTCAACCGCCCAAGGATCTATATGCAACCTTCCTGGTGGACAATATGGACGCTGGCACGCATAGGACACGATGCACATGCAATTGTCCATACATTTTTGCACAATTTTATGCGTCTAGCAGCAAGCAGCAGCAGTAGCAGCAGCAACAGCAACAACAACCGCAACAACAACAACAACAAGCAACGCCATCATCTTGACGAAGAGGAACAGAAGAATCATCAGATGTCATCCAGGAATCACGGCAGCAAAATCTGTAAAATGCATGGTTTTAATCCAATTTCTGCCATCATTTTGAAATTCATACATACCTGCATTTGGCATAAATTTCGTTGCCTGATCCAATGTTTGCTGCTTGCCGACTCCTATGTCTCCTCCTCTTGTGATTGCGCCCACTTTGGGCACGCTTGCCATGCCCCAATTGGCCATACGAGCCCTCAACGACCGACTCCACCCTTGCAGCCTATGGACAAAATTCATTCACTTGAATTATTTAAAAACTGCTGCGATCGTCCCAATCTCCATGCCAATCTGCTTCAATGGTCGCTTGGTATGATTCTGAAAAGGAAAACATACAATTAATATGGATCTACACACAATTTGGTTAATTTTCCAACCAACCGATGCTGCGTGCTTTCTGCACACACACACACACACACACACATACTCAGCTACTTACGCGACCTGGGACAACAATTTACATTGAACTCTCTGCCAATATGACGACAAGATGACATCGATGGACCTAGATTAGATTAATATTAAATTTAGTGCAATATTAGTATAAGCTTAACTTACCAGACGCGGTCCTCATGCAAATTCTACCTAAATTTTAACGCCAATTTGCAATTTTTGCAATTTTAGTATTGATCTCTCTGTCTCTTGTCTTTCGCTACTAGTGCTGCCAACTGCGTTCACTGTACATATGCCCTGTTAGCCGTCCCTGTTAATGCTACAGTTCAATGTTAATGTCAATGCAAGTCTAGAGAAACACTTTATGTTATGTTAAGTTAAATATTTACGTTTAACATTTATGTTAAGATAGGCAATCTTTTCCATTTGCATTTGCCTTACATTTTATCCCCTCTTTCTGCATGGCCTCTCACCAATTGGCTCTCTCACTCAAGTCACACTCATACGCCATAGAGTGTTGAGCTAGTTCTCAGCATTTTTGAGTAAGAGAGAATGTAAACACACATATTCATACATTTGTATGAATATATAGGCCATCAACACAATCTAATCCAATGCACCCACCCATGCAAGAAATACTCTTGCAATGTATCCCTTTCTAAAGTCACACATGCACAAACCCGTGTGATCTTATCGTAGGCGCCTCAAATGTTAAAGAGATATCCCTTCCTACGCCAAACAAAACTTTCTCTTGTAGATTTTGGAGAGTTTTTTACTTCTATTTTATAGAGTTTTCTCTACCAAAATTTCTACTGCCCCCCATTTTAATTCAGCCCTGTAAAATGTTGCCAAAATTAGGGTAATGAGACAGATGGCTTCACAGTTGAGAGCTCGAGGCGAACGGACGTGTCCGCTCCGCCAAACACCAGTCATTTCTTAGAACAATCACCACCGCCCAAGTCAACTTTAAGTTAAATTACAATTTAATTTTAATTAATATTGCATTGTTCACACTATTATTTATTGTAATTGCGCCGAGCTCCGACAACAACCGCCAAATGTGTTTATTGTGAATTTATTTATTTAAGTTTTTCTTTTGCAAATAAATTTAAATTCATCGTGTCGAAATTGCGCCGAGCTCCGACAACAAAAAAAAAAAAAAAAAAAAATGTGCTGTAATCTATGTGACAATTTGTGAATATAACCAACTATTCTATATGTGTGCCTTTTTGTTATAAACAATTAACAAAAGAACAAACCGTGATATATTGTGTGCAACGAAGAAAAATCTAAATTCAACAATAATTCTATACGCTCGCCCCCTACAAAGCGTGTAAAATTTGCCAAAACTTTTAAACTTTTTTCATTGCGTCATTACACACACACACACACACATACCCAGCCAAGAAAGTTCAAAGTGCAAATCATTTCGCGCCAAAACTCACACATACAGGGATAAAGGAAAACTGTTCCCATCGCGCGTTCTCACTCACACACACACACACACACATATACATACAGACTTTCAATCTCACTCACACGTATGCATGCATAGCAGAGTGCAGAGTGCAAACTATTTTCGCGCCAAATAAATTCGACAAAAGCAAAACAGTTCCCATCGCCGGTGCTATCTCTCTCCTGTGCAAAGGTCGTGCGATCTCGTTCACTCTCACATTTCGCGCCAAATCGGAAAGGAATCCTGATTACACTATCTCTCTCTCTCGCGCACACATATACACACATATACGCCTACACATACGCAACGAGTGAGAGAATTGTACATCGTCTTTTCGCGCCAAATATTGCCACGCATCCGCCCGCATGCACACACGCACACACACACACACACACACGCCTATACACACGTATACGTACATAAATCAAGCGGAAACTTCTACCTGGTGAATATCTTCATTTTCTCCTAACCTCTCAACATGGCACGAAAACCAATCAAGAAAATGAAATATTCTACCCGCCGCCAAAGACTGGAGAGGGCCTCAAAGCACTTCCCTGAAGCCAAAAAATTGACGACAATCAACACAGACACAGCTACTGATGCACGAATTGGTGCAACTGTTGAGAAGCCTTCAACAGCATCATCAGCATCGCCATTACCAACACAGACGCAGACTCATAGCCAACAGCATCATCAAGAGCAACCAGACGAAACACAATTAGATCCAAGGCAACAGGCTGCTCAAACTGTGAGTCTTAGGAATTCAAATTGCCTATATGCTCCTCACCATACCTTTGATCGGCATTCACCCGAGTCCAGATCACTGGCCATTGAGCTATTTGCCCCCTATGCAGGAATGCATATTACAACCCTATTGCCAAACGAACCTGCAACGCCGAAAACTACGAAAACGTGTACAAAACACGGTGAAGACAAATGCGTCACCCCTACACCCACGTATTGCCCCTCTCTCCTTCTGGAACCGACTCCACCTGCTCTAGAAAGTTATTGCGCGCGAAGCGCAATCGCCATGCCCCCAATAATGACCGCCTATCGTTCAACGGACAGCATAAGACATTCTCCAATGAATGTCAAACTGTTGGGAGAAAATACGCCATCGCAGCAACCACGCGAATTGGCAATTTTCGCCTCACCCCCCCTCCGCCATCAAGCATCATTCGAAAGACGTCTGGGTCAACAACAAAGCATGCAGGAACAGGACTGCAAACGAGTGCCCTCTATCTTTGTCAACAAAGTAACGGACATTGGTAATCTCCTCCAGAAACTCCGATCAAATCCGGCCACAGGGAAGTTTGCGATTAAATCTATAAAAGAAGATGGAATTCGTGTACAGTGCGACTCGCTAGCGTCACACTCTGCAATTATGGATACGCTTAGAGAGCATCGCGTTGCCGTTCACACCCACCAGCCTGCCTGTGATAAAGGATTCCGCGTATTCATACGTCATCTCCACAAAGACTCCACAGCGCCTTGGATCAGCGCCCAACTCAGCCAAATGGGCTATATTACACGCTTTGTGCGTGTAGTAAAGCAGCGTTTTTCCGGCAAACCTCTAAATCTCTGGGAGGTTGTAATAGGCCCACAACATGATCGAGGACACGAGAGGATCCTGGAAACAAAAGAGATTGGAAACCAGGAGGTCAAGGTTGAAAGGCCATACGTTTCGCGTGATCCTGTGCAATGCGCCCGATGCCAGGCATTCGGACACACGCGAAACTATTGCAGTCGAGCATTTCGTTGCATGAAATGCGGAGAAGGGCATCCAACAGTCGACTGCAAAAAGGATCGAGCAATTCCAGGCAAATGTGCAAATTGCAATGGGCCGCACATAAGCACATACAAAGGCTGCCCTACATTCAAGCTTTTGCGCTCAAAACTGCGAGTCAACAGTTTTAGAGCCATTGGACAGCGTTTTGGCCAACAAATGCGACCGAAGAATCACCATCAACGGCAACAACAACAACCAAAACAACCACAACAGCAGAAACAACAACCAAAACAACCACAACAGCAGAAACAGAAGCGGCCGAACCAGCAACAGCAGCAGCAGCAGAAGCAATGCCAGCTGCGACAGAAGCAGCGTCAGTGGTCACAATCGTCCCAGCAAAAGCAGAGCAGCCAGGGAAAGCAGCGACAGAGGCAGAGAAGCCAGAAGCAACATCAGTCGCAGCAAATGCAGCAACCACAAAAACAACCGATCTCTCTGACACAAACTCGACGAAATCCTGCTGAAACGCACTTGGCCACCTTGCTAGCCAAATTCAGGCAAGAGCAAGTGCTTTCTCAGCAGGCAGAGGATAAAAGGCGGCAACACAGGCTAAATACAAACAAACAAAAATCCTCTTTGAGTCAGAAACGCAATCACCTCCCTCTTGAGGAAGGCTATATGCCGTCCAAGTATAAGCGAACCACATAATATGCCTATACTTCGTTGCATACTCGAGCAAAAAATGCACCAGCCACAGCAGCTCGAGCAGTGCTTCAACATACGCTCAAACCTACCGCCACAGCTGACGCAGCCAATGCTCGAGCTTTCGTCTCGTTCCACCGGCGTTACACAAACCATTTCACACCATACTTACACGGCAAACACACCATTTGACACCAATCAAAGGATGCACTGGACCAGAAACGCCTCCAAACCAGGACCGGAACGTCAGATGCGGCAAGATCTGTGGAAATACAGAAAGTTTATCCATTTCTGCCAATTTTGAAATATAAACATACCTGTTCTCCGCCTCTTGCTCGCGACCTGATTATTCCAAATGCCGTATGACGCCACCAGCCACGCCTATGCTTCCACATACGCCCATTTGGGGGCACCTCACCTGCCCAAGGATCAATCTGCAGCCTTTAACACGCATAAGACACGATGCACATTTGTGCATTATTTTTTACACAACTTCATGCGTCCAGCAGCAAGCAGCAAGCAGCAGCAGCAGCAATTCCAAATTTGATACCGACTGAAGTGCGCACCTATCCAAAACGCCATCTAAACAAGACCTGGAACGTCAGATGCGGCAAGATCTGTGGAATACAGAAAGTTTATCCATTTCTGCCAATTTTGAAATATAAACTTACCTGTTTTTCCGCCTCTTGCTCGCCAGCTGATTGTTTCAACGCCTTACGACGCCTCCAGCCACGCCTACGTTTCCGATCACGCCCATTTGGGGGCACTTCAACCGCCCAAGGATCCATATGGCACGCATAAGACACGATGCACATGCATTTGTCCACAAATTTTTGCACAATTTTATGCGTCTAGCAGCAAGCAGCAGCAGTAGCAGCAGCAACAGCAACAGCAACCGCAACAACAACAACAACAAGCAACGCCATCATCTTGACGAAGAGGAACAGAAGAAGCATCAGATGTCATCGAGGAATCACGGCAGCAAAATCTGTAAAATGCATGGTTTTAATCCAATTTCTGCCATCATTTTGAAATTCACACATACCTGCATTTGGCATAAATTTCGTTGCCTGATCCCTTGTTTGCTGCTTGCCGACTCCTATGTCACCTCCTCTTGTGATTGCGCCCACTTTGGGCACGCTTGCCATGCCCCAACTGGCCATACGAGTCCTCAGCGACCGACTCCACCCTTGCAGCCTATGGACAAAAATTCATTCACTTGAATTATTTAAAAAAAACTGCTGCGATCGTCCCAATCTCCATGCCAATCTGCTTCAATGGTCGCATGGAATGATTCTGGAAAGAAAAATATACAATTAATATGGATCTACACACAATTTGGTTAAATTTCTACAAATTTTTCAATTTGCCGATGCTGCGTGCTTTCTGCACACATACACACGCACACACTTACGCGACCTGGGACAACAATTTACATTGAACTCGCTGCCAATATGACGACAAGATGACATCGATGGACCTAGATTAGTTAAATATTAAATTTAGTGCAATATTAGTATAAGTTTAACTTACCAGACGCGGTCCTTTTACAAATTTTACCTAAAATTTTAACGCCAATTTGCAATTTTTGCAATTTTAGTCTCTCTGTCTCTTGTCCTTCGCAATCAGTGCTGCCAACTGCGATCACTGTACATATGCGCTGTTAATGCTACAGTTCAATGTTAATGTCAAATGCCAGTCTAGAAACACTTTATGTTATGTTAAGTTAACTATTTACGTTTAACATTTATGTTAAGATAGGCAATTTTTTCCATTTGCCTTTGCCTTACATTCTTCCCCTCTTTCTGCATGGCCTCTCACCAATTGGCTCTCTCACTCAAGTTACACTCATACGCCATAGAGTGTTGAGCTAGTTCTCAGCATTTTTGAGTGAGAGATAATTTAAACACACATATTCATACACATGTATGAATATATAGGCCATCAACATAATCTAATCCAATGCACCCACCCATGCAAGAAATTCTCTTGCAATGTATCCCTTTCTAAAGTCACACATGCACAAACCCGTGTGATCTTATCGTAGGCGCCTCAAACGTTAAAGAGATATCCCTTCCTACGCCAAACAAAACTTTCTCTTGTAGATTTTGGAGAGTTTTTTATTTCTATTTTATAGAGTTTTCTCTACCAAAATTTCTACTGCCCCCTTCAGCCCTGTAAAATGTTGCCAAAATTAGGGTAATGAGACAGATGGCTTCACAGTTGAGAGCTCGAGGCGAACGGACGTGTCCGCTCCGCCAAACACCAGTCATTTCTTAGAACAATCACCACCGCCCAAGTCAACTTTAAGTTAAATTACAATTTAATTTTAATTAATATTGCATTGTTCACACTATTATTTATTGTAATTGCGCCGAGCTCCGACAACAACCGCCAAATGTGTTTATTGTGAATTTATTTATTTAAGTTTTTCTTTTGCAAATAAATTTAAATTCATCGTGTCGAAAGACATAAAAAAAAAAAAAAAAAAAAAAAAAAAAAAACTTTAAGTTAAATTACAATCTAATTTTAATTGCATTGTTCACACTATTTATTGTAATTGCGCCGAGCTCCGACAACAACCGCCAAAATGTGTTTATTGTGAATTTATTTATTTAATTTGATTTGATATAGTGCAATAGCTAAAATTTACCAATTTCAAATTAAATTCCTCCAATGTAAACAAAACACAAATTAGGCGCAGCTCACTTCACGGTGGCAGCATGTGTTATCGTCAAAATTAATATTATATCGATGATAAGCCCGATAACACCAACTGCTAAAGCGCAATAATCATGTAATTAACAGTCTTACCCTATAGACTCTAAATCGATAACAAACCAACATGCATTAGGCAAATAACATCTCAGCCAACTTTAAAATAAAATACTTGAGTGCTAATAAATGCTTGCCTTATTTTTACCAAAATTAAAAATAACTCAAACTTACCAATCAGCCATTAAAACCACTAATCTGTTAAGAAGCATACCTAAAACATGATAGCTCCACAGCAGCTGACAGCTAACAGCACCAGCAACTTGTTGCTAACTAAGATGTTGCTTACAAGCGATAAACAATATCCCTAACAAAAATAAACAATTCGGGCCGCACGAATAAATAGTTAACAAATTAACAAATTTTTAATGAAATATATTCTCTAACAAATTCACAAAAACGCGAAATAGCTTATTTTTATCCATCCTTGTATCCTTGTTCACCAGCCACCTTCAATAAAATAAATAAAAAAGACAGACAAAATCAAAATAATAAAGCTAGAAAAATATACATTACCTGATTAGGAATCCACACCCCTGCGCTCTCAGCCTGTTAAATAAAAATGAAACAATTTAAACTACATTATAACTCGCAATAATAACAACACTAACAAACTAAAATTCAAAATCTACTCACCCGTCAATATATTGAAGGCATAGCTACCGGCGTCTCCACAATTTAATGGACAAATGCAATGCGACCTCTATCCCAATATGCATTACAGTTCCCCTCTGTCTATCCTCACTACTAACATGACCTTAAATAGAAAATAAACAATAAAATTCAGCAAAAAATACACGCACATGCAACAAAATCCTACTCACGCAGACTTGCAGCGCTGCCCTTCAATTTCATAATAAATTTGCTGCCACATTTGCTTGTCTCACGATCCTCAATCCGCTCTTTGCATGCTACATCTTTCCTCCTCTGTCAAAACTAAAAAGAAATATCAATTATAATCAAACAATATCAATTCAAAGCTATAAACTTACCAATTGCAAACACAAACAAAGCAAAACCTCACGCAAAAAAAATTCTTACTCACAGACTTGCAGCGCTGCCCTGCAATTCTTAATTACGCACGTACTGGTATTCATGATCCTCAATCCCCTATCCGCATGCCAAATCTTTTCTTCTCTGTCAAATCTAAAAAAATAAAAGTTAATAAAAATCAAAACTGCATCAATTTAAAGCTATAAACTTACCAATTTGCAAAACATAAACAAAATAAAACCTAGTGCTGGCACTTCACATGGCAACAGCTATCGTTTGCCAAATATCGATATCACCGCTTTACTCATTTTGCACTGTTGCTAACAGTGGATATGAGTAAATATATCGAACTAACAGCAACTGCTCTGTTTTACATTCTGCAAACAGACTGTAAACCTGCTTTACCAACAGCAGCTCTTAAATTTAAACAACATGCGTTGCCAACTAAATAAATCTAAATTGTTGCTAAAGTAGCTGTAAACAATATTCTTTGCCCAATAAACAATATTTGTTTCTAACTTTCCCAAAAAAATATTAAGTATACCGCTATGCTACAAAATACAAATTTTCCAACTCAAATATACACACAGTTATCACACTTAAAATTCACAAGTTTCTTTTTTTAAAAGAACACAATCAATGCAGAGGAGGAAAGAAAAAGAAAAAAAAAAGAAGAACAATGCTAAAAAAAAAAAAAACCAAAATATACATATACCAAAGAAGCAACAACATACTTACTCTCAACCCCAACCCTCTTTTCCACAGATCTCCACCAATAGTATTGCATACTTACCAAAACAGTTTTTAAGCCGGACTCCCACGCACCAACGTGCAATTCTCAAGTGGTTCTAGTCCTGCCAAGCCCTAATATCAATTTTCGACAGCCGATCAACTGCCAGTTTGGTGAGAGAGAACCCTGATCTCTACCTAGTACACCACAATTACCTTCGCCTCAAACACTAACGCTATTCTGCCGCCAAAATCATAAAAATGCCACAACCATCTCACTAACCTATATTGGGGAAGGAAGATAACACCACACACACATACATACGACATAATTCATGCAGCACACAATATTACTTCTACCCCTTTCATTAATGAACTCACAGTCAATTAAAACTTCACATGTATAATTTATTTTCAATTGTATAATTTATTTTAATAAGCCTCTATTTTCAAACCTAATCTATATATCAACTAAATCAAAACAAAAACTGTCAATTTCAATAGCACTAAAATTAAAATTCAAATAGTTATATTTTATTCAGCCTTATGTACAATTTACAAATAAAAATTAATAACCTAGTATAAGATTTACTAAAAAATATTACTTAAGCTTAAAATTGTCACAAATATTTATAAGTTGCCTGCATGGGTAATATAAATAAATATAAAACTATTAAAAAAAAAAAAAAACCCTGTATTTATGTCTTTTCCAGCAAAACGCATTGCATTCACCATTACACACATCAAGCGGCTTATACTCCATATTCTTGCACGCTCATTTCCTATATTCGCGCTGTAAAACCAATAATAATTAGTTACAAATAATACAATGCAATAGTAAAAACATCTTACCTCAAGCTAATTGCCTCCAATGTAAACAAAAACACAAATTATGTGCAGCTAACTTCACTCTATTTTGATTTAGCAAAACGCTGTTATCGTCAAAATGATTATTATCTCGATTACAAGCCCGATAACACCAACTGTTAAAGCGTAATAATTATCCAATTAACAGCCCTATTCAATAGATAACAACCGATAACAAACTTACAAATATTAAACAAATAACACTTTAATCAGCTACTTACATGTTATTAAGTTAAAAAAAAATTTTGTTAATTTTATTTTTGTCAATAATGCAAACTTGCCATTCAATTACAACCTCTAACTCTGTTACCATAGCAGCTGACAGTTAACAGCTCCTGGAACTTGTTGCTAACCAAGATGTTGCTAACAAACAATAGCAACCTCCTCAATATTAATAATAATTAATTAACAATATGAGATGCATGTATACATAATTATAAAAGCTTTAATATACAATTTAAATACACTCTCTAACAAATTCACAACAGCATGAAACTACTTATATTATTCATCCTCGCAACCTTGTTCGGCAGTCACCTGCAATAAAACAAATTTAAAAATACAGACCAAATCAATATAATAAAGCTAAAAAAAAAAAAAAAAAGAAAATACATTACCTGATTAGGCATCCACACCCCTGCTTTCTCAACCTGCAAGGAAAAAAAACAAAACACCTTAAACTACACAAATCTTGCAATAGTAACAACACTAACAAATTAAAATTCAATATCTACTCACCCATTAAAGGCGTACCTGCCGGCATAACACAATTTAATGGACATACTCAAGCGACCTCTATTACAATATGCATTACAGTTCCTCTCGGTTCATTCTCGCATGACCCATAAAAAGAAAATAAACAATCCAATTTAGCAATTAACTAAACACACACACAATAAAATCTTGCTTACATAGATTTGCAGCGCTGCTCTGCAACTTTTAATTAATATGCTGCCGCACAAACTGGTCTTATACTCCATATCCTTGCACGCTCATTTCCTATATTCGCGCTGTAAAACCAATAATAATTAGTTACAAATAATACAATGCAATAGTAAAAACATCTTACCTCAAGCTAATTGCCTCCAATGTAAACAAAAACACAAATTATGTGCAGCTAACTTCACTCTATTTTGATTTAGCAAAACGCTGTTATCGTCAAAATGATTATTATCTCGATTACAAGCCCGATAACACCAACTGTTAAAGCGTAATAATTATCCAATTAACAGCCCTATTCAATAGATAACAACCGATAACAAATTTACAAATATTAAACAAATAACATTTTAATCAGCTACTTACATGTTATTAAGTTAAAAAAAAAATTTTGTTAATTTTATTTTTGTCAATAATGCAAACTTGCCATTCAATTACAACCTCTAACTCTGTTACCATAGCAGCTGACAGTTAACAGCTCCTGGAACTTGTTGCTAACCAAGATGTTGCTAACAAACAATAGCAACCTCCTCAATATTAATAATAATTAATTAACAATATGAGATGCATGTATACATAATTATAAAAGCTTTAATATACAATTTAAATACACTCTCTAACAAATTCACAACAGCATGAAACTACTTATATTATTCATCCTCGCAACCTTGTTCGGCAGTCACCTGCAATAAAACAAATTTAAAAATACAGACCAAATCAATATAATAAAGCTAAAAAAAAAAAAAAGGAAAATACATTACCTGATTAGGCATCCACACCCCTGCTTTCTCAACCTGCAATGAAAAAAAAACAAAACACCTTAAACTACACAAATCTTGCAATAGTAACAACACTAACAAATTAAAATTCAATATCTACTCACCCATTAAAGGCGTACCTGCCGGCATAACACAATTTAATGGACATACTCAAGCGACCTCTATTACAATATGCATTACAGTTCCTCTCGGTTCATTCTCGCATGACCCATAAAAAGAAAATAAACAATCCAATTTAGCAATTAACTAAACACACACACAATAAAATCTTGCTTACATAGATTTGCAGCGCTGCTCTGCAACTTTTAATTAATATGCTGCCGCACAAACTGGTCTAATGATCCTCAATCCGCTCTCAGCATGCCATATCTTTCCTCCTCTGTCAAAACTAAAAATAAATCGTAATAATAATCAAACAACATCAACTCAAAGCTAAAAACTTACCAATTGCAAACATAAACAAAACAATACCTAGTGCTGGCACTTCACTGCCTTTTGGCATGTAACAGCAGCTATCGAGTGCCAAAATTAGTAAATATCGATTAAAATTTCCTTAACAGCAGCTGCTATCACACATTCAGTTAACAGCCTATTAACCTACTATGCTAACAGCAGCTCTTAAATGTAAACAAATAACACGAGTTGCCAACTATATTAAACTAAAATTGTTGCTAAACAAGCTGTAAACAATATTCTTAACCAGAATAAACAATATTGGTTTCCAGCAAAAAAAAATCTATTACCTCCATAACTAAATATTACGTATACTGCTATACTACAAAATAAAAAACTTCTCTCTTGCCTCTCAACTCGCCAACTAAAACATGCATACAGCTTCATACTCAACTTTCACTATATAATTAAAAACATAACAAATACAGAGGAGGAAAGAAATAGATAATACTGGAAAAAAATATAAAAAACATAATAAAATAAAAATATACAAAATATATATCAACAATACTTACCCTCAACCCCACCCCTCTTCTCCACAGATTCTCATTAAAAGTATTGCATACTTACCAATGCAGTTTCTAAGCTGGACTCCCACGCATCTACCTGCAATTCTCAAGTGGTTCTAGACCCACTGAGTCCTTATAGTAGTTTTCGACAGCCGTCCAACTACCAGTTTGGTGAGAGAGAACCCTGAGATCTACCTTGGGACACCACAATTGCCTTCGCATTAAAGGTACGCCCGCTAGAGGAAACACAAAGCCACCACAGTGCTGCCATTATAACATGAAGACAATATAAGACATCGCACTCACCTATCTTGGAGAAGGAAGATTAACAATACTTACTCATACATTCAACAGAACTCATGCAACTCTTAGTATTATTTACAACCCATTATTTATTATCTCTTAATCATATAAAACTCACATGTTAAACAATTGTATCATTTTATTAATTCACAATAAGCCCTTATTTTCAAATTGAATCTACATTTACACTAAAACTAAACAAATCAGTTAACATCATTACTCACATTGCTGTGCTAGCAATCCAATAACATCAATACAATCAAAATATTATATTCACTCAGTCGACTTTATTACTAACCTAGTATAAGAATTACTAAAATATAAGTTAAGCTCAAAATTTGTCATAAATATTTATAAGTTGCCTGTACGGGTAATATAAATAAATATAAAACTATTACAAAAAATCAAGTTGATTACCAATCGCAACCCAAAAAGGCAACTGGACCACTTATCGCTCGCAAATTAAATGTAAGCCAGAACTCCATGGTCTACACTGAACTAAATCACCAATTGCAACAGCCCTCAAGAAAAATTAGCTATGCATCAGTTGCCAAAGCGCAACTGTGCAATCTACCGCTTCCCGCACAGGAAAGTACTCCACACCGAAAGATCTCTGAGCACCCGCTAGCTCGTGGTAGGAACGAAAATCACACTGATAAGAAGATTCACTCGCCGCTCATGCGCAACGATAGTGAAAAAATCCTAGCTCACAAACTAGATAACCTCATCGCTCTTATGGCTACCAACCGCAATGATAGCGAACAGCAGTTCAAAGCAAGCATTGAATCAATAGGTGAAAGCATAAAACAGCTCACCACTCTAATCCAAACACTGATTACCCTTATCTCAACCATCACTCAAGCCAATAAGAATCAAAATGTCCAGACAACAGAACAGTAATAACACTGCTTCTCCAACAACCCTGAGAATTGCCTCATGGAATGCTGCCGGCCTCAAAAACAAACTAACCGATTTGGCAACGTTTATAAGTCTGAACAAGATAGACATAATGATCGTAACTGAAACTCACCTCATTAGAGATGATGACGTCAGCATTAAAGGATTCTACCTATACCCTGCAAACCACACCTCTAACCGAAGACGAGGTGGAGCAGCCATCTTTATCAAAACCACGATAAGACATATTGCCATACAAACTGATACTGCTCAAAAGGTACAGTGCTCAGCAATTTCTGTCTCACTTCACAATGGTCAGGCAATTAACATTTCTGCCATATACCTCCAGCCCCAAGAAAACTGGACTATCAACGAATTTAAAGACCTCTTTAACAAACTAGGAGAAAGATTCCTAGTCTTAGGTGATTGGAATGCCAAGAGCTACTGGTGGGGAAACCCACGATCAAATGCCAGAGGTACAGCTCTCATGCAAAGCGTTCAATCAAATAACTACAACATCCTTGCCACAGGATCGCCCACACATTATCCCACAAACACACGCCATTCTCCCTCTGCCATTGACTTTGGAATCTATCGGGGACTGAAGCGAGATCAACTTAAAATCAAATCACTGCATGACCTTTGCTCTGATCACCTTCCACTGGTCATCGAGTTACACAGCTGCCCACAAATCAATAAATCAAAGTGTTACCTATTACCATTGAATGCCAGCCTACGCAAGTTTCAATTCTTTCTCAATAACCACATACTGCTAGACACTGAAATAAACACAGCTGATGACATCGAAGATTGCACATATATTTTCGAGAGAAACCTTAAATTAGCTGCTCAATTCGCTACCCCCCGTCAGCGAAATGCCCTGCACTCTCCCAACAAACAACCCGCTGACCACCAAACGCTGCAGCTCATCAGAGACAGGCGCATCATCAAAAGTCTCCTAACTAGAAACTTAAACATACAGCTCAAGCGCACATACAATCATCTCACGAACCAGATCAGAAGATCGCTTCAGCAAACAGAACAAAACAGGCTCGGCAGACTTCTTGAATCCCTTGAGCCAGACAACAGATTCAATATGCAAAAGCTATGGAGAATAACTAGCGTTATCAAACGGCAACCAACTCCCAACTACCCAGTTAAGAAATATGCTATCATTAATGCAGACGATAGCTGGTGCAAGAGTTCTGAGGAAAAAGCTGAGGCCTTTGGCCAGCATCTACAGTGCAGATTTACAACCACCGTTACAACGTCTTACGTCGACTTACATCAAATAGAACAAAGTACAGCACCGATTACGGACAATACTACCCTTCCCTTTAGAAGCGTCACTGCAACTGAAATACAGGAACAAATCAAACTCCTCCAAAACAAAAAGTCACCAGGTGATGACAACATCGATAATCGTACGCTAAAAGCCTTACCAAAAATAGCAATTGAGTATTTAGCCCTATTGTTCAACAAAATCATTCAAATCGGCCACTTCCCCAGTAAATGGAAGCACGCGATAATAAAAATGCTACACAAACCAGGAAAGCCATGTGAGCAATTATCATCTTATCGGCCCATAAGCCTCCTATCGGGTATCTCGAAAATATTTGAAACCTTGCTACTCAAAAGAATGTTTGAGCATGATCCCTTTGCGGACGCTATCCCTAGCCATCAGTTCGGCTTTCGCAAACAGCATGGGGCTGAGCAACAACTTGGAAGGGTCACCCAATTTATACTAAAATCCTTTGAAAAAGGTGAGTACTGCTCTGCAGTATACCTTGACATACAAGAGGCGTTCGATCGAGTCTGGCACAAGGGACTCTTCTTCAAACTCTGTCGCATTCTACCAGAAGCTCTCTATAGGATCATCTGCAACTATCTTACAGACAGAACATTCGTAGTCGAGTGCAGTGATGGAGTGAGAAGCTCCACCAAGCGAGTATCAGCGGGAGTGCCGCAAGGCAGTGTACTGGGTCCAATCCTCTACACGGTCTACGCCTCAGACATTCCTGCTCCCCAGTATCCAAATACGTCACTTATTGCAACCTACGCGGATGATACTGCTATCATTTCATCAAGCCAAATGGCCTCCGTTGCCGTCAAAAGAGTTGAAAATTACCTCAAGTCGTACATGCTCTGGGCTAATAAGTGGTGCATCACTGTCAACGTCATTAAGACTGCACACGTTTTGCATTCGTTACGACATATCACGCCAGATCTTGTAATACCGACACCAAAGTTAAACGGCACAGCGCTCCAAAATAATAGAACGCACACTTACCTTGGTATCAAACTAGACACCAAGCTGATACTTCACCACCACGTGCAAGCACTAAGAATAAAACTCTGGACACGAATTAAAAGGCTACATTGGCTTCTCAACAATAATAGCAAACTCCCGTTAAAGACGAAAGTCATTGTCTATAAACAATTAATTGCACCAATATGGCAATACTCACTGCCAATTTGGGGCTCCCTAGTTAGCGAAATGCAACTTTCCCGAATACGAGTCATTCAAAACAGAGCGCTGCGTCTTATCACCAATGCTGACTGGCACGTCAGAAACACAACTCTTCATGCCGACCTTAAAGTCAAACAAGTCGACGAAGTATTCGATGCCATGAGTGCAAAGTACGCTGAAAGACTGTTCTCTCATAATAATCCAGAAGCTAGAAATATAGCGCAGAATCCATACAGGCCGTTTCGCCTCAGTCGCCCACGCTACAACATGATGTTGCAACGCTGCTTTCCTGTACAGCAACAAGCGACCCAACCACAGTCACCCAGCTCAAGCAGCGACGAAGATCCACCTCCCGCAGACCTTCCCACCCGCAGATATCCACCTGGTGGCCCATCTGCCCTAATATCCAGACGACCCGCCTACAGACACTACCTAGCAACTGGAGAGATGGATGAAACTTTCGGCGAGCTCAGATTCAGACCTGGCCTCGCCTTTTCTACAACTGAGAACTCAAATTCCCAACCACCCCCCGTTCACCAAGGTGATCTCCGGTCTTTATTAAACTACCCCTCTTCAAATATCCCCATCGTGCCCTGGTGCCTTCTTCCCCAGAACACAGGACATAATCCGGCCACGAGCAGTAGATGCGACGATATAATCGATCTAACCCATGAGACTGAGATGGCCCCCAACCCCGAAAACTCCAATAGTACAGAACTGGTTTCGGCTATCCTTATGATTGGACACAATAACGACAACTCTAACGCCACTCCGGCTGCTGCACAATTCCCTGAGGCAGACCCTACAGTCCCAGGAAACATAACACATGAGGGATAAAATAGATCCTCACCATCTAGTGATCACTGATACCGCCTATATCGACAAACTTGATATGACCAAATTTTGTATCAATCAAAATACAATTAATACAATTGCCCAATATATAAGCTCTAGCAACAGAATCCAGCAGTTCTGCGAGGCGACGCCCCCTGGCAGCGCTGCCTACGCATGGTCCAAAGGGCCCACTTAGCTTTGCTAAGCGGATCCCTTTTGATATGCACAGGCATACACGCGCCGGAAGAGTGCGCCTCCCAGTAAACATTTGAGGATTCTATTGCTACAGCTAAACTATAATATTGCCACCAAAAAACAAACAAAATGTCAACTTAAATATGAAATACTTTTACTCTTTTGATTTCTTAAAAAACCCGTGAAATAATCATAGTATTATAACTAGGATAAGCAAAGTCATATGAAGATCAAATTCTAGTGTCAAAATTGCAGATGTAGAACTATTGGGCATAATTAGTTAACCTTCAAGAACAACACATTTAAATGGTGTACGATAAAATCAAATCAATTATAAAGATTTGTGCTAAAGTGATCAGATAAATTTAGGGGCCATTTTGACTTGAGCACGATGTCTTCGTGCGCTCTCTTTGCACCTTCGGTATACATGGGAGAAAAATGTCGGTCTCTTAATCTGGTGTAAAAGACTTAGACTTTGCCACTTCATAGAAAGGCAGCATTGCCATACCCACAACACACAGATTTTTCCCGCTATAGACATAAAATCCCAAGTGAAATTAAACTAAACAAATTAACTAAACAAGTGATAATATCTACTTTGAGTTAAGTGAACTCTATACACCTCCCAGCATTAGTGCAGCCAAATCAAGTTAACAATGAGCTCTACACTCAAGAAAAAAGATCTGTCGTTAGACGAAGTGCTACGTACAGCTATGCTGAAAAAAGACAAAAATGCTACAATTTCTGCTCCTCGCAACAACAAAACTCAGAAGAATAATACTTCTGGAGTAGTCAAGAAACGAGCCGGACCAGCCTCGACCAAGATTTCTAGTAGCCAACTCACTATCCCAGAAATGATAAAAAGCAAGAAGACAACCAAAAAGTTGGACATGGACGTGTGCAGTGCAAATGAGTCTGAATATGCGGCATTTGAACAACCGCTTAAAAACGCTCTAATGCACCGAGAACCAAGAACAGCAGAGGAATACGAAATGTGTATTTCCCTCTCAGAATCTGAATCCAGTGAGGAACCACGGCGAATCAGTGCCATCCACAGCAACTCTCTTAGCAATGCACCAAGCAAAGCTATCGTCACCTCTAACATTTTGTTATCTGGCCCGTCAGCGAGCTCCACGCAACCTGTGAGCGTACCCTCACATGGCACAGAACCCGCCAAGACTGCCAGCAAGAACGAGTCTCAGACAGAGGCAAAATCAACGAGTACGACTGCCAAGCCGTCGCCAATTTTCATAGAAGAAAACGAAAAATGCAATTATAACTCGCTCAACTCAACTCTTAAAGGCCTCATAGGAGATGCCTTTACCACCAAAGCCAACAAAAAAGGATTTCGCGTTATATGCCATAACATGGGCTCATATAATAAATTGCTCGACTTCCTCAAAGATAATGAGAGCAAGATTGAGTCTCATACATTCCAAAACATGCAAGAACGCGGATTCAGAGGAGTCATCTGTCACTTGCACAAACTTACACCAGTAAACTGGATTCGAGAACAGCTCACCAAGCTCGGATTTCAGGTGAGATTCTTGGACGCCATGAAAAATCGCTTCAACAAAGAACCACTTCACCTTTTCGAAGTCGAATTGGAAAAATGTGACAAGACAACTATAAACTCTTTCTTGCAACTGAAACGACTTGGTTCCCAAGAAATTGCTGTAGAAAAGATGTACCGCCAAAACGTGGCCCAGTGTCACAGATGTCAAAACTTTGGGCACACTAAGAACTATTGTTCCCGACCCTACATATGTGTTAAATGCGGAGACCCGCATCCATCATCTGAATGCACAAAGCATAAAGACAACATTGGCAGGTGTGCGAACTGCAAAGGTGGCCACACGGCCAACTACCGCGGTTGCCCAGCCTACAAACAAGCGGCCAAGCTCAGGAACTGGCCAAGCCTTATCACGAATATCAAGGACCTGCTTCAAAGCCAGAAGCCGTCTCCAGGGCAAATACCACCAGATTGAACTAATGGACACATTGCACCAACCAGCAAGATCTCTAACCGCCCCCTAAAAATCCCGCAAAATCTCAGTAAGCAAACTCAAGATTATATGAGGAAAATTTCATACGCTGCAGTCGTAGCAAATGCATCCAATTACCCGATTCGTAAAAAAGGGATGCAGCAATCTCATTTCCCTAAACTAGTTGAACAGCAACCTCTAAGCCAACCCTTTCCACAACCAAGGGAAAAACCTGTACAACCGAAATTACAACACGAGATACGCCAACTTGAGGTACCACACGGAACGCCTGAATCGAATTCTCACCCAAAGATGGACTTGAAGACATCTTATAAGAACCCTTGGCAACCCTCAGGTATGCCCAGAAATCGTAGCCGCAGTACTGAACGCACCTATGCGGAAGTGACTAATCGCAATGAGCCATACTCATTCATCAATCAAAGAATAGACAAACTTGCTGCCTCTCTGGCTCACAACCAGGAAATCATGCAGTCCCAACTAATGGTCACCTCTAAGACTATAACAGACGGTTTGAATAGCCTCTCCACCTCAATTCATGCGCTAACAAATTTTATCGCTAAGCTCATGCAAATGTTTGACACGGGCGTAGCCCAAGCAGATAAAATATAGAAGTCAAACATGAACTATTGGTCACAACCTGCAAATAAGTAAATACAATAATACAATTATTTGAAGCATAATCAAAACAAACATAAACACATAGACAAAGAGTGACCAGATCACTGCTCACTATAAATAACAAACCTTGCAAATTTAAATACTGAAACTGTCTCAAAGTATCGATTATTGATCATTGCAGTCTCTTAATTCGCTAATTCGCGATTCTGCATTTTCCAACACTTGGCTACCCGCTAACTGTACAGTAATTATAAACTGTGCCATTCTCAATCAAAGCCAAGCCAAACGCGCGTGTACAGTTTAACTAAAATAAAACTAAAATAAAATAAAATAAATCAAAGCAAAACAAAAATTAACACTCAAATCTCAAATCTCAGTTTAACTAAAATAAAACTAAAATAAAACTAAAATAAAATAAAATAAATCAAAGCAAAACAAAAATTAACACTCAAATCTACAACTCTTCATCATGACCCCACAACGAGTTGTAAATATCAGCGACAACTATGATGATGAAAGCGACATGGAAATCGACGTCATAGGAACACAGCCAATTTCGCAATTGGCAATTTTCACTACAAACAAGTCTATGCAAGCTGTGCTAGACTCAGCTAACTCAGGTTCTGTGGACACTTCAGTCCCAATAACTACAACAAAAACCCCAACACACCACAATACAACTACCACGACAACAAGAAACATGGAAAATGTTACACACACCACAACAAAGATGGCCGCCGCACACACAGCAAATAAGCAAGAGCGGCAGCCTGAAGAAGACTTTGAGCTAATTGAATGCGAGAACTCGCCAACCTTTTCACCAACTTGCTCACCAATCAACTCTTCAAACATTTCATCTCCCATTGATGAGCCAACACATTCAGAGGACAGTGTAACGCCTAGCAAGCAGACAGACGCTCCGACCATTTCCGGGACGCTACCAACGCCTGCATTCTGCGGATCAGCTCCGTCAACAACAAGAGCAACGACAGCGACGCCAGCAGCAGCACCTGCCGCCCAGTCTATCAACAAGGAGGACATCGCAGGAGCCTCGTGCGCTCCCACCCCAATCACCACCGCTGGAGCCAACACCCGTGCAGCCGAACCTGCACTCCATCGCTAAGAACGTCAACGCTCTCAAGCAGATCGTTGAGCCACTGATGTCCATTATGACTGAAGTATTTCGACACCAACTCGACCACTAGAGTGTCCCGACCCCGAAGAAGTGTCTACAACGTGCATGTTCTTCACAATCAAACGTGCAAACTACCCCAAAGTGGAGAGCCGACTTAGTTACTCATTTATGATAAAATATTACCTACTAAGCTTGTTTAAGACATGCATTCTCAAACTATAAAATAATGTACCTAATATGTTAACTATAGCAACAGAATCCAGCTGTTCTGCGGGGTGTCGCCCCCTGGCAGCGCTGCCTACGCATGGTCTAAAGGGCCCACTTAGCTTTGCTAAGCGGATCCCTTTTGATATGCACAGGCATACACGCGCCGGAAGAGTGCGCCTCCCAGTAAACATTTGAGGATTCTGTTGCTACAGCTAAACTATAATATTGCCACCAAAAAACAAACAAAATGTCAACTTAAATATGAAATACTTTTACTCTTTTGATTTCTAATACTCATAGTATTATAACTAATAAGCAAACTCATTGAAGATCACATTCTATGTCAAAAATATACAATGTATAACTATTCATAATTTTAGCCTTAAGTTCAACACCTCTGTGAGGAATCAAATCATTTATGAAGATCAATGTTATGTATCAGATAAATAAAGAAGGACTTGAGCACTCCCCCCCCGCGCCCCGCAACCCTTTGGGTTACGGGATCGCGGGCCGCGTGTCGGTCCGAACTGGTGTGCTGAGTTGCCACATGATAGAAAATAGAAAAAGAAAACTCCGTGAAATAATTAGTTTATTGTGGGAAAAAAGTCATATTAAACACCCAAAATAGTCTCAAATTGCAGATTAGCAATTGGGCTATAAGTGAAACATCAAGAACAACACATTTAAATGGTGTACGATAAAATAAATCAATTATAAAATTTGTGCAAAAGTGAAGAAAAATTTAGGGGCCATTTTGATTGAGCACGATGTCTTCGTGCGCTCTCTTTTGGCACCTTCGGTATACATGGGAGAGAAATTCCCTATCTTAATCTCTTAAAAGACTTAAACTCTGGCAGCATTGCCATACTTACTGGCTCTTAAGCCAAACAATTCGCGCATACTCTTTTTTTTTTTTCCCCTATAGACACAAAATCCCAAGCGAAAACAAAACAAAACAAAACAAGTGACAAGTGAAAATACTTCCTGAGCAGCAAAGCTGCTTAGCCAGACAATCTTCAAAATACAGCACCAGCTTCTTATTCTAACTGTTGTAAATTAGTGTTTAATTAAATAGTCACTTGATATTTATACTTTTAAATAATATTTTATTTCACACCGCAACACCAAACCACATGCACATTAGGCAGATCAAACAGGAAGAGAGAGAAAACGGAAACGTGTGTGACCGTATCTTATTTCGATAATAATACATTTCGGTATTTTGGTCTAAGTTATTTTTGTATACTAGAATAGGGCTATTCCAACACGCCCCCTCAAAAATTGCTTCATAATAAACTTAATAAATCATAACAATATTCATATACATTATGTATGTACTTATTCTAATGTGGCTGGTGTGCATTCTGGGAAGCTTATACGTTATCTAGCATTTGCTACACGGATCAGGGAAAACCCAGAAAAACCTGATCAGATAACTTCTACAAATCTTTTACAAACGATTAACTTTTAATTCAAGAGATCAAAAATATATATGTATAGGAATTCAATAAACAGCTTCGTCATCTTACAGCAGTCCCAATTGGTCTCGCAGTTCCACAAATCTTGTTGTTGCCAATGGTTTTGTAAATATATCAGCAAGCTGGTTCTCTGTCGGAATATACTCAATAAAAATTACATTATTTTCTACTTGCTCTCTGGCAAAATGATATTTAATATCAATATGTTTTGATCGTTTATGACATGAGGGGTTATTTGCAATACTAATACAGCCTTGGTTATCTTCGTAAATCTTAATGGGACCTTCTAGTTTTATATTAACACTATTCATAAGTGATTTCAGCCATAGAGCTTCTCTCACAGCTTCAAATAGGGCCATATACTCAGCTTCAGTTGAGGACGCTGCTACTGAGTTCTGCCTCTTTGTGTTCCAACTAATTAAATTTGAGTCGAACATTTTGAATAAGTATCCTGTGGTACTTTTTCTATCAATCTCATTACTACCCCAATCAGAATCTACATAACCAACTAATTTATTATTAAATGCTGCATTCCTTTTAAAATTCAGTTTCATATCAATACTACCCTGCAAATATCTAAGTATTCTTTTCAAGTACTGCCATAACTCGGAGTTATTCTTGCTACTGTATCTGCTCAAGATATTTACTGCATTGGTTAAATCCGGACGTGTACATAGCATTATGTACATTAAACATCCTATGAGATTACGACATGGAGCATTGCAGTTTTCATCTGAATTAAGTAACTCATAATTCAATTTACTCGGTAAGGGTGTACTAACTGCTTTGCAATCAGTCATGTTAAACTTATTCAAAATTCTCTTAATATATGCAGCTTGGCTCAAATAAATGTTATCGTCGTACCTTTCGATTCTTATGCCAATAAAATGTTTTATTTCTTTTAGGTCAGTCATTTTAAACTTTTCCATTAAATACCTTTTGAAATTATTCATTTTAGTCACATCCTCTGTAGCTATTACAACGTCATCAACATATAACAATACATATATGTTTTTCTTAATATCACCCTTATCAAGAATATAAATACAGCGATCTACAGGAGAGTTCACAAACTCACAATCTTTTAATGCTTGCTCAAATACCTCAAACCAGCATCTAGCGGCTTGTTTGAGCCCGTAAATTGCCTTGTTCAATTTACATACGTTATTACCATTGCATGGTATACTTTGAGGAAGTCTCATGTATATCTCCTCTTTTAACGTACCATTTAAGAAAGCTGTTTTAACATCCATTTGATGGATTTTCAAGTTATATTGTACTGCCAAAGAAAGTATAAATCTGAAACTTGAAATTCTAGCTACAGGGGCAAATGTTTCTTCATAATCTATTTGGTATCTTTGGGTAAATCCTCTTGCTACTAATCTAGCTTTATATCTAATCGGATTTCCCAATTCATCATGTTTAACAGAAAATACCCATCTGCTATCTACAATATTTTTATTCTCAGGCATCTTTGTCAGTGTCCAGGTATTATTTATTTCATGAGCACTTAACTCTGTATTAATAGCCTCCTCCCAAAAAGATTTATCATTCCGATATTTAATTTCATCAAATGTATTTGGGACATCGTTAAAAATAGTATGAGCATTTAGTATACATTTGTTTAAGCTACTATCATCTTCATCATAAGATATTTGGGCCTTGCCTTTTAGTCTTTCACTTCTTCTCAATTCAATGCCGTCAGTTCTAACTAGATTCTTATCAGTGCCAGTTTCATTTGATTGTTCTGCTGTTTCATTTTCCCTACTATCATTCGGGTTGCTCGATTCCTTACTTTCATTCAGGAGATCAGCTAACTTTCTTTTCTTACTTTCATTCAGAAAATCAGTGTCCTTACTATCATTCGGGAATTGGGTGTTGTCATATTGCTTACTTTCATTCGGGAACTCAGTTTCTTTTATTTCCTTACTATCTTTCAGGAATACTGTTTCAGATTTAACAGATCTTGAGTTAACCATATTGGTTTCATCGACAACAACATCCCTTGCAACACTAAACTTATCCATAACAGCATCCCACAATCTAAAACCATTTGGCTCATAGCCCACAAGAATACTTTTATATGACTTATCGTCAAATTTCCCTTTCTTGTTTTTATTGTGCACATATACAGTTGCACCAAATACTTTTAAATGTTTTAAAATGGGCTTTTTATTATGCCACATTTCATATGGGGTCTTTGAGATATTACCAAGTGCTCTGCTTGGAATCCTATTAATTAAATAAGTTGCAGTTAATACTGCCTCACCCCAAAAGCTTTTATCGAGATTTGCACCGCTAACCATAGCACGAGCTTTCTCTGTAATTGTTCTTATCATTCTCTCTGATACACCATTTAATTGAGGTGTATGTGGTACTGTTAAATGATAAGAAATCCCTTTCAGAACACAGAACTGACGCATCTCATTTGAAAGATATTCTCTACCATTGTCAATGTACAAATTAACAATCTTTAAATTAAAATGAGCTTCACTTTTTGCTACAAAATCTTGAAACATATTAAATACATCTGACTTGTGTTTCATTAGGTAAGTGACACAATAATGTGTGAACTGATCAACAAAAATTACAAAGTAATTTTTGTCATCTAGGCTTACTGGAGTAATTGGTCCACAGACATCCGAGTGTATAATAAATAGTGGTCTTTTAATATGAGTCTTATCTTTAGATTGTTTGAAGGGTAATCTAGCTTGCTTTCCATTTAAACAGGGTTCGCAAATTTCTCCTGATAGCTCTAGATTATCTAAAAGACTATTATCACTAAACAGATTCTTTCTCTTTATTTCCAACAATTTGCCATTACTAATGTGGCCAAGCCTCTCATGCCATAATCGAAAATTATTTTTAAGTTTTGCATCTATATTATATGCTTGAAACTTTACAACAGGTATATTGTTCAACATACCTGCATTTTTGATAATCGTAACTCCATTTTTCGAAATGGTTACACCGCTCTTATCAAATTGGATGGACATTCCTGCCTCTTGCAGACGCTTCACAGACATTAGGTTACCAGCAGCCTCCTTACAATAGAGAACATCCTCCAGCGTTATCTTATGGTCGTTTTGTAGTCGCACAATACCACGTTTGGTAGCAAAGATAAATTCCCCTTGTTTAGCCACAGCGATCTTAATTGGAGGTGTCAGCTCCATACAATCCGCGTATAGCGACTCATCGTTTATCAAATGGTCACTTGCACCGGAATCCAAAACAAAACCACACGACGTATCTTTGACGTCTCTTACCATAAATGCAATGCCGGCTGATGTTGCGGTTTGAGCTTGATTATTGTTTTCTTTGTTATTATTATTATTTAGTGATCTTTTATAGCTATAACAATCCTTCTTTATATGACCTTCTTTGCTACAGTGGTGACATTTAATCCTATTATTTTGCTTTCCTTTGAAAGTATTTTGCTGATTATTGAATCTCTTTTTAAAGGAACGATTTTTAAAAACATTATTTTTCTTTTGAGCAATCACGCTCATTACTTTTTTACTAGTATCATTATTTTCATTTTTAATTTTGACTTCCTGATCTAGTAATCTAGTTTTAACAAATGCTAATGTTAAATTTTCGTCCGATAAAGTCTCTATTGCAGTCACAATGCCATCGTACGATGAAGGCAATGTTATTAACAAGTGAGAGACCTTATCCATCTCATCTAACTTTGCTCCTGCAGCTAACAACTCACTCAACATATCATCAACAATAATAAAATGTTGCAATAGTGGCATCTCACTTGGCAATTTAAGGCACAACAAACGTTTTCGCAAAGCTAACTGCGATGCCAGGCTTTTTCGTTCATAAACGGCGTCCAAATTCTTCAAAATCTGACGCGCCGTAACGTCGCCGGTCGCGAAACTAAGAAATGAGTCACTAAGGTACTCTATGATCGTACTCTTGGCACAATGCTCTGCCTTCTTCCAAGCGTCATCCACCTCAGCAGGCACTTCATCATTAATCACCTTTAGTACGTCTAATTCTGACAATAAAGCTTTAATTCTGAATTTCCAAAAAAACATATTTGTCGCCACTGAACGGCTTTATATTTCTCTTTGCCTTTTCCATTCCCTCACGCACACACTCACAGACACAGAAAAAATTTGCAGACGCAAGCGGATATACACGTGCTTAATGCAAAAAAGAATTTCACCATAAAATGAAAAATATGCCACTACACTATCAAACTCAGTTTTGAACTAATTATTTATTGGGCATGGACTGGGCCCATAACCTGTTGTAAATTAGTGTTTAATTAAATAGTCACTTGATATTTATACTTTTAAATAATATTTTATTTCACACCGCAACACCAAACCACATGCACATTAGGCAGATCAAACAGGAAGAGAGAGAAAACGGAAACGTGTGTGACCGTATCTTATTTCGATAATAATACATTTCGGTATTTTGGTCTAAGTTATTTTTGTATACTAGAATAGGGCTATTCCAACACTAACATAATGAACTCTACTCTGAAACAAAAACAGCTGACTCTGGACGAAGTCCTCAATGCAGCTATGCTTAAAAACGAGAATAATGCTGGCACACAAGTGCCAGCTAAGGCCAAGCCCACACCAACTTCTACTGTCAACTCTGCTACTAGCATCAACAAGACTGCGAAGAAAAGTTCTTCGCGAGTAATCAAGAAACGCCCCACTGCAAGTGTAACCATTACCTCTGGTAAGCAACTAACAATACCGGATATGATAAAGCCGGTAGATCGGTCCTCTCTCTCTAGAACGCCAGATAAGAACTCGCTTAGTTCACGCAATCTGGGAGCGCCAAGACGAAAACTCCCCTTCTTAGGAGAACCAAGAACAGCGGAGGAATTTGAGATGTGTATCTCTCTATCATCAGATACTGGTAGCGACACATTCCCGCTAATTAACCAGGCCACAACTGATACCTCTACCAACGCTATATTATCTGACCCGCTTGAGGTCTTTAATAAAGGGAATGCCGGTGCTCTAGATGTAGAGCCCCCTCGGGTGCAGTGCCCAGAGGAACCAGAGGCACGTCCAACTAAGCCAATGCCAATATTTATAACCGAAAACGATATACTTGACTTCAACACCCTCAATTCGGCCATTAAACAAATAATAGGAGATTCCTATGTAACCAAAATTGTAAAACAAGGACTTCGCGTAATGTGCAACAATATGAATTCGTACAACAAGCTTCGAAATTATCTATATGACAATCAGAATAAAATTATGTCTCACACCTATCAAATCAAGCAGGAACGTGGATTCCGTGGAGTCATCCGGCACTTGCACAAATCTACGCCAACAAATTGGATCCGTGAGCAGCTTACAAAGCTCGGATTCCAGATTAGATTTCTAGACGTAATACGAAATCGTTTCAGCAAAGAGCCACTACATCTCTTCGAAGTTGAACTCGAAAAATGTGACAAGTCAACTGTTGAGGCATTCCTTCGGATCAACAAAATAGGTAACCAGCAAGTTGTAACAGAAAAACAGCTCCGCCTAAGTGTCTCACAGTGCCATAGATGCCAATGTTTTGGACATACCAAAAATTATTGCCTCCGCCCTTATGTGTGCGTAAAATGCGCCGGTAGCCATCCCTCTACTGAGTGCAAAAAGAACAAAGAGGACGAAGCTAAGTGCGCCAACTGTAAAGGTGGGCACGCCGCAAGCTACCGTGGCTGCGCAGCGTACAAAGAAGCCACCAAGAACACCAACCGGTCAAACCAACCAGCAAATATAAATACAAATATTAAAAGCCTGTTAAGAGAACAGAGTCATCAAGTTGATTACCAATCGCAACCCAAAAAGGCAACTGGACCACTTATCGCTCGCAAATTAAATGTAAGCCAGAACTCCATGGTCTACCCTGAACTAAATCACCAATTGCAACAGCCCTCAAGAAAAATTAGCTATGCATCAGTTGCCAAAGCGCAACTGTGCAATCTACCGCTTCCCGCACAGGAAAGTACTCCACACCGAAAGATCTCTGAGCACCCGCTAGCTCGTGGTAGGAACGAAAATCACACTGATAAGAAGATTCACTCGCCGCTCATGCGCAACGATAGTGAAAAAATCCTAGCTCACAAACTAGATAACCTCATCGCTCTTATGGCTACCAACCGCAATGATAGCGAACAGCAGTTCAAAGCAAGCATTGAATCAATAGGTGAAAGCATAAAACAGCTCACCACTCTAATCCAAACACTGATTACCCTTATCTCAACCATCACTCAAGCCAATAAGAATCAAAATGTCCAGACAACAGAACAGTAATAACACTGCTTCTCCAACAACCCTGAGAATTGCCTCATGGAATGCTGCCGGCCTCAAAAACAAACTAACCGATTTGGCAACGTTTATAAGTCTGAACAAGATAGACATAATGATCGTAACTGAAACTCACCTCATTAGAGATGATGACGTCAGCATTAAAGGATTCTACCTATACCCTGCAAACCACACCTCTAACCGAAGACGAGGTGGAGCAGCCATCTTTATCAAAACCACGATAAGACATATTGCCATACAAACTGATACTGCTCAAAAGGTACAGTGCTCAGCAATTTCTGTCTCACTTCACAATGGCCAGGCAATTAACATTTCTGCCATATACCTCCAGCCCCAAGAAAACTGGACTATCAACGAATTTAAAGACCTCTTCAACAAACTAGGAGAAAGATTCCTAGTCTTAGGTGATTGGAATGCCAAGAGCTACTGGTGGGGAAACCCACGATCAAATGCCAGAGGTACAGCTCTCATGCAAAGCGTTCAATCAAATAACTACAACATCCTTGCCACAGGATCGCCCACACATTATCCCACAAACACACGCCATTCTCCCTCTGCCATTGACTTTGGAATCTATCGGGGACTGAAGCGAGATCAACTTAAAATCAAATCACTGCACGACCTTTGCTCTGATCACCTTCCACTGGTCATCGAGTTACACAGCTGCCCACAAATCAATAAATCAAAGTGTTACCTATTACCATTGAATGCCAGCCTACGCAAGTTTCAATTCTTTCTCAATAACCACATACTGCTAGACACTGAAATAAACACAGCTGATGACATCGAAGATTGCACATATATTTTCGAGAGAAACCTTAAATTAGCTGCTCAATTCGCTACCCCCCGTCAGCGAAATGCCCTGCACTCTCCCAACAAACAACCCGCTGACCACCAAACGCTGCAGCTCATCAGAGACAGGCGCATCATCAAAAGTCTCCTAACTAGAAACTTAAACATACAGCTCAAGCGCACATACAATCATCTCACGAACCAGATCAGAAGATCGCTTCAGCAAACAGAACAAAACAGGCTCGGCAGACTTCTTGAATCCCTTGAGCCAGACAACAGATTCAATATGCAAAAGCTATGGAGAATAACTAGCGTTATCAAACGGCAACCAACTCCCAACTACCCAGTTAAGAAATATGCTATCATTAATGCAGACGATAGCTGGTGCAAGAGTTCTGAGGAAAAAGCTGAGGCCTTTGGCCAGCATCTTCAGTGCAGATTTACAACCACCGTTACAACGTCTTACGTCGACTTACATCAAATAGAACAAAGTACAGCACCGATTACGGACAATACTACCCTTCCCTTTAGAAGCGTCACTGCAACTGAAATACAGGAACAAATCAAACTCCTCCAAAACAAAAAGTCACCAGGTGATGACAACATCGATAATCGTACGCTAAAAGCCTTACCAAAAATAGCAATTGAGTATTTAGCCCTATTGTTCAACAAAATCATTCAAATCGGCCACTTCCCCAGTAAATGGAAGCACGCGATAATAAAAATGCTACACAAACCAGGAAAGCCATGTGAGCAATTATCATCTTATCGGCCCATAAGCCTCCTATCGGGTATCTCGAAAATATTTGAAACCTTGCTACTCAAAAGAATGTTTGAGCATGATCCCTTTGCGGACGCTATCCCTAGCCATCAGTTCGGCTTTCGCAAACAGCATGGGGCTGAGCAACAACTTGGAAGGGTCACCCAATTTATACTAAAATCCTTTGAAAAAGGTGAGTACTGCTCTGCAGTATACCTTGACATACAAGAGGCGTTCGATCGAGTCTGGCACAAGGGACTCTTCTTCAAACTCTGTCGCATTCTACCAGAAGCTCTCTATAGGATCATCTGCAACTATCTTACAGACAGAACATTCGTAGTCGAGTGCAGTGATGGAGTGAGAAGCTCCACCAAGCGAGTATCAGCGGGAGTGCCGCAAGGCAGTGTACTGGGTCCAATCCTCTACACGGTCTACGCCTCAGACATTCCTGCTCCCCAGTATCCAAATACGTCACTTATTGCAACCTACGCGGATGATACTGCTATCATTTCATCAAGCCAAATGGCCTCCGTTGCCGTCAAAAGAGTTGAAAATTACCTCAAGTCGTACATGCTCTGGGCTAATAAGTGGTGCATCACTGTCAACGTCATTAAGACTGCACACGTTTTGCATTCGTTACGACATATCACGCCAGATCTTGTAATACCGACACCAAAGTTAAACGGCACAGCGCTCCAAAATAATAGAACGCACACTTACCTTGGTATCAAACTAGACACCAAGCTGATACTTCACCACCACGTGCAAGCACTAAGAATAAAACTCTGGACACGAATTAAAAGGCTACATTGGCTTCTCAACAATAATAGCAAACTCCCGTTAAAGACGAAAGTCATTGTCTATAAACAATTAATTGCACCAATATGGCAATACTCACTGCCAATTTGGGGCTCCCTAGTTAGCGAAATGCAACTTTCCCGAATACGAGTCATTCAAAACAGAGCGCTGCGTCTTATCACCAATGCTGACTGGCACGTCAGAAACACAACTCTTCATGCCGACCTTAAAGTCAAACAAGTCGACGAAGTATTCGATGCCATGAGTGCAAAGTACGCTGAAAGACTGTTCTCTCATAATAATCCAGAAGCTAGAAATATAGCGCAGAATCCATACAGGCCGTTTCGCCTCAGTCGCCCACGCTACAACATGATGTTGCAACGCTGCTTTCCTGTACAGCAACAAGCGACCCAACCACAGTCACCCAGCTCAAGCAGCGACGAAGATCCACCTCCCGCAGACCTTCCCACCCGCAGATATCCACCTGGTGGCCCATCTGCCCTAATATCCAGACGACCCGCCTACAGACACTACCTAGCAACTGGAGAGATGGATGAAACTTTCGGCGAGCTCAGATTCAGACCTGGCCTCGCCTTTTCTACAACTGAGAACTCAAATTCCCAACCACCCCCCGTTCACCAAGGTGATCTCCGGGCTTTATTAAACTACCCCTCTTCAAATATCCCCATCGTGCCCTGGTGCCTTCTTCCCCAGAACACAGGACATAATCCGGCCACGAACAGTAGATGCGACGATATAATCGATCTAACCCATGAGACTGAGATGGCCCCCAACCCCGAAAACTCCAATAGTACAGAACTGGTTTCGGCTATCCTTATGATTGGACACAATAACGACAACTCTAACGCCACTCCGGCTGCTGCACAATTCCCTGAGGCAGACCCTACAGTCCCAGGAAACATAACACATGAGGGATAAAATAGATCCTCACCATCTAGTGATCACTGATACCGCCTATATCGACAAACTTGATATGACCAAATTTTGTATCAATCAAAATACAATTAATACAATTGCCCAATATATAAGCTCTAGCAACAGAATCCAGCAGTTCTGCGAGGCGACGCCCCCTGGCAGCGCTGCCTACGCATGGTCCAAAGGGCCCACTTAGCTTTGCTAAGCGGATCCCTTTTGATATGCACAGGCATACACGCGCCGGAAGAGTGCGCCTCCCAGTAAACATTTGAGGATTCTATTGCTACAGCTAAACTATAATATTGCCACCAAAAAACAAACAAAATGTCAACTTAAATATGAAATACTTTTACTCTTTTGATTTCTAATACTCATAGTATTATAACTAATAAGCAAACTCATTGAAGATCACATTCTATGTCAAAAAATATACTATGTATAACTATTCATAATTTTAGCCTTAAGTTCAACACCTCTGCGAGGAATCAAATCATTTATGAAGATCAATGTTATGTATCAGATAAATAAAGAAGGACTTGAGCACTCCCCCCCCCCCGCGCCCCGCAACCCCCTGGGTTACGGGATCGCGGGCCGCGTGTCGGTCCGAACTGGTGTGCTGAGTTGCCACATGATAGAAACTCAGTAAGCAAACTCAAGATTATATGAGGAAAATTTCATACGCTGCAGTCGTAGCAAATGCATCCAATTACCCGATTCGTAAAAAAGGGATGCAGCAATCTCATTTCCCTAAACTAGTTGAACAGCAACCTCTAAGCCAACCCTTTCCACAACCAAGGGAAAAACCTGTACAACCGAAATTACAACACGAGATACGCCAACTTGAGGTACCACACGGAACGCCTGAATCGAATTCTCACCCAAAGATGGACTTGAAGACATCTTATAAGAACCCTTGGCAACCCTCAGGTATGCCCAGAAATCGTAGCCGCAGTACTGAACGCACCTATGCGGAAGTGACTAATCGCAATGAGCCATACTCATTCATCAATCAAAGAATAGACAAACTTGCTGCCTCTCTGGCTCACAACCAGGAAATCATGCAGTCCCAACTAATGGTCACCTCTAAGACTATAACAGACGGTTTGAATAGCCTCTCCACCTCAATTCATGCGCTAACAAATTTTATCGCTAAGCTCATGCAAATGTTTGACACGGGCGTAGCCCAAGCAGATAAAATATAGAAGTCAAACATGAACTATTGGTCACAACCTGCAAATAAGTAAATACAATAATACAATTATTTGAAGCATAATCAAAACAAACATAAACACATAGACAAAGAGTGACCAGATCACTGCTCACTATAAATAACAAACCTTGCAAATTTAAATACTGAAACTGTCTCAAAGTATCGATTATTGATCATTGCAGTCTCTTAATTCGCTAATTCGCGATTCTGCATTTTCCAACACTTGGCTACCCGCTAACTGTACAGTAATTATAAACTGTGCCATTCTCAATCAAAGCCAAGCCAAACGCGCGTGTACAGTTTAACTAAAATAAAACTAAAATAAAATAAAATAAATCAAAGCAAAACAAAAATTAACACTCAAATCTCAAATCTCAGTTTAACTAAAATAAAACTAAAATAAAACTAAAATAAAATAAAATAAATCAAAGCAAAACAAAAATTAACACTCAAATCTACAACTCTTCATCATGACCCCACAACGAGTTGTAAATATCAGCGACAACTATGATGATGAAAGCGACATGGAAATCGACGTCATAGGAACACAGCCAATTTCGCAATTGGCAATTTTCACTACAAACAAGTCTATGCAAGCTGTGCTAGACTCAGCTAACTCAGGTTCTGTGGACACTTCAGTCCCAATAACTACAACAATACAACTACCACGACAACAAGAAACATGGAAAATGTTACACACACCACAACAAAGATGGCCGCCGCACACACAGCAAATAAGCAAGAGCGGCAGCCTGAAGAAGACTTTGAGCTAATTGAATGCGAGAACTCGCCAACCTTTTCACCAACTTGCTCACCAATCAACTCTTCAAACATTTCATCTCCCATTGATGAGCCAACACATTCAGAGGACAGTGTAACGCCTAGCAAGCAGACAGACGCTCCGACCATTTCCGGGACGCTACCAACGCCTGCATTCTGCGGATCAGCTCCGTCAACAACAAGAGCAACGACAGCGACGCCAGCAGCAGCACCTGCCGCCCAGTCTATCAACAAGGAGGACATCGCAGGAGCCTCGTGCGCTCCCACCCCAATCACCACCGCTGGAGCCAACACCCGTGCAGCCGAACCTGCACTCCATCGCTAAGAACGTCAACGCTCTCAAGCAGATCGTTGAGCCACTGATGTCCATTATGACTGAAGTATTTCGACACCAACTCGACCACTAGAGTGTCCCGACCCCGAAGAAGTGTCTACAACGTGCATGTTCTTCACAATCAAACGTGCAAACTACCCCAAAGTGGAGAGCCGACTTAGTTACTCATTTATGATAAAATATTACCTACTAAGCTTGTTTAAGACATGCATTCTCAAACTATAAAATAATGTACCTAATATGTTAACTATAGCAACAGAATCCAGCTGTTCTGCGGGGTGTCGCCCCCTGGCAGCGCTGCCTACGCATGGTCTAAAGGGCCCACTTAGCTTTGCTAAGCGGATCCCTTTTGATATGCACAGGCATACACGCGCCGGAAGAGTGCGCCTCCCAGTAAACATTTGAGGATTCTGTTGCTACAGCTAAACTATAATATTGCCACCAAAAAACAAACAAAATGTCAACTTAAATATGAAATACTTTTACTCTTTTGATTTCTAATACTCATAGTATTATAACTAATAAGCAAACTCATTGAAGATCACATTCTATGTCAAAAATATACAATGTATAACTATTCATAATTTTAGCCTTAAATTCAACACCTCTGTGAGGAATCAAATCATTTATGAAGATCAATGTTATGTATCAGATAAATAAAGAAGGACTTGAGCACTCCCCCCCCGCGCCCCGCAACCCTTTGGGTTACGGGATCGCGGGCCGCGTGTCGGTCCGAACTGGTGTGCTGAGTTGCCACATGATAGAAAAAAATAATTAGTTTATTGTGGGAAAAAAGTCATATTAAATACCCAAAATAGTCTCAAATTGCAGATTAGCAATTGGGCTATTAGTGAAACATCAAGAACAACACATTTAAATGGTGTATGATAAAATAAATCAATTATAAAATTTGTGCAAAAGTGAAGAAAATTTAGGGGCCATTTTGATTGAGCACGATGTCTTCGTGCGCTCTCTTTTGGCACCTTCGGTATACATGGGAGAGAAATTCCCTCTCTTAATCTCTTAAATGACTTAAACTCTGGCAGCATTGCCATACTTACTGGCTCTTAAGCCAAACAATTCGCGCATACTCTTTTTTTTCCCCTATAGACACAAAATCCCAAGCGAAAACAAAACAAAACAAAACAAGTGACAAGTGAAAATACTTCCTGAGCAGCAAAGCTGCTTAGCCAGACAATCTTCAAAATACAGCACCAGCTTCTTATTCTAACATAATGAACTCTACTCTGAAACAAAAATAGCTGACTCTGGACGAAGTCCTCAATGCAGCTATGCTTAAAAACGAGAATATTGCTGGCACACAAGTGCCAGCTAAGGCCAAGCCCACACCAACTTCTACTGTCAACTCTGCTACTAGCATCAACAAGACTGCGAAGAAAAGTTCTTCGCGAGTAATCAAGAAACGCCCCACTGCAAGTGTAACCATTACCTCTGGTAAGCAACTAACAATACCGGATATGATAAAGCCGGTAGATCGGTCCTCTCTCTCTAGAACGGCAGATAAGAACTCGCTTAGTTCACGCAATCTGGGAGCGCCAAAACGAAAACTCCCCTTCTTAGGAGAACCAAGAACAGCGGAGGAATTTGAGATGTGTATCTCTCTATCATCAGATACTGGTAGCGACACATTCCCGCTAATTAACCAGGCCACAACTGATACCTCTACCAACGCTATACTATCTGACCCGCTTGAGGTCTTTAATAAAGGGAATGCCGGTGCTCTAGATGTAGAGCCCCCTCGGGTGCAGTGCCCAGAGGAACCAGAGGCACGTCCAACTAAGCCAATGCCAATATTTATAACCGAAAACGATATACTTGACTTCAACACCCTCAATTCGGCCATTAAACAAATAATAGGAGATTCCTATGTAACCAAAATTGTAAAACAAGGACTTCGCGTAATGTGCAACAATATGAATTCGTACAACAAGCTTCGAAATTATCTATATGACAATCAGAATAAAATTATGTCTCACACCTATCAAATCAAGCAGGAACGCGGATTCCGTGGAGTCATCCGGCACCTGCACAAATCTACGCCAACAAATTGGATCCGTGAGCAGCTTACAAAGCTCGGATTCCAGATTAGATTTCTAGACGTAATACGAAATCGTTTCAGCAAAGAGCCACTACATCTCTTCGAAGTTGAACTCGAAAAATGTGACAAGTCAACTGTTGAGGCATTCCTTCGGATCAACAAAATAGGTAACCAGCAAGTTGTAACAGAAAAACAGCTCCGCCTAAGTGTCTCACAGTGCCATAGATGCCAATGTTTTGGACATACCAAAAATTATTGCCTCCGCCCTTATGTGTGCGTAAAATGCGCCGGTAGCCATCCCTCTACTGAGTGCAAAAAGAACAAAGAGGACGAAGCTAAGTGCGCCAACTGTAAAGGTGGGCACGCCGCAAGCTACCGTGGCTGCGCAGCGTACAAAGAAGCCACCAAGAACACCAACCGGTCAAACCAACCAGCAAATATAAATACAAATATTAAAAGCCTGTTAAGAGAACAGAGTCATCAAGTTGATTACCAATCGCAACCCAAAAAGGCAACTGGACCACTTATCGCTCGCAAATTAAATGTAAGCCAGAACTCCATGGTCTACCCTGAACTAAATCACCAATTGCAACAGCCCTCAAGAAAAATTAGCTATGCATCAGTAGCCAAAGCGCAACTGTGCAATCTACCGCTTCCCGCACAGGAAAGTACACCACACCGAAAGATCTCTGAGCACCCACTAGCTCGTGGTAGGAACGAAAATCACACTGATAAGAAGATTCACTCGCCGCTCATGCGCAACGATAGTGAAAAAATCCTAGCTCACAAACTAGATAACCTCATCGCTCTTATGGCTACCAACCGCAATGATAGCGAACAGCAGTTCAAAGCAAGCATTGAATCAATAGGTGAAAGTATAAAACAGCTCACCACTCTAATCCAAACACTGATTACCCTTATCTCAACCATCACTCAAGCCAATAAGAATCAAAATGTCCAGACAACAGAACAGTAATAACACTGCTTCTCCAACAACCCTGAGAATTGCCTCATGGAATGCTGCCGGCCTCAAAAACAAACTAACCGATTTGGCAACGTTTATAAGTCTGAACAAGATAGACATAATGATCGTAACTGAAACTCACCTCATTAGAGATGATGACGTCAGCATTAAAGGATTCTACCTATACCCTGCAAACCACACCTCTAACCGAAGACGAGGTGGAGCAGCCATCTTTATCAAAACCACGATAAGACATATTGCCATACAAACTGATACTGCTCAAAAGGTACAGTGCTCAGCAATTTCTGTCTCACTTCACAATGGCCAGGCAATTAACATTTCTGCCATATACCTCCAGCCCCAAGAAAACTGGACTATCAACGAATTTAAAGACCTCTTCAACAAACTAGGAGAAAGATTCCTAGTCTTAGGTGATTGGAATGCCAAGAGCTACTGGTGGGGAAACCCACGATCAAATGCCAGAGGTACAGCTCTCATGCAAAGCGTTCAATCAAATAACTACAACATCCTTGCCACAGGATCGCCCACACATTATCCCACAAACACACGCCATTCTCCCTCTGCCATTGACTTTGGAATCTATCGGGGACTGAAGCGAGATCAACTTAAAATCAAATCACTGCACGACCTTTGCTCTGATCACCTTCCACTGGTCATCGAGTTACACAGCTGCCCACAAATCAATAAATCAAAGTGTTACCTATTACCATTGAATGCCAGCCTACGCAAGTTTCAATTCTTTCTCAATAACCACATACTGCTAGACACTGAAATAAACACAGCTGATGACATCGAAGATTGCACATATATTTTCGAGAGAAACCTTAAATTAGCTGCTCAATTCGCTACCCCCCGTCAGCGAAATGCCCTGCACTCTCCCAACAAACAACCCGCTGACCACCAAACGCTGCAGCTCATCAGAGACAGGCGCATCATCAAAAGTCTCCTAACTAGAAACTTAAACATACAGCTCAAGCGCACATACAATCATCTCACGAACCAGATCAGAAGATCGCTTCAGCAAACAGAACAAAACAGGCTCGGCAGACTTCTTGAATCCCTTGAGCCAGACAACAGATTCAATATGCAAAAGCTATGGAGAATAACTAGCGTTATCAAACGGCAACCAACTCCCAACTACCCAGTTAAGAAATATGCTATCATTAATGCAGACGATAGCTGGTGCAAGAGTTCTGAGGAAAAAGCTGAGGCCTTTGGCCAGCATCTTCAGTGCAGATTTACAACCACCGTTACAACGTCTTACGTCGACTTACATCAAATAGAACAAAGTACAGCACCGATTACGGACAATACTACCCTTCCCTTTAGAAGCGTCACTGCAACTGAAATACAGGAACAAATCAAACTCCTCCAAAACAAAAAGTCACCAGGTGATGACAACATCGATAATCGTACGCTAAAAGCCTTACCAAAAATAGCAATTGAGTATTTAGCCCTATTGTTCAACAAAATCATTCAAATCGGCCACTTCCCCAGTAAATGGAAGCACGCGATAATAAAAATGCTACACAAACCAGGAAAGCCATGTGAGCAATTATCATCTTATCGGCCCATAAGCCTCCTATCGGGTATCTCGAAAATCTTTGAAACCTTGCTACTCAAAAGAATGTTTGAGCATGATCCCTTTGCGGACGCTATCCCTAGCCATCAGTTCGGCTTTCGCAAACAGCATGGGGCTGAGCAACAACTTGGAAGGGTCACCCAATTTATACTAAAATGCTTTGAAAAAGGTGAGTACTGCTCTGCAGTATACCTTGACATACAAGAGGCGTTCGATCGAGTCTGGCACAAGGGACTCTTCTTCAAACTCTGTCGCATTCTACCAGAAGCTCTCTATAGGATCATCTGCAACTATCTTACAGACAGAACATTCGTAGTCGAGTGCAGTGATGGAGCGAGAAGCTCCACCAAGCGAGTATCAGCGGGAGTGCCGCAAGGCAGTGTACTGGGTCCAATCCTCTACACGGTCTACGCCTCAGACATTCCTGCTCCCCAGTATCCAAATACGTCACTTATTGCAACCTACGCGGATGATACTGCTATCATTTCATCAAGCCAAATGGCCTCCGTTGCCGTCAAAAGAGTTGAAAATTACCTCAAGTCGTACATGCTTTGGGCTAATAAGTGGTGCATCACTGTCAACGTCATTAAGACTGCACACGTTTTGCATTCGTTACGACATATCACGCCAGATCTTGTAATACCGACACCAAAGTTAAACGGCACAGCGCTCCAAAATAATAGAACGCACACTTACCTTGGTATCAAACTAGACACCAAGCTGATACTTCACCATCACGTGCAAGCACTAAGAATAAAACTCTGGACACGAATTAAAAGGCTACATTGGCTTCTCAACAATAATAGCAAACTCCCGTTAAAGACGAAAGTCATTGTCTATAAACAATTAATTGCACCAATATGGCAATACTCACTGCCAATTTGGGGCTCCCTAGTTAGCGAAATGCAACTTTCCCGAATACGAGTCATTCAAAACAGAGCGCTGCGTCTTATTACCAATGCTGACTGGCACGTCAGAAACACAACTCTTCATGCCGACCTTAAAGTCAAACAAGTCGACGAAGTATTCGATGCCATGAGTGCAAAGTACGCTGAAAGACTGTTCTCTCATAATAATCCAGAAGCTAGAAATATAGCGCAGAATCCATACAGGCCGTTTCGCCTCAGTCGCCCACGCTACAACATGATGTTGCAACGCTGCTTTCCTGTACAGCAACAAGCGACCCAACCACAGTCACCCAGCTCAAGCAGCGACGAAGATCCACCTCCCGCAGACCTTCCCACCCGCAGATATCCACCTGGTGGCCCATCTGCCCTAATATCCAGACGACCCGCCTACAGACACTACCTAGCAACTGGAGAGATGGATGAAACTTTCGGCGAGCTCAGATTCAGACCTGGCCTCGCCTTTTCTACAACTGAGAACTCAAATTCCCAACCACCCCCCGTTCACCAAGGTGATCTCCGGGCTTTATTAAACTACCCCTCTTCAAATATCCCCATCGTGCCCTGGTGCCTTCTTCCCCAGAACACAGGACATAATCCGGCCACGAACAGTAGATGCGACGATATAATCGATCTAACCCATGAGACTGAGATGGCCCCCAACCCCGAAAACTCCAATAGTACAGAACTGGTTTCGGCTATCCTTATGATTGGACACAATAACGACAACTCTAACGCCACTCCGGCTGCTGCACAATTCCCTGAGGCAGACCCTACAGTCCCAGGAAACATAACACATGAGGGATAAAATAGATCCTCACCATCTAGTGATCACTGATACCGCCTATATCGACAAACTTGATATGACCAAATTTTGTATCAATCAAAATACAATTAATACAATTGCCCAATATATAAGCTCTAGCAACAGAATCCAGCTGTTCTGCGGGGTGTCGCCCCCTGGCAGCGCTGCCTACGCATGGTCCAAAGGGCCCACTTAGCTTTGCTAAGCGGATCCCTTTTGATATGCACAGGCATACACGCGCCGGAAGAGTGCGCCTCCCAGTAAACATTTGAGGATTCTATTGCTACAGCTAAACTATAATATTGCCACCAAAAAACAAACAAAATGTCAACTTAAATATGAAATACTTTTACTCTTTTGATTTCTAATACTCATAGTATTATAACTAATAAGCAAACTCATTGAAGACCACATTCTATGTCAAAAATATACAATGTATAACTATTCATAATTTTAGCCTTAAGTTCAACACCTCTGTGAGGAATCAAATCATTTATGAAGATCAATGTTACGTATCAGATAAATAAAGAAGGACTTGAGCACTCCCCCCCCGCGCCCCGCAACCCTTTGGGTTACGGGATCGTGGGCCGCGTGTCGGTCCGAACTAGTGTGCTGAGTTGCCACATGATAGAAAAAAAAAAAAATAGAAGCTCCGTGAAATAATTAGTTTATTGTGGGAAAAAAGTCATATTAAATACCCAAAATAGTCTCAAATTGCAGATTAGCAATTGGGCTATTAGTGAAACATCAAGAACAACACATTTAAATGGTGTACGATAAAATAAATCAATTATAAAATTTGTGCAAAAGTGAAGAAAAATTTAGGGGCCATTTTGATTGAGCACGATGTCTTCGTGCGCTCTCTTTTGGCACCTTCGGTATACATGGGAGAAAAATTCCCTCTCTTAATCTCTTAAAAGACTTAGACTTTGACTTCGGCAGCATTGCCATACCCACAACACACAGATTTTTCCCGCTATAGACATAAAATCCCAAGTGAAATTAAACTAAACAAATTAACTAAACAAGTGATAATATCTACTTTGAGTTAAGTGAACTCTATACACCTCCTAGCATTAGTGCAGCCAAATCAAGTTAACAATGAACTCTACACTCAAGAAAAAAGATCTGTCGCTAGACGAAGTGCTACGTACAGCTATGCTGAAAAAAGACAAAAATGCTACAATTTCTGCTCCTCGCAACAACAAAACTCAGAAGAATAATACTTCTGGAGTAGTCAAGAAACGAGCCGGACCAGCCTCGACCAAGATTTCTAGTAGTCAACTCACTATCCCAGAAATGATAAAAAGCAAGAAGACAACCAAAAAGTTGGAAATGGACGTGTGCAGTGCAAATGAGTCTGAATATGCGGCATTTGAACAACCGCTTAAAAACGCTCTAATGCACCGCGAACCAAGAACAGCAGAGGAATACGAAATGTGTATCTCCCTCTCAGAATCTGAATCCAGTGAGGAACCACGGCGAATCAGTGCCATCCACAGCAACTCTCTTAGCAATGCACCAAGCAAAGCTATCGTCACCTCTAACATATTGTTATCTGGCCCGTCAGCGAGCTCCACGCAACCTGTGAGCGTACCCTCACATGGCACAGAACCCGCTAATACTGCCAGCAAGATCGAGTCTCAGACAGAGGCAAAATCAACGAGTACGACTGCCAAGCCGTCGCCAATTTTCATAGAAGAAAACGAAAAATGCAATTATAACTCGCTCAACTCAACTCTTAAAGGCCTCATAGGAGATGCCTTTACCACCAAAGCCAACAAAAAAGGATTTCGCGTTATATGCCATAACATGGGCTCATATAATAAATTGCTCGACTTCCTCAAAGATAATGAGAGCAAGATTGAGTCTCATACATTCCAAAACATGCAAGAACGCGGATTCAGAGGAGTCATCCGTCACTTGCACAAACTTACACCAGTAAACTGGATTCGAGAACAGCTCACCAAGCTCGGATTTCAGGTGAGATTCTTGGACGCCATGAAAAATCGCTTCAACAAAGAACCACTTCACCTTTTCGAAGTCGAATTGGAAAAATGTGACAAGACAACTATAAACTCTTTCTTGCAACTGAAACGACTTGGTTCCCAAGAAATTGCTGTAGAAAAGATGTACCGCCAAAACGTGGCCCAGTGTCACAGATGTCAAAACTTTGGGCACACTAAGAACTATTGTTCCCGACCCTACATATGTGTTAAATGCGGAGACCCGCATCCATCATCTGAATGCACAAAGCATAAAGACAACATTGGCAGGTGTGCGAACTGCAAAGGTGGCCACACGGCCAACTACCGCGGTTGCCCAGCCTACAAACAAGCGGCCAAGCTCAGGAACTGGCCAAGCCTTATCACGAATATCAAGGACCTGCTTCAAAGCCAGAAGCCGTCTCCAGGGCAAATACCACCAGATTGGACTAATGGACACATTGCACCAACCAGCAAGATCTCTAATCGCCCCCTAAAAATCCCGCAAAATCTCAGTAAGCAAACTCAAGATTATATGAGGAAAATTTCATACGCTGCAGTCGTAGCAAATGCATCCAATTACCCGATTCGTAAAAAAGGGATGCAGCAATCTCATTTCCCTAAACTAGTTGAACAGCAACCTCTAAGCCAACCCTTTCCACAACCAAGGGAAAAACCTGTACAACCGAAATTACAACACGAGATACGCCAACTTGAGGTACCACACGGAACGCCTGAATCGAATTCTCACCCAAAGATGGACTTGAAGACATCTTATAAGAACCCTTGGCAACCCTCAGGTATGCCCAGAAATCGTAGCCGCAGTACTGAACGCACCTATGCGGAAGTGACTAATCGCAATGAGCCATACTCATTCATCAATCAAAGAATAGACAAACTTGCTGCCTCTCTGGCTCACAACCAGGAAATCATGCAGTCCCAACTAATGGTCACCTCTAAGACTATAACAGACGGTCTGAATAGCCTCTCCACCTCAATTCATGCGCTAACAAATTTTATCGCTAAGCTCATGCAAATGTTTGACACGGGCGTAGCCCAAGCAGGTAAAATATAGAAGTCAAACATGAACTATTGGTCACAACCTGCAAATAAGTAAATACAATAATACAATTATTTGAAGCATAATCAAAACAAACATAAACACAAAGAAAAAGAGTGACCAGATCACTGCTCACTATAAATAACAAACCTTGCAAATTGAAATACTGAAACTGTCTCAAAGTATCGATTATCGATCATTGCAGTCTCTTAATTCGCTAATTCGCGATTCTGCATTTTCCAACACTTGGCTACCCGCTAACTGTACAGTAATTACAAATTGCGTCATTCTCAACCAAAGCCCTGCCAAACGCGCGTGTACAGTTTAACTAAAATATAATAAATAAATCAAAGCAAAGTGAAATTAACACTCAAATCTACAACTCTTCATCATGACCCCACAACGAGTTGTAAAAATCAGCGACAATTACGATGATGAAAGCGACATGGAAATCGACGTCATAGGAACACAGCCAATTTCGCAATTGGCAATTTTCACTACAAACGAGTCTACGCAAGCTGTGCTGGACTCAGCTAACTCAGGATTTGTGGACACTACAGTCCCAATAACTACAACAGTTATTATCACAACAGCCACAACAACAATAGTTTCCTCAATAATCACGCCCATTACTACTACCACTGCAGATACAACAACTACAACAACAAGAAACATGGAAAATGTTACACACACCACAACAAAGATGGCCGCCGCATACACAGCAAATAAGCAAGAGCGGCAGCCTGAAGAAGACTTTGTGCTAATTGAATGCGAAAACTCGCCAACCTTCTCGCCAATTTGCTCACCAATCAACTCTTCAAACATTTCGTCTCCCATCGATGAGCCAACACACTCAGAGGACAGTGTAACGCCTAGCAAGTGCGCAACGGATCCTCTGCGCACCAAATTACGCAGGTCTGCGCGAATTGCGCAGAAAAATTCACCGCAGCTTTGTACTCAACCTGTAGAGCCCAAAGAGAAAGCAAGTGACTCTGATATGGATTACATCGACCATATTGACACTACCGAACAGGTAAATCCTCAAGCGGCAGCAAAATCAGATGCTACCGATAATGAAGCTCGTGCAGCCTCCACACAAACTGATGCAGCTACACAATCAACGAACAGCCAGCGACCAAAAGCTATCTACATTACTGGATACGATGCAATTCACACATTATCCACGGAAATCTACAAAGTGCTGGGACACAGCGACTTTCTCACCAGGCCAACACAACATGGCATTCGCGTAAGGTGTAATGACCATGAATCATACAACAGACTTTTGCAGTACTTTAACACGACCAATATCGAGACATATACTCATCAACCAGAATCGGAACGCGGCAGCAGATTCTTTATCAGACACCTGCACAGAACAACCTCTTTTGACTGGATCCGAACGGAACTGGAAAAAATTGGATATAACGTGCGCTATGTAAGCTCCGTCACAAATCGCAACACTGGAATGACAACAGCCTTCTGGGTAGAGCTTGAAACTACTACCAACGTTTCTACCATCCTCAACGTCAAACGACTTGGCTGCCAAATAGTCGAAATCGAAAAGTTAAAAAATCTTGTTGCTGTGGTTCAATGCCACAGATGCCAACAACACGGCCACACCAAAAACTATTGTCGCCGTCCATATGCCTGTGTCAAATGTGCAGGTAACCATTCAACGTCTGACTGCAGAAAGACAAACCAGCAACCAGCAAAATGTGTCAACTGCGGCGCAGCTCATGCTGCGAACTATAAGGGATGCATTAGCTACAAGGAAGCTCTCAAACGTTTTAAAATACAGCAGCTCCAACCACAACGTCTGACTAATCATCGACCCACACAGGCCAGTCGTGAGTCCTCCCCTGGCCCTTCTTCTTCAACTCATCCACACTACAGCGGTGCAGAACGCCACCGTCTTTCCAACGAGCCCACGTCCATGATCGAAAATATGGACATGCCGCTCCCAGGCTATTCTTCTAACAGATTTTTACCACCAGGCAGACAGACGCTCCGACCATTTCCGGGACGCTATCAACGCCTGCATTCTGCGGATCAGCTCCGTCAACAACAAGAGCGACGACAGCGACGCCAGCAGCAGCACCTGCCGCCCAGTCTATCAACCAGGAGGACATCGCAGGAACCTCGTGCGCTCCCACCCCAATCACCACCGCTGGAGTCAACACCTGTGCAGCCGAACCTGCACTCCATCGCTAAGGACGTCAACGCTCTCAAGCAGATCGTTGAGCCACTGATGTCCATTATGACTGAAGTATTTCGACACCAACTCGACCAGTAGAGTGTCCCGACCCCGAAGAAGTGCCTACAACGTGCATGTTCTTCACAAACAAACGTGCTAACTACCCCAAAGTGGAGTGCCGACTTAGTTACTCATTTATGATAAAATATTACCTACTAAGCTTGTTTAAGACATGCATTCTCAAACTATAAAATAATGTGCCTAATATGTTAACTATAGCAACAGAATCCAGCTGTTCTGCGGGGTGTCGCCCCCTGGCAGCGCTGCCTACGCATGGTCCAAAGGGCCCACTTAGCTTTGCTAAGTGGATCCCTTTTGATATGCACAGGCATACACGCGCCGGAAGAGTGCGCCTCCCAGTAAACATTTGAGGATTCTATTGCTACAGCTAAACTATAATATTGCCACCAAAAAACAAACAAAATGTCAACTTAAATATGAAATACTTTTACTCTTTTGATTTCTAATACTCATAGTATTATAACTAATAAGCAAACTCATTGAAGACCACATTCTATGTCAAAAATATACAATGTATAACTATTCATAATTTTAGCCTTAAGTTCAACACCTCTGTGAGGAATCAAATCATTTATGAAGATCAATGTTACGTATCAGATAAATAAAGAAGGACTTGAGCACTCCCCCCCCGCGCCCCGCAACCCTTTGGGTTACGGGATCGTGGGCCGCGTGTCGGTCCGAACTAGTGTGCTGAGTTGCCACATGATAGAAAACTCTTCAAATATCCCCATCGTGCCCTGGTGCCTTCTTCCCCAGAACACAGGACATAATCCGGCCACGAACAGTAGATGCGACGATATAATCGATCTAACCCATGAGACTGAGATGGCCCCCAACCCCGAAAACTCCAATAGTACAGAACTGGTTTCGGCTATCCTTATGATTGGACACAATAACGACAACTCTAACGCCACTCCGGCTGCTGCACAATTCCCTGAGGCAGACCCTACAGTCCCAGGAAACATAACACATGAGGGATAAAATAGATCCTCACCATCTAGTGATCACTGATACCGCCTATATCGACAAACTTGATATGACCAAATTTTGTATCAATCAAAATACAATTAATACAATTGCCCAATATATAAGCTCTAGCAACAGAATCCAGCAGTTCTGCGAGGCGACGCCCCCTGGCAGCGCTGCCTACGCATGGTCCAAAGGGCCCACTTAGCTTTGCTAAGCGGATCCCTTTTGATATGCACAGGCATACACGCGCCGGAAGAGTGCGCCTCCCAGTAAACATTTGAGGATTCTATTGCTACAGCTAAACTATAATATTGCCACCAAAAAACAAACAAAATGTCAACTTAAATATGAAATACTTTTACTCTTTTGATTTCTAATACTCATAGTATTATAACTAATAAGCAAACTCATTGAAGATCACATTCTATGTCAAAAAATATACAATGTATAACTATTCATAATTTTAGCCTTAAGTTCAACACCTCTGCGAGGAATCAAATCATTTATGAAGATCAATGTTATGTATCAGATAAATAAAGAAGGACTTGAGCACTCCCCCCCCCCCGCGCCCCGCAACCCCCTGGGTTACGGGATCGCGGGCCGCGTGTCGGTCCGAACTGGTGTGCTGAGTTGCCACATGATAGAAACAACTATCTTACAGACAGAACATTCGTAGTCGAGTGCAGTGATGGAGCGAGAAGCTCCACCAAGCGAGTATCAGCGGGAGTGCCGCAAGGCAGTGTACTGGGTCCAATCCTCTACACGGTCTACGCCTCAGACATTCCTGCTCCCCAGTATCCAAATACGTCACTTATTGCAACCTACGCGGATGATACTGCTATCATTTCATCAAGCCAAATGGCCTCCGTTGCCGTCAAAAGAGTTGAAAATTACCTCAAGTCGTACATGCTTTGGGCTAATAAGTGGTGCATCACTGTCAACGTCATTAAGACTGCACACGTTTTGCATTCGTTACGACATATCACGCCAGATCTTGTAATACCGACACCAAAGTTAAACGGCACAGCGCTCCAAAATAATAGAACGCACACTTACCTTGGTATCAAACTAGACACCAAGCTGATACTTCACCATCACGTGCAAGCACTAAGAATAAAACTCTGGACACGAATTAAAAGGCTACATTGGCTTCTCAACAATAATAGCAAACTCCCGTTAAAGACGAAAGTCATTGTCTATAAACAATTAATTGCACCAATATGGCAATACTCACTGCCAATTTGGGGCTCCCTAGTTAGCGAAATGCAACTTTCCCGAATACGAGTCATTCAAAACAGAGCGCTGCGTCTTATCACCAATGCTGACTGGCACGTCAGAAACACAACTCTTCATGCCGACCTTAAAGTCAAACAAGTCGACGAAGTATTCGATGCCATGAGTGCAAAGTACGCTGAAAGACTGTTCTCTCATAATAATCCAGAAGCTAGAAATATAGCGCAGAATCCATACAGGCCGTTTCGCCTCAGTCGCCCACGCTACAACATGATGTTGCAACGCTGCTTTCCTGTACAGCAACAAGCGACCCAACCACAGTCACCCAGCTCAAGCAGCGACGAAGATCCACCTCCCGCAGACCTTCCCACCCGCAGATATCCACCTGGTGGCCCATCTGCCCTAATATCCAGACGACCCGCCTACAGACACTACCTAGCAACTGGAGAGATGGATGAAACTTTCGGCGAGCTCAGATTCAGACCTGGCCTCGCCTTTTCTACAACTGAGAACTCAAATTCTCAACCACCCCCCGTTCACCAAGGTGATCTCCGGGCTTTATTAAACTACCCCTCTTCAAATATCCCCATCGTGCCCTGGTGCCTTCTTCCGCAGAACACAGGACATAATCCGGCCACGAACAGTAGATGCGACGATATAATCGATCTAACCCATGAGACTGAGATGGCCCCCAACCCCGAAAACTCCAATAGTACAGAACTGGTTTCGGCTATCCTTATGATTGGACACAATAACGACAACTCTAACGCCACTCTGGCTGCTGCACAATTCCCTGAGGCAGACCCTACAGTCCCAGGAAACATAACACATGAGGGATAAAATAGATCCTCACCATCTAGTGATCACTGATACCGCCTATATCGACAAACTTGATATGACCAAATTTTGTATCAATCAAAATACAATTAATACAATTGCCCAATATATAAGCTCTAGCAACAGAATCCAGCTGTTCTGCGGGGTGTCGCCCCCTGGCAGCGCTGCCTACGCATGGTCCAAAGGGCCCACTTAGCTTTGCTAAGCGGATCCCTTTTGATATGCACAGGCATACACGCGCCGGAAGAGTGCGCCTCCCAGTAAACATTTGAGGATTCTATTGCTACAGTTAAACTATAATATTGCCACCAAAAAACAAACAAAATGTCAACTTAAATATGAAATACTTTTACTCTTTTGATTTCTAATACTCATAGTATTATAACTAATAAGCAAACTCATTGAAGATCACATTCTATGTCAAAAATATACAATGTATAACTATTCATAATTTTAGCCTTAAGTTCAACACCTCTGTGAGGAATCAAATCATTTATGAAGATCAATGTTACGTATCAGATAAATAAAGAAGGACTTGAGCACTCCCCCGCGCCCCGCAACCCTTTGGGTTACGGGATCGTGGGCCGCGTGTCGGTCCGAACTAGTGTGCTGAGTTGCCACATGATAGAAAACTCTTCAAATATCCCCATCGTGCCCTGGTGCCTTCTTCCCCAGAACACAGGACATAATCCGGCCACGAACAGTAGATGCGACGATATAATCGATCTAACCCATGAGACTGAGATGGCCCCCAACCCCGAAAACTCCAATAGTACAGAACTGGTTTCGGCTATCCTTATGATTGGACACAATAACGACAACTCTAACGCCACTCCGGCTGCTGCACAATTCCCTGAGGCAGACCCTACAGTCCCAGGAAACATAACACATGAGGGATAAAATAGATCCTCACCATCTAGTGATCACTGATACCGCCTATATCGACAAACTTGATATGACCAAATTTTGTATCAATCAAAATACAATTAATACAATTGCCCAATATATAAGCTCTAGCAACAGAATCCAGCAGTTCTGCGAGGCGACGCCCCCTGGCAGCGCTGCCTACGCATGGTCCAAAGGGCCCACTTAGCTTTGCTAAGCGGATCCCTTTTGATATGCACAGGCATACACGCGCCGGAAGAGTGCGCCTCCCAGTAAACATTTGAGGATTCTATTGCTACAGCTAAACTATAATATTGCCACCAAAAAACAAACAAAATGTCAACTTAAATATGAAATACTTTTACTCTTTTGATTTCTAATACTCATAGTATTATAACTAATAAGCAAACTCATTGAAGATCACATTCTATGTCAAAAAATATACAATGTATAACTATTCATAATTTTAGCCTTAAGTTCAACACCTCTGCGAGGAATCAAATCATTTATGAAGATCAATGTTATGTATCAGATAAATAAAGAAGGACTTGAGCACTCCCCCCCCCGCGCCCCGCAACCCCCTGGGTTACGGGATCGCGGGCCGCGTGTCGGTCCGAACTGGTGTGCTGAGTTGCCACATGATAGAAACAACTATCTTACAGACAGAACATTCGTAGTCGAGTGCAGTGATGGAGCGAGAAGCTCCACCAAGCGAGTATCAGCGGGAGTGCCGCAAGGCAGTGTACTGGGTCCAATCCTCTACACGGTCTACGCCTCAGACATTCCTGCTCCCCAGTATCCAAATACGTCACTTATTGCAACCTACGCGGATGATACTGCTATCATTTCATCAAGCCAAATGGCCTCCGTTGCCGTCAAAAGAGTTGAAAATTACCTCAAGTCGTACATGCTTTGGGCTAATAAGTGGTGCATCACTGTCAACGTCATTAAGACTGCACACGTTTTGCATTCGTTACGACATATCACGCCAGATCTTGTAATACCGACACCAAAGTTAAACGGCACAGCGCTCCAAAATAATAGAACGCACACTTACCTTGGTATCAAACTAGACACCAAGCTGATACTTCACCATCACGTGCAAGCACTAAGAATAAAACTCTGGACACGAATTAAAAGGCTACATTGGCTTCTCAACAATAATAGCAAACTCCCGTTAAAGACGAAAGTCATTGTCTATAAACAATTAATTGCACCAATATGGCAATACTCACTGCCAATTTGGGGCTCCCTAGTTAGCGAAATGCAACTTTCCCGAATACGAGTCATTCAAAACAGAGCGCTGCGTCTTATCACCAATGCTGACTGGCACGTCAGAAACACAACTCTTCATGCCGACCTTAAAGTCAAACAAGTCGACGAAGTATTCGATGCCATGAGTGCAAAGTACGCTGAAAGACTGTTCTCTCATAATAATCCAGAAGCTAGAAATATAGCGCAGAATCCATACAGGCCGTTTCGCCTCAGTCGCCCACGCTACAACATGATGTTGCAACGCTGCTTTCCTGTACAGCAACAAGCGACCCAACCACAGTCACCCAGCTCAAGCAGCGACGAAGATCCACCTCCCGCAGACCTTCCCACCCGCAGATATCCACCTGGTGGCCCATCTGCCCTAATATCCAGACGACCCGCCTACAGACACTACCTAGCAACTGGAGAGATGGATGAAACTTTCGGCGAGCTCAGATTCAGACCTGGCCTCGCCTTTTCTACAACTGAGAACTCAAATTCTCAACCACCCCCCGTTCACCAAGGTGATCTCCGGGCTTTATTAAACTACCCCTCTTCAAATATCCCCATCGTGCCCTGGTGCCTTCTTCCGCAGAACACAGGACATAATCCGGCCACGAACAGTAGATGCGACGATATAATCGATCTAACCCATGAGACTGAGATGGCCCCCAACCCCGAAAACTCCAATAGTACAGAACTGGTTTCGGCTATCCTTATGATTGGACACAATAACGACAACTCTAACGCCACTCTGGCTGCTGCACAATTCCCTGAGGCAGACCCTACAGTCCCAGGAAACATAACACATGAGGGATAAAATAGATCCTCACCATCTAGTGATCACTGATACCGCCTATATCGACAAACTTGATATGACCAAATTTTGTATCAATCAAAATACAATTAATACAATTGCCCAATATATAAGCTCTAGCAACAGAATCCAGCTGTTCTGCGGGGTGTCGCCCCCTGGCAGCGCTGCCTACGCATGGTCCAAAGGGCCCACTTAGCTTTGCTAAGCGGATCCCTTTTGATATGCACAGGCATACACGCGCCGGAAGAGTGCGCCTCCCAGTAAACATTTGAGGATTCTATTGCTACAGCTAAACTATAATATTGCCACCAAAAAACAAACAAAATGTCAACTTAAATATGAAATACTTTTACTCTTGATTTCTAATACTCATAGTATTATAACTAATAAGCAAACTCATTGAAGATCAAATTCTATGTCAAAAATATACAATGTATAACTATTCATAATTTTAGCCTTAAGTTCAACACCTCTGTGAGGAATCAAATCATTTATGAAGATCAATGTTATGTATCAGATAAATAAAGAAGGACTTGAGCACTCCCCCCCCGCGCCCCGCAACCCTTTGGGTTACGGGATCGCGGGCCGCGTGTCGGTCCGAACTGGTGTGCTGAGTTGCCACATGATAGAAAAAAGAAAAAATAGAAGCTCCGTGAAATAATTAGTTTATTGTGGGAAAAAAGTCATATTAAATACCCAAAATAGTCTCAAATTGCAGATTAGCAATTGGGCTATTAGTGAAACATCAAGAACAACACATTTAAATGGTGTACGATAAAATAAATCAATTATAAAATTTGTGCAAAAGTGAAGAAAATTTAGGGGCCATTTTGATTGAGCACGATGTCTTCGTGCGCTCTCTTTTGGCACCTTCGGTATACATGGGAGAAAAATTCCCTCTCTTAATCTCTTAAAAGACTTAGACTTTGACTTCGGCAGCATTGCCATACCCACAACACACAGATTTTTCCCGCTATAGACATAAAATCCCAAGTGAAATTAAACTAAACAAATTAACTAAACAAGTGATAATATCTACTTTGAGTTAAGTGAACTCTATACACCTCCCAGCATTAGTGCAGCCAAATCAAGTTAACAATGAGCTCTACACTCAAGAAAAAAGATCTGTCGTTAGACGAAGTGCTACGTACAGCTATGCTGAAAAAAGACAAAAATGCTACAATTTCTGCTCCTCGCAACAACAAAACTCAGAAGAATAATACTTCTGGAGTAGTCAAGAAACGAGCCGGACCAGCCTCGACCAAGATTTCTAGTAGCCAACTCACTATCCCAGAAATGATAAAAAGCAAGAAGGCAACCAAAAAGTTGGACATGGACGTGTGCAGTGCAAATGAGTCTGAATATGCGGCATTTGAACAACCGCTTAAAAACGCTCTAATGCACCGAGAACCAAGAACAGCAGAGGAATACGAAATGTGTATTTCCCTCTCAGAATCTGAATCCAGTGAGGAACCACGGCGAATCAGTGCCATCCACAGCAACTCTCTTAGCAATGCACCAAGCAAAGCTATCGTCACCTCTAACATTTTGTTATCTGGCCCGTCAGCGAGCTCCACGCAACCTGTGAGCGTACCCTCACATGGCACAGAACCCGCCAAGACTGCCAGCAAGAACGAGTCTCAGACAGAGGCAAAATCAACGAGTACGACTGCCAAGCCGTCGCCAATTTTCATAGAAGAAAACGAAAAATGCAATTATAACTCGCTCAACTCAACTCTTAAAGGCCTCATAGGAGATGCCTTTACCACCAAAGCCAACAAAAAAGGATTTCGCGTTATATGCCATAACATGGGCTCATATAATAAATTGCTCGACTTCCTCAAAGATAATGAGAGCAAGATTGAGTCTCATACATTCCAAAACATGCAAGAACGCGGATTCAGAGGAGTCATCCGTCACTTGCACAACTTACACCAGTAAACTGGATTCGAGAACAGCTCACCAAGCTCGGATTTCAGGTGAGATTCTTGGACGCCATGAAAAATCGCTTCAACAAAGAACCACTTCACCTTTTCGAAGTCGAATTGGAAAAATGTGACAAGACAACTATAAACTCTTTCTTGCAACTGAAACGACTTGGTTCCCAAGAAATTGCTGTAGAAAAGATGTACCGCCAAAACGTGGCCCAGTGTCACAGATGTCAAAACTTTGGGCACACTAAGAACTATTGTTCCCGACCCTACATATGTGTTAAATGCGGAGACCCGCATCCATCATCTGAATGCACAAAGCATAAAGACAACATTGGCAGGTGTGCGAACTGCAAAGGTGGCCACACGGCCAACTACCGCGGTTGCCCAGCCTACAAACAAGCGGCCAAGCTCAGGAACTGGCCAAGCCTTATCACGAATATCAAGGACCTGCTTCAAAGCCAGAAGCCGTCTCCAGGGCAAATACCACCAGATTGGACTAATGGACACATTGCACCAACCAGCAAGATCTCTAATCGCCCCCTAAAAATCCCGCAAAATCTCAGTAAGCAAACTCAAGATTATATGAGGAAAATTTCATACGCTGCAGTCGTAGCAAATGCATCCAATTACCCGATTCGTAAAAAAGGGATGCAGCAATCTCATTTCCCTAAACTAGTTGAACAGCAACCTCTAAGCCAACCCTTTCCACAACCAAGGGAAAAACCTGTACAACCGAAATTACAACACGAGATACGCCAACTTGAGGTACCACACGGAACGCCTGAATCGAATTCTCACCCAAAGATGGACTTGAAGACATCTTATAAGAACCCTTGGCAACCCTCAGGTATGCCCAGAAATCGTAGCCGCAGTACTGAACGCACCTATGCGGAAGTGACTAATCGCAATGAGCCATACTCATTCATCAATCAAAGAATAGACAAACTTGCTGCCTCTCTGGCTCACAACCAGGAAATCATGCAGTCCCAACTAATGGTCACCTCTAAGACTATAACAGACGGTTTGAATAGCCTCTCCACCTCAATTCATGCGCTAACAAATTTTATCGCTAAGCTCATGCAAATGTTTGACACGGGCGTAGCCCAAGCAGATAAAATATAGAAGTCAAACATGAACTATTGGTCACAACCTGCAAATAAGTAAATACAATAATACAATTATTTGAAGCATAATCAAAACAAACATAAACACATAGACAAAGAGTGACCAGATCACTGCTCACTATAAATAACAAACCTTGCAAATTTAAATACTGAAACTGTCTCAAAGTATCGATTATTGATCATTGCAGTCTCTTAATTCGCTAATTCGCGATTCTGCATTTCCCAACACTTGGCTACCCGCTAACTGTACAGTAATTATAAACTGTGCCATTCTCAATCAAAGCCAAGCCAAACGCGCGTGTACAGTTTAACTAAAATAAAACTAAAATAAAATAAAATAAATCAAAGCAAAACAAAAATTAACACTCAAATCTCAAATCTCAGTTTAACTAAAATAAAACTAAAATAAAACTAAAATAAAATAAAATAAATCAAAGCAAAACAAAAATTAACACTCAAATCTACAACTCTTCATCATGACCCCACAACGAGTTGTAAATATCAGCGACAACTATGATGATGAAAGCGACATGGAAATCGACGTCATAGGAACACAGCCAATTTCGCAATTGGCAATTTTCACTACAAACAAGTCTATGCAAGCTGTGCTAGACTCAGCTAACTCAGGTTCTGTGGACACTTCAGTCCCAATAACTACAACAATACAACTACCACGACAACAAGAAACATGGAAAATGTTACACACACCACAACAAAGATGGCCGCCGCACACACAGCAAATAAGCAAGAGCGGCAGCCTGAAGAAGACTTTGAGCTAATTGAATGCGAGAACTCGCCAACCTTTTCACCAACTTGCTCACCAATCAACTCTTCAAACATTTCATCTCCCATTGATGAGCCAACACATTCAGAGGACAGTGTAACGCCTAGCAAGCAGACAGACGCTCCGACCATTTCCGGGACGCTACCAACGCCTGCATTCTGCGGATCAGCTCCGTCAACAACAAGAGCAACGACAGCGACGCCAGCAGCAGCACCTGCCGCCCAGTCTATCAACAAGGAGGACATCGCAGGAGCCTCGTGCGCTCCCACCCCAATCACCACCGCTGGAGCCAACACCCGTGCAGCCGAACCTGCACTCCATCGCTAAGAACGTCAACGCTCTCAAGCAGATCGTTGAGCCACTGATGTCCATTATGACTGAAGTATTTCGACACCAACTCGACCACTAGAGTGTCCCGACCCCGAAGAAGTGTCTACAACGTGCATGTTCTTCACAATCAAACGTGCAAACTACCCCAAAGTGGAGAGCCGACTTAGTTACTCATTTATGATAAAATATTACCTACTAAGCTTGTTTAAGACATGCATTCTCAAACTATAAAATAATGTACCTAATATGTTAACTATAGCAACAGAATCCAGCTGTTCTGCGGGGTGTCGCCCCCTGGCAGCGCTGCCTACGCATGGTCTAAAGGGCCCACTTAGCTTTGCTAAGCGGATCCCTTTTGATATGCACAGGCATACACGCGCCGGAAGAGTGCGCCTCCCAGTAAACATTTGAGGACTCTGTTGCTACAGCTAAACTATAATATTGCCACCAAAAAACAAACAAAATGTCAACTTAAATATGAAATACTTTTACTCTTTTGATTTCTAATACTCATAGTATTATAACTAATAAGCAAACTCATTGAAGATCACATTCTATGTCAAAAATATACAATGTATAACTATTCATAATTTTAGCCTTAAGTTCAACACCTCTGTGAGGAATCAAATCATTTATGAAGATCAATGTTACGTATCAGATAAATAAAGAAGGACTTGAGCACTCCCCCCCCGCGCCCCGCAACCCTTTGGGTTACGGGATCGTGGGCCGCGTGTCGGTCCGAACTAGTGTGCTGAGTTGCCACATGATAGAAAATCTAAATAATAAATAATTATACACACATCTACTCTAAATATCAACACCTACTCACCAAAAGGCCTGGATGGAAAGTACGAAGGCCACCAATATAATAACTACACTTCAGATCTTAAGTTAAAAAAGTTACAGGATACTTTAAGAGAGGCCATCAAACACAGACGCAAAATTTGAACTCTATCCACAACAAAACCTAATATGAAAAGGAAATCTATAATAAATCTCTCTCTATTTTTAAAATAAAAAAAAAATTCTGATCTGATATATATATCATATAAACGATAACAATACATATCCGGCCAAACATGAACACAAGTCATAACTGAAATGAAAAAAAAGGGGAAGAAAACAATATTATAAGCAATCTACACAGTTCAGTTAAATTGGCAAAACTTATCATAAATCAACTGAATCTTCCCACGTCATCCTCTTAAAATCTAACCGTGTCACCTGAAAAGAAAGAAATGATTTACCCCTTATCACTATGATTGGAAACATGAGCTACACTCTACCTAAATGAATAAAAATACACAATTTATATCTATATCAAATATATATCACACACATAGACAATCTACCAAACCTTGGCTGTGCTGAATCTGAGAGGCTAGCAGGACTAAGCATTGTTTATTCTAATTTAATCATTGGCCAGACAACACATCGCGTCAAAGCTCAGTAAAGCTGTCAACCACTAGAGGGAAACTCAATACTCATCTTTTGCCGCACCAAACCAAGCTGCGATTTATTTCTAACTACCAAAAGATAGCGGCAAAAAAAGAAATTGACATGGAACTAGTGGCTACTGATAAAAAAGGCCTCTAATCAATAATACTTATTAAACATAACTAAATTCTATGTAAATTGTACCTAAAATTTTCTCCACAAAACTACATATACACATTATAACCACAATCCACAACTCCACATAATATCAAACAAATATAACTTAACCCTATAAAAACTGCATACGCATAATCTCACAATTTCAAAAACTAGTAATTTATGTCCACAATACACGAATATAACAATTAACAATTCAGGGCAAGCAGATCACAAATTCATATAATTAACATATAACATTAAAAGTACATACAAGCGAAATTTAAAAGAAGATGAAATTACACATAAATTAGCAGTGACCCATCTAATCTTCAAGGAATTTAAGATGCCGGCAAGTTCCAGCAGCTGCCATGATCGTGCCGCCTAAACCTAAATAATAATAAACAATTATTCACACATTAACTCTAAATGCTAACACCTACTCACCAAAAGGCTTGGATGGAAAGTATAAAGGTCAACAATAATAACTGCACCTCAGATCTAAAGTCAAAAAAGGAAAATAAATGTATATATATACAACCACAACATAAACTTACCACAGTCCCAGGATGCTTTAAGAAAGGCTACAGAAACACAGACGCAAAATTTGAACTCTAGTCCACAACAAAAACCTAAAATAAAAAGGAAATCTATAATATACTTATCTTTATTTCTAAAATTCTGATCTTACTCATATAACCTGGTTGCCCAGCACGTTCATTAATTTTCAATTGCTAACAATAACAAAATAAACAGCTGCACAAAACAGAACTGCCAACTTGTGGATGGAAACCAGGGTCGCATCAACTACGCTGCTGTGGCCGCCGAAATAATAAAATATGGTCACCCCAAACAATGGCAATAAATTTGAAAAGCACAAAACAAAAATACAATAATAATAACATATAAACAAATAATCTGAATAAAACGAAAACTTTCCCACATAAATTAATAACAAACTATTAACCCTACAATTGCACTCTCCATGCGAAGTTAAGTATTGTTGCTTACATATCCCATAAACACAATACAAATAATCACATGATAGACATAAATAATTCATGCGATATATTACGAATTCACAATCACATTTAATAGTAAAAATAATAAGTAACGCAGTAACTAAGCTTGGCCATGGAACACGAGGAACCGCGATAAATCTTCACAGCTGCTACAATCATGCCACCTGAAACATAGAAATAATATTTAATATATCTATTCAAATATACTAAATATCAACACAAACTTACAAGTTACTACAATAGAAATCAGGAAATCCAATCACATAGGCTTTCCTTGCTAATTTAATCTGAAATCAAAAACAAAAATTGTTTATTATTTACTATCCTACAACACACACACACACCAATATAATCACAAACTTACCACAAACTTAGAATGTTAGAAGAGAAGGCGGGCAAAATTATGCACAACAAATCGACGTCTCCTCCTTCAAAGAAACAAAGCTAATTATATATGAAACAAAATTAATATAACACAAATTAAATAATATCCGCATTATACATTACAATTTTGCGACATCCTCGAAGCTTGCCAAATAAAAACAAACGAAACAGCTGTGCTCAACAGAACTGCCAACTGTTGAAATTAAAACCAGGGTAGCACTTCCTATGACACTAAAACAAAAATCACACTTACCAATGAATGGCGCCCCGATGCGAATCTGCCGAGTCAACATAAACAAACTTCAATCAATCTACAGTGGTCACCGCCCATTCAGTCTTCATTCAAAATATGATACAACTGCTAAAATAATTAAATAGCAAACTATTAACTCTACTTCTGGATGTTCCATAAATAATTACAAATAATTACAAATAATAATAACAATAATAATAATAATAGTATAAACAAAGACGTCCAACTTCAGAGGCCACTGGCTAAATCATACAACTAAATAATACAACTTTTAAAATAACGAAATAACACATTCCTAACTCTAATATTGCACATTACATAAATAAATTATAAACACTAAAACAACATAATCAAAATGTTTCAACTGAAACTTATAAATAAGCAGATATATAATTCTACCACTGCACGTTTCACATTTAAGCAAGTAATTGCTAATAAAACATATTTATGTCCTCAAAATTTTGCACGTTTCACAAATAATTACAAATATTAAAACAACTTGAAAAATGTCAACAAACAAACTGGTAAACCCATAAATCTTCAATTCACCTTTTTAAAGCAAAATAAATCAACTACAATAAAACAACATAAATCCTATGTAAATACATGAGCTATAATCACATTAAATCCGAAACTAATAAAATAATCAAATAAAGAACTTGAACAACACTATTGCATGCCCCATAATTAATTACAAATTATACAAACAAAGACGTTCATCTACAGAGGACACCGACTGAACAATACAAATAATTAATACAACTTTTAAAATAACTAAATAAATTTTAACTCTAATATAACACGTTCTATAAATAATTCAAACATTAAAACAACATAATCAAAATACTGTAACTTATCAATAAACAATTAAATAAATACATAATCCTACTAATGCACGTTTCACATTTAACCAAATAATTGCTAATAAAACACATTAATTGCACGCTCATAAATAATTACAAATTATAAAACAACTCGAAAATTACAACAAACAAACAGAAAACCAATAATTCTACTATTGCGCGTTTTTCATTAAATTAAAGTAAATAATTAATAATTAAACACCATAAATCCTATAAAATTGCATTAGCTATAATCACATCAAAGCATTTAAAACCAAACTTTTAAACTGGCTAAGCTTGCTCCTAAGACGCTAGTAACTTCAGCATTTGTCCACAACTTTCACGAAATAGACAAATTTTTAAATACGCACTAAATACAAACACAAACTCACCAAAAGACTAGGACGGAAAGCAAAAAGGCCAACAACATATCAGATACATATTAATCTGGAATCAAAATAAAATATACTCCATTAAAACGCACACATACCAACATAAATGCAAACTTACTACAAGGATACTAGAAGAGGGGGCCACTTAATCTATATGCAGCTTAATCGACGTCACTTCACTACAAATTAACGAAGCTTAATATAAAAAGAAATCAATACACAATTATTAAAATTCCTTTCGCACCTGTCTTGAAATAAAATACTACGCATATATGCACTCTAAACTATACTTAAATTAGCCTTAACTAAATATACAAAACTATTAAATATACACAAAACTAGCTACAAAATAGTCAACATTAAATCAATCACTTTATACATTTAAATTTGATCATGATGCCGTATTAACTGTCTTTTTTAAAATACTTATTGTAAAACTAGAAAATAATTAAAATTAAGCTGCATGAATTGGACTCCATTACCACAGCATCAGCAAAACGGACCAGATCGCAAATAAGTTGAAGAGGGAAACAAACAAACAACAAATTCCAATGCATACTTTCAGGCTGAAGACTTCCTGCTCCATCGACCAAAAAGGAATTACCCGTAAATGTCTCTAAATAATACTAATAATTCTCAACCGGTCCTACCATCATCCTACATATATGCTTGATGTCAGAAGTCCTAAAATCAACAGTCACGGTGCTAGGTTGTCCCGCCATAACGAGTTTAAAATACTCTATCTGCTGTCCCCAGGGCAGGCCACTGCCCATTCAGAAGCAACAACCGATTAACATCCATTTCAACAGCGAATCAACACTAAATTAATACTTTCATTTAAAAAACAAAAAAAACTGTAAATCTGAAATTGTAAATTTTATAATGTACTATACTTTTAATCTAGAATACGAATTTTAAAAAAATGTTAAAATGTTGTTAAAATTATTTTTAAGTTTGTAATCAATATTTATAAGGTTGCCCCCCGGGTAATGAAATAAATATAAAACAATTATTAAAAAAAAAAAAAAATATTTTTTTAGCGTTTTTTTGAGCAGATATAGCATTTTTTCGTGTTCGATACCTGTCAACACTTATAGGAGGATTATCTCCAAAACTATGCCGAAAAATGTTTACCTTATGTAATCGTCTAATATCGCCGAGTTTTAAAGGATCAATCTTCAGATCTCGGCATCCCAGTAACCGAAATACTGTCATTTTTTTATATGGGTAACATTTAAGCATGTTCTTAATTATTATTGTTTATTGAAGAATAAATTATAGAGTAGTATATCTCAGAAAATAATAGATTCTAATAGATTTTTAGTCGAATTCAGCGCTAATATCTTTACCATACTCTATTTTAACTTTAACGTTTGATCAAGCATTAAGGGGATATTGCGGTAACTGGGGCGCCAAGATCTGACGACGGATCTTTATTGAACTCGACGAGATAAGACGAAAATAATAAGTAAAAATTTTTGATTTTCGGCTTAGTTTAGGAGATATAGCCTCCGATAACTGGCCGATTTCCATACATTTTGCAGGCCGAATTGACCAGTGTGACCAGAGCTTAAAAAGAATAATCGCCCATATTTTGATAAATGATCATGGTCTCACTGTTAATCAGCTGTGTTTGTTGTCAGTTTGCATTTGAAAATTAATAACGCTCTGTTTGTTTGATCGTTTAATAATGTAATCCGCAGGCGATCATGGTCTCACTGTTAATCAGCTGTGTTTGTTAATAACTTAGTAATAATAACTTGCACAGCAGTTATAAACATTTATATGTATATATAATTTAAAATAAAACCCAAGAGAATTCGCCGTTAAGAAACAGCAAATTTGAATAAATTGGTAACATTCACAACTAAGCGTCTAAAATGTTGTTGGGTTACGAAGAAAAACTTATACCAGCCTTATCAAATTTCAAACGCAAACTGACAATAAACACAGCTGATTTACAGTGCGACCATGATCATTTATCAAAATATGGGTGATTATACTTTTTAAGATCTGGTCACACTGGTCAATTCGGCCTGCAAAATTTATGGAAATCGGCCAGTTATCGGAGGCTATATCTCCTAAACTAAGCCGAAAATCAAAAATTTGTTCTTATTATTTTCGTCTTATCTTGTCGAGTTCTATAAAAGTGCGTTTTCAGATCTTGACGCCCCAGTAACCGCAATACTGCCAGCATTTATATGAAGAAATTATTTGTCGAAAACTTTTAGTTTTTTGTTACATAATTTTTGAAATTGCATGTGTTTCTTTGATTTGTTTGAAATATCACAGTATTGAAGAACAATTAATAACAATTATCGTCTGCTTAGATTTTACAAGCCGCATCGCAACCTTACTAAACCACCTTTTCATGCATTGAGGCTGAATTCATGATCTAAATTTGAGTCTACATGTACATTGTATCATTGCATAAATTCTTTTCTTTTGCATAAACAGTTTCCTTTTAATTTCGCGTATAAATATATTTATATTAATATTATATATTTATTTACTGATTTATTGATATTTTCGGCGTTCTACAAGAATTAATCTTCAAGTCTTGGCGCCATAATAACAGCAATGCTTCTAACATTTGGAAATAACGAAAATACAAAATGAACTAACGTTTTTATCGATGTTTCCAGTGTTGTTAAATATCACATATTACTGTCAGATACATTTTTTGATAAATATCATAAATGCAGCCCTAGCCCATTTTATCGAAAATATGTACACTTGTGTATCTAACAAAAATAAAGCTATTAAAGTGAGATGGTTTATTTGAGAACTTAATACAAATATATGTTTTTTTAACATAGACTTTTAAACAAACCCTTTGAAGCAAATAGTATTTTAAAAAGGTTAAACATTGTTTGTGGTCATTATTGTTTTCGCAAATAGAAAATAAAAACTACCACAAGAACGAATAACACAACGCTTGCATTGCTATGACATGAATATATTCAAAATACAAATGAACTATCAAATATATCAAATCAAATTCTAGGCAATATAAATTAAACTTAAATAACTATACATAAGACACTGCATGGGTTCTTCTGGAAAACTTATTTATATTAAGAAGAAACTAAATTTAATCTTTTGTATTAACTGTCAGATACTTTATATTTTCCATTAAACATTTTTCTCCTTTAAAATATTAACTGCATATAATCTATGTTATTAACCATCAAATACTTTATATTTTCGATTAAACATTTTTCTCCCTTAAAATATCAATAACTTCGTTTTTTTATATTCTCAGGTCTTCATTAATTTTGCAAAACAATGTCAATCCTGATCGTGATGCAATTAAAAATCCAGAAATAATCATACTTATTAAACATTAATTTGGTCAAAATGCTTCTTTGAAAAGGTGTACCTTTTCAACACAAAATGCAGTCCAAGCATTGGCTTTTGTTCGAATTTGAAAGTATGAAGGATGCTATTTATAGTCTTTCTTCCCCTGAAAAGGATTCCCAACGAACACATATTAGAAGTAGGCCTACATTTCTGCCACTGTCAGTAATAGGGCCTCACATATATTCGCAACAATTACGATCATCAATTATTCGTGTTATTTTGGCAATTGTCTTTTGTATAGCATATTGCTCAAAATTTACAAACGGTGATCAAGGTAAGGGCTTATATTTAACGATATTTTAATTTAGGCATATCTTAGATGTAATAATGACATTTATATTGCAGTCGTTTTGTTGGACACTACTAGAGAAGCAACATTGGAATGGACAAGGTACCCATATGGCCCTCAGGCTCAGACTCCAGGCGTAAGTTCACACTTATTTAAATATGCAAATTATATAAAAAATAAATTGTACAGAAAAATGTCCTTGTACTATGTTAGTACAATTTATTCTTCGAAGTACACAGAAAATTGAATATTATACATACATACGTGTGATTCATTCTGTTCCATTATATTCCAATATCTTTGGCTATGAGTGTATATCAGAGGTGGGCTTAATATGTACATGAACACTAAGGTTTCGTTTGTGTGTGTGTCTTTTAACCCGTTTCATACTTTACAATGGACGAACGTAATTTTGAACCTGAACGGTTTGAACAGCTTACACTGCCAACATAGCAAATGGCTATGCACTGTGCCCAATTCTGGTGTAGATTATGAACTCTATTATTATACTTACGGGCAATCATTATTTTGACGTGCGGCGAGGGTTCAGTAGCTGGAATATCTTGGATAGTGCCGGTTATTACGTATTTTTGCAAACTACTATGCAACTATTGAATTATTAATTAAATAAAGCAAATTAACCACATTCCATACTCTTGCAGATAATATTGATTATGCCGGGATATTTGCATTGCTTACTACAAAGTATATATACATATATTCTTTATCAGCATCGATAGGAGAGCCCTGTCAATCCTTGATCTGAAGTTTTTTTTGCCAAATTTATATAGAATTCACATGGTTCACCTAGTACAGCCAACCCCGTACATATATTCTGGCAAAAGCGGAATCGATCTAGCTCTCGTATGTTCGTCCGTTCGTCTGCCTGTTTCTATGTAAACTAGTTTCTCAGTTTTACAGCTATTTTGATAAAACTTATTACATATGCTGCAAGCTGAATATAAGTCGCAAAGAGCCGAAATGGTAAAATCGTAGTTGCCACAGAACCATTCGGCCGATTTTTCTTATTTTTAATGATATCACTATCAAACTTGCTACATCAACTATTATTTATGTCAATAACACCTCATTTGTACAAATCGGACTATTAGAACATGTAGCTGCCATAGAAACAACAGACCAAAAATAGGTTTTTTTTATTGTGAGAAATAAGTATCTCGTAACATCGGTCTGAATTGAAAATATACAGAAACACCATTCCGTTAAAGTCGTTACATATACATAATATGTCTAAAGCAATGGGTGTTCATAAAGCTCCTTACACCACATTATTATACCCTTTGACCATTGAAAATGGTCAAAAAAGGGTATACTAACTTTGTGCAAATGTATAACAGGCATAAAGAGGCGTGGAAGACCCCATAAAGTATATATATTCTTGCTCAGGATCACTAGCCAAGTCGATTGAGACATGTCCGTTTGTATGAGACTACAGATCTCAGCTATTAAAAAAGCTAGAGATACCAAATTTGACATGAAGTTTCCTATAAATCATAGGCAGATCGAGTTTATATCAAATGTTTGATGCCACGCCCACCGCTCCCGAAAATCGGTTATTTGCGATTATTAAGCAAAGTATTAACGTTCTGCTTTGTTATGTATAAAGCTAAATGCAATATGAACATATTCTCCAAATTACAATCCGATCGGACCAATAACACAGAAGTTATTCAAGTCAACGTTTTCAGTACAAATGTTCGGTACGGGCTGCAGCTTGCGCGCTTGAGCAGTCGACGTCGACGTTGCGTCGTGTCGCTTTACTCTTTACGCGCGTCGCTGTGTGAGTGCGAGCGAGTAACTTATATGTACTAGAAGTATTTGTGCAAAATTCTCTGTTTGAAATTATGAGTGTGGTTACACGTTTGTACGTTTGCACGTTTGTTTAGAAATTTGGGAGAAGGGTATCTTACTGTCGGGCGCCCGACGGTAGCCTTACCCACTTGTTTTTAATTAAAATTGGAATAATCGGTTAAGATTAAGGAGAAAAGCTGTGTTAATAATTAATCATTGGTATGAATATTCCAGTATATCCTAAGCTGTAAATTTGACTTTAAATTTTTTGGTACCACGCCCACCTACCCCACGAATCCGTTATTTTAATATATGCTATGATTAAGCAAAGTATTAAAGTCTCAACTTTCTGTTTCGGCATACACATAGACAAATACAAAATGGACATATCCTATTTATGCAACCCAATCTGATTAAAAACATAAAAGATATGTAATTTAACGTATCCTATTGCTCTGTGAAGCGTTACCTACTCTTTTTCAATTGCTGTAATCCCCAAATAGATAATAGCCATGTATAACTTTATTAAGAAACTTCAAATTAATTATTATTAGCAATTATTTCAAGCCTTCGCCTAGGAGATTTGATTACATCACTTTTTAAAGACGATATAACGAAAGTATTGCTACCAGCTTAAATCGCGCAACGTTCCTGTTTTTTGATATTTTCCTTCATATTTTCCAAATTTTGGACCGATTTGGCGACTATATTTCGATGGATTTAAGCCTTATGTTCGCATAGAGTCCTTAGTAAGCTGATAACCATTGCATCTAATTTGCTCCGGAAGGCGGAGCCCAGTCAAAATCTCTGTTTCTGCATTTCAAGCGTTAATAGAACATTGACATTGAAACAAACAAAAACACAATCGCCCAATGTTCCTGTTTTCGATATTTTCGTTCGTATTTTCCAATTTTTAGACCGATATGGCGACTATTTTTCGATGGATTTAAGTCTTATGTTCGCATGGAGTCCTTAGTATGCTGATAACCATTGCATCTAATTTGCTCCGGAATAAAAATTGCCCCGGTCTTAAGTCTGTTGAAGACGGAGCTCAGTCAAAATCTCTGTTTCTGCATTTCAAGCGTTAATAGAACATTAACTTCGAAAAAAATCTCTGTAGCTTGACGTGTTCCAGCCCATTTTCACAAATAGTTTGCATGAAAAAATCGGTTATCTTAGCGCGTCAACGCTCCATATAGTGTTATTTGTTGTAAACGTTTATCTCCAAACGACATCGACCATATAAAAAATTCTATATCACATTAAAAAATATCAAAAAAGGGTATGTATGTAGCAGGCATAAGGAGACATCTGCGACGCCATATATATTCTTGCTCAGGATCACTAGCTGAGTCGATCTGGCCATGTCTGTCTGTCCGTCTGTATGAGCGTCTGATTCTCAGCTATTAAGAAAGCTAGAGACTCAAAACTTGACATCATCATGTACCAAGATAATTGGATGATTTGCGAATATTAAGCAAAGTATTCAAGTTTCACCTTTACGCAATACATGAAGAAAAATACGATATGAACCTATTCTATAAATTGCAGCCCGATCGGATAATAAACATAGAAGTTATTCAAGTTAACGTTTTCTATTGTTCTGTGGAGCGTTGCCTGGTTGTTGTTGTCCTTTTTCTCAAATTGTTCTTTGTGCATGTGTGATTGAGATAGCAATTTACCCAATCGGTTGACACTTGTTGCGGTAGACTAGTGCGTTTTTATACCCTTGCAGAGGGTATATTAATTTTAGCCAGAAGTTTGCAACGCACCTTAGGAGCCATCTCCGACCCTATAAAGTATATATATTCTGAATCAGCATCACCAGAGGAGTCGAAAAATGGATGTCCGTCTGTCCGTCCGTCTGTTGCAACGCAAACTAGTCTCTCAGTTTTTGAGCTATCTTGGCACACAAGCTTCTTATTGCTGTACGCTGTAAATAAGTCGGAACGAGCCAGATCGGAACCATATATCGTATAGCTGTCATAGAAGCTATCGGCCGATTTTTGTTGTTTTTCAAGATATTGCAACAAGATTTGACAAATCTTATTCTTATTACGTTCTTAATGTGCTGTCAAAATTGTATCAAAATCGGACTTGTATCAAAATCGGACACTATAACATATAGCTGTCATAGGAACAATCGGCTGAAATCAGGGTTTTTGTATGCAATCAGAAACCAGCAGCAATCGAAACGTTTTTTATATTTAGTATAACTGCAAGGGTATAAAACCTTCGGCAAGCCGAAGGTAGCCTTGCTTTTTTGTTTTTTTTTTTTTTTGAAAATGGTCAAAAAAGGGTATACTTACTTTGTGCAAATGTATATAACAGGCATAAGGAGGCGTGACAGACCCACTATGGGAAATTTGACCGGTTTTTCTGGCCAAAATTAATAACTCAAGAACGGAGTGAGATATTAAGCTTCGGTTTTTTGCATTGGGTCAACTTGATTAATATCTAATGTTATTAGAAAAATTGGGGGCGTGGCGCCGCCCCTTTTGGAAATAAAGTCACCTACATTTTTTTAACATTTCAAAGTACTATTTTAACATAAAAAACAAATTGTAGGTTTACATTTAAGCAGTTTTTTTTGGGCGTGGCAAGCCCTACGGAGAAAAAGAGGTTCCCTGCAGTCCTGTAATAAAAAGCCATGAATAATAAATTGAATAAAAATGCTCTCCATAAAATACACACCACTTATAAAACTTCCTGGTCTTCGTTTTCCAATTCAATATTGAATGGAAATTCCATTAAACTCATATAAGGAAAACTGATTTCATCCTCCATCTCGTCATCTGTTCTTATAGAGCATTCTAAAAGTTGCAAGACGTCTGAAGGAATACACATTTTCTTTTGACGCTGAATTCGCTTATCCAAATTCACAGATGAAATGATTGGATAGAAGAATCCATTACCCGGCTAAACAAGTCTGTAAGCGATGATGTAAGCGATCAGACTTATAAAATTTATTTCTCAATTCGGCTCCTTCTTCTCCAAAGTACCCTACAGAAAGAATTGTATTTTAAAATTAAAAACAGCATCCTCCATAATGTTTTTCCCCCTTGCTTCGAACTATTTGCAAAACAATTCTGCATTGTCATAATTTAGGTTATGTTCTAAAAATTAAAATTTCACACAAAGTGGGTAAAAGTGGCATTTTGAATAATAGCCATTTGAACAAGAATTGAATAAGCTACAACATAAACTATAGTTCATGTATGGACTCCGCTGGACTCACTTTAAAACTCAATTTAAAAATGAGACATTGCCAAAAAAAATGAACTTGTTAGCCTACTTACATTTTTACTCTATTTTGGGGACAACAAGAGTATTTTCAACATTTCATTATCACAAATACGTAATACAAACCACACTGATTATAACTCATTTCAAAAAATTTTGGTAGATTGCTTAATATTAAAGATATCAATATTTAAAAATTGCACTGAAATTTTATTAAATAAAAAGCTTGTGCTTTGTCACTGCAACAGATGTGTTTATCAGCTGATTTCTTTGAAGTGGCGCCACCTATCAAAAATTCTGGTACGCAGCATTAAAGACTAATCTATTGTGAATGCGTTGCACTTTAATTTTTTATATTCTCTGACTTTTAGAAAACGGGTTTTGGCCAGAAAAAGGGGTCAAATTTCCCATAGTGAGACCCCTCAAAGTGTATATACTTGCTCAGGATCACTAGCCGAGTCGATTGAGAAATGTCCGTCTGTCTGTCCGTCTGATTGTTTGAGACAACAGGTCTCAGCTATTTAAAAAGCTAGAGACACCAAATTTGGTATGAAAGTTCCTATATATCCGGGGCAGGACAAGTTTATTGCAAATCTTTGATGCCACGCCCTTTGATGTTTCGCCTGTTGAAATTACACGGTGTGTCCCAAAAATAACCGAACTTTTTAGATATAAAATAAAATACACATTATATTATCTTTGAAAGTTATTATTTATTCAAAATAGGTTCCATTTGACTCAACACAACGTTTCGAACGATTAACCAGCGCATGCATAGATTTTTGTATGTCATTTATAGAAATGTTCTTCAGTACCTCGGTTCCGGCTGCTTGAATGGCTGGGATATCATCATAAAATGCTCAGGCGAATACGGAGGATGGTCGATGAGAGAAATCCCTTTTTTTCATTAAAAATTCGTTCACTTTTTTGGTCATGTAAGGTGGTAATGCACCAATAAAAACAGCTTTTGAAATAGCTGTCACTTTTACATCTGTCATCCGACTTACATGAAGTGAGTTACGCTGTACACGTATGTTGTATAATTTATATATAAAGTTCGGTTATTTTTGAGACACACCGTGTATGAGTGTTGTTACACGTTTGTAACGGAGTTTACAAATTGGGAGAAGGGTATCTTACTGTAGCCTTACCCACTTGTTTTTTTTCTCGTTAGTTTAAAAATTCATTTCCAAAATATTTTTATACCCTTCGACCATTGAAAATGGTCAAAAAAGGGTATACTAACTTTGTGCAAAATGTATGTAACAGGCATAAGGAGGCGTGGCAGACCCCATAAAGTATATATATTCTTGCTCAGGATCACTAGCCGAGTCGATTGAGACATGTCCGTCTGTCTGTCCGTCTGTCCGTCTGTATGAGACAACAGATCTCAGCTATTAAAAAAGCTAGAGATACCAAATTTTGCATGAAGGTTCCTGTAAATCATAGGCAGATAAGGTTTATCTCAAATTTTTGATGCCACGCCCACCGATTATTAAGCAAAGTATTAAATCCATAACGTTCTACTTTGGTATGTATAAAGCCGAATGCAATGTGAACCTATCCTCCAAATTACAATCCGATCGGACCAATAACACAGAAGTTATTCAAGTCAACGTTTTCAGTACAAATGTTCGGTACGGGCAGCAGCCGACGCACTGCTTTGAGCAGTTGACGCCGACGTCGACGTTGCGTCGTGTCGCTTTACTCTTTACGCGCGTCGCTGTGTGAGTGCGAGCGAGTAAGCTATATGTACTAGAAGTATTTGTGCAGAATTCTCTGTTTGAAATTATGAGTGTGGTTACACGTTTGTAACGGATTTGGAAAATTGGGAGAAGGGTATCTTACTGTCGGGCGCCCGACTGTAGCCTTACCCACTTGTTTTTTTATGGTATACTATTTAAATAAACTCGGATATTCCCTGGCTTCTTACAGTCACTGTATAATTGGAATAATTAGTAAGGCCTAAAGATGACAAAATAAAGCTTTGGCAACCCGAAGAAACTCATTTGTTTTTTTTTTCATAAAAGGTGCCAAAAATATCAATTTATAATAATAATAATAAATATCCATAATTAAAATACTCGGTCAGAGTGAATATACCAACATATGTACTTTATTTTCCGTCTTGGACCATTTTAAAACATATATTTTTACATACACATATTTATAACTTTCTTTTTAAATACCCAAATGAATCAGTGGGTAGAAGAGTCCTTTACAGATTTCGTAAAAGGAATTAACTGGCGCAGCTATGTTGTATGTGATGTTGCCTACCACAATGTTAATAACTGGCTTTGGTCTCCATTTATCGATCGTGGACCTGCTAACCGCCTTTATATTGAAATTCAATTTACAATAAGAGATTGTTCATTATTTCCAGGTAAGCTTGACCTTAATTTATTATATTTACATTATTTATCTATCTACTATATTTTAAAATCCTAGGCAATGCTCTTTCTTGTAAAGAGACTTTTAGTTTACTATTTTACGAGTTTGATGCAGCAACCAGAGAGCCGCCTCCGTGGCAAACAGACAGTTACAAACTTATTGCTCGAATAGCAGCTGGTGAAGGCCGTTTTAACCAAAATTCAGATGTGGACATAAACACAGAAGTGAAAAGCATTGCTGTAAACAAAAAAGGTGTTTATTTTGCTTTTCGCGATCAGGGAGCTTGCATCAGTGTTTTGGCCGTAAAAGTTTACTATATAACTTGTCCAGCTGTTACTGAGAATTTTGCACATTTCGATGAAACACCTACAGGACGGGAGATAACAATAATTGAGAAACAAAACGGCACCTGTGTTGAAAACGCTGAGCCTTATGAGCCACCAACTTATTTATGTAAAGGTGATGGAAAATGGACAATTCTTTCTGGCGGATGCCATTGTAAGGTTGGCTTTGAACCTAATTATGTCAATAATACTTGCACAGGTAAGCATTTTTTTAAATACATATGTCAAACGTTGTAAATATTTTCTGAAATCATATTGTTTTAATTAAAAAATCTTTAGAGATATTTTTGATAGTTAGAGGACTTCTTTTTAAATTTAAGGTCTATTAAGAACTTTCATGTCCGCTTCAGTGTCTAGAACGAAACTGCCCATCTGGGTTATACTTTCTAACATTAACCCGTCTGGGTTATACTTTCTAACATTAAATTTATTATTATAGGGTTTTGGCGACCGTTGTTTTTATTATTATGGTGGCTGGCTCGAGGTCAAAATTAAATAGAATAAACTAAAAACAATTTGTTATTTGTTTTACTTTTTCCGATATATTTTGGGTACTCCGCAGAGCAGAGCTCGATCCAGCCACCTTTTTAAGGCCTTATATTAATAGGATATATATATTAAGCTTAGCAATATGTCCATACCGTTAACACAAAACAGGAAAGGGACCACCTTCAGCATTCTTCATAGTCTCACTCTACTAATATTCTGTAAGCAAGCTCATTTCGATATTATTCGATATCAATAAGACACACGAATTCTGCATAGTTCTTTAGTAAAGACGAGAGAAACCAAGATTATTCTTCACACAAATTTACAATGACACGACACATATATATAAGTATTCGTCAAATATGAAAATCTAGACCGTTAACCTAAATTTCTTTTAGAATGTCCGCCTGGTACATTCAGATCAATTGAAGTAAACAAATGTTTACCTTGTCCACCGAACTCAAACGCATCCAAACCCGGATCGCCAATATGCAAATGTAAGGATGGATTTTATAGACACCCTGTAGATGGAAAGCACATGCCCTGTTACAAGCTGCCAGGTGCGCCAATGAATCTTACTCTTTTGTTTGTCGATCAAACTAGTGCTATAATTTCCTGGAATGCTCCAATAAAAGATAATTTGCCATTAGTCAATGGAGTGGACAAGTACCAAAGTGACATCGTGTATAAAATACGTTGCAGTGTGTGTAATGCGAATGTAATGTTTAATCCATCAGCAGACACATTTAATGAAACAAAAATTACACTCACCAACCTCGATCCAGTGACTACTTATACGGTACAAATACATGCCACAAATGGTATATCACATTTAATAGAAAATGGAAGCTCTTCAAATGAAACATATTCGAATAGCGAAAGTTACTTTAAAAATCATTCTAACGCTGCAACTATCAATGGCCAACAACTGAATCTTAATGAACTTAAAACAAGCTTTGCTGAAATTGTATTTACTACTGAATCAGTAATGTTTTCCACAGTATTGAATTTACGTGTCGCTGATATATCCAGCAAAGGCATAGAACTAGTGTGGGATAAGCCAGTTCAGTCAGATACTCCAATAGAGCTATATGAAGTACGTTGGTTTCCCAAATCTGATTTAGACGCTATAAATAAAACTTCTTTACACACCAAAGAAACAAAAGTACACATTATTGATCTGATGGAAAATACTGAGTATGGATTCCAGGTGCGTTGTAAAACTATTAACGGGTTTGGATCTTATAGCAACATGGTTTATGCTCAAACACAGCACTCTGTTGGCTCAGGTAAGACTTCGTTCAATTTAATTTAATCTGATTCTTCCGCTATTAAGATGCTTATAATTTTATTTGTTTCATGATGTAATCAAAATTGTAGTTTATGAAGATTCCATACAAATCCGATTTATTGCTGGAGCTATAGTCACAGGAGTGTCTTTTTTGGTGATTTTCATTGTTGCCACTGTATATTTTATGAGATCTAAACATCATGATGACCTTGACAAAAAGTCTTCTCATCATTTACCATTGCCAATGGATTATGCCAGTAATGAAGGTAAATTTCACATATATATATATATATATATATATATATATTTTACTAAAACTATTTTATAACTAGTTAGATTTTATTAAGAAATATTTGTGAATATATATATATATATATATATATATATATATAGACATATATTGAGATATGTATGATTTAACTATACCCGCTACTCCTAAGGTATTACAACTTTCTGCGAACCGATAACGTATGTTACAGGCAAAAGTAGGCTTGACAGTCCAAAAACTGTAAATTTTCTTGATCAGAATCACTAGCCGAGTCGAAATAGTCATGTCTTTCTGTCTATGTGATAACCTAGTTCGCTGCCATTGTAAGACCTAGGGCCTATTCCTGTCCCGCAAACGTAAAAAATCAATTTCAGATCTACAATCAATTTAGTTCGATCAATAAAAATAATAAATAAATAATAATAAATAAATAATAATAAATAAATAATAATAAATAAATAATAATAAATAAATAATTAGAAATATGAACTTAACTAAACCACGGGAATATGCAACATAACATACTAAGCACTAAGATTTGGTGCGACTCTTCTTTTTTTAAGATTTATCGATTCATCGGTTAGTACCGGTTTTTAAATGTTAATAAAATCCAAGGTTGACCATATCAGGTGGATGCTCTATAACTTTAACAAGAAACTTCACATCAATGATTGATAGGACTGGTTAGCCTTAGGAGGTTTTATTACATATTGACGATATTTTGGAAGACGATATTACGCTTGTGTTTCTATTTATACCCTTCGACCATTGAAAATGGTCAAAAAAGTTAGAGACACCAAATTTGGTATGAAGGCAGATCAAGTTTATTTTAAATGTTTGATGCCACGCTTAACGTCTCCGCAAATCGATAACTTGCGATTATTAAGCAAAGTATTAAATTCATAACGTCTTTTAGTATACACAAAGCTGAATACAGTATGAACATATCTTCCAAATTACTATGCGATCGGACCAATAACACAGAAGTTATTCAAGTCAACGTTTCAGTACAAATGTTTGATACGCGCAGCAGCCTGCGCGCTGCTATGAGCAGTCGATGTTGACGTCGCGACGCTTCGCTTTACTTTTTACGCGCGTGTGGGTGAGTACGATTGAGAAAGACATATGTAGTAGAATAATTTGTGAAGAATTCTCTGTTTGGAACTCTGAGTTTAGTTACGCGTTTGTAACGGATTTTGAGAATTGGACGAAGCGTATTTTACTGTCCGGCGCACTTAACTGCAGTGGTGGCTTCAGGAATAATATATTAATTAATGAAAATCGAAGTGGTATGTTGGGTAACACTATCTTGAAAACTAACAAAAAACAATTATCTCTACCAAGTTTCATTAAAAACTCCAAAACTGAGAGGCTAGATCGTATTACAACAGACGGACAGACGGACAAAGCTATGTGAACTTCTCTGTCGATGCTGATTCAGAATATATGTCGTTCACCAATTTCCCAATGGTAACGAGACCTGCGGCTTAATCGATTTCGCTTCGAAGCAAAGAAGAAGAAAAATAGCCGTTCCGTTTAAACTTCCTTCGCCCTCTTTAGCATCAGCCCAATTAAAAACAAGTTTCTAAACATAATAAAACTAGCAGGCTCCTTAACTCTTTCATATCAAAAAGTAAAAGGTCTTTGTACTAAACTTTTAACTTTATATATAAACAGTCTTTCTTTTTCTTCTCAATTGTTGTGTATACTGAGACTTGGTTAAAGCCGGATATCCTAAACTCCGAAGTTTTTTTTTTTCCTGAAGATCCTTACCATCCCACTCTTGAAGGGACTTTTGACTTTGGGGCATGTATGTAAGGTTATTATTAAAGTAAGTTTATTATAATGGTTCAAATCAATTCAGTAAGGTTAAATAATACAAAATAATGGCGTTACAACTTGAGTGTTCTTCGCAACTTAATATTTGGGCAACTGTTACAACTTAATAGCGGTTTGTTCAACTGTCAACTTTCTACGCGAGGCGACCGACTACGACTCTCTTTCGCTACTCCCCTCTGGCAACACTCTTCGGTTCGCAGGCTTGCCAACTGTCCTCCATTAGTGGGGTTGCCAACTTGCATCGAAGTATACCATCTTACATTCGGTCCTCCTGATCTTCCTCATCCGTCCCGGATGACAAAATATCCTCGTTCTCGGCTACATATTTCCACAACTTCATATTATCGCAGCTTGTTGCAGTAATATTTGGTCCCTCGGTGTTTATTGATGCCTTCTTCACATCATAGCGACCGTTTCTCTTAACCTTTATGACAGCATATGGACCAAGATATTCGCTAGCCAGCTTTCGGCCTGCAACAAATTGAGTTCGCTTTATAGCAACCAAGTCGCCCAACTTGTAGATCTGCTCCGTACGTCGCTTCTTGTCGTATTGCATCTTGTAGTTCTTCTGTGCCTCTTCAATATTATGTTTTGCTTCTATGCGCAGCTGCTGTCGCTCCTCGTTGAACTTCTCGACCAACTCCTGCTGCATCATGTCTAGCAAACGATCGTCCACCTTCGTACACATCTTCGTCCCAAACATTATCTCGAACGGCGTTGACAGCGTTGTCGAATGTACATGCGAGTTAATTGCCATCTGTACACGTGGCACATACTTGTACCACTTAGCAGGTTCGTCTGAAGACAGCTTCGCAAGAATGTCAATTATGCAGCGATTGACCCTCTCGACTTGACCGTTGCCTCTTGCAACTCCGGTTGTTGTGCAAATCTGCTCCACCATGTTGACCTCCAGAAACTCTTTGTAAGCGTTTGATGTAAACGCCTATCCTCTATCGCTTACTATACGTGCAGGAAATCCGAATACGCTTGCCCATTCTTTTAGCTTCTTCACAACCTCATCTTGACCTGTCGACTTCACAGGATACAGCCACACAAATTTGGAGAATCCATCGACCACTGCAAAAATGTACTTGTACATCTTAGAAGTCATATCCATCGGTCCAAGATGGTCTACATGCAGCGTTTGCAGGGGTACATCACCTTTTCCTATACAGTGTAAACGTCCTTCCTGTTTGCCCAATTTTTTACTGTGTATTATACAAACAATACAATTAGAAATATACTTCGAAACTTTTTCCCCTAAATGCGAGATAAAGTATTGCTGCTTTATGTTATGCATTGTTTTACGTGCGGCGAAGTGACCAGAGTCATGAGCGTTTTTAATGACTTCACGCTCCATAAGCTTGGGGACAACTAAAAGTTCTCAACCATCAACTTCTTTGAAGAGTAGTCCACCCTTCATCTTAAAATTCTCATAAGGTCCATTCTGAAGCAACTGCAATACTGCTTTAACGTTATCGTCTTCTTGCTGCGCTTTTCGTAATCGAGCTGACAACTCAGTTGTGATTATTAAAACATCCTGTGGGTAACGACTAAGATGATCGACGTGCTTCATTCTTGCTCCTGCGCGATGTTCCATATCTGGTGTAAAGCTTTTTATGAAGAGTACCCATTCCTCCACATCGCGCGGTATTTCGTCTTTACTTGTCGTCTGCTTAAAAGCTGCGCAATCTGTTACCAATTTGAATCGAGTTCCCAACAAAAAATGGCGGAATTTCTTAAGCGCAAGATATGCAGCCTTGATCTCCAATATATAACTGTGTTTTTTGGCCTCGGCTTCACTCGTCTTTTTGCTCCAGAAATACACGGGATGCATATGTCCTTCAAAGCACTGCAGCAGCACAGCTCCTAGTCCGTTTTTGGAAGCGTCGGTATGTAGCTCTGTCTTTGCCTCCCGAGAGTATATGTGCAATACTGGCTCACTTGTTAATATATCCTTTAATCTTTCGATTGAGTCCTTTTCAGCTTCACCAATTATAAATACAGCGTTCTTCCTCAACAAATTCGTTAACGGGCGCGCTATCTCTGCATAACGCGGAATAAATTTTCGAAAAAATCCAGTCAAACCCAGAAACGATTGGACGCCTTTTATATCCTTGGATATGCAAATCGTTTTACAGCTGATGTTTTGTCTGCTCCAGGCCAAACTCGTCCGTTTGCCACTGTATGACCCAGGAAGTTTATACTCTGCTGTAGGAAACTGCATTTTTTTCATTTTATCCTTAAACCATACCTGGCTGCTGTTTCCAAAACTTGTCGGCTCTTCTGTATGCATACGTCTGCAGACTCTGCGAAAATAACAATGTCGTCCATATAAAGCTGCATTACTTCTTCATTAATAAGTTTCTGAAAAACATGGTTGACATATCTGATGAACGCAGCTGGTGAATTCTTAAATCCAAAAGGAGCTGTTAAATTCAAAAAGTCCTTCTCGTGTGATGAAAGCCGTTAGGTGTCTGCTCTTTTCTTCGATGGGCACGTGAAGGAAACCATTTTCTAAGTCCATAATCGTGAAAAATTTCGCTGCTTGCAGTTTGTCAAGAACATCCTCAATAAGTGGCACAGGAAACAAATCCTGAAGTACCATGCTGTTCAGCTTACGGTAATCGACGCATACCCTCAATGTTTGATCCTTCTTCTTGACCACGACCACTCGACTTGCTACGTTGGAAAATGATTCGCGTACAATTCCCATCTGTAACCATTCATTGACCTGATTCTTTACAGCTTCTGCTTCGTTCGGTGACAGACGACTGGGTGCTTGTCGAAACGGCACTATGTTACCATCTGGAACAATGTTCAGAATAATTGGACATTGCGCGTGATCCGCCTCTTCCAACTGAAATGCATCTTCGATCATATCTTCCACTTCCTTCTGGTAATTTTTGGGCGCTGTAATGTTGTTATATTCTTCAAAAACGCTGTAAACTTCCATTGCATACTCATCTGTAGAACTATAGTCGTTCAGTACACGTTGAAATAAAAATCCGTTCGAATCAGCTATGAATTCAAACTTCCTTATAAAGTCGTAACCAAGTATCGCATTGCAGTCCATCTTGCAGTTTGACACAACCAAGAATTTCTGCTTCGTACGCAGCGTGTCGATTTCCACTTCGGCGTTGAAATATCCAATTGGCTTTGTACTGGTGTTGCCCAGACCACGTAGCGTTGAAGCGGTTTTAAAAATGTCCACATTCAACTTGTCTGCGATGTTCTGCTTTACAATGGTTACATCGGAGCCGGTATCCACTAAGCACTCCACCTGTAAGCCATTTAAAAGAATTGTTTTAAGTCGATAACTATTTGAAATAACTCGAACTCGATCAGCGTTTGATGGACAACTGCGTGAAATGTGCCCTTCTTCGTTGCAGCGGAAGCATTTTGTGGCTGATGTGCATTCCTTTTTTTTATGTTCTGATGAGCCGCAATTGAAACAGTATTCTTTCTTTTTCGGTTTTTCTGCGTCTGTTTTGTTTTGATTCCGCTGATTGTTGTTCTCGTTCTTTTGATTGTTTTCGTTCCTCTGATGATTATCGTTTATCGGATAATTATCGTTTCTGTGAACTAGCTCATATGTTTCGTATTCCTCTTTAAGCTGCTTATACGTTTTGCATCGATACATGGCAAATTTGAATTCGCTTTTGATCTGCAATCCGTTGACAATGTGGCGAATTACTGCCGTCTCTTCTACTTCACCCATACTTGCAACTTTTTTCATGTTCAGCATGTACTCGTGAAAAGACTCCGTTTTTTTCTTTTTGCGATCTTTCAGCTGTTGATGAATATCAGCATTGTTCCAGCTGCATTGAAATTCATCAGTTAATTTTTTTTTCAACTCATAATTGTTTATATATTCCGATTCTAAAAAGAGTTTTGCGGTGCCACACATTCTACCTCTAGCTTGCACGTATTTCTGTTTTTCATTTAGCCCATAGGCTTCCGCATTGTGTTAAAAAATTTCGAACCACTTGACAACTGGTATTGAAACACCATCGAAATCGTTGACCACTTTTTCAAAATTGTTTGCTGTAATTTTCACTTGGCTTTCACGCTGTTCATCCACCTCAACTTTGAGTGTTAACAACTGCATAAGCTGCTGCATTTTGGCATTGAGGTCATAATTGTTCGCGGCCGTTAAGTCTCTTTTCGCGTTTTCTTGTTCCATTATCGTTTCTTCTTCGCTTTCGTCTATATGCTGATTCTCATTTCTTGTACTACTCATTCTTTCTTCTAACGCGTGTGCACTTCTCGTTTTCGGCATTTCTCGTGTTCGCTTTTATGTATGTATATGCGTATTTAAATTTTCGACGTTTAGCAACGGTAAAACCACAATTTGACTGCGACTGTTCAAACAAAAAAAAAATGCTTTGTCTTTTCACAACTGTTCAACTCAATAATCAAGAGTTCACTATCATACAAATGTTCAACTTTATCTACTTTACAACGTATTGTATTAACCGATATGAATCAGAAACCGGCACGAGCCCCCAAATGTAAGGTTATTATTAAAGTAAGTTTATTATAATGGTTCAAATCAATTCAGTAAGGTTAAATAATACAAAATAATGGCGTTACAACTTGAGTGTTCTTCGCAACTTAATATTTGGGCAACTGTTACAACTTAATAGCGGTTTGTTCAACTGTCAACTTTCTACGCGAGGCGACCGACTACGACTCTCTTTCGCTACTCCCCTCTGGCAACACTCTTCGGTTCGCAGGCTTGCCAACTGTCCTCCATTAGTGGGGTTGCCAACTTGCATCGAAGTATACCATCTTACATGTATGAATAAACAACACGACCTTTTTGGCGGTCTGTTCGATATGTCATTGTCGCAGGTCAATCAACGCGGTCAGACTTTACAGTCTTAAACGCGAAATGTTATAAGAACTATTCAACTCGTTGTAAGGTTCAGTTTATTCAGAACACCAAACAGTTTAATAGTTTTGTTAACACGAAGCGTAAGTCTACCGCATTTCCAACTAAATTAACGTTTGAAAATGCTAGTGCAGTTACCGACCAAGCCATGGCCGATCTGTTTTTTTTTTCAAACGACTTACCTTATACGCATAAAACTCACTTCTCTCTCTTTCTAAAAGAAAGTTCACTTGTCAAGGATCTTTATTTAGTTAAGCCAGTTTTTCACCATGCCCTGACGGTGTTCCCGTTTGTATACTGCGTGTCTGTGCCAACTATTTAAGTAAGTCATTGCTCAAACTATTTTCGCTGTCCTTCGAACTTCACTCTTTCCTTCTATTTGGAAGGAATCTTTTATTATTCCCTTGCTTAAAAAGGGCAGCAATTATAGAGGTATCTCTAAATTTTCGGCTATACTTACATTTTTCGAGAATGTTATAACTCCTTACTTGCAACATTTCTGTAGATCCGTTATTTCGCTTTCTCAACACAGATTTATTAAACGTCGTTCAACTTCGACGAATTTGCTTGAGCTTATAACCTTTGTTATAAAAGGGTTTCAGGAAACTCTTCAAACTGATGTTATATATACTGATTTTAGTAAAGCATTTGACTCAGTAAATCATTCCCTTCTTGCACATAAACTTAGCCTTTTAGGCTTCTCACCAAAAGTGCTTAGTTGGATTGTGAGTTATCTGAATGACAGAACTCAAAGAGTCCTCTTTAATAACGTTCTTTCAGACCTTCTCTATGCCACATCTGGTGTTCCTCAGGGTAGCCACTTAGGCCCCTGCTCTTTCAATGACCTACCTCTGGTCATACATATCTCCCGTACTCTCATGTATGCGGATGATGTTAAGCATTGCTACCAATATAAAGATGACCACTGTCACTCTAACCTACAAGCCGACTTAAATACTTTTCATTTTTGGTGTTGTGCAAATTGCTTAAACCCTCTAAATGCAAGCTGATGACGTTCTCTCGAGCCAGTCCATCGTATGTTTCTTTTACTCTTTGTGGCTGTGTCCTAGATAGAATTAACCTATTTTGGTCCGATTGGACCGAAAATTAAAATTTTCCGAACATATTTCTAATATGGTCAATAAAACCACGGGTGTGCTTGGCTTTAGTAAGAGGGGCTCTTAGGAGTTTGACGATCCTTATGTAACAAAGACCCGTCCAATTGTGGAATACGGCTCATGCGTATGGTGTCCCCATTGAATCTGTACAAAAAAACTTTTTACTATTCGCCTTACGAGGCCTTAACTGGGATGTAGACTTCCTTCTAATGGCAGTAGACTTCTGCTACTTAATTTACCTTCTCCAGCTAATCGCAAAACCATGCTGGGTGTAGTATTTATTAATAACCTCATCCAAGGTGATATTGATAGTGTTGACCTGGTTAGCCGGCTACACTTCTCTGTCCATTGTAGAATAACACGTAATTACTTACCACTAACTCTTCCTTATTGTAGGTCGAACTATGCCCTTCATGATCCGTTTAGGGTATTATGCTCAGACTACAATAATCTATACTTTCTTATTTCTAGCGCTTCCTCTGTTGCATGCCTAAAATTGGGAATCCTGTCCTATCTTTCTAAAAATTAGGTAATCTTTCCTCGCAAATCTATTTTTTCGTAGTATTAACTGCATACTTGCCTTCTCTATTCGCGTTTCGAGTCGTACGTTCGGCGGCTGTGCCCCTCGGTCGATTGGGCGGGGGGTGGACATTCGCTGTGTCTGGGATCCGACCGTAACAAGCATCGGCTTGGTTTTGCATGGACCACCAGATTATCCATTTATTGTATCAACGTCAAAACAAAAATGTATACGCGGTATCCAGTTTAGGATTCAATATTTGTTTGATTGCAAAATTTTAACCTTGGACTGAATTTAGCGACCCAAAATACACATTATAGCTTATGCCTTATGCATGCCCAGATTATAACGTGTTTTTTGTGTGGCTGTCTAACATATCAGAGTTTTTCATTCTCTACAAACGCCACTTGTTCAGTTTAGCTATTTGTCAACTTATACTTATACCTAGAACTATATTTAACCTTCATAGTAGCTAATTCACCCAGATGGATAGATAGACATGAAGACATGGCTTAATCGGTTCATTTAGACTTCCCAATGCGAAATGTTTTGTGGGATCTGTCAAGCTTTCTTTGCTCAATGTTAATGATCGAAGGGTATAAATATCATAGGAAAAATCCGGGGACTATTCAATAAAAAACAGCAAGGTAGAATACCTTCGGCAAGCCAAAGGTAGCTCTACCTAGATTTACTTTATTTATTTATTGGTAATTATAAAAACAACAAGTAGGTAAGGCTACAGTCGGGCGCCCGACAGTAAGATACCCTTCTCCCAATTTTCTAAATCCGTTAGAAACGTGTAACCACATTCATAGTTTCAAACAGAGAATTCTGCACAAATACTTCTACTACATATAGCTTACTCGCTCGCACTCACACAGCGACGCGCGTAAAGAGTAAAGCGACACGACGCAACGTCGACGTCGGCGTCAACTGCTCAAAGCAGCGCGTCGGCTGCCGCTCGTACCGAACATTTGTACTGAAAACGTTGACTTGAATAACTTCTTTGTTATTGGTCCGATCGGATTGTAATTTGTAATTTGAGGATATGTTCACATTGCATTCAGCTTTATACATGCCAAAGCAGAACTTTATAAGTTCAATACTTTGCTTAATAATCGTAAATTACCGATTTGCGGGGCGGTGGGCGTGGCATCAAACATTTGACATAAACTTCACCTGCCCCGAATATATAGGAAACTTCATACCAAATTTGGTGTCTCTAGCTTTTTTAATAGCTGAGATCTGTTGTCTCAAACAAACAGACGGACAGACGGACAGCCGGACAGACGGACAGACAGACGGACATGTCTCAATCGACTCGGCTAGTGATCCTGAGCAAGAATATATATACTTTATGGCGTCTGCCACGCCTCCTTATGCCTGTTACATACATTTTGCACAAAGTTAGTATACCCTTTTTTGACCATTTTCAATGGTCGAAGGGTATAAAAACAATCATTATATATGGCTGTTTTTTATACAGTTAAATTATTCATATGTAGCTATGATGGATAAGCATCAGTTTAGGTGATCACATAGGTTAGTGAATTATCCACGCTTACAATTACATAAACTTTAACTATATGCAATAATTCTATTTATATCCCTTCCCGTTATATTTATATAAACCGATCTCTTTTTAAGGACTCGTTGTGACATATAGTAAGTTCTACGGCTCTAATACATTTTTTCACTTATATACAACAAAATTTATTATAAATAATTAAATTACTAGAATAGATATACCCTAATGTCATATCAACTAAGGAATGTAATGCTCGGCTCGCCGAAATTGCAAACTTAATAGTTATTAAAATATTATTTAGTTTTATAATGTATCGTAAAAGTAATATGTAATGTGTTTATTACATTTTTAATAGGAGATGAAACATCGATTACATTTTAATTTATGCGTAAAAAGCATAGCAACGTGTGCTACGTCGATGTCAATTACTTATAGCAGCGTGTGGGCTGCTGCTCGTACCGAACATTTGCACTGAAAACGTTGATTATAATTATTTCTGTGTTATCCGATAATAGAAGGATATGTTCATATTCCATTCAGCTTTGTGTACATGCACCGAAGCAGAATGTTCTGAATTTAATACTTTGGTTAATAATCGCAAATAAACGATTTGCGGGCTGTCCAACATCCATACTTCACCATATTTCGACTTCTGGGTCATTAAGAGGTATACATTTAAGAATTTGTGGGCTTAGAGTGGCTAGAGAGGTGGATATACAGCTATTTCAGCGCGCTCGAATATACTGCTCCTTGCCCTAAATCTCCTTAAGCCAAAGCTCCAAAAAAAAAGGTTTATCAATAGTCGATCTAAAGATTTAGTCTGTATGAAAATCGACTTCTCAGCTAATATAAGAGCTCGAGCATCCAAATTATTAAGATAGTTAAATCGAAAAAGAAAACTAGTCGGAAAGGCTACAGTCACATGGTGACTGTAAGAGGCCATGGATTTTCAGTGTTTATTATACCCGCTTCTTATAGAGAAGAAGGGTATTATAGATTTTAAGTTTACCTAATGAAATTTATAAAACATAATTTTAAGTGGAGTCAGGTGGTATTGTTGTACACACACGGTGCAGTAATAATGTTTGTCCTGCAAAACAATCTGCAGTTCAACTACAAATATATATTGTATATTCAAATAGTAAAACAACAAAATAACGAAAAACAAGTGGGTAAGGCTACAGTCGGGCGCCCGACAGTAAGATACCCTTCTCCCAATTTCCTAAATCCGTTACAAACGTGTAACCAATCTCATAATTTCAAACAGAGAATTCTGCACAAATACTTCTAGTACATATAGCTTACTCGCTTGCACTCACACAGCGACGCGCGTAAAAAGTAAAGCGACACGACGCAACGTCGACGTCGGCGTCAACTGCTCAAAGCAGCGCGTCGGCTGCTGCCCGTACGGAACATTTGTACTGAAAACGTTGACTTGAATAACTTCTGTGTTATTGGTCCGATCGGATTGTAATTTGGAGAATATGTTCATATTGCATTAAGCTTTATACACACCGAAGCAGAACCTTATAAGTTCAATACTTTGCTTAATAATCGTAAATTACCGATTTGCGGGGGCGGTGGGCGTGGCATCAAACATTTGAAATAAACTTTATCTGCCTATGATTTATAGGAACCTTCATTCCAAATTTGGTGTCTCTAGCTTTTTTAATAGCTGAGATCTGTTGTCTCATACAGACGGACAGACAGACGGACATGTCTCAATCGACTCGGCTAGTGATCCTGAGCAAGAATATATATACTTTATGGGGTCTGCCACGCCTCCTTATGCCTGTTACATACATTTTGCACAAAGTTAGTATACCCTTTTTTGACCATTTTCAATGGTCGAAGGGTATAAACAAAACAAATTTGATAATATCTTCCCCACCCGGGAGTCGAACAGCAGTCTTAACGATTAACAGTCAGCTGATTTACGGACTTCGCCACAACAGCAATTGTCATATGCCTGGCAAAGATGCCTTCTTAACCTCACATACACAAGTAACCAATTGCGTTGCACGCAGGAAACGCTTTACTGATCAATTTAAAACGTTAAATTGCAAAACTTTTATGTATGCCAAAACTGAAAGGTGCAACTTGAACACCAAATTTCTCTAGTTTCTTTTTATAGCTGAGAATCAAGCGCTCATACAGGCAGACGGACACACAGACAGACATTCATGGATTGATTGACTCGGCTAGTGATCCTAATCAAGAATATATATACTTAAAGGGTCGCCGATGTCTCCTTCCGCCTGTCACGCACAAACCGACAAATCTAATAGACCATGCATTTTTTTAAGACCATATCCTAAAGATATACAAAAGTAAATTTCAGTTAAAAGTATTCAGTTAAAAGAGTTAATTCTGCAATCGAATAATAAATACAGAAAGTGTGCAATATACTTTTTGAGTATGTTTGGAGACTCTACACTTACTCAATATTTAATAAACCGGACCACTATAACATGTAGCTGGCATAGGTACAATTGAACAATTGAAATCAATGTGAAGATTTTTTAATAATGATATTTAGAGTCAATAAAGCTTTTAACCACCACATGAACAATGTGTAAGATCGTTAAACTATAATTATTGCCAAATATCTCCTTTCCGCTTTTTTTCTCTTTATGACTTAAAAAAGTGTTATAGTAATCGGATTTAATTCAAATGTCACTTTTGTTCGATAATCTGTCTCCATCTAGACGGCAACTTTATAATACCTCGCTCGTCAAGCTGCAAGGGTATAAATCCGACGGTATTTATGTTTTTAAAAATATCCTGATAAAGCGACAAGCATTTATGTTCAATATTTATTGAATGACAGCAAGCAACCAATTTTTTAAAAAACGGTTCAACCGCTTAAATGAGTCTCATACATATGTAGCTATCGTCCAAACTATGCTTCATGAAAAATACCAAACCGTTTTTATACCCTTCGACCATTGAAATTGGTCAAAAAAAATGTATTATATGTAACAGGCATAAGGAGGCGTATCAGACATCACAAAGTAAAGAAATTCTTACTCAGGATCACTGTGAAGAATTTTCTGTTTAAAGGTTGAGCATGTGGGTAGCGGGTATATTATATTCGAGGATGCTCAACTGTAGCTTTCTTTATCATTTTAGACAAGTTTTGTCATTTGAAAAAAACTAAAAAGACAACATATACGAAAAATAGCAAATGAAATTCGATTGAATAAATATCGTAAAGTAGAATTTTAATTCAACTCATCATAGTTTATTGCGAAATTATATAGCTTTTTTTGATTTATAAAATATTTAGTTTTTAGGCCATGAATTTAAAAAAAATACATGGTCGATTAGGTTTGTCGAAATGTGCGTAACAAGCAGAAGGAGACATCTATGACCCCATAAAGTAATATATTCTTGGCATAAAGATTCCTGTATACCCTTGGCAGTAAACGTCATTTTCAAATTTCGGGTACCACGCCCACCGCCCCCCGTAAATCAGAAATTTAATTTGAAATACCGAAGCAGAACCTTATAAGTTCAATACTTTGCTTAATAATCGTAAATTACCGATTTGCGGGGGCGGTGGGCGTGGCATCAAACATTTGAAATAAACTTTATCTGCCTATGATTTATAGGAACCTTCATTCCAAATTTGGTGTCTCTAGCTTTTTTATACCCTTGCAGAGGGTATATTAATTTTAGCCAGAAGTTTGCAACGCACCTTAGGAGGCATCTCCGACCCTATAAAGTATATATATTCTGAATCAGCATCACCAGAGGAGTCGAAAAATGGATGTCCGTCTGTCCGTCCGTCCGTCCGTCCGTCCGTCCGTCCGTCCGTCCGTCCGTCTGTTGCAACGCAAACTAGTCTCTCAGTTTTTGAGCTATCTTCATGAAACTTGGCACACAAGCTTCTTATTGCTGTAGGCTGTAAATAAGTCGGAACGAGCCAGATCGGACCGATATATCGTATAGCTGTCATAGAAGCTATCGGCCGATTTTTGTTGTTTTTCAAGATATTGCAACAAGATTTGGCAAATCTTATTCTTATTACGTTCTTAATGTGCTGTCAAAATTGTATCAATCGGACCACTATAACATATAGCTGCCATAGGAACAATCGGCTGAAATCAGGGTTTTTGTATGCAAACCTGTTTTGTTTTTGGAAACACCGCACATTATCAATACCTTTTAATGTTATACAGTGACCCGCCCTTTGTTTTTCTATTTAAATATCTCAGACGTTTATATTCTATAGGTGTTATAGGAACAATCAGTCAGTCCGTCTGTCTGTTGCAACGCAAATTAGTCCCCCAGTTATTGAGCTATCTTCATGAAACTTTGCTCACAAGCTTTTTATTTCTGCCCTCTTTAAATAAGTCGGAACGGGCCAGATTGGACTGATAATATCGTATAGCTGTTATGGAGCCTATCGGCCGATTTTCGTTATATTTCAAGATATAGCTATCAGGCTTACCAAATCCAAATCGAACTTTTATAACTTATAACGATCAACGATCGGCCTAATGAAGGTTCTTGTTGCAATTTTATGGAAATCTGAGTACTATTACATGTAGATGTTATACAAAAAATCATATAGCTGTTATTCAAACGCATTTTTGAATGAGAACTTTCCAAATTTAGATTTTATGACCAACAGATCCTTTACAACACAAAGACATTCGACCAAATGCTGTTTCTAAGAATGGTATACTGATATATGCAAAACAAAATATATCGGAAAACATAACATTCTTATATGAAACAGTTACAGTTGATAATGTAAGAAATATATACCAGTCCATAACATTTAAATACTTGCATACAATAGTCATAGTTGTTTATAGGAATCCAGCTTTTCCTATTACAAGGTTTCGAAATGAAGTCAGAAATGATGTTGAAAGGCTAACGTCAGCTGAAAATATTACAAAATTGGTAATATTAGAAGATTTTAACATTTGCCGATCAACAACCACTGATCAGCTCGAGTCTACTTTAAATAATAACAACAAATTGTGCCAACAACAAAACATTTAACTCAAATTGATTGGATATTTTGTGATAACACAGTAAGCGGTGCTGCCGCAATCACTTATCAAACTCCATATAGTCACCATGACGGCGTGTTCCTTAGCTATAATCACTAATTAACTAATTTATTTTTAAATATTTATATTTATTTTTAAATATTTAGTTAATTAATTTATTTTATTATTGAAAATAAAGAATATATGTGCAATGTTGTTTAAGGTATTGTAAATATTCCTCCTCGAGGATTGCGACCTTGTCGTGGTGAGGAGGCTGAGTATTCGAAATTATAAGAGGATGATATAATCGATGTACTGTTATAATTGTTCAATAAATACCACAGAAACCAGCAGCAATCCAAATATATTTTATATTTTGTATAACTGCAAGGGTATGAAACCTTCGGCAAGCCGAAGGTAGCATTGCTTTCTTGTTAATAGCTGAGATCTGTTGTCTCATACAGACGGACAGACGGACATGTCTCAATCGACTCGGCTAGTGATCCTGAGCAAGAATATATATACTTTATGGGGTCTGCCACGCCTCCTTATGCCTGTTACATACATTTTGCACAAAGTTAGTATACCCTTTTTTGACCATTTTCAATGGTCGAAGGGTATAAACAAAACAAATTTGATAATATCTTCCCCACCCGGGAGTCGAACAGCAGTCTTAACGATTAACAGTCAGCTGATTTACGGACTTCGCCACAACAGCAATTGTCATATGCCTGGCAAAGATGCCTTCTTAACCTCACATACACAAGTAACCAATTGCGTTGCACGCAGGAAACGCTTTACTGATCAATTTAAAACGTTAAATTGCATAACTTTTATGTATGCCAAAACTGAAAGGTGCAACTTGAACACCAAATTTCTCTAGTTTCTTTTTATAGCTGAGAATCAAGCGCTCATACAGGCAGACGGACACACAGACAGACATTCATGGATTGATTGACTCGGCTAGTGATCCTAATCAAGAATATATATACTTAAAGGGTCGCCGATGTCTCCTTCCGCCTGTCACGCACAAACCGACAAATCTAATAGACCATGCATTTTTTTAAGACCATATCCTAAAGATATACAAAAGTAAATTTCAGTTAAAAGTATTCAGTTAAAAGAGTTAATTCTGCAATCGAATAATAAATACAGGAAGTGTGCAATATACTTTTTGAGTATGTTTGGAGACTCTACACTTACTCAATATTTAATAAACCGGACCACTATAACATGTAGCTGGCATAGGTACAATTGAACAATTGAAATCAATGTGAAGATTTTTTAATAATGATATTTAGAGTCAATAAAGCTTTTAACCACCACATGAACAATGTGTAAGATCGTTAAACTATAATTATTGCCAAATATCTCCTTTCCGCTTTTTTTCTCTTTATGACTTAAAAAAGTGTTATAGTAATCGGATTTAATTCAAATGTCACTTTTGTTCGATAATCTGTCTCCATCTAGACGGCAACTTTATAATACCTCGCTCGTCAAGCTGCAAGGGTATAAATCCGACGGTATTTATGTTTTTAAAAATATCCTGATAAAGCGGCAAGCATTTATGTTCAATATTTATTGAATGACAGCAAGCAACCAATTTTTTAAAAAACGGTTCAACCGCTTAAATGAGTCTCATACATATGTAGCTATCGTCCAAACTATGCTTCATGAAAAATACCAAACCGTTTTTATACCCTTCGACCATTGAAATTGGTCAAAAAAAATGTATTATATGTAACAGGCATAAGGAGGCGTATCAGACATCACAAAGTAAAGAAATTCTTACTCAGGATCACTGTGAAGAATTTTCTGTTTAAAGGTTGAGCATGTGGGTAGCGGGTATATTATATTCGAGGATGCTCAACTGTAGCTTTCTTTATCATTTTAGACAAGTTTTGTCATTTGAAAAAAACTAAAAAGACAACATATACGAAAAATAGCAAATGAAATTCGATTGAATAAATATCGTAAAGTAGAATTTTAATTCAACTCATCATAGTTTATTGCGAAATTATATAGCTTTTTTTTGATTTATAAAATATTTAGTTTTTAGGCCATGAATTTAAAAAAAATACATGGTCGATTAGGTTTGTCGAAATGTGCGTAACAAGCAGAAGGAGACATCTATGACCCCATAAAGTAATATATTCTTGGCATAAAGATTCCTGTATACCCTTGGCAGTAAACGTCATTTTCAAATTTCGGGTACCACGCCCACCGCCCCCCGTAAATCAGAAATTTAATTTGAAATACCGAAGCAGAACCTTATAAGTTCAATACTTTGCTTAATAATCGTAAATTACCGATTTGCGGGGGCGGTGGGCGTGGCATCAAACATTTGAAATAAACTTTATCTGCCTATGATTTATAGGAACCTTCATTCCAAATTTGGTGTCTCTAGCTTTTTTATACCCTTGCAGAGGGTATATTAATTTTAGCCAGAAGTTTGCAACGCACCTTAGGAGGCATCTCCGACCCTATAAAGTATATATATTCTGAATCAGCATCACCAGAGGAGTCGAAAAATGGATGTCCGTCTGTCCGTCCGTCCGTCCGTCCGTCCGTCCGTCCGTCCGTCTGTTGCAACGCAAACTAGTCTCTCAGTTTTTGAGCTATCTTCATGAAACTTGGCACACAAGCTTCTTATTGCTGTAGGCTGTAAATAAGTCGGAACGAGCCAGATCGGACCGATATATCGTATAGCTGTCATAGAAGCTATCGGCCGATTTTTGTTGTTTTTCAAGATATTGCAACAAGATTTGGCAAATCTTATTCTTATTACGTTCTTAATGTGCTGTCAAAATTGTATCAATCGGACCACTATAACATATAGCTGCCATAGGAACAATCGGCTGAAATCAGGGTTTTTGTATGCAAACCTGTTTTGTTTTTGGAAACACCGCACATTATCAATACCTTTTAATGTTATACAGTGACCCGCCCTTTGTTTTTCTATTTAAATATCTCAGACGTTTATATTCTATAGGTGTTATAGGAACAATCAGTCAGTCCGTCTGTCTGTTGCAACGCAAATTAGTCCCCCAGTTATTGAGCTATCTTCATGAAACTTTGCTCACAAGCTTTTTATTTCTGCCCTCTTTAAATAAGTCGGAACGGGCCAGATTGGACTGATAATATCGTATAGCTGTTATGGAGCCTATCGGCCGATTTTCGTTATATTTCAAGATATAGCTATCAGGCTTACCAAATCCAAATCGAACTTTTATAACTTATAACGATCAACGATCGGCCTAATGAAGGTTCTTGTTGCAATTTTATGGAAATCTGAGTACTATTACATGTAGATGTTATACAAAAAATCATATAGCTGTTATTCAAACGCATTTTTGAATGAGAACTTTCCAAATTTAGATTTTATGACCAACAGATCCTTTACAACACAAAGACATTCGACCAAATGCTGTTTCTAAGAATGGTATACTGATATATGCAAAACAAAATATATCGGAAAACATAACATTCTTATATGAAACAGTTACAGTTGATAATGTAAGAAATATATACCAGTCCATAACATTTAAATACTTGCATACAATAGTCATAGTTGTTTATAGGAATCCAGCTTTTCCTATTACAAGGTTTCGAAATGAAGTCAGAAATGATGTTGAAAGGCTAACGTCAGCTGAAAATATTACAAAATTGGTAATATTAGAAGATTTTAACATTTGCCGATCAACAACCACTGATCAGCTCGAGTCTACTTTAAATAATAACAACAAATTGTGCCAACAACAAAACATTTAACTCAAATTGATTGGATATTTTGTGATAACACAGTAAGCGGTGCTGCCGCAATCACTTATCAAACTCCATATAGTCACCATGACGGCGTGTTCCTTAGCTATAATCACTAATTAACTAATTTATTTTTAAATATTTATATTTATTTTTAAATATTTAGTTAATTAATTTATTTTATTATTGAAAATAAAGAATATATGTGCAATGTTGTTTAAGGTATTGTAAATATTCCTCCTCGAGGATTGCGACCTTGTCGTGGTGAGGAGGCTGAGTATTCGAAATTATAAGAGGATGATATAATCGATGTACTGTTATAATTGTTCAATAAATACCACAGAAACCAGCAGCAATCCAAATATATTTTATATTTTGTATAACTGCAAGGGTATGAAACCTTCGGCAAGCCGAAGGTAGCCTTGCTTTCTTGTTAATAGCTGAGATCTGTTGTCTCATACAGACGGACAGACGGACATGTCTCAATCGACTCGGCTAGTGATCCTGAGCAAGAATATATATACTTTATGGGGTCTGCCACGCCTCCTTATGCCTGTTACATACATTTTGCACAAAGTTAGTATACCCTTTTTTGACCATTTTCAATGGTCGAAGGGTATAAACAAAACAAATTTGATAATATCTTCCCCACCCGGGAGTCGAACAGCAGTCTTAACGATTAACAGTCAGCTGATTTACGGACTTCGCCACAACAGCAATTGTCATATGCCTGGCAAAGATGCCTTCTTAACCTCACATACACAAGTAACCAATTGCGTTGCACGCAGGAAACGCTTTACTGATCAATTTAAAACGTTAAATTGCATAACTTTTATGTATGCCAAAACTGAAAGGTGCAACTTGAACACCAAATTTCTCTAGTTTCTTTTTATAGCTGAGAATCAAGCGCTCATACAGGCAGACGGACACACAGACAGACATTCATGGATTGATTGACTCGGCTAGTGATCCTAATCAAGAATATATATACTTAAAGGGTCGCCGATGTCTCCTTCCGCCTGTCACGCACAAACCGACAAATCTAATAGACCATGCATTTTTTTTAAGACCATATCCTAAAGATATACAAAAGTAAATTTCAGTTAAAAGTATTCAGTTAAAAGAGTTAATTCTGCAATCGAATAATAAATACAGGAAGTGTGCAATATACTTTTTGAGTATGTTTGGAGACTCTACACTTACTCAATATTTAATAAACCGGACCACTATAACATGTAGCTGGCATAGGTACAATTGAACAATTGAAATCAATGTGAAGATTTTTTAATAATGATATTTAGAGTCAATAAAGCTTTTAACCACCACATGAACAATGTGTAAGATCGTTAAACTATAATTATTGCCAAATATCTCCTTTCCGCTTTTTTTTCTCTTTATGACTTAAAAAAGTGTTATAGTAATCGGATTTAATTCAAATGTCACTTTTGTTCGATAATCTGTCTCCATCTAGACGGCAACTTTATAATACCTCGCTCGTCAAGCTGCAAGGGTATAAATCCGACGGTATTTATGTTTTTAAAAATATCCTGATAAAGCGGCAAGCATTTATGTTCAATATTTATTGAATGACAGCAAGCAACCAATTTTTTAAAAAACGGTTCAACCGCTTAAATGAGTCTCATACATATGTAGCTATCGTCCAAACTATGCTTCATGAAAAATACCAAACCGTTTTTATACCCTTCGACCATTGAAATTGGTCAAAAAAAATGTATTATATGTAACAGGCATAAGGAGGCGTATCAGACATCACAAAGTAAAGAAATTCTTACTCAGGATCACTGTGAAGAATTTTCTGTTTAAAGGTTGAGCATGTGGGTAGCGGGTATATTATATTCGAGGATGCTCAACTGTAGCTTTCTTTATCATTTTAGACAAGTTTTGTCATTTGAAAAAAACTAAAAAGACAACATATACGAAAAATAGCAAATGAAATTCGATTGAATAAATATCGTAAAGTAGAATTTTAATTCAACTCATCATAGTTTATTGCGAAATTATATAGCTTTTTTTGATTTATAAAATATTTAGTTTTTAGGCCATGAATTTAAAAAAAAATACATGGTCGATTAGGTTTGTCGAAATGTGCGTAACAAGCAGAAGGAGACATCTATGACCCCATAAAGTAATATATTCTTGGCATAAAGATTCCTGTATACCCTTGGCAGTAAACGTCATTTTCAAATTTCGGGTACCACGCCCACCGCCCCCCGTAAATCAGAAATTTAATTTGAAATGCGATTATTAAGCAAAATATTAAAGTGTTAACTTTTTGCGTTGGCATACATCTAGATAAAAACGTTGTAAACCTATTCTATAAGGTGCAACCCGATCGGCTAATAAACATAGAAGTTACGCGAGTTAACATTTTCTATTGATTTGTGATGCCTTGCCTGCAAGCTGCTGCCAGCCACGTGCTTTTTCGATTTTTTTAATGCGAAAATGGTTATGTGTGTGTATGAGATCAAAATAGTAACTTAGCTGCACAGCGAATCTGTGCAGCGATAGTCAAATGTGTAGAGCTGCCGGCTATCAAGCAAGGGGATGGAGGTTCAATCCCTCGGGAAGGCGGTTTGATTTTATTTACTTTTTGCACTATTATAAGTTTTTTTTTCATCATAAAATTTGATTTAATTTATCAAATTTCAAGAAATAATCTTATTATATATAAATGAATAACACTCGTCTTTCTTGTGCCCATTCAATCCAGTATGAGTGTTATTGTTGTAGAAGACAAATATTTTATTTTTATTTTAACGAGCGCGGTGCGCAGCGACGGTGGTCTAGTTGTTAGGATGACGAACTCCTATGCAAACGGCCAGGGTTCGATTCCCCACGACGAAAAGAGAATTTAGCTATTTTAATTTTGTTGTTTGTTGTGTTGTATTTCATATTTGTTTACATTTATATTTTATATATTATTAAAGCATATGCATTTTTTAATTATTTGCCATTTTTATTTATCTAATAATTTATATTTTAAGTGTTACATTTTGCCTTTTAAGATATTCTTCATGCTGTACTTATGCGTGCAAGTATACAATACATGCATACATATGTATATGCGTGTGAGGCAATACACAGAACATGAGGCAGGTCTGTGTAGTTTTTAACGGACGTCTAAATTAAAGAAGAAGCAGTTGACGCTGGTGTGTGTGTATGTAACGAATTTCGCCACGCGCCAAAAATTCACATATCTCTCTCGTTCTCACCTTTGCTATCGACTCTTGCTTTTTCGTTATTTTAATTTTTGTTTTTGTTATATTAAACATTTTTTTCAATATATATTTTTTATGGTATATAAAAATAAACTGAAAATCCATGGCCTCTTACAGTCACCGCGTGACTGTAGACTTTCCGACTAAGACAAAGTTTGTAATTAATATGTCGATACATTCTTAAAGAATACTAATTCGCAGAATGGACATATTGTAGTTACCAGATTCTTATAAGTATATTAGTTGGTAAAGACAAATTCTAGCACCCTACGGCAGCTACATATACAGTTGGGAAAATAGAATAGATAAAACATTTACATCTGTGTATGCGATTATTAAGCAAAGTATTAAACTGCTCCGGTAAACATAAAGCTGAATACAATATTAACATATCCTGCAAATTACAATCCGATCGGACCAATAACACAAAAGTTATTCAACTCCACGTTTTTAGTACAAATGACGTCGAAGTCGCGTCGTTTCGCTTTACTCTTTACGCGCGTGTCTTAGTGTGTGAGAGCGAATAAGCCATATACATATATTAGAATAAGTTGTGCAGAATTCTCTGTCAGAAATAATTAGTGTGTTTACATGTTTGGTACGAATGTTAAAAGTTGGGTGAAGGGTATCTTACTGTCAGGCTCGTCCGACTGTAGCCTTACCCACTTGTTACTTGTTGTACATATATAGTTAATTTATTTATTATTTCGTAAATTCATCAAACAAGTATTCGTTGGTAGACACTTCCAAAATGCTCATCTACTTTAAATAAATATATATATTATTTGTTTGTTTCATTTTTATCTACTTTTATTTTTATTTATAGTAAATGCCATGGATACAACTCCAATTGTCAAGACTCTTCATTTAAATGGTATTTGTTTACTTTTACTTCGTTTTATTACGATAAACATTTTTTTCAGCACTTAATAGTAATAGTAATATAGTAATTTTGTAGTTGCTTTAAACCAGATTTATGAATATCTGTGCAAAAAAAAAAACATAAAATTAACAACAAATTTTTATACCCTTTGGTTACTGGAAAATAATCAGAAAAGAGTAAACTTATATGTTATACAAGTTTATTTTCACACAGAACCGTGACACGCAAAACACGAAGAATGTATATGCACATACATACATACATACGTATGTTCATAAGCATACATACAAATTAGTACACTTGAATAAAAATGTATGTACACCATATTTCATTTATTTCAAATTAATTGTTTAGTCCGTATGTCTGACTGTTCAAAATAGTTGACTATATTGCTTATATTATTATTATACAATAATCCTATTATAGCACAAAAATCAAGTTTGCTCTTGAATTTAGCCTAGACCACATATTTACATTTTGGTAAATACAATAATTGTGGTCACTCAAATTTGAATGCGATCGAATAATAATCACAGAAATGATTTAAAATATAAAATTAAGTGGGCTTACTGGACAATGTAAAGTATGGAAAGCAAAATACTTCACATAATAAATTTCAGTTTTAAATTATTAGTGTATATATATACACGTACGTTATCATCCGACTTTCAATAAGACAAAACAATACTTTTTAAAAAGTCTGAAAATATTAGGGGTGACATGGAATCCGCTTCTGCTTGATTCTAACTGAATTGTCATTATACCCTTGCTGAGGGTATATTAAGTTTGGCCAGAAGGTTCCGACGCAGCTTAGGAGGCATTACCGACCCCATAAACTATATGTATGTTCGTCAGTTTGTTGCAACACATCTTAATAAAACTTGGTAGACATGCTTCTTCTTATTGCTGTAGGCTGTATATTAGTCTGAACAAGCCAGATCGGACTGATTTATCGTACACAAACTATCGGCCGATTTTTGTTAGTTTTCAAGATAGCGTTTTTGAACATACCACATCAAACTGCATTAATTAATATATTATTCCTTCAAAATTACAACTGAATTAAACCATTTTAACATATAGCTGTCAAAAAGAGGCTTTGAATAAACACTTGTACATTTAATATACTTTGTTTGTTATAAATTGTTTTTTACTCGTTCCCAACTTTTTAGGCCATGGATTTTAAAAAATACATGGTCTATTTGATTTGTCGGAATGTAAAGTAAATATATTCTTGCTCGAGATCACTAGCCGAGTCGATCTAGCCATGTCTGTCTGTCTGTATGAGCGCCTTATTCTCAACTATTAAGCAAGCTAGAGTCTTAAAATTTGGCATGTAAATTCTTGTATACCCTAGGCAGTAAACGTTATGTTCAAATTTTGTGTACCACGCCCACCGCCCCCGTAAATCAGTAATTTTCGATTATTAAGCAAAGTATCAAAAATGTATCCTCCAAATTACAATTCGATCGGATCAAAAACGCAATAATTATTCAAGTCAACGTTTTCAGTGCAAATGTTCGGTATGAGCAGCAGCCTGCGCGTTTCTATGAGCAGTTGACATCGACGTCGCGTCGTGTCGCTTTACTAGAATGTATCCTCCAAATTACAATTCCATCGGATCAATAACACAAAAGTTTTTCAAGTCAACGTTTTCAGTACAAATGTTTGGTATGAGCAGCAGCCTGCGCGTGGCTATGAGCAGTTGACGTCGCCCTCGTATCGCTTTACTCTTTACGCGCGTGTGTCGGAAAGCGAGTAAGCCATAAATATTAGAATAAGTTTGCAGAATAATCTGTCTGAAATCATGTTTGGTACGGATGTTAAAAATTGGGAAAAGGGTATCTTGCTGTCGGGCGCGTCCGTCTGTAGCCGTACCCACTTGTTTTTATGTCATTATATTAAAAATTCTATTTCAATATATATTTATATATATTTTTATACCCTTCGACCATTGAAAATGGTCAAAAAAGGGTATACTAACTTTGTGCAAAATGTATGTAACAGGCATAAGGAGGCGTGGCAGACCCCATAAAGTATATATATTCTTGCTCAGAATCACTAGCCGAGTCGATTGAGACATGTCCGTCTGTCTGTCCGTCTGTCCGTCTGTCCGTCCGTCCGTCTGTCCGTCTGTCCGTCTGTATGAGACAACAGATCTCAGCTATTAAAAAAGCTAGAGATACCAAATTTGGCATGAAGGTTCCTATAAACCATAGGCAGATCAAGTTTATATCAAATGTTTGATGCCACGCCCACCGCCCCCGCAAATCGGTTATTTGCGATTAAAAAGCAAAGTATCAAAACCATAACGTTCTGCTTTGGTATGTATAAAGCTAAATGCAATATGAACATATTCTCAAAATTACAATCCGATCGGACCAATAACACCGAAGTTATTTAAGTCACCGTTTTCAGTACATATGTTCGGTACGGGCAGCAGCCGACGCGCTGCTTTGAGCAGTTGACGTCGACGTCGACGTTGCGTCGTGTCGCTTTACTCTTTACGCGCGTCGATGTGTGAGTGCGAGCGAGTAAGCTATATGTACTAGAAGTATTTGGGCTGAATTCTCTGTTTGAAATTATGAGTGTGGTTACACGTTTGTAACGGATTTAGAAAATTGAAAGAAGGGTATCTTACTGTCGGGCGCCCGACTGTAGCCTTACCCACTTGTTATACCCTTCGACCATTGAAAATGGTCAAAAAAGGATATACTAACTTTGTGCAAAATGTATGTAACAGGCATAAGGAGGCGTGACAGACCCCATAAAGTATATATATTCTTGCTCAGGATCACTAGCCGAGTCGATTGAGACATGTCCGTCTGTCTGTCCGTCTGTCCGTCTGTTTGTTTGAGACAACAGATCTCAGCTATTAAAAAAGCTAGAGACACAAAATTTGGTATGAAGGTTCCTATATATTCGGGGCAGGTAAAGTTTATGTCAAATGTTTGATGCCACGCCCACCGCCCCCGCAAATCGGTTATTTACGATTATTAAGCAAAGTAATAAACTTATAAAGTTCTGCACCTTTGCAAGCCCTCTCTGGTTGTCTGACAACTATTTAAAGGCCGTCTGGCCAAATGTGAGCTACGTACAAATTTGGTTGTTGTTCAATAGAAATTGTTTTTGGTACCAAATTTTGAATTCAGATCAAACGAGAAAAAAACAAAACTACCTTCCAAGCCGAAGATTATATAGCCATGCAGAGAAATTTCATGTTAAGTTACATTATAGTCTTATATTCCTGTGCCGCCAACAAACTGTTTAAGGGTAGTTGCATTGTAAACTAGTCGGAAAGGCTACAGTCACGCGGTGACTGTGAGAGGCCATAGATTTTCCGTTTACATTTATATACCATAAAAAACAAGTAGGTAAGGCTACAGTCGGGCGCCCGACAGTAAGATACCCTTCTCCTAATTTTCCAAATCCGTTACAAACGTGTAACCACACTCATAATTCCAAACAGAACATTCTGCACAAAAACTTTTAATATATATAGCTTACTTGCTCGCACTCACACAGCGACGCGAGTAAAGAGTAAAGCGACACGACGCAACGTCGACGTCAATTGCTCAAAGCAGCGAGCCGGCTGCTGCCCGTACTGAACATTTGTACTGAAAACGTTGACTTGAATAACTTCGGCGTTATTGGTCCGATCGGATTGGTATTTAGAGGATATGTTTATATTGTATTTATACCAAAGCAAAACGTTATGAGCTTAATACTTTGCTTAATAATCGCAAATTACGAATTTTTGGGGGCAGTGGGCGTGGTATGAAACATTTATTATAAACTTCATCTGCCTATGATATTAAGGAACCTTCGTACAAAATTTGGTCTCTAGCTCTTTTAATAGCTGAGATCTGTTGTCCCATACAGACGGACAGACATGGACATGGCTTAATCGACTCGGCTAGTGATCCTGAGCAAGAATATATATGCTTTATGGGGTCTGCCACGCCTCCTTATGCCTGTTACATACATTTGCACAAAGTTAGTATACCCTTTTTTGACCATTTTCAATGGTCGAAGGGTATAAATATATAAATTTTATATATTTTTAAAAATATGAAAACTGATAGTGGATCAGAAAATTATGAAAATCGTATACTGTTACAACATAGTAATGTCATTTCAGGGTTTGCTCAATTAAGTATATTTTGTAACACTTTGTATAATCTTTTACAATGTTAGTGTTATCGTTTTGATCATTTTAGTTTCAACCGTCATAGAGTTGTCATTAATGAGATATACTTAAGTCATACTTAAATGCTTATGTTTCCTGCTCTTGCTTTTTAGTGACCACACCTTTATTTGGTAACAGCCGTAGCTACATTGATCCTCATACGTATGAAGATCCTAATCAGGCGATAAGAGAGTTTGCACGTGAAATTGATGCAAACTATATAACAATAGAAGCAATAATCGGTAAAAAAGATTTTAACATGCTTTGATATACGAGCGCCTTTTCTTATTAATATAAATCATTAACAGGTGGTGGAGAATTCGGAGATGTTTGTCGTGGTCGTCTTAAAATTCCTCCAAACTTTGTGCAGGACATTGACGTCGCAATTAAAACTTTAAAACCAGGTATATTTATTATAAATCTACATATGTAAAATAATTTTTTATATATAATTTGGTAATGTTTTCCAAGGTTCTTCAGAAAAAGCACGTTGTGATTTTTTGACGGAGGCTTCAATAATGGGACAGTTTGATCATCCAAATGTCATATACCTCCAAGGAGTGGTTACACGCTCAAATCCAGTCATGATTATTACAGAATATATGGAAAACGGCAGCCTCGATACTTTTTTGAGAGTAAATGATGGAAAGTTCCAAACGTTGCAGCTAATTGTAATGCTTCGTGGCATCGCAAGTGGAATGTCTTATCTAAGTGATATGAATTATGTACATCGTGACTTGGCTGCTCGTAACGTTCTAGTTAATGCTCAATTAATTTGTAAAATTGCTGACTTTGGCTTGTCTCGTGAAATTGAAAATGCAAGTGATGCCTACACAACAAGAGTAAGTATTAACTTTCGACCGTTAAAAAGGTCAACAAAATTGTACCATTTTTATACCCTTGCAGAAGGTATATTAACTTCTAACCCCATAAACTATACACAGGTTCATATAACTCGTTTGAAGCTTTGGCTCAAAGAGATTTTTGTATGAAGCAGAACATGCCATTTAAGCGTACTGCAATTTTTTAGCTGTTCATCGAAAAAAATCTCTCGATTTTTAAAGCTCCGATTTTCATGGACTTAAAAATAGAGTCAACGAGTGGCCTCAAAGAGCACAATAAAACTAATTTATCCAATCTAGGCCCAAAAATTATTAAAAGGTAACTATTAATGACCCAAAAGTGATAATGTGATCTAGAATTTTTGATCTGGCCGATCGCGTTTGGAGATAAACGTTTACAACCAAAAACACAACATACAGCGTTATCGAGCTAAGATAACCGATTTTTTCATGGAAACTATTCGTGCAAATGGCCTGGAAGTCATTGTTTTATTTACGCTTGAAATGCAGAAACAGAGATTTCGACTGGACTCCGCCTTTATCAGACTTTCTTCGAAGCAAATTAGATGCAATGGGTAATATCAACAAAGTAAGGACTTTATGCCAACATAAGACTTAGATCCGTCGAAAAATAGCAGCCATGTGGCTCAAAAATTGAAAAATACGGAGGAAAATATCGAAAAATCGCCTGAAAAAATCTGGAATTTTGAGATCATTGAGATCCAGGACTACATGGTCAACCTTTTTCCGGAGAGACGTGTCTTTTTTTTTGTCTAGCCTGAAAAATATCTGTATCTTACATTCCAGAAAACTGTAATTTTTGGTGTGCCCAATAAATTGTTTTTTTTTTCTATTCGACGTTGATACCGTGGCTTAATTTAAGTTTTGGCTGCAATATATACATTCACCATTAAAAAGCCCTCTAAGCTCTTATTTGAAAGCAAAGTGACAACATCCAATAACAACTACGTGGAACTTGCATACACAAAACAAATTTGAGACGGTGAAAAGTGTCTTTTTCTGATAGTTGTAGCTGGTATCACGGTCGGGCGCGCTCGAGGCGTGGCAGACCCCGTCAAGCATATATATTCTTGCTCAAAATCACTCGCCGAGTCGATTGAGCCATGTTCGTCTGGTTGTCTGTATTAGACAACAGATCTCAGCTTTTTAAAATGCGAGAGACACCAAACATGGTATCAAGGCTTATATATATCATAGACATTTCAAGTTTATTTCAAAATTTTGATGCCATGCCACCCCCTTAAATTGGTTATTTGTGATTATTAAGGGGTGTATTAAATTCATAGCGGTATGCACAAATGTGACTGCAATATGAACATATTCCTAAAATTACAATCCGATTGGACTAATAACACAGAAGTTGTTCAAGTCAACGTTTTCAGTATAAATGTAATGTACGAGCAACAGCCTGCGCGGTGCTATGAGCTGTTGACGTAGATGTCGACGTCGCGACGCGTCGTTTTACTCTTTTCGCGCGTGTCGCTTTACTCTTTTCGCGCGTGTCGCTTTACTCTTTTCGCGCGTGTCTGTGTGGTAAAAGCGAGTAATTCAAAATGAATTAGAATAATTTGTGTAGAATTCTCTGTTAGATATTAGTATGGTTACACGTTTGTAACAGATTTTAAAAATTGGGCAAAGGGTATTTTACTCTTTTCGCGCGTGTCTGTGTGGTAAAAGCGAGTAATTCAAAATGAATTAGAATAATTTGTGTAGAATTCTCTGTTAGATATTAGTATGGTTACACGTTTGTAACAGATTTTAAAAATTGGGCAAAGGGTATTTTACTGTCGGGCGTGCACGACTGCAGCCTTACCGATTTGTTTTCTCTTGTTTTTTTCTCGTTTTTTCATCTTTATCTATCTCTCTCTTCATATAGCTGCATCTTATAAATCGTTATCTTAGACTAATAACTTAAAATATTTAATAAAACTTATGTTTTTGAATTGCAGGGTGGAAAAATTCCTGTACGATGGACAGCACCTGAAGCAATAGCATTTCGAAAATTTACTTCTGCATCAGATGTTTGGTCCTATGGAGTCGTATTATGGGAAGTTATGTCTTATGGTGAACGTCCTTATTGGAATTGGTCTAACCAGGTAAATTTATTATTATTTCAATAAATATACATTAAAATGAATGAAAATTTTTTTAAAGGATGTGATAAAAAGCATTGAGAAAGGTTATCGATTACCTGCCCCTATGGATTGCCCGGAAGCTTTATACCAACTCATGTTAGATTCTTGGCAAAAGCAGCGCACGCACCGGCCTACATTTTCCAGCATTGTTTCCACACTAGATAACTTAGCTAGACAGCCACAGTCTTTATTAACTACACGTAACTCTCCAGAGAATGATAGTACACACATTCTTGATACACAACGAGGTCATAATATTTTTATTAGCACTGACTTATGGCTTGAAAGTATAAAAATGTCAAGATACAGTCAACATTTTAAAGAGGCTAATTTATTGAGCGCTCAACAGGTAATTCACTATACAAAAATCGTACTTTTTTAAATTAACTCTTGTTTCGTTTATTTATAGATCTCAAGGTTAACAGCCCAACAATTATCTGATATGGGAATAACTTTAGTCGGACATCAGAAAAAAATTTTACACCAAGCTCGGCAGCTAGATACAATAATATAAGCAGTATACTCAACAAATGTACATAAATACATATACATATATAACAAAAATCAACAATGATTAACAACAATTCTTAAGATTGTGTGACTTCACTTAAACTTACAAGATATTAATACCTTAAAAGCTTAGTATATTCGTAGTTAACTAATCGGTAAAACAGAATAGAAGAGGTACAAGCCTGCTTACTTTAATTTTTTTATATTAACACTTTTAGTTCCAAAAAAACACAATTTAGTGTGCAATTAAATAAACATGTAAAAAGTATACCGATTCAATAAAATATACTTTAAAATACATACCATACACATTCATCCGTCCGTCTGCTTATTCACCTTGTAAATTCTTTAAAAAAAAAAGATACACAAATAATCTCAATGTGTGCACAATTGTGTTGTCAACCCAAAAGAAGTGAGATGGATAAAGAAATCATATAAAGAAAGCTACAGTCTGCAGAAAGTTATTTACCCCTTCACACATGATTGCGAGAGACGAGATTACAAATGCATTAACTTACTTTTTTCATTAACAATCATGCATAATGTGGTGATGGTTCAACAATTGAAAAAACTTCATCTTCGTACTGTGTACAAGAAGTTCCTCTCCAAACCCAAACTTATCTCTTGATTATTAATAGCTGTGATTATCTGTGCTTTAACAGAAAAGCCGCAAAATGGACAACAAAAAATAATATAAATATTAATACATAACTAATAAAATAAGAACAATACTTTTTGGTTTCGAAATCACCTAAGCTGTCCAACTCTTTCGTACTTAAAAAACCCACTTCTTCCATCTTTCTTTGGTAACCATACCAATACCTTCAAGGGGTAATTTTAGGGGTAATCAGAAAGAGGGAATATCAAAAAAATACTGAAAATAACAGATGATTAAAGCCACTTTCTAGCGGGCTCGAATACTCTCTGCGCAACTTTAAAAATACACTATAAAATATATTATACATTTTGTGTTTGCCCCTGCAGAACGTTGTGATTTTAATATATTCCTCGATAACACAGCCCCACAAAAAAAATGTTTATGTCATGATCTGGACATGCGGCATATACTGTTATATGTATTTTGGGTCGCTGAATCCGAATCCGGAGTCGGAATCACGTCATCACGTCTTGATTTTGACATTACCTCATAAAACTGAAAATTTTTAAAATTTCCCCAACAATATATACATATAATCATGATCTGGTCATGCGATATATGTTTTCTCATGTATTTTGACCTTCGAAATCCGATTATTTAATCAAAATGTATCCTGCATGTCTAAGTTTCGAATTAACCTCAAAAAACATGAAAAATCTTCAAAGCGCCAAAAAATAATGGGGGTCATGACCTGGCATATGCCGCATGCCCAGATCATGACAGATCATGGGGCTGTGTAATCGATTTGCAAGGGCGGCTGGTGTGGTATCGAAAATAAAAATTTGGCCTAATTCGCTTACAAATGTTCAGATATTTTTATTGTGAGATCGGCATGTTTATTTATTGACTCGGCTGGTAGTTTTGATTTAGTTACATGCATCTGAAATCGAAGTTCACAATAAAAGCACATTTATATTGTTTAGTTATAATTTTAAGAAAGAAGGTTTGATACCCTTGCAACTTACACATTTCTTAACTTATTTGTTTATCTTGTGTGCGTTTAAAACAGAATTGGTGTGCCCATATTGTTTGCGAATTGATTTTAATCGTAATATCTAACAATTTCGAAAACGGTGAGAAAGTTTTATACCAGTTAGATCAGGTTCGTTCAATGTCAAAGTTTCATGAAGAAAACTTTACAAGTTTTTGTTACAACGCTGCTATATCAAGAATATTTGTATCTATAGTTTATAAGGTTGGTAATGTTAACTGTACTTTTTGCCGAAAATTAAAATACACTCTGAAGGGTATCACAAAATTAAAAAACAGCCAGTCTTAGTTTACTCATACAATATTATTACGGTTAACTGCTATAAACATTATTAAGTGACGACTTAGATATGACACAAAAAATTTATAATCAAAATATAAATGCTTTCTCACTTCACGACCACGAACACATTTATAACTGTTAACAAACAAAACATTCAGAACTAATCAACAAATTAGAATTATAAAGTTTATGTTATGAGGCTAAATACATATTAGTTTGCTTAATGCATTAATATTTCCGCTCGCATAAAGATTCATGTATATACATAGATGCATAAAAATGTGAACCTTACATCAAATCAAATGAACTTGTAATTTAAATACAAACACCAGTACTTACATAATGAAGTCTGTCGTTTTCCAGATATTTTTAGCAATATTATAAAGACCTTCGGATGTAAGATAAAATAGTATAATAAGATCTGAAGCGTAGTCACAGGCTTTTGTTACATAGGTAAAAATATCTAAAAGAAGAAGAACAGACTTAATTGCCTGAGCACGAGTATTTATTTTGAATATATATTTAAAAAAGTATTGCAAAAATAAAATTACTTGTAGATGTATATTTAAGCGTAATAGTATGTATGTACTCGAATAAATAGATTTTATTTGGTCTATGGACTCCTTATAAAGCTTTGCTTTTGGTCAGAATTCTGCTGATCAACTATATGTTGTTTCTGGAAGCGTGACATAATATTAAAAGAAGCCTGAGTTTTAAAAGCAAAGAGATCAAAAAAGTGATAAACAAGTCGTTAGGACTACAGTCGAGTGCGCCCAACAGTCCAATACCATACGTCCGAAATTGCCAAAATCCGTTACAAACATGTGACCATACCCATAATTTCAAACAAAGAATTCTTCTGCATGTGCTTTACTCGTACTCACGTAGCGACGCGCGTACAAAGTAAAGCGACGCGTCGCGACGTCGACGTCGGTATCAACTGCCCATAGCAGCGCGCAGACTAAGAACTTGTGAAGGCAAAATGCGCAAAGAATGGCCGGTGATCTACCAGCACGTTTTCACTTCTATAACTAGGCAAAACTAGTGCAACGCCAAGCGAACGATCAGGAGTCCAGCATAAAAGGGAAGTTCCTCTAAGTTCTAGCGGTAAACGAAGAAAACGGACTAAGTAAGCAAAGCAAAGCAAAACAACTCACGGCCAAACGAACTGTGCGAATGCAGAAGAGCAGTGATAGAGCGAGTGCGCAATAGAAAGATCCTATCGTGCATCTCACATTATGCAAACTGAATGAATTGCGCGTGCGGAAGAGCAATATAATATCTCATCTCACACAAGGAACAGCACCAAAAACATGAGAATGAGCATGTGAGGCAACACGACACGCGCCCCGATACATGATAGGTTTCGATAACACAACTATCGGTGTTGTGAAATATCTCGTATTTTAGAATCTTTGGAGCCAATCGTCACCTTGGATCAGCACCTTCTGGTGGTGGGGTATGAACCTTCTCCATTAACAGCAAGATCCATCGTCGACCCAAGACTCCCGTTTTGAGCAAACGCCGTTTGAGCCGTCGACAGATGCCCGAATGCCAACCTGTGTGACCGCCAATATCTCTTCTAAGGGCGGCTAACGAACAATTTGTTCTACGCGACCAGTCGGTGCAGTAAAGCTGCTAAAAATAAATACGCACATCATGCGATTTCTTTATGGTTTATATTTTTTGATTATTTATAATTAAAACATATTTTGTGTGTGTGCAGTATTTTTAGCTTAACAACTGGAGACGTCAATGGGGATCCGCCAAGGTGATTTCATCCCTGACTTGCCAGAATTTTGCAACGCCGCATTCATGGGCATCTGGCCTGGCACCGAGAGGCACCTCCTAGCAGCCGCAGACAGAATCCCGTCCTGACTGTAGTTGGCAACCTCTTGAGCGTGAGTGTCGAACTACCGCCCTAGCAGTCCGCTAACGCCTCAACAGCATATCATATAAATTTCCTGCTACTAAAACAGCGGCGCTAGCAGACAGCTCCGACACCTCCTGCGCCAGCAGCCATAAATCCTCCCCTGCTCTAGCTGGCGACACCATCTGCTGCTAGAAGTCTGCATTCGCGGCGGAGAGGCTAGAAATTACAAAAACATGTCCCATTAGTTTTAGTTGAATATAAGTTTCAGTAGAATATAAGTTCGTTAGCGTTTTAGTTTTCCAACGTGTGTTAGTCATGGCAGTTGGGTCTATTAGTAAAGAAATGTACAAGTTTAAAATGACTCTTTAAATTACGTTTTTGGGGGAGATGGGCGGCCTTAGTAGTCAAGACGGAATCCGCGATCTTGGGTGATGCTCCGAAACTCCTAAGCAGGAGCATTACATGGTTGGGTTACGTGCGCTTGGTGGCTTGGCTGTCACCAATAGCCGTTGTTGTTTGTCCATCGTAGAATAGCTTGTATCTGTAAATAAACGAAACAACTGTAAAAATATGTGTAATACTTGTTTTTGCTAAGTTTGTTTTATTTACCTTTTTTGTGTTTGAGTGTTAAATAACGATGTTTATTCGTTATTTGGTGCGGACTGCAGGGCTGGAGGAAAAACCCCTACCCAATTGCTGCTTAGCTATTCGGCGCGGCCCTGTCGAGAAAAAGCAGTCCGTAACACCGTAACAGATTTAAAAATAACTAATCGAAAAGCCTACAAACAAGCACGCACGACAGAAAGATACCCTTTGCCCAATTTTAATCGTTGGAAACATGTAACCAAACTTATAATTTCAACAAGAAAGCAAGGCTACCTTCGGCTTGCCGAAGGTTTCATACCCTTGCAGTTATACAAAATATAAAATATATTTGGATTGCTGCTGGTTTCTGTGGAATTAATTGAACAATTATAACAGTACATTGATTATATCATCATCTTATAATTTCACATACTCAGCCTCCTCACCACGACAAGGTCGCAATCCTCGAGGAGGAATATTTACAATACCTTAAACAACATTGCACATACATTCTTTATTTACAATAATAAAACAAGAAAGCAAGGCTTCCTTCGGCTTGCCGAAGGTTTCATACCCTTGCAGTTATACAAAACATAAAATATATTTGGATTGCTGCTGGTTTCTGTGGCATTTATTGAACAATTATAACAGTACATCGATTATATCATCCTCTTATAATTTCACATACTCAGCCTCCTCACCACGACAAGGTCGCAATCCTCGAGGAGGAATATTTACAATACCTTAAACAACATTGCACATACATTCTTTATTTACAATAATAAAACAAGAAAGCAAGGCTTCCTTCGGCTTGCCGAAGGTTTCATACCCTTGCAGTTATACAAAACATAAAATATATTTGGATTGCTGCTGGTTTCTGTGGCATTTATTGAACAATTATAACAGTACATCGATTATATCATCCTCTTATAATTTCACATACTCAGCCTTCATTAGGCCGATCGTTGATCGTAAGTTCGATTTTGATGAAACTTTATTATTAAGGACACACTTAGATTTGGATGTGGTAAGCCTGATAGCTATATCTTGAAATATAACGAAAATCGGCCGATAGGCTCCATGACAGCTATACGATATATCGGTCCGATCTGGCCCGTTCCGACTTATTTAAATAAATAAGTCGGAAATAAGAATCTTGTGAGCAAAGTTTCATGAAGATAGCTCAGTAACTGGGGGACTAATTTGCGTTGCAACAGACAGACGGACTGACTGATTGTTCCTATAACAGCTATAGAATATAAACGTCTGAGATATTTAAATGGAAAAACTAAGGGCGGGTTACTGTATAACATTAAAAAGTATTGATAATGTGCGGTATTTTCAAAAACAAAACAGGTTTGCATACAAAAACCCTGATTTCAGCCGATTGTTCCTATGGCAGCTATATGCTATAGTGGTCCGATTTTGATACAATTTTGACAGCACATTAAGAACGTAATAAGAATAAGATTTGCCAAATCTTGTTGCAATATCTTGAAAAACAACAAAAATCGGCCGATAGCTTCTATGACAGCTATACGATATATCGGTCCGATCTGGCTCGTTCCGACTTATTTACAGCCTACAGCAATAAGAAGCTTGTGTGCCAAGTTTCATGAAGATAGCTCAAAAACTGAGAGACTAGTTTGCGTTGCAACAGACGGACGGACGGACGGACATCCATTTTTCCTCTCCGCTGTTGATGCTGATTCAGAATATATATACTTTATAGGGTCGGAGATGTCTCCTAAGGTGCGTTGCAAACTACTGGCTAAAATGAATATACCCTCTGCAAGGGTATAAAAAGAGATTTCTTTTGAAATGTATTCAAACTACGTTCCACTGATGCTGTATGAACCATATATCGAATAACTCTGTTATTGGTTCGATCCGATTTTAATTTGGAATATAGGTCGATATGGTATTTATTTTGGCGTATACAGAATCAGAATTCTAATTCTACAAATTTACGTGACAGTGATCCAAAAATATGAAATAAACAAGGAGGTCATGGTAATAAATAACCTTCACTCAAAATTTAAGTCAATAAGATTGTTGCATTCTGCGAAACAGCTGTGTTAATTTTGAGCGTCGATAGGCATGTATCGATGAACACAGCTGCCCCGGTACGAAAAACATCGGCCGGCTGCGCAAGCAGTGCGAGCCAAGCGTAACTTTGGATCGGCACCATCTAGTGGTGGGCGGAGGAACCTTCTCCGTTAACAGCCATGTTAGTCGCCGACCCAAGGCTCCTGTTTTAAGCAAACGCCGTTTGAGCCGTCGGCAGATACCCGAATGCCAACCTGTGTGACCGCCAATATCTCTTCTAAGGGTGGCCAACGAACAGTTTGTTCTTGGAGACCCCTCGGTGCAGTAAAGCTGCTAAAAATAAATACGCTAATCATGCGATTTTTTTTTGGTTAATATTTATACCCTTTCGACCATTGAAAATGGTAAAAAAAAAGGGTATACTAACTTTGTGCAAATGTATGTAACAGGCATAAGGAGGCGTGGCAGACCCCATAAAGTATATATATTCTTGCTCAGGAGCAATAGCCGAGTCGATTGAGACATGTCCGTCTGTCCGTCCGTTTGCCCTATAATCGCAAATTACCGATTTGCGGGGGCGGTGGGCGTGGCATCAAACATTTGATATAAACTTCATCTGCCTATAATTTATTGGAACCTTCATGCCAAATTTGGTGTCTCTAGCTTTTTTAATAACTGAGATCTGTTGTCTCATACAGACGGACAGACAGACGGACATGTCTCAATCGATTCGGCTAGTGATCCTGAGCAAGAATATATATACGTTCACACGGACGGACGGACATAGCTATATCGACTCAAGAATATATATACTTGATGGGGTCGGAGATGATTCCTTCTGCCTGTTACATACATTTTCCGTTGGAACAAATTTATAATACCCTTCTACTCTATGAGTAGCGGGTATAAAAATCGACGATCGTAAACCCAAATGTATACGCCAACCTTAATGTCAAATTTGGTATCTCTAGCTTTTAGAACTTGAAATTTCAGACGGAGGGACATGAATAACTTTGTGTGGCCGTCAATGCCTCCATCTGCCTGTTGCATATATTTTTGAACAATAAGTATGCACTTTTTAGGCCATGGATTTTAAAAAAATACATGATCTATTAGGTTTGTCGGAATGTGCGTAACAGACAGAAGGGGACATCTGCGACCCCATAAAGTATATATATATTCTAGCTCAGGATTACTAGCCGAGTCGATTTAGCCGTGCCTGGCTGTCTGTCTGTCCGTCTGTATGAGCGTCTGATTCTCAGCTATTAAGAAAGCTAGAGACTCCAAATTTGGCATGAAGATTCCTGTATATCCTAGGCAGTAAACGTTGTTTTCAAATTTCGGGTACCACGCCCACCGCCCCCGTAAATTAGTAATTTGTGGTTATTAAGCAAAGTATTAAACTTATAACGTTCTGGTATACATAAAGCTGAATACAATATAAACATATCCTCTAAATTACAATCCGATCGGACTAATAAAACAAAAGATATTCAAGTCAACGTTTTCAGTGCAAATGTTTGGTACGAGCAGCAGCCTGCGCGCTGCTTTGGGTAGTTGACGTCGACGTCGCGTCGTGTCGCTTTACTCTTTACGTGCGTGTCTGTGTGTGCGTGAGCAGGTCATATATATGAATAAGTTGGGAAGAATATTCTGTCAGAAGCCATGAGTGTGTTTACATGTTTGGTACGGATGTTAAACGGTATCTGCCTGTCGAGCGCGCCCGTCTGAAGCCTTGCGCACTTGTTTTTGTTTCATTATATTAAACTTCTTATTTCAATATATATATTTTATGATATATAAACATAAACTGAAAATCCATGGCCTTTTACAGTCACCGTGTGACTGTAGCCTTTCCGACTAGTTTTTGTTAATTTTAAAAAGTTAATGGGTAATATTTAAGTCAACGTCTAATGTAAGAGCAACACTGCCTGCGCTTTGCTCTGATAAGTTGACGTTTACATAGTGAAGCGTCGAACTTGCTTCTTTGTGTATTGTCCCGCATTTGCTGTTTTGCACTACAAGTGTAGTTATGTCTGTAACGGATTTTCGAAACTCAACGTAATATATCATAGCATTTTGTCTGTGTATTTTATTCACCATAACTTTACTTGCCGTTTTCTACAAAAAAAAGTTCAAATGCTTTTTAAAACTGCTCGATAATATGAATAAAATTAAAACTGAAAATCATTGAAATTTATGGTTGAGACGAATAAACACACTAAAGCAAAGTAGTTAACAAACATTAAAGCTGTTCAACAATATTTCAGTTGTTATACATACATAGCCTGCTAATGCGCATGCAATTTTCAGTACATTTATTGTACATGTGTGTAATTCGGTTATAATTCGTTGGAAAATTAATTTAAAATAAAATTTACTAGGTTATTTAATGAAACTTTAGTTTCAACGTAGATATCTATAGGATTAAAATGAATCATGAAAACAAAATACTTCGATTTAGGTAAACTGCAGATATTTTTTATATACCGTTTTAACACAAAGAACCATTCTAGACAATTACCACAAAGTATTTAGATATATATTTATGTAAAATAATATAACACTTTCCAAAGACCGCATTTTTAAACATTAACCGTTTTAATAATTTGGCGATAATATAATAATATTTATTTTCATTTAATTTCAAAATCCATCGAAAGTGTGACCAATCATTGATTCCAAATATATACGGAATACATCATACCTCGGCTTGAAAAATCAATAAAATGTACATTGTATGTCTAATGTGAGTAGTTAGTTCGTTTATAAACTTGATTTTCAATTGGAGCACTCTTCTTAAAGTATAAAAGTGGTGTAAATGTTATTCGACCCTGCATAAGTTGTGATTTGTGTATGTAGGTATTCATTTGCTTCAACGTGTATACTATAAGTACATTAAAAAGTTAACTGTGCATACAAATAAAATAAAAAGCTTAATATTATACAAAATCAGTGTCGCAATAAAATCAAAATTAAAAGGTTTATATTCAAAATATTTTTCATACATACATAGCATATACGAAGTACCTACACATCCATCCATACAGATTATACTTATCATATTAAACATGCAATACATGTATGTATACACGCATGCTTTGTGTACATACACACTTATGTACAGGCATAGAAATGTGTATGGGTTTTCCGTTGTCAAAGAACGTCCATAATGAGTGTGTCAATATTTAAAAATCCTCAATTAGTTTTACTTATTTTTAAAAAATCAGAATCGTTTGACCGTGGTTCAAGACTACGTTTTTATATTTTTAATTTATTTGTGAAAAATATTTTGTATACTATTGCTTACACCTTATGTGCATCGTTTGTGTCTTCCTTATAACATATGTATGTACTTACTTATAACGTATGTAAACAATACGAAGACACCTCAGGATATGACATGCATTCATGTGCGTTTGTAGTTAAAAGATAAAGTAATTTGATATACATGTTGTATTGCACCTAAATCAGGTACAACTTTAGTTACAATACCAGAAGACACATCGCGACGTCAAGAGCGCAGAGTTACTCGGACTTATGGAAAACGTTATCTTAAAAAATCTGTAAACCTTTCTGTCCTATAATCTGTTTGTTTTTTGTTGATTTGCTAAATTATAATTTCCAACATATCTTCACATAACATGTTCGATTATTATTGAATTGTTTTTACAATAGACATATGACCACTTTATTTTTGTAAATTGTTATAGTGGATTATCACTTCGCTGCCTTTTGCGATTCAATAAGTTGTAAAACATGCCAGATAAAGCTTAAAAGCAAACATTTCGGAAACCGATTTTTTTACCCTTCAACCATTGAAAATGGCCAAAAAAGGCATAACTTTGTGGAACAGGCATAAGGAGACGTGGCAGGCCCCATAAAGTATATATATTCTGGTTCACTAGCCGAGTCGATTGATCAATGTTCGTCTGTATGTCCGTCTGTATGAGAACACAAATCTCAGCTGTTAAAAAAGCTAGAGGCACCAAATTTGGTATGAATGTTCCTATATGTCATAGGCAGATCAACTTTATATTAAATGTTTGATACCACCCCCACCGCCCCCTCAAACGGTAATTATTAGCCGATTATTTAGCATAGTATTAAACTCATAACGTTCTGATTCGGTATACATAAAGCTGAATGCAATATGAACATATTCTCAAAATAACAATCGCACCAATAACACAAAAATTATTCAATTCGACGTTTCCAATACAAATGTTCGGTACGAGCAGCAACCTGCGCGATGATATGAGCAGTTGACGTCGCTTTACTCTTTACGCGCGTGTGTGTAAGCGAGTAAGCCATATATATTAGAATAAGTTGTGCAGTATTCTCTGTCAGAAATCATGAGTGTGTTTACATGTTTGATGCTAAAAATTAGGATGTTAAAAATTAGAAGAAGGGTATCTTACTATTGGGCGCGCTGGATTGTAGCCTTACCCACTTGCTTTCCTTTCATTTTCATCTGATTGTTTCAATAAAAGCCATTGAATATAGTTGGCATTGTTTAAAGCAATGGTATTATTAAATATGGAATACTTTATATTTAAAATGACGATTAATATGCTTAACTATATAAAACAATAATATATGTTTTCAACAAAAAAGTAAACTGGCAGACAAGCTACCGTTGCAACATACAGAAGACGTTCGCTTGTTGATGCTAATTCAGAATAAATATACATATATGTATATACTTTGTACTTTGTGGAGTCTGCTACTCCTCCTTATGTCTGTTAAATACTCTTGCTCATGTGACAGTCAAAAAGAAGCGTGACACACCAACAAAGTATATAAATACATATATTCTTGCACCGCACATTACTGGATGCATGGGCGGAGGGGTAGCATCGATAAATTAAAAAAAAATCGATCATCCTTCTTTATACAGAGTTTGGTATAATTTCCAATAGTTGACCTTTAAAAAAACAGGCAGACCAACTGTTTAGTTTCTGTTGATCCTGATTCTGAACTATTAAACTTAATGGGGTCTTCCAAGGTGATTTGTAGGCTTTTATGTACATATATGTATGTATGTATGTCCATAATGGAATACTGTATCTCTAAGTTGAGTAACTTGCATCACGTGCATTGTCTATGTACATTCATTTTAACGCATGTACATACATATGTACATGTGCATTCACATGTATCACATCTTATAATCTTTTGCGAAATAACCTTTGACTGTTTAATTTTATTTTTTTGTAAGTTTGTATCACTTTAAAAGAAAGAATGCATATATGTACGGATTTATAGTACACTGCAGGGTTGAGCTGATTGTGTAATATATATATATATATATATATAACTTGTTATATATATATATGTATATATATATTAAACAAATAACTGTTTTCCAAATTTACGAAGAGGTCATGGTCGGTCGCCTGTTGATTTATTTTCTTGTGGTGCGATTCAACTATTACTGTATCTAATTAATCGTAAACTTGATTTAAAATAAATAAACTAATAAAATGAATGATCTATTATTTTTAAGTTATTATTACAAGGATGTAAAAGACCAAACAAATGTATAATTGTTATAAACCTAAGTAAACTGTATTGTTAAAATATTTACATTTTAGTTACGTGTATACTTAATTATTTGTTTATGTACAAATGCATGATTATAAGTTTGCTTACGTACCATTTTAATAATAATACATATATACATACAACCATGTACGAAATTAGGAAGCGTTATCAGGCATCATGACAAATACATTAAAATTTTTTTTTGTATCGACACATACAAATACAATTTCTCACACAAATAATTTACTTCCAATGTGTTTGTCAGTCAGTATACAAAGAAATTTTATATGAAAATGGGCTTCTTTCGGCGTGCTGAAGATTTTTATACCCAGAAGCCTTGTCCACCTTTGATATGGGGTAGAATAGAGTATGCAAATGTATTTACAAGACAAGAGACACAAAACTGTTTAATGTTAATTTCAAATCAGTAATTTGTAATTATTAAAAATAGTATACAAACCTCAACTTGTTGCTGTGACAAACACATTAATATACTCAAAATTTCAATCAGATAAGACCAATAGCACATAAGTGGGAGTGAAAGCAAGAAAGTTATTGGAGGCAGAAGAACTTGTAAAGAGTTTGCTGTTTGATTGAACCAAAAATTCACTAGCTGTTTTACTTTTTTATTAATTATAACTTTATACACATATACAAATAATTTAATTCATATTTTATACCATAATGAACTTACTACTTTTCGTAGATTTTAAACAATTGAAAGTTATGCCACTATTTGGCAAAAAGGACTCTGGCAAAAAAGCCAAATCTAAAGATATGAGGGAGTTAAACAAACAAGTGTCCATTGAAGAAAAGTACAACCTCCACGGCCTACTGGGAACGTAAGTATACAACCAATGAATATTTAGTATTTATCTACATTCATAAATATCAAATCGTTTGCATAGGCTATATTAATTTTGTCTAGAGTTTTGCAACGAACCTTAGGAGCCACCTCCGACCCCATAAAGTACATACATACATATATAAACTTGGCCCTTGGCTGTATTTATTTATATCGTATATTTGCCTTTAAACCAATCGGCCAATTTTTGCAAGAAGGAGAAGGAGACATCTGTGATCCCATGAAGTATATATATTCGATCTACCCATGTCTGTCTGTCCGTCTGTTTGAGCGTTTGATTCTCAGCTATTAAGAAAGCTAGAGATACCAAATTTGGCTTCAAGGTTCCTGTTTAGCATGATTATACCCTTCGACCAATGAAAATGTTAAAAAAAGGGTACACTAACTTTGTGAAAATGTATGTAAAAGGCATAAAAATTTGTGGCAGACCCCATAAAGTATATATATTTTTTTCAGGATCACTAGCCGAGTCGATTGAGACATGTCCGTCTGTCTGTATGAGACAACAGATCTCAGCTATTAAAAAGGCTAGAGACACAAAATTTGGTATGAATAATCCTATATATCATAGGCAGATCAAGTTTATATCAAATGTTTGATGCCACGCCCACCGCCCCCACAAATCGGTAATTTGCGAATATTAAGCAAAGCATTGGACTCATAACGTTTGCTTCGGTATACACAACTCTGAATGCTATTTGAATAACATATAAACATAAAAACATCGGATCGGCGATTGATATAACTCGTTTGAAACTTTGACTCGAGGCTATTTTTGTATGAAGCAGTATACGCCATTCGAGTAACCTGAAATTTTGTAGCTCGGATTTTCATGGAGTAAAAAGTAGAATGAAAAGAAGGGCCAAAAATTATTATCGAGGTAACTTTGAACGACCCTGAAGTTATGATGTCATATAGAATTTTGATCTGACCGATCGCGTTTGGAGATAAACGTTTACAACCAAAAACACTAAATAATTTTTTCATGCAAACTATTCGTGTAAATGGCCTGGAACAATCCGCCTTTATTAGACTTTAGACCGTAGGAATTTTTTATCAACAAATTAAGGAATCTAGGCAAACAGGGGTTAAATCCGCCAAATTGGTCCAAAATTTGAAAAATGCGAAGGAATATGTATATCGAAAAACAGGAACATTGCGCTATTTGAGCTGGTAGCGATATTTGCGTAATATTGTCATCTAAAAATGATGTAATCACATTTCCTTAAGCTAAAGCTTCAAACAAATCCTTTTAATACTTGATCTGAAGTTTCTTGCAAAAGTTATAGAGTTTTTACATGGGTCCCCTAATATAGAAAACCCTGTATATAATTAAAACAGGAATAAAATAGAAAAAATAGGTTATGATAAAAGAGAAAAGCTGCTGTATAAAGGCTGGGTAAAAATCCTAAAGGCAAGCCAAAGGTGGCCCTTTTTATTTTATTTCCCGCGCACTCAAACTATTTATTCGAACAATTAAATTTTTTCAAGATTGCTCGGTTTGGTTGACGTTATTAAAAGAAATTTCAAATGGACTTGCGACAATCGCTTCAAGAAAATTTACAATTTTGCAAAGCTGTTTTAATACAATCAATACAATTTTGCTAGTAACAGAGAAGGGTAGCCGGAAACCTATATCAACACTAACTATGTCCCCTTGTATTAATTTGTCAATAAAAAGAACACCAAATTGGGTAACGCTATCTTAAAAACTAACAAAACAAGAAAGCAAGGCTACCTTCGGCTTGCCGAAGGTTTTATACCCTTGCAGTTATATAATATAAAATAAATTTGGATTGCTGCTGGTTGCTGTTTGCATACAAAAACCCTGATTTCAGCCAATTGTTCCTATGGCAGCTATATGTTATAGTGGTCCGATTTTAATACAATTTTGACAGCACATTAAGAACGTAATAAGAATAAGATTTGACAATATCTTGAAAAACAACAAAAATCGGCCGATAGCTTCTATGACAGCTATACGATATATCGGTCCGATCTGGCTCGTTCCGATTTATTTACAGCGTACAGCAATAAGAAGCTTATGTGAGAGACTAGTTTGCGTTGCAACAGACGGACGGACGGACAGACGGACAGCCATTTTTCGACTCCTCTGGTGATGCTGATTCAGTAGGGTCGTATATGTCTCCTAAGGTGCGTTGCAAACTTCTGGCTAAAATTTATATACCCTCTGCAAGGGTATAAAAATGCTTATAGGTTGTATGGAAGCTATACAATATATCGGTCCGACCTGGCTCGTCCCGACTTATATACAGCGTGCAACAATAAAAATCATGTTTAAAAAGTTTCAGTAAGATAGCTAAATAGAGAAAAATTTACATTGATAATTACGAGCTAAATATGTGAGAACTAAAGTTTTAGTAACATAGATAAATATAGGAAAATTTACATTAATAACAGCTGCGGTAGTGTTGGTTCTAGCTTTTTATACCCTTCGACCATTGAAAATGGTCAAAAAAGGGTATACTAACTTTGTGCAAAATGTATGTAACAGGCATAAGGAGGCGTGGCAGACCCCATAAAGTATATATATTCTTGCTCAGAATCACTAGCCAAGTCGATTGAGACATGTCCGTCTGTCTGTCCGTCTGTTTGTTTGAGACAACAGATCTCAGCTATTAAAAAAGCTAGAGACACCAAATTTGGTATGAAGGTTCCTATATATCCGGGGCAGGTGAAGTTTATGTCAAATGTTTGATGCCACGCCCACCGCCCCCGCAAATCGGTAATTTACGATTATTAACCAAAGTATTGAACTTATAAAGTCGCATCGGCATGTATAAAGCTAAATGCAATATGAACATATCCTCCAAATTACAATCCGATCGAACCAATAACACAAGTTATTAAAGTCAACGTTTTCAGTACAAATGTTCGGTACGAGCGGCAGCCGACGCGCTGCTTTGAGCAGTTGACGCCGACGTCGACGTTGCGTCGTGTCGCTTTACTCTTTACGCGCGTCGCTGTGTGAGTGCGAGCGAGTTAGCTATATGTAGTAGAAGAATTTGTTCAGAATTTTTGTTTGAAATTATGAATATAGTTACATGCTTGTAACGGATTTTAAAAATTGGGAGAAAGGTATCTTACTGTCGGGCGCCCGACTGTAGCCTTACCTACTTGTTCATGTTTAAGTTTATAATAGTCCGAACATAATACCTTGAACGGGTTGTGCAGAGCATATTCGACCTACAATAAGAATGAGTTAGTGGATGATAGTTAGTAGTAACTCTGCATGGGACAGAGAAGTGTCAATTTCAACTTGCATGAGAATGTTCATAAATGTAATACCTAGCATGATTTTGTGGATTTCTTGTGAAACAAACATAAATAAGACGAAGAAGTCAGCTATAAAGGGTCTTCGTTATATAATTATCGTTGTATTCCTTAGGGTCTTACTTCTTCATAAATCCAAGGTGTGTAAGACCCCTATCAGTGTTCTTAGGACTTACGTTTTTTATAAATTATATATTATTTATAAATTATTCTGTCAGAACTGATTCCCGCAACAAGTCACATAATTATTGTAGCATTCAAAGTAATTTTTGTTGCCGAGCAATTATGTATCTAGAGAAGATAGACAAAAAATAAGATTATCTAGATTTCTATATAATCTAGACTTAAGATTTCTAAGAGTGGACATCTAAAATATATTAATGACCACTGCCAATATTAAATTTAAATCCACATTCATCGGTGTTTTCTGCATGCCATTTAAATTGTCAATCTGATCGGAGTTTTTGTCAACGTTATTTGTTAAATATCTCATTATATCAATTTCAATTGAATGTATATTGCAACCGATATATAATAATACCCCTCCGTTACAATAATGATATAGCTTACATTTACTATAAAGCTTTTAAATACTACAAGAACAATGTGTTTAAATATTGAGCAATTACAACATAGTAATCCGTAAAGACTTAAAACAATTAAAATTCCAAAGAACTTATTGTTAACTACCGTATCGCGATAGCTATTTACATATTTATCATTGGCTTAGCGGAAATATTGTTGTACAACTAATACATATTTTCCATTTACAGAGGTGCATTTTCCGAAGTGCGCTTGGCTGAAAGTAAGGATGCACCTGGTGATCACTTTGCAGTCAAAATAATCGATAAAAAAGCTCTAAAGGGTAAAGAGGAATCGTTAGAAAACGAAATACGTGTTCTTAGAAGGTGAGTTTTATGACGACTTCTACAAAAGGTATCACTGACAACTTTGACGAAAATAACTTTGTGTAGCTTGTTATTTTTTTCTCTCCGTCTTATGCAGTATGTATAATATTTTAGGAAATAATAAATAAATTTGTCAGGTGTTTCTTTTTGGGCTATTTTACAACTAATCTAAGTAACCTTCACCCATTTGCCAAATATTGATATAAAGTTTTTTAAAAATCTTTTAAATAAAAAGTCTTTCAAAAATCGTCATGAGACACAGGGCAAAGTTTATGTCACATTTTCTTAAGCTCTGAAATCCTTAGGTAGAAGTCATAAAATATTTTCTATTTGCATAATTTTTTATTTTTTAATAATTAAATTAAATTATATGGTTTTTGTACTTTATTTAAAAGGGTCTTTACTTTTTTTTATTAATGCATGCTAAGTAGACAGTTTATATCTAACTAAATCAATTTAAAACTCTTATAGTCAAAGCATTTTCCCTTCGTATTTGTAAAAAACAGACATATTCATTTATAGTTTATTTGTTTTGTTTCTAAAACTTTCTTAGTTTAATTTGCTTTCTTTCTATGTAGGTTCAGTGCAAATCATTTTGATGGCAACAGTTCAAATGGAGCGCGGTGAGTTTTAATCCCAACCCTATCGTAAACAGAAAATGGTTGATAAATTAGTAAGTCGTAAATTTGTAGGTTATTATTATTAAAGAGCTTAGCCATATCTAATTGAAGTGGGGTAAATTAAGCTTGCAAGACAGATAATTTACTGATTTTTTTTTAAATCTATAATACATGTTATTATAAATATGTGTAATTCTGTAAACATGCATGGCTGCTCTATTATTTATTTTTCAGATTAACTCATCCAAATATAGTACAACTTCTGGAGACTTATGAGGATAAAGCAAAAGTATATCTCGTCATGGAATTGTATGTTTTTCAATCGTAGTTTAGTTCTTTAATGAATAATTATGTTTACACAGAGTCACTGGTGGGGAATTATTTGACCGCATTGTTGAAAAAGGATCTTATACCGAAAAAGATGCATCGCATCTAATAAGGCAAATTTTAGAGGCTGTTGATTATATGCACGAACAGGGTGTTGTACATAGGGATCTGAAGGTAGTTATATTTTCATAACAATAATATTAAAGAGTCTTAACTCGTTTTTCTGTAGCCCGAAAATTTACTATACTACAGTCCAGATGACGATAGTAAAATAATGATAAGCGATTTTGGCCTTTCTAAAATGGAGGATTCTGGCATTATGGCAACAGCTTGCGGAACTCCAGGATACGTTGCACCGGAAGTACTGGCGCAAAAACCATATGGCAAAGCCGTTGATGTTTGGAGTATAGGAGTCATATCCTACATTCTTCTTTGTGGATATCCTCCTTTTTACGATGAAAATGATGCCAATTTATTTGCCCAAATTCTTAAAGGTTTGTTAAGAAAATAACAATTTTTAAAAATTGGCATAGGAATCCAGTAGTAGTTTCTTAGACTTTTTATACCATTTGATCCTAGACCCAGATCTTAGAGAGTATAAATGTCTATTTCTACTCAAATCACTAACCGAGTTGAATGAGCCATGATCTTCTGTCTGTCCGTCCAGTGTCTGTGTAAAAACAATATATCTGAGATACATTACCTTCACAGACCAATTTACGTAATTTACGATAATTTAGCAAGTTTTCAGTTTAATCCGCTTTATATAAATGGATATTGTAAAAAGCTTCCTTCGAAATTACAATCTGATCGGACCAATAATATGGAGGTTATTTAAGTTATTTAACGTATAAGTAGACCAACCAGCAGTCTAGTGTAGAATAATAAACGTCTATCAGTCTGTCCGTCTGTCAATATGCTTGCATGAACCCCTAACTTAAAGCCAAGTTTCAAAGTTATATTCACATATTATAAAAAGCTACCCTCCAAATTGCAATCCGATCGGATAGTATACACTGAAGTTTTGTAAAATTATGTTTTGCAGCGCTGCCTATACAGCTTGTCCTTCGTTTACGTTACACAATCGGGTGACGACTAAAAGTAGGATGTTTGCAAAAAACCAATCTAATCAGATTGTTTATTTATGAATGTTATAATAATCCGATTTTAATTTAATTTTGATAGTATCCTTAGAAATTATATAGTCAATTTTTTGTTGCAACAACAACAAAAATAACTAGTCGGAAAGTCTACAGTCACACGGTGACTGTAAAAGGCCATGGATTTTCAGTTTATGTTTATAAACCATAAAATATATATATTGAAATAAGAAGTTTAATACAATGAAACAAAAACAAGTGCGCAAGGCTACAGACGGGCGCGCTCGACAGACAGATACCGTTTAACATCCGTACCAAACATGTAAACACACTCATGGGTTCTGACAGAATATTCTTCCCAACTTATTCATATATATGACCTGCTCACGCACACACAGACACGCACGTAAAGAGTAAAGCGACACAACGCAACGTCGACGTCAACTACCCAAAGCAGCGCGCAGGCTGCTGCTCGTACCAAACATTTGCACTGAAAACGTTGACTTGAATATCTTTTGTTTTATTAGTCAGATCGGATTGTAATTTAGAGGATATGTTCATATTGTATTCAGCTTTATGTATACCGAACGTTATAAGGGTAATACTTTGCTTAATAATCACAAATTACTGATTTACAGGGGCGGTGGGCGTGGTACTAGAAATTTGAGAACAACTTTTACTGCCTAGGATATACAGGAATCTTAATGCCAAATTTTGAGTCTCTAGCTTTCTTAATAGCTGAGAATCAGACGCTCATACAGACGGACAGACAGACATGGCTAGATCGACTCGTATAGTGATCTTGGCATTAAATTCATTTATGAAGAGTTTTCTGTTTGAAATTATAAGGGTAGTTACTCTCTTGTAACGGATATCGCCAAAGGTTTTTAACTGTCGGGCACGCACGACTTTAGCATTGCCGACTATTTTTTTTTAACACAGCTCTGCATTTTAAAAACACTGAAAATTTACATATGTACTTTAAATTTGACTAATTAGGGGAATTTGAATTCGATTCACCCTACTGGGACGAGATTAGCGAATCCGCAAAACACTTCATACAAAATCTGATGTGTGTTACAGTTGATAAGCGCTTTTCGTGCAAACAAGCACTGGCACACCCATGGTAAGTGGTAACAGATAATATTTAAATACTGTAATTATTTATGTTAACCATACTGAAATAAAATGTGACTAATTCCTTTAGGATATCTGGGAATGAGGCAAGCAGCAAAAATATTCATGGCACCGTTTCAGAGCAGCTTAAGAAAAACTTTGCAAAGTCTCGATGGAAAGTATGTTAAGCGCTACATGAAAAATGCTTTTTATTGTAGCTGGATTACAATTTACTTTCAGCAAGCATATTATGCTGCAACAGTTATTCGTCAAATGCAAAAAATGGCGCTCAGTAGTAACAATAGTACCAGCACAACTGATGAATCATCCTTAATAAAAATATCCACGGGCACGGGTAGTTGTCAAAACACAATCGAAACAGAAGCAATCACCCCTGATCCAGCAACTTGCGAGCATTCAACTTCCAACAGCACTTACTGATCTTATATAACATGGATTTCCAAAGAATCGCATCACAAATCATATAGGAATTTCGCAGAAGTTTAATTTGGATGAAAACAATTCGCTTCATTTATGAATTTCGCTATGTAAATGCTGCTTAATTTCAATAAGTATTTTGAAATTAATCAGATGGTTGCTTTTCTTTAATATTAGTCTTATGCAAAACAAATCGTACAAAATGGTCACTAAAAAGTAAACGGAGCATGTGTTACAACAGGAGTGAAAAATGTTGCGGTGATATAACACCACTCATGTTGATATACTTACGCAACCAGTTTTATATCAAGCCTATTTAAAATGGGTGATGTGTATAATTGGAGGAGTGGTCACTCGACGAGCTAGATAAACATATTTTATGTCAGCATCGATTGACGATTCGATTTAAGTATGTCCGTCTGTTTGTATCTACATACGCAATATTTAGCGTGCAACATAAAAAGGTTGATGATTACTGCGCGATGTCGTAACGATCCAGCTTCCGAAATAATCGTAGCTTATTACATTAAAACTTACCTTGTACATTTTTCCTACATAATAAAATTAAATGTACTTAAAATATTAAAAGCTACAAGCAGTTGCTCTGTTTGTTTTCGTCAATTCTTATTTGTATTGTATTGTTTATATCGTATGAACATATGTGCATGTTCAAAAAAAGCAATAAGAGGTTTAGTTGTGAATCATTAGTAATTATTATTCTGAGTTAGAAAGGATTTTGGACAAAAGGTTCTTTCAGTAGTCTATTTTTAACATTTCTTTATTTTAATAAATCAAATTATTGTATAATTTTTTTCCGGTCTGTAATAATTGTTATTGGTTGCAAAGAGAATAAACACAAATGTTAATTATGTGTGTGTAAGCAGCGTGAAGTAAAGCTCCGCCCACAGATTGTCGATCACTATATTTACTTATTGCCTTAATTTGTATCCTATACAAAATTATCATAGCTTAAATAAAAATTGTATTGACCATGGTTTCTTCATTGCGTTTATAAAAATCTTTCATTAATATCATAAAGCTTAATTTCTTATGTTATATAGTCAAGCTCAAAATAATAATTTGTTATAATAACCAGGGACCGTAATAACTGTAAGTCATATTATACAAATTACAAAGTTCAGAAAAACAAGCCTCATAAATAAAACTCTGTCTTGATTCACGGCTTTTGTAGTAGAGGTTTTGCCCTAATTATTTTTTTGAAAATCAGTGAAAAAAAAAGTGTAGCAACTTTATGACATTTAGCTAACTTCTGATGATTTGTGAATTTATAAGATCATTATGCTACTTTGACAAGCGTCGCAGAGTGAAGCTGTAGCATAGTAATTACAGATTTTAAAGTTTAAGGTCCTAGGTCCAATAACCCACGTTGATAAGAGAAATTTAAATTTTGTATTAAAAAAAATTGGAAAAAAAATAAAATAGTATCGTCGGTATGTTGGAAGTTTTTTTTTATCTAATGCTTCTACAAAGGAAAGGCTACAGTCACACGGTGACTGTAAGAAGCCATGGATTTTCTTAACGGATTTCTTCTTTGTAACGGATTTTAAAAATTGGGAGTAGGGTATCTTACTGTCGGGCGCCCGACTGTAGCCTTACCTACTTGTTTTAATATTGGTTTTTCTTATATTAAACATTTTATTTCAATATATATTTTTAATGGTATATAAAAATAAACTGAAAATCCATGGCCTCTTACAGTCACCGCGTGACTGTAGCCTTTCCTACTAGTTTTGTATTAAGTAACTCTGTAAATATAAAGTCAATAATTATCAATGATTATAATCAACTCACTTGCAAGACTTTGGTGTATCCACTTTTTATTTATATTTACTTAAATATATATTTATACCCTTCGACCATTGAAAATGGTCAAAAAAGGGTATATTAACTTTGTGCAAAATGTATGTAACAGGCATAAGGAGGCGTGGCAGACCCCACTAGGATCACTAGCCGAGTCGATTGAAACATGTCCGTCTGTCTGTCCGTCTGTATGAGACAACAGATCTCAGCTATTAAAAAAGCTAGAGATACCAAATTTTGCATGAAGGTTCCTATAAATCATAGGCAGATCAAGTTTATATCAAATGTTTGATGCTATGCCCACCGCCCACGCAAATCGGTTATTTGCGATTATTAAGCAAAGTATTAAACCCATAACGTTCTGCTTTGGTATGTATAAAGCAATAATGCAATATGAACATATTCTCCAAATTACAATTCGATCGGACCAATAACACCGAAGTTATTCAAGTCAACGTTTTCAGTACAAATGTTCGGTACGAGCAGCAGCCGACGCGCTGCTTTGAGCAGTTGACGCCGACGTCGACGTTGCGTCGTGTCGCTTTACTCTTTACGCGCGTCGCTGTGTGAGTGCAGAACGTTATGGGCTTAATACTTTGCTTAATAATCGCAAATAACCGATTTGCGGGGGCGGTGGGCGTGGTATCAAACATTTGATATAAACTTGACCTGCCTATGGTTTATAGGAACCTTCATGCCAAATTTGGTATCTCTAGCTTTTTTAATAGCTGAGATCTGTTGTCTCATACAGACGGACATGTCTCAATCGACTCGGCTAGTGATCCTGAGCAAGAATATATATACTTTATGGGGTCTGCCACGCCTCCTTATGCCTGTTACATACATTTTGCACAAAGTTAGTATACCATTTTTTGACCATTTTCAATGGTCGAAGGGTATAAATATAAGTATAATTTAAGTTAAAATTTTTGTTTTTTTTTTGTTTTTAATTATTTTAATATTAATTAATCAGTTAATTATTTATTTATTAATTTAATTTATTTAATCTGGGAGTAAAAAGATAATTTTCCAACATTTGTTGCAAAGGATTGGGGAAACCCAGAAAACCCAATCAGATCAAAAATAGTGTGCTAATGGATTAAAGCGCTCGTAACGCCCGAGGAGCGCAGTTAACGAATAGGAAGGCCGCGAGATCGCTAACTTCTAGCTAGGTGAGAAAGTAGTTAAAGTTTAAGATTATTAGTCGATTGGCTGTTAGATATAATAAAGTAGTATTTGTTGTAGTCCGAACATAATACCCTGAACGGTTCGTGCAAGGCATAGTTCGACCTACAACTACGTTTTCAGTACAAATGTTCGGTACGAGAAGCAGCCTGAGCGCTTTGAGCAGTTGACGTCGACGTCGACGTTGCGTCGTGTCGCTTTACTCTTTAAACGTCACTGCGTGAGTAAGCTATATAAAGTAGAAGTATTTGTGCAGAATATTCTGTTTGGAATTATGAGTGTGGTTACACGTTTGTAACGGATTTGGAAAATTGGGAGAAGGGTATCTTACTGTCGGGCGCTCGATTTCAGCCTTACCCACTTGTTTATACCTGAACTTTCATGCCAAACCCCTTTTGTGCGATTGTACCTATGACAGCTATATCGTATGTTGTAGTGATACGATTGGGATGAAATATTTTATTTGGCAAAAATCGACGTGGTAACGCTATCTTGAAAACAAACAATAATCGGGCGATAGGTTATTATGGCAGCTATATAGGTCCAATCTGGCTCGCTCTTTACACAGTAGCCAGCACTAAGAATCTTGTCTACAAAGTTTCATTAATATAGCTCTAAGACTGAAAACTAAGTATGCGATGCAACAGAAGGACAAAGCCATATAAACCTCCCTGCAGATGGTGTTTCAGAATATATATATAGTTTATATTGCCAGCAATTTTCGGCCTGTGAACAATTAAACTAAAGTAGCAGACACTCATTAATTTTGGAGTGATCTGTTGTGCATGCATGCATGCTGCAGTTCTCTTATATATTCTTACCTATTCTAGGTGGTGTTAAATCTATTAAGTCCTAAAAACAAAAACACAGTTTTTAAAACATTTGTACATTTCCAATTTATTTTATTGTATTAAATCTTTTACTAGAATAAATGTATTAGATTAAATTTTAAATTTTTTATTTTTTTTTATTTCGTTTTTTTTTCTTGTCTACGCCATGAAGTTTTCGCTTTGCCACACAAACACGACAGAACCAATCCTCATTATCGTTAGGCGCGATAAGAATACCAACACAAACCCTAAATTAAAAATTAAGCATAAAATTTGTTGGGAATGAACTAGTGAACATATGTTATTTCTTACCAATGGTACCAGGCATCACATCCATCGCATCCAATCATTGCGGAACCATCATCAACTTTACCGCATGCAGGACAAATCCATATGCGATAGCCCTCCGCGTCAACATATGATGACGGGCGACTTAGTTCTTCACTTTGAAGCAACTCTTGCGATCCCTTGGTCTGACCTGGGGACACTGACGAAACATTTTGAACAAGCTTCATGTTTGATGATGTTTGCATTAACTGTTGTGGTAGAAGAACTGAACTTGCTGACAGCGTTGCAGAAGCGGCAAAAGCAGTACCAGTAACTTCGGATGATGGTTTCCAGGAAGATGCGATATCAGGATTAGTACCTACTAGAATTGGTACTGAATTACTTGCGCTTGAAATATAAGTCAAAGGAGTGCTTGTGTTTATAGAAGTAGGAGGCTGCTTCTCACCTAAAATAAATAACACTATTTTAATTAAATAAATAAATAATTTATAAGTATAAAGTTACTTTGTTTAGGCTTAGGTGGTCCGGTGACAAGGGGTGCGAACCGAGCCAATTCTGGCGAATGTTCTCTTTTAATCTGACACACTGTCAAATCTGTTGTATTTGGTAATCGTGAATTTCGCTCTCCTTCATCAAGCTCCTTAGGGAAATAAGGTAATTTCTCAGCAAGCTTAAGTGTTAGTTTAGGCACTTGGTTACTTGAAAGATCTAGTTTGGATGGCGTTAAATGTTCTGTTAATGTTGTTTGAGGTGTTGTTGTCAGAAACTGATCTCCAACAGAGATTGAATCCTGAAACATACTAGCGCTGTGAGTGTCACATTGTATTTGAGAAGTATTGTACTCAGAATTTTCGCTTTGGTTCTGCATGTTTTCTGCCTGTCAATAAATGTTAACCAAAAATAGTCAATAGCTACAAAAAAGGATACAAAAATAAAACAAGAAAGCAAAGATACCTTCGGCATTCCGAAGATTATATACCCTTGCAGAGATTTCACACTTACTGGACTTTTAACATCTGTTAAAGGCTAGTTGCAATTTTTACAAATAAATAATTTTAAAGTATGGGTTTGCATGTAAAGCCCCTGTTTTACTCGTTCCTATGGCAGCTATATGTTAAAGTGGTTTGATTCGGATGTAAGGCTACAGTCACGCGGTGACTGTAAGAGGCCATGGATTTTCAGTTTATTTTTATGAACCATACAGAAATATACATTGAAATACAATTTTTAATATAATAACCTAGTGCATAAGGCTACAGTCGGCGCCCGACAGTAAGATACCCTTCTCCTAATTTTAAAATCCGTTACAAACGTGTTAACACACTCATAATTTCAAACAGATAATTCTAAACAAATACTTCTACTACATATAGCTTACACTCACACAGCGACGCGCTTAAAGAGTGAAGCGACACGACGCAACGTCGACGTCAACGTCAACTGCTCAAAGCAGCGCGCCGGCTGCTGCTCGTACCGAACATTTATACTGAAAACGTTGACTTTAATAACTTCTATGTTATTGGTCCGATCGGATTGTAATTTGGAGGATATGTTCATATTGCATTCAGCTTTATACATTCCAAATCACAAATTCCTAAATTCAATACTTTGCTTAATAATCGTAAATTACCGATTTGCGGGGGCGGTGGGCGTGGTATCAAACATTTGACATAAACTTCATCTGCACGGATATATAGGAGCCTTCATACCAAATTTGGTGTCTCTAGCTTTTTTAATAGCTGAGATCTGTTGTCTCAAAAACAAACAGACAGACGGACGGACGGACAGACAGACGGACGGACGGACAGACAGACGGACATGGCTCAATCGACTCGGCTAGTGATCCATAGCAAGAATATATACACTTTATGGGGTCTGCCACGCCTCCTTATGCCTGTTACATACATTTGCACAAAGTTAGTATACCATTTTTTGACCATTTTCAATGGTCGAAGGGTATAAAAAAAACAAGAAAGCAAGGCTACCTTCGGCTACCCGAAGGTTTTATACCCTTGCAGTTATACAACTGACAACGGACTGACTGATTGTTCCTATATCAGCTATAGAATATAAACGTCTGAGATATTTAAATGGAAAAACTAAAAGCGGGTTACTGTATAACATTAAAAAGTATTGATAATGTGCGGTATTTCCAAAAACAAAACAGGTTTGCATACAAAAACCCTGATTTCAGCCGATTGTTCCTATGGCAGCTATATGTTGTAGTGGTCCGATTATTTATTTAGTATTTCCAAAAACAAAACAGGTTTGCATACAAAAACCCTGATTAAAGCCGATTGTTCCTATGGCAGCTATATGTTGGAGTGGTCCGATTGATACAATTTTGACAGCACATTAAGAACGTAATAAGAATAAGATTTGTCAAATCTTGTTGCAATATCTTGAAAAACAACAAAAATCGGCCGATAGCTTCTATGACAGCTATACGATATATCGGTCCGATCTGGCTCGTTCCGACTTATTTACAGCGTACAGCAATAAAAAGCTTGTGTGCCAAGTTTCATGAAGATAGCTCAAAAACTGAGAGACTAGTTTGCGTTGCAACAGACGGACGGACGGACAGACGGACATCCATTTTTCGACTCCGCTGGTGATGCTGATTCAGAATATATATACTTTATAGGGTCGGCGATGTCTCCTAAGGTGCGTTGCAAACTTCTGGCTAAAATTAATATACCCTCTGCAAGGGTATAACAAGTGGGGAAGGCCACAGTAGGGCGCGCCCGACAGTAAGATATCCTTCTCGCAATTTTGAACATCCGTACAAAACACTTTCGATTTCAGACATTTCTGCAAAACTTATTTTTAATATATATGGCTTTTTCGCTCTTACACACACCAACAAGCGGGTAAAGAGTAAAGCGACAAGACGCGACGTCGACGTCAACCGCTCATAGCGGCGCACAGGCTGCTGTTAGAACCGAACATTTGTACAGAAACGTTGACTCGAATAACTTTTGTGTTATTGGTCCGATCGGATAGTTATTTGCAGGATATATTCATATTGTATTAAGCTTTTTGCATACTGAAGCAGAACGTCGTGAGTTCAATACTTTGCTTAATAATGGCAAATTACTGATTTACGGGGGCGGTGAGCGTGGTACCCAAAATTTGAAAATAATGTTTACTGCCTAGGGTATACAAGAATCTACATGCCATATTTTAAGACTCTAGCTTTCTTAATAGCTTAGAATCAGGCGCTCATACAGACAGACATGGCTAAATCGACTCGGCTAGTGATCCTGAGCAAGAATATATATACTTTATGGGGTCGCAGATGTGCGTCCTTATGCCTGTTACGCACATTCCGTCAAACCTAATAGACCATGTATTTTTTAAATCCATGGCATGAAAACAAAATGGGTTCGTTGGGTTGCGGTTAACAAAACATAAAGGCTAATTGGCTATTTCTACTTATTCAATGTAATTTCTCTAGCCATCCCTTTAATTTTCGCTGGACGACGAAAATCAGTCTAAGGATCATCAAAATAAATGATAGGTGCTGCACTTTGGCATCTAAAAATGTAGGTAGAGAAAACACAAGAACTAAAACCTTCGATACCGCAGTGCACGCGAGGTCGGCACTCACTCGCCAATTCAAGCAAAACAAGTAGGTAAGGCTACAGTCGGGCGCCCGACAGTAAGATACCCTTCTCCCAATTTTTAAAATCCGTTACAAGCGTGTAACTATACTCATAATTTCAAACAAAAGTTCTGCACAAATTCTTCTACTACATATAGCTTACTAGCTCGCACTCACACAGCGACGCGCGTAAAGAGTAAAGCGACACGACGCAACGTCGACGTCGGCGTCAACTGCTCAAAGCAGCGCGCAAGCTGCTGCCCGTACCGAACATTTGTACTGAAAACGTTGACTTGAATAACTTCTGTGTTATTGATCCGATCGGATTGTAATTTGGAGGATATGTTCACATTGCATTCAGCTTTATACATACCGAAGCAGAACTTTAAAGGTTCAATACTTTGCTTAATAATCGTAAATTACCGATTTGCGGGGGCGGTGGGCGTGGCAGCAAACATTTGACATAAACTTCACCTGCCCCGAATATATAGGAACCTTCATGCCAAATTTGGTGTCTCTAGCTTTTTTAATAGCTGAGATCTGTTGTCTCAAACAAACAGACGGACAGACGGACAGACGGACAGACGGACGGACGGACAGACGGACAGACGGACAGACAGACGGACATGTCTCAATCAACTCGGCTAGTGATCCTGAGCAAGAATATATATACTTTATGGGGTCTGCCACGCCTCCTTATGCCTGTTACATACATTTTGCACAAAGTTAGTATACCCTTTTTTGACCATTTTCAATGGTCGAAGGGTATAAATATAACAATGCCAGGATTAAAGTACTTTTAAAAAAGGTTATACGCGTTACACCCAGTGTCTGTTCCACCCGCCACAGACGAGCGTAGTGGCACGAAACCTTTTAAACCTCTGGCGTGACAGTAAGCTGTTGACACCGACATTTGGTCTAAAAACGTTTATTTGAAAACTTCTATGTTATTGACCCAAATTGGAGAATGCGTTCATAAAGCATTCGTCTATGTGTGTACGGAAGCAAAACGTTAAGTTTAATAATTTGCTTATTAATAACAAATTGATTTTCGGGGCGGTGCCGAATTTGGTGGCCTTAGCTTTTCTAATAAGTGACATCTGTTGTCTCAAACAGATAGATCTATATATCTATCAATGGACGAAGGGTAAACCTAGTCGATAAAGCTATAATCGCTACTCATAAAGTGTATCCTAAAGTTTATATTTAATGTAAATAGGACAGCTATTGCCATAAAAACTCCAATATGAATATCGATTAATATATAATAAGTCTAGATATTGACTTATGTATGAATTTATTATTATTATTATTATTATTATTAAGAGGAATATAAACGTATCTGTATTTGTGTATTTGGCTTACCAGTTTTTCTCTCTTCTTTTTGAGTTTCTTATCTGGACTTTTAGGTTTTTCGATTAATATTTTTTTTTCATCCTTCCTTTCTTTATTTTTGGTTTTATCTTTTTTATCTTTTTTTTTTTTTGACTTTTCCGTCCTTTGTTTTTTTAAATTTTTTGTGCAATTTGTTAATTTTAATATCATGAAGTGCATAGCTGCTTGTTGGAGTTATCGTTATGTCGTCATAATTTACAAACTTTGTTGGGTTTAAACCACAGTTTGATTCCTCCGTTTGAGACACCGAGAAACTAGGAAAGGAGCCAGAAGTTGAAGCTGCAGTTAAACTATTGGATGGTACGGTTTGCGATGAATATGCCTGTCCACTATCAATACGAGACAGGGGAATTAAATCGGCTCCACCAGCTAAACTAAATTTATCGTTGCCTATATAATTAATATTATATGAGGTAGATAATAGATTGTTATCTGGATGATTCGTTTTTAGAGATGCACTTGATGATTTTGTCAGCTTTGTTAATTGTTTAGAGTCGGAAATGTATGATTGTGATGTAGGGTTTGTAATAACTGAGTGTGCATTGGCTTTATCATGTTTTTCAGTTTCAGGATTTGTTATAGCCTGAGATCTGCCTGAATTAAAAACAAAAGTTTTTGGGAATTCAGTAATATGTTCCTTTTGGTTGGTGTTATTCAAGTTGGTATCATTTGAATCATCTGATACCTCGATAGGATCACCCAGGTTTCCTGTAGCAGTCGAAACTACCGTTTTTATGGCTTTTATCGATCCAGGACTTTTTGGCTGGTTCAATATGTCAATTGAAGGGGTACATTTGGAAATGTTCATATGACTCATGTCCTTTCTTATAACTTCAGAGGGGAGCTTTGCCTCACATTCTGTTTTACTACTGTCGACCTGCATATTAGCCATTTTCATCGATTCAGGAACAAGAGGTGCTACATTGCAATAGTTGCGCTCCAAACTCAAATCTGGGCCCGACAATGAACAAAGCTGGGACAGTTTATCTGCAAAATATACAAATTCGATAATTGTGCAGCATTTAATCATTAAATCATGTTATCTTACCGCCCTTTTCAGTAAGCGATGGTCTAGTGGTTGATCTGCTTGAAGTGGGGAACGTGGTAAATGGATTTTGTATTATATTATTTGGGATCGTGCTACAAACTTGTTGAGAGAAATTTGTAAGATTTGTCGGAGAGAAAATTCCTGTAGGAATTAGTCCTGGTCGGGGAGGAAAATGCAATAGCGGTAGCATAGGAATTTTATTTATTTGATTAGGTTGATAAATCAGGTTTGAGCTGTGAATATTTGTTTCGGACGCCAAACCTTTTAAAAATCCATCAACCACTACAGAAGAGGGTAACAATTCTTTATTATTGAAATCAGCGCATTTAGTCATAGAGTTCTGTGTGCTTTTTTCTGTACTGTCACCATTCTCATCAATGGGGAAAGTTAATTGCAACAATTGTTTTTCTGTGCATGTACCCATTAAACCAAGTTTTTTGTTGAGTGTGAAGTGATCATCGATTGTTTGTAAGTTGTCTTTGCAATTACGATCAGGTTTCTTGTTTCTAGGTTTTGTCTTCTTTTTTTCTCTTTTTTCTTTAATTTTCGGTAATTTCATAGTTTCATTAAATGTTTTGTCTTCTAGGACTTTACAGACTTCATTAGAATTATCATTGGACGATAAGCACGGTATTTGTGTACTATTAATTTGGTCAACATTTGTTAAATTAAGTGGTTCTATATGCTTTGTGAATGAGGTGTTATTCGTTGAACTTGTAGATAGATGTGATGGACTAGGAAGTTTTAGTAAATTCGATTTCTTTGGAGGATTAACTTGTGTAGCTGACGACGTTGTAAGTTCAGTAAATTCTAGGTCTTTAACCTGACTTTTCAACCCAGGTTTACGACCTCGTTTTCGAGGCTTTTCTGCGCAACCATCTGATGTTTCAAAATATCGTTCAGGTTCTCCATATGGTGACATTTTAATCATTGCGGGCGGGTGAGAACATATATTGACATTATTTGTAGTATTTAACGACGGAGCAGGGGTTATAGTTGTACCAAACGGTAAGTTAATCAAAGACGAACCACTGCTAGGAACCACTTCGAGGAAATTTGTTCCATTATTTAAAGTATCTGTTATTAGGGGTTTGCAAGACTTTTGCTTTGATATTTTCTTAAAAATATTCAATTTATTTCGATCTGGTTCACTTGGAATTTTTCTTTCATCAAAAGGATCCGTCTTGGCTGTTGCAATGTCTGGCATAATATCTTTTGTATCAAGCACTGTTATATGTCGTTTATTAATATTTACTTCATTTTCTAATAAATCCGAGACCGGAAGTAAAGAAGTTACTGGAGTTAAAGCCAGGTGTACTTGACGTTGCAGGTGTTTTTGAGTTTTTAATTGCTTTTGCCGTTGTTTGGTTTGCTTTTTTATAATCTTCTCTAACTGCATTCGCTCAGTGGGCTTTTCCTGCAATGCCGAGAATATACCACGGTTTAAAGCCTTTCTTGACTTTTTAAATCCGACGGTGAGGTTGCCTCGCTCACTCTGAGTTTTACAAATTTTTTGATACATTTTTAATGCTTTTCGATGAGCTTTCTCGTTTGCTTTATTAATGTTATGATCTTCAAGAGCGTGTTGGTTTCGTTGACCAATTGTATGTTTCTTTTTGTTCTTTTTTTCAGGTTTGGTGGCAATGATTGTCAAAGGAGGCTGATTATTGACTAAGTCGCCTGATTGTTCATTGGTAAACAAATTATTTTCCCTAGATGTGTTCTCTTCATATGAACCTTCTGATCGACCATAAGATGTTGCTTCGAAAATCATTTTATTATTTACGTCGGCTAAAACGTCTTTATTAGGAAATGTTTTTATAGTTTCTGGTATGTGCGGCGGAGGCGTAATTGGCGGTGCATCCAATCCTTTAAATTTATCTAAAAACAAAATAGCAATATAAATTGAATTTAAAATGGATCTAAAAAAACTGAAAGCCAAAAGAAAGTCGACCTCCAGTACGCCGAAGGCTTTATACCTTGCAGCTTTATTCTTTAATCTTTACTGATTATTATTATTATATATTAAATGGACCCATGTGAGAAAAATTAAATCGACGATTGAAATGACTTGTTTGAAGCTTCGACCTTCGCAGATTTTTGAGACGAAGCGGTACACGCCATTCGATCGCCCTGAAATGTTTTATTTTTCGAAAAAAGTCTCAATTTTTAATGCTCAGTTTTACATGGTGAAAAAAATTATTAATAAATAAATCCACTCTTCACCCAAAATTAATTAGAGGGGTCCTTTTTAATGACCTGACAATGTGATGTAGAATTTTCGATCAGGCCGATCGTCTTTGGAAATAAATGTAGGCCCCCTAAGAAAATAACCTTTTTTTCATGTAAACTAATCGTGAAAATAATCGAGCTAGATCGTAACAATTTTTTCTGCGGAGCAAATTATATGCAATGGGTAACAAGTTAAGGAATCTAGGCAAATATCCGTCAAGCAATAGACGGCATATAGGTCCAAAAAATGAAAGAATACAAAGGAAAATATCGAAAAACAAGAATATTGCGCCATTTAAGCTTGAATAACATTTTCGTAATGTCATCTTTCAAAAATCATGTAAATAAATCTTATGCTAAAGCTGCATACAAGTCCTATCAATCCTCGATCTGAAGTTTCTTATAGATTTAAGTTAGGTTATAGAGTATTCACATGGGTCAATCTATGATAGCCAATCCTGTATATAATAGTTCAAGTTTTTACACATGGTTCATGTGTATGTTCAATGTTTAACACATTGCCTTTGTGAATCAGTGATATTATTTGCTTAAACAAAAGGAAAGGCAGTCACGCCGTGACTTTACGAGACCATGACACAACAACACACTGAAAATCCAAAACAATTATTAAAAACAACAACAGCAAACGACAAAACAAATCGGTAAGGCTATAGTTGAGCGCGCCCGACAGTAAGCTACCCTTCTCCCAAATTGTAAAATCCGTTACAAACGTGTAACTACACTGATAATTTCAAACAGAGTATTCTGCACAAAAATTTCTACTACAAATGGCTTACTCGCTCACACTTATACACACATGCGCGCAAAGAGTTAAAACGACGCGCCGTCGACGTCAACTGCTCATAGCAGCGCACAGGCTGCTGCTCGTACCGAACATTTGTACTGAAAACGTTGACTTGAATATCTTCTGTGTTATTGGTCTAATCAGATTGCAATTTGAATGATATGTTCATTACACATTCATTATGCAGCTTTATGCATACCGAAGTAGAACATTAATAACACTTAATAATCGTCAATTACCGACTTGCGGGGAAGGTGGGCGTGGCATCAAATATTTGAAATAGACTTCATATGCCTATGATATATAGGAAAATTTCAAATTTAATGTCTCTAGCTTTTTTAATAGCTTAAATCTGTTGTCTCAAACAAACAGACGGACATGGCTCAATCGACTCGGCTCGTGATCCAATGGTCATGTTTATTATCCGATCGGGCTGCAATTTATAGAAATACATTTGAATCTTTATCTTTCTCAATAGCTGAGAATCAAATCCATGGCCTAAAAGTTCCAGAAACATATGATTGTAATAAACTTTATCTTCCTACGGTATATAGGAACCTTTATACCAAATTTGAAGTGTATTTACAAATTTGCTTACACATACGAGTACGCGCACAAAAACTAAAGCGACGCGGCGGTCAGTGGTCCAGAGCAAGAGCACATACCCTTTGTGGTGTATGCCACACCTCCTTCTGCCTGCACACAATTTACAGAAAGATTGTATGACGATTTTTTTTTATATTTTTAAACAGAGAAGGGTGTAATCGATCGGCAAATTATGTATAAATAAGCTTCATAAAGCTTTTAAAGTACTCAATAACAATGCCACGCCTCGGATTGAAATACTCGTACCATGTAGCAGCAACAGGTAGATTTTAAATTTGAATCATGCTGATATTACATTGAAATCAGACTATTATAACATATAGCCCTTATCATGTTGGTTTCATTAAAAAGATAAGATATGAGTATTATTGAGTATAATAATACTATTCCGTTTAATTTGGACAACTATATCCTATAGATTTTATTGGAATTATAAGTTCAAAATAAGGGTTTTTTGTTAAAAATTCAATGAGTAAAAACATTGAATTTTTTTTATATATTTATAATGGGAAAAGTCGGTAAAGACTAAAGTCAAAAGCCTCAAAGGTATAAAATGCCAATATACGGATCGGATTGAATACCATGTAGCTGCAGTAGAACCTTTCGTAGATTTGCGAACTTTTAAAATATGGTGATATTTATTATATTAAAATCGGACCACTATAATATAAAAGCTTAATTTGCAAGAATAAATTATAATAGAAAAAATTGGTAAATACTTAAGCCAAAAGCCCTAAGGGTATAAACCTTCAGCATGTCGATGAGGTATATACTTAATTTATGTAAATTTAAAAAATTAAGGATATGCGATTGATGCTACTCATTATAATGGCTAGTTCAATTTTGCACAAGATAACATAAAATAATATTAATTTGTTTAACCTTATAAGAATAGCTCACTAACATTAAAAGGTTTTCGTAAGTGCAGCGCTATCGCTTGCTTGCCGACCAGGCATCGATTTGTATGCGCAATTTGGGTTTTGATAGAGATAAAAAGTACATTTGCAAAGTAGAATGAAGTAAGTTATAAAGCTGTGACTCCCCTGATGAGTTAAATAAATGTGCATAGAGCTTCGGTTAGCGTTAAGAAAACAACCGATTTCTATAATTAATAATTTAATAATAATTTAAATTTTTAATGGCAAACGCAGGAAAAAGTAGTAATAATACTAATACTTGATTGATATTGTTTTCAAAAACAAGTCCAAGAAATTTTAAGGAACCAAACTGAATAAAAACACAGCACTTACAGAAATTGGTTGTTTGGTTATGTGATATATGTTTCCATATGATTTGGGCCTCCTTTATCCGAATCCGTTTTCGTAGCTAGAGCCTTGGCAGCCCTGGGTGAAAATAAAATTGGGGGCCCCCATACGGAATCTTTTTATACCTTTCGACCATTGAATATGGTCAAAATAGGGTATACTAACTTTGTGCAAAATGTATGTAACAGACATAAGGAGGCGTGGCAGACCCCATAAAGTGTATACATATATTATTGCTCAGGATCACTAGCCGAGTCGATTGAGCCATGTCGGTCTGTCTGTTTGAGACAACAGACATCAGCTATTAAAACAGCTAGAGACACCAAATTTGGCATGAAGGTACCGGTATATCCGGGGCAGGTGAAGTTTATGTCAAATGTTTGATGCCACGCCCACCGCCCCCGCAAATCGGTAATTTACTATTATTAAGCAAAGTATTGAACTTATAAAGTTTTGCTGGTATGTGTAAAGCTGAATGCAATATGAACATATCCTCCAAATTACAATCCAATCGGACAAATAACACAGAAGTTATTAAAGTCAACGTTTTCAGTACAAATGTTCGGTACGAGCGGCAGCCGGCGCGCTGCTTTGAGCAGTTGATGCCGACGTCGACTTTGCGTCGTGTCGCTTTACTCTTTACGCGCGTCGCTATGTGAGTGCGAGCGAGTTAACTATATGTAGTAGAAGAATTTGTGCAGAATTTTTGTTTGAAATTATGAATATAGTTACACGCTTGTAACGGATTTTAAAAATTGGGAGAAGGGTATCTTACTGTCGGGCGCCCGACTGTATAGCCTTACATACTTATTTTTTTATATAAATTAAAAATTACAACTGGGTCTCTTTTGGTCGAGTTAATTATTAACAGTTTAGTACCGTAGCTTCTTAATTATAGCCTGATCAAGTTTGACTTTGTGGTAAAAATCTAAACTTTTATTTTATTTCAAATTAAATCTTTTTACATAGTATAGACGTTTAGCCGAACTTTCGTTGTTTGTTAACAAATTGGATTTAACTACAGTTTCAGTTGCTGGTTGGTATTAAATGGTGTATTTATCTCTAAGAAATAGGAATTTATAATAAATTGTTTTAACATCAAAAAAGGCTGCGAGCGGATTTATGAAATTCCTTTATTATTCACCACTATTAACATTCCAAAATTCTAATATATTTATTTTATGATGTTTCTTTGTCCTTACTAATATAATAACTGCATCTAAAAACAACGTGAGTGGGGAATAAAAGCGAATATAAAGAAAATGCGATATAGCTAGCGGACTATCTTATTTACTCTTAAGTACGTTTTTGTGTGTTTACTTACCGATAATATCAGGAACAAACGCTTCAGGCAATTTTCCCTCTATAGCCGGAGAAATAAAACCACCACTTGTCATTACTACACTACTAATTTCACGAACAACCTGAATATCGGTATCCAAATTATCCCGAGATGATGAATTTAAGTGCATCGTTGATTCATTCTGAGTACGCCAACTGGGAATAATAGGGCCATCGAAATCACATACTGTTTCTTGCAAATGAGGTGAGTTCTTTAGATTTGGGGTTTGTACGTTTCCCAACGGAACCTCTGAATCTTCATTTTCCGGCTTATATGATTCTGCAGGGAGGATTGGTGGCAGATACTCAAATATATGAACTGGCCTTGTTAAAGTCTCTGAACTACCAGGTTTAAGAAAGTTCATATTTGGATTTCTTTCCATTGGAAATTTTGAAATATCTTGAAAAAAAGGAACTGGCTCAACATTTCCAATGTAGTCGAGTAACTCATAGACATCAATTCCTAAGATCTTCAAGCTCATAAATACATCTTTGAGAGTAGGTTCTGTGCGGTTTCCTTAAATATATATTATGAACAATAAAAAAAATTGTCGAGGTAATTATAAACTTTTTTATTTGTGTATATAGATGTTACCATGCTCAGTTTGACTGTGAAGATTACGGGCCAATTCTTGGATGAACCTGTACAAAATATCTTCTAACAATTCTACCGGTGCACTTTGGGTGTTACTATACCCAATTGTTTGAGCTATCTGTGCTATAACAACACGTAATAGCTCGGAAGAATATTTTTCTGACATGTTTTTGGTGTTTTAATTATACATAGTTAAAGTTGACATATATGATTACAATGTTTGAGTGTCAAGAAATTAGTGCTGAAAGCAATTCGATTGTAAATCGATATTTATGAACGCAAAGAACTTAATCTGTTTTAAGAATCGATATTTTCTTGTATGCATTTTGCGATATTTACAACGTTTAATCTAGCGGGCTATATATTTATTTTAATACCCAAAATTAAAAAAGGTTCCTTCTTATAAACTAAATCTTTTTGTAGTCTAAGCAGTTGTAGTATTCAAAACACTGGATAATGCAAAATTATTATTATACCCTCGCAGAAGGTGTATTTATTTTGGCCAGAAGTTTGCAACGCATCTCCGATGAACTTTATATGTATATTCTAAATCAGCATCGACAGTTGAGTTCATTTAGCTCTGTCCGTCTGTTGCAAACACGATTTAGTTCCCAAGTTATTGAGCTATTTTTATTATACCTCGTGGACATGCTTCTTCTTGCAGCACGCTGTATATAAGTCGAAACGAGTCAGATCGGACCGATAAATCTTAAAGCTGCAATACAACCTATCGGCCGAATTTTGTTAGTTTTCAAAATAGCGTTACCATACATACCACATCGATTCTAATCATTAAAATATTATTCATCTTAGTTATAAAAGTGATAAGTGGTTTAAAAGTTAAAAACAAAAAAAAAAAAAAAGGCGTTGGACAACACTGCTTACTAATACGACCAAAACAATGAACATGAATCTCATGCTTGCACACAAATGCACATTGGGCCAGCGAGCCAATATTTCGACGAAAATTCAAATTTTTCATAGAAAGTAAACCTGTTTTAATAATAAAATTTGAAAAGTATATACTTCGACTAAAATGAATCAAAAGATTTTAGTTGCTTGGATGTATCCCTGAAATTTTGGCAGCCCTTCTAAGTCAGCTGTTTGATTGCATGCGTGCGAAACTAAAAAGCGCGAGAAAAATTTTGATGACTTGCGAGCGTGCCAAAATTTTTGTAGTTTAACCAATTTTCACAAAAATTATGGAAAAGAAGGACCAATGTATGTAGAATATTTGTGTTAAAAAAAATTTCGTTCATGTTTGTTAATGTGTTTTTTGTGTGCGTTTTTTCGTGTTGTCCAAATGTTGAAAAAAGCTAACCTGCTAACACGTCTTTTGTGGAGTATAACTAATTTTGTGCCAATTTGTGCCAAAAAGTAATTATGTGTCATTATAGTGCAAAGTGTATATAAACTAATTTTAAATATCTTGTTTGCTCCTTTTTGCTCCGATGTGTATAATCCTTAATAATACAGCTGTGGTTGAGTTCGCCTATGAGCAACTGCTTGATATCTACATACAAAACAATCGTAGCGCATCTTCCGTTTCGAGTTGGATTTATGATGAACTGAAAGAATTCGACTTAAGCACGGAGAAAAAGGATGAAATAAACACCAAAGTGAGAAGCTTTCACCTTTACATACAAAAGAATTTGGCAATTTGTAATAGAAATATGGCCAGATTTAAGACAAAGCATACCAAATGGCTTTCGGCCAACATGGTTATAATAGTAAGTTCATTGTTGTCTTCAAATCCAAAGCTCATGCTCGAAAGAGTACACGGCAGAACAACATAGCAGACGTTTTCCACAGAGCAATGGATTCATCAGATCTCTTGTGTCGAGCATCTATCTAACAAAATAATTGGGCCAGCAAAATAAACTAATCGACCTTTTGAAATCACCAAACTTGCTAAATTTTGTTAACATGAACAATAATAGCAATGTTCCCGATTTTGATGCTAACAATAGTGAAAGTGATTCAGATTCTGACTCTGAAAATCCGTTTTCAATGGATATTGATGTAGAACGCGACTTTTATGAACATTTTTAAATGTTAAATACTTATTTATAGTTATTTTGAATGCATTGTTATTTTTTAGTTATTAATATTAAGGTTATGTGTTAAAAAAAATTAATTAAAAACATCTGATGAATTTAACGAGCGCTAGCATTATTAATTACCGTACAATTAAGAATAAGAGGAAACCTATCTAATATGGGCGACTAGGGAAGGCGTGGTCAGATCGGTCTGAAACTTGGATATGTTTTTTTATGCATCGACACTATCATATGTACGAAATTTCAAGAACCTAGCTTTAAAACTTTAATTTTAGTCGAAAAATCGGCTCGCTGGCCCAATGTGAAATGTGGCGATTGGCAGTTAAAACATGCAGACAAACAAAATTTAGAAAAAAAAGGAAAATATCGCCGTCCGAAGAAAAAATTAAAAAAAAAAAAAATCGCGCTAGCAAGTACATGTTTTTCGTGTATAACTTTTAAAGCACTTAACTCCGCACTTTTAAAGCACTTATCCGCCACCGGATTCGAATTCAGGTGAATTTTTACCCAAAAAAATCCCAAATTTTTAATGAGCTCGTTCTCTAGACAATTATCATAACTTTTAAACCACTTAACATAGCTATTCTTCAACACCGGATTCGGATTCAGGTGATATTTTTACATATCAAAGTGAAAATCAAAAAATTCTTACGTCGCGATTTATTAACTATCATATCAACAATTAAGGCTTATAACTCAATATTTCTAAATCAATTATTTATTTATGTATAACATACCTAAAATTAAAATTTGTGTTTTATCGACAATGGTTTCAAAGCTCTAAAGTCGCAGGACTGTCGTCATCAATAATATCGATTACCGATTTGATTGTTTTATAACTCTAGTAAGAAAGTGCATAAACGCGTTAGCATTTCCTTTTTTTTAGTTTGTATTAAAAGCTCAATCGCATATTACTTAAAAACAATTTGAATACCAATACTAAGTTCCATCAAGTATAGCATGTTTTGAAAACGATAGCATGTTCTGAAAACGAATATAACACTAAGCCCAGAAATGCATTTACATGTATGTATGTACGCTTGTACAAATTTAGTAAATAACATAACAATTTAACCACTTTAACATTTGGTTATTGTCATGCGACAGGGCTCGTGGTTAATCGCAAAGTTCAAAATTCCTGATTAAAAATGTAAAATATGCTTCAAACAAGTACAACCAATATAAAGTTTCTTGCCAAAGTTATTGATCATTTACATAGTATGGCCAACCCTGTAAATAATTATTATATTTATGTATTTATTTTTTTTTTAATGAAAGAGTCCTTCCAAATGGAATAATAAAGTGTTGTTTCTAGGGGCACCGAAAACTGTTTTATTATATATATTTCTATAGATATATATATACTCAATGGTCGAGTGGTATAAAAATAACTGAATATCATACCATAATAATTATTGAATATACCATTGAACTCGAAATGTTATATAGCTAAGAATGAATACTCTGTGTAGAGGATGAATAAATCGTAACTATTTTAATCACCACTTGTGTAAAAGCGTTGAACTATTATACATAATTAAAATAGGAATAAGGCTAAAGACAAAAGCTAAAAGGGTTCAGTTAGTTTTTAAATTTAATGGACGATATGTCACGATGGGTGTTAGTACCAAAGCAGAATCTGTGGTTTCTTGTCTTGCGAGACTATTTTAAAACAAGTGGGTAAGACTACAGTCAAGCGCCCGACAGTAAGATACCCTTATCCCGATTTTTAAAATCCGTTACAAGCGGGTAACCACACTCATAATTTCAAACAGAAATTCTGCACAAATACCTTCTACTACATATAGCTTACTCGCTCGCACTCACACAGCGACGCGCGTAAAGAGTATACATACCAAAGCAGAACTTTATAAGTTTAATACTTTGCTTAATAATCATCAATTACCGATTTGCGGGGGCGGTGGGCGTGGTATCAAACATTTGACATAAACTTCATCTGCCCCGGATATATAGTGTCTAACGTTTTTTAATAGCTGAGATCTGTTGTCTCAAACAAAGACAGACCGACGGACATGGCTTAATCGACTCGGCAAGTGATCCTGAGCAAGAATATATATACTGTATGTGGTCTGCCTCCTTATGCCTGTTACATTTATTTGCACAAAGTTAGTATACCATTTTTTGACCATTTTCAATGGGTATAAACACTCATCATTGACCTTTTCGAAGGCATCCGTAGTGGAGTAATGAACATCTCCGAGGTGGATGAATGGTCAATGAACCGGGGCGAAGTAATAGGACAAAGACTTCGCATGGGGGGAGTTTTTTGCATTTGGGTAACTCGTTAATTAGTTTAACGCTATTAAAAGAATATCCAACGCAGAGGTAGGTAGGAGACAGAGAGAGTCGGTAGGTTTACGAAAAATACTGAAGAGTTTCCTAAACCTGTTAGCGTCTGCTACATAAACATTCTACGCATCCCGACACAGATCCCAACAATAGTGTAGACCGGTTCACTTTGACACGGTATCAGCCAAGATATACATGAGCGACAGTAACCTTCTTTGGACAGGATTTCTTATGACAGATAATAAAATAGTGACTACTGTAAGCAAAAACTTGTCGTTAAGGTTACATACTGTCGAGCGTGCCCGACAAAAAGATACACATCGAGTAACTTTGAAATTCAGTTACAAACGGGTGACTACGCTTCAAATTTCAAACAGAGCATTCTGTAAATTTTATTATTCTTTATTGCTTACTCGCTCTCACTCACACAAACAGACCAAAACAGACGTTTGAAAACCCCAAAGCATACATACATTGTTATTGGTCTGATTAGATCCAATTTGGCATTTATCTATGTACAGGGTAGGCCATATTTAGTCGACCCATGTGAAAGTGCTATAACTTTGACAATAAACGTCAGAACAAGGATTAATATGACTTGTTTAAAGCTCAAACTTTAGAAAATTTGATTACATCACTATTCACTAGCACTACTCCCAGCTTTTCGATTTTATCCTCATAATAAATTTTATCGTGCTCTTTGAGACCCCTCTTTTACCTTCATTTTTATACCCTTCGACCATTGAAAATGGTCAAAAAAGGGTATACTAACTTTGTGCAAAATGTATGTAACAGGCATAAGCAGGCGTGGCAGACCCCATAAAGTATATATATTCTTGCTCAGGATCACTATCCGAGTCGATTGAGACATGTCCGTCTGTCCGTCCGTCCGTCTGTCCGTCTGTATGAGACAACAGATCTCAGCTATTAAAAAAGCTAGAGATACCAAATTTGGCATGAAGGTTCCTATAAACCATAGGCAGATCAAGTTTATATCAAATGTTTGATGCCACGCCCACCGCCCCCGCAAAACGGTTATTTGCGATTATTAAGCAAAGTATTAAACCCATAACGTTCTGCTTTGGTACGTATAAAGCTAAATGCAATATAAACATATTCTCCAAATTACAATCCGATCTGACCAATAACACCGAAGTTATTCAAGTCAACTTTTACAGTACAAATGTTCGGTACGGGCAGCAGCCGACGCGCTGCTTTGAGTTGACGCCGACGTCGACGTTACGTCGCGTCGCTTTACTCTTTACGCGCGTCGCTGTGTGAGTGCGAGCGAGTTAGCTATATGAACTAGAAGTATTTGTGCAGAATTTTCTGTTTGGAATTACACGTTTGTAACGGATTTAAAAAATTGGGAGAAGGGTATCTTACTGTCGGGCGCCCAACTGTAGCCTTACCCACTTGTTTACTCCATGTAAATCTGAACTTTAACGTGTACTGCTTTATACAAAAAATCTTCTTGAGCCAAAGCTTCAAACGATTTATATCTATCGTCGATCCGTACTTTTCACCAAAGTTATTGAGCGTGTCCATATTTATTTCGTGGGTTCTACCACACCACCTTATGCCAGTTTTGCGTTTTTGTTTTTTGAGCATTTTCAATTGAGAATAAGCGAGAAAAACATGAGCTTCAGAGGAAAGGAATACTTTACAGCAAAACTGCAAGAACAAAGAAAATAAGTAATATATAATATATAATAGTAATAGACAATTCGCGAGTAATAAGCATTTTATTTAAGCTACACCCTAAGTACACACAAATTTTTAAATATGCCCCTATCCTACAAATTACAATTCGATCGGACCAATAACTCTGAAGTTATTCAGGCTAGTGGCTTTTGCCAAATCCCAGTTAAACAAACTCAATCGAACGAACTGCTTTCGTAAAACCAGAAGATCAGTATGAGTTTTTGAATATGCCGTTTGGTCTAAAGAATGCGCTTTCTGTGTTTCAAAGGGCTATAAATAAGGAACTGGGAGCCTTAGCACACACATACGCAATCGTTTACGTTGATGACGTATTAATTATAGATGAACGTAAAGAATAGGCACTAGGACGATTGGAAACTGTTCTAACGAATGTAATGTTAAGTAATGTTAATTTATCATAACTATTGTGGAGTATTTAAGTTACGAAATAATTAACGGAGAAATCGGGCCAAATGCGCGTAAGATTCGACCTCTTATGGATCTTCCACCTGCACAATCTGTATCTCAGCTACGACAAATTAAGGTTTAGATTCCCTCACGTCAAGAAAAATTAAAATCTTAATAGAAATCAAGAATATGAGGTTATACGATTAAAAATAATTGCAGTATTGACACAAAAACCTGTAATGATTACACAGCCCCACAAAAAATTTTTTGTCATGATCTGGGAATAGGGCATATGCAGTCATATGTATTTTGGGTCGCTGAATCCGAATCCGGAGTCGGAATTTCGTCATCACGTCTGGATTTTGACATAACCTCACAAAAGTGAAAAATTTTAAAATAGCTCCAAAAATATAATCATGTTCTGGTCATGATATATGTGTTCTCATGTATTTTTTGAGCTTCTTAATCCGATTCTCTAATCAAAATGTATCCTGTACGTGTAAGTTTCGACTTAACCTCAAAAAACATGAAAAATCTTCAAAGCCCAAAAAAATAATAGGGGGTTATGACCTGGTCATGTGATATACGTTTTCATATGTTTTTGGACCTCCTTGATCCGAATCCAAAGTCAAAATATTACCATGACGTATACTTTTCAACATAACCTAAAAATCGTTTCAAAAATTAGGTTTTTGGTTTTAAAACTAAGCTTATAATGTAATTAATGTAGATTTTGAAAATAAAATATTGTTTCCAGTCTAAAATACCACTTTTAATACTGTTTCAACGGCTTTTGCAATAGGCACTTTTAAGGTATCATTGTATCTCCTGTACTTTTTATACCCTTGCAGAGGGTATATTAATTTTAGCCAGAAGTTTGCAACGCACCTTAGGAGACATCTCCGACCCTATAAAGTGTATATATTCTGAATCAGCATCACCAGAGGAGTTGAAAAATGGATGTCCGACCGTCTGTCCGTCTGTCCGTCCGTCCGTCTGTCCGTCCGTCCGTCTGTCCAGTTTGGAGCTTCTTAAGAGTGGGGTTAAGTTAAAATTATAGTTGATGAAATAATAGTTACCTCTGTAAAATTCAAACAGTTAAAATGCAGCAGATTATGGCTGCACCAAGCAAAAAAACAAATCAAGGTCTGTTTAAAGAAGGTTATTTACAGAGTCACTGTGTGTCAAACAGAGTTTCACATCATCAGCATACAAAATAATCATAGAGTAGAGGAGTATTGAAGGAAGATCGTTAATAAAAAAGTTAAATAGCTAAGGTTCAAGGTAGCTGCCCTGAGGAACACCAGAAGTAACTAAGATCGTCTTAGAAAGACAGTCTTTAAAAAGAACTCGTTGTGACCTGTTAGTTAAATAATCAGATATCTACAAAAGGAGCTTTTGAGGAAAGCCAATCAAATTTAACATATGAATTAAGAGATTATGATTTACGGAGTCAAATGCTTTACTGAAGTCAGTATATACCACATCAGCTTGTATTTTGTTCCGAAATCCTAAATTAATATAAGAAGAAAATTCTAAAATATTAGAAGCTGTAGATCTTGCCTTTATAAACCCCTGTTGATAGCGTGAAATTATAGATGTGCGCATAAAAGTTAACTGATCCGTACATTTTTTTTCAAAAATCTTAGGAATTGCGGACAATTTGGAAATACACCTATAGTTCTTCACAATAGGAATGGAAAAAGAGTTTTTTCAAAAAGGAAAATGACTATTGAATAGTGACAAGTGCTTATGAATTGGCTTTAGAATCGAATCTATGTAATCTGTGTATGTGTTAAAAATTTTGCATACTATAAGGGTATGGATTTAGAGGGAAACTATAAGGTTCAGTTGAATAAGTTGATTTAAAAAGACTGCAAACAAATCGGCGGCAGCCTGATCATCAGTTGCTTCCTTATTTTCGTGTGATAGTGCGGAAGAAATCTACTTGATTTACGTTTTCAATTGACAAAGTTATAAAACTGCTTTTGGTCCTAATCAAACTGCAAACGGCAGCGACAATTACTTTTTGTAACAATTTGCATTCAGAGCAATAAAGTTTGCGTTTGCAGCAGTATAACGCGTAAAATCAGACAAATTACAAGTTAATTTAAATTTTTTCAAACACCGGGATTTCAAATTTTTCAACCTTACTAACTTATGTGAAAACCAAGGAGGCATATAGGACTTTACAGGAAAAGTAACAGGAACACATTGATCAAAAAATAAAAATAAAATCAAAAGTTCATAGAGGAATAAAAATGGAATGCATGTATTTAGATCAGAGCATGAATAAAACCAGTCGGAAAGACTACAGTCAAGCGGTGACTGTAAGAGGCCATTGATTTTTAATTTACGTTTATATACCATACAAAATATATATTGAAATATGTATAATTTTTAATATAATGAAACAAAAACAAGTGCGCAAGGCTACAGACGGGCGCACTCGACTTTTTAACATCCGTACCAAACATGTAAACACACTCATGACTTCTGACAGAGAATTCTTCCCAACTTATTTTAATACATATGGCTTACACGCTCACACACACACATACACGCGCGTAAACAGTAAAGCGACACGACGCAACGTCGACGGCGGCGTCAACTGCTCAAAGCATCGCGCAGTCTGCTGCTCGTACCGAACATTTTACTGAAAACGTTGACTTGAATAACTTCTGTGATATTTGTCCGATCGGATTGTAATTTAGAGGATATGTTCATATTGTATTCAGCGTTACGTATACCGAAGCAGAGCGTTATGAGTTTAATACTTCGCTTAATAATCACAAGTTACTGATTTACGGGGGCGGTGGGCGTGGTACCCGAAATTTGAAAACGACGTTTACTGCCTAGGACATACAGGAATCTTCATGCCAAATTGGGAGTCTCTAGCTTTCTTAATAGCTGAGAATCAGACGCTCATACAGACACCACCTCCAGTTCGTGATAAACGATCACATCTGAAGCAGGTCTACTTATTAGGAAAAATTAAGCAGTTATCTACATCAGGTTTAAACCAGGTTTCGGTAAATATTATTATAGTATTTGGTGATCAAACGAGAGCTTGGGCCTCTAGCGTTTTGAAATGCAAAATGAAGATAGGATATTTCTACTGGTCCTGATGTCCTACTAGAAGAAGAGACACGAGAAGTTTAGGAAGCGGCACCGCAGTATGACTTCTTTGTTATGGAGAATACTCTGTTACTCTTAACTACGCTTTAATGTTTGAAACGACGTCAGTAGTATTTTCAAAACAATTGAAAATGGACAAAAAAGGGTATACTAACTTTATGCAACCAGCATGTGTATGTAACAGGCATAAGGAGGCGTGGCAGACCCCATAAAGTATATATATATTCTTGCTAAGCATCACTAGCCAAGTCGATTGAGCCATGTCCGTCTGTATGAGAACACAGATCTCATCTATTACAAAAGCTAGTGACACCAAATTTGGTATAAATGTTCCTATAGATCATAGGCAGATCAACTTTATATCAAATGTTAGATGCCATATCCACCTCCCACGCAAATCGGTAATTTGCGATTATTAAGCAAGCTATTGAACTCATAACGTTCTGCTTCGGTATACATAAAGCTGAATGCAATTTGAACGTATACTCCAAATCAAACCTACAATTCGATTGGATTAATAACACAAAAGTTATACAAGTCAACGTTTTCAGTACAAATGTTCGGTACGAGCAGCAGCCTGCGTGCTGCTATGAGCAGTTGACGTCAACGTCGACGTAGCGACGCGTCGCGTTGGCTTTTACGCGCGTGTCTGTGTTTGTGGGATCGAGTAAGCCATATATATTACAATAGGATGTGCAGAATTATCTGTATGAAATTATGAGTGTGTTTAAATGTTTGGTACGACTGTGACTAAAGTGACCATTTGCTTGTTACTCCTTACACCATCATTCTGCATACCTCTTTCTTTTGTTTTGCTTTCTCATTATCCTACGAGGATTCAAACTAAATTTATTGCGGTGTTGTATTATATAATTATGGGGAGGAGTGCATCAGGATTTAAGTACACAAAATAAATAAATATCGGAAGTTAATGCAGAAAATTTACTCAGTCTTTTGATGCAATGAATGATAAAAAAAATATTAACGCACAGCAATATCAATTATTTTTTTCATAAATGTATTTTTGCTCACAATATAAATAAGTATTTTATTCTTTGAATTTTTTTAAAACATGAAATAATTTTAAATTAAAAAGGGGAATAAGCAACCATATGGTTCAATACCTTTCCATATGCGACTTTTATATATATATATATATTTTAGAAAATAATTATAATATATATAGTCTACATGAATGTTTAAAACGGATTATTATATATAACTTAGTAGCCTTTCTATCTTGTTTTATTTTGTTTGTTAAATTTTATTGATGCAAAAGTTTCATATTCTTATTTTAGTTGTCTACAACTCTTGCTGGAAACAATATGTTACGGAATTAATATTCAATTAAAGGAATTCTAACTACTAATATAATTTTATTTGTCAACTGTCATTATTAATGATTATTCAACTTAAATCAATTCTTAAGGAGAAATGAGTTATTCTTCAACTTATCCTAGTTGGGGCAAAAGGTCATGTGTTGTAAATTTAGATGATAATGTAAAAGAAAATCAAAATGACTCGTGTTCTTTCTCTCGACGCGACAATAATTTAATATCAACTTATGGATTTTCAAAGCTCACTTATTATAAAAAACCTAAAGAATTTCGAAGTGACTTGTTAAACAATTCGAAAGCTTCAGCTGACTTAATTAGATTTAATAATAACATCGAGCTGTCTCAAAGATCTCAAATTAATAACGTATCATTTGAAAGATGTAAAAATATTGATAAAGCTCAACAATATCTTACGGAAAGTGGTATTTTGGGAACAAATCATCTAAATCATTCACGGGAATTGATAACGAAAACGTCCAGAATTCATCTTGATCCAAGTGTACAAAGTCAAGTATGTATATACACATATCAAATTGGTAGGAATAATATGATTAATGTGTTTTTTTATTATATTTTTTAATCAAAAAGATACGTAAAACTTCTTTGGGCCTTCGGTGCAGAAAGTTTGGAGACCACTTTCCATCAACCATTACCCGGCAAAAATATTTATCCCAAACAACTACAGAGTCACATGATTTACGACTAAAACATACCCAAATCCAAGTTTATAATTTGAAAGAAACTATAGAAACTGAAACGACAAAAATATTAATCTTGCGTGCTGAAGTCAGTAAAATAAAGGTAATACGTGTGGTTAAAAGCTTGTTTAAAGCGTGTGCCTTTTAACTTTTAAGTGAATCTATTTTTTGCAGAGGGTTCTTCAAGATCTAATTTATGCAAACTCAATAATCGAAACCAACTTTTCCCTGGAAAAATCTACACTTTGCGTCTTCTGTCAAGAAGAGTCCAGACTATTGACCTTAAATTCCACACGATTAGGCCTACGACCGTCTTAAATATTTGTAAGCTATTAATTATTATTTACAAAGTGTTTATTAAGTTGTTAAACCCTTTTTGTTTATTAAAACTTTAAAAAAGCTGTAGCTCTAAATTAAGTAATCAACTTGCTATTATATAAATATACATATTTGGAAATAAAAAGTTGTTTTATCTTTGCTTGCACATAGGCCCCAAACGCTCTATTGGGTATATTTTTAGGAATAACTTGGGATCTATTTTGGAGTTAGGACTAGCAAATTTAATGACAATAGGTGTTATTATTATACGCAGATCAAGTTTATTTTGGAATTTGGGCATGTTTGCCTTTTAAGGATTCGTCAGGAAAACAAGGAGCCTCTTTTGAAATTTCTGAGCGACAATTTTTACGAAATTCAAAAGTATTCAAAGTTTATGGATGAATTATGGACATATCATATGCAATTGATAGAAAAATACAATTCTAGTTTGCCACATTCCCATCATGCAGTTGATTTTTTTGAGGTAATCTATTAAGGAACTTTAACGACTCATTAAGCTAAATACTAAATACCTTTGGCTTGTCTTGCGCCCCATGTTCAGCAGTAAGAAGCCCTAATGTTATCGATGGATGCAGAAGATGAGTTGGGTGAGTCACTTTCAGACAAGCTGCAACATCAATGGAAACAAATTAAAGACGACTTACATCAAATAATAGTAATCAACATTTAACGTCCCCTGTCTAAGTCAGATAAAAAAAGACGTGGGGTTTTATCTGCAGGCTCGGATATAGATGTTACGAGAAAATATACCCGCCCTCAGTGCCTCAAAAAGATAAATTTACTCCATATTAAAATTCATTATCGTTATTTATATAACAAGTTTATTTAACATGCATGCAGCTTCGCGCTGGCTAGTTGCATCCAATAACCTTACGAAATAACTAAGCTCTTATTATAGGCTATACTAACTTTGTGCAAATGTATGTAACAGGCATAAGGAGGCGTGGCAGACCCCATAAAGTGTATATATTCTTGCTCAGGATCACTAGCCGAGTCGATTAAGCCGTGTCCGTCTGTCTGTCTGTCCGTCCGTCCGTCTGTCTGTTTGTTTGAGACAACAGATCTCAGCTGTTAAAAAAGCTAGAGACACCAAATTTGGTATATCCGGGGCAGAACAAGTTTATATCAAATGTTTAAATTGTTATTCAATTCGTTCGCGGACGTGTGAAGACGTGTTTTTATACCCTTCGACCATTGAAAATGGTCAAAAAAGGGTATACTAACTTTGTGCAAAATGTATGTAACAGGCATAAGGAGGCGTGGCAGACCCCATAAAGTATATTTATTCTTGCTCAGGATCACTAGCCGAGTCGATTGAGACATGTCCGTCTGTCTGTCCGTCTGTTTGTTTGAGACAACAGATCTCAGCTATTAAAAAAGCTAGAGACACCAAATTTGGTATGAAGGTTCCTATATTTCCGGGGCAGGTGAAGTTTATGTCAAATGTTTGATGCCACGCCCACCGCCCCCGCAAATCGGTTATTTACGATTATTAAGCAAAGTATTAAATCCATAACGTTCTGCTTTTGTATGTATAAAGTTAAATGCAATATGAACATATTCTCCAAATTACAATCCGATCGGACCAATAACACAGAAGTTATTAAAGTCAACGTTTTCAGTACAAATGTTCGGTACGGGCAGCAGCCGACGCGCTGCTTTGAGCAGTTGACGCCGACGTCGACGTTGCGTCGTGTCGCTTTACTCTTTACGCGCGTCGCTGTGTGAGTGCGAGCGAGTAAGCTATATGTACTAGAAGTATTTGTGCACAATTCTCTGTTTGAAATTATGAGTGTGGTTACACATTTGTAACGGATTTGGGAAATTGGGAGAAGGGTATCTTACTGTCGGGCGCCCGACTGTAGCCTTACCCACTTGTTTTAATCGAGCTCCGTAACGGTTGAATTGAGTGAAGTGAATGGTTATTAATATAAAACAAATAAATAAATCGAAAGCGAAAGAGACGCTCTATGCGATGCACCATCGCTCGAATACATATTTTGTGTTTGAAATAGTATACGCGATGTACATCTTCAAACAAAAGACCAAAAACAAAAAAAAACAAATAAAAAGTTCTTCTTTTGAGTCAGAACGACGTTCGCGCTAAGCGTCAACTCTTGCTGGAAACAATATGTTACGGAATTAATATTCAATTAAAGGAATTCTAACTACTAATATAATTTTATTTGTCAACTGTCATTATTAATGATTATTCAACTTAAATCAATTCTTAAGGAGAAATGAGTTATTCTTCAACTTATCCTAGTTGGGGCAAAAGGTCATGTGTTGTAAATTTAGATGATAATGTAAAAGAAAATCAAAATGACTCGTGTTCTTTCTCTCGACGCGACAATAATTTAATATCAACTTATGGATTTTCAAAGCTCACTTATTATAAAAAACCTAAAGAATTTCGAAGTGACTTGTTAAACAATTCGAAAGCTTCAGCTGACTTAATTAGATTTAATAATAACATCGAGCTGTCTCAAAGATCTCAAATTAATAACGTATCATTTGAAAGATGTAAAAATATTGATAAAGCTCAACAATATCTTACGGAAAGTGGTATTTTGGGAACAAATCATCTAAATCATTCACGGGAATTGATAACGAAAACGTCCAGAATTCATCTTGATCCAAGTGTACAAAGTCAAGTATGTATATACACATATCAAATTGGTAGGAATAATATGATTAATGTGTTTTTTTATTATATTTTTTAATCAAAAAGATACGTAAAACTTCTTTGGGCCTTCGGTGCAGAAAGTTTGGAGACCACTTTCCATCAACCATTACCCGGCAAAAATATTTATCCCAAACAACTACAGAGTCACATGATTTACGACTAAAACATACCCAAATCCAAGTTTATAATTTGAAAGAAACTATAGAAACTGAAACGACAAAAATATTAATCTTGCGTGCTGAAGTCAGTAAAATAAAGGTAATACGTGTGGTTAAAAGCTTGTTTAAAGCGTGTGCCTTTTAACTTTTAAGTGAATCTATTTTTTGCAGAGGGTTCTTCAAGATCTAATTTATGCAAACTCAATAATCGAAACCAACTTTTCCCTGGAAAAATCTACACTTTGCGTCTTCTGTCAAGAAGAGTCCAGACTATTGACCTTAAATTCCACACGATTAGGCCTACGACCGTCTTAAATATTTGTAAGCTATTAATTATTATTTACAAAGTGTTTATTAAGTTGTTAAACCCTTTTTGTTTATTAAAACTTTAAAAAAGCTGTAGCTCTAAATTAAGTAATCAACTTGCTATTATATAAATATACATATTTGGAAATAAAAGTTGTTTTATCTTTGCTTGCACATAGGCCCCAAACGCTCTATTGGGTATATTTTTAGGAATAACTTGGGATCTATTTTGGAGTTAGGACTAGCAAATTTAATGACAATAGGTGTTATTATTATACGCAGATCAAGTTTATTTTGGAATTTGGGCATGTTTGCCTTTTAAGGATTCGTCAGGAAAACAAGGAGCCTCTTTTGAAATTTCTGAGCGACAATTTTTACGAAATCTAAAAGTATTCAAAGTTTATGGATGAATTATGGACATATCATATGCAATTGATAGAAAAATACAATTCTAGTTTGCCACATTCCCATCATGCAGTTGATTTTTTTGAGGTAATCTATTAAGGAACTTTAACGACTCATTAAGCTAAATACTAAATACCTTTGGCTTGTCTTGCGCCCCATGTTCAGCAGTAAGAAGCCCTAATGTTATCGATGGATGCAGAAGATGAGTTGGGTGAGTCACTTTCAGACAAGCTGCAACATCAATGGAAACAAATTAAAGACGACTTACATCAAATAATAGTAATCAACATTTAACGTCCCCTGTCTAAGTCAGATAAAAAAAGACGTGGGGTTTTATCTGCAGGCTCGGATATAGATGTTACGAGAAAATATACCCGCCCTCAGTGCCTCAAAAAGATAAATTTACTCCATATTAAAATTCATTATCGTTATTTATATAACAAGTTTATTTAACATGCATGCAGCTTCGCGCTGGCTAGTTGCATCCAATAACCTTACGAAATAACTAAGCTCTTATTATAGGCTATACTAACTTTGTGCAAATGTATGTAACAGGCATAAGGAGGCGTGGCAGACCCCATAAAGTATATTTATTCTTGCTCAGGATCACTAGCCGAGTCGATTGAGACATGTCCGTCTGTCTGTCCGTCTGTTTGTTTGAGACAACAGATCTCAGCTATTAAAAAAGCTAGAGACACCAAATTTGGTATGAAGGTTCCTATATTTCCGGGGCAGGTGAAGTTTATGTCAAATGTTTGATGCCACGCCCACCGCCCCCGCAAATCGGTTATTTACGATTATTAAGCAAAGTATTAAATCCATAACGTTCTGCTTTTGTATGTATAAAGTTAAATGCAATATGAACATATTCTCCAAATTACAATCCGATCGGACCAATAACACAGAAGTTATTAAAGTCAACGTTTTCAGTACAAATGTTCGGTACGGGCAGCAGCCGACGCGCTGCTTTGAGCAGTTGACGCCGACGTCGACGTTGCGTCGTGTCGCTTTACTCTTTACGCGCGTCGCTGTGTGAGTGCGAGCGAGTAAGCTATATGTACTAGAAGTATTTGTGCACAATTCTCTGTTTGAAATTATGAGTGTGGTTACACGTTTGTAACGGATTTGGAAAATTGGGAGAAGGGTATCTTACTGTCGGGCGCCCGACTGTAGCCTTACCCACTTGTTTTAATCGAGCTCCGTAACGGTTGAATTGAGTGAAGTGAATGGTTATTAATATAAAACAAATAAATAAATCGAAAGCGAAAGAGACGCTCTATGCGATGCACCATCGCTCGAATACATATTTTGTGTTTGAAATAGTATACGCGATGTACATCTTCAAACAAAAGACCAAAAACAAAAAAAAACAAATAAAAAGTTCTTCTTTTGAGTCAGAACGACGTTCGCGCTAAGCGTCAACTCTTGCTGGAAACAATATGTTACGGAATTAATATTCAATTAAAGGAATTCTAACTACTAATATAATTTTATTTGTCAACTGTCATTATTAATGATTATTCAACTTAAATCAATTCTTAAGGAGAAATGAGTTATTCTTCAACTTATCCTAGTTGGGGCAAAAGGTCATGTGTTGTAAATTTAGATGATAATGTAAAAGAAAATCAAAATGACTCGTGTTCTTTCTCTCGACGCGACAATAATTTAATATCAACTTATGGATTTTCAAAGCTCACTTATTATAAAAAACCTAAAGAATTTCGAAGTGACTTGTTAAACAATTCGAAAGCTTCAGCTGACTTAATTAGATTTAATAATAACATCGAGCTGTCTCAAAGATCTCAAATTAATAACGTATCATTTGAAAGATGTAAAAATATTGATAAAGCTCAACAATATCTTACGGAAAGTGGTATTTTGGGAACAAATCATCTAAATCATTCACGGGAATTGATAACGAAAACGTCCAGAATTCATCTTGATCCAAGTGTACAAAGTCAAGTATGTATATACACATATCAAATTGGTAGGAATAATATGATTAATGTGTTTTTTTATTATATTTTTTAATCAAAAAGATACGTAAAACTTCTTTGGGCCTTCGGTGCAGAAAGTTTGGAGACCACTTTCCATCAACCATCATTGCGTGCTGAAGTCAGTAAAATAAAGGTAATACGTGTGGTTAAAAGCTTGTTTAAAGCGTGTGCCTTTTAACTTTTAAGTGAATCTATTTTTTGCAGAGGGTTCTTCAAGATCTAATTTATGCAAACTCAATAATCGAAACCAACTTTTCCCTGGAAAAATCTACACTTTGCGTCTTCTGTCAAGAAGAGTCCAGACTATTGACCTTAAATTCCACACGATTAGGCCTACGACCGTCTTAAATATTTGTAAGCTATTAATTATTATTTACAAAGTGTTTATTAAGTTGTTAAACCCTTTTTGTTTATTAAAACTTTAAAAAAGCTGTAGCTCTAAATTAAGTAATCAACTTGCTATTATATAAATATACATATTTGGAAATAAAAAGTTGTTTTATCTTTGCTTGCACATAGGCCCCAAACGCTCTATTGGGTATATTTTTAGGAATAACTTGGGATCTATTTTGGAGTTAGGACTAGCAAATTTAATGACAATAGGTGTTATTATTATACGCAGATCAAGTTTATTTTGGAATTTGGGCATGTTTGCCTTTTAAGGATTCGTCAGGAAAACAAGGAGCCTCTTTTGAAATTTCTGAGCGACAATTTTTACGAAATTCAAAAGTATTCAAAGTTTATGGATGAATTATGGACATATCATATGCAATTGATAGAAAAATACAATTCTAGTTTGCCACATTCCCATCATGCAGTTGATTTTTTTGAGGTAATCTATTAAGGAACTTTAACGACTCATTAAGCTAAATACTAAATACCTTTGGCTTGTCTTGCGCCCCATGTTCAGCAGTAAGAAGCCCTAATGTTATCGATGGATGCAGAAGATGAGTTGGGTGAGTCACTTTCAGACAAGCTGCAACATCAATGGAAACAAATTAAAGACGACTTACATCAAATAATAGTAATCAACATTTAACGTCCCCTGTCTAAGTCAGATAAAAAAAGACGTGGGGTTTTATCTGCAGGCTCGGATATAGATGTTACGAGAAAATATACCCGCCCTCAGTGCCTCAAAAAGATAAATTTACTCCATATTAAAATTCATTATCGTTATTTATATAACAAGTTTATTTAACATGCATGCAGCTTCGCGCTGGCTAGTTGCATCCAATAACCTTACGAAATAACTAAGCTCTTATTATAGGCTATACTAACTTTGTGCAAATGTATGTAACAGGCATAAGGAGGCGTGGCAGACCCCATAAAGTGTATATATTCTTGCTCAGGATCACTAGCCGAGTCGATTAAGCCGTGTCCGTCTGTCTGTCTGTCCGTCCGTCCGTCTGTCTGTTTGTTTGAGACAACAGATCTCAGCTGTTAAAAAAGCTAGAGACACCAAATTTGGTATATCCGGGGCAGAACAAGTTTATATCAAATGTTTAAATTGTTATTCAATTCGTTCGCGGACGTGTGAAGACGTGTTTTTATACCCTTCGACCATTGAAAATGGTCAAAAAAGGGTATACTAACTTTGTGCAAAATGTATGTAACAGGCATAAGGAGGCGTGGCAGACCCCATAAAGTATATTTATTCTTGCTCAGGATCACTAGCCGAGTCGATTGAGACATGTCCGTCTGTCTGTCCGTCTGTTTGTTTGAGACAACAGATCTCAGCTATTAAAAAAGCTAGAGACACCAAATTTGGTATGAAGGTTCCTATATTTCCGGGGCAGGTGAAGTTTATGTCAAATGTTTGATGCCACGCCCACCGCCCCCGCAAATCGGTTATTTACGATTATTAAGCAAAGTATTAAATCCATAACGTTCTGCTTTTGTATGTATAAAGTTAAATGCAATATGAACATATTCTCCAAATTACAATCCGATCGGACCAATAACACAGAAGTTATTAAAGTCAACGTTTTCAGTACAAATGTTCGGTACGGGCAGCAGCCGACGCGCTGCTTTGAGCAGTTGACGCCGACGTCGACGTTGCGTCGTGTCGCTTTACTCTTTACGCGCGTCGCTGTGTGAGTGCGAGCGAGTAAGCTATATGTACTAGAAGTATTTGTGCACAATTCTCTGTTTGAAATTATGAGTGTGGTTACACGTTTGTAACGGATTTGGAAAATTGGGAGAAGGGTATCTTACTGTCGGGCGCCCGACTGTAGCCTTACCCACTTGTTTTAATCGAGCTCCGTAACGGTTGAATTGAGTGAAGTGAATGGTTATTAATATAAAACAAATAAATAAATCGAAAGCGAAAGAGACGCTCTATGCGATGCACCATCGCTCGAATACATATTTTGTGTTTGAAATAGTATACGCGATGTACATCTTCAAACAAAAGACCAAAAACAAAAAAAAAACAAATAAAAAGTTCTTCTTTTGAGTCAGAACGACGTTCGCGCTAAGCGTCAACTCTTGCTGGAAACAATATGTTACGGAATTAATATTCAATTAAAGGAATTCTAACTACTAATATAATTTTATTTGTCAACTGTCATTATTAATGATTATTCAACTTAAATCAATTCTTAAGGAGAAATGAGTTATTCTTCAACTTATCCTAGTTGGGGCAAAAGGTCATGTGTTGTAAATTTAGATGATAATGTAAAAGAAAATCAAAATGACTCGTGTTCTTTCTCTCGACGCGACAATAATTTAATATCAACTTATGGATTTTCAAAGCTCACTTATTATAAAAAACCTAAAGAATTTCGAAGTGACTTGTTAAACAATTCGAAAGCTTCAGCTGACTTAATTAGATTTAATAATAACATCGAGCTGTCTCAAAGATCTCAAATTAATAACGTATCATTTGAAAGATGTAAAAATATTGATAAAGCTCAACAATATCTTACGGAAAGTGGTATTTTGGGAACAAATCATCTAAATCATTCACGGGAATTGATAACGAAAACGTCCAGAATTCATCTTGATCCAAGTGTACAAAGTCAAGTATGTATATACACATATCAAATTGGTAGGAATAATATGATTAATGTGTTTTTTTATTATATTTTTTAATCAAAAAGATACGTAAAACTTCTTTGGGCCTTCGGTGCAGAAAGTTTGGAGACCACTTTCCATCAACCATTACCCGGCAAAAATATTTATCCCAAACAACTACAGAGTCACATGATTTACGACTAAAACATACCCAAATCCAAGTTTATAATTTGAAAGAAACTATAGAAACTGAAACGACAAAAATATTAATCTTGCGTGCTGAAGTCAGTAAAATAAAGGTAATACGTGTGGTTAAAAGCTTGTTTAAAGCGTGTGCCTTTTAACTTTTAAGTGAATCTATTTTTTGCAGAGGGTTCTTCAAGATCTAATTTATGCAAACTCAATAATCGAAACCAACTTTTCCCTGGAAAAATCTACACTTTGCGTCTTCTGTCAAGAAGAGTCCAGACTATTGACCTTAAATTCCACACGATTAGGCCTACGACCGTCTTAAATATTTGTAAGCTATTAATTATTATTTACAAAGTGTTTATTAAGTTGTTAAACCCTTTTTGTTTATTAAAACTTTAAAAAAGCTGTAGCTCTAAATTAAGTAATCAACTTGCTATTATATAAATATACATATTTGGAAATAAAAGTTGTTTTATCTTTGCTTGCACATAGGCCCCAAACGCTCTATTGGGTATATTTTTAGGAATAACTTGGGATCTATTTTGGAGTTAGGACTAGCAAATTTAATGACAATAGGTGTTATTATTATACGCAGATCAAGTTTATTTTGGAATTTGGGCATGTTTGCCTTTTAAGGATTCGTCAGGAAAACAAGGAGCCTCTTTTGAAATTTCTGAGCGACAATTTTTACGAAATTCAAAAGTATTCAAAGTTTATGGATGAATTATGGACATATCATATGCAATTGATAGAAAAATACAATTCTAGTTTGCCACATTCCCATCATGCAGTTGATTTTTTTGAGGTAATCTATTAAGGAACTTTAACGACTCATTAAGCTAAATACTAAATACCTTTGGCTTGTCTTGCGCCCCATGTTCAGCAGTAAGAAGCCCTAATGTTATCGATGGATGCAGAAGATGAGTTGGGTGAGTCACTTTCAGACAAGCTGCAACATCAATGGAAACAAATTAAAGACGACTTACATCAAATAATAGTAATCAACATTTAACGTCCCCTGTCTAAGTCAGATAAAAAAAGACGTGGGGTTTTATCTGCAGGCTCGGATATAGATGTTACGAGAAAATATACCCGCCCTCAGTGCCTCAAAAAGATAAATTTACTCCATATTAAAATTCATTATCGTTATTTATATAACAAGTTTATTTAACATGCATGCAGCTTCGCGCTGGCTAGTTGCATCCAATAACCTTACGAAATAACTAAGCTCTTATTATAGGCTATACTAACTTTGTGCAAATGTATGTAACAGGCATAAGGAGGCGTGGCAGACCCCATAAAGTGTATATATTCTTGCTCAGGATCACTAGCCGAGTCGATTAAGCCGTGTCCGTCTGTCTGTCTGTCCGTCCGTCCGTCTGTCTGTTTGTTTGAGACAACAGATCTCAGCTGTTAAAAAAGCTAGAGACACCAAATTTGGTATATCCGGGGCAGAACAAGTTTATATCAAATGTTTAAATTGTTATTCAATTCGTTCGCGGACGTGTGAAGACGTGTTTTTATACCCTTCGACCATTGAAAATGGTCAAAAAAGGGTATACTAACTTTGTGCAAAATGTATGTAACAGGCATAAGGAGGCGTGGCAGACCCCATAAAGTATATTTATTCTTGCTCAGGATCACTAGCCGAGTCGATTGAGACATGTCCGTCTGTCTGTCCGTCTGTTTGTTTGAGACAACAGATCTCAGCTATTAAAAAAGCTAGAGACACCAAATTTGGTATGAAGGTTCCTATATTTCCGGGGCAGGTGAAGTTTATGTCAAATGTTTGATGCCACGCCCACCGCCCCCGCAAATCGGTTATTTACGATTATTAAGCAAAGTATTAAATCCATAACGTTCTGCTTTTGTATGTATAAAGTTAAATGCAATATGAACATATTCTCCAAATTACAATCCGATCGGACCAATAACACAGAAGTTATTAAAGTCAACGTTTTCAGTACAAATGTTCGGTACGGGCAGCAGCCGACGCGCTGCTTTGAGCAGTTGACGCCGACGTCGACGTTGCGTCGTGTCGCTTTACTCTTTACGCGCGTCGCTGTGTGAGTGCGAGCGAGTAAGCTATATGTACTAGAAGTATTTGTGCACAATTCTCTGTTTGAAATTATGAGTGTGGTTACACGTTTGTAACGGATTTGGAAAATTGGGAGAAGGGTATCTTACTGTCGGGCGCCCGACTGTAGCCTTACCCACTTGTTTTAATCGAGCTCCGTAACGGTTGAATTGAGTGAAGTGAATGGTTATTAATATAAAACAAATAAATAAATCGAAAGCGAAAGAGACGCTCTATGCGATGCACCATCGCTCGAATACATATTTTGTGTTTGAAATAGTATACGCGATGTACATCTTCAAACAAAAGACCAAAAACAAAAAAAAACAAATAAAAAGTTCTTCTTTTGAGTCAGAACGACGTTCGCGCTAAGCGTCAACGCGAGCAAGAGGATCGCCGGCTCTCATTGCAACGAAACAACGCGTACTTCTCATACGTCTCCGCGACTTCTGCAGACAGCGAGCGTTCAATCACCCCTAACCCGACGAATTTACTTTTGCCAACAACTCAAGAAAAAACGCGTTCTTGCTCTCCCTCATTACTAGCTTCGTCCAAAACCCGCAAGCTCCGAACACTTGCGAAATTTCTTTACGCTTACCTACGGTGACTAGTACTGTGACAACAACGACAACTGCAACTGCAAACACAACAACAACTGCAACGGTATCGTCGGCTCGCTCAATTTCATTGACGCAAAACAAAAACGAAACTTAACGGTTCCGCTGTGCTATCAGCAATCCAAAAGATAAACAAGAACGCCGGGTCGACCGACTGGAATGGATCGCTACATAAAAGAAAATTCAGCCCTCAAAATAATAAAAATCAACAATCCGAAAATAAGGCAAAAATTACACGCGACGATGTCACTAATAAAACGCCAGCAAACACCAACAGATTTGAGCTTCTGGCAAATTCTACTGATGAAAGTGTACAAACGGCAAAGTCATCCAAAGAGGAACATAAGAAGGTTAAACCTTTTCCAATATACATTCGCGAAAAAAGCTCAAATGCATTAGTGAACAAAATAGCCACACTAATAGGAGAAAACTCATTCTACGTAATCCCCCTAAGAAAAGGGAACATTAATGAAACAAAAGTTCAAACTCAAACCGAGGCTAGCCATCGTCTCCTAACCAAATTCCTGGACGATGCAGGAAAAAACTTTTATACATACCAACTAAAAAGCGCAAGGGGCCTACGGGTTATTCTCAAAGGGATTGAGGCAACTGTTCCGACCACTGAAATCGTAGAAGTGCTCAAGGAAAAGAACTTTAATGCAAAAATGGTCATGAACATACTTAACAAAAATAAGGAACCACAACCAACGTTCAAAACCGAGTTGGAGCCAGAGAGCTAGATACTGAAAAAAAAAAATGAAATTCCCCCAATCTAGAAGTTACAGCTTCTACTGCATCGGCGTATCACAGTAGAAGAGCCACACAAGCGCAATCGCCCAGTGCAGTGCACTAACTACTTTGCGTAGTCTGTAGTGAAGCCCATAGCACATCGAACTGTCATAAAAACAAGGAAGTCACACAGCGAATTGGCGTGGTTGTGTAGTATATAAGGAACTAAAGAACCGTCTTAACAAACATGGAGAATCAACACGAGCTCAGGCCACACACATCAGTCACACTCCGCCACAATCGGGCCCCTCTTACACGGCACCCCTTCCTACACATCGTACCAATCCTAGCGTTTCCTTCGCTACTGCCTTAAAATCGGGAATTAAATCCGCGAATCCAATAACAATACAAAAGTCAACTACTACGCGGGAAGAACAGGAAATAACTACTTCGAACGAACAAACGCAGCATGTATCAACTGGCATTGAAACGATGATGATCTCACTCCAGCAAACCCTAAAAGAATTTATGACATTCATGCAAACCACAATGCAAGAGCTTATGCGAAACCAAAATATGCTGATACAGCTTCTCGTGTCATTAAAATCAACATAATATCTCCACTTCGAATATCTATGTGGAACGCGAATGGCGTTTTACGGCATAAACTCGAACTTGCCCAGTTCTTATCCGAAAAAAATATTGACGTCATGCTCCTTTCCGAGACACATCTAACAGACAAGCACAACTTCCATATTCCAGGATACCTATTCTACGCCACTAACCATCCGGACGGAAAAGCCCATGGCGGCACTGGCATACTTATCAGAGGTCGCATCAAACACCACCTTCATAATAGAACTGAAATGGACTACCTGCAATCCACTTCCATAAGCATGCAATCTAGCAATGGCCCCGTCACTCTGGCTGCAGTCTACTGCCCACCTCGTTTTGTAGTTTCTGAGGACCAATTCTTGTAGTTTTTCAACTCACTCGGTGAGCGATTTCTAGCGGCTGGTGACTACAATGCCAAGCACACGCACTGGGGATCACGCCTTTTGAACCCAAAGGGCAAACAACTTTACAACGCGCTTATTAAGCCACGATATAAGCTCGATTATGTGACTTCGGGTAGGCCTACATACTGGCCAGCAGATCCAATAAAGCTCCCAGATCTTATTGACTTCGCAATAATAAGAAAGATCCCTAGAAATATATAACTGAGCAACCTACAGGCTGACAGGCAACAGGACCAACTGGGCAAGGCACACGAAATATGTTTGTACTCATATGGTACCAACGCAAACAGTGTCTACCGATGAGGATGTTGACCGCCTGACCGAATCGATTGAGGAAACACTTGTTGCTGCATCCAAGGCCTCTACCTCCAGACACACACAAAATGACAAATCATACCAAGACAACTCGCGAAATCGAACAGCTAGTACTTGAAAAACGAAGACTAAGAAGAGAATGGCAGAATCACAGATCCCCAAAGGCTTAGGAACAGCTAAAAATAGCAACACGTAGACTATCCAGGGCACTTAAGCTTGAGGAAGCAAACGCCCAGCATCTATACATCGAATAACTATCGCCCGCTAGCAAGAAGAACCCTTTGTGGAAAGCACACTGAAATATTCAGCCACCAGCAGAAACAGTCGTTCCACTGCGAGGCCCCTCTGGAAGCTGGATACGCAGCGAAGAAGATAGAGCAAATGCATTCGCCGATCACCTTCAGGGCGTATTTCAACCAAATTCTGCTAACAACTCATTTGTCCTACCTGCAGCAATTAAAATCCTGCCACCAATAAATCCAATAACATTTCGTCAAAGTGAGATAGCATCTATGATAAAAAATCTTAAGCCCAAAAAATCCCCTGGACACGACTTGGTGACACCAAAAATGATCATAGAACTCCCACCGTGTGCGGTTCTGACCTTATTCCATCTCTTTAACGCTATTACAAAACTTGGATACTATTCCCAAAAGTGGAAAAAAGGCGGTCATAGTGATGATTCCCAAACCAGGCAACGACAAAACGCAACTCTCATCCTACAGACCAATCAGTCTCCTATCGTGTCTCTCGAAACTGTTTGAAAAGGCATTTTTAAAACACCTAGCTCCCTACTTAAGAAGGCGAAACACAATACCATCGCATCAATTTGGTTTTCGCAAAAATCATGGAACGATCGAACAGGTCAATCGCACCACAAACGAAATTCGTACTGCTTTTAAACACCGGGAATACTCTTAGATGTCGCACAAGCATTTGACCGAGTCTGGCTGGAAGGACTAATGTACAAGCGGAAGCAGTTTCCGCAGAATACTCACAAAGTGTTCGAATCTTATCTCTTCAAAAGAGTGTTCTCAATCAGGTGTAGCAGTTCGACTTCACACGACCGCGTCATCAATGCTGGAGTCCCCCAAGGAAGTGTGCTTGGCCCCGTTCTTTACATCCTATATACAGCAGACATCCATACAAACTATCAGCTCACAACCTCTACGTTTGCTGACGATACCGCAATACTCAGCCGATCCAAATGCCCATCAAATGCAACAAAAAAACTTGACTGTCATCTTAAAACAGTGGAAAGATGGTTTGCGGACTGGCGCATTAAGATAAACGAGACCAAAAGCAGACATGTAACATTCACACTGAATAGACAAAACTGCCCACCATGTACCCTAATTAATACATTCATCCCAGAATCAGACGTAGTAACATATCTCGGGGTTCACCTAGATAGACGCCTTACCTGGCGGCGACATATAAAATCTTAAAGGACTCATATGAAGCTTAAAGCAGGCAATCTTCACTGGCTCATTAATTAATCTATCTTAATCTAATTTATATAAGATTTGAATAATTATTGTTAGTCTCATAATAAGAGAAGATCCAATAAATAACGCAATAAGCTTGAAAAAAAAAATGTTTGATGCCACGCCCACCGCCCCCGAAAATTATTAAGCGAAGTATTGAACTTATAAAGTTCTGCTTTGGTATGTGAATGAAATATGAACATATCCTCCAAACTACAATCCGATAGGACCAATAACACAAAAGTTATTAAAGTCAACGTTTTCAGTACAAATGTTCGGTACGAGCAGCAGCCGGCGCGCTGTTTTGAGCAATTGACGTCGACGTCGACGTCGCGAGCGAGTAAGCTATATGTAGAAGAAGTATTTGTGCAGAATTTCTGTTTGAAATTATGAGTGTGGTTACACGTTTGTAACGGATTTTAAAAATTGGGAGAAGGGTATCTTACTGTCGGTCGCCCGACTGTAGCCTTAACCACTTGTTATACCCTTGCAGAGGGTATGATAATTTTAGCCAGAAGCTTGCAACGCACCTTAGGAGACATCTCCGATATATATATTCTGAATCAGCATCACCTGAGGAGTCGAAAATTGGATGTCCGTCTGTCCGTCCGTCCGTCCGCCCGTCCGTCCGTCCGTCCGTCCGTCTGTTGCAACGCAAACTAGTCTCTCAGTTTTTGAATTATCTTCATGAAACTTGGCACTCAAGCTTTTTATTGCTGTACGCTGTAATTAAGTCGGAACGAGCCAGATCGGATCGATATATCGTATAGCTGTCATAGATTTCTGTCGTTTTTCAAGATATTGCAACAAGATTTGGTAAATCTTATTCTTATTACGTTCTTACGTTCTTATTGAGCTATTTTCATGAAACTTTGCTCACAAGCTTCTTATTTCTGCCCTCTTTAAATAAGTCAGAACGGGCCAGATCGGTCCGATATATCGTATAGCTGTCAAGGAGCCTATCGGCCGATTTTCGTTATATTTCAAGATATAGCTATCAGGCTAACCACATCCATATCTAAGTGTAATAAAGTTTCATCAAAATCGAACTTTTATAACTATTTTGTATAACTGCAAGGGTTTAAAACTTTCGGCAAGCCGAAGGTAGCCTTGCTTTCTTGTTTTTTTCTTATATTTCTTTTAAGTTTAGTTAGGCCTGTAGAGATCACACTAAGCTGTTATAAATAATAACGTTTTTTCATATGCGTAATTATTATGTGTCTGCACTTAGCGTCTATCTGCACTTAGCTTCTATCTGCACTTAGCGTCTATCTGCACTTAGCGTCTGTTGTGTGCAACGGCGAATATCGTCCGCGGAACTATCGTCTGCTTTCGACGGTAGCCAAATCGGGCTCATATCGCTGAGGCTGCGTGGCCACACCTACTCCCCCCTCATTGACTTCGTCGGCAGGAGAAGGGAACGAGATCCGTTCCGGAAGCTGCATATACGTTGTAGGCGGTGAAGCTGCAGACTATGATGCTTCTTAATTTGGTAATGGGCTAGCAGACTCATCATTGCTGGGCTAAGTGTGTGTGCGTTGGCTAGGAATGCAGGCTTTTTCGCTTTTTCTTCTCCGTTTATGCTTATTATATAAACCTTATCGTCGACGCGGCGTATGCCTTCGTATGGACCTGTGTAAGGCTGCTCCAGTGGTTTTTTAATTGATGCAAATGTGCGTGCCTGAAAATGTGCGTGCATGTGTTAAGGTCCTTAGCGAAGAACATCTGTGGCATGGAATGATGAGCTGCAGGCGTGGCTCTAATAGTTCGAATATGTTGACAGAGTGTTCCGTACACCGCATGAGCGACGTACCGAAAAGACAAATCCATTGCGTAAATAAGGCGGATGCAACTGTTTCTGGTGACATGTTCGAAAGTGGGATCGCCAGTGGCCATCTGCTGAATCGATCGATTATTGTGAGGCAGTAACACAAGTTGTTAACTTGAGGCAGCTCTTTAAGAACCAAGAAGATGTGATCGAAACGCTGATCCGGGATATCAATCTGTCAAAAGGTGTGCGTGTGTGTCGATGAATTTTGGCACGCTGACACGGTATACATTGTCGGCACTACATTACGACATTACGATTCATGCCTGGCCAAACAAATTGCTGATTCAATAATCGCGCAGTTGTCCGACCGATTGGGTGAGCCAGGTTGTGGATTGCGTCAAATGCGCGCTGTCGTAAAGTGCCAGAAATGTACGGACGAGCATGTCCTGTTGATGTTTTGCACAAGATGCGGTATTGCTCAATGTCCAGAGTTTGGAGGTTCAAAGATGTATCTTGTACAAGTACTGATGTATCTTTGTACTGAAAACGTTGACTTGAATAACTTCGGTGTTATCAGTCCGATCGGATTGTAATTTAGAGAATATGTTTATATTGCATTTAGCTTTATACATACCGAAGCAGAACGTTATGCGTTTTATACATTGCTTCATAATCGCAAATAACCGATTTGCGGGGGCGGTGGGCGTGGCATCAAACATTTGATAGAAACTTGATCTGCCTATGGTTTATAGGAACCTTCATGCCAAATTTGGTATCTCTAGCTTTTTATACCCTTGCAAAGGGTATATTAATTTTAGCCAGAAGTTTGCAACGCACAGTAATATATTCTGAATCAGCATCACCAGAGGAGTCAAAAAATGGATGTCCGTCTGTCCGTCCGTCCGTCCGTCCGTCCGTCTGTTGCAACGCAAACTAGTCTCTCAGTTTTTGAGCTACCTTCATGAAACTTGGCACTCAAGCTTCTTATTGCTGTGCGCTGTAAATAAGTCGGAACGAGCCAGATCGGACCGATATATCGTATAGCTGTCATAGAAGCTATCGGCCGATTTTTGTTGTTTTTCAAGATATTGCAACAAGATTTGACAAATCTTATTCTTATTACGTTCTCAATGTGCTGTCAAAATTGTATAAAAATCGGACCACTATAACATATAGCTGCCATAGGAACAATCGGCTGAAATCAGCAAACCTGTTTTGTTTTTGGAAATACCGCACATTATCAATACTTTTTAATGTTATACAGTAACCCGCCTTTAGTTTTTCCATTTAAATATCTTAGACGTTTATATTATATAGCTGTTATAGGAACAATCAGTCAGTCCGTCTGTCTGTTGCAACGCAAATTAGTCCCCCAGTTATTGAGCTATCTTCATGAAACTTTGCTCACAAGCTTCTTATTTCTGCCCTCTTTAAATAAGTCGGAACGGGCCAGATCGGACTGATATATCGTATAGCTGTTATGGAGCCTATCGGCCGATTTTGTTATATTTCAAGATATAGCTATCAGGCTTACCACATCCAAATCGAAATTTTATAACTTATAACGATCAACGATCGGCATAATGAAGGTTCTTGTTGCAATTTTATGAAAATCTGAGTACTATTGCATGTAGGTGTTAAACAAAAAATCATATAGCTGTTATTCAAACTTTCAAATCTTTCCAAATTAAAATTTTATGACCAACAGATCCTTTACAACACAAAGACATTCGACCAAATGCTGTTTCTAAGAATGGTATACTGTTATATGCAAAACAAAATATATCGTTACAGTTGATAATGTAAGAAATATATACCAGCCCATAACATTTAAATACTTGCATACAATAGTCATAGTTGTTTATAGGAATCCAGCTTTTCCTATTACAAGGTTTCGAAATGAAATCAGAAATGATGTTGAAAGGCTAAAGTCAGCTGAAAATAATACAAAATTGGTAATATTAGGAGATTTTAACATTTGCCGATCAACAACCACTGATCAGCTCGAGTCTACTTTAAATAATAACAACAAAATGTGCCAACAACAAAACATTTAACTCAAATTGATTGGATATTTTGTGATAACACAGTAAGCGGTGCTGCCGCAATCACTTATCAAACTCCATATAGTCACCATGACGGCGTGTTCCTTAGCTATAATCACTAATTTAATAATTTATTTTTAAATATTTAGTTAATTAATTTATTTTATTATTGTAAATAAAGAATATATGTGCAATGTTGTATTTTGTATAACTGCAAGGGTATGAAACCTTCGGCAAGCCGAAGGTAGCCTTGCTTTCTTGTTTATATATAGTATAACTGCAAGGGTATAAAACCTTCGGCAAGCCGAAGGTAGCCTTGCTTTCTTGTTTAATAGCTGAGATCTTTTGTCTCATACAGACGGACAGACGGACATGTCTCAATCGACTTGGCTAGTGATCCTGAGCAAGAATATATATACTTTATGGGGTCTGCCACGCCTCCTTATGCCTGTTACATACATTTTGCACAAAGTTAGTATACCCTTTTCAGACCATTTTCAATGGTCGAAGGGTATAAATATAAAATTAATAATTCACCTACAGGCTTTTCTCGTTTTTTAGCTGCTCGTTTAAATTTTTCAGTACTGAACGCGAAATGTTATAAAAACTATTTAGCCGTTGTAGGACTCAGTTTCTAGTGAACCCTAAATAGTTTTATAGTTTTGTTAACATGAAGCGTAAGTCATCGGTTAAACCTTTAAAGTTGTTTTTTGAAAATTCTATAGGAGACACCAGCCAAGCCATGGCCGACATGTATGCAAAGTTTTTTCAAACCACGTACTCGCCTTCTACTCAAAATGTTCATTTTTATCCATATAACATTCCCTGTTCAAATGGTATCTCCAGTCCTATTCTAAACGAAATTTCACTTGTTAAGGATCTTCACTCGGTTAAACCAGTTTTTTCTCCAGGTCCCGACGGTGTTCCCGCTTGTGTACTTCGGTTCTGTGCTCACTCTCTAAGTAAGCCAGGTCCCGACGGTGTTCCCGCTTGTGTACTTCGGTTCTATGCTCACTCTCTAAGTAAGCCATTTCTCAAACTGTTCTCGCTGTCCTTAGATACATCATCCTTTCCTTCTATATGGAAGGAATCATTTATTATCCTATTGATTAAGAAAGGCAGCAAGTCTGATGCAAGCAATTATAGGGGTATCTCTAAATTGTCGGCTGTACCCAAATTCTTCAAGAATGTCTTAACTCCTCACTTGCAACATTTCTGTAGATCCGTATCGCCTTCTCTATCACGGATTTATGAAACGTCGATCAACTACGGCGAATTTGCTTGAGCTGACATCCTTTGTTATAAAAGGTTTTCAGGAAAATCTTCAAACTGATGTTATATATACTGATTTCAGTAAAACATTTGACTCATTAAATCATTCCCTTCTTGCACATAAACTCAACCTCTTAGGGTTCTCACCACAACTACTTAGTTGGATTGTGAGTTATCTGACTGACAGAACTCAAAGAGTCCTCTTTAATAACGTTCGTTCAGACCTTCTCTTCGCCACATCTGGTGTTCCTCAGGGTAGCCATTTAGGCCCCCTCCTCTTTACGCTTTTCATCAATGACCTACCTCTGGTCGTACATAACTCCCGTACTCTCATGTATGCGGATGATGTAAAGCTTCGTTATCAATATAAAGATGACCACTGTCACTCTAACCTACAAGCCGACTTAAATAGTTTTCACTCTTGGTGTTGTGCAAATTTCTTAAACCTGAACAGCTCTAAATGCAAGCTGATGACATTCTCCCGAGCCAGTCCAACGTATGTTTCTTATACTCTTTGTGGCTGTGAATTAGATAGAATCAACTTAGTTGATGATCTGGGGGTCCGATTGGACCGAAAATTAAGATTTTCCGAACATATTTCTAATATGGTCAATAAAGCCACGGGTGTTCTTGGCTTTATTAAGAGGTGGTCTAAGGAGTTTGACGATCCTTATGTAACAAAGACCCTCTATACTTCATTTGTTCGTATTAATACTCTTGTTTAGGATCACTGCCGAATCGATCGAAACATGTCTGTCCATATGTATCAGCGCCTGATTCTCAGCTTTTAAGAAAGCCAGAGACTCAAAATTTGCCATTTAGATAGATTTCTGCATATCCAAGGTAGTTAACGTTTCTTTTCAAATTTTGGGTACCACACTCAACGCGTCCATAAATCAGCAATTTGTGATTATTAAGCGAATACTTTGCTTACAGTTATAGTTTTCTACTTTGGAATACAAAACAAGTGGAATACAAAACAGCAACGCTCGTAAAGAGTAAAGCGACACGACGCAACGTCGACGTCGGCGTCGACTGCTCTAAGCAGCGCGCAAGCTGCTGCTCGTACCGAACATTTGTACTGAAAACGTTGACTTGAATAACTTCTGTGTTATTGGTCGATTGTAATTTGGAGAATATGTTCATATTGCATTTAGCTTTATACATGCCAAAGCAGAACGTTATGCGTTTAATATTTTGCTTAATAATCGCAAATAACCGATTTGCGGGGGCGGTGGGCGTGGCATCAAACATTTGATATAAACTTGATCTGCCTATGATTTATAGAAACCTTCATGCCAAATTTGGTATCTCTAGCTTTTTTAATAGCTGAGATCTGTTGTCTCATACAGACGGACAGACAGACGGACATGTCTCAATCGACTTGGCTTGTGATCCTGAGCAAGAATATATATACTTTATGGGGTCTGCCACGCCTCCTTATGCCTGTTACATACATTTTGCACAAAGTCAGTATATCCTTTTTTGACCATTTTCAATGGTTGAAGGGTATAAAAACGATAAGAAACTTTCTATAAATTTCCGTTGGGACAATAAACATAGACGATATGTAAATGAATTATCGTCATTTAAAATTTTTTTTATTATATTAACAATTTTGTTTTAATCTGTATATATTCTTTTTGGTATATAGAAATAATGCGAAAATCCGTGGCCTCTTACAGTCACCGTGTGGCTGTAGCCTTTCCAACTAGTTTTGGTTTTATGCAATACTTTTTTTTTAAATCAGTGTTAGCGAAGTACTTTGCAAATTCATGGCGCACGGCTGAATCAAAGTTTTAGAAGCAAAACAAGTAGCTAAGGCTACAGTCGGGCGCCCGACAGTAAGATACCCTTCTCCCAATTTTCTAAATCCGTTACAAACGTGTAACCACACTCATAATTTCAAACAGAGAATTCTGCACAAATACTTCTACTACATATAGCTTACTCGCTCGCACTCACACAGCGACGCGCGTAAAGAGTAAAGCGACACGACGCAACGTCGGCGTCGACTGCTCTAAGCAGCGCGCAAGCTGCTGCTCGTACCGAACATTTGTACTGAAAACGTTGACTTTAATAACTTCTGTGTTATTGTCCGATCGGATTGTAATTTGGAGGATATGTTCATATTGCATTCAGCTTTATACATACCAAAGATTAACTTTATACATTTATTACTTTGCTTAATAGTCGTAAATTACCGATTTGCGGGGGCGGTGGGCGTGGCATCAAATATTTGACATAAACTTCATCTGCCCCGGATATATAGGAATCTTCATACCAAATTTGGTGTCTCTAGCTGTTTTAATAGCTGATATCTGTTGTCTCAAACAGACAGACGGACATGGCTCAATCGACTCGGCTAGTGATCCTGAGCAATAATATATGTATACACTTAATGATGTCTGCCACGGCTCCTTATGCCTGTTACATACATTTTGCACAAAGTTAGTATACCCTTTTTTGACGGTCGAAGGGTATAAATATAAATGCAGTAAGTCGCTCTTAGCCTGGCGCGCGGTCGGACTTTACAGTCTTGAAAGCGAAATGTTATAAGAACTATTTTACTCGTTGTAAGATTCAGCTTCAGATAGCGACCAAGCCATGGCCGATCTGTTTGCAAAGTTTTTTTTTAAACGACTTACTCACCTTCTACACATTATACTCACTTTTATCCATACAACATTTCAAGTTTAAATAGAATCTTCTCTCCCTTTTTAAACGAAAGTTCACTTGTCAAGAATCTTTATTTAGTTAAGCCAGTTTTTTCACCAGGCCCTGACGGTGTTCCCGCTTGTATACTTCGGTTCTGTGCCAACTCCTTAAGTAAGCTATTGCTCTAACTATTTTCGTTTTCACTCTTTCCTTCTATTTGGAAGGAATCTATTATTATTCCCTTGCTTAAAAAGTCTGAAGCAAGCAATTATAGAGGTATCTCTAAATTGTCGACTATACCTAATTTTTTTGAGAATGTTATAACTTCTCACCCGAACATTTCTGTAGATTCGTTATTTCGCCTGCTCAACACGGATTTATTAAACGTCGTTCAACTACGACGAATTTGCTTGAGCTTACAACCTTTGAGCTATCTGACTGACAGAACTCAAAGAGTCCTCTTTAATAACGTTCTTTCAGACATTTGTGGCGAGCGACCTCTGTCGATCTACAGGCTATATACGCGAATTGAGTGGGGTGCAGAGGGTTATTTTTTTGCGGAGAGCACCGAATGTACATGTCTTAAAGCCTTTCCGCAGTCTTGAGCAGAAAGGAGGTAAGACTGATCGGCCGGTAGGACTATGGCTGGTCAAGAAGACGATTCCCCTGTTTGGGAATAAATACCACATTGACTCTCCTCCAAGAGTTGGGTATATGGAGAGGGGAATAATGTCTTAACTCTCCCCGTCTTATTCCTAGAATTTGCTGATTGCATTTTACTATATTTTCGACCTTTATATCATTTATTATATCTCCTACTTTTAAAGTTTTTAGTAATATTGGGACACATAACTCATTAGCAATTAATGGGATATTGATCATGTATAGAATGTTTTTATTGTTAGTCACTATTTATACCCTTCGACCATTGAAAATGGTCAAAAAAGGGTATACTAACTTTGTGCAAAATGTATGTACGAGTAACAGGCATAAGGAGGCGTGGCAGACCCCATAAAGTATATATATTCTTGCTCAGGATCACTAGCCGAGTCGATTGAGACATGTCCGTCTGTCTGTCCGTCTGTCCGTCTGTTTGTTTGAGACAACAGATCTCAGCTATTAACAAGAAATCAAGGCTTCCTTCGGCTTGCCGAAGGTTTCATACCCTTGCAGTTATACAAAATATAAAATATCTTTGGATTGCTGCTGGTTTCTGTAGTTTTTATTGAACAATTATAACAGTACATCGATTATATCAACCTCTTATAATTTCGAATACTCAGCCTCCTCATCACGGCAAGGTCGCAATCCTCGAGGAGGAATATTTACAATACCTTAAACAACATTGCACATATATTCTTTATTTACAACAATAAACTAAATTAATTACGAGGGTCGTTTGATAAGTCCGTGACTTTTTGAATAAAATATATTTTTTTCGTCAAAGAAGCGTTTTATTTCTCAACATAATCTCCTTTTAGCTCTATACATTTAGTCCAGCGTTTTTCCAATTTTTTTATTCCTTCCAAATAATAGGTTTTCTCAAGGCCCTCAAAATAGTCGTTTGTTTCTGTGATGACCTCTTCATTTGACTCGAATCTCTTACCGCCGAGCCATTTCTTCATGTTTGGAAACAAAAAATAGTCACAGGGGGCTAAATCTGGAGAATATGCTGGATGGGGTAGCAGTTCGTAGCCCAATTTATGAAATTTTGCCATGCTGACTACACACGTGTGCACCCGTGCATTGTCCTGATGGAACAGCACTTTTTTTTTCGCCAAATGCGGTCGTTTCTGCTTCAAATCAATATCGAATCTGTCCAAAAGCTCTGAATAATATTCGCCGGTGATCGTTTTACCCTTTTCAAGGTAATCGATGTGAATGATACCTTGTGCATCCCAAAAAACTGTGGCCATGACCTTGTTGGCCGACAGACCCACCTTGGCCTTCTTTGGTGCACGTTCACCCGGAGAAACCCACTGTCTTGATTGTTCTTTGGTCTCTGGTGTGGTGTGGTGGATCCATGTTTCGTCTACGGTAACGAAACGGCGCAAAAATTCGTTTGGATTGCGGTTGAACATCGCCAAACACTCCTTTGAAATGGTCACACGGTTGCGCTTATGGTCGTGTGTGAGCAATCGCGGCACCCATCGCGCGGAAAGCTTTTTCATGTCCAAATATTCATGTAAAATGTGATGTACCCGTTCAGTTGAGATGCCTACAGCCTCAGCTACCTCACGCACTTTCATTCTCCGATCATCCAATATCATTCCATGGATTTTGTCGACGATTTCTGACATGACGACCTCTTTTGGGCGACCTGAACGTTCGGCATCACTTGTACTGGTACGACCACAACGGAATTCAGTAAACCATTTCTTAACCATTGAAATTGATGGTGCAGAGTCCCCATAATATTTATCAAGTCTTTCCTTGGTTTCGGTGATGGATTTTTTACGCAAAAAATAATGCTAAATTAGCACACGAAATTCACTTTTTTCCATTTTCGTTAAAATTCACGAGATCGTCTGCTTTCAATGCCTATAAAACGCAAACCAAAAAACGCAGCTTTCTCAAAATTTTACAGTCAGCTGTTAATCGATAACTGCTGACAGGAGCAGTGTTGTATTTAGAGCAGGTGCGCGGCAAATACAAAAAGTCACGGACTTATCAAACGACCGACTAAATATTTAAAAATAAATTATTAAATTAGTGATTATAGCTAAGGAGCACGCCGTCATGGTGACTATATGGAGTTTGATAAGTGATTGCGGCAGCACCGCTTACTGTGATATCACAAAATATCCAATCAATTTGAGTTAAATGTTTTGTTGTTGGCACATTTGACTATGGATATAATCCCTTATTATTTAAAGTAGACTCAAGTTGATCAGTGGTTGTTGATCGGCAAATGTTAAAATCTCCTAATATTACCAATTTTGTATTATTTTCAGCTGACGTTAGCCTTTCAACATCATTTTTGATTTCATTTCGAAACCTTGTAATAGGAAAAGCTGGATTCCTATAAACAACTATGACTATTGTATGCAAGTATTTAAATGTTATGGACTGGTATATATTTCTTACATTATAAACTGTAACTGTTTCATATAAGAATGTTATGTTTTCCGATATATTTTGTTTTGCATATATCAGTATACAATTCTTAGAAACAGCATTTGGTCGAATGTCTTTGTGTTGTAAAGGATCTGTTGGTCATAAAATCTAAATTTGGAAAGTTCTCTTACAAAAATGCATTTGAATAACAGCTATATGATTTTTTGTTTAACAGCTACATGTAATAGTACTCAGATTTCCAAAAAATTGCAATAAGTTATAAAAGTTCGATTTGGATGTGGTAAGCCTGATAGATATATCTTGAAATATAACGACAATCGGCCGATAGGCTCCATAACAGCTATACGATATATCAGTCTGATCTGGCTCGTTCCGACTTATTTAAAGAGGGCAGAAATAAGAAGCTTGTGAGCAAAGTTTCATGAAGATAGCTCAATAACTGGGGGGACTAATTTGCGTTGCAACAGACAGACAAAATATTAATTTTAGCCAAAAGTTTGCAACGCACCTTAGGACACATCTCCGACCCTATAAAGTATATATATTCTGAATCAGCATCACCAGAGGAGTTGAAAAATGGATGTCCGTCTGTCCGTCCGTCCGTCCGTCTGTTGCAACGCAAACTAGTCTCTCAGTTTTTGAGCTATCTTCATGAAACTTGGCACACTAGCTTCTTATTGCTGCACGCTGTAAATAACTCGGAACGAGCCAGATCGGACCGATATATCGTATAGCTCTCATATCTATGACGGCCGATTTTTGTTGTTTTTCAAGATATTGCAACAAGATTTTATTTTATTTTTATTTTATTTTTATTTTATCTTATTCTTATTACGTTCTTAATGTTCTGTCAAAATCGTATCAAAATCGGACCACTATAACATATAGCTGCCATAGGAACAATCGGCCGAAATCAGGGTTTTTGTATGCAAACAGAAACCAGCAGCAATCCAAATGTATATTATATTTAGTATAACTGCAAGGGTATAAAACCTTCGGCAAGCCGAAGGTAACCTTGCTTTCTTGTTTTATATTATTTTTATGAACCACTTTTCCTGAACGAGTTTTAATTGTTGTGTTTCTGTCTTCTGCAACTATTTCTTTTCTGTATTTTGACGACAATTTGGAACCTAACCTTTTATCGATCCTAATATAGACTACGTCACCTTCGATGTATGGCTTTGTGGGAGATTTCTTTGTATTGTGGTATAGTAAAATAAATAATAGTTTCTTCCTGTTTATTTTTCAATTTTTGGATGACCTCTTTGCGTGCCGAATCTAGTGTTTGGGGGTCTGTGATTTGTCGGTGGCCGAAAAATATGTCTATTGGTTTTGCTTTAGTGGTTGAGTGGACAGATGCATTGTATGGTACTCTTGAACGGCTTTGAAGATTATTTCTTCGAATGTGGCCGCGCCAGAGTCTTTGCTCAAGCATTTCATAATTTCTGTTAGAGTCGAGTGAAATCTCTCGACTTGACCGTTACTGGTAGAGGAATAGGGTGGTGTCGTGTAGACAGATGCTTTTAGCTGTTCTTGCAGCAAAATTTTATGTTGGCGGAGTTAAATGCTTTCTCGTTGTCCATAACGATCAACTTAGGCATACCGAAGGCTATCATTATTTCCGTTAACGGGTGTTTCAAGTCCTCTGAGGCTTTAGATTTTAGCAGTTTAATTTGGGCGTATTTAGAAAATTTGTCTATGGCTGTGAGTACCAATTGCTTTTGTGTTGTGTAAATGTCTATATGGATAACCGGGATAAGTAGGTATGGGAGTTGGTTGGATTTCTCCGTTGTTCGGGTTTATATCATACTTGAATAGTTTGCAAATTTTGCATGCCTTCGCTGTCGTCTTGCTGCGCGGCCTATTCTTCAGAAGCAGTCCAACAGGCGTCCAACGCGGGGCCCACGCTCTCAATTAGACCCCACCAAGTCTATGCTGTTCCGGTGGAATTTGCCTGAGGTCTTAGGCTTGCCGTCCTACTTCGATTTTGTTTTGGCCTCCTCTCGGCCTTGGGTCGGTAACGTCGCGGGCCAACTGGAATGTTCGCCAAAAGTCAATGCCTAGGTATGCGTTTTGGTCCAAGTATGGGCATATATAACATGTTATTGTCTTTTTCGTCCCCTTGTACTCCACAGGCAACTTAACACGTCCGATTATAGACCGGTCCTCTCCTCCTGCTGTACGCACCTTGGAAAAATAATGCGTCATTGGCACTCCCAATTGATCCACCAGTTCCCGACTCCCGCGTCCAAGGATGCTTACGGATGCTCCGGAGTCCAGAAGCCCGACGATGCGCTCGCCATGCACCGAGATTTCGGCAAATGGTCTGGGATCTTTCGTGGTGTTGCGTAACACGGCAGCAGCCACCTCTCTACGCGTCGTTTGCCGCTGCTTGAAGCGTAGCCTCGCCTTCTGGACGCGAACGGACACGCGTCGCTTCCCAGACAATTGGTGGTGTTGACTGATCCTGTTCTTAACCTCGAGGTATTGGCGCATCCTTTCTTCTACTATACTTGGTACTATACTTTCGTCTATGTCCTTACCTTTTATTGTTTGTGTGTATATTCCAGGCTTCTTGGCATTTTTCTCCCACTGTTGATGTTCCTTTACGGGCGTGTACCTCCCGTCTTGGTCACGCCCGGGCGTCCGTTTCCCGCACAATTTTGACATTTCGGCGTCACTGTTCCAGGCTTGCCGCATCGGTAGCAAAACAGCTGTCGTGTTATCGATCCGCATTCTCGGAACGTGTGGCCAGTCACGCCACAATTCCAGCACACCGGCCTATCTGGAGCCTTCGGCTGCCATTTGTGCAGCTCCTCCACATCCTGGATTGGCGTCACCTCGGTATCTGGCACGATCACCTCATGGACACGGGGCTTGAAAGAGGTGGGAGGCACTGGCTGTTGCGCATAAGGAGTGCGTCCTCGTCGCCCGAAACTGCGCTCCACTTCTGCTGCCTCATCCCGCAGCTCATCTACGGTAAATATGTCCATAGCGTAGACATAACGTGCGACACTCTCTTTGAGACCCTTCTTTATTACCTTTACCAGGTGTCTCTCCGCCATGGGCTTGTTAAGCCTCGACGCCAGTCTCCGCGTGTGGTGGATGTAGTCCTCTACACTCTCCCCGGCCTGCTGTTCCCGTTGCAGGAGCTCGTGCATCCGATCATGCTCCGTTTGGTGGCTGCGGAATCGATCAAGCAGAGCCTGACGCAGTTGTGTCCAGCTGGTGATGGTGGAGTGTCTGACGTGGACCCAATACCACTCTCTCGCCCTCCCAGCCAGCAGAATGTGGAACGTGCGCAGGATTTCCGCCCATGGACACCGGTATTGCCTCTGCAGGAACTCCAGACGGAAGATGAAGTCTTCCACGGAGTTGTATCGGTCCTCCGCGTCGAAGGATAATCCCCACCGCTCCACTCGGGCGTAGGGCATCGGATGCGGAACATTGGCGTACGTTGGCTCGCCGCGTGGATAGTCTGGAGCTATCCTTTCATTTGGCGACACGCGCTGTTGGCCCTCTCGGTGTGTGTATCTTGGTCACGGTTCCGGGCTGCCGCTGTCTCTTGCCAACTTTTTTGGCGGAATCTTGGGTGGCCACATCGGTGCGCGTGCGTCTTTGGGTGCACTGCGCTTGGGAATGGCTCCTTGGAGGATTTGCGCTCCCTCTCTGGATGAGTTGTGCATATCCCATATCGGATCCCGCTCCACAGGTCGCTCAACTGGCGCCGTCGCGGCAATCAATGGCCTAATGGTGTCGTTCACCATTTTCATTAGGTCAAGATTGCTCTGACGGAGATGATCCCTCAAGGCTTGCCCGATTTCCGCGTCCAAAAATTGCCGGTAAGTGTGTGTTGCTGATGCTAATGCCACATTAACTGCCGATTTAACCACGCTGTCCAAATTTTCTTTCAGCGCGTCTGGCTGTTTCCCGGATAATTCTGGAACTGTGCCCTCCTTGCTCTCTGTCGGAAGCTCTGCGCGCAATTGGCTCTGGATTTGGGCTATCCTGCTTGGTGTCCGACTGAGCCCTCCCGTTGCCAACGCCATCTGAGGATCAACTGCCCCGTCTCCATCAGTGGACCATGTCACGTCCCACGCCTCTGGCACTGGCCCCTTAGACCGCAGGTGATGCCCGCCAACATCTCTCTCTTCATTTGTACTCATTTTCTTTTTATTTCGTTCCAGGGTAGCGTGCAACCCCAAAATTTACTTTTAAGTTACTTTACTTTAATTTTGTAATACTTGTGTGTGTGTGTATAAGCAAAAATGTATATGTGTGTATCTTAATATTAATAATTTGTAATTTCTATGTTTATATCTAAGAATTACTATAATTAAATAATAAATATTATATGTTGACCTAAAATTATTATTAGAAAAGTTTTGTAATTATGTTGATAATAAATTTAAATAACATGAAACAAAAAAATAATTTAATTAAATAAATGCAAAAATATAATGTATATAACGTAATAACGAAGTGTAAACAAATTTTAAGTTTTTTATGTTTTCCGACGGATCAAAAATAGGGAGATGGAACGACTTGTCGCCGGTGGACTCTATTACGATATTTGCGCTTTTTGGCCTTGCTGTGTTGGACAAAACAAAACACACTGCCGTTCGTCAACTGGTCTAACTGTCACGCGTGTTGACAGTTGCCAGTTAAAGACGCGGCTGGTGTTCGATTGGCTCTGCTTTCACTGGGCGTGCGTCTCATTAATCCGTGAGGCGGTGCAGCGCGTATTGCCTTAGGCATTAACGGGTCACCTGTCCCTCATGAAGCCACGTTGGCCGGACTTATGAGACTGGCGACCAGCGAAGGCAGGCGATCTACTACTTTAAAAAGGGGGAAAAAAAATAACGAAAAAGTCACATTTACATGCAACACATATGGATATTGGACACGGCCCAGAGCAAGTCCGCGGCACAAAGTTTTCACCACCACTGGTAGAACATGACTCGCGGCCTGCCTGGCAACATGCCTCAACATCCAAATACCTCTACTTACTGATGTTTCTCAGTCTACAACTCCCTGCGCAAACGTGAATTCAAATTCAACGTGCCGCAGTTTGTTGTAGACTAAGTCACATCAGCTAAGCTGTAGTGAGGTGTCTACATACCGCTGGCAGTCAATTTTCAGCAAAGATTTCGGCACAGAATTAACTGGCCTACATCTTTGCTCCTTTTTGAAATTGGGCGCCATTATGTTACGGACTGCTTTTTTCGTCAGGGCCGCGCCCGCTAGCTCAGCAGCACTTGGGGAGGGGTTTTTCCTCCAGCCCTGCAGTCCGCACCAAATATCGACTAACATCGGTATTTAACACACAAAAAAACATCACTAACAAAAAGGTAAACAAACCAAACAGTAAAAACAGACAAATACTGCACATATTTTTACATTTGTTGATTTATTTACAGGAACAGCTACTCTACGGGGGACAAACAACACTCAACAAAGCCATTGGTGACTGCCAAGTCACCGCGCATCCACCCAACCATGTGATGCTCCTGCTCAGGAGTTTCGGAGCATCACCCTATAAATCGCGGAGTCCGTCCTGGCCTACATAGGCCGCCCCATCTCCCCCATAAAGGTAATTTAGTACATGATAAATTTAAACATTTATTTAATGCTAACAAACCTCACTTTCATAACTAACCCCCACGTGGGAACCTGAACACTAAAATACTAACAGAAAAATTAAGGCTAATAACAATAATGATTATAACTATATCTAATGGGACATTTTTATATTATTTTAGGTGCTGCTCCCGGGCGTGGAGAGCCGCCTGACAAGAAAAATATATAAGGCCTGCAGCCAAGGACGATGCCCGCGGCAGCCGTTGCTGGTGATGCAGTGCAGCGTAGGATCACTGCGGCAGCCGTTGCTGGTGCTGCAGTGGCAGAGCAGGATCACTGCGGCAGCCGTTGCTGGTGCCGCACGTCTTGCAAAGATTTTGCAAAATAGGCCCTGGCGGATCCTCGCAAGGAACAGACTTACCAGGGCAGGTAGGCGTTCGTTGCCGAGATGTCCAGGAATCGCTTCTGCACACACACAAAATATTAATTTAATAAATAATTATAATTTTCAACAAAAATGTAACACGCACTTAATTATTTGCAGATTCTATCTGCGCTGACCGCTCGCTCAAAGGCAACTGAAGAGTCGGCCGCCCTTGAAAGAGATATTGGCGGTCATATGCCTGGGCATTCGGGCAGCTACCGACGGTTCAAACGGCGCTTGGCCCAACGGGAACCTTGGGTCAGTGACCGTCTTGGCTGTTAACAGGCCCAAGCCTCGTAAAGGCTCGCACTGCTTGCTCCGCCAGCCGATGTTTTGTACCAGGGCAGCTGTGTTCATCGATACACACCCATCGATACTTCCAATGATCACAGCTGTTCCGCAGAATGCAACAACATATATTCCTTATTTACAATAATAAAATAAATTAATTAACCTAATATTTAAAATAAATAAATAAATTATTTAATTAGTGATTATAGCTAAGGAACACGCCGTCATGGTGACTATATGGAGTTTGATAAGTGATTGCGGCAGCACCGCTTACTGTGTTATCACAAAATATCCAATCAATTTGAGTTAAATGTTTTGTTGTTGGCACATTTTGTTGTTATTATTTAAAGTAGACTCGAGCTGATCAGTGGTTGTTGATCGGCAAATGATAAAATCTCCTAATATTACCAATTTATTTTCAGCTGACGTTAGCCTTTCAACATCATTTCTGATTTCATTTCGAAACCTTGTAATAGGAAAAGCTGGATTCCTATAAACAACTATGACTATTGTATGCAAGTATTTAAATGTTATGGACTTGTAGTCGCCGGGCTTATCGGCGATGAATATGTATATTAAAAGGCACAGCTTTAAATATTATAATCACTTTTTATTAAATTAAGTTCTTTTCCTTGTGCACGGGCGCAGCGTCAGGTTAAGAATGGCATGTTCGCTAACATCAGCTTTTAATGTTAAGCTATGTCCGTATACATGTGAATGGCAATGTACAACACTAGAGCTAGACCGGCACACTACAGTTCGGCCGTCCTGACACTCAAATTGCCCTCAATTTGCCGACAGTATTAACTAATTTAAGGTATACAATATTTTCTAAGTAAAAAAAATTCTAAAATACAAAATCTTATTCTAGATACTCAACATCAGTGTACAAAGGTTCAATTTCTAATCTTATCAGTGTTTCTTCAGGATTCTCATCAATAATTAAATCCGCAGATTCTGACACCCATTTTTTAAGTTTACTAGCCTCGAGTATTCCATTATACGGCATTTGCGTAATTTGACAACCATCCACATCACGCACTACATATCGGTCATGAGGCAATACTTTATCAATAACATATGGCCCACGATATTTCGGTTCTAATTTTTTGTTCATTCCTGGAGTTGTGCTGATATGTCTTATTGCAACGTACTCCCCTTTTTCAAAGGTTTCCGCAGGTGAATTATACTTCAGAAACTGAGTCATATTTTGCTCTTGTGATTTTAAAATATTCTTCGACGCTTGTTCCCTAACCTTTTCAAGGTCCCGATCAACCACACTATTTCGTTCATCAAGATGTTCAGCAAGTTCATCAATTATATTGCCGCGTTGTGCTATTCCAAACAAAAGTACCGAAGGTGTAAATTTAGTCGTAGTTTGAATTGTATTGTTTAAAATATATTCTGTGTTTCTTATCGTTTCTGTCCAGTCTAAATGATTCGCACTGTCACACAATTTCCCCATCATAGGCGTAAGTACACGATTAATACGCTCTACTTGCCCATTTGCTTGTGGCGAACTTGTGGCATTCAGGATATGCTGAATATTTCTCTCTTTTAAGAACTTTTCAAATTCTTCTGAAGTAAATGAGGTTCCACGGTCACTTATTAACCGACGGGGGCGACTATAATGGTCAAAGTAATGCTGAAGGGCTACACAAGACTCTTTAGAACTTGTTGAATTTGTCGGGTATAATTTAACAAATTTTGTGAACGCATCAATAATAACTAGCAAATGTTTCTTTTTAATATGAATCGTATCAAAAGGCACAGGTAGCTTCGGGATACTGTACATATTACGTTTATTCGTGCGCGCTGGGGCTGAATATACTATACACTTTAAACAGTTACGTATGAAATTATGTACACGTGTCTTCATCAATGGGAACCAATAATGTTTCTTAATTTCCGAACAACACTTATCAACCCCTAAATGACCGATTTTTTCATGCGTCCATCGAATCAGATTATTGATCATCTCTTTGGGCACATATATTCGTCTGTTACCCGAAGGCGATTTTTGATACACTACCTCACCACTCAGTTCATAATCATCATTATCCGCTGTTTCTAATTGCTCTCTAAGGTCACAGATTTCTTTGTCCCGGCTTTGTGCCACCCGAAGTTGGAAGTCTATATCTAAGTCACTAACCGCACCCACATGCTCTATTCGACTAAGTGCATCTACATGGCTCATAAGTTTCCCAGGCCGATGTTGTATCGTGTAATTGAACTTCTCGAATGATAATGCCCAACGCTCAATTTTGTCTGATCCATTTTCATTGGCCAAGGTTCGTGCTAACGCATCACAATCAGTTATAATCTTAAAGGGTCTGCGATCTAAGTAAGTACGGAAGCGCCGAAGGGCATAATAAACAGCAAGCGTCTCCAGTTCGTAACTATGTAACCTCTTCTCAGTGTCCGCAGTTGATTTCGAAAAGTACGCTACAGGGTGGAATTTAGAATCATTTTGTTTCTGCATAAGTACAGCACTTGCATCACAATGTAATTCAGTCTCTCGCTCTGGATCAAAAATGGCTAATACCGGAGCTTGTATTAGACTCTGGCGTAAAGTAAGGAAAGCCTCATGACACTCATCAGAGAAGTCAAACGGCTTATCACCCCTCAACAACTGACTTAATGGGAATGCTATCTTCGAGAACGACGGTACAAATCGGCGGAAGAATGAGAACAGTCCAAGACAAGATTCCAATTGCTTTCGGTTCGTAGGGACCGGGTATCTCTGTATAGCTTCAATGTGGCGGTCACAGTTTGCGCAAATTTACATTTTTTGAGATTCAACTCAAGTCCACATGATCGTAATCGTTTGATAGCTTCCAAAATAGTTTTAATATGGCTTGAAAGGTCAGGCGAAGCTATTAAAATATCGTCCATATACACAACTACAAGTCTCGCTTCGATCAAATCTCGTAACACCTTATTCACAAATCGCTGAAATACAGCAGGCCCATTTTTCAGTCCATAAGGTACGCGTAAGTATTCGTATTGTCCGTCAGGTGTAACAAAGGCAGTTAATTTAACCGAATCTTCGTGCATCTTTATTTGATTAAATCCGCTCTTAAGGTCCATCAATGTAAAATATTTTTAATTTCCTAAATGTTCTAAACAGTCATCAGTTAAGGGCATCGGGTGGTTATCACGCAAAGTGATTTTGTTCAAAGGCCTATAGTCTACACATTTACGCATTTCTCCTGATTTCTTGCGTACTGGTGCAATGGCGGAAGCGTAAGGCGAAGAACTAGGTCTTGTAATATTTCTCTTCAATAAGTCATTTATTATTTCTCGAACTTCAATTCTCTCTTGGTATGATAGGCGTCTGGGTCGTCGGTAAATAGGAATCGTATTTGTCGTTTCTATTTTCATACAGTAGTCGTCAGGATAAGGCGCAAGTGGCGTATTGTTATAAGCCTCACAAATAGATGACAGAAGCGTGTTATATTCATCGGCAGGAAGAGCAGTGTTAATGTTAAACAATTCCTCAGTTTCTGAAGTGACATCAATCGCACATAACTCATTAATACAATTATCAACATTTCCGATCGGCGGTACAGAAGTCTGGCTATCAATTGTTAGGCCGCATTTAGCCGCAATACTCTTGGCAGGTATGTCAGAATTGCTTAAATGATTATCAAGGGACCGAAGTATGCCAAGGTTCACTAATTTACATCTTAACATATTACTTATTGTTCCGGGTTTATTACAATATAACAAATCTTTATTAATATAACGCTTTTTAACGCAAAACAGTTTAATATCTGCTTTTTCAAGTAAGTCTCTACCAATGATCAAAAATAGATTCATCGGGGACTACAATAAACTCGTGTGTAATGATTTTATCGTTAAGCTTAATACTGCTGGTAACTTCTCCGAATGACATCAAACGTTTCTTTCCTATTCCGCAATACTGACTCTTTGTTAATGGCCCATTGACAAAATTAGCTACACGCGCTCGCTGCACAAAACTTCTAGGGCTACCGGAGTCAAAGAGAGACAAAATACTATCAAACTTGGCATACTTTAAGTCATCCATAAAAGAAACACTTACCAATTGGAATGGCTCTGTCTTCGCAAATTCGGAACTATCAAGACAAGCGTCATCACAAGCATCAACGCTAGCAACACTAGCAACACTAGCTACACTACGGCCAGCAGGCGTCCCCTCCTTTTGACGGTACGGGCAGTTCTTAAAAATATGAGACAGCTCGCCGCATTTGAAACAAGATCCAGCAGGGCGTCTGGGCTTCGGACAAGCACCTTGGTAATGCCCGTAACCCGAGCAGTTGAAGCAGCGGACCGAAGTGTCTGGACTGGACGCAGTAGTCATCATTCTAGTTGCTGGAGCCGTCGACACCATCGTAGGCCAGGCCACAGGAGCCCTAGCAGCAGGCATCTTGGGAGCGGCAGCCACCAGTGTTCGAGGACGCACGCGCTCATAACGAATAAGCAGTGTCTTCAGTTCACGCATCGTCTTGGCAGCAAATAAAATGAATCTCGCGCTGGATTGATCTCCGAGGCCTTCAATGACAATGTCAATCAGTTCGCTCTCAGCTACACGGCCGCGCGCCGCAATTTCCTGCATCGTCAACACGTACCGATGCACTGTCTCGTCTGGCCGCAAACGTCTGGCACGTAGTTGAAGAAAGACTTCGTCCGCAGAATATTGGCGACTAAACTCCTCCGTTAATGCGTTGCGCAACATGTCATAAGTGTGAGCATGCACCGTTCGCGCAAACAGCTTAGCCGTTCCACTTAACATACGCCGCATTCCAACGAAGCGTGCGCGGTCATCGAATTGCAACATACCGAAGGCATCCTCTAAGTCCTCAATCCACTTCATCACGTCGTAGCTGTCGTCACCCGTGAACATCGGCACCATTGATTCGATGGTGTTGACGTCCATTCTCAGCGGCGGTGGTTCCTGCTCCGTTCGGTGAGACAACGCGCGTAGTTCCTCTACTTCTCGCTGCAGTAACAGTAGCTCCCTCTCCTGGCGCAATAGCGTAAGCTGCGCTTCCATATCCCTGGTACCATCAGGGGCAGAGGCACTGGGTGCAGCAGGCGTCACTGCCGCAGGTGCATTGTCGCCTGGCGACAACTGTCTTCGTACAGAAGGTACAGATGGTACGGATGGTGTAGAAGATACCGATGGTGCAAAAGGTACAGATGGTGCAGAAGGTACCGATGGTGCAGAAGATACCGATGGTGCAGAAGGTACCGATGGTGCAGAAGGTACCGATGGTGCAGAAGATACCGATGGTGCAGAAGGTACCGATGGTGCAGAAGGTACCGATGGTGCAGAAGGTACCGATGGTGCAGAAGGTACCGATGGTGCAGAAGGTACCGATGGTGCAGAAGGTACCGATGGTGCAGAAGGTACCGATGGTGCGGAAGGTACAGATGGTGCAGAAGATATAAATGGTGCAGAAGGTACAGATGGTGCAGAAGATACCGATGGTGCAAAAGGTACAGATGGTGCAGAAGGTACCAATACATTGGTATTGGTGATTTCCTCAGCAACAGAGGGCGGCCGACTAACGGCTTGACTATCCGTTATAACGGCACTTGGTGCCGCTAAATTTTTTCGCGCCATTTCCCGCGTCTTCCTCGGTGTCAGCATCGAGTTTTTTGATGGCCGCATCTTGGCAATTGTTTCCAATTTCGAGGTATCCCACTTCTGAGATGTAGTCGCCGGGCTTATCGGCGATGAATATGTATATTAAAAGGCACAGCTTTAAATATTATAATCACTTTTTATTAAATTAAGTTCTTTTCCTTGTGCACGGGCGCAGCGTCAGGTTAAGAATGGCATGTTCGCTAACATCAGCTTTTAATGTTAAGCTATGTCCGTATACATGTGAATAGCAATGTACAACACTAGAGCTAGACCGGCACACTACAGACTGGTATATATTTCTTACATTACATTAACATTACAACTGTAACTGTTTCATATAAGAATGTTATGTTTTCCGATATATTTTGTTTTGCATATATCAGTATACAAGTCTTAGAAACAGCCATGGTCATAAAATCTAAATTTGGAAAGTTCTCTTTCAAAAATGCATTTGAATAACAGCTATATGATTTTTGTTTAACAGCTACATGTAATTTGAAGTTGGCAAGACAGAAATATCCCTTCCAATGGTTTTCCCAGAGCAGGACGGGAGTGGAGAGTTAAAACTCATCAAAAGAGGGTCGTTCGTGGGAAGAAGAGGGACTGAAGATGTTTCAGATGTTGCTTGAAGAGGAACATTTGAGTGATCAACTGCCACTGGTGTAGGAGAAAGTTTTTTTTTGGCATTAAAGGCGTTATGATGAGTCTCAAGATCCGTAAACTCGGACATGAGATTCGTGAAAAGAGAGCGAATACGGGAAAAACCGAGAGAAGTTTTTGTAAAAACTTTACGAAGCTCTAGTTCGCCCACACGACAATTATCACACGACCATTTAAGGCCGATGTTTTTATTAATTGCATCTCTGATCTTTAAAGAGAGGCCAGCGCATTTTACGTGCATGAAATTATCGCACAGCCAGCAGCCAATGTAATCGGCATTGGGATCAGCAGCGCATTTACAATTTGATGCACAGCAAGGCAGCATTTTTGAAATGTTTAAAAAATAAAAAGAATAAATGAGATAAGAAGAAAAATGAAATAAAAAATAAAGATTTAAAGATTTAAAACCGAACGTTAACTATTTGTATAAATTGATGTACCCAAACAAACGTAGGGAACTCCAAAAAATGGAAAGAAAAGAAAATAGGAATAGGCAGAACAATAAATGAGAGAAACAGTTAATTTGTTAGTTTGTACCCAACGCAAGTGCACAAGCTAGAAATACAAGCTCAGCTGTTACGATCTGAGCGGTTGAGAATGAGAGAGAATGCACTCAAACAAAACAACAACAGAGGGTAAGCAGAGCGAGAGCGTAAACAGCGTGAGAGCAAGAGAGCGTGGGAGTACAAGAGAGTAAGAGTAAGTACTCAAACAAAAACAACAATGACGCCAAAGAAGCGCAAGAAAAATTAAATCACCAAAGTAAATGTGAAAAATATAAGCACTAGCACCGAGTTAATAGCACTTATTAATAGGCACAGGGTTAGAGCAATAAGTTCACCAAAATTAGTATTAGTGTATAAATTAAAATGTACAAAAATAAGTAAAAATACCAGGAGCTATGCAGAACACAACCCATCACCAGAAAAGTTACTCAATAAATGAATATAATAGTAGAATGTAATAGTACTCAGATTTCCATAAAATTGCAACAAGAACCTTCATTAGGCCGATCGTTGATCGTTATAAGTTATAAAAGTTCGATTTGGATGTGGTAAGCCTGATAGCTATATCTTGAAATATAACGAAAATCGGCCGATAGGCTCCATAACAGCTATACGATATATCAGTCCGATCTGGCCCGTTCCGACTTAAAGAGGGCAGAAATAAAAAGCTTGTGAGCAAAGTTTCATGATGATAGCTCAATAACTGGGGGACTAATTTGCGTTGCAACAGACAGACGGATTGACTGATTGTTCCTATAACAGCTATAGAATATAAGCGTCTGAGATATTTAAATGGAAAAACTAAGGGCGGGTTACTGTATAACATTAAAAGGTATTGATAATGTGCGGTATTTCCAAACACAAAACAGGTTTGCATACAAAAACCCTGATTTCAGCCGATTGTTCCTATGGCAGCTATATGTTATAGTGGTCCGATTTTGATACAATTTTGACAGCGTAACGTAATAAGAATAAGATTTGCCAAATATTGTTGCAATATCTTGAAAACCAACAAAAATCGGCCGATAGCTTCTATGACAGCTATACGATATATCGGTCCGATCTGGCTCGTTCCGACTTATTTACAGCGTACAGCAATAAGAAGCTAGTGTGCCAAGTTTCATGAAGATAGCTCAAAAACTGAGAGACTAGTTTGCGTTGCAACAGACGGACGGACGGACGGACAAACGGATATCCTAAACTCCGAAGTCTTTCCAAGCAAGTTCACAACCTACAGGTGTGATCGACCTGACTGTCGTGGTGGTGGAGTCCTTATTGCAGTCGATTCCACCATCAATTCGGAACTTTTACAGCCGGAGATTCAACTTGCTATTGAATTCCTCTGTGTAAAATTATACTTTCCCGGTTTTTTTCATTATATTATATAACCTGTTCCTATATTCCGCCGTCATCGGATGTATCTGTCTATTTGCAACATTTGTCTGCAATAAAGACTATATTTTATCTGTCATCGGACAGAGATCACCTTTCAGTCCTTGGGGACTTTAATATACCAGATTGCAATTGGACAACAAGTGTTGATTTAAATTCTCTGCTGCCCTCACGGCACCACGACCTTTTTGACGGTCGGTTTGATATGTCATTGTCAGGGTCAATGATATCTTAAACTGTAGTAACAGATAGTTAAACTTATGCTTTGTCTCCGATCCATCTAGAGTGAATTTAGCCAAGACTGAACCATTTTCTTCCCCAGAAGATCCTTACCATCCTACTCTGGAAGTGTCTTTTGATTTTGGGGCTTGTATGGATAAACATGAAAAGTTGTGTAAGCGCGTACACTGCTTTAGAAAAGCAGATTTTAATTTAGTAAACACTTTAATTTCACAATTTGATTGGTCGGAATTGTATGTGTCTACTGATATATCAGTAGCGACCAATATTTTTTATAAAACTATTCATTCATTTTTTGATATTTGCGTTCCGTGCTTTTATTCATCATCCTCGAGTAAGCCGCCATGGTCTACAAGAGAGTTGTCACGGTTAAAAAATTTAAAGTTAAGCCTTTACAAAAATTAAAATGTAGTAACTCGCCCTTAGCCTTTTCACGCTACTTAAGCGCGCGGTCAGACTTTACAGTCTTAAGCGCGAAATGTTATAAAAACTATTTAGTTCGTTGTAAGGTTCAGTTCATTCAGAACCCCAAACAGTTTTATAGTTTTGTTAACACGAAGCGTAAGTCTTCCGCATTTCCTACTAATTTAACGTTTGAAAATGCTAGTGCAAATACCGACCAAACCATGGCCGATATGTTTGCGAAGTTTTTTCAAACGAATTATTCACCTTCTACACATACTACTCATTTTTATCCATACAACATTCCAAGTTCGAATGGTATCTTCTCCCCCTTTCTAAACGAAAGCTCCCTTGTCAAGGATCTTTATTTAGTTAAGCCAGTTTTTTCACCAGGACCTGACGGTGTTCCCGCTTGTATACTTCGGTTCTGTGCCAACTCCTTAAGTAAGCCATTGCTCAAACTATTTTCGCTGTCCTTAGAAACTTCATTCTTTCCTTCCATTTGGAAGGAATCTTGATTATCCCTTTGTTGAAAAAGGGCAGCAAGTCTGAAGCAAGCAATTATAGAGGTATCTCTAAATTGTCGGCTATACCTAAATTTTTCGAGAATGTTATAACTCCTCACTTGCAACATTTATGCAAATTCGTTATTTCACCTTTTCAACACGGATTTATAAAACGTCGTTCAACTACGACAAATTTGCTTGAGCTGACATCCATTGTGGTAAAAGGATTTCAGGAAAATCTTCAAACTGATGTCATTTATACTGATTTCAGTAAAGCTTTTGATTCAGTTAATCATTCCCTTTTGGCACATAAGCTTGACCTTCTAGGTTTTTCACCTAAATTACTTAGTTGGATTGTAAGCTATCTGACTGACAGAACTCATAGAGTCCTCTTTAATAACGTTCGTTCAGACCTTCTCTTTGCCACATCTGGTGTTCCACAGGGTAGCCATTTAGGCCCCCTCCTCTTTACGCTTTTCATCAATGACCTACCTTTGGTCATACATAACTCCCGTACTCTCATGTATGCGGATGATGTAAAGCTTTGCTATCAATATAAAGATGACCACTGTCACTCTAACCTACAAGCCGACTTAAATAGTTTTCACTCTTGGTGTTGTGCAAATTTCTTTTAGACCGAAAATTAAAATTTTCCGAACATATTTCAAATATGGTCAATAAAGCCACGGGTGTTCTTGGCTTTATTAAGAGGTGGTCTAAGGAGTTTGACAATCCTTATGTAACAAAGACCCTCTATACTTCACTTGTTCGTCCAATTCTGGAATACGGATCTTGCGTATGGTGTTCCCAGTACACTACTCATAAAAAATGCATTGAATCTGTACAAAAAAAAATTTTCCTATTCGCCTTACGAGGCCTTAACTGGAATGTAAACTTAAGACTTCCTTCTTATGGCAGTAGACTTTTGTTGCTTAATCTACCATCTCTAGCTAACCGTAGAACCATGCTGGGTGTAGTATTTATTAATAACCTCATTTAAGGTGATATTGTCGCTGTCCCTTGTAGAATAACAAGAAACTACTAACTCTTCCTTATTAGGCCATGGATTTAAAAAAAAATACATGGTCTATTGGGTTTGTCGGAATGTGCGTAACAGGCAGAAGGAGACATCTGCGACCCCATAAAGTATATATATTCTTGCTCAGGATCACTAGCCGAGTCGATCTAGCCATGTCTGTCCGTCCGTCTGTCTGTCTGTCTGTCTGTCTGTCTGTCTGTCCGTCTGTATGAGCGTCTGATTCTCAGCTATTAAGAAAGCTAAAGACTCCAAATTTGGCATGAAGATTCCTGCATATCCTAGGCAGTAAACGTCATTTTCAAATTTTGGGTACCACGCCCACCGCCTCCGTAAATCAGAAAATTTTATTTGAAATGCGGTTATTAAGCAAAGTATTAAAGTGTTAACTTTCATACATACATCTAGATAAATACGTTGTGAACCTATTCTATAAATTGCAACCCGATCGGCTAATAAATAAAGAAGTTACGCGAGTTAACATTTTCTATTGATTTGTGATGCCTTGCCTGCAAGCTGCTGCCAGCCACGTGCTTTTTCGATCTTTTTAATGCGAAAATGGTTTTGTTTGTGTATGAGATGGAAATAGTAACTTAGCTGCATAGCGAATAATTGCAGCGATAGTCAAATATGAGAGCTGTCGGCAATCGAACAGAAGGATGGAGGTTCAACTCTCAAGAAAAGGCGGTTTGTTTGTTTTAGGTTTGTTTGAGTTTTTTTTTTACTATTCAGCAGTTTTAATTTTTTTGCAGTATTATACAATTTAGTTTAATTTACCGAATTTTAACAAATAATTTTATTTCATATAAATGAATAACACTCGTCTTTTATGTGCCCATTTAATCCAGTAGAAGTGTTATTCTTGTACGAGACAAATATGACGTTTTTGAGAAAATGGTCTAAATATGCAATTTTAACGGGCGCGGATCATATCGGACTCCTATGCAAACGGCCAGGGTTCGATTCCCCACAGCGGAAAGAGAATTTAGCTATGTTCATTTTTTATGTGTTGTTGTGACTTATATTTGTTTAAATTTATAATTTATAAATCATATGCATTTTTTAATTATTTGCCATTTATTTATATTTATCTAATAATTTATATATTAAGTGTTACATTTTGCCTTTTAAGATGTTTTGCATGCTGTACTTATGCGTGCAAGTATACAATACATGCACGCGAAGCTCACACATGCATACATATGTATATGCGTGTGAGGCAATACACAAAACATGAGGCATGCTGTGTAATTGTTAACGGACGTCTAAATTAAAGAAGAAGCAGTTGACGCTGGTGTGTGTGTATGTAACAAATTTTGGCACGCGCCAAAAATTCACATATCTCTCTCTCGTTCTAACTATTGTGCTATCGACTCTTGCTTTTTCGTTATTTTAATTAGTGTTTCTATTATATTAAATATTTTATTTTAATATATTTTTTTTATGGTATATAAAAATAAACTGAAATCCATGGCCTCTTACAGTCACCGCGTGACTGTAGACTTTCCGACTAGTTGTAGGTCGAATTATGCCCTTCACGATCCGTTTAGGGTATTATGCTCGGACTACAATAATCTATACTTTCTTATTTCTAACGCTTCCTCTGTTGCATGCCTAAAAGTTGAAATCCTGTCCTATCTCTCTAGACATTAAGTAACCTTTCCTCGCAAACCTTTTCTATCTTTAGTATTAACGGCATGCCCGCGTTCTCTATTCGCGTTCGGCGAATGTGCCCCTCGGTCGGTTGGGCGGGAGGTGTGTCTGGGATCCGCGCGTAACAAGCATCGGCTTGGTATTGCATGGACCACTTGATTATACATTCATTGTATCAACGTCCAAAAAAAAAAAAAAAAGGAAAGAAAGCAGAACCAATGCATTCTCGTTATTATTTAAAATAGTGGACACTATTTTAGCATTGTTTCTATAGTAGATAAGAGATTTATTTACTGAGTCTGTTTGTTGTTGGCCTAAAATATTTTGAACAATAATCTTTACTTTTGAATGGTATTCTCATATCTAGGTTGATATAAATTTTCAACTATGATCAATAATTATTGATTAATCTAAGTTATTTTGTATAGTTTATTTAACTTACGTTTTCATGGAAAGAAACATCAAGCGAAAATAATATATCATAAAAAGTATACCATAAGAAAGTGTTAAAGTTTTTATATTCTAAGGAAGATCAAATATAAATTCAAATTCGTTGTTATGACATCTGGGACCAGGCCTTCATATCCATTCTTTGGCCATCTAAAACACATTATATACCCCAAAACTTTAAAATAGTAAATAAATAAACGTTATTTTCAATAAATATATTTTGGATTTCTTGTAGTATTTTATTCATCACTGCCGATCATTGCGCAATAGTTTTGTTAATTGTATCTAGATTATTAAACGAAGTTTAAAATTTTTTAGTTAAGACACCGGTTTTTCTTCGATTATAAAGTTATTTGATGTTTAAATTATATTAATAAAGGAGAGTTCATCATCATTCTACTAGATACATAAACTGTGCTTAATTTCTATTATTTGTATTCATGAAAATATCAAATTACAAATTCCAACCATATCCAGCAGAAATATGAATGCGGGAGTATAATGTATTCATGAAAATATCGAATTACAAATTCCAACCATATCTAGCAGATCTCCATTAAATATGAATCCGGGAGTATAATGTGTCTATATATCTATTTTGATCCATTATTATGCCATGAGATTATTGCTTTTCATTTTTTAGCCTTTTATTATTCTATATTATGTCTATAACGACGTAAGCGTGCACTGTTTTCAATTTTGGGGTCACCCGGCGGAGGAGATATGTCATTGCGGATGAGTGAGTCTTTGGAATTTTGGTTCAATGGCATATCCTCAAATTGCTTCGAAACAAGATTTTCCTCTTCTTTATCTTTTTCAACTGCATTTTCGCTGTTATCCGATGATTGATCGTCAAAATTTCCCAACACTGTTGTAGGAACACCGCGTGTTCTAAATTACATAAAATAAAAGCAAACATGTTTCTAATTGTTAGGTAATTTTGTGTTAAATTTTACCTGCTAAAAGTCCTTGTCCGAGGTCGTTGAAATCTAAGATTCAATTGCGTTTGATCGGTAACGTACTTTTCTTCTGTAGATTCACGACGGCGGCGTAAGCCTAGAAAACACAGAAACAACAAATTTAAAAAAAAAAAGTTGAAAAGGCGCGCACTTCCATGCAAAAAAAATCCTTAAATTAATGTGCAAATAACAGATTATGTTTGTGTAAGTGTTTTTCTTTTGTATCCATATCATTAAGGACACTTAAAGGTTTTTGAAACTGTTGTCATAAAATATTTTAAAATTGTTCAAGATATTTTATAAGCTATAAACTAACTAATAAACCTAAGGCCTGAAACAAAAATATTGAACTTTGCGTATTCCTTTTATTCCGTTTTATAAAAATCGGATTACTAATTATGGCTGTCATAAAAAATATGTTGAAATTTAGATTTGTTTTCAATTTTTATGGCTCCATTTATTCAAGTTGCATTTAATAATAACCGAAACTTTTTAAGCCCTTAAATACCAAATGCGCATTTTCTTTTTATTTCTTTCTCATGGTTCATTGAAGTTTTTTTTATCATTTATGTAGCCCTCCCTCTATACTTTTAATAAATCGTCCTATCTTTTTTCACGAAATTCTTATACCCTTTTAAAAATAGAAAGTTGACAAACAGGTTATACTAACTATGAGAAAATATATGTAACATTCAGTTTTTAAGATACTTTATTTGGAACACTGTTTTTCAATAACTCTTCAATAAGAAGCTCCTGCTTGAGTTCTATCGGCTTTGTGTTGAACAATGTATGTTCATACCCGCTACCCAAAGATCAGAAGAGTATTATAACTTTGTACCAACTGAAAATATATGTAATAGGCAAAAGTTGGTATATCCAGTATATATTTTTAAAAATAAAGAAATCAAATGATTACATCGACTTTAATCTATGTCAATAAAACTTTCTCAATATAGGACTACTATTACATTTAGTTGCTATATCGACTAAAATGAGGTTTTTTGTATGAAAACAAGTTTTACTGTGAGAAATATCTCGTCGCATCGATCCCCATCAAAGTCGGCGAACTATATCATATACATAGCTACGTAGGAACAATCAGTTCATGTGTGAAAACATGTTTTACTGTTGCCATTGAAATTACATAGAAACACGATTCCGTTAAAGTCGACGTATAGTTCGTCGTCATAGCTACGTAGGAAAAATCAGTTCAAAATAAAGATTTAATCACATAAAACCACAAACATTTTTTTTATTATCTGGCCGAGCGGCATATGCAGTTACATACACGGTGTGTAAAATAACCGAACTTTATATTTAAATCATACAACATTTTTTTCTCTCATCCTCCGTATTCGCCTGATCTATCACCATGTGTCTATTTTTTATTTCCAAAACTGAAAACCAAGATGAAGGGAGCATTTTATGATGATATCCTAGCCATTCAAGCAGCCGGAACCGAGGTACTGAAGAACATTTCTATAAATGACATACAAAAATCTATGCATGCGCTGGTTGATCGTTCCAAACGTTGTGTTGAGTCGAATGTAACCTATTTTGAATAAATAATAACTTTCAAAGATAATATGTGTATTTTATTTTATATTCAAATAGTTCAGTTATTTTTGACACCCCGTGTATATGTATTTTAGGTATCTGAACCGAATCCGGAGTCGGAAAGTTTACATCACGTCTGCCCTTGACTTAAACCCACAAGACTGAAATATTTTTAAAGTCCCCCATTACACTCATAATTTCAAACAGAGAATTCTACACAAATTATTCTGCCATATATGGCACATAAGTAAAGCGACGTCGACGTAGACGAGAAAGAGACGTAACAGACAAGCTGTCCTTTTGCCTATTTTAAGACACAGATTTTTATTCTACGACTTATAAAGTAGAAAGGTATAATACCATTGTGCCAACAGAATATGTATGTAACAGACAGAAGGATACATCTCCAACCCAAAAAGTGTATATATTCTTGATCAGTGTCAACAGCCGACTCGACGAAGCCATGCTACCAAATTTTGGGCCAAATTGTGTTAACACTGTACGCAGATCAAGTTTATTTTGACTTTTATCCACGCCTTTATCTGAACCCATATATCGAAATCAATCGTTTTCAGCCCAATTTCAGCTCAGCTTAGATTATTATCCGATCACAAACAAATTTAAATATCATTTGGGTGATGATGCTTGTACCGAACATTTGTACTGCAAACGTTGACTTCAATAACTTCTGTGTTATTGGTCCGATCAGATTGTAATTTGGAGGATATGTTTATATTGCATTCAGCTTTGTAGTGTGTACCGACGCAGATTATGTTATGATTTCAATACCTTGCTTAATAATCACAAATTAATGATTTGCGGGGTCGGTTTATGGGGTCTGCCAAGCCTCCTTATGCGTGTTATATACATATGCCTGCTGCACAAAGTTAGTATACCTTTTTTTGACCATTCAATGGTCGAGGGTATAAAAATAATTATTCGTGGTTATAATTTTCAAAACTAATCTTTGTATCCTTGGTTATCTTCGTTAAACTTTACCGGTTTGAAAATGAAGGGGAAAAGAGGAAAACGTATAATTTCAAACAAGTCGGAAAGGCTAATCTTTGTATCCTTGGTTATCTTCGTTAAACTTTACCGGTTTGAAAATGAAGGGGAAAAGAGGAAAACATATAATTTCAAACAAGTCGGAAAGGCTATTATTCGAGATATAGGTTGGTAAAGTTGCACTATGAGACCATTCGACTTGTCTTTAAGGTCAAAAACAAATTTTTATAGTTAAAACTCCCCCTCCCCCCACGTGTTGTTTATGAAAAAAAATTGCAATCATGATCAGTGCAAATAGTATTGGGACATATAATTGAAAAAAGTGCTTGCCGCCGGAGTTGAACCAGCATATCTAGCATATCTAACATAATAAAACAGACAAAAACACAAGGTCAATATTATTGAAATTTTTACGAGACATCCGCAAGATGGTATGTAACGTATGTATAAAACTGTTGCTGTTGAGCTAATATTCCGGCTGTAATCAATTTTTTTCAATTTATGGGGGACGATAGGGGCGTGGCAACAATCCAAAATAAACTTGATCAGCGTGAAGTAATAACACATATTGTCACCAAATTTGTAAGCTCTGGCTGATATAACAGCTGGGATCAGGGTGTTCAGATGGACGGACAGACGAAAATGATAGCCATATCGACTCGGCTGATGATACTTATCAAGAATATATATAAATTATGGGTTCGGTTGGCACAAAGTTACAATACCCTTCTACTCAAAGCGTAGCGGGTATAAAAAATCAACGATAAACATGCATTTACTTGACAAACCTGGTGTTAAGTCCGCATTAGTGCGGGAATTGTGTAAAGTACTGGAATAATGTTGATCTTTTTTAGAATTATCAGTAATATCCGCAGTGGGTGGAAAGGTCTCAGTAGTTTGATTCTGAAGAAAATATGCTCCAGGGGTACCGACAATTGGTAAAGATGTATCGGCCCCCGCCCAAGAAGCACATTTTAATTGACGCAAATTAGAAGTAAGTACAGGGATCTTACTTGGCGTCAGCAACGATTGTTCCACTTGAATTTCGCTTGCAATGGGGACCTTGTTTTTAATGCGACTATTCTCCGAATCAGAATTGATTTTTATAACACCATTTGAATCTCCATTAACCTTTAGCTTGTTGGCTTCCCCAGATTGTACACTGCAAGAACTAACGTTAGGCGGAGTATCCGACAGTTCTTTGTTGTTTCTAAGAGAATTCGAATTAGTAACTTCATTTTCATTTATATTTTTGTTTTTATTGGTGTTTGCTAGGGATGCTGTCTTTATGTCATCACAGTCAATTGGCTCTTTATCACTAAAAGTGAGATTTACATCGGCCAAATTCCCTTTATTAGAAAGACCAAAAACGATAGAGTTTGGTGTTTTAATTGCGGCTGCTAAGGCATCATAGTAGACGGACTCTTCGAGTACCGGGTTTTCTAAAATGGAACGGTAAAATTATAATAAAAGAGATAATTATGAATAGAGCAAAGTTTTTAAATTACCTTTGGGAATTACGCGAATTTCCAATCTTCCATTAATGAATCCATCATCGCGTTGACCTTCCGCATCAGTGAAATGGCGAACTCTGCAGTCATTCTGGTATGGCGTTGCATCGCGAGAAACTGTTGTATGACTGGTGAAAGGATGGTTTGGCAAGGCGTTTTGCTGAAACAATGTTGTCTTTACATATCTGGGCACTGCGACATCACTCTGGAGCTCTTCATAGGCTTCTTGATGATCTACATGCGAGTTTGAAGCTAACTTTCTGTTAACATTTAATACCTGCAGCGACTGTGGTTTTTCGTCAAGTAAGTCCATCAGACATACATTTGGAAGGCTATTGCGATGTTTGAACATTGATTGGCTTCCGTACGAGTTGCTTGAACGAGCATCAGCAGCGTCAGCTGCGTGTTTAAAATAATTCATTGGTGGAACTACAGAAACCACATTTTTATTGAAAAACGGCGCTATTTCGGAGTACGTCTCTCGTACGCAAATGTTCCTTGCTATATCCATGCGGTACACCTTTATCCCAAAATGGCATTCAAATAAAATATAAAATAATTAAATTATATAATTATTAATAAATGAAAATGCTTAAAATGTCCCCGATACAAAACAAAAAACTAAAAAATGCTTTACGTCTTTTTAGCATATAGAAAATGCATTTACATGCGTGGTTCTTATAGGTTTTAAGGTGGCATAGCAAAAAAAATTATTTGGAGTATACAAATAGATGTGCTTACTGTGTCATCGAAGGCAGCTTGCTGCACAGCAGGAGGCTCTAATTCATTGCGTAATACATTACCCATAGCAGGCTCTGACCAACAGTGCGGAATGGAAATTTGTAATGTCTCGTAATTTTCAATGCCAGCTATATTAAGTGTATATCTATTGGTAATAAGGAAATCATTATGATTATTAAAAAAACATTTGTGATATAACTAGGCATATTTGATATGCATAAGTTTAAACAATTTCATATTTCATTTGTTATGATCTGATTTCGCTAATACTTTTAAATTTCGCATTTACGCCATATGTCGCATACCCATGACAGTATGTTCAAGATTTGCAAACTGAAATTTACATGACCATAATATGCACATACATACATGTTTGCATTAAAAAAAGACAGTTTTTTTGGTTTGGCAAAAGTCACAGTCAGTATTAAAGCAAGGACCATAGATACAATAAATGTATATAAGATGGCTCCGCTACCCTCTGTTTGTTCTCAACACAATTAATTCAAAATAAGGTATTGTCTTTCATAATTTTGAGTTCTGCAAAAAGGCCAAAAAAATCAATATATTATGTTTGGTATCTGGTCCGGAAGTCATTTGCGTTGTTATTTTTTGTTAAATAATATTTGCAATTAAAATTTATCAATTTCCTTTTAATAACTGAGATTAATGACGGCCAGATAGACGGACTTGGCTGTTAACACTAGTAAAAAAAGGCTTATCGCCGCAGGTCTATAAAACATACATATGCCAAAATTTGTGTTTATATAAAGTCTTAATAAGAAAATACATCGATGCCATAATACTGAAGCTGCTTACTATTTTCTTACCTTTTCGCCTTTTCATTTCTCTGTGGTTCCGGGTTTGCCTTGCAGTTACCACTTTTGGGAATTTTAGATGCCCCGCATAAAAACACCTCCGCTTTAGTCAATTGATCCAAATTTTGTTGTGACTGTGAGGTGGCAAAGGTTGGAATAATTTACAGATTATCTACATTTTCTATATCAGTCAAAATTAAACTTGTTAAAGGTTAAACTATAACTTTATAGTCCTCTAAAATCTATTTTTTTATGAATGTGTAAAAACCCATACACCGTTGGTAACTTTAAGGTCATACAATATGTAAATATATACATATATGTATGTTTATTTTTATACATTTTATATACATACATGTTAATACAAATTCCATTAAATATTTTTTTGAATGCGTATGCTAGGCAATGTTTTTAATTTTTAAACTTAAATTACATTTAAAGTAATATAGATTTATATAATGCGAAAGATTTATAATAAATTAAAGTAAATTATAATATCTGGACATTTTAAGCATTCATCGTTAGATTTCACAACTTAAACCCATAAAAGCCTCAAACACAAAAACGAAAGACTTCGTGAATTACCTGTGGCTCCTGTTTCCACTCGTTGTCAGTGGTATCTTCCGAGTCATCAAATTGACTTTTCCACTGAGACGCTAGGGTAAGCGCTCCTCCACCTTTTGTAACCTGTTGAAGCGCCGAAACATTTTCATCATCAATCAGAGCAAACTGGGTAACTGAATGATCACCAGTCCCGCTGATTTTAGCCGTGAATGATCCGACAGCAGTGCCTCCGCTGTTTGCTCGTTGTATCGATCCAGAAGCAGATCCAGTTGCAGCTCCACTTCCTGCAACAATTCCTGAAGAAGAAGGACGTAAGTTGGTCGAAGTCGCCGAGCGTCGGTTTGACTGTGGTTCACGATGACACGCAATGGCTTTGGTGGTCCGACTGCTATCATGTTCCATGTTATCTTGGTCTTGTAATGAAAACAATTCAGAGCTTAGCTTAGACTTTCCAATCTGATTGGAAGGCATTGTTACAACACGCAATCGGCCATATGTTGATCTTTGATCACCAATGCTGTTCGAAGATCGTCTGTTATCAACACTTTTTTCTGTCGTCGAAGATGTAAATTGCTGGGGTTGATATAACTTGGCTGATATTCGCTCTACGATTTCCGTATCAACGTCCGTTCTTTTCACTTGTTGTTTATCACCACAAGAAGATCTGCTTACAGAACCCTCAGCTTTTGCATGGTCCAAGTTTTTAGAATCAAACTCATTGTTGGTTGCAATAGTTACTTTCCGATCCGTTTGGCTTTCATCTTTTTGGATATTTTTTGAAAGCTGCAAAGATTGTGAGATAATTTTTTCTTCCGGATACTGTGGAATACATTTTACATTAAATCTAGACAAAAAGGATTTCTTGTTTTTACACATACGTATACCGGAGCTGAGTTATTTTGATTGGATACAGATTGAACCGGGCATCTCTTTCCTTGAATTAGGCCATGTGATGGTTTCAGCTGAGCACCCAAACCTACGTCACCGGAAGCTTCATGATTCGATATAACCATATTCGAAGTTTTTAGTAACGTACTATGAAGACTGGGAATATTCGTCGCATTTGCCAACGGTATTAATTGTTGTTGTTGTTGTATCTGCATTAAATTTTGGTTCCCAGAGTTCACAATTTGCAAAGCGCTGTCCGCAGGGAGCTGTGGTGTAATCGTTGCATTGCAATTCTTATCGACCTGTTAAAATATGTTTTACAATAATATAATAGTAGCAGTTTTAAGTACTTTATACCCTGTTCTCATGACCATTGTGTTTATCAGAAAAATTAGTTATTTACGATTATTAAGTGAAATTTTTAAGTTACATAATATTAAGTATAGCATCTACCCTCCAAATTTCAATCCTATCAAACCACAGAAGTTTATCTAATTAACATGTTCAGTCCGAATTACTGTCTGTCCGTCCGTCCGTCAGTTGGAACACGATCTAGTCTCTCAGTTTTAGAGCTTCTTAATGTGTGGTAGACAGGCTTCTTATTGCTGGAGACTGTGTACTATATAAGTCGGAACGAGCCAGGGAACCGATATATCGTATAGCTGCCATATAAACTATTTACCGACTTTTATTAGTTTTTAAGATAGCGCTTACAAATTTAGCATATTAATTAATTAATTACATATTTATATTGTGCCTGCAAAATTTCATCCGAATCGAACCACTGCCATAGGATCGGTCAAAACATTTTTGAAATGAAAACCCATACTTTTACATGATTTGTTTGTTAAAATTGTTTCTTTACTATTACCCAACCCTTAACAATGCAACTACCCTTTAGCATGTGTTTGTATTAAGAATTAAATGTAACTTTGAATAAGCAATCGCTGCAAGGGTAAATAATCTTTGGCATGCCGATGGTTGCTTTGCTTTCTGGTTGTTTTTTGTAAATTTAAATAAACGTTGATACCATGTATACGCAAAAAGGTAATTTGCGTGTTTTGAGAAAAGTATTAAAATTACAACACTCTACTTTGGTACACCAATAAATTAATAGACATATCCTCCACAATACAATCTGATCAGACAAATAATAGCTAAGTTATTCAGATTAACATTTCCAGTACTAATGTACGATGCGCCGCGTCGCTTTAAATTGATCGCTTAAGTGATCAATTGGTGCAGAATTTGCGGTAAGAAAGTATAGGATTCCAAATTTTTCGAATTGTGCAAAGAGTATTTAAGTGTCAGTCACACTCAACTTGTTTTTTGTTACATGTTTTACTCTGTCTTGTTTATAACCAGGGGCTAATGTTAAAGTAGAATACGAAAAACATACCTGTTCTTTTATATGAAGGGGTTCTGTTGACGCCATCTGTAGAGTATCAATGTCGTTACGTTTCCGAATCTATATTGTAATAGAGTTTATATTTGGTTATATGTAAATTATAGCGAAATACGTACGAATTCTATTCCACTAGCATTTGAAGCTGCTACAGTCATTTGAGTTACATTGCCCTGCAAATATTCGTTTTTAGCTGGAGTTGTTGGTGCATTTGGTCCTGCATTATTTCCCACAAGAGCCGTTTCAACTTTCTCCCAATCGTAGGGGTCGGCTTCTTTTACCCCACGCCGCTTCATGCACCGCTCGAATAGGGCAATTATCATCTATGAAAATCAATATAAAATAGGGTAATTGTGATTTTTTGTTAATGCGGAAACTAGGTTTTCTAACTATCATGAAAGCTAAAAATAATAATAATAAGATGCCATCTTACTGAAAAGACCTTGATTGCTTTGCTCTAATTAAATTTAAATCTTAAAAACAAAATTATAACAAACTTCAACTATTTTTGAATAAAGTTAAATTTGAGGCAATATCTAATACAAATCGATGGGCTTAAAGCAATTTATACATATAATTATATTGGCCCGGTCTACAGGGTGCAGAATAAACAACCATAGAACAAAGTCTTGTCAAAATAGTTAAGATATTTGTTAGCGTTGCATACTTATAAAGTTAGTTTGTCATATATTTGTGGTCTTTTAATTTTGAATAAATTATTGGGTCAAAAATATTTTCTTCTGGTTAAAATAATAGCATAAATTTGATAAATAAATTGAATTCATTTGCTTCTAACATTCAGTACCACTCTATCTTCATTTTGCACAGGCCGCACATAGCACACGCCTCAAGCCGCGCAAGCCTCTAATAGCAAGAGCCTCAGATAGCGGGAGACTCTAAAAGCAAGAGACGCAAAAGGCAGGAGCCGCAAAAGGCAGGAACGTTTTGGCAAAAAAGACAAGTAAGGCAGGAACGTTTTGGCAAAAAAGACAAGAGACGCATGCCCAAAGGCTCGGTAGGTAGAGACAGCAGCATAAGGGTCGGGGCATACAAATTTGTTCGAGAACGTTCGGTTTTCCCTTTCTGCTAGCGCGTGCCTCGCTTATTTTGTGGAAGGAGTAACGGAACAAGTAGAAATTGAAATGCATCGGCCTCGGGTTTTTTTTCTATACCTACTTATGTGTCTATTAACAGAACAGAAGTAAAAGGGGTAACCCAAAAACGCACTAAAAGAAAGAAAAAACCGAACGTTCTCGAACAAATTTGTATGCCCTGACCCTTGTGCTGCTGTCTCTACCTACCGAGCCTACCAAGCCTCTTTTGCCAAAACGTTCCTGCCTTTTGCGGCTCCTGTTGTGTATGCATGCATGTTGCAGTTCTCCGATTCATACATTCATAGAGTATGACATTCATACATTCATAGAGTATGACATTCATACATTAACAAAGTACTCTTTACGCTCTTGACATAACATTTTTCATAAAACTTAAACTATTATTTTATATTTTAGTACTACATAACAATTTGAGCTGTGATATCTTATTATTCAACTAGGAAAACTCGAATTTCAACTAATTCCTTTTAGTTTCGCGAGCTCGAGACGTACGAGCAAACAAACAATTCAACATGGTTGACTTGCCCGTTGTCTCTGAACAAAAAAATATAGATTTTATGGGTTCCTTAATGTCTCTCACTTAGTAATATTAATATAAAAAAACTACCGCATAATCTGGCCTGTCCGCATAAGTAAGCGACTGTATGTGCTCCAGAAATTGTTTGAGATCCGATGGTAAGTGTTTCAACAAAATACGATGATCATATTTTTCTTTAGTTAATCCAACTTGCTCCTTGTCTTTTATTTTACGCCATGGCAGCTGACCATTTACAAATTCAACGAGCATGTAAAACAACGACCATAGATCATCATGACGACCCATTTCCCGATTGCGATGTGCGTTTATCGAAGCGTAGCGAACAGTTCCTCTAAATCCAGCTGCGGCTCGTGGACAACGAACTTCTCCTGTGCCCGTGGTATACTGACGGGCCAAACCAAAGTCCAACATGTATACTCTCCGGCAATTGTAGGGTAAGCGGCCCACAGAAAAATTGCTCTGAAAAAAAATAATGACAAGTCAAAAGTCAAGTATGCTTTTGCGCGTACGCTACCTCATTTATATTCAAATTAGGAAAACAATGCTACTTTCGACTTGCCGAAGGTTTTTACATCTGTACAGAGGTAAAAAGAATTAAATGGTTTGGCGATAGCTCTCAAAATATTGATTTCACAAAACCAATTGACTGCTTTCGGCTTGCCGAAGGTTTTATACCTGTACAGGGGTATATATTATATTTTTTGGCGGTAGCTCTCAAAATAATGATTTAAACAATCGATTGACGATTTTATTACCAGCAAAACAATTAAATTTTTAAGTTTTATATTACACAGTACGAAAACAAAATGCTGTCATAAGTATTTTGACTCATTAAATCCGAATCCAAACAAAACCTAATTTTTATACGCGTCGACCATTGAAAATGATCAAAAACGGATATACTAACTTCAGCAAATGTATGTAACAGGCATAAGAAAATGTGGCAGACCGCATAAAGTATATATTACCTTGCTCAGCATCAATAGCCGAGTCAGGTGAGCCATGGCCGTCTGTCTGTCTATAAAAGAACACCGATCTTAGTTATTAAACAGCTAGTCACCAAATTTGGCATGAAGGTTCCTATATATCATAGGCAGATCAAGTTTATTTCAAATGCTTGATGCCACGCCCACAGCTCCCGCAAATCGGTGATTTGCGATTATTAAGCACAGTTTTGAATTTATAACGATGTATTATTGTATTAAGTTGTATTAAGTTATTGAAGTCAACGTTCGTTACGAGCAGCAGCTAGCGCGCGCACGTCGACGTCGACGTGGCCATTTGAAGTAGAATTATTTGTGTAGAATTTTCTGTTTGAAATTATGAGTGTGGTAACACACTTGTAACGGATTTTAAAAAATGGGAGAAGGGCATCTCACTGTCCGGCGAACTCGACTTTAGCCTTACCGACTTGATTTTTATATACCCTTGCAGAGGTATATAAATTTTGGCCAGAAGTTTGCAACGCACCTAAGAAGGCATCTCCGATCCCATGAGCTATATATATTCTGAATCATCATCGACAGGGGAGCTTATAGAGCTTTGTCCGTCCGTCCATCTGTCCATCTGTCCGTCTGTTGCAACACGATCTAGTCTCTCAGTTTTATAGCTATCTTAATAAAACTTTTTAGACATGATTCTTATTGCTGCGTATATAAGTATGTATATAAGTCGGAACGATATATTGTATCGTACCTTCGGAACGCTTTAGATTATATACCCTTGCAGAGATTCCTCACTTAAGGTTACATTTATGTCTTATATTTGTATATACCTAAACTAAAAACGCCTGTTAAAGGGTAGTTGCAGGGTTATTGAACGGTTGGTAGTAGTAAAGAACCATTTTTAACAAATAAAGAATTTTAAAATATGGGTTTTCAAGCCCATTTTTGTCCGATTGTTCCTATGGTAGATATATGTTATAGTAGTTTTATTTATTTATTGGTTTGTGAACCAAAGCAGATTATTGTACTTTCAATAATTTTTGAAAAACCGCAAATTAGCTATATGCGCAGGCATGGCATCAATGTACTTAAATATACAAAAAACATGTCGGAAAGGCTACAGTCACGCGATGATTGTAAGAGGCCATGGATTTTCAGTTTATGTTTATATACCATAAAAAATGTTTATTGAAATACTATTTGTAATATAATGAAACAAAAACAAAAGGGTAAGGCTACGGATGGGCGCGCCAGACAGTAAGATATCCTTTTCCCAATTTTAACATCCGTACCAAACATGCATGCGACTCTGCAATGCAAAAAACGTACATTCCAGCACACAGCGAAAGCTGGACGTCGCTAAGCTGCGATCACAACGGGCAGCGGAAGCCTTCTCCACGTACCTCTCGGAATTACTCCACCAGCCTGAATCTTTACCCGAAGACGCAGACGGATACTGGGCACACATATCCCACTCCATGCGCACCACCGCATTTGACACCATTGGGTTCAAGAGATTGAGACCACGAAACCAATGGTACGACGAGGAGTGCCGCAATGCACACGCTGCGAAGAACGCGGCCTATAGAAAGACGCTCCAGGCCGCCGCAACGCGGGACGCCTATCGAAAAAAGAGGAAGGAAGAGAGGCATATTTTCAGACGGAAGAAACGGGAGCAGGAAAGACGCGAGTGTGAGGAATTCGAGATGTCTCCAGGCATGAACGATGTCCGGAAATTCTACCAACGGGTCAATCGTATGACCCAAGGTTTTAAAACTGGTGCACTGAATTGCCGAGATGGGGATGGAAACCTGGTTACGGATACGCAGGATAAGTTGCGAATATGGAGAGCACACTTCGCCAAGCTGCTCAATGGCAACAACATTGCTGGAGAAGACGCACTAATAACACCAATCACCGACAACGTGGATATTCCACCATCTAGCCATGACCGAGACGGAATAATGCGACTCAAAAACAACAAGAAAGTAAGGCTACCTTCGGCTTGCCGAAAGTTTTATACCCTTGCAGTTATACTAAATATAAAATACATTTGGATTGCTGCTGGTTTCTGTTTGCATACAAAAACCCTGATTTCAGCCGATTATTCCTATGACAGCTATATGTTATAGTGGTCCGATTTTTATACAATTTTGACAGCACATTAAGAACGTAATAAGAATAAGATTTGCCAAATCTTGTTGCAATATCTTGAAAAACAACAAAAATCGGCCGACAGCTTCTATGACAGCTATACGATATATCGGTCCGATCTGGCTCGTTCCGACTTATTTACAGCGTACAGCAATAAGAAGCTTATGTGCCAAGTTTCATGAAGATAACTCAAAAACTGAGAGACTAGTTGGCGTTGCAACAGACGGACGGACTGACGGACGGACGGACAGACGGACATCCATTTTTCGTTCCTCTGGTGATGCTGATTCAGAATATATATACTTTATAGGGTGGGAGATGTCTCCTAAGGTGCGTTGCAAACTTCTGGCTAAAATGAATATACCCTCTGCAAGGGTATAACAAAGCAGCCGGAGCTGATGGTTTGCCGCGGAATTGTTTTATGCCGGCGGCAGTAGCTGATAGGGTGCATGCATCAGCTCCTTTGCAAAATATAGCTAAAGAAAGACATGCCCAATGATTGGAAACTCAGTGTCCTTTGTCCTGTCCTTAAGAAGGGTGACCCGACGATTTGTGCCAATTACCGGGGATCAGTCTCATCGCCATTTCGTACAAGGTCCTATCAAGCGTAATCTGTCTGAGTTCGGTATTCCTGCGAAGCTGATTCGGCTGTGCAGAATGACGTTGAGCAGCACTACAAGCTCCGTCAAGGTAGGAAAGAACCTCTCCGAACCTTTCAATACCGTGCGAGGTTTCAGACAAGGCGATCCTCTATCGTGCAACCTCTTCAACCTGGTGATGGAAGGGATGCTGCGAAATGCTGAGGTACATCGAAATGGCACTATTTTTTATAAAAGTGTCTAACTGCTTGCATACGCCGATGATATCGACATCATTGGACGTTGCAATCAAGATGTTACAGCAGCATTTTCCGCGATCGAAAAAGAGTCAGCAAGAGTGGGTTTGGACGTAAATGAGGGTAAAACCAAGTATATGCTGTCCAGTAGCGAGGAATCCCAGTGCCTAGGATCCCAAGTAGATGCTGGCAGCTATACTTTTGAAGTTGTCAAGGATTTTATATACCTTGGCACGTCAGTTTGAAAATTTGAAATCCCTTTATTATAAACGATGTAAGCTCAAGTAAATTTGTCGAGGAGGAACGACGTTTTAAAAATCCGTGCTGACAAGGAGAAATGACGGATCTACAGAAATGCTGCAAGTGAGTAGTTATGACATTCTCGAGGAGTTTAGGAATAGCCGACAATTTTGAGATACCTCTATAGTTTAAAGCATCAGACTTGCTGCCCTGAACTGAATCCCGCAACGAGTCAAATAATTTTTGTAGCATGTAGCGTTGAGAGCAACAAAATTTGACCGAACAATGAGATATCTTGAAAAAATAGACGAGGAATAACATCTAGTATATTTTTTAAAGAGTCTAGTTTTTAGATTTTTAAGACTGGATAGTTCTCTAGTAAACCATGGGGGTGTACTCGAATGCCTCGGATAAGAAAAAGGCACACAAATGTCAAAAAAGTTATTTAATGTTTTATAAAATAAATTAAGAGCCATATCCATATTGTTACATTGGTAAAAATTAGACCAGTCATAATTTGAAATTAAATAATTAATTTTATCAAAATCGGCTTTACGAAAACAACGTGCTCTCTTACACGACGTAACTTTTTTATCCATTACGTTCAAACCAGTTTCAAAAACAACCTCGAACGTTGGATGATAGGGATCTTCTGGTTGGGTAAGTGGGTGGCCTTAGAGTTACCATACTCTGATCGGAGACAAAGCATAAATCGAGTGTTCTATTTAGAGAATTTTGTAAGTGGTTGACCTGCAGCAGAGAAATGTCATGCAGGCCGTCAATAAGATCGTGTTGCTGTGAGGGCATCAGGAAATTTGCCTCATCACTTGGTGTCCAACTACACTCAGGTATGTTAAAGTCGCCAAGGACTATGAGGTGGTCTTTGTTAGATAACAAATTGAAGACATACTTTATTGCAAGCAAATGTTGAGTGTAGATAAGAATATCCGACGAAGGTGGGATGTACGAGCAGGTTATAAAAACCTTGAAGCCGGGAAGGTGTAATTTTACACAAATGAATTCAATATCATATTGAATCTCCGGGTGTACATGTTCTGACGCGATATCAGAATTCACCGCAATATGAACACCGCCGCCCCGCCGATCATGACGATCAAACCTATAAGTTGTGAACTTGCTTGGAAACATTTCAGAGCATAAAATCTCAGGTTTTAACCAAGTCTCAGTGAACACAAGCACATGGGATTCAAACGAAAGGCTATTTAAGAATAACGTAGGTAGCTTGCTACGCAGGCCCCTTACGTTTTGGTAGGTTAATGTTAAAAATTTTATTAGTTTTTTGAAGTCGCATTTTTGGAAGTGGTGGCCTGGTTTGCAAAGGTAGTCTAATCGGTTGACGATTCTTTTTTTTCTTTGCTTCGAATTCTTCAACCACAATATGATCGGGCCAGAAGTTAGCTGAGCATATTAGGTTAAATAAATCGTTAGAGACACTAATTTTCAAGGATGACATATCCCTTTCATATGAAAACTTAAATTGTTCCACCTTTAAATCTTGGGCTTGAGATTTGGCTTGGATATAAGCCATAACATCTGAAGATGTGAGATCAGGGGCTAGCCTGGAGACAAATATGTGCCTCTTCGGTGGAATTCCGGTGACAGGCTTAGGTCCCACAGATATAGGACCAATGGGAGCAGGTTGTGCCGATAATCCCAAAGGCGAACTTGCCTGAGGGACTATCGGTTGGGTAATTAGTATTTGCGGTTTCACAGGAATAGAAATCGCAGATGAAGTATTGGGCAAAGGGGAAATGAGCTCCACGGGCTCAACAGAGACATTCTTCTGTGCTGCTGATCTCGTAACTACAGGTGTAGTAAACGATAGCAGCGGCAACGTCACTGGTGTGCTCAGTTGGACAACGTTCTGAGGCTGATAGGTGCTAGTTGACGGCTGCTCCTTTTGAGCTGATTTGCGCTTGGGAGACTCATTTAGTAGCTTAAGGCTATTTAATAAAGTGTCCAGCGCGGAGAACTGATCAGCAAGTTTGCGAAAACTACCAAACAGTTCCCTAAATCCCGTCCTAGTTTGGCGCATGAACGATACAAAATCGTTCTCAACCTCACGACACGCATCACAACACAGCCCGTTTCGCTTGGCTACAGCATCGGCCGTTGGGCCACTGAAGCCCGCACATTTTGCATGAGCAACGTTGTTGCAGATCCAACAACAAATACTTGCCTGAGCAGATGTAATCTGCTTTTGGCAGGTTTTCTTGAAACAAATAATTCCTCCTTCCATTATTAGGGGTGACCACTATTAACAATGCACACAACAAAAATAGAGAGAAAGGAAAGGTTAGGCACACACAGAAACTGTGATAAGAAGAGCGCGGTAAGAGAGTTTGTGCTGCAGTGCACAACAACAAAGATAAAAAAAAAGTTAGTGAGAGCCCGAGAGAGTCGAATTCGCTCTCGAAAGTCGATGTAAAAGAAAATATTTTGCAGAAGCAATAACAACGTTTCTAAAAATAGAAACGTAAACAAATGAAATTGAAAGAAGAAAGCGAAAAAACTCTTTTGCAAACAAGATTAGTTTAGCAAATTAAAAGAGTGCACTCGCGTAATAAACGGATTTCTGTATATCAGCAGGTTAAGTGATAATGTTAGTATTTTTTAGAGTTATTAAACACCGATTCCTTTATAATTTAACTAAGCTTCGGAGAGCAAGAAAAAGCGCGTCCGTTCTCTTTGAATTAAGAACTTAAATTAAAACAAGAATATATGGCTACAGTCGGGCGCCCGACAGTAAGATACCCTTTTCCCAATTTTCTAAATCCGTTACAAACGTGTAACCACTTTCATAGTTTCAAACAGAGAATTCTGCACAAATACTTCTAGTACATATAGCTTACTCCCTCGCACGCACGCAGCGACACGACGCAACGTCGACGTCGGCGTCAACTGCTCAAAGCTGCGCGCCGGCTGCTGCTCGTACCGAACATTTGTACTGAAAACGTTGACTTGAATAACTTTTGTGTCTGTCCGATCGGATTGTAATTTGGAGGATATGTTCGTATTACATTCAGATTTATACATACCAAAGCATAACTTTGTAAGTTATATACATTGCTTAATAATCGTAAATTATCGATTTGCGGGGGCGGTGGGCGTAGCATCAAACATTTGACATAAACTTTACCTGCCCCGGATATATAGGAACCTTCATACCAAATTTTGTGTCTCCAGCTTTTTTAATAGCTGAGATCTGTTGTCTCAAACAAACAGACGGACAGACAGACGGACATGTCTCAATCGACTCGGCTAGTGATCCTGAGCAAGAATATATACCCTTTTTTGACCATTTTCAATGGTCGAAGGGTATAAAAAGCGCCCATGAACTTGTCGGTATCCGCATTTGCATTTTCAAACAACAACTTTGAGAGTAATTACGAATTATATTATTAATAAATAAAACTGTTCTACAACGAGTTAAATAGTTTTTACAACATTTTTCGTTAAACACGGTAAAATTGGACTGTGCACTTAAATAAAAGAAAAGACGGAAAAAGAGCTATTTACTTTATATTTATACCCTTCTGTTGGAAATGTATCTGGTAACCCTACTTGTTCATGTCCTCTGGTCACACTAAACTGTGCTGTCAGTTATTGTCGTTAGAAAACATTGCCAGAGTGTACAACTGCAAGAGCGCACGCCATCTTCGATATAACATTAATTAAGACGCATAGAGTTTTGAATTAAAAACATAAGTTAAAAATGATTGATAACAATGTACGAGTCGAACCTTTGAGAAAAGAGAATTTTCATACTTGAAAAATACAAATCCAAGCGGTGCTAATTAAAACTGACAATTGGAAATATGTTAACGGATTATGATCTGTTAAAACCAAAGAAAACAGTGCACAGTGAAGCCAAAAGCAGATTTGATTCTGTCTATGTCAACTACGGAATTAAAACAAGTAAAGAACTGTGACACGTCAAGCGCATTATGGAGAGAGTTGTATCATATATACGAATCTAAACGTCTGGCTCGTAAAGCATCCCTATTGAAGTGACTAATTTTGTGTAAATTAAGCAACGACGGTTATGTGAGAAATCACATCGATAAGTCTTTCGATATCGTCGATAACACTATTGTTGTAAAGCATACCTGAAGAATACGAGCCGTTTCGTGCAGCAATCGAAACGCAACCGGAAGCTCTCAAGATCAAGTTACTTGACGAGTATGAAGCCCGGAAAAGGAATACCGAGTCTACTCCGGGAGCATTGCTCGTGAAAACAAAGGACAAGAACAATAAGGAATAGGAAAGTTTAGTGTGTCGGTCTAGCTCTAGTGTCGTACATTGCCATTCACATGTATACGGACACAGCTTAACATTAAAAGCTGATGTTAGCGAACATGTCATTCTTAACCTGACGCTGCGCCCGTGCACAAGGAAAAGAACTTAATTTAATAAAAAGTGATTATAATATTTAAAGCTGTGCCTTTTAATATACATATTCATCGCCGATAAGCCCGGCGACTACATCTCAGAAGTGGGATACCTCGAAATTGGAAACAATTGCCAAGATGCGGCCATCAAAAAACTCGATGCTGACACCGAGGAAGACGCGGGAAATGGCGCGAACAAATTTAGCGGCACCAAGTGTCGTTATAACGGATAGTCAAGCCGTTAGTCGGCCGCCCTCTGTTGCTGAGGAAATCACCAATACCAATGTATTGGTACCTTCTGCACCATTTATATCTTCTGCACTATCTGTACCTTCTGCACCATCCGTACCTTCTGCACCATCTGTACCTTCTGCACCATCGGTACCTTCTGCACCATCTGTACCTTCTGCACCATCGGTACCTTCTGCACCATCTGTACCTTTTGCACCATCGGTATCTTCTACACCATCCGTACCATCTGTACCTTCTGTACGAAGACAGTTGTCGCCAGGCGACAATGCACCTGCGGCAGTGACGCCTGCTGCACCCAGTGCCTCTGCCCCTGATGGTACCAGGGATATGGAAGCGCAGCTTACGCTATTGCGCCAGGAGAGGGAGCTACTGTTACTGCAGCGAGAAGTAGAGGAACTACGCGCGTTGTCTCACCGAACGGAGCAGGAACCACCGCCGCTGAGAATGGACGTCAACACCATCGAATCAATGGTGCCGATGTTCACGGGTGACGACAGCTACGACGTGATGAAGTGGATTGAGGACTTAGAGGATGCCTTCGGTATGTTGCAATTCGATGACCGCGCACGCTTCGTTGGAATGCGGCGCATGTTAAGTGGAACGGCTAAGCTGTTTGCGCGAACGGTGCATGCTCACACTTATGACATGTTGCGCAACGCATTAACGGAGGAGTTAAGTCGCCAATATTCTGCGGACGAAGTCTTTCTTCAACTACGTGCCAGACGTTTGCGGCCAGACGAGACAGTGCATCGGTACGTGTTGACGATGCAGGAAATTGCGGCGCCCGGCCGTGTAGCTGAGAGCGAACTGATTGACATTGTCATTGAAGGCCTCGGAGATCAATCCAGCGCGAGATTCATTTTATTTGCTGCCAAGACGATGCGTGAACTGAAGACACTGCTTATTCGTTATGAGCGCGTGCGTCCTCGAACACTGGTGGCTGCCGCTCCCAAGATGCCTGCTGCTAGGGCTCCTGTGGCCTGGCCTACGATGGTGTCGGCGGCTCCAGCAACTAGAATGATGACTACTGCGTCCAGTCCAGACACTTCGGTCCGCTGCTTCAACTGCTCGGGTTACGGGCATTACCAAGGTGCTTGTCCGAAGCCCAGACGCCCTGCTGGATCTTGTTTCAAATGCGGCGAGCTGTCTCATATTTTTAAGAACTGCCCGTACCGTCAAAAGGAGGGGACGCCTGCTGGCCGTAGTGTAGCTAGTGTTGCTAGTGTTGCTAGCGTTGATGCTTGTGATGACGCTTGTCTTGATAGTTCCGAATTTGCGAAGACAGAGCTATTCCAATTGGTAAGTGTTTCTTTTATGGATGACTTGAAGTATGCCAAGTTTGATAGTATTTTATCTCTCTTTGACTCGGGTAGCCCTAGAAGTTTTGTGCAGCGAGCGCGTGTAGCTAATTTTGTCAATGGGCCATTAACGAAGAGTCAGTATTGCGGAATAGGAAAGAAACGTTTGATGTCATTCGGAGAAGTTACCAGCAGTATTAAGCTTAACGATAAAATCATTACACACGAGTTTATTGTAGTCCCCGATGAATCTATTTTTGTACCTATGATCATTGGTAGAGACTTACTTGAAAAAGCAGATATTAAACTGTTTTGCGTTAAAAAGCGTTATATTAATAAAGATTTGTTATATTGTAATAAACCCGGAACAATAAGTAATATGTTAAGATGTAAATTAGTGAACCTTGGCATACTTCGGTCCCTTGATAATCATTTAAGCAATTCGGACATACCTGCCAAGAGTATTGCGGCTAAATGCGGCCTAACAATTGATAGCCAGGCTTCTGTACCGCCGATCGGAAATGTTGATAATTGTATTAATGAGTTATGTGCGATTGATGTCACTTCAGAAACTGAGGAATTGTTTAACATTAACACTGCTCTTCCTGCCGATGAATATAACACGCTTCTGTCATCTATTTGTGAGGCTTATTACAATACGCCACTTGCGCCTTATCCTGACGACTACTGTATGAAAATAGAAACGACAAATACGATTCCTATTTACCGACGACCCAGACGCCTATCATACCAAGAGAGAATTGAAGTTCGAGAAATAATAAATGACTTATTAAAGAGAAATATTATAAGACCTAGTTCTTCGCCTTACGCTTCCGCCATTGCACCAGTACGCTAGAAATCAGGAGAAATGCGTAAATGTGTAGACTATAGGCCTTTGAACAAAATCACTTTGCGTGATAACCACCCGATGCCCTTAACTGATGACTGTTTAGAACATTTAGGAAATAAAAAATATTTTACATTGATGGACCTTAAGAGCGGCTTTAATCAAATAAAGAGGCATGAAGATTCGGTTAAATTAACTGCCTTTGTTACACCTGACGGACAATACGAATACTTACGCGTACCTTATGGACTGAAAAATGGGCCTGCTGTATTTCAGCGATTTGTGAATAAGGTGTTACGAGATTTGATCGAAGCGAGACTTGTAGTTGTGTATATGGACGATATTTTAATAGCTTCGCCTGACCTTTCAAGCCATATTAAAACTATTTTTGAAGCTATCAAACGATTACGATCATGTGGACTTGAGTTGAATCTCAAAAAATGTAAATTTGCGCAAACTGAGCTAGAATATTTAGGTTTTAAAGCAAGTGAAAAGGGTATATGTCCCAGTGACCGCCACATTGAAGCTATACAGAGATACCCGGTCCCTACGAACCGAAAGCAATTGGAATCTTGTCTTGGACTGTTCTCATTCTTCCGCCGATTTGTACTGTCGTTCTCGAAGATAGCATTCCCATTAAGTCAGTTGTTGAGGGGTGATAAACCGTTTGACTTCTCTGATGAGTGTCATGAGGCTTTCCTTACTTTACGCCAGAGTCTAATACAAGCTCCGGTATTAGCCATTTTTGATCCAGAGCGAGAGACTGAATTACATTGTGATGCAAGTGCACGCGGGTTTGGTGCTGTACTTATGCAGAAACAAAATGATTCTAAATTCCACCCTGTAGCGTACTTTTCGAAATCAACTGCGGACACTGAGAAGAGGTTACATAGTTACGAACTGGAGACGCTTGCTGTTTCGGGTGGCACAAAGCCGGGACAAAGAAATCTGTGACCTTAGAGAGCAATTAGAAACAGCGGATAATGATGATTATGAACTGAGTGGTGAGGTAGTGTATCAAAAATCGCCTTCGGGTAACAGACGAATATATGTGCCCAAAGAGATGATCAATAATCTGATTCGATGGACGCATGAAAAAATCGGTCATTTAGGGGTTGATAAGTGTTGTTCGGAAATTAAGAAACATTATTGGTTCCCATTGATGAAGACACGTGTACATAATTTCATACGTAACTGTTTAAAGTGTATAGTATATTCAGCCCCAGCGCGCACGAATAAACGTAATATGTACAGTATCCCGAAGCTACCTGTGCCTTTTGATACGATTCATATTGACCATTTAGGCCCGCTGCCTTCCCTTTTGTCGAAAAAGAAACATTTGCTAGTTATTATTGATGCGTTCACAAAATTTGTTAAATTATACCCGACAAATTCAACAAGTTCTAAAGAGTCTTGTGTAGCCCTTCAGCATTACTTTGACCATTATAGTCGCCCCCGTCGGTTAATAAGTGACCGTGGAACCTCATTTACTTCAGAAGAATTTGAAAAGTTTTTAAAAGAGAGAAATATTCAGCATATCCTGAATGCCACTAGTTCGCCACAAGCAAATGGGCAAGTAGAGCGTATTAATCGTGTACTTACGCCTATGATGGGGAAATTGTGTGACAGTGCGAATCATTTAGACTGGACAGAAACGATAAGAAACACAGAATATATTTTAAACAATACAATTCAAACTACGACTAAATTTACACCTTCGGTACTTTTGTTTGGAATAGCACAACGCGGCAATATAATTGATGAACTTGCTGAACATCTTGATGAACGAAATAGTGTGGTTGATCGGGACCTTGAAAAGGTTAGGGAACAAGCGTCGAAGAATATTTTAAAATCACAAGAGCAAAATATGACTCAGTTTCTGAAGTATAATTCACCTGCGGAAACCTTTGAAAAAGGGGAGTACGTTGCAATAAGACATATCAGCACAACTCCAGGAATGAACAAAAAATTAGAACCGAAATATCGTGGGCCATATGTTATTGATAAAGTATTGCCCCATGACCGATATGTAGTGCGTGATGTGGATGGTTGTCAAATTACGCAAATGCCGTATAATGGAATACTCGAGGCTAGTGAACTTAAAAAATGGGTGTCAGAATCTGCGGATTTAATTATTGATGAGAATCCTGAAGAAACACTGATAAGATTAGAAATTGAACCTTTGTACACTGATGTTGAGTATCTAGAATAAGATTTTGTATTTTAGAATTTTTTTTACTTAGAAAATATTGTATACCTTAAATTAGTTAATACTGTCGGCAAATTGAGGGCAATTTGAGTGTCAGGACGGCCGAACTGTAGTGTGCCAGTCTAGCTCTAGTGTTGTACATTGCCATTCACATGTATACGGACACAGCTTAACATTAAAAGCTGATGTTAGCGAACATGTCATTCTTAACCTGACGCTGCGCCCGTGCACAAGGAAAATAACTTAATTTAATAAAAAGTGATTATATTTAAAGCTGTGCCTTTTAATATACATATTTATCGCCGATAAGCTCGGCGACTACAAAAGGAAAGCTGAACAGAAGTCTAAGATCAAATGCTTGAATGCGGAAAAATTGGTCATAAAGCAGCGGAGCGAAAATAAAAAGGCCAAAGCTGTAATGAAAAGTCCTGCATGAAGGCAGAAGTTGCAAGGTCTGCCAGTAGCAAGCAGAGAAGCTAGTGTTTGGATTCTAGAGCGACATCACACGTATGCTCACAGAAAGGCCGAATTAAAAAAATCAGTACAGTCGAATGTTCAAATTTGATGCTTGCAAGCAGAAATAGAGGATTGTGGATAAGTGGCGTGTAATCCAACGAAGAGGCTTTTCGTAAACCTAAAAACACGCTGTACGTCCCTGATTTAAGAGAGAATCTGTAGTCAGTCTCAAAAATATGTGACTATAATGATTTGTTTAAGAAATGCAGAGCGGAAATAGTAAGAGCATCTAGTGGCCAAGTAGTGTTTAACGTAAGTTAGATCTTTACTTTACGGAAGAAATAAGTGAGAACTGCCAATCTTCGAGTTACAAACCGAAATTCAAGAATGTCATGGGCGTTTAGCCATATCAATGAAAAGGATCTCAAAGCTGCCAAACAGCGAGGTATGGTCTGCATTAAGGGGATGCATTCTCATGTCCCGTTCCCAACGTCATACTACAGATCCAAAGAAGTCTTAAAACTGGTACACAGCAACGTGTGTGGTCCCATGAGTGTGCACTGTCATGGTGGCAGCCGTTGTTTCGGGACGTTTATAGACGAACATTCCAAGTGATGCGAGCTATATATGATCAAGCAACATCGGAAGTTTTAGAAAAATGCTAGGAGTTTCAAAACTTTGCCGAACGGAAGACTGGACAGAAGCTGAAGACATTGCGATCAGACAATAGCACGGAATATACAAACAACGAGTTTAAGAGGCACCTAGCGGGTGCAGGTATTTAGCACTAGTTCACAGTCGAGTATACCCCACAGCAAAACGGAGTAGAAGAGTGTAAGAATAGAACCCATGTGAAAATGACGCGCTGTATGATAATACAGGCATAAGGAATAGATGTCTGTGTGGCGAAACACCATTTAAACTGTGAAATATACGTATCAGTTGTAAAACATATGCGTACGTTTGGGCAAATTGTGTATTCACTCGACAAACGGCCAAAAGGTTACATTTATGTCTTGTGTCTGTATATACCTAAACTAAAAACGCCTGTTAAAGGGTAGTTGCAGGGTTGTTAAACGGTTGGTAGTAGTAATGAACCATTTTTAACAAATAAAGATTTTTAAAATATGAGTTTTCAAGCCCATTTTTATCCGATTATTCCTATGGTAGATATAAGTTATAGTAGTTTTGGTTATTTATAGGTTTGTTTACCAAAAGAAGAATATTGTAATTACAAAAATTTTCTCAAAAACCGCAACTTAGCTATATGCGCAGGTATGGCATCAAACATGTACTTAAATTTACAAAAAACAAGAAAGCAAGGCTACCTTCGGCTTGCCGAAGGTTTCATACCCTTGCAGTTATACAAAATATAAAATATATTTGGATTGCTGCTGGTTTCTGTGGCATTTATTGAACAATTATAACAGTACATCGATTATATCATCCTCTTATAATTTCACATACTCAGCCTTCATTAGGCCGATCGTTGATCGTTATAAGTTATAAAAGTTCGATTTTAATGAAACTTTATTATTCAGGACACACTTAGATTTGGATGTGGTTAGCCTGATAGCTATATCTTGAAATATAACGAAAATCGGCCGATAGGCTCCATGACAACTATACGATATGTCAGTCCGATCTGGCCCGTTCCGACTTATTTAAAGAGGGCAGAAATAAGAAGCTTGTGAGCAAAGTTTCATGAAGATAGCTCAATAACTGGGGACTAATTTGCGTTGCAAAAGACAGACGGACTGACTGATTGTACCTATAACAGCTATAGAATATAAACGTCTGAGATATTTTAATGGAAAAACTAAGGGCGGGTTACTGTATAACATTAAAAAGTATTGATAATGAGCGGCATTTCCAAAAACAAAACAGGTTTGCATACACAAACCCTGATTTCAGCCGACAGCACATTAAGAACGTAATAAGAATAAGATTTGCCAAATCTTGTTGCAATATCTTGAAAAACAACAAAAATCGGCCGATAGCTTCTATGATAGCTATACGATATATCGGTCCGATCTGGCTCGTTCCGACTTATTTACAGCGTACAGCAATAAGAAGCTTGTGTGCCAAGTTGCATGAAGATAGCTCAAAAACTGAGAGACTAGTTTGCGTTGCAACAGACGGACGGACGGACTGACGGACTGACGGACTGACGGACGGACGGACGGACTGACGGACGGACAGACGGACATCCATTTCATATTGCATTCAGCCTTATGTATACCGAAGCATTTGATATTAACTTGTTCTGTCTATGATACATTCATACCAAATTTGGCGTCTCTAGCTTTTTTAATGGCTGAGATCTGTGTTCTCATACAGACGGACAGACGAACAGACAGACGGAGATGGCTTAATCAACTCGGCTAGTTATCCTGAGCAAGAATATATGTACTTATGGTGTCTGCCACGCCTCCTTATGCCTGTTACATACATATGCCGCTTGCACGACGTTAGTATACCCTTTTTTTACCGTTTTCAATGTGCGAAGGGTATAAATATGGGTTTTCATGCAAAGAACATTTTTATCCGATTGTTCCAATGGCAGCTATATGTTATGTTCCACGTGGATCTTATTGGATGTTGCCACTTTGCTTTCAGTGCTTTGCAGTAAAAAGCGAGCGCTTTCAATGATAAATGTGAAAAAGAGACGACTATACATATGCAGTGCCTCACATAATTAAGAGAGATATTCAATATATCCAACCAAATTTATCGTTTCTGCAATATTGCTGCTAAATATCACTTTTGATTCTAATTGGCTATAAATATAGTAAAAACTTTGAATTTTGTATCAATACTTGCAAAAAACGGCCGATAGCTTATATGACAGCTATACGATATATCGGTCCGATCTTGCTCGTTCCGACTTATTTACAGCCTACAGCAATAAGAAGCTTGTGTGCCAAGTTTCATGAAGATAGCTGAAAAACTGAGTGACTAGTTTGCGTTGCAACAGACGGACGGACAGACGGACATCCATTTTTCGACGCTCCTGGTGATGCTGATTCAGTATATATATACTTTATAGGGTCGGAGATGTCTCCTAAGGTGCGTTGCAAACTTCTGAATAAAATTAATATACCCTCTGCAAGGGTATACAAACACTATGAACAAAACAAAAAAAAAAATTAAAATAAAACAAGTCGGTAAGGCTACTGTCAAGCGCGCCTGACAGTTAGATATCCTTCTCTCAATTTTAAAATCCGTTACAAACGTGTAACTACACTGATAATTTCAAACAGAGTATTCTGCACAAATAATTCTACTACATTAGGCTTACTCGCTTACACATACACACACTCACGCGCGTAAAGAGTAAACGACGCGACGCGACGCCGACGCCGACGTCGACGTCAACTGCTCATAGCAGCGCACAGGCTGCTGCTCGTACCGAACATTTATACTGACGTTGACTTGAATATCTTCTGTGTTATTCGTCCGATCAGATTGCAATTTGAAAGATATGTTAATATTGAAATCATACCGAAGCAGAACATTATGAGCTCAATAATCGCAAAAAAAAGCAGACTGATTCTGTCTATGTCAACTACAGAATTGAAACAAGTGAAGAACTGTGACACGCCAAGCGCAGTATGGAGAAAGCTGTATCATATATACGAATCTAAACGTCTGGCTTGTAAAGCATCCCTATTGAAGTCGCTAATTTTGTGTAAATTAAGCAACGGCGGTTATATGAGAAATCACATCGATAAGTCTTTCGATTCGTCGATAAACTTAATGAAGTAGAGTTGGTAAATATAAATGACTTGTTAGCCACACTATTGTTGTATAGCATTCATGAAGAATACGAGCCGTTTCGTGTAGCAATCGAAACGCAACCGGAAGCTCTCAAGATCAAGTTACTTGACGAGTATGAAGCCCGGAAAAGGAATAGTACCGAGTCTACTCCGGGAGCGTTGTTCGTGAAAAAAAGGGCAAGAACAATAATGAATAGGAAAGGAAAACTGAACAGAAGTTTAAGATCAAATGCTTGAATGCGAAAAAATTGGTCATAAAGCAGCGGAGTGCAATAAAAAGTCCAAAGCTGTAATGAAAAGTCCAACATGAAGGCAGAAGTTGCAAGGTCTGCCAGTAGCAAGCAGAAAGGCTGGTGTTTGGATTCTAGAGCGACATCACACGTATGCTCACAGAAAGGCCGAATTGAAAAATCAGTACAGTAGAATGTTCAAATTTGATGCTTGCAAACACAGAAATAGAGGATTGTGGATTAGTGGCGTGTAATCCTCTTCGTTGGCTTTCCGTAAACCTAAAAAACTCGCTGTACGTCCCTGATTTAAAAGGGAATCTGTAGTCCGTCTCAAAAATATGTGACTATAACGATTTGTTTAAGAAATGCAGAGCGGAAATAGTAAGAGCATCTAGTGGCCAAGTAGTGTTTAGAGTCAAACGTAAGTTAGATCTTTACTTTACGGAAGAAATAAGTGAGAACTACCAATCATAGAGTAACAGGCAAAACGAAATTCAAGAATGTCATGAGCGTTGTAGCCATATCAATGAAAAGGATCTCAAAGCTGCCAAGGTATGGTCGAGGGAGTAAAAGAAAATTTAAGCGAAGTCTGCATTAAGTGGAAGCAGTCCCGTTCCCAACGTCATACTACAGATCCAAAGAAGTCTTAAAACTGGTACACAGCAACGTGTGTGGTCCCATGAGTTTGCACTGTCATGGTGGCAGCCGTTCTTTCGGGACGTTTAAAGGCGAACATTCCAAGTGATGCGATCTATATATAATCAAGCAAAATCGGAAGTTTTAGAAAAATGCTAGGAGTTTCAAATCTTTGCCGAACGGAAGACTAGACAGAAGCTGAAGACATTGCGAACAGACAATAGCACGAATATACAAACAACGAGTTTAAGAAGCACCTAGCGGGTGCAGGTATATAGCACTAGTTTACAGTCGAGTATACCCCACAGCAAAACGGAGTAGAAGAGTGTAAGAATAGAACCCATGTGAAAATGACGCGCTGTATGATAATACAGGCAGCTACCTTTTAGTTATTGGGCCAATGCAGTCAACACTGCAAACTACATACGGAATAGATGTCTGTCGAGATGTCTGTGTGGCGAAACACCGTTTAAACTGAGAAATATACGTATCAGTTGTGAAACATATGCGTACGTTTGGGCAAATTGTGTATTCACTCAACAAACGGCCAAAAGGCCATTTTGGAGTGAAGATTGAGAAACTGCATATTTACAGAACACTGCAAATATGCAAAGGCATAGGACTGTATAACCCAGGAGCAGGCACTGTGCTGAAAAGTCGTGCCGTGGTCTTTACAAATCAATCTGGTAAAGACAGCACCTTTGAGGAATTTACAGAATAAACTTAGAGAGCAGGCCTGCGAGTCAAAAAGAATCTGACAGCTGAAGTGAAAGTTCATCAAAAGAAGTACATCCGGAGGTGCAAATGAAGCGTGGACCTGGCAGCCCAAGGAAACAGCATACAGGTAAACCTGATAGAGCAAAATTAATCCACAGTCAGATCGTTCCAGCTCCAAACGAATCTGAGTCGGGAGATGAGTTCTGCGAATCTACGTGTTTAGCAAAAAACATCGACTACAGCGTACGACGCTCTCGAAGGAGCGTATGATCTTGAATAAAAGTCATCGATACAAAGAAGGTGCTACCCGTCATGTACAAGACGAGTGATGAAGAGAATTGCCGCAAAGCGCGGCTGGTAGCCAGAAGATACACGCAGAGAGAGGGGATAGACTAAAACGAAACAAATTCCCCAGTAGCCCGAATCGGTTCCATACGGGCAGGAACAGCTCTTGCTGCAGAGCTAAAACTTGTGGTATACCAATTTGACTTCAACAGTGCATACTTAAATTTAGACATAAAGGAGGTACTCTACATCAGCATCCCAGCTGAGTTTGGCCAAATATTGTCACCCAAGGAGAGGCAAAAGTATGATCAAGAATATGTATGCAGGCTTCAGTAGGCTTTATATGGATTAAAGCAGAGTGGTCGCAAATAATATAAACTAGTTGGAAAGACTACAGTCTCGCAGTGAGTGTAAGAGGCCATGGATTTTCAGTTTATGTTTATATACCATACAAAATATATATTGTTATATTATTTTTGATATAAGGAAACAATAAGAAAGCAAGGCTACCTTCGGCTTGCCGAAGGTTTCATAACCTTGCAGTTATACAAAATATAAAATATCTTTGGATTGCTGCTGGTTTCTGTGGCATTTACTGAACAATTATAACAGTACATCGATTATATCAACCTCTTATAATTTCGAATACTCAGCCTCCTCACCACGGCAAGGTCGCAATCCTCGAGGAGGAATATTTACAATACCTTAAACAACATTGCACATATATTCTTTAGTTACAATAATAAAATAATCTAATTAACTTAGTATTTAAAAATAAATTATTAAATAAGTGATTATAGCTAAGGAACACGCCGTCATGGTGACTATATGGAGTTTGATAAGTGATTGCGGCAGCACCGCTTACTGTGTTATCACAAAATATCCAATCAATTTGAGTTAAATGTTTTGTTGTTGGCACATTTTGTTGTTATTATTTAAAGTAGACTCGAGCTGATCAGTGGTTGTTGATCGGCAAATGTTAAAATCTCCTAATATTACCAATTTTGTATTATTTTCAGCTGACGTTAGCCTTTCAACATCATTTCTGATTTCATTTCGAAACCTTGTAATAGGAAAAGCTGGATTCCTATAAACAACTATGACTATTGTATGCAAGTATTTAAATGTTATGGACTGGTATATATTTCTTACATTACATTAACATTACAACTGTAACTGTTTCATATAAGAATGTTATGTTTTCCGATATATTTTGTTTTGCATATATCAGTATACAAGTCTTAGAAACAGCCATGGTCATAAAATCTAAATTTGGAAAGTTCCCATTCAAAAATGAGTTTGAATAACATCTATATGATTTTTTGTTTAACAGCTACATGTAATAGTACTCAGATTTCCATAAAATTGCAACAAGAACCTTCATTAGGCCGATCGTTGATCGTTATAAGTTATAAAAGTTCGATTTGGATGTGGTAAGCCTGATAGCTATATCTTGAAATATAACGAAAATCGGCCGATAGGCTCCATAACAGCTATACGATATATCAGGCGATCTGGCCCGTTCCGACTTATTTAAAGAGGGCAGAAATAAGAAGCTTGTGAGCCAAGTTTCATGATGATAGCTCAATAACTGGGGGACTAATTTGCGTTGCAACAGACAGACGGACTGACTGATTGTTCCTATAACAGCTATATAATATAAACGTCTGAGATATTTAAATGGAAAAACTAAGGACGGTTTACCGTATTACATTAAAAAGTATTGATAATGTGCGGTATTTCCAAAAACAAAACAGGTTTGCATACAAAAACCCTGATTTCAGCCGATTGTTCCTATGGCAGCTATATGTTATAGTGGTCCGATTTTGATACAATTCTGACAGCACATTAAGAACGTAATAAGAATAAGATTTGCCAAATCTTGTTGCAATATCTTGAAAAACAACAAAAATCGGCCGATAGCTTCTATGACAGCTATACGATATATCGGTACGATCTGGCTCGTTCCGACTTATTTACAGCCTACAGCAATAAGAAGCTTGTGTGCCAAGTTTCATGAGGATAGCTCAAAAACTGAGAGACTAGTTTGCGTTGCAACAGACGGACGGACGGACGGACGGACAGACGGACATCCATTTTTCGACTCCTCTGGTCATGCTGATTCAGAATATATATACTTTATAGGGTCGGAGATGTCTCCTAAGGTGCGTTGCAAACTTCTGGCTAAAATTAATATACACTCTGCAAGGGTATAAAAACAAGTGGGTAAGGCTACAGACAGACGCGCCCGACAGTAAGATACCCTTTTCCCAATTTTCAACATCCGTACCAAACATGTAAACAAACCCATGATTTCAGACAGAGAATTCTGCACAACTTATTCTAATATAAATGGCGGCTTACTCGCTCTCAAACACACACACACGCGCGTAATGAGTGAAGCGACACTACGCGATGTCGACGGCGACGTCAACTGCTCATAGCAGCGCGCAGGCTGCTGCTCGTACTGAACATTTGTACTGAAAACGTTGACTTGAATAACTTCTGTATTATTGGTCCCATCGGATTTTTATTTGGAGGATATATTCATATTGTATTAAGCTTTATGCATACTGGAGCAGAACGTCGTGAGTTCATTTGCTTAATAATCGAAAAATACTGGTTTACGGGGGCGGTGGGCGTGGTACCCAAAATTTGAAAACGAAGTTTACTGCCTAGGGTATACAAGACACCCCTAATAGACCATGTATTTTTTTAAAATCCATGGCCTAAAAATTATAAGGTAACGCTACAGACGAGCTCCCGGACAGTGAGATACCAATTTTCGCCCAATTTTAATAATCCGTTACACACTGAGAAAAATAGCGCAAAAGTAATGCGATGCGTCGGGACGACAACTCATAACAGAAATCAGGCTGCGCGTACCGAACATTTGTAATGCAAAAACCTCACTGAGGTAGATTGTTTCTATGACTGATATAATGATACGATCGATTTTGCTCATATATTGATATAAGCCAATGTAGTTAGTTTGATGGCGATATCTCAAAAAATAACAAAAGACGAGCGATAGGTTCTATTGCTGCCATTCCATATATCGATCCAATCCAGCTAGATCTGACTTATTTATAATATTCGTCCAAAAAGGGCATACAAACTTTGTGCAAACGGCATATGGAGACGTTGCACACCACATAAAGTATATATATTCTTGCGTTGTATCACTAGTCTGTGCGTTTGGTGTCTGTGTTTACGCACAGATCTCAGCTATTATAAAATCTAGAAACACGAAATCTGCAGGTAATGAGAATTGCTGTATACCATATAGACCTGAAATTATTTTAAATTTTGGGTGCCACGCCTACCGTTTACGAAAATAGGTTATTTGCGATTTTGAATAAGTATAAGTTATAAGAAGTTGATGTCGACGACGCTTTATTTTTAAGCGCGTTTGTTTGAGGGTGAGAGTAAGGAATAGGGCGCAGAATAAATTGTGCAGAATTCTAAATTTGAAATTATAAGTGTGGTTACATATTTCTAACGGTAGCGCTTGACTGTCACATTTCCGACTAGTTTTGATTAAGCTTTTACTTCAATGTCTTTATTATTGCACCTCATTATCGAATGAAATTTTTTCCCTTTTTCTTTTTTCAACATATAGAGTTATTATATATATAATGTTAAAGTTAGCTACTTAAATATTAACATATTTTGTAAGTTTATATGTTTCAGCTGAAACTCATTACGCCAGTTTACACAGTTAATACATATCTTGAGTCAGACTTACCGGTTTTATATCGCGATGAAGGAAGCCAACAGAATGTATAGACTCAATGGCTTTGAGAATTTGTAAGCCCAGCCTAAGAGTTGTGCTAAGAGAAAATGCTCCCCTAGGTTGCGCTCTCCGTAACTCTGCTAAATTTTTGCCTTGCAGTTGCATTACAACATAGTTAAAACGATCATTACGTCCACACCCAATAAAACGGCAAACGTGTTCTTTTCCTTGCAACTTTTTCAGTACTGCTACTTCCATTTTGAGAACTTGTTTTGGCTGGCGGGCAGACTCAACCTTTAATGCTACTTGCTCTCTAGTGATAAGGTCTTGCCCTTCATAAATTTCTCCAAAACCGCCACCACCAATTTTGCGTACAACCTAAAAAATGTATCAGAAATTAATATAAAGATTAGGAGAATAATGTTATTATACCTTCCAACGTTCCTTCACTACATGTCCTGGCTGCAGAAGATCTTCAGATGTCATTTTATTAGATTCTTTTATCACTATTTGCTGACAGCCGCTTATAATGTGGTTTTTGTCAGGTTCTTTGATAGCGGTTTCCGTTTGAACTGCTGTCGACGGTACTTTAAAAGTCACACGATTCCGTACTCCTAAACGATTATGTTTGGCTGGTAACGTTGCCGAGCGCTTCAATGCATTAGGATATGGATACCTTTGCTCTTCAGAAGAATCAGGGGCACCAACTTTTTTGTCCTCGTTTATTCTGTCTAATACCGTCACAGCATTACCCCTCAAATTATGTATAAAGAGATCCTGAAGTTCTTCAGGGGCAATAGACGGCGGGGGCTTAGAAGGAGGTGGTGGGTGTGCGTCGGTACTCTGATCTTTATACTTGTGTCTCTCGTTTATAATCGTAATTGCGTGTTGGATTGGTTGAATTGGGTCTTCACGTTGTTGTTGTCGGTTATTTTCACCGTAACCGCTTGTAGTGTGAAGTCTCGTGGCAAATTCATCGTTTCTGAAGTAAATAAATGAAAAATAAGAAAGATATACATTTTTTCCTGCACACTTTTCATTGTTTCATTACTTTTAATCTCTCTCAATCTCTGTTTGCAATATGCTTCTTTTACCTTACATTTAATACTTTCAGAGCATATGTTTTGCAGTTAAGGTCGTTTGTTAATATTTATGTTTATATTGAAGTTCTTATAACTTATTTAAATACAATTTCTTCCGATTGATGATCTCATTCTTAGATATGTAAATATATTAGCATGTATGTACATGCATACTTATGTGTTATGTGTATTATGGTGGAATTAAAAAAATAATTGTTTTGCTTGAATAAACAGTGTTGGACTCTTAACGGTTAAAATTAACCTAAATTTTTAAAAATCACTAGTTCTCATGGACACCATCTTTCTACAAAGCCTTTGAAAAAAAACACGAATTTTTAAGCTTACGTTATATCATACTTAACATATGTAAGTATGTATATTTGTATAATAATGAAAATGTTCCGTTGAGCACATTGATTGGAAGTGACACTAACAGTTACGCGGTCCAAGTTAGTGGCGGAAAAAATAAAATCTATTGTATTATTTTCGACGAAAATATGCTTAACATGTTAACCAAACCCGAAGTAAAAAACATGTATTGATTGCGTATATTTGTTCTACTTGGAAAGTAAAGCTTTTTTAGAGCAAAACAACGTGTAGTCCAGCTCGAACAGAAATATATGAGAGCCACTTTCACTGACAGTTGCCAATGGTTACTTCCATCTCACCATTTGCACCCTTCCAATGACGCGTGCGCAAGGACATACCACCTTTTATTATTTAGTATAAGGGTTCCATAGAAAATGTTAGCAATAGTCTTATAATGTTAAAATATAAAACAGTGCAAAGATTTTCAAATGCAATGTCGTATAGACTGATTGGAAAACAAATATGTAGAATAATGTTAAGCCATAAAAGACCCCTTTAATCATCGAAATCGCCTCAAACAAGAAGAAATATTTCATTAATATGTCAAAAAGATAATATCCAAACTTCTGGGATTTACATAAAAACATGTATTGTTGTTCATAAAGTACATTGTTAGAAGACATTTTAATAAGACATGCTATTATTGTTTGTACCCATTTGTAAAAAATCGTACGCAGTATTTGATCATATAAGTCTTGATTGAAACTTTCTACTACCTCTACAATAAATGGAATTTATTATTTAAAATTGGACCACAATATCTTATAGCATTTACTTCAACAATTATTATACAGTATGTACTATGTCTCTAACTTTAAGAATGTAAGCACATTTAATAAACAGCAAATAATTAAACACGTGTTATACTCTTCCAGAGGTTATATTAATTTTGGCCAGAAGTTTGCAAAGCACCTTTGGAGGCATCTCGGATCTCATAAACTATATATATTCAGAAAAAGCATCGACGGGGGTGTTCATATAGCTTTGTGCGTCTCTTCGTCCATCCGTCCGTTCATCCGTCCGTCCATCCATCCATCGGTCCATCCGTCCGCCTGTCAGTCCATCCGTCCGCCCGTCCGTCCGCCCGTCCGTCCATCCGTTCGCCCGTCCGCAGGTCCGTCCATCTGTCTATCCGTCCGTCTGTCCGTATGATCTACCTCTCAATTTAGAGCTATCTTAATGAAACGTAGTAAACGTGCTTTTTATACTCCTCGACCATTAAAAATGGCCAAAAAAGGGTATACTAACTTTGTGCAAATGTATGTAACAGGCAAAAGGAGGTATGGCAGACCCCATATAGTATATATATTCTTACTCAGAATCACTAGCCGAGTCGATTGAGCCATGTCCGTCTGAGAGTTATATAGTTTATGGGTTCGGAGATGCCTCCTAAGGAGCGTTGCAAACTTCTGGCCAAAATTAATATACCTTTTGCAAGGGTATAAAAATAATTTTAACAGATAAATTTTTTAAAACTATGTGTTTTCAAGTAAATCCAATTTTTGTCCGATTGTTCCTATGGCAGCTATATGTTTATCGATGGGATAAGTTTGGTATCGCTATCTTGAAATCGAACAAAAACCGGCCGTTATGTTTTATAGCAGCTATAGAAAGGAAAATATACCATCAACGTTGACATCTTCTTTTCTTTTATAATAATTATCATACATATACTATAACGTCTGATCCAATTTATTGAATAAATTTCTGTAAAGTGGCATTTTAAGTTTTAATCCTGAGCTGATTCCTTATTTAAGTCTTCACCACATTCATTTGGCGAAAGACACTCTCAACTTCCGCATTAGACCATGGAAAACTAAGCGATGGCCAGTTTCTACCAATCAAAACCCAATTATCGGTAAATGCAATCATTATTTAGGTGAGAGTTGCAAAAAAATGTAAGGTAGCCAACCACTAATAATTATTTAATGCGATTAATTTGTAAAAAATTGAATTTTTTAGAATAAGTTAAACTGAATTTACGTTTGCGAAAAAGCAATAGTGTCCTGCTGCTGGGCTTTGAAAAAAAGCTTGATTTGACAAGAAACAAGTGGGTAAGGCTACAGTCGGGCGCCCGACAGTAAGATACCCTTCTCCCAATTTTCTAAATCCGTTACAAACGTGTAACCACACTCATAGTTTCAAACAGAGAATTCTGCATAAATATTTCTACTACATATAGCTTACTCGCTCGCACTCACACAGCGACGCGCGTAAAGAGTAAAGCAAAACGACGCAACGTCGACGTCGGCGAACATTTTTACTGAAAACGTTGACTTTAATAACTTCTGTGTTATTGGTCTGATCGGATTGTAATTTGGAGAATATGTTCATATTGCACTAGCTTTATACATACCAAAGCATAACTTTATAGGTTCATTACTTTGCTTAATAATCGTAAATAACCGATTTGCGGGGGCGGTGGGCGTGGCATCAAACATTTGACATAAATTTCACCTGCCCCGGATATATAGGAACCTTCATACCAAATTTGGTGTCTCTAGCTTTTTTAATAGCTAAGATCTGTTGTCTCAAACAAACAGACGGACAGACAGACGGACATGTCTCAATCGACTCGGCTAGTGATCCTGAGCAAGAATGGGGTCTTTATGGGGTCTGCCACGCCTCCTTATGCCTGTTACATACATTTTGCACAAAGTTAGTATACCCTTTTTTGACCATTTTCAATGGTCGAAGGGTATAAAAAGCTAGCCTGGCAACACGGGTACATATATGTAAATATACATAATTCTTTAATTTATATCACAGTCCAAATTAAGGCCTTACAAAATACATGAACTTTTCTCAAATTTTATAACTTGATATACAAAATTAAAGCTTCCGAAAAATAATTTTTTCACATAAATTCATGATAAGTCGAGCTCTACCAATAAAAACAAAAAAGGTATTCCCAAATCGTTGCTTATGAACATGCTAAGACATGTTAAGCTCCCACAAAGCAGACTTTAAAGAAAATTTGTATCCAATACGAACGAAATCGAATATTTGAACGTGCATTGTGCAGCCCATATTAAACTTAAAAATTAGAGTTTAACTGGTTTTTGTGGAGAATTATCTATTTTGTCAATAGGTCTCACTCAATTATTTTATATCAAAACAATATTTTTGTATGAGCTAAAGATTAAAGATTTTTTACTAGAGTTTAAAACTTATTACACTTACTTGTCAATTTCCTGCAAACGCATGTGCATCTTTTTGTGTCTTCAGTAAGTTGATTATTCAAAATAAAATAAAACATATTCATTTTATTAGCTCTTATTATTAATAATTATTGAACAAGACATTTAAACTTTGATCAAAAAAATGTACACAAGTAGAAAACATGTTAAAAGCAATATTACTATTATAATATTCATAAAAAATAAGTTTAAGCTTAAATAAGCTTAAAAAGAATTAAAAACGTGATTTCGGGATTTGTCTACAAGCGATTTTGTTAAAATAAAATTTAAAAATGAGGATTTTCACTAACTTGATGTATTTGAATCCCCAGAATAAAATTCTACAAGCAGAATGTCGTAAAATTTATGGTGCCCCTTGCGAATTTGAAATTAAAAGGCAAAAGTAGGTATGGCCTACCCCATAAAGTATATGTATTCATGTTTAGGATAGCTAGCCTAGTCTAGTGAGCCACGCCTGTTTGACTGTTCAACAGTTTTAACACACCGATTATACATATATATAAAGCGGAAGGCATTAAAATTCATACGCTCCTGAAGTTTTTTTTTTAATGCAGAATAATGGTTAATGTCTAGAAGACGAGATTTTTCGAAAAACTCAACTTTTTTTCTTGAACAATAATCCGGTGGCGAAGGAAGAAAAAGTTAGGTATTTAAGGACACAAAGTTTTTTTACTTGAAATTATATGATTACATTCAGCTGACAACTTACAGTGGGCTGAATCTTCCCATGGATTTTATTAGGATCTAGCCTCCTCCTGACTTTTCCGAAAGTCACTGAAGTTATTTAAGTCAACGCTTTTTAAACTTTATAAGCAGAACTTCCAGCGAAATGCTGCTAGTAACTGGTAGCTAACGGCGCGTCTCGTCGCTTTACTACTGAATTTTTAAAGGGGCGAGAAATCACTAAATGGCATAAGAATTTATGCAGAATTTGCTGTTGACAGTAATAAGCATGGTAAAATGTTTTTAAGAAAAACAAAAATTGTAACACAAACCTATATTGTTGACATTTCTCTTTACAATACATCCATTTCTATGTACACTTGTACGCATCAGTGGTTGCCGCTAATTAAGCAATTTGAATATGAAGTTGTACCAAAGCTTTAAGCCCATGTATATCTGATTCTATGAGTACAATTTCATTGTTTTATACTAAACGTATAAGTTTGTTTAAATATACAATGTATTAGTTAATACGATCACTTTATCATAGACTTTTTGGATTAGTGTATTATTTTGTCGCTATCACCTTTATTTGTGTTAACAAAGTAGTCGAGGGTATGTGTGATAAATTCTATTTTTAAATACACACAGATTTTGGTCGCTTTAATTATAGAGAAACGCATTTAAACTTTTTCAGATCGTGAGAAAAATATCAGAAGCACGTGCCACACTTCGATGAAACAAACACAAAACTATTGAAATTAAATATAAAGTTAAATGTACTTTGTGTTTTAACTACACAGCTAAATAAAAGGTTATACATGATTTTAATACGAGTTTTATAAAATTTCAATTTCTTATGTACAATTTATATTTTTGTTGCAAATATGCACGTACATTGGATTTGGACAACAGATAGGAGTGAGATTGCTGTTGTCTTAATTCTAAACACTTTCGACGGAGCTTTCGCGTATGTACATACGTAGATGTTCACGAAAAACTTTATACTGAAACGTTTTCCTCCGTTTCGTAAAAATTGGCCGTCTTATAGCAGAACTCAAAAACTTTTTATATGTACGTACACATGTACGTGCATTTTCATATATGTATGTGCTTGAACATATACATATGTATGCATCCATTCATACATACTTATCTATGTATGCATATACTAATGCACGTTTATACGTAATTTTCCACAATTGAAGGTGGGTCCATTTAAATACGAAATATTTGAAATTAGCTTATAAGAATGATAATTATATCATTAGAATAACTATTTACATTTATTTGCAACATGTATTTTTTCTTTTAGCTACATAGAAAAGTTGTTTTTTGAATTTTCCAATGTGAATTTAAGTTATCAATTAGGGCCAAAACCGAGAAAAATATTATTCGAAATGCTAACATAGTTCTAATAGGTATTACGTATATACGCACATTATTTATATGCATATTATAGATACAATTTAATTAAGGCGCGCAAAATACAAATACAAAACGTACCTTCTATTATCCTGTACAAAAGCTAAATGCTACGAATAATATAAGAACTGTCCACTCGGTAAAGGGCATATCGATATCCCAAAATATGGAAATGCATATTATTTGAATTTCATATTATATATACGGGCAGTATTGCGATAACTGGGTCGCCAAGATCTGAAAACGGACTTTTGATTTTCGGCTTAGTTTCGGATATATAGCCCCCGATGACTGGCCAGTGTGACCAGATCTCAAAAAGTATAATCACCCATATTTTAATACATGATGGTCTCACTGTTAATCAGCTGAGTTTGTTGTCAGCTTGCGTTTGAAATTAGATAACGCCTGTGCTGGTATAACTTTTTCTTCGTAATCCAACAACATTTTGGACGCTTTTTGGGAATGATACCAATTTATACAAATTTGCTGTTTCTTAACGGCGAATTCTCTTGGGTTTTATTTTAAATTATACACGTAAAATCGTCGGTTCCTTGAAAGTCGCTATAACCGGATTCGACTGTATACATACATATAAATGTTTATAACTGCTGTGCAAGTTATTATTGTTTTGTAAATTCTAGCGCCGAAGGCAAAAATTTTTGAAAAAAAATGGCGCAATTTTGTTTAAAAAATTTTTTGTCTACGGCTCACATTTTCTTACTGTTTTGAATTTCGCGATATTCATGTTAAATACACCATAAACGCGACCAAAATGTTCTCCGATTTCAATGAAATAATACTGTCAATGAAGCCTTATCACATTTCAAATGACAACTGTAACAAACACAGCTGCTTAACAATGAGACCATAATCATGCAACGGTACTGGGTCAAAATGTGGGTGATTATTTTTTTTTGAGATCTGGTCTCACTGTTCAATTCGGCCTGCAAAATGTATGAAAATCGACCAGTTATCGGAGGCTATATCTCCTAAACTAAGTCGAAAACCATACATTTTTACTTAGTATTTTCGATTATTTCGTCGAGTTCTATAAGGATCAGTCGTCAGATCTTGGCGCCCCAGTTACCGCAGTATCCCCAAATTTTAAGTTGAAGTACCTAGTATGACCAGATTTTAAGAAGTAATACCACTTATATTTTAACCTGGCTTTGGTCTCACTGTCATTCAGCTGATTGTGTTTACAGTTTGCTTTTCAAATTTGATAACACTTCTCTTTGTGGACGTTTTGCCTACAAAAAACTTATTTGTTACCATTGAAAATGGTAAAAAAAAGGGTATACTAACTTTGTGCAAATGTTTGTAACAGGCATAAGTAGGCATGGCAGACCCCATAAAGTGAATATATTCTTGCTTAGGATCACTAGCCGAGTCGATTGAGTCAAGTCCGTCTGTCCGCTGTCGGTTTGAGTGAACATATCTCAGCTATTAAAAAAGCTAGAGACACCAAATTCGGATGAAGATGAAGTTTATACCAAATGTTTGATGCCACGCTCACCGCTCTCGCAAATCGGTAATTTGCGATTATTAAGCAAAGCATTGAACTCATAACGTTTTGCTTTGGTATACTTCGGTAGCTGAATGCAATATGATCACATCCAAATTGTTCGATTGGAACCAAAAACTAAAGTCATAAAAGTTATTATTACAAATGTTCGGTACGAGCAGCCGTCGGCGCGCTGCCTTAAGTAGTTGACGTCGACATCACTTTACTCATTACGCGCGCGTCTGTGAGTGCGAGTAAGCCATGTGAAGTATAATTATTTGTGCAGAATTCTCTGTTTGAAATTATGAGTGTGGCTACACGTTTGTAACGGATTTTAAAAATTGGGCGATAGGTATTTAACTGTTCGACTGTAGCCTGACTGACTTGTTTTGTTTTTTTCTTTTTCCAATATACTTAACGTCCTTTACACTCTTAATATTTCAAAGAAATATAAGTCGATATTAATTGTTTATAAAATCTAGGTCGAGGTCAATATCGGATCGATTTGTGCATCACATCTTATGTAGCTGTTATTTTTGCCAATGATAATAATATAATTATTATATTTTAGGTATAATTATTATATTGTAAATAAATTTAATATTTAATACAAATAAATAAATGTAATATAATATTTATTCATCGGTTCGGCTGTCATGCTTATTCAGTTAGAAATGTATGTATATTATACATATGTATTTATTTTAAAGAATCGAAGATGCACCAGGGTCATCCACTGAAACTCTAAACTTTTGATGTACACCAAATCAATAAGGAAATCAATAAAAAACTGTATCCAGCAGCAAATCGTCACCCTTGATAATGCTAAATAAGTTCACCCTTCAATATTTGTATGTATGTTAAAAAAAGTACATGCTTATATACACATTTACATACATATGTATATAGAAAAATTCATACAAGTCGTTCTTGAAATTGCATGAGTTGCTGTATAACATACTAACAAGAAATTTGGGGGATGTTTGATTGAACATACACTACTCTATCGAATATACACATACCACATATATACATGTAGAAATATATGAAAATATATATGCATAAAGGATAAAACCTCTCAATTTGAGCAAAACTATCGTAAAACCAAATGCCATAACCTTTTAAAAATAAGCATCTTCTGGAAAAGCTTGTAGTTTAAATAAATATCTTATATATTTGACACTCTGTATATATGAGCCTTATAAATAAAGTGGCTCTCACTACTATATAACATATACTACTAATTATGTATATAAAAGCTAAAGTATCCTTGTTTGATTTGTTGTTTGATTATAAAATAATGGGGAAATTATATATGGGTATAATTCCAATTGAGACTGATAAGATCACGACGGCTTGTAGACTTGTGCATGGTGTTAGGTGCACGCGGTCTGCCTACGAGAACAAAATCAGAAAGTCACTTGAACAACTTAATACCTTAAATTAAAATAAAAATTATTTACATATGTTATTTTTGCTATTCATGTATACAAATGACAGATTTGCTCCAATACTTTACTTGGGACTACCTCAGTTCCGTGTTATCCACCTTTTCGAAAGTGTACTCTGCTGTGTAACGTACAATACAACTCCTGAAACTATTAATTTTAAAACTAACTAGTCGGTAAGGCTACAGTAGAGCCCGCGATAGTAAGATACCCTTCGTTCAATTTGAAAATCTTTTACAAACTCGTAACCTCACGTATAGTTTTCTCGGTCTCACTTACACAAATAGACTGACGCGCAATATTTAAAGACGACGTCCCGACGTCGAAGTCAAATTCTCCCAGCTACTTCTCGTACCGAACATTTGTTATAAAAACGTTAAATTGAATAACTAGTGTGTTATTGGTCAGATTCGGTTGGTTTGGAGGATCTGTTTATATTGCACTCATTCATGTGTTTACCGAAGCAGAAGGTTCGGACTTGAATACTTTGCTTAATAAAATAGGTGGGCATGGTCCCCAATACTTGAAACAAACTCGATCTGCTTTTGACCTACAATAACTTTTATGCCAAATTTAGTGTATTTAGCTTTTATAAAATCTGAGATCTGAACGTTTAAACAAACACCAGACCGAAAAATAAAAAAACAATTGTTCAAGAACCTTGATATCATACATATTTCCTGTGATCATTTGTGGCTAAATAAACTCATTTTGACCTGATAGCTCCTATAAAGCTATAGTTTATAGTTTAAAGGGTTAAATTCTCACAATGAAACATGTTGTCATACAAAGAAAGTTGATATATTACGGTGGCGATACCGTCAAAAATTACAAAAACTGCCGTGATACGTGAATTCTTAAATAGATTAATTTAAAATTGATTTTGCGAGTGAAAGAAATTCACGCATTAATATTAGCAAACAATCAACACTTTTTCTAGTTAGCTGTTTAAAAGTAGTCAAAACAAGAAAGCAAGGCTACCTTCGGCTTGCCGAAGGTTTTATACCCTTGCAGTTATACTTAATATAAAATACATTTGGATTGCTGCTGGTTTCTGTTTGCATACAAAAACCCTGATTTCAGCCGATTGTTCCTATGGCAGCTATATGTTATAGTGGTCCGATTTTGATACAATTTTGACAGCACATTAAGAACGTAATAAGAATAAGATTTGCCAAATCTTGTTGCAATATCTTGAAAAACAACAAAAATCGGCCGATAGCTTCTATGACAGCTATACGATATATCGGTCCAATCCGTACAGCAATAAGAAGCTTGTGTGCCAAGTTTCTTAAAGATAGCTCAAAAACTGAGAGACTAGTTTGCGTTTCAACAGACGGACGGACGGACGGACAGACGGACATCCATTTTTCGACTCCTTTATATATACATATATACTTTATAGGGTCGAATGTCTCCTAAGGTGCGTTGCAAACTTCTGGCTTAAATTAATATACCCTCTGCAAGGGTATAAAAATGAGTTGTTGTTTTATAACATCATAAGCGATCAAAAAAGTCTTATTTTCAATGGTGATGGGTGTTTTTTCTAATCGCAACTGGTTGATTTTGATATTATCAATGTTTTCTTACATGTTACTTATGGTGCTGCCACCTAATTAATGAACCATTTCACGCATTTAAGCAGAATACATATTCGTGGCTAAGCAAATACACGTATTTGGATAAGTAAGAAAGCGAGTTATAGAGTTTTTTTAAATGGATATATTTTTTCTTAGCCAAGCTTTCTATTTTTGCTTAATTTCAATAAGTGTATATATGTACATATGTATATGTGCTCACCAGGCACAAACAAAATACGCCAAAATTTTCTACCCACACAGACTTCAGAGCAGGGGCTGAATTTTTTCATCAGCGTGGATGATCTTGGTTTTTTATGTATACATTTTTTTTTTTAATTTTTATAGCGAAGGGTGGCGTTGTTGACGGTGTGTGTTGTTCCCCGAATGCAGAAGGTGGCAAAAATTGCCACTCTCTGCTCAGAACGTACATGCTGCTTGCTTGTCGCTTATGCGCCACCACCAACATCATTATAATTTTGTCGGGGTTGTTTTTTCATTCGTTTTTTTTTGTGTTTTTGTGTATGCTCCAGTTCTCTTTGCAGTCCTTGCTCGACTTCTGTTCAATACCCTACACATGGTATTTACTTGGCGACAGTAGTTTCACTTGAGTTTTGAGTAGCGGACTGTAGGCCATCTGAATGTCGGTAAGGCCTGTATGCATGAAATGACACCCCAATTTTTTTTTGGTCCGTAAAAAATTGGATAAATCGCATGGCAGTTTTAGCATCTAAAATTTCTAACATTGAATTATGGAATATCGATTTTTTTTTGTATTGCGCAAAAAAGAAAACTGCATTTGTGTACAGTCAATAGATAGTGCACATGATACTGACAATTAAATTGTTCAAATGATTAGAAAAATGTTTGCAATGAGTAAAATGACACAATCGTATACGTATTTAATATATGCATATATTTAAAAAAAATCGATTTGTCAATTTTGATATTCGCTACTCATATTAAGTGTAGTCCCGCAAAACATTTTTTCTAAATCGAATAAATGAATACTAGAAATCGAAAACATTTAAAAATTAAAACAAGTCGGAAAGGCTACAGTCGAGCGCAACGGCTCACCGTCCCAAATTTGTTATGCTCTTAGTGTTTTGCTGTTAGAACTTAGAGCGTTTTTAATGATGATGCTCTTAAAACTTTGATTGGGCCATGGGCCATGAATTTTCAATGTACTTAGCGAACACCGATTTAAAAAAAATTTGTTGCATAAAAGCTAAACAAATAGTAATTAGAACATAAAAAGCAAACCAACAAATTTAAAATTTGGACCCACGTGGGATTTTAACTGGAACTGCAAAAAAAAAACACGAATTACGCGTTACGCAACTGTAACCACTTCGCCATTAGAATATGATGATTAAACTCTGAAAAGTTACATTATGAGACCATTCAGATTGTCTTACAGGACAAAAACCAATTATTTGTGGGTCGTGTGTGTGTGTACAACATTACCAACTCACTCCCCTTTAAATTCTGTTTAAAAAATAAACTTACAATTTTTAAAATGCTTGTAAAAGCTAACCCGTGCCCTTACGCACCTCGACAGTCGGCGATCATAACCACTACGCCAGTGCATTTATTATGTAACAACCAAGAAAATTGCGATGATGTATTAAGAACATTCATACTAAATTCGGGGTCTCTAGCTTTTTATACCCTTGCAGAGGGTATATTAATTTTAGCCAGAAGTTTGCAACGCACCTTAGGAGACATCTCCGACCCTATAAAGTATATATATTCTGAATCAGCATCACCAGAGGAGTCGAAAAATGGATGTCCGTCTGTCCGTCTGTTGCAACGCAAACTAGTCTCTCAGTTTTTGAGCTATCTTCATGAAACTTGGCACACAAGCTTCTTTTTGCTGTAGGCTGTAAATAAGTCGGAACTAGCCAGATCGGACCGATATATCGTAAAGCTGTCATAGAAGCTATCGGCCGATTTTTGTTGTTTTTCAAGATATTTCAACAATATTTGGCAAATCTTATTCTTATTACGTTCTTAATGTGCTGTCAAAATTGTATCAAAATCGGACCACTATAACATATAGCTGCCATAGGAACAATCGGCTGAAATCAGGGTTTTCGTATGCAGACAGAAACCAGCAGCAATCCAAATGTATTTTATATTTTGTGTAACTGCAAGGGTATAAAACCTTCGGCAAGCCGAAGGTAGCCTTGCTTTCTTGTTTAATAGCTGAGATCTGAGTTCTCATACAGACAGACAGACGGACATGGCTCAATCGATTTGGCTAGTGATCCGGAGCAAGAATATACCTTTTTTTAAACCATTTTCAATGGTCGAAGGGTATATACATGAGACCCAAAGCTCTATGAAGTCCCCTTTCGATGCTGATTTAAACTATATATAGTTTATGGGGTCGGAGATGCCTTCAAAGGTGCGTTGCAAACTTCTGGCCAAAATTAATATACCCCTGCAAGGGTATTGAAAAGAATGCTTTTATTTGCAAAAGACGTAAACTTTATTATATAACAATATCAACTAAATTAAAGTTCTTTCAGTGCACGTTCGACATCTTATTCCCCGTCGCGGTTGTTTCTTAGCTTGCTGTATATAGTACAAAACCCTAACTTTTCATCATACATTGCTGGAGATTAAATATTTGGGGGAGGTGTGGTGTCGGCGGCAAGGTGGGAGCCAAATCTTTGTCGTTTTACCGTATCACAATCACGACTCAAAATACATTAACACTTTAATTGCCTTTGTTTAATTTACCTTACCGTGCCGGAAATGTACAGGAACTTCATTTGTAATCCGAATGCTCGGGGTTAAGCAATTTGGGCAGAGGGACGTTAACGGACGTTAAGCCGAAAGATGTGCCACACTTTGCCCTTTCATTCGTGCGTGCAAGAAGGATATACGATTAAATCGCACTTCGTTCCGTCCCTCGTACTGTCGTACGGCTTCCAAATGGTGCAGCTGTTGGGTAACTGTGTTGTTTTATACACGTACGATCCGGAAGTGTGAAAATATTCAATATTAAGTTTTGCTTGCACTTTTCCTATTACTGCTACTTTAACAACTTAGTATATCAACGGTTTGGAGCTTAGGAATTTTTACATTTTCTCTTACATCTGCAACTTCTTATAATACTATATACTCGTACATATGTACGTTAATGCAGAAGTCGTTCCAAACATATCTCCATATCTTTAATTTGCAATTCTTCTGCTTTCTCGCTCGCATGCTCACAAGCTGACATGGGCGCAAAAACTAAAATGACATTAGAGTTGAACACACTCGACTCTAGCTTTCTAATTTGCAAATCGATAATCCTTGCTAACATATAAAATATTATAATATAATAAAAACAAAAGATTATAAACAGACTTCAAAGAAAATCTATTATTTATCATATGTTTTTTTTATGAAATAGGTTTTTTTATACCCTTCGAATATTGAAAATGGTCAAAAAATGGCATTGAATGGATTGAAACTCAGCTATTAAAAAAGCTAGAGACACCAAATTTGGTATGAAGGTTCCTATATATCATAGGCAGATCAAGTTTATATCAAATGTTTGATGCCCCCGTAAATCGGTAATTTGAGATAATTAAGCAAAATATTGAACTCATAACGTAACACAAAGCTGAATGCAATTTTAATATATATCCTCCAAACAACAATCCGATCGGACCAATCACACAGAAGTTATTAAAGTTGACGTTCTCAGTACAAAGGTTCAGTACGAGCAGCAGCCTGCGTGCTGCTATGGATGTCGCGACGTGTCGCTATAATGCTTACGCACGTGTCTGTGTGAGTGAGAGGAAGTGAGCCATATGTTTTAGAAAAATTTGTGCAGAATTCTCTGTTTGAAATTATGAATGTGTGCACAAGTTTGTCGGGCGCGCTCGACTATAGCCTTACCGACTAGGTTGTATATCTATTTAATAAAAAACTAGTCGGAAAGGCTACAGTCACGCGGTGACTGTAAGAGGCCATGGATTTTCAGTTTACGTTTATATACCATAAAATATATATAAAAATATATTTATATAAATTTTAATATAATTAAACAAAAACAGGTTCGCAAGGCTACAGACGGGCGCGCTCGACAGTAAAATACCCTTTAACATTCGTACCAAACATGTAAACACACTCATGACTTCTGACAGAGAATTCTGCACGACTTAGATTTATATATATGGCTTACTCGCTCACACACACACATACACACGCGTAAACAGTAAAGCGACACGACGAGACGTCGACGTCGACGTCAACTGCTCAAAGCAGCGCACCGGCTGCTGCTCATACCGAACATTATTACTGAAAACGTTGACTTGAATAACTTCTGTGTTATTGGTCCGAAAAGGTTGTAATTCGAAGGATATGTTCATATTACATTCAGCTTTATAAATACCAAAGCAGAACTAAATAATCACAAATTACCGATTTGCGGGGGCGGTGGGCGTGGTACCCGAAATTTGAAAACGACGTTTACTGCCTAGGATATACAGGAATCTTCATGCCAAATTTGAAGTCTCTAGCTTTCTGAATAGCTGAGAATCAGACGCTCATACAGACAGACAGACAGACAGACGGACAGACAGACATGGCTAGATCGACTCGGCTGGTGATCCTGAGTAAGAATATATATACTTTATGGGGTCGCAGATATCTCTTTCTGCCTGTTACGCACATTCCGACAAACCTAATAGACCATGTATTTTTTTAAAATCCATGGCCTAAACAAGTAGGTAAGGCTACAGTCGGGCGCCCAACAGTAAGATACCCTTCTCCCAATTTTACAAATACGTTGCAAACGTGTAACCACACTAATAATTCCAAACAGAAATTTCTGCACAAAAACTTGTAATACATATAGCTTACTCGCTCGCACTCACACAGCGACGCGCGTAAAGAGTAAAGCGACACAGACTCAAACAAACAGACGGACAGACAGACGGACATGTCTCAATCGACTCAGCTAGTGGTCCTGAGCAAGAATATATATACTTTATGGGGTCTAAATCATTCACAGCATAAAACAATTAGTGTTTTTATACCCTTCGACCATTGAAAATGGTCAAAAAAGGGTATACTAACTTTGTGCAAAATGTACATATGTAACAGGCATAAGCAGGCGTGGCAGACCCCATAAAGTATATATATTCTTGCTCAGGATCACTAGCCGAGTCGATTGAGACATGTCCGTCTGTCTGTCCGTCTGTTTGTTTGAGACAATAGATCTCAGGTATTAAAAAAGCTAGAGACACCAAATTTGGTATGAGAGTTCCTATATATCCGGGGCAGGTGAAGTTTATGTTAAATGTTTGATGCCACGCCCACCCCCCCGGAAACCGGTAATTTACGATTATTAAGCAAAGTATTAAACTTTAAAGGTTCTGCTTTGGTATGTATTAAGCTGAATGCAATGTGAACATATCTTCCAAATTACAATCCGATCCAATAACACAGAAGTTATTCAAGTCAACGTTTTCAGTACAAGTGTTCGGTACGAGCAGCAGCTTTCGCGCTGCTTCGAGCAGTTGACGTCGACGTCGGCGTTGCGTCTTGTCGCTTTACTCTTTACGCGCGTCGCTGTATGAGTGCGAGCGAGTAAGCTATATGTGTTAGAAGTTTTTGTGCAGAATTTTCTGTTTGAAATTATGAGTGTGGTTGGTTACACGTTTGTAACGGATTTTAAAAATTGGAAGAAGGGTATTTTACTGTCGGGCGCTCGACTGTAGCCTTACCCACTTGTTTAATTATGCAGCCTAGGATGTATATTTAAGACTGCCTTTCTATCACAACAGACTTCTTTTATTAAATTTGTCTTCCCTAACTATCATTATCAGCATCATTCTGCAGCTAGGGATTATATTTTATAACAATCTCTGGTTTACCAACTACACTTATATGTCCTACTCGTAACTATCTTCCACTAACTCTTCCTTACTGTAGGTCGAAATATGCACTGCATAATCAGTTCAGGGTATTACGCTCGGACAATAATAAACTTAACACGTCAGAGCTAGCACCAACTCTATCCCTACTATAAAGTTTTTAATTCTTGTCGTAGTAAGTAATATAAATTTCCTCGATATTCTGTAATTTTATACTTGAAAACTTTGCAACGCACCTTAGAAGGCATCTTCGGAACCATAAACTATATACTCGTACATTCTAAGTCAGCATCTACAGGGGAGTTCATATAGCTTTGTCGTTATGTTGCAACAAGATCTGTAAAGTATATATTTTTATTTAATAGATAAAGTGCAAACCGAATATACTTTTATTCCATATACTAATATGTTTGAGTAAGTTGAAGTCTTGCCTTTTGTTATAAATGCTATTTAAAGTATCGTTAATTTACCTGATAATTTCCTCAGGATTGTATAATATTTAGGAACCTGCAGCTCTTGATTCTGATCTTAAATGTATGTAATTTCTAATTTCTATTCATAATATTCTAACGATAAGGCACATAGATACGCACCCTATATTTCATTACCCCAGCTTTCGGGGGCTGTTTTGTGCAGTCGTCAGCGCTTGGTCATTACGCAGTGTCATTGAAATATAATTAATTTCGTTACGGTCGCAGTTTAATTTTGGCTAAAAGCAGAAGTCATATTCTTCCTTGGGGCTTGTATCTCCAAGTGGTCGTAAAAGGCATAAAGCACACATTTATTTGCTCGAGTTGCATAATGATTCTGGCAGCTTCAAGTTAACTTGTCGGGATTGTCCTTATGCTTTCCCAAATTAATAGAAAATACGCATTTCTTGGTTCGGTCTGTTCCGAATGTTCAGCAAACAGTTGCAAAGCCTTAGTCGAACATCATCATCCCCCAGATTGAGCACTAATTTTCTTTTTTTGAATGTTCATCCGAAACAGCATTCGTGTATTGTCCCCATGCATACAGCTGCATCAAATTCAATATCATCAATTATTCACACAACGAAGACCGTTTCAGTTGATAAGTACATTTTCTTATTTTATGGTAAACATACACGTGTGTACAAATTCGTATGTATTCATAATCATTATTCGAATGTATCATATGTTAGAATAATAGAAGTCAATAAAGTCAATATACCATGGGATCGATAAAATGAGTTCTGCACAGCAAAATATGATTTATACAATTTCGAAATTCCATTGCAAACATGTAACCACACTTATAATTTCAAAAAGAAAATTCTGCGCAAATTATTCTGTCATATATTTCTTACTCACTCTAACTCACAGACAAGCGCGCAGGTTGCTGCTCGTACAGAACATTTTTATTGGAACCGGAAATTTTAGTAACTTTTAGTACCAATCGACCTTTGAAAATGGTCAAAACAGGGTATACTAACTTTGTGAAAATCTATGTAATAGGCATAAGGAAGCGTGACGGACCCCATAAAGTGTGTCACTATCCGACTTAATTGAGCCATGTCTGTCTGACTGGCGTCTTTCCATCTATATAAGACAACGGACAACTATTTAACCAGTTAGCAAAGCTATCAGGTAGCAGAGCTATCAGATAGCAAGGCTATCAGATAGTAACGCTATCTATCTTGCAGAGATTTCCCATTTTATGTTACATTATGTCTTAGATACCTGTGCTACAAACACCTGTTACTTATATATAACCTGCAGCAATAAGACGCATGCCTACCAAGGATACCAATAGGATAGCTACAAAACTTAGGGAATAGATCGTGTTGCAACAGAAGGACGGACGGAAAGAGCTCTATGAACTCCCCTGTCGATGCTGATTCAGATTATATACATTTTATTGGGTTGAAGATGCCTCCTAAGATGCGTTGCAAAATTCTGGACAAAATTATTATACCCTCTGCTAGGATATACAAATGCATGGTTTATTGTGTTTAGCCCAATGTGCGTAACAGACAGAAAGACACAATTGCGATCCTATAAATATATTCTTGCTAAATATTACTAGCCGAGTCGATCTAGTCATGTCTGTTTGATTGCTTTATGAATTTTCTTCTTAGCTATTCCAAATGCTAGAGACTTAAAATGTGGGACTTTTAATTTGGTGGGTACGCCCATGGCGCCCACAAATCATTTATTTTAATTTTATTTGATTATTAAGCAAAATATTAAAGTCTCAAATTAGCCTTCATCTGTCTGGCTGTCCGTCTGTCTGTATGTTTGAAACAAATCCCAGCTATTATAAAGGCTTGAGTAAGAGCGAGTAAGCAAAATGTAGTAGAATAAGTTGTGCGAATTCTGTCTGAAATTATGAGTGCGGTTAAACGGCTGTAAGAGATGTTGGGAATTGGGCGAACGGTATTTTATTGTTGGGCGCGCTAGTTTGTAGCCTTACCAACTTGTTTGTTTTTAATCTAATGGGACTGTATATTCCTATAGTATTTATCTATTCCCTTCACCCAATTTTGAAAATTCGTTACAAACATTTAACCACACTCATATTTAAACACGTTTGAAACGGATATCGGAAATTAGGCAAAGGGTATTTTACTGCCGGGCGCACTCGACTGTAGCCTTATCGACAAGTTTTCTAGTGTTTCAAAGATATCCTTATCAAACTAACTATACGTGTATTGTTTTATTTCTGTAATCATATCTAAATCGCACCCAAATTTGCATTTACATCCAAGTAAACATCATCTAAACTGAGCGAAATAGATTTAAACCAGAAAGCAAAGCTACGTTAGGCATGCCGAAGATTGTATACCCTTGCAGACATTTCTCATTTAAAGTTACATTTTAGTCTTGTATACCTGTACTACAAACACCTAAATGGTAGTTGCATTGCAAAGGGTTAGGTATTGTTTGTTCCTATGTCAGCTATATGTATAATTGATTCGATTCGGATGAAATCTTGAGGGCATATTACATTAATTTATGAAAATCATTATGAACAAGTGGGTAATGCTACAGTCGAACGCCCGACAGTAAGATACCCTTCTCCCAATTTTTAAAATCCGTTACAGTTACAAGCGAGTAACAACACTAATAATTTCAAACAGAAATTCTGCACAAATACTTCTACTACATATAGCTTACTCGCTCGCACTCACACAGCGACGCGCGTAAAGAGTAAAGCGACACGACGCAACGCCGACGTCGACGTCAACTGCTCGAAGCAGCGCGAAAGCTGCTGCTCGTACCGAACATTTGTACTGAAAACGTTGACTTGAATAATATCTGTGTTATTGGATCGGATTGTAATTTGGAGGATATGTTCACATTGCATTCAGCTTAATACATACCAAAGCAGAACTTTATAATTACTTTGCTTAATAATCGTAAATTACCGATTTGCGGGGGCGGTGGGCGTGACATCAAGCATTTGACATAAACTTCATCTGCCCCGGATATATGGGAACCTTCATACGAAATTTGGTGTCTCTAGCAGACGGACAGACAGACCGACATGTCTCAATCGACTCGGCCAGTGATCCGGTTTGGCTCGACTTATGTACAGCCTGCAGCAATAGAAAGCAGGTGTACCAAGTTTTATTGAGATTCTCTAAAAGTAAGAGATTAGATCGTGTTGCAACAGACGGACATACATAGCTCTATGAACTCCACTGTCGATGCTGATTTAGAATATGTAGGTTTATTGGGTCGGAGAGGTTTAGAGGGCAATAAGGTGCGTTGAAAACTTCTTTAAATTAATATACCTTCTGCAAGGGTATAAAATTAATTAATTATGTTGTCGCGGTACTTAATTGTGGCGAAAAACGTTAAATGCGTAATTATGCTGGTAACTTCGGTCAAGGACAGCCGCAAAGCGGGAAATAGGGGATGCTCTTTGCTAAATGTATGCATGTTTGTAATTGAGCGACGTAAAGCCAGGCAGTCTGTAGACCTCTGTCACTTATTCAATTATAATTGTTTTAGCAGAGTTTAAAGTGATCACAATAGGGGAAGTAACAATGGACTCTGGCATTTATCTTCCGGTACAGAATGCCAGTACGAATGGGAAATGGAAACAAGTGAAGCTACTGCCTATTTGGACTTACCCGCACAGATTTGTTTTGGCATTAATTTGAGATTAAAACCCGAAAATCGATGACCAGCGTCCGTCTAACGCCTGTTGAGTGGCAGTATATTAGGGCACTTAACGCATTTAATTGGGTTCCCAAACTCAAAAACACAATGTGAGAATCCCTAGAGCATAAAAATGCCCGTAGAAATTATATGAAAAGTGGTACAATCAAATTCCTAAAAATGATAATTTTCGAGCAAATAGGGTTGCCGCATCTATTGACTTCTCAGTAACCAGAAAAAAGTAAAGGAACTTTCAGAGATTTCTCATTTAAATATACATTTTTTATACCCTTGCAGAGGGTATATTAATTTTAGCCAGAAGTTTGCAACGCACCTTAGGAGACATCTCCGACCCGAAAGTATATATATTCTGAATCAGCATCACCAGAGGAGTCGAAAAATGGATATCCGTCTGTCCGTCCGTCCGTCCGTCTGTTGCAACGCAAACTAGTCTCTCAGTTTTTGAGCTATCTTCATGAAACTTGGCACACAAGCTTCTTATTGCTGTAGGCTGTAAATAAGTCGGAACGAGCCAGATCGGACCGATATATCGTATAGCTGTCATAGAAGCTATCGGCCGATTTTATTCTTATTACGTTCTTAATGTGCTGTCAAAATTGTATCAAAATCGGACCACTACAACATATAGCTGCCATAGGAACAATCGGCTGAAATCAGGGTTTTTGTATGCAAACCTGTTTTGTTTTTGGAAATACCGCACATTATCAATAACTTTTAATGTTATACAGTAACCCGCCCTTTGTTTTTCCATTTAAATATCTCAGACGTTTATATTCTATAGCTGTTATAGGAACAATCAGTCAGTCCGTCTGTCTGTTGCAACGCAAACTAGTCCCCCAGTTATTGAGCTATCATCATGAAACTTTGCTCACAAGCTTTTTATTTCTGCCCTCTTTAAATCGGAACGGGCCAGATCGGACTGATATATCGTATAGCTGTTATGGAGCCTATCGGCCGATTTTCGTTATATTTCAAGATATAGCTATCAGGCTTACCACATCCAAATCGAACTTTTATAACTTATAACGATCAACGATCGGCCTAATGAAGGTTCTTGTTGCAATTTTATGGAAATCTGAGTACTATTACATGTAGCTGTTAAACAAAAAATCATATAGCTGTTATTCAAATGCATTTTTGAAAGAGAACTTTCCAAATTTAGATTTTATGACCATGGCTGTTTCTAAGAATTGCATATACTGATATATGCAAAACAAAATATATCGGAAAACATAACATTCTTATATGAAACAGTTACAGTTGTAATGTTAATGTAATGTAAGAAATATATACCAGTCCATAACATTTAAATACTTGCATACAATAGTCATAGTTGTTTATAGGAATCCAGCTTTTCCTATTACAAGGTTTCGAACTGAAATCAGAAATGATGTTGAAAGGCTAACGTCAGCTGAAAATAATACAAAATTGGTAATATTAGGAGATTTTAACATTTGCCGATCAACAACCACTGATCAGCTCGAGTCTACTTTAAATAATAACAACAAAATGTGCCAACAACAAAACATTTAACTCAAATTGATTGGATATTTTGTGATAACACAGTAAGCGGTGCTGCCGCAATCACTTATCAAACTCCATATAGTCACCATGACGGCGTGTTCCTTAGCTATAATCACTAATTTAATAATTTATTTTTAAATATTTAGTTAATTCATTTATTTTATTATTGTAAATAAAGAATATATGTGAAATGTTGTTTAAGGTATTGTAAATATTCCTCCTCGAGGATTGCGACCTTGCCGTGGTGAGGAGGCTGAGTATTCGAAATTATAAGAGGTTGATATAATCGATGTACTGTTATAATTCTTCAATAAATACCACAGAAACCAGCAGCAATCCAAAGATATTTTATATTTTGTATAACTGCAAGGGTATGAAACCTTCGGCAAGCCGAAGGTAGCCTTGCTTTCTTGTTTATATCTGTTCTACAAACGACTGTTAAAAGGGCAGTTGCATTTTAAAAGGGTTGAGTAATAGTAAAGAACAATTTTTAGCAAACAAATCTGTACAAGTATGGGTTTCATGCAAGGCCCTATTTTGAGCGATTGTTTCTACGGCAGCTATATGTTATATTGGTCCGATTCGGATGAAATTTTGCAGGCATAATTGTTAATTAATGGAAATCGATAAGTCAAATTTGGCAACAATATCCCAAAAACTGAAAAAATCGGCGATAGTCTGTATAACAGCTATATGATATATCGGTCTGATCTGGCTCGACTTATATACAGAAGATGAAGCTTGTCTACCAAGTTTTATTAAGCTAGCTCAAAAACTAAGAGACTAGATCGTGTTGCAACAAACGGACAATGCTTTTGAACTCTCTTGTCGATGCTGATTCAGAATATATATAATTTATGATATAGGTGAAGTAATTTCCGTAAGCTCCAAGAGTATTAAGCCTTCGGCATGTCGAATCTCTGTTTTTTTAAACAAAAATCTACGCATAATAATCAAATCCGAAAGGTGTGACATACACATATTTATGTTATTAGCATATTTGGACAGACAACAATCCAGAGCCAAAACAAGACTCGCACCTAAAACCAGCTTGAAATGCAGATCATTGTCCGGGAATACCGGTTTTAAATAGACAGGAACCTTACCCTCTTAATCACATTTTCATTTTTTTCTACTTTTGAAATTTACGATTTCATTCATACTTATTACACAATGAAACCGTTAGAGATAGTAATATTTGTATTTTTTTATTTTGTAAGTAGAATGGATTTGGAATCTCCTATAGAATTCGCGTGTCCTGCGATGAAATATAGTAGTTGAATAGTAGCTAAGGTTGTCTAACCTTGCCAATCGGGTATTAATAATATATATATATATATGTACAACACAAATTTGATACATGGAAGCTTAAATGCATATACAATATCGGTTAATAATCATATATGCGTGTAAGGTTTTAAAGCAATTTTAACATTATATTAAGGAAGCAGAAGTTTGGTTGAGTTTATTTTTTTACAATAATTTTATAATTTAAAACAATAAAGCAAGCTCCAATTTATTTAACACCTGTACAATTTATGGGATATAACCTATATAATATTATTCGTAACTGCCGACAGATTAAAATAAGGGTATCGAATCTTCAGCACAGCGAACGTAACTCTTCTACGATTTTATCGAATTTAGGTAGATATGTATGCATGTTTAGATCAAATTAGCATTTTCTCACTTTGAATTGTATAGTAAGAACACAAAATCTATAATTTATGTAAACTTTTAAACTGTTACGCCCTTCTCCAGCCTAATCGGATCAAATTGAATGAGTTTATGAATGGAATCATCTGAATGAATTCATAAATATGCAAACACTATGGCTCAAACTGAAAGCTACCATTGCAGTGCGGAGAGCTGCTGATGAATGGAAGAGCGATCGATACGATTGTTTAACCAGAAAAGAACATGGTTCAGCTGGCACGCAGTGCTCTTTAGCATGCTCTACTTCTTTACTGTTTGAGTTTAAGATTACATTATTTTCGGCTGCGCTCGACTCTTGTTTCTTGGTTTTGTTTTACAGAGAAAACATTGAATCAATGTTGAGCCTAGTCCCAACTGCAATAAATAAATACAACTGCAGACTTATTAACTCTGGTCAATGGATATTCTCTTTTTACGTGTGTAAATTTTAATGCGCCTCATAACGTAGTAGTTGCAAAATTATATGTGTATGTTTTGTATGTTCTTAATATACATCAAAATATGTTTAACATATACTGAAACAGTTCCTAACACAATATTTACATAAAACAAGAAAGCAAGGCTACCTTCGGCTTGCCGAAGGTTTCATACCCTTGCAGTTATACAAAATATAAAATATCTATGGATTGTTGCTGGTTTCTGTGGTATTTATTGAAGAATTATTACAGTACATCGATTATATCAACCTCTTATAATTTCGAATACTCAGCCTCCTCACCACGGCAAGGTCGCAAGTTTGATAAGTCATTGCGGCAGCACCGCTTACTGTGTTATCACAAAATATCCAATCAATTTGAGTTAAATGTTTTGTTGTTGGCACATTTTGTTGTTATTATTTAAAGTAGACTCGAGCTGATCAGTGGTTGTTGATCGGCAAATGTTAAAATCTCCTAATATTACCAATTTTGTATTATTTTCAGCTGACGTTAGCCTTTCAACATCATTTCTGATTTTATTTCGAATCCTTGTAATAGGAAAAGCTGGATTCCTATAAACAACTATGACTATTGTATGCAAGTATTTAAATGTTATGGACTGGTATATATTTCTTACATTATAAACTGTAACTGTTTCATATAAGAATGTTATGTTTTCCGATATATTTTGTTTTGCATATATCAGTATACAATTCTTAGAAACAGCATTTGGTCGAATGTCTTTGTGTTGTAAAGGATCTGTTGGTCATAAAATCTTAATTTGGAAAGTTCTCTTACAAAAATGCATTTGAATAACAGCTATATGATTTTTTGTTTAACAGCTACATGTAATAGTACTCAGATTTCCATAAAATTGCAACAAGAACCTTCATTAGGCCGATCGTTGATCGTTATAAGTTATAAAAGTTCGATTTGGATGTGGTAAGCCTGATAGCTATATCTTGTAATATAACGAAAATCGGCCGATAGGCTGCATAACAGCTATACGATATATCAGTCCGATCTGGCCCGTTCCGACTTATTTAAAGAGGGCAGAAATAAAAAGCTTGTGATCAAAGTTTCATGATGATAGCTCAATAACTAGGGGACTAATTTGCGTTGCAACAGACAGACGGACTGACTGATTGTTCCTATAACAGCTATAGAATATAAACGTCTGAGATATTTAAATGGAAAAACAAAGGGCGGGTTACTGTATAACATTAAAAGTTATTGATAATGTGCGGTATTTCCAAAAACAAAACAGGTTTGCATACAAATACCCTGATTTCAGCCGATTGTTCCTATGGCAGCTATATGTTATAGCTTCTATGACAGCTATACGATATATCGGTCCGATCTAGCTCGTTCCGACTTATTTACAGCCTACAGTAATAAGAAGCTTGTGTGCCAAGTTTCATGAAGATAGCTCAAAAACTGAGAGACTAGTTTGCGTTGCAACAGACGGACGGACGGACGGACGGACAGACGGACATCCATTTTTCGACTCCTCTAGTGATGCTGATTCAGAATATATATACTTTATAGGGTCGGAGATGTCTCCTAAAGTGCGTTGCAAACTTCTGGCTAAAATTAATATACCCTCTGCAAGGGTATAAAAAAGAGTATCAGATAAACATGCTACATGATTTTATATGTTCCGCATTATTTGAACACCTGTGTTTATTCAAAACAACCAATTCATTCACACAAACACACACACAAACCTAATTCACATACAAAACATATACCTATTTCACGAAAAATCGTATGTAGCTGTGAGAAAATAATATCAGTATATGAAGCTGTTATGCCCGTAATGCAATAATGGGCGAACCCAATTATGTTTACTGATCGCTTACCATTTAGTCTGCCTGTGTAAATGCCTGCGAGAGTTAAGGGGTGCGGTTTTGGTTGTGTATCCAAAGTATTCATGAACAAAATAATTGTTAATGAATTGTGTAATTAATTCAAACGCAAATACTGCAGAGCTCCTAATCGAAGCGAGTGACTCCACATGCTAATGAGAACCGCAATGGACAGGGCAGAAAACTGACACTTGTGTTCATGAGCTGAGCTTAAACAGGAACTATTTGGGCTCAACTCTATGTGTATGTGTATGTGTATGTGTATGTGTATGTGTATGTGTATGTGTATGTGTATGTGTATGTGTATGTGTATGTGTATGTGTATGTGTATGTGTATGTGTATGTGTATGTGTATGTGTATGTGTATGTGTATGTGTATGTGTATGTGTATGTGTATGTGTATGTGTATGTGTATGTGTATGTGTATGTGTATGTGTATGTGTATGTGTATGTGTATGTGTATGTGTATGTGTATGTGTATGTGTATGTGTATGTGTATGTGTATGTGTATGTGTATGTGTATGTGTATGTGTATGTGTATGTGTATGTGTATGTGTATGTGTATGTGTATGTGTATGTGTATGTGTATGTGTATGTGTATGTGTATGTGTATGTGTATGTGTATGTGTATGTGTATGTGTATGTGTATGTGTATGTGTATGTGTATGTGTATGTGTATGTGTATGTGTATGTGTATGTGTATGTGTATGTGTATGTGTATGTGTATGTGTATGTGTATGTGTATGTGTATGTGTATGTGTATGTGTATGTGTATGTGTATGTGTATGTGTATGTGTATGTGTATGTGTATGTGTATGTGTATGTGTATGTGTATGTGTATGTGTATGTGTATGTGTATGTGTATGTGTATGTGTATGTGTATGTGTATGTGTATGTGTATGTGTATGTGTATGTGTATGTGTATGTGTATGTGTATGTGTATGTGTATGTGTATGTGTATGTGTATGTGTATGTGTATGTGTATGTGTATGTGTATGTGTATGTGTATGTGTATGTGTATGTGTATGTGTATGTGTATGTGTATGTGTATGTGTATGTGTATGTGTATGTGTATGTGTATGTGTATGTGTATGTGTATGTGTATGTGTATGTGTATGTGTATGTGTATGTGTATGTGTATGTGTATGTGTATGTGTATGTGTATGTGTATGTGTATGTGTATGTGTATGTGTATGTGTATGTGTATGTGTATGTGTATGTGTATGTGTATGTGTATGTGTATGTGTATGTGTATGTGTATGTGTATGTGTATGTGTATGTGTATGTGTATGTGTATGTGTATGTGTATGTGTATGTGTATGTGTATGTGTATGTGTATGTGTATGTGTATGTGTATGTGTATGTGTATGTGTATGTGTATGTGTATGTGTATGTGTATGTGTATGTGTATGTGTATGTGTATGTGTATGTGTATGTGTATGTGTATGTGTATGTGTATGTGTATGTGTATGTGTATGTGTATGTGTATGTGTATGTGTATGTGTATGTGTATGTGTATGTGTATGTGTATGTGTATGTGTATGTGTATGTGTATGTGTATGTGTATGTGTATGTGTATGTGTATGTGTATGTGTATGTGTATGTGTATGTGTATGTGTATGTGTATGTGTATGTGTATGTGTATGTGTATGTGTATGTGTATGTGTATGTGTATGTGTATGTGTATGTGTATGTGTATGTGTATGTGTATGTGTATGTGTATGTGTATGTGTATGTGTATGTGTATGTGTATGTGTATGTGTATGTGTATGTGTATGTGTATGTGTATGTGTATGTGTATGTGTATGTGTATGTAGATGTGTACATTCATACCCATGTAGGAAAGTGTGTATGTGTATGTGTATGTGTGTATGTAGATGTGTACATTCATACCCATGAAATATAGTAGTTGAATAGTAGCTAAGGTTGTCTAACCTTGCCAATCGGGTATTAATAATATGTGTATGTGTATGTGTATGTGTATGTGTATGTGTATGTGTATGTGTATGTGTATGTGTATGTGTATGTGTATGTGTATGTGTATGTGTATGTGTATGTGTATGTGTATGTGTATGTGTATGTGTATGTGTATGTGTATGTGTATGTGTATGTGTATGTGTATGTGTATGTGTATGTGTATGTGTATGTGTATGTGTATGTGTATGTGTATGTGTATGTGTGTGTATGTGTATGTGTATGTGTATGTGTATGTGTATGTGTATGTGTATGTGTATGTGTATGTGTATGTGTATGTGTATGTGTATGTGTATGTGTATGTGTATGTGTATGTGTATGTGTATGTGTATGTGTATGTGTATGTGTATGTGTATGTGTATGTGTATGTGTATGTGTATGTGTGTATGTAGATGTGTACATTCATACCCATGTAGGAAAGTGTGTATGTGTATGTGTATGTGTGTATGTAGATGTGTACATTCATACCCATGTACGAAAGTGTATACAAAAGTTTTTATGTTAGCATATTTTCACGCTGAAATTAAATTTAAGGATGCCGTATGCCTACTGCATTCGTTTTCAGCAATCACCACGCCCATCGGCCGCCACGAACCACGGACTTTGCGTCGTGCCTTGTGACCGCGAAATGCGCAAACTGATAGCTGTACATACTGTGGTGCATGTGTGCGTAAGTGCAAATGTATGCATACATTGTACATACGCGACATGCCCGTTTGGGGCTGAGTGTGCGAGTCATGTACAAAATGAATAAATATACCAACAAGAGTGCACACACACAAATGTATACTAAATATGCTGTATGAATGTACCTTTCGCACACAGCATTAAAATTCACACACACATACATATGTACATATGTATGTACATATATATGCATACATACAAACATACATACATAATTGCGAAGGAGTTAAAAAGGCTTACTCGTTAGTCAAAAACGACTCTTCTCTTTTCTCTGCTATGCTCTTCGCTTCTTTTCTCTCGATGATAACACCCCTTTTCCGCACCAACGACAACACCACCCCACCACCATCTACTATTTTTTTTATCGAAGCTGGAGACTGCTAGTGCAGCAGTTGGTTGGCGAAGCCCCTTTCGCAGTGGTATGAGTAGGTATATGAATGTAAGTATGTCTGCACATACATATGTATATGTGTACGTGGGTGCTCGCATTCAACGCACAGCACAGAGCACACAGCGCAGATGAGCATACGAGCAGCCAGTGAGTATGTAAGTGTGTTCGGGGTATTCTGTCCTTCCAGCATACGTGTTTTATTCATTTATATTTAAAAGCGTAAACGCAGACGCGAGTTTCGTTCTTTAGCTTTGAGTGTGACTTTCTGCGAAATGAGACGGTATATACATACATACATGTATACGCATAGCATTGCATATGTTTGCATGCATACATACATTGACATGTGTACATATACATACATATATACATATATATATATATACATATGTTCATGCCTACGTATGTGTGTGCATGTGTTAAATCAGTGTGCGGATGGAATGAAATGGCGCTGCTAACATCCAATCCCAATCCCCATCTTTTGCAAAAATATATTTACATACGACGCAGGATCCGCACACACAAACACACACACACACGCCCACTGTGAGGCATTGTAATGCAGCGCATAAACTCTCCACGAAAAAAAATTGCTTATGTGGATGACAAGGATGGCAAGTTCCTTCTCATTTACAGCATTTAAGTCAATGTGAAGTCTACTTTGACTTACACGTGTGTATCTGTGAGTCAATTATATATATTGTATATTATTAGGTTCACTAAATTATTACGACTTAGAATAATTGTATTAGGTTGCTTTTTCGTTCTTACATACACAAGCAGTCACACGCACAAAATTCAAAGTAATTCGCAAAATAGAGAACGCTGTCAGCGCAGCTTTGAACTATAAGAACTTCTGTTTCATCTGTCCCATCGGTTTCCATTTTTCGTCAAAGACTTCAATACTACCTACTACTAATCATAAATTATCGTTTAGTAGGGTCAGTAGACGTAACACTTAAAATTTTAAATCAATTAAAGCTTATGGCATGCAGCAAGTTTCACGCCAATTTTGGTGTCTCTACCTATTATATATGAAATATTTGCATCACAGACGCTCATTGCTTACTGAGCACCAAAATATTTATCTAGGGTATCTTACTTGTTGGCCGCGCTCGACTTTCCGACTAGTTTTCATAATTTACCGTGGTCAAATAAGAGTATACTTACTCTATGGAAATTTATAAAGTATATGCTCAGGACCACTAGCCGAATCGATTGAGCCATACCTTTCTGTCCGTCTATAAAAAAAGCTAGAGACACCAAATTGGACATGAAGATTCAAATATATCATAAGCAGATCTAGTTTATTTCAAATACAATGGAGAACGACTACATACTAGGACAATTTGGGCAGAAATCTGTTTGATTTTATGAGTGTGGTTACATGTTTGTAACAGATTTTAGGAATTGTATTGAAAATCATGTCCGCTTACAGCGCTTTTTACATGGCCTTTCAACACTTGACAGTGATAATTCCGAATATTTAAAATCTAACTTCGGGAAGTGAATAATAAAAATCTATGACTAATTAGAGCCAAAACTTGACAGTAGACGTTCATATTTATTTTATTAAATTTGCGGAAGCGGAAGAATTGCATTATACGTACATTCAGACATACAGACTTGGATATATCGTGATCTTCTGATCGAATCCTGCATTACGTTCGCCTCGCATGGATATTTTGAACTGTAAATTCAAATGTTTTAGTCTTTTAAATACTTTTAATCCAAGTAAAACATAACGTTTGAATACTTTTAAATTGGTAGTCCTCCTTTTCTTACGTACACGTAACCGAACTTTATATTTAAATCATACAAAATACGTGTACAGTGCCATCTATTGAAAATTTGCAACATTAAAAAGATACATTCATCCTCTTTTAAACGCACCTTACTTCATGTTAATCGGATGACAGTTGTAAAAGTGACAGCCATTTTAATAAAACCAAAAGTGTGCTAATGGTTCAATGGTTTGGTCACAAGACCAAAAAAGTGAACGAATTTTTAATGAAAAAGGGGATTTCTCTCATCGACCATCCTCCGTATTCACCTGATCTATAACCATGTTACTATTTTTTATTTCCAAAACTGAAAACCAAGATGAAGAGAGCATTTTATGATGATATACCAGCCATTCAAGCAGCCGGAACCGAGGTGCTGAAGAACATTTCTATAAACGACATAAAAATGTATGCATGCGCTGGTTGTGTTGAGTCAAATGGAACCTATTTTGAATAAATAATATCTTTCAAAGATAATAATGTGTATTTTATTTTAAATCCAAAAAGTTCGGATATTTTATGTACGTACGAGAAAATTAGCCGGTAAGGCTACAGTTACTACGACGGGTAACTTCGTCAGGTTACGAAAATCCGGTTTAAATATTTAACCACATTTTTAATATTAATCAGAGAATTCGGTATAAATTATTCTACCACCTATTGTTTTTTTCTGAACATACCTTTAAATGATTTATTTTTGTTCTTTGCAATTACAAACATTTTTACAATGCAACAACCTTTAAATAGGTGTTTTTTATACAAACGACAAAAATCTAGCTTTAAATAAAAAATCTCTGCAAGAGTATATAATATTCGGCATGCCGAAGGTTTTCTGTTTTTTTTTTTATACCATTTTCAATGGTCGAAGGGTATACCAAGAAAAAAGGCCACCACTTGCCGTTTTGGACTTCAGCAATTACCGATTAATTTAACTAACAAATAAAGTTTTAAAACTAAATAGGCAGTTGAAAAGCTAAAAACTGTTTTTATACCCGCTACTCATAGAGTAGAAGGGTATTTGTTCGAACCGAAAATGTATGTAACAGGCAGAAGGAGACATCTCCGACCCCATAAAGTATATGTATATGGAATCAGTATCAACAGCCGAGTCGATATAGCCATGTCCATCTGTCCGTCTGTCTGTCTGTCCGGCCGTGTGAACACCTGGATCTCAGCTATTATAAGAGCTAGAGTTCCCAAATTTGGTGACAACATGTGTTATTACTGCAGGCTGATCAAGTTTATTTTGGATTTTAGCCACGCCCCCACCCGCCTCCATAAAGTGAAAAAAATTGATCACACCCGCAATATTAGCTTTACAGCAACAGTTTTAAAAATACGTTATAAATACCAGGTTCCGTGGAACGTATGTGGAAGATATTAAGGAAATAGTAGTGTCTTTTTTGTCTGTTTTATTGTGTTAGAAATGCAAGATTCAGGTTCAACTCCGGCGACAAGCACTTTTTTTTTCAAATTTATGTACCAAAATTATGTGCATAAAGGTACGGGTTCTCTAATCCTCCAGCCCGGTGCGAGAGTGTGCGTGCGGGTTTTTATGGATAGTTTTTAGGCCATGGATTTTAAAAAAATACATGGTCTATTAGGTTTGTCGGAATGTGCGTAACAGGCATAAGAAGGCGTGGCAGACCCCATAAAGTATATATATTCTTGCTCAGGATCACCAGCCGAGTCGATCTAGCCATGTCTGTCTGTCCGTCTGTCCGTCTGTCTGTCTGTCCGTCTGTATGAGCGTCTGATTCTCAGCTATTAAGAAAACTAGAGACTCCAAATTTTGCATGAAGATTCCTGTATGTCCTAGGCAGTAAACGTCGTTTTCAAATTTCGGGTACCACGCCCACCGCCCCCGCAAATCGGTTATTTGTTATTATTTAGCAAAGTATTGAACTTATAAAGTTCTGCTTTGATATGTATATATAATATGAACATATCCTCCAAATTACAATCCGATCGGACCAATAACACACAAGTAATTCAAGTAAACGTTTTCAGTACTAATGTTCGGTACGAGCAGCAGCCGGCGCGCTGCTTTGAGCAGTTGACGTCTACGTCGACGTCGCGTCGTGTCGCTTTACTGTTTACGCGCGTGTATGTGTATGTGTGAGCGAGTAAGCCATATGTATTAAAATAAGTTAGGAAGAATTCTCTGTCAGAAGTCATGAGTGTGTTTACATGTTTGCTACGGATGTTTAAGGGTATCCGTCTGTAGCCTTGCGCACTTGTTTTTGTTTCATTATATTTCTTACAGTCACCGCGTGACTGTAGCCTTTCCGACTAGTTTATCAAGCATATAAAATATTTTAAGTTTAGTGTTTAAATGCATTTGATTAAACAGAATTTTAAAGGGAATGAGTTGGTATTGTCTAACACACACACACACGACGACGGACACAATAATAATTTGTTTTTGCCCTGTACGACAAGCTGAATGGTCTTATAATGCAACTTTACCGATCAAATTCAGAATGCGCTAATGGCAGAACTGTTATAGTTGCAGACTGCATAGGCCGAGTTTTTTGGTCCAAATAATTTATTGTTTTTTTTTCTGTTCTTTTTTTTTTTTTTTGCATATGCGTTATCTTTATTTAAAATCAATGTTAACGAAGTTTTTACTATATTTAAGGAAATTTATAATATTAAGTAATATTTCGCAGCATGCAGCAACATACATACAACATAAACTACAAATCTGGTTGGATTATTAAATTTCTGAATAAATATGTGAAGCATTATTTGTTTAGGTTTGACTATTTGTTTAGGTTTGAAACGTTGTAACTTAGTTATATGCAATCCGATTTAAGCGAAATAAATTTGTAAGTATGAATAGATCAGTCATTTGTTAAATAGCAAAGTTTCTGATCTCTTAGTTTTGTTTTTATATCATTTTTTTTTTTTTTTTTCAAAAACATAACAAAAAATCCTCATTTTTTTTGGGGCAACTGAATAGGTTTGACTACTAAAACTATTTAATAAAGTATACATTTATTAGTATAAAGCAAAATTTCAAGGCACTGGATAGTTTAAATAATAAAAGGCACTGTTTTAGCATTATTTAGTATTTGGTATGGCCACCCTTGTTTTTAATTACTTCAAACATACGGTTTGGTAAGGAATCGAAATATTTTTATACCCTTCGACCATTGAAAATGGTCAAAAAAGGGTATACTAACTTTGTGCAAAATGTATGTAACAGGCATAAGGAGGCGTGGCAGACCCCATAAAGTATATATATTCTTGCTCAGGATCACTAGCCGAGTCGATTGAGACATGTCCGTCTGTCTGTCCGTCTGTCCGTCTGTTTGTTTGAGACAACAGATCTCAGCTATTAAAAAAGCTAGAGACACCAAATTTGGTATGAAGGTTCCTATATATTCGGGGCAGGTGAAGTTTATGTCAAATGTTTGATGCCACGCCCACCGCCCCCGCAAATCGGTAATTTACGATTATTAAGCAAAGTATTGAACTTATAGAGTTCTGCTTCGGCATGTATAAAGCTGAATGCAATGTGAACATATTATTTGAACATATTACAGTCCGATCGGACCAATAACACAGAAGTTATTTAAGTCAACGTTTTCAGTACAAATGTTCGGTACGAGCAGCAGCTTTTGCGCTGCTTTGAGCAGTTGACGCCGACGTCGACGTTGCGTCTTGTCGCTTTACTCTTTACGCGCGTCGCTGTGTGAGTGCGAGCGAGTAAGCTATATGTAGTAGAAGAATTTGTGCAGAATTTTTGTTTGAAATTATGAGTATAGTTACACGCTTGTAACGGATTTTAAAAATTGGGAGAAGGGTATCTTACTGTCGGGCGCCCGACTGTAGCCTTACCCACTTGTTTAATTTCATTTAGTGAAATTGTTGCCCAGGCTTTTTTAATTGCTTCAACTAGGGTCTCAGTGTCACTAAATTGTCTTCCTCCTTCGTTCACTCTCCTGGACAAAAGTCCCCAAATGTTTTCAATAATGTTAATGTCAGGGGAGTAAGGCGGCCACTCGAGCAATTTCACGTTTTGGTCTTTAATCCACTGTTTTATAATCCGAGCCGTATGGATGGGAGCGTTGTCATGTTGGTACGTCCATTAAATATGACCATAAATACAGAAAACTCTGGAAAAGCCTTTTGAAGCACAGTCTTATACACGTTTGCGTTCATTTTCGAGGTGACAAACTGGAGCTCGCACGTTCCATAGAAAGAGATGGCTCCCCACACCATTACACCACCTGCACAAGTGTGATGACGGCTTAAAAAGCATTCTTCCTTTCTTATATCATGGAAATAGTAATTATAGCCATCCGGTCCATCGAGGTTGAACTTCTTTTCATCGGAGAAAACCACCGTCTTCCACTCCTTGTTCCACGTCATGTGTTCTCGGGCAAATCGCAGTCGTGCTTCCTTACGAGCATCATTGAGAGGTGGTTTTTTTTAATTTTTAATCTCTTCAAGTATTTGGAACTTTGAATAATTCGTTTAACCGTGGCCACACTAGCATTTACACCGCATTTTTCCTTAATTTTTCCTGCAGAATGGTGAGAATTTGAGGCAGTTCGCAAAATAAGTCGTCTCTCTGATGGTGTTGTTGCATATTTTTTTCCTCCTTTCATTTTTTTTCCATAGTCGGCTTCATTACGGAGGAAATCACTCACAACGTTTTGATTTCGACCGATTTTCTTGGCTATTACACAGTGTTTTAAGCCAGATTCACTATAGCCTTTGATTTGACCTTTTTAGAAAAAAATGATAAAATATGTTTTAAATTTTAGAATACAAAAGAATTCAACTCTTTTCAATCACGCGGTCAAACAAAAAGTGAAGTCAAAAGTGTAAAACCTATTCAGATGAGCCAAAAAAAGTGCACACATTGAGCGAATTTCACGATTAAAGCAAAATTCTGAATTACCGTTGCATTTGTCCCGTTACTTTTTTCTTGCATATAATAAGTAAGCGATTGAAGGTTCAAAACAAAAAAAATGATAGAAAACAAGAAAGCAAGGCTACCTTCGGCTTGCCGAAGGTTTCATACCCTTGCAGTTATACAAAATATAAAATATCTTTGGATTGCTGCTGGTTTCTGTGGTATTTATTGAAGAATTATTACAGTACATCGATTATATCAACCTCTTATAATTTCGAATACTCAGCCTCCTCACCACGGCAAGGTCGCAATCCTCGAGGAGGAATATTTAAAATATCTTAAACAACATTGCACATATATTCTTTATTTACAATAATAAAATAAATTAATTAACTAAATATTTAAAAATAAATTATTAAATTAGTGATTATAGCTAAGGAACACGCCGTCATGGTGACTATATGGAGTTTGATAAGTGATTGCGGCAGCACCGCTTACTGTGTTATCACAAAATATCCAATCAATTTGAGTTAAATGTTTTGTTGTTGGCACATTTTGTTGTTATTATTTAAAGTAGACTCGAGCTGATCAGTGGTTGTTGATCGGCAAATGTTAAAATCTCCTAATATTACCAATTTTGTATTATTTTCAGCTGACGTTAGCATTTCAACATCATTTGTATGGTATATGTTTCTTACATTATTAACTGTAACTGTTTCATATAAGAATGTTATGTTTTCCGATATATTTTGTTTTGCATATATCAGTATACCATTCTTAGAAACAGCATTTGGTCGAATGTCTTTGTGTTGTAAAGGATCTGTTGGTCATAAAATCTAAATTTGGAAAGTTCTCTTTCAAAAATGCATTTGAATAACAGCTATATGATTTTTTGTTTAACAGCTACATGTAATAGTACTCAGTTTTCCATAAAATTGCAACAAGAACCTTCATTAGGCCGATCGTTGATCGTTATAAGTTATAAAAGTTCGATTTGGATGTGGTAAGCCTGATAGCTATATCTTGAAATATAACGAAAATCGGCCGATAGGCTCCATAACAGCTATACGATATATCAGTCCGATCTGGCCCGTTCCGACTTATTTAAAGAGGGCAGAAATAAAAAGTTTGTGATCAAAGTTTCATGATGATAGCTCAATAACTGGGGGACTAATTTGCGTTGCAACAGACAGACGGACTGACTGATTGTTCCTATAACAGCTATAGAATATAAACGTCTGAGATATTTAAATGGAAAAACAAAGGGCGGGTTACTGTATAACATTAAAAGGTATTGATAATGTGCGGTATTTCCAAAAACAAAACAGGTTTGCTGATTTCAGCCGATTGTTCCTATGGCAGCTATATGTTATAGTAGTCCGATTTTGATACAATTTTGACAGCACATTAAGAACGTATTAAGAATAAGATTTGCCAAATCTTGTTGCAATACCTTGAAAAACAACAAAAATCGGCCGATAGCTTCTATGACAGCTATACGATATATCGGTCCGATCTGGCTCGTTCCGACTTATTTACAGCCTACAGCAATAAGAAGCTTGTGTGCCAAGTTTCATGAAGATAGCTCAAAAACTGAGAGACTAGTTTGCGTTGCAACAGACGGACGGACGGACGGACGGACGGACGGACGGACTGACGGACGGACGGACGGACGGACAGACGGACATCCATTTTCCGACTCTCCTGGTGATGCTGATTCAGAATATATATACTTTATAGGGTCGGAGATGTCTCCTAAGGTGCGTTGCAAACTTCTGGCTAAAATTAATATACCCTCTGCAAGGGTATAAAAACGCAATTGGACCAAAGAAAGAGAACAAAATGTGACAAAGATTTTTCAAACCTATTCAGTTGAGCGGCACTATAGGCGTCACTTTTACACATTCATAATTAAAAGCCCTCTGACGAGTTCTAATTGGAAAGCACTGAAAGCAATGCGGCAACATCTGATAGGAAAGCTGCACGTACTTTCAAAGTCAATACAAATTCTTTGTTTTTTTTCGCATGGTGGTAGCGGGTATACCACAGTCGGGCGCGCTCGACTGTAGCCTTTCCGACTTGTTTCTTTATCCGATACATTGTGGGGCTAAATCATTCACAGCATAAAATAATTAGTGTGCTCAAAATGTAAGATTAATTATGAATTAAAACTTTCCGCGTTAACCGATCCAGGCAAACTTGTTCTTAAGTTGTTAGGACCGCTAGTGCCCATCTGTGCCATATCCCATGTTAAAGTCATCATTATTTTTATACCCTTCGACCATTGAAAATGGTCAAAAAAGGGTATACTAACTTTGTGCAAAATGTATGTAACAGGCATAAGGAGGCGTGGCAGACCCCATAAAGTATATATATTCTTGCTCAGGATCACTAGCCGAGTCGATTGAGACATGTCCGTCTGTCTGTCCGTCTGTCCGTCTGTCCGTCTGTATGAGACAACAGATCTCAGCTATTAAAAAAGCTAGAGATACCAAATTTGGCATGAAGGTTCCTGTAAATCATAGGCAGATAAAGTTTATCTCAGTTTTTTGATGCCACGCCCACCGCCCCCGCAAATCGGTTATTTGCGATTATTAAGCAAAGTATTAAATCCATAACGTTCTACTTTGGTATGTATAAAGCTAAATGCAATATGAACATCCTCCAAATTACAATCCGATCGGACTAATAACACAGAAGTTATTCAAGTCAACGTTTTCAGTACAAATGTTCGGTACGGGCAGCAGCCGACGCGCTGCTTTGAGTTGACGCCGACGTCGACGTTGCGTCGTATCGCTTTACTCTTTACGCGCGTCGCTGTGTGAGTGCGAGCGAGTAAGCTATATGTACTAGAAGTATTTGTGCAGAATTCTCCTTTTGAAATTATGAGTGTGGTTACACGTTTGTAACGGATTTGGAAAATTGGGAGAAGGGTATCTTACTGTCGGGCGCCCGACTGTAGCCTTACCCACTTGTTTAGTTTACGCTTGTCTTTCTCAAGTACAAAAAGTACACTCGGCGATTTGCGCGTGGCCCAATTTTGTTGAGCAAAAAGGTGTTATTAAATTTTGCTTGCGGAATGATATTTCCGCTGCTTAAACGTACCGGTTGTTACAATATGTTTACAAGTGGTACAGAGATTTAAGGCAGAGAACGTGTCGATGATTTGCAACGCTCCGCGGACTATCATCGACTTCAATAGATAACCAAAACATCAACAAAATCAAGGAAATGGTGCTAAGAAATCATCGATTAATAATACGAGAACTTGTTGACATAGTTTGAATTTTATTTCGATCAGTGTAAACGATTTTGAAGGATCATTTGGGCCTCAGAAAAGCATTTGGTGCCGAAATTTCTCAATTTCTTCGAAAAAGAGCGTCGCGTTCAAGCATGTGAAGCAATGTTTCTGACTATTAAGGCGTCTACAAACAAATTACTACTGGCGATGAATCTTTGATTTATTCTTGTGATCCAGAAACAACTGGCCAATCAAGTGAAAAGGTGAGGCCAAACCAAAAAGGCCTCGCCAAAGTCCATAACTACCGTATTCAGCTGATTTAGCACCATGGGACTTCTGACTGTTCCCGAAGCTCAAGAGACCACTGCAGGGAAATCGTTTTGAGTCGATTTTGAGATCGAACGCCAAACGGTACGAGCATTGAAGGCTATACCTACAAACGACTTTTCAGTATGCTTCGAAGACTGGAGGAAACGTTGGCTCAAGTGCATTGTGGTTGGGGGGATTATTTTGAGGGGGACAAGTAGATATGGAAGAATAAAACAAGATTTTTTATTTTATAACAAAATTAACCTTTTGATCACAGTAAAAATTATTAAAAATTATTAATCAACTGACTCATGCTTAATATATCTAGCACGATGGAATTAAACTGCTTTTATATCATTGTTCATATGACATGAAAGTTGTTCCGCGTTTAATAAAATTTAATGTATATTGTATTTTAAATTAAGACTCATTCGATTGATTCTATGATAGATTGAGGTATATTTTCATAAACAAGAAACGGTCAATTGGTTCTGATGCAACCAAACGATATATAGATTTCAAAATGAATAATAAAGAATAATTTGGATTACAATAGACATACAGAAGAGCATTGCTTATTAGACTCTCGTATTGATTGTTCTACAGCGGATCTTTGATCTGTTCTGATTATGATTTTGTGCTCGTTAGAATGCATTGTATCCTTAGACGGGGTCTAGTATTGTCTAGTATTTGTATTTTAAGTGTCGCCAATATTAAAATAAACATTACTTGAAATTCGATAAATTGACTTTGTTCCAACAAAACTCGAAAGCCCCTTTGATTTCCAATGCTCTATTAGATAAGAGAGGAATGAATGTTTATTATACCCTTTGACCATTGAAAATGACTTTGTGCAAATGTATGTAACAGGCATAAGGAGGCGTGGCAGGCCCCATAAAGTATAAAATCCATGGCCTCTTACAGTCACCGCGGCTTGACTGTAGCCTTTCCGACTAGTTTTCAATTAATATCTACCAATACTATTCGTACTGATAATGATTGCACTTTTTTTAATGCATGCGTAATAGACGCATTGTCTGAGTGGTTGTGGTCGCTGACAGTCGAGCAATTGTTACTGAGTTCAAATCCTTCCCCCGATACCAGCCGGTTTTTATACCCTTGCAGAGGGTATATTAATTTTAGCCAGAAGTTTGCAACGCACCTTAGGAGACATCTCCGACCCTATAAAGTATATATATTCTGAATCAGCATCACCAGGAGAGTCGGAAAATGGATGTCCGTCTGTCCGTCCGTCCGTCCGTCCGTCCGTCCGTCCGTCAGTCCGTCCGTCCGTCCGTCCGTCCGTCCGTCCGTCCGTCTGTTGCAACGCAAACTAGTCTCTCAGTTTTTGAGCTATCTTCATGAAACTTGGCACACAAGCTTCTTATTGCTGTAGTCTGTAAATAAGTCGGAACGAGCCAGATCGGACCGATATATCGTATAGCTGTCATAGAAGCTATCGGCCGATTTTTGTTGTTTTTCAAGATATTGCAACAAGATTTGGCAAATCTTATTTTTATTACGTTCTTAATATGCTGTCAAAATTGTATCAAAATCGGACTACTATAACATATAGCTGCCATAGGATTAATCGGCTGAAATCAGCAAACCTGTTTTGTTTTTGGAAATACCGCACATTATCAATACCTTTTAATGTTATACAGTAACCCGCCCTTTGTTTTTCCATTTAAATATCCCAGACGTTTATATTCTATAGCTGTTATAGGAACAATCAGTCAGTCCGTCTGTCTGTTGCAACGCAAATTAGTCCCCCAGTTATTGAGCTATCATCATGAAACTTTGATCACAAACTTTTTATTTCTGCTCTCTTTAAATAAGTCGGAACGGGCCAGATCGGACTGATATATCGTATAGCTGTTATGGAGCCTATCGGCCGATTTTCGTTATATTTCAAGATATAGCTATCAGGCTTACCACATCCAAATCGAACTTTTATAACTTATAACGATCAACGATCGGCCTAATGAAGGTTCTTGTTGCAATTTTATGGAAAACTGATTACTATTACATGTAGCTGTTAAAAAAAAAACTCTTATAGCTGTTATTCAAATACATTTTTGAAAGATAACTTTCCAAATTTAGATTTTATGACCAACAGATCCTTTACAACACAAAGACATTCGACCAAATGCTGTTTCTAAGAATGGTATACTGATATATGCAAAACAAAATATATCGGAAAACATAACATTCTTATATGAAAAAGTTACAGTTAATAATGTAAGAAACATATACCATACAAATGATGTTGAAATGCTAACGTCTGCTGAAAATAATACAAAATTGGTAATATTAGGAGATTTTAACATTTGCCGATCAACAACCACTGATCAGCTCGAGTCTACTTTAAATAATAACAACAAAATGTGCCAACAACAAAACATTTAACTCAAATTGATTGGATATTTTGTGATAACACAGTAAGCGGTGCTGCCGCAATCACTTATCAAACTCCATATAGTCACCATGACGGCGTGTTCCTTAGCTATAATCACTAATTTAATAATTTATTTTTAAATATTTAGTTAATTAATTTATTTTATTATTGTAAATAAAGAATATATGTGCAATGTTGTTTAAGATATTGTAAATATTCCTCCTCGAGGATTGCGACCTTGCCGTGGTGAGGAGGCTGAGTATTCGAAATTATAAGAGGTTGATATAATCGATGTACTGTAATAATTCTTCAATAAATACCACAGAAACCAAAGATATTTTATATTTTGTATAACTGCAAGGGTATGAAACCTTCGGCAAGCCGAAGGTAGCCTTGCTTTCTTGTTTTTTTTGAGATTCATTTTTTTTTCTAAGCATTAATAATATTTTAAGTTAATAATTTGTTTTTGTCCTGTACGACATGCTGAATGGTTTCATCATCTAACTTTGCCGATCCAAAAAATAGTACGTCAATGGCAGAGTGGTTATAATTGCAGACTATTCCGCCGGAAGTACTGAAAGCAAAGTGGCTACATTCAATAGGGCACGCTCGACTGTAGCCTTTCCGACTTGTTTATCATTAATTTCGATTTTAATCGGATAGCCACTTTTCTAGGGCATAGGGTGGACTTAAAATAGCAATGTCGTAGCAAACGTCGTTAGAATGCTGCTTGTATGGATGTCTGCTGCATATAGGACGTATAACGTTGGTCCAAGTAGCATACCTTGTGGGAATACCAGCATTAATGATGAGTTTCTTGTACATATCAGTGTTGAGTACACTACAAAGACGAGTTTAAAGATACGACTTCACTAGTTTGTGGGAATTTTGGGGAAGCATTGGTAAACTTTTAAACATAAAGTTCAACCAGACTTTGGCCAATGTTTAAGAAACATCCAGAAATATTGTCGTGCAATATTCCCGATTATCGAGTTCAGACGTTATACAATTCACCTGCTCAATAATTCCGTTTTTTCCCCATAAATTAAACTGATACGCTGAAATTGTATTATTTGCTCTGAGGTGTGATTTGATCCAATTTTGAAAGGTAAGTAAAGGGGCCTATTGGTATCATTCCGAAGATCGACTTTTCCCATATTCCTGGAAGGTTCACCTTAATGATGGCATTAATTGGAAGACATTTAAGTTTTACATTTTTTGTATAAAATCCGTCTTTGACTTATTCAACACTTCCTTTACATACAATTATCGAGACCCGCTGGTTGTTTCCCAGGTTTCGTAACTAACATATAATTAACAAGCTTGTATAATCATTTTTTAAATATTAATCGAATGTATTTTTTCATGAATTTAAAGGGATCTTCTTGATAAAATGTACAAAACTGTCTCCACGATTTGGGATAAAGAATTAATTACTGCGAAGAAATAAACGCATCATTGTCTGCGATCTCAATGGGAGGTACAAAAATGTGTGTTGGAAATAATAAGTTTTTTCACAAGTGGGTGAAGGTTATCATTAAATTTAGAATTCCTAATATTTTCTTAATATTGCTCAAGTGTTCGTTGATAGCTTTATAAGTTTTTATTATCCTCTCGTTCTATCGAAATAGCATCATTTTGATAGCTTTAAAATTCCTATAGTGGTTCGTTTCTCATGACATTTTGATACTAGTTCGACAGAAACTAATTCAGTCAAAGATAATTATATTCACATATTTACAGCGTATTCCCAAATATATTATTTTTCGAAAAATATAAATAAATTGTTTTTCTTGAACTCATCACATGGGCTAAGTTCCTTAATTTAAGTGGGCGAGTAGATGAATCTTTGGATAACGGGTAGATCACAGTCGAGCACACTCGACTTTAACTTTCTTATCTTTTAATATGAACATAAATACTCATATATACATGTATAGAATAAAAACATTTGTATATGTACACAAATGCATATGTACATACATATTTGTACATACCGCACGGTAATGAACGATGATTGCCATTGCCTAGTTTACTCCCACGATACGAACTAAACACATAGGCAGATACATATGTATGAGTGAAAGCACACAGACACTTACTTCTACAGAGAAACAAGCGCTCACGCTCCCGCACGTGAAAAGCATATTGGTACTTTGTTTTAACGCATCTTTTGTCCCGTTCCCGCCTAATTACCACTCAGTGTGGCAATAATTACCCCATTATCCACCTCTCTGAGCTTCCCTGCTCTTTGTATACTCTTTTTAGTAGCACCGGTTTCTCTCTCACTCTCTCTCTCTCTCTCTCAGTCTCATTCACCCTGCGTCGCGGCATTCTCTCTTTCACTCTCACTCCCTCGCTCGCTCCCGCCTGAACTGATTCGCTCTTATTTGTTTGCCGCTCTGCGCTCTTTACCTTAACTTCGATTGCTCTTTCCTCTCTGCACTCTGCTCTCTTAGCAACGCTTTCGGCGCTCTAGGGTGAAAAAGTATCTCAAAGATACAAAATGTTAAAATACAGATACGATTGGTAGTATGAAAACGACGGTGGAAGCGGCTAGGTTGACGTTATCGAGGTACAGCGGACAGTGCAATGCAAACTCATAAAAAGCCACTAAATACATAAGAAAAAAACAAAAAACATGCATAAAAAAATAAAATTACTCCCAAATATGGAAATCATCGTCATAAAAAAACGGCGAAATAAATCCAACTGTAATCGATATTATGCCAAAATAGTTATGTGCATTCAGTTGTGTACAAATGTACATACATATCTTAGAACTTGCAGTGTTTAACAATTTTAATTCGGTTGTGAAATCTATATATATATACAATACATCACTAACAATTCAAAATAACAGAAATTGTTATATGTAATTTACCTACCACAACGGAGGGGAATTTGAAAAAAGGGTCAGCATGTCGAGCCAAGACATACTGTCATAAAGCAATAAAATATGCATTATGCATTAATCAATACAAATGTTCAATTCATAAAAAGTGATTTAAGCACGCTTTACAAATTTGACTGAAACTGTGATTCGCCGGTCGCCTTTTAACTTCATATTAATAGTCACGCGTTACTTTCGTGTTGTCAATTCAAATTTTTAATTTATGAAAAAATCGGTACTCTACAGTGCTAGCTTAGATGTTTCGAAGCACCCTGCGCTTTAGAGAAACACAAGAACTGAGAGTGCAGAGATCTATGTACAGATGTTATCAAAAAACTAGCAGTGAATATATCATTCATTTCAAACTAATTATTTTGTTAAATTGTATTAAATAAAAAGATTAATAATAATAAGATACCAATAATATTATATGTATGTAGTATATGTAGAATCACTCCTATTATTTTGATAACATCTGTAAATATTATCATATGCATCGCAAGTCTGAAAAGAAGAAACTAGTGACTTGTAGTTTGTGTATTCTGTGCAAATTTTGTACAGCATACACACAGTACTGTTTTTTTTGTTTCTGAGTTCGTTCGAAGTTTGTGCTTTATACATATATGTATGTAGGTTGCTGTTAACAGTTTACACACTGTACAGCCGATACTCTTGACACGGTCTTAAAGTGTATTAAACCATATCAGAAAACTGGGACTGTATTTCCTGTTAGTGTATCACACGAATATACGGATTATTTGCACGCATTGTATATATGCATGTTCTACCTGCAATACACAAAATACCATTTAGCGTTAACAAGATCATGCGAAAATAAAAAACAGTTAAATTCATTGTATTTACACAGTTAACTAATTAATTGAACTCCACTGCATATATACATATGTGTGTATGTGTGTATGTTTATCCGTGAGCACGGTCGTTGCGACCCGATGCGGGTACTAGGATAACGGTGTCACCTGAAGAGTGAGTGGGCCAGTGGGATGAGAGACACAGAGAGAAAGAGAGAGAGAGAGAGAGAGAGAGAGAGAGAGAGAGAGAGAGAGAGAGAGGGAGAGAGAGAGAGAGAGAGATAGAGAGATAGAGAGATAGAGAGAGAGATAGAGAGAGAGAGATAGAGAGAGAGATAGAGAGAGAGAAAGAGAGTGGGAGCAAGACGCATAATGCGTTTAAAAGGGGTGCCTGAGCAATCATGTTGATGTTCTCTCAACAAAATAATGAGGCACGTGGTCCAAAGAGAGTACATCCATATACAAAAATACATAAACATGCTTACATATGTATATGTGCGAGTACATATGCAAAAGCACCAAAAGGGCATATAATCAATGTATGTTTGTGTGCTTCTGTGAGTCGTGAAAATGTGTATATACGCGCTCATATTTGAATGAAAAGAGACAACTGTCTTGTGCTTTATAGCCGAGAACGAGTAGAAGTGTGGATATTAAAAATGCAAATAACAAGTTGGTAAATTAAATCGGCGAACCTCAGTCTCTCGTATCTATCTTTCACTCGCGTGTCGACTCCCACACCCTTTATATATTTTTGTTTTAACTTTACTTACTCAAGATAAAATAAAACTTGGGCTTTACCTGGACCAATCAAATCAAATATACACTTTTTAAATACTCGAACAGTTAATGCTGCATGTATTGAGAAAATGTCATTGTGATTCACAAAAAAATGTGCTCTAATTAAAAGTGACTTCGACTAGGTTGTGCCCGTTGTTCAGATCCGTCTGTCTTTCTGTTTATACACAGATAATACACAGATTTAAGCTATTATACAATTGTAGCTTTGTTTCCTTGTCTTATTGCGCACAATTTGACGTTGAGGGTATACTTGTTACTTTTTATCTATGAGATAGTAATTCGATCATCGATTATCCAAAAACCGCAATACGATCATAAATACGATCTGACTAGAGCTGTCAAAACATCTATCAAAATTCCAATGGTCATGTTCAGTCTGAAATATTAAAAATTCGATACTATTGACCAAATTCAAATTAATTATAAAAAGACAAGTAACAAATCCTACAATCGAGTGAGATACTATTTTTTTTATAATCGTTACTTACCGTTTTTCGGTAACAAATGTGTATTTCAAATTCCAGGAGCGTATGGCATACTGGAAATGTCAAATTTTGTAGCTCTATTTTTTATAATGGCTAAGAATCTCTGTATTCACACAGACGGACAACATGATTAGTGATCGTAAGCTAGAGTATATGTACTTTTGTTAAAAAAAGATATCTGGAAACAGGCCTTTAGTGTAGTACTTAGTAGTAGTAGTAATTAATATTACTTAAATTTCGAGGACTTACATTAACGAAATCTCAATTGTTTAATATGAACATATTTGGTATATATAATATCTCCACGAATGCATTCAAAAGGGCAAACTAATTATTCACTGAAAAAAGGACTTGCAGTGAGTTTGAATTAACCCTACTATACTCGTATTGACCAGCTTTCTTTATGAACTTGGTACATTTGATTTTTATTGCTGCAGGCTGTATATAAGTCGGAACTATCTGGATCGGACTGATATATCGAATAACTGCCATAGCACCCACCTATTAGCCTATTTTTGTTATTTTAAAATATATCGTAGTTAAACTTAATGCACCAACTTTTATCTATGTCAATTACACTTAAGAATCTTTTAACGAAATCGGACCACTATAACTAACTTACATTATAGCATATAGCTTTCATATCAACAATCGGCAAAGAATCTTTCTATAAAAACATGTTTTATTGTGAGAAGTCGTCATATCTGTCGCAATTAAATTAATACAGCAGCTATTTCATTAAGATCGACCAACTTTATACTTAAGCTTCATAGGAACAATCAGAACAAAATCAAGATTTTATAATAATGGTGTGTCTTAAGTTAGAGTTCATAATCTCACCACATGAACAAATTGTAAGAACATTCAACTTTTATATACATAATTACTAAAAGAATAATCGGTGAAGATTAAAGACAAAAGCTGCAAGGGTATTAGACCATTCGCATGCCGAAGACAACATTTCTCTGTACTTTAGGGATGATATTCCTTAGAAATATATTGGCAATCCGAAAACTAACTTCACTTTAAAAACATCCGAAATTCCTCCAAATTGACATTCAATAAAAGTCTGAATGCATTAATCTGTATATGAACTATGTCTCTCATCAAGTCTTGTTACCTACATACGTGTTTGGTAGATTCGTAGAGCGTTCGGCATGATAGTTTTGATTTCTTCTAAGGTGTACCCATGATCGATTTATCCCGAGCTATTGTTGTGAATGAATGACAACCCGTTGAACCCTGTCCAAGTCACCTGCCCTTGGTGTCGTGTTGGGACTCACCCTCAGTACGTATCCGCATCGAAAGGACACACTCAGTAGCCGTTTCAGTTCTCTTATTTATACCCTGCCTTCACTATCGGCGAGGTCTACGATTCCCTTTGTTCGTGGTTCATGTATGCTTATAAATACTCACATATACATACACATACTGACATTGCCATGACGTTGTTAAAGACCGGAAATAGTGACAACGTATATTAGGGTTCGAATTGCGAATTTACAATCGGTTTTTGATCGACCCTATTTCTTGCCTTTAATTATTATATTCATGGGTACATATGTATTTTGCGTATTCCTAATTATTTCAGGTGCAGTTCAACTCGAAACTCAGCGCGCCTGACTCAAAGTTCCTATATATTTTAAACTAAACTTAATATTAAACAAGTACAAAAACAACGCTAAAAATACATATACCCAAAATTTATAAGTCGAGATTCCAAACAACCACAACAACAGCAAACTAATAAAACCAATCGACGTGCAGAGTACTCACTAAACTAGTTCTGTGGGTTCCAACTGGAAAACAAACGGTGTTAAGACGAGAAGACTAAACAAGCCGCTCTTATGGCTTTGAAGCAGCGCAAACATACCGGAAAAATACCACTAGGTAAGTTTCCAATATTAATCAGATCACAGTTGCCATTATATACCCTGACAAGGAATACATTAAAATTGCACAATTATAACACATTTAATTATTTTTACAATAAGTTTTGCCACATTATATTTTACATCGTTGGAATATATCTTAACCCAACAAGGTTACCAGCTATTTATAATATCTTAGAATATACGTACATATGTGTGAACGTGCTAATTATAGTTCCACAATATTTAAAATATTGGTGTGATTAGGATGGTACACCAAAGGAAAATCGAAGTATACAACATTTATTCAGAATCAGCCTCTACGGTCCAGTCCAGTCCAGTTTCAGAGCTATGCATATTGATGAGACTAAAATTCTAAAATTGTTCTATCTAGACGAGGTAAATAAGTCTTAAACAGCTGGATCGTTCGATATATCGTATGTATGTCGTCCTTTTTTAATGCACGCAATAACCCAGAGCTACACCAATCGGATTATATATACATACAAACATACATACATATAGCATATGTATATCAGCCATTTCGGCAAGCCAAAAGTAGTTTTATTTGATTGTTTTTATTTTCTTGGTATATTTCAAATAATCAATAAAAACTATACCCACGTTAACATTTGTATAAAGAGCGTGGTAAATTTTACTATCTATGCTATCTATGTACATATATTCTTGATCAGAATCCATAGTCGAATTTGCTTTGATTTTATATAATCAAATCAGAGAATAAATAAATAAATGTCTAGAAGACGGGATTTTCCGAAAAATAAATCTGTTTTATTTTGCAAATATGTGTGTTCTGATTTCCAGTACATACTCATTTTGCAGCCAATTAAATTTCGAAAAGGGAATCACCCTTTTTCCGACGATAATTAGTAACGAGCTCTAATTAGCCAATGACAGAGCAGTTCTAGACGTATAAATATTTGTAAATGTGTATATTCAACGTATAAATATGTACAACTTTAGACGTATGTACATACATAAGTACTTGCAATGTATGTACCTTCAGATACATATGTATATTGCTGATTGCGGAGCATTTTTTAAATCATTAATTAAGCGGCTCTTCATTTACTCTTAAATGGACCTAGCGGAGCAAAAACAATGCGAATAATATCGTTGACAAAGTCAAAGAGAACTTTACTGCGCTGTGGTTTCCGCGTCGTGTGCGCTCTTTTATCTTTCTCATACAGATGCTGGAGAGCAATGTAACGCCATTGACGTAGGAGAAGAGTAAAGCAACAACGCGGCGACGGCAGCTCGCGAGACTTGATTGGTCGTCATTTGTCGGGCGGCCCCCTACCGGTTATTCTCGCCCCATTCCGATTCCCGTTCTCACTGCTCTCCACATTCATCGTCTGTGTTGCTGCTGTCACTACATGTACATGTATTTTATTTCCTTTTGCTTTCTACCATAGTGTCGCTCCACTTGCTTTGCTGCCTGCTCTTATTTCCAATGGCTTCAGTTGGTGTGTTCTTTCATTGCTAAGTTGTACATAAGTATGTATGTGTACATATATACATATACACATAGAATGTTCTGTGTGCTGAGATGCCGCAAAGAGAGAGTGCTAATGCGTTTGTATGGCAAGTTAATTGCTTCTTTTCCCCCGCAGCTTTCCGCTTCCTTTCCGTTGTTGACTAGTCTGGTCGACGTATTTGATTCGTTGTCGCCTCGAAGGGATGAACGTGGACTGCAAAGATTAATTAGAAGAGCAAACAATTAGTTGGAGTTTACGAGCTCCACCGTATGCATGTTTTTACACATATGTATACGTGATGCCGCCTGGCCAATTAAAAAAGACCTTGAGCTGCTCTCGATTTAACCAATTATAATAACCAAAGTTGCCAAATACGCAAATTTTAATTGTGGACTTTGGTGTGGAGAGTAATTTAAATTTTATATATGTATGTATATTTATGTAAATTATCTAATCCAAAACCATATGTACATACATAAGTTTGCAAAAAACACTTAATACACATAACGCATATCATTCAACGTATATACAAAAATGTGCACATACATTCGTACATATGTATGCAAATGTAAATGCAATCAGCATCGCGTCTGGCGCTACTCGCTTCCTTAGAAAAATTAGTCTTCCCCAATACCCCAAGCGTGATGTGTATGTAGATATGTACACACTTGTAAGTACATATATGTATGTATATGTATGTGTTTGTATGTAAATCAGCAAATGAAAATAAGGAAAAAATCGATAATGCCGAACAACGAAATTAAAATGAAAAAAAAAGTGACACAAAAAAGCTTCTCCGGATGTGTCTGTATATGTTTTTGTAGGAGGGTGGCTTTCCCAGCATGTAGATTTATACACACACAAACATGCACACATGTACGTGTACATATACAATATAAAAAATGCGGTGGTGGTGCTGTCTGCAAGCGTATGCGAAAAGCTACCCCACAATTCATAAAATAAAATTATTCAAAAACAAGTCTGGCCGGGCGGCTCAACGGTTAGATACCCTGTAGGTACTTTTGAAAAGCCGGCAAGAGTAGTGCTAACAGCACAGTGTCGTGACTTTAATAACACTTACTGTGTTACGTTTTAGGTAAATTATTCATATGTATTTATTTAATTAAATTATCAAAAATATATAAAAGAGTATGATTTAAGAATGAACTAAATTGTATGTGCACACATACATACATACATATTTCTTTTTTACTCACTTGAGAGGGTACCCTGTATAATATCAGAGGAATAATTCACAAAGGGTATTCCACAACCTTCCTTTCCCCGCAACCCACCCCTTGTAAGAAATACAAACAAACTCAAAAAATACAGAAACATGAAAAATTCAATAAATACATACCTACATACATGTAAAGGTACGATCGTTGGGTTTAAATAGTCAGGAGAGCAGCCGCAAGCAAATTCTTAACAGGTAAAATTATCTTTATGCGTATAGATGAATGTATGTATGTGTATATAGCAGGTAGGTAGGCACATTACGAAAAGGATTTCTTAGCATTAGACACAAACAAACATTAACGATGAGGAAACAAGTGTTACAAACATACATATGTACATAAATAATTACATGTGTATGCTCGGGTGAGAAAAACTGTAAGCGCTCCAATACTACATACATACATACACATTTTTTGTATATGTACTGCTTTCGTCTTCTTCTCATGCCCGAGCCCGTTACTGTCAACTTTCGTGGCTGCAGTTACATATTTTAATGGTGAGCGCAAAATTCCAAGCTCACCATTACACACACGTACACTGATTGCGAAAAGGAAGAAGTAGGAGCAAAAACAAACGTAAAGAAGCTGAGTTAAAATGTATGTATGTATGTACGTTGGTGAGTATGTATGTATGTAAAAGAGTGTGGGAGTCCATTGTAACAGATGACTGGAGGGGAAGCTGGTTGCGTCGTTAAATAAGAAATCTCAGCACAAAGGAAAGCTGAAAAATATACAACGAGTGCAAGTAAAATGAATAAGGAATACTAGGCAGACGCGCACGTAATTGTGTTCTTTATGCCTCCGAGACTGAGTCTGAGTTCGGGCCCGGCTCATTCACCCTTGCTGTCGCTATCCCTTTCCAGCGGCAAGCGAACTCAGCTTGCTCTTGCTGCTCACTGACACCAGCATCAGCAGCAGCAGCAGCAACACCCACAAGAAACTGAAACAGCGTCAGTGGAAAGCCACTCTCAGTAGCAGGGGCAGTGACAGCAACCGCGACCAAGAAGGAGAGCGAGAACGAGATCGAGGTGGTGGTGGTGGTGGTAAAGACAGTGCTGACGACGAAAGCAGCAATACACAATGGGTGAGAAGGAGAACGAGATAGAAAAAGCATATATAAGACGGCACAGTGGACGCATTATGTATAAATTATTTATTTACGTTATATTTATCCCCGCTATGCTGGAGACTTACATATGGAACATGATGAAACAGGAGAAAACCCTTGCTGTCCGGGCTACTATTTTTTTGTTTCTATGTAAAGTTTTAGCTGTTGCTCCTACTCCTCCCATTTCGGTTACAATAGTACAATTTATTGCGAATAACAATTGACAAGTAAAAACTTGTTTCCTTGCGTGAAAGAATGAGTGTTATGTATTTTGTATGATACATATACATGTGTACAAATGTACATTGATTCGTATGTAAGTACGTAAATACGATAGGTATGGTGACAAAAGAAGAAATAAATGAACTAGTTGATGAGAAAATTAAGAGATCCAAAGAGAACCGCCACTGCTCTCTTAATTTTAAAACTCATAAAATATGACGCTCTGTTGTTCGTGCTTCTCTTTTGTAATGTACTTTTGGTAAGCTCACGAGAGCAAGCTCGCAACTCGCAGCTCTCAGCACTTTATTGCAAAGCGCTCGCTCCGCACTCTTCATATGCCCGAATGGGCGAGAGAGGGATAGGTACGTTCGACTCGAACTAAGTGCCAATGATTTCCTTCGTCAGCTTATTGTTTTTTCTTGTCTTGTTGTGGATGCTGGTTCAGCTCTTGCCCAGTCTGCTTTTTTGTTTCACTCGCGCTCGTGTATGACGCTTTAAGGGGGTTCTCATTACCGCTCGTTACCGTAACCCTAAATCTGTAAAAGGGAAGAAAATGAAACTTGGAACTGAAACTGGGGAAGTTGAGACAACTGCGTTTCATAGGCGTGGCTCCAGCTCCACCTCCAAACCAGACTACTTGGCTTGCTCTGCCGATGAAAATTTGCCTAATGCTCGCGTCGCTTTTATTGGTTTTAACTGTAAACTCTCGCGCTCTAAGCTTTTTCTAATTATACCTGTTTCAATTTGCTGTTTCCATTTCAAGTGGCCCATTCCTAGCGTACCCCTTCATGCATGTACATAAATATAAGTACATATTTACATATATTGTATACACGCATACATATGTATGTATGCAAATTTGAAGCACGTATCTTCAGTTTCGTCTGCTTTTCAAATGAGTTACATACATGTATACATATGCACAGATACACCCTCATACGTGTGCAGGTGTGTGCGGCCTCCATCAAACTGCATAAATACTCCTCAGTCTCACCACCCACAGTAGCTTACAAACAAGCGTGTACATAAATTGAATACACATACTCACAAATATTCATATAAGTATATATGCGCATTCACATGTGTGCAGACAAACTCTTCCGCGAGAAGTATGTATGTGTGTTTATATGTGTGCACGAATGTATTTGTTCTCGGAACGTCGCGATGTGCGTGAAATATTCGCACACTTGTGATTGCGGCTTCCACATCGCATCTTGTGATTGGTCGTTTGTGCGCCAGCGCCGCCTTCACCCCGTCAGACCACCCGCCTTTCCACCACCCCACCAGTATGCAGTCTGCTGAATGCTTTAATTAACTTTCCATTTGCTAACCACGTCGCTCTTAATTGGTGGAGACAAATGAAGCAACCGAGCTCGCACCAAGCAGCTTTCGTTTGGCTCCACCCACCTGCGTCAGCCTCAGCGTGCCTCATGAACGCCTGAGAGAAGAGCGAATAAAGAAGAGAATCAACAGTCGTTTTTGATTGCGCATGCAGCGACTTCCCTTTGTTGAAGGGCTAGTATTTAATTGAACATCCACGTAATACATATACATATGAGGGAACGTGTTGTATGAGCATGTGTGTAAGCATGTGTGTAATATGTATATGTACATATGTACGAAAATACTTTGGCATCATATGCATAAGTATGTATGAGATTGCAGATGAGATTGAGACTACTAAATTTCCTAACTAAATATTTAATTTTCATGGAAATTTAATTTATATTTCATGTAATACCGAAAAAAAGATAACTGGCTTTCAATTAATACAAAAATTCCCGATTCTTGTAAATTGCACATTTTTTTCCAATATGACCTTCACTAAAAATATAATGTGATCAGATATGACAAGGCGAAAGATATGAAACCCAAAAGATTAACTCTTTTTTTAACCCAAGTTAAAGATTACTCTTACTCTTACTTACCTAAGTAAGAGTAAACACACTTACAATTCTAAGAGCTAATCATTTGAGGTAATTTGAAAATATGAGTCTTTTAACCTCCCCATGGATTTTCCAGTGGCGGCAGGAACTGTTTAGTATTTTGTTAAAAACAAAATAAATTACAAAAACTAGTCGGAAAGGCTACAGTCACGCTGTGACTTTTCAGTTTATATTTATATACCATAAAAAATTACATTCATTTGCACAAAGTTAGTATACCCTTTTTTGCCCATTTTCAATGGTCGAAGGGTATAAATATATATTGAAATATAAAAATTGTAATATAAAGAAACATAAACAAGTGCGCAAGGCTATAGACGGCCGCGCTCGACAGTAAAATACCCTTTAACATTCGTATCAAACATGTAAACACACTCATGACTTCTGACAGAGAATTCTTCCCAACTTATTCTAATATATATGGCTTACTCGCTCACACTTAAACACTTACGCGCGTAAAGAGTAAAGCGACACAACGCGACGTCGACGTTGACGTCTACTGCTCAAAGCAGCGCGCAGGCTGCTGCTCGTACCGAACATTTGTACTGAAAACGTTGGCTTGAATAACTTCTGTGTTATTAATCCGATCAGATTGCAATTTGAAAGATATGTTCATATTGCATTGAGCTTTATGTATACCGAAGCAGAACGTTATAAGCTCAGTTTGCTTAATAATTCCGATTTGTGAGGCGATGGGCGTGGCATCAAACATTTGAAATAAACTTGGCGGTGCAGACCACATAAAGTATATATATTCTTGCTCAGGACCACTTGTTTTTATTTTTTCTTTGAACGTTGAGTACAATTGGTCCAACGACATTAAGCCGGAGGTTGTTGCGCTTGTTAATTAATCATTTACTACTGCGCACACTTTTATAAAATTTGATATTTGCGCGTATCTTGTTAAACTATTTACTTCTAATACCCTTTTTGCGCCGTGGGTTTTCACTCTTATTCACACTCCATCCTGACGAGACACACTCCACCCTGATTTCCCTTGGTCAAGACTGACATACGTTCTCGTGACTAGGTCAGGTCAAATTGCTGTCGTAATATCGCGTGTTTGACCACAGTTTGCTTGCTTTCCAAGTGTACCTGTGTGTGTTCTTGTACAAGGGTTACTACTTCCATCAGTGTGTAGATGCCTGTGTGTATTTTAGCACCTACTCCTTCTTGTAAATGCTCAATTTTATCTTTATGGTCAATAAAGGTTTCTCTTCGGAGAGCCCGCTTTAGGGGTGGCATTTTACTCACATCGACAACACAATTTACCCACGACTCAATATATGTTGCTTAGCCGTGCATATATATGTACACTCATAGTAATTCCTTGCAGTGTTTCGATTTGAAGGTCAGCTGTAAGTTTTTCTATTTTGATAGAAATTTGAAGGGAAAATCTTAATCGTTGATAGCAATGGAATTTTTTCAAAAAAATACTGTTTAATATTTTAATTAATTCGTAAGATCGAACATACAATTATGAAAAAATAAAAGAAATATCATGCATCTTTTCATTCCAACCTCAGCTTTATACATACCAAAGCATAACTTTATAAGTTCAGAACATTGTTTAATAATCGTAAATTACCGATTTGCGGGGGCGGTGGGTGTGGCATCAAACATTTGACGTAAACTTCATCTGCCCCGAATATATAGGAACCTTCATACCAAATTTGGTGTCTCTAGCTTTTTATACCTTTGCAGAGGGTATATTAATTTAAGCCAGAAGTTTGCAACGCACCTTAGGAGACATCTCCGACCCTATAAAGTATATATATTCTGAATCAGCATCATCAGAGGAGTCGAAAAATGGATGTCCGTCTGTCCGTCCGTCCGTCCGTCCGTCCGTCCGTCCGTCCGTCCGTCAGTCCGTCCGTCCGTCTGTTGCAACGCAAACTAGTCGCTCAGTTTTTGAACATCTTCATGAAACTTGGCACACAAGCTTCTTATTGCTGTAGGCTGTAAATAAGTCGGAACCAGCCAGATCGGACCGATATATCGTATAGCTGTCAAAGAAGCTATCGGCCGATTTTTGTTGTTTTTCAAGATATTGGCAAATCTTATTCTTATTACGTTCTTACTGTGCTGTCAAAATTATATCAAAATCGGACCACTATAACATATAGCTGCCATAGGAACAATCGTCTGAAATCAGGGTTTACAACTTATAACGATCAACGATCGGCCTAATGAAGGCTGAGTATGTGAAATTATAAGAGAATGATAAAATCGATGTACTGTTATAATTGTTCAATAAATGCCACAGAAACCAGCAGCAATCCAAAGATATTTTATATTTTGTATAACTGCAAGGGTATAAAACCTTCGGCAAGCCGAAGGTAGCCTTGCTTTCTTGTTAATAGCTGAGATCTGTTGTCTCAAACAAACAGACGGACATGTCTCAATCGACTCGGCTAGTGATCCTAAGCAAGAATATATATACTTTATGGGGTCTGCCACGCCTCCTTATGCCTGTTACATACATTTTGCAAAAGTTAGTATACAATCGGACCAATAACACTGAAGTTATTCAAGTCAACGTTTTCAGTACAAATGTTCGGTACGGGCAGCAGCCGACGCGCTGCTTTGAGCAGTTGACGCCGACGTAGACGTTGCGTCGTGTCGCTTTACTCTTTACGCGCGTCGCTATGTGAGTGCGAGCGAGTAAGCTATATGTAGTAGAAGTATTTATGCAGAATTCTCTGTTTGAAACTATGAAAGTGGTTACACGTTTGTAACGGATTTAGAAAATTGGGAGAAGGGTATCTTACTGTCGGGCGCCCGACTGTAGCCTTACCCACTTGTTTTTAAATGCACTTGATTAAACAGAATTTTAAGGGGATTAACAATTTGTTTTTGTTCTGTAGGACAAGTTGAATGATCTGATAATGTAACTTTTCAGCAATATATTCATTCATCATTAAAAACCCTCTAAGTTCTAACAGCAAAACACTAAACCTTGAGTGACACATCCAATAAGAACCAAGTGGAACTTGCATAGACATACAAAATTTGAGGCGGTGAGACGTGTCTTTTTCACATAGTTGTAGCGGGTATACCACAGTCGGGCGTGGAAAACAAAACTATTTATTAAACAAATTGTAGTGTCTCGGTCATTTAAGTTATTACAGGTGATACGCTTGAATCTTTTATGTTTGTGTGTGGTAAATAGTATTTCTTATATTTTATATTCAAAATCGTAAAAGTATAAAAAGTGTATAAATAAATTCTTGGTGTGAATCACTAGCCAAAGACCACGTGTACTAATGGCTGTCTGTCCGTTCGTCTAATATAAATCTCAGCTACACCAAATTTGGCATAAGGGCGCATGTTTTTATACCCTTCGACCATTGAAAATGGTCAAATCAGGGTATACTAACTTTTTTTCATATATATCCGGGGAAGATGAGTTTATGTCAAATGTTTGATACCACGCCCACCGCCCCCGCAAATCGGTAATTTACGATTATTAAGCAAAGTATTAAACCTATGAAGTTATGCTTTAGCATGTCTAAAGCTGATTGCAATATGAACATATTCTCCATTATTCAAGTCAACGTTTTCAGTACAAATGTTTGGTACGAGAAGCAGCCGGCGCGCTGCTTTAAGACGTTGCGTCGTGTCGCTTTACTCTTTACGCGCGTCGCTGTGTGAGTGCGAGCGAGTAAGCTATATGCAGTATACTTCTACTGCATATAGCTTACTCGCTTGTGCAGAATTTCTGTTTGAAATTATGAGTGTGGTAACACGCTTGTAACGGATTTTAAAAATTGTGAGAAGGGTATCTTACTGTCGGGCGCTCGACTGTAGCCTTACCCACTTGTTTTAATTGTAACAATAACTTTAATGAGTCACTAATATATTCATCAAGGTGATTTCTTTAAATTAAATTTAAATTTAAATTTGTTAAAGAATGTAACTGCCTAGCAAACACACAATTATAATCGGGGTGATGAGGGTACAGCAAAAGAAAAGTAAAACAAATAATGAAACTCAAATAAATTTGTCGAAATTACAATTTTCTACGTATTTTGATTTTTTATGTGGCCATGATTATGTGATAATTATTGGGGAAAATTATCATCAAATTGGCGAATCATTACCGTCTTCCTGTTTAAATTAACGCGCACCCAAGCAATGATGACATACATGTACATACATATGTGTATAATATGTATAAAATCATGTGTGTATAAGAAAAAACGCTGTGAAAAACGTTGAAAGCAAAATGCAAATATAGAGCAAGAAAGCCAAAGATTTATCCATGTTTGTCGCTCGGCATGTCAAATACTATAATAATATTATAAATGTTATATAGCAAGGCCCGAAGGTTTCTGTATACTAAAGCCTTTAATATTGTTTTTAAAATTATATCTTATGCTTAAATTATTTACATTACAAAATTATTAAATCGGTGCACTAACTTTGTTGAACTGTAAATGCTAGTCCGAAGGTGTGGTAGATCCCACAACATAGCTGTATAAGCCCTTAATACTGAACCGGTCGAGCATTGTTTGTCTGTATTAAAAAAATAACTGAAAGAACTACTTACTATAAAACCAAGTGACACAACATTCAACACAACGGGATCACAATTAATTCCGTCCCAATAATCTGTAATTTAATTTGTTCATCCCGTTACTAATTGAAGTAACATATTAATTATTATAATGATAAAATTATAGTGTTTGTATTATGTGTTAGTATCAAAGTACCCGTTTCGGTTTATTTAATACATTTGTGTGTAATTTTAATATTATATATAAAGCTGAAATTAGAGTACAATTTTAAACAAACCAAGAAAGGGTGGCAACCTGTTCTAGTCGGTTTTATACCACAGGCAGGCAGACAGACAGACAGACGGACATGGCTCAATCGACTCGGCTAGTGAACCTGAGCAAGAATATATGGGGTCTGCCACGCCTCCATATGTTTGTTACATACATTTGCACAAAGTTTCTGACCATTTTCAATGTTTTTTATATGGAATAATAAAGCAAAGCTACCTTCGGCACGCCGATTTGATTTCTTATTTAAGGTTACATTTTTCAGTCTTTTACACCTTGTATACCTGTAACACCTATTAAAGGGTTGTGGCAAGTTTGAAAACTTATAAACACCGGCCGATAGTTTATATGACAGCTATACGATATATCGTTCCAAATAATATACTTCCTGTAGCACTAAAAAGCATGCACGGGCTTAAATAAACCCTCTGCAAGAGTATAAATATACTGTTTAACAAAAATAATCGGCAGGACTATCCGTTCCGCTACAAATAGTAACCAGACTTTTAATTTTATATAACAAATACGTTTTTCGGTCACCTATTGCTTTCTCGTATTCACTTAAACAGCGTGCTGAGTGCGCTACATCGTAGATCGTGCATTAGTAACGATAGCGTTGACTTGAATAACTTTTTCGAGCGATAGGATTGCAATTCAAAAGATAGGTCCTATTTTCCCAAGCAATACGTTGCTTAATAATCGAAATCGAAATCGACTTGTTGGGGCGGCCGGCATGGCATATAACATTTGAAATCAACTTCAGAAGCGTAGGGTACATATCGACCCTCACGCCAGTCTCTAGCTCTTACTTAGATTTGCGCATTCACGCAAACACAAGATGGACACGGCTCAATCATCGTGGTTAATGGTCCTGAGCATGAATATATATACTTAATGTGGTCTGCCAGGTCTCCTGATGTTGCGAACATTTGCACAAAGTTAGTATACCCATTTTTGTTAACATTTTTAATTTTGAAAAACTGGCCAATTGATTTTGTATCCTTCCAGTCTTCCAGTTTTCCAGTCTTGCATGGCATATCTTTTGATATGCCATATATGTACATACACGATGTGTACTACACGTACTGGCAACATGAGCTTCAACCACAAAATCATCAATTCATACCTCTGTATGTATGAACGTGTACATACATGTGTAGGTTTTTAATATCTAAGCTCTTTCAGAAATAATCTCTCTTAATTATGAGAGAAAAGACGTCTCGACAACTTCCGCTGCGTTTGCCGCTCTTATTGTTCAAATTGCTTTCGGAGTCATCTTCGTTGAATTACAGTTTTGAATCACCCTCATCACACCTCTCGAGCTGAGCGGGAAATACATTCATATATATGCCACACACACTCGTACACGCGCTCTTTTGTCGTTAAAATACACACACATCCATACTGGCTTTCGAAGATTCGGGCCGGTGGTGATTGTGTAGTCGACGAAGCAAGTTTATGAAAAAAGAAAACAAGAGCAAATGAGAAACAAAAGATAATTGCTATTAAGACTCTTTCCACTTAAAATTTGTATAAAAACTTCAACGTCAGCCCAAGAAGTTTTTATAAGCAATTATTACATTAATGAAACTAATTTTTAAGCACCACGTTCACAAGTATAAGGATCGATCCGATATTTATCGGAGAAAACATAAAAATATCTTTGTGATCATACTGAAATCTTTTTTTTTTCCAATCTTTTGCTTATTTATTGAATCTTCCCTTTTACTTAAGAGACTAACAATAAGTTTTCAAATCTTTTTCTAAATCTGAAATCTTTAATCAAGTAAAATAAATCTTTCATAACACTGTGTTCCAAAAATAATGCACTCAAAAAATGTCCAAGCAACAAAAACATTCAAAAATGCAACTAATATAATTTGTTAATTTTGGTTTTACTATTAAATTATAATCCCCTTTTAATTTCAGTTGACATAAAACGTCAATGATTCAAATCGAACAATTAAAACATAAATTCTTTAACTTTATATAATCGTGAAAAGTTGTTCATTATTGCCCATGTTGTTTATAGGAGCGTGTTGCTAAATTTATCCTTTCTTTTCGACCTCTTTTCGCCTTTAATTTTGTAGAGAACAAACCTGGTTTAAAGTTCCCAATTTTGGGATCGGTTGAGATAGCAACATACATATATGTATTTACTATGTATACATGCATACGTATTCGTACGTGATTACCTGCTGTTCAATCGACGGTGCTCACTGAATTTGAAATAGTTTAACACCTCTTTTTGGGACAAGAACTATGTCGTCGTCAATTTTTTGGGCATTGAACTCTTTTGGTTTTAATGCCGAACATGACATGTGCGAATGACTGTGGGTACAATGACACAAAGATTGGTTCTTAGACTGAACGTAAGTCGCAGATTTCATTCAATGTATGTAAAAGAACTCATATTGCTGGCAAATTATTGTACATTCAATCGTACGTGTGGCTGATTGTTTGTATTTTCATATAGAACAATGTTCATACATACATACATATGTTAATTATGTGTTTACCCTACATACAGTCAATTACGTGAACGCAATATTGAAGTACTTCACTGTTAAAGAAAAACGAAGCTGAAGAAAGAGATTTGAATAAGAAAGGTGACAAAAAACCAAAATTTAACAACAGCAATGGAACTCCATTAGATTTCGTATTTCGTATATGTCAAATTATAAAACAAAACATAATTTCAATTATATCCAAGATTCCCAAAAATTTGGTATTTTAAATTATTCCAACAGTTGAATATCACTAAAATCCACATTCGATGAACCACAGGAATCGATGGATTCATCAGAAAAATGTATGTACAAAGTAGTATTTCGAAAAATTATGCTTTCGGAATATTGCATTTTCATTTACATTTTATTTTTATAAAAATTGCATCAAACATTAAAAGAAACTACTTAATAAAATAAAATAAATTGTTTAATATTATTTGTATTATATTTTAAGTTAGATGAAACAAAAAAATGCATCTTAGAGGCTGATTTGTATGTCGTGTCATCCCAAAATTAACCAAGCTAAGTTTGCGTCTGCCATTTATTTCAGTAAGCTGAGATTGAACTACTTTTAATAAAAGCACATTATAGATTTGCATCGGCCATGGAATTTTAATTAGAAGAGAACTTGATAAATATTTTTATACCGAAAATAATGTTACTAAGATCGGCGGCTCATCAACTCGGCTAGGGATCATGATTAAGAATATACATATACATATGTTCTATATACTTTAGGTGATCTGTCCACGCGTCCTTCTACCTGTAATACGAATTTGCACAAAGCTAATATTAGCTTTTTAGCATTCGACCATTGAAAATGTTCAAAAAGGATGACTATTATCCTTTGAAGTGGCGTCCTTCAACACAACAAAAGTTCACCTATAGAAAAATTGAGAAAACCCAGAAAAAAGCAACGCTACCTTCGGCATGCCGAAGATTATATACCCTTGCAGGGATTTCTCATTTAAGGCTTTTATACCTTTACTACAAATACCTGTTAATGGGCAGTTACATTGTAAAAGGATTGGGGAAAAGTAATGAACAATTTGTAACAAATAAATAATTTGAAAGTATGGGTATTCATGCAAACCCCCTTTTTTCGATTGTTTCTGTGTATTTATATGTAATACTGGTTCAATTCGGAAAAAATGCAGGCGTAACATTTAAATTGAAAAAAGCACGAAAAAACGTCGAAAATTCAAACATTACACCGGGCGGCTTCCATAATACTATTTTGATATTTGGCTACTAAAAAACAATTTCATTTTTTCAGATTACAATATGATATGGGGTTGATTACAATATCTTCTTTAATTGGTAAGTATAGATACGATTCTAAGCTGTGAACGCAAATGTATGCAACAGGCCTATGGTTGGTAGATATATTCTTGCTCAATCGAATCAGATAGTGATCCTGAGCAAGAATATATATACTTTATGAGGTCTGCCACGCCTCCTTACGCCTGTTACATACATTTGCACAAAGTTAGTTGCCCTTTTTTACCTTTTCCAATGGTCGAAGGGTATAAAAATTTAAGTTTCATTACACGCTAATTAGTCATTTAACATTCGACTGCCTTACGCACTTGGCTACCGTAACGAGCTGCCCAGCAGAGACTAACTAACTAAAAATACTTAAGACAACAGCATTCAGGTAACGCTTTACAGAGCAATAGAAAACGTTAACTTGCAGAACTTCTATGTGTATTATCCGTTTGGGCTGCAATATAATTATTTACATCTTTATATATGCTAAAGCAGAAGGTTAAAACTTCAATATATTGCTTAAAATCCATGGCCTATAAAACACTATTACATTAATGACGGCCAACTGTACTGTGATTTTTGTTATTTCTGGTGGTGAGAAAATTAAGTGTAATTTTGGAGAACAAATATTTGCAGATATTGGTGGCCCCTTTTTCCTGAACCACCTTCTAAGTCGAAAATAATCTAAAAGCAAACACCTAAAATCATTTGAAGAATGCGTTTGCCAATTATGTTAGCTAAACACATTTTACACTGTAGAGTCTGGCGCTTTTTAATATCAAAAATATTTTGAAATTATAATTTTTCGATTTATATCGGAGAATCAAAAGAAAAAAATTAATGTCAGCTAATAGTGCAACACCCAATTTCGGACTTAAAATTGTTCTACAAAACGTAAAAGACACGTATGCGGCTCAAACACTGATTCCTATGTACCATACATACATATGTATGTACATACATATGTGAGTGTTATGAAATGTAACTGGATGCGAAAACTTGGGCTGCCTATTGTTGTCATTGTTTCCATATTTTCTCGTTGTCGGTGGAGTTGGTGCGGTTATTCTTGATGTGACTGGTTCGAGCAGTACAGGCGAAGGCACACAGCTATCTTCTTTGGCTTGCCCAGTTATCCATGTCCGGCTACCCATTCCGCGACGCACATTATGAGCTGCATTGTTTGCGCTGGAGTTTCTTGGAAAGGAGGCAGAGAACACAATTCCTTCAATACAATATGTATATACATACATACATATTTCCGTGCATCGTGTTGAATCTTTGTTTTTGTCCGCTTTGTATTGCGACCTTATATTTACAGTGCATTAATTCGTTTTATTATTACCTTTCACTCTTACTCTTGTCTTCTTCGTCTTCCTATTCTCATTATGTGTTTCTTATGAATTTATGGATTCAAATATGTTGCGCCCTTCTCTGCTTTCCTTGTTCTCCTTTTATTGGGCGACCTATAGCAACGATGTTCCTTTATATTCAATGCGACAATACAATTTCAGATCTACTGCAAGGGCCGCAGCTTAAATTAAGGCAGAAGAATTTAATTTCCTTTTTAGCTTTTTCTCAGAATGTTTTATTTTTATTTTTTATTTTATTATTATTTGTTATTACTATTATTATATTATTAATATTCACTGTTTTCACTACTTATAAATAGATTATAACTTTATATGCCTGCAAAATTTTATCCGAATCGAACCACTATAACATATGTATAGCTGCCATTTGAATAATCGGCCATGAAAATCCATACTTTTACATGATTTTTATACCTTTCGACCATTGAAAATTGTCAAAACAGGGTATACTAATTTTGTACAAATGTATGTAACAGGCATTAGGAGGCGTGGCAGACCCCATAAAGTATATATATTCCTGCTCAGGATCACTAGCCGAGTCGATTGAGCCATGTCCGTCTGTCTGTCTGTTTGTTTGAGACAACAGATCTCAGCTATTAAAAGAGCTAGAGACACCATATATTCCAAGCAGATGAAGTTTATTTAAAATATTTGATGCTCCGCCCACCGCCTCCGCAAATCGGTAATTTGCGATAATTAAGCAAACTATTAAATTCACAACATTCTGCTTTGGTACACATAAAGCTGAATGCAAAATAAACATATCCTCCAAATTACAATCCGATCGGACAAATAACACAGAAGTTATTAAAGTCAACGTTTTCAGTACAAATGTTCGGTACAGGCAGCAGCCTGCGCGCTGCTTTGAGCAGTTGACGTCGACGTCGACGTTGCGTCGTGTCGCTTTACTCTTTACGCGCGTCGCTGTGTGAGTGCGAACGAGTAAGCTATATGTAGTAGAAGTATTTGTGCAGAATTCTCTGTTTGAAATTATGAGTGTGGTTACACTATTTAGAAAATTGGGAGAAGGGTATCTTACTGTCGGGCGACCGACTGTAGCCTTACCCACTTGTTTTGAAGATAGCGTTTCCAAACCTACCACATCTATTATCATCAATTAATATGTTATGCCTGCGAAATTTCATCCGGATCAAACCACTATGACATATAGCTGTCATATGAACAATAGCGCAAAATATTTCCCAACCCTTTAAAACGTGTTTGCACTATAGGTATACAAGACTTATATGTAACCTTCGACAAGACGAAAGTAGCATTTGTTTCTGGTTTTTATCTTAATCTATACTTTTATTGAGAGGGCTAGCTGGGAGTCCTGCTGATAAATATAATACAATAAGCCAACTGACAGATTTTCGATTTTATTTTCAAGATATCCATATCGAACTACATTAAGTTATATATAAGTATGTATATTTTTGTATTTATTTATTAAAGTCAACTATTGCCAGTCGATTGATTGGTTTATAAATGAATTTAAAGATAAATTAAAACGAAAAGTAAAGTAAACAAGAAAGCAAGGCAACCTTCGGCTTGCCGAAGGTTTCATACCCTTGCAGTTATACAAAATATAAAATATCTTTGGATTACTGCTGGTTTCTGTGGTATTTATTGAAGAATTATAACATCGATTATATCAACCTCTTTCGAATACTCAGCCTCCTCACCACGGCAAGGTCGCAATCCTCGAGGAGGAATATTTACAATACATTAAACAACATTGCACATATATTCTTTATTTACAATAATAAAATAAATTAATTAACTAAATATTTAAAAATAAATTATTAAATTAGTGATTATAGCTAAGGAACACGCCGTCATGGTGACTATATGGAGTTTGATAAGTGATTGCGGCAGCACTGCTTACTGTGTTATCACAAAATATCCAATCAATTTGAGTTAAATGTTTTGTTGTTGGCACATTTTGTTGTTATTATTTAGAGTAGACTCGAGCTGATCAGTGGTTATTGATCGGCAAATGTTAAAATCTCCCAATTTTGTATTATTTTCAGCTGACGTTAGCCTTTCAACATCATTTCTGATTTTATTTCGAAACCTTGTAATAGGAAAAGCTGGATTCCTATAAACAACTATGACTATTGTATGCAAGTATTTAAATGTTATGGACTGGTATATATTTCTTACATTATCAACTGTAACTGTTTCATATAAGAATGTTATGTTTTCCGATATATTTTGTTTTGCATATATCAGTATACAATTCTTAGAAACAGCATTTGCTCGAATGTCTTTGTGTATAAAGGATCTGTTGGTCATAAAATCTAAATTTGGAAAGTTCTCTTTCAAAAATGCATTTGAATAACAGCTATGAAGATAGCTCAATAACTGGGGGACTAATTTGCGTTGCAACAGACAGAGCAGCTATATAATATAAACGTCTGAGATATTTAAATGGAAAAACTAAAGGCGGGTTACTGTATAACATTTAAAACTATTGAAAATGTGCGATATTTCCAAAAACAAAACAGGTTTGCATACAAAAACCATGATTTCAGCCGATTGTTCCTATGGCAGCTATATGTTATAGTAGTCCGATTTTGATACAATTTTGACAGCACATTAAGAACGTAATAAGAATAAGATTTGCCAAATCTTGTTGCAATATCTTGAAAAACAACGAAAATCGGCCGATAGTTTCTATGACAGCTATACGATATATCGGTCCGATCTGGCTCGTTCCGACTTATTTACAGCCTACTGCAATAAGAAGCTTGTGTGCCAAGTTTCATGAAGATAGCTCAAAAACTGAGAGACTAGTTTGCGTTGCAACAGACGGACGGACGGACGGACGGACGGACATCCATTTTCCGACTCCTCTGGTGACGCTGATTCAGAATATATATACTTTATAGGGTCGGAGATGTCTCCTAAGGTGCGTTGCAAACTTCTGGCTAAAATTAATATACCCTCTGCAAGGGTATAAAAATAACAATAAATATATATAAATATAATAATTAAAAATTATTAACATTAACATTAACATCTGGGGTAAAATAGAAAAAAAAAAAATTTCAACCGATCCAACATTTGTTGCAAGGATTGGGAATACCCAGAAAAACCAAATCAGATCGGGAGTATAACATAGAACTGTCATATGTGTTTGAGACCTGTTGTTTTAAATAAGTTCAACTCAAGTATTTTTTTTTACTTTACAAGAAATTTATTTACTTGGTATATTTGTATGTCTTAGTTAAAATTCCTTAAAACCATGTATCCTACAGCTTTCATAGAAACAATCGGTCGAAAATAAATTAATTAATTAAACGACTGATAAGAGCTATGCAAGATATTACAAGATATTACAAGAAATATCTTGCATCTGCCCGTATGAAATGACGTAAACAATTGTTTCACACTTTTTGTATGTATGAGCTTGTGTACATATGTGTTGGGCCTTCTCCTTGGCTCGGGAGGACCGGTGGCTGACAGTGTACCGTACCTTGACCCATCCGCTAAGCTTTAGACAATGGTCATCTGAGTGTAAGTGCGCTTTGGTCTGGTTATATTTACGTTTAAATGTGTATGTGGGCAATAATTCATTAACATATTCATGCGTTTAAGACAATTCGCGACAATTTTAATGAAGGTAAAAAGCATGGGTAAAAAACAAAATTTATTGTTCTTTTACCAATGCGTGGAGGAGCACAAAGAGAATTTTGAAAACAGTTCATCACCGTCTGAACCTTAGACCGAACCGAACAGAACCAGTGTCTGAGTCGCAGCTTGGGGTCTGTGAGTTTTGGCTTCCTTTTTGTCGCATTGGCGGGTATCGTATCGCTTCATTGATCTCACCGAAATGAATGATTGTGAAGTTGACTGTGCCGGCAGGGCAGACAAAATCAAATAACCACACTCATGTATACGCATGTACATATGTATGCACAAAGCAAACTGTATGATTGTATGTATACAAATAAAATCAATCCGAGTACAACAACAAGCGTAGCTAAGAAAACAATGCAAGCTCAATGCGATGCGCGGTGGTAAAGCGAACAGCAAGTGACACTTTTGTTTTATATTCGCAACTTTTTATATTGAATCTCGAAACAAAGGTGATTTCTCAGAAAACAACATATATTCCCTCATACACACAATCACACGTGCACGTACCTGTACATATATTATATAGAAGGACCCTAAGAGATGTGTATTGTGCGTATGTAGATGTACTGAATATATCAATAGGTGTTCATTGTATATGAGCGAATACGTACATACAAAGAAAACTTTATATATGTATCATTGTCCTATTATTTAAGGCTATATAATTGGAATATAATGAATTACATTCCTAGAAGCTTTGAGTGTAGGAAGTTGTGCTTCGAATTCGCGACTAACGTTTATAATATAAATGTGTATGTTATGTACTTATCCCCATCTAAAATAATGACATGCCCTAATAGCTTTAATACAAATCCAAAGAATCGCAAATGTTTGATAGGCGAATGCAGCGAAAATGGATTACAAAATTTAGCTAGGAAATTCAGGAGCGTATACCTGTATACCGGTCAGTTAAAGTTATGGGACAGACAGACCAAGATTGATAATTCATATATATAAATACTTTGTGCTTGAGAAACATTAAAGTTTTCGATGTTTTCTATGCAAAACATCGATGTATCGATCGAAAAATCGATGTTTCCTCAGACTTACTGTGAGTTCTGCTTTACTTCCTTCTGTCTGTTTCGCCGAGTTAATATACCCTTTTTTGTAAACGCATTTTTAATGGTTAAAGGGCAAACAAATTTTTGTTCAAATATGTGTATTCTGAAGGAAAATTATCGTTTAGAAAATTCTACGTTTTATAAATTCTGTGAATTTCCAGCTGCATAAACTGTTATCAATGCCTACACACTTCCCTTCCATCCACAAAGTCCTAACATCCATGCTAGCAGTATACGAGGAGAGTTCACTGCCTTCTCGACTGCAAAGAAGAGTTACAAGACAAAGGCAAGTCAAGTTTCTTGTTGCATCAATTGCTCGTCGTTCTCCCCTCTATCTCTTTCTCTTCTTACTCGACTTTACCGCGACCCCTGCCTGTATCTAAGTATTGTCTTGGACTTTATGCAACAGAACCTGTGGTAGGAGTATCAAAAAGTGCTGGTGGTGGTGTCGAAGTGTTGGTGGTACCTGGTATGTTTCTCTCTGTCCAGGTTGCACGTGCCTTGTTGTTGTACGTCTTTATTTCTGTGTGGATTCGTTATCTGTTTTCATATTCCTCAACTGGTTTATATTCAGTTCGTCTTGGTTAAGCAGTACACCCACACACAAATTCCATGATATATCAACCAGCACTATCGAGAGGTATGTAGCTGTGACTGTGCCTTGCCTTTGCCTTTAATTTTGTCTGCGGCTGCGGCTTCGGCTTCGGCATCAGGTTCGACTTTGGTCGAGGGCTTGAGTATGTGAGATTGTATATGTGACTGTCTCTGTCTGTTTGTGAGGTATGCAAAAACTCCACGCGCTCATCAGTTCCGAAGTCAAAGGCCTGTGCTGGATAATCGCCAATCTTTCCATTACACCTTCGGTTCTCATAATTTCTGCTTATATGTATACCCAGTACCAATTGAAATTGTTGAATCGCTGAATTAATTGACAGTGAAGCAAACAAGTAAAACTCATAAAATATAGATATATAAATACTTGTACATTCTAGATCAGTGTAATATGTACATAAGTATGCAATTTTGAATAATCATTAAGCTATGGTATCTCACAGTCCAGTGCACGCCACTTAGGTTGACTTGTTTTTCTGGTTGTTTTCTTATATTTTGACCCCTTGCGCTACGTTTTGCCGTAAAAGGGCTCCAAATACGTGTATTCTAAAAAGTTCGCAAATTCAAGTTGAAAGTACAAGGTGTCCCGTGTACTGAAGTTGCATATCAGAAAAAAGGCAAAGAAACTTTTAAGCGAGCTCATTCGCGGAATGATACCCTGCTCGAAATTGTAAAAAGAATTAGCCGGAAAGGCTGCAGTCGAGCGCGCCTCTCAGTAAGATACAGTTGGACCAATTGTAAAACTCCATTACAAATACGTAACCACACTCATAATTTCGAATAGAGCATTCTGAACTAATTATTTTGCCACATATTGTTTAATCGCTCTCACATACACAAACAGATATGCATTAAGTAAAGCGACGACTCGCGATGTCAACTATGAAAGCAGGGCGCAGACTGCTGCTCGTACCGAACTTATGTACTGAAAACGTTAACTTTAATAACTTTTGTGTTATTGTAATATCTTCATATTGCATTCAGCTTTGTGTATACCAAAAAAATAACGTTTTCAACTCAATACCAATTTGCGGGGGCGGTGGGCATGGCATCAAACATTTGATATAATAATGATCTGCCTATATTATTTAGGAATCTTCATATCAAATTTGGTGTCTCTAGCTTTTTTTGAATAAGTGAATGTCGTTTGAAAACATATCAGTCATTGCCTAATCAGAGACTTCATAAGAATTTGCAGAATCAGAATTCTATGGCTCGACAGCTCTTTGTAAACCAAGGGAGCATACTCAAGCACATCGGATTGCAGGCACACATGTATCAAAAAAAGAGCTTACTGTGTTACAACATATATTTATCGCAATAGTAATCATGATAAATAAAAAGTAGATCACAATGCGAAATTAGATTACGAAATTCTGCTTTGGAAACTCTCTTTAATATACAATACAAGTTCCCTATTCAAATTGACTTCAAAAGTGAGCTGGATCTTCAGGTAAGAAAAGGGGTTGGGAACGATCAGAGGCGGAACATAAAACCAGCGATCTGTTTAAACAGTTTTTTGATGTGGTTTCATTGCAAAATAAACTTTCTCTCAACACTAGGTGTCCGGAGTATTAAAGTGTTTAAGGACTATGAACTTATCTTTGTCTAATAACAGGTACATAATTGTAATAATTGTAATTTGGCAGACAAATGTTGTGAGCAGACTGATACTTCCGGTGACGGCTGAATATATGTATATACACATACAAGAAAGAACCGGGAAATGGTTCACGTGGATCAGGTCGATCATATTGAATTGATGCATATTAAAATAAGTGCGTAGGGCTACAGTCGGGCGCCCGACAGTAAGATACCCTTCTCCCAATTTTCTAAATCTGTTATAGACGTGTAACCACACTCATAATTTCACACCGAGAATTCTGCACAGATACTTCTACTTCATAAGCGACACCACGCAACGTCGACGTCGACGTCAACTGCTCAAAGAAGCGCGCAGGCTACCGAACATATGTACTGAAAACGTCGACTTAAAAAAACTTCTGTGATATTTGTCCGATCGGATTGTAATTTGGAGGATATGTTTATATTGCATTCAGCTATGTGTACCAAAGCAGAATGTTATGAGTTCAATAATCGCAAATTACCGATTTGCGGGGGCGGTGGGCGGAGCATCAAATATTTGAAATAAACTTCATCTGCCTGGAATATATAGAAACCTAATGCCAAATGTAGTGTCTCTAGCTCTTTTAATAGCTGAGATCTGTTGACTCAAACAAACAGACGAACAGACGGACAGACGGACGGACGGACATGGCTCAATCCACTCTGCTAGTCATCCTGACCAAGAATATATATAATTTATGGGGTCTGTCACGCCTCCTAATGCCTGTTACATACATTTGCACAAAGTTAGTATACCCTTTTTTGACTGTTTTTAATGGTCGAAGGGTATAAACAGGTGTATAAACTTGTTAACTGTTGTATCGATCGATTCGATTTATATTAAGACCAGGTACAAAACCTTAAGCTCGCCGAGGATTTTATACCCTTTCAGAGGTTTCTCATTTAAGGTTTAATTTAAGTTTTGTATACTTGATTTCAAACACCTGGGTAATAGCAAAGAGTTTTAAGCAAACAAATAAATTAAAAATATTGGGTTTTCATCGGAAACCCCTTTTTGTCCAATTGTTCCAGCAGTTGTTCAAATCCGATGCAGTTTTGCAGGGCTTATATTTTAACAGACGGACAGACTGACAAAGCTAAATTAAGTTAATGGAGTCGGAGATGCCTCCTAAGATGCGTTGCGACCTTCTGGCAAAAATTAATATACCCCCTGCAAGGGTAAAAATAAGCTCTAGTTTTTACTGCTGCTAAGATCCGTGTGTTCAAAAAGAGAACTCAGCTTTTCTCAACAGACTCGGTTAGGGAGGCTGAACAAAAATACATATGAACATAAATATTCTAAACAAACTTACTCAAAGTTAGTAAACTCTTTTCAGTGGACGAACGGTATAAGGGTGCTTTTCAAAAAGACACGTACTGATTTCACTAATTCCTTTTTGGTAGATCAAAGTTTCAGCTGGAGGAGGTACTGCTTGAAGTTATATCAAATTATCCTATTGTAAATTTGGAGAATAGTTAATATTATGTTCAGCTACGCATAGTCATTAAGTTTTCATAAAAGTTATAAAATTACATGCCCACTGAGAAATGGGTAACTACAAACCACTCAAATATCACGCGATAGTTTACGGATCCATGACTTTTCCTCGGCAACGGTAATTACCTATGTATGCACATATATAAGATGGCTTGTTACTTATAGTCCCTTTAAATTTAGCGTCGCTCTTTCAAGAACTTGAGTTTATGAATTAAAAAAACCAGAATAAGGCAAAGATACCTTCGGCCCGCCGAAGATTATATAGTGGTTTGATTCGGATGAATCAGGGCATCAGGCGACATACGAACAGACGGACAAAGCTATATGATCTCCGCTGTCGATGCTGATTTAGAATATATATAGTTAAGAGTCGGAGGTGCCTAAGGGGGTGCAAACTCAAAATCAATATACCCTCTGCAAGAGTATAAAAAACCCGGTTAGTATAATTTTTAAAGTATTCTACCCACTACGCTGCGTTACGATTTCAATATCATCGTAAGCAAATTATTTTTTACATGCATACATACATATGTAACTGCTATGTAACTGCAGTTGCAAAGACTGCACTCGCTCAAGCGCACACACATCGCAGGTCACAATGCCCCACACGCACACTATATTTAAGTTGTCATCAGAGCAGAGAGTTGTCATTAAATTGCTATAAAGCATTTTGAAATCAAATTTCAGATAATTGTCTGGCAATTGTATATTTAACATTGTTAGCGTTCGTTACCTTCATTAGCCACAAGTAAACGTTGTTGCTAATGTTCTTGTTACTCAGTCAAATTAAATCATGGAGCTTATGTAAGCAATTAGACTAGGCATTAAAGAATGATAAGCTGTGTTGGCATAAATTAATTACATCTGTTGTCTCAAACAAACAGAGAGACGGACAGACTGACATACAGACGGACATGGCTCAATCGACTCGGCTAGTGATCCTGAGCCAGAATATATATACTTTATGGGGTCTGCCACGCCTCCTTATGCCTGTTACATACATTTGCCCAAAGTTAGTATACCCTTTTTTTGACCATTTTCAATGGTCGAAGGATATAACTAGAAAGAAAGGCTACATTCGACATCCTTAGTCCTTATACCCTTGCAAAGTTTGTCATTAGTCATTAACAATTGTTCCTTTTATTATACCCTACGATACATCGGTCCGATCTAGCTCGTTCCGACTTATATACAGCCTGCAATAATAAGAAGCATATCTACCCAGTTTCATTAAGATAGCTCTTAAAGTGAGAGACGAGATCGTGTTGCAACGGACGGACAGACACACAAAGGTCTATGAACTCCCCTGTCGATGCTGATTTAGAATATATATAGGTGATAGGGTCGGAGATGCCTCCTTAGGTGCATTGCGAACTTCTGGCCAAAATTGATATACCCTCTGCAAGGGTATAAATATTTGAAGTCGAGTGTGTTCGCATGTTACTACCTATAAGCTAACCTATAAGCCAACAAATCATTTTGTAACAAACTTCTATGTTGATTATACGATGCCGCCTGATTCATTCAACTAAACACAAAATATAACAATTATAGGTTTAGAGTTATGCTAAAATTCTCTATTTTGTATACCCAACCTTTGATAATGGTTAAACAGGTACACTTACTTTTAGCAAATGTATCTAAATAGGCAGAAGGACGCGTCACAGACCCCATAAAGTATACATATATGTATATATGTACTCTTGCTCAGGATCACTGAGTCGATTGTCTGGTAGCTATTAAACAAGAAAGCAAGGCTACCTTCGGCTTGCCGAAAGTTTTATACCCTTGCAGGTATACTAAATATAAAATATATTTGGAATGCTGCTGGTTTCTGTTTGCATACAAAAACCCTGATTTCAGCCGATTGTTCCTATGGCAGCTATGTTATAGTGGTCCGATTCTGATACAATTTTGACAGCACATTAAGAACGTAATAAGAATAAGATTTGCCAAATCTTGTTGCAATCTCTTGAAAAACAACAAAAACCGGCCGATAGCTTCTATGGCAGCTATACGATGTATCGCTCCGATCTGGCTCGTTCCGACTCATTTACAGCCTACAGCAATAAGAAGCTTGTGTTTGATGAAGATAGCTCAAAAACTGAGAGACTAGTTTGCGTTGCAACAGATTTTTCGACTCCTCTGTTGATGCTGATTCAGAATATGTGTACTTTATAGGGTCGGGGATGTCTCCTAAGGTGCGTTGCAAACTTCTGGCTAAAATTAATATACCTTCTGCAAGGGTATAAAAAGGTAGAGATACCAAATTTAGCATGAAGGTTCTTGTATAGTAAAATTGGATCGAGTTTTTTTTCAAGTTGTAATGCCATTCCAACCACCCTAGTAATTTAGCCCTTTGCGATTATAAGGCAAAGTATTTAATAGAAATAGAAATCCAGAAGATGCCGTATTCTTTCTATTACATACAGTTATGGCTGCCATATTGTTGTAAAAGTTTAAACTAAATTACAATCTGTTTATATATTTCGTTTCAGAACAATAATAATGCGAATGACGGCTCTCCAATGTTCAGTTCTGATGTTGAAACTTTTAATGGCAAAATAGTGTACAATCTGGATGGCAGTGCATTCATTATCGATGCAGTTAGCGCTAATTTGAGCTCCAGAAGGACCACACCCACAACTGCAATCACACCCACACCACCAACAATTAAATCATTATCCCCAGGAACTATACCGTTGACAGATCAAAAAGGAGTAAAGAAATTTCTTAAGGCAGTTGACGATAAGAAAGAACGGGTGCAAGGTCAAAGTTTAGCAGAAGTCGATTCGCGCCATTTTGACAGTTCAGAAAGTTGGCGATTAAGCCCAAAGGTCCACTCCTTTCGTGTGGTCTCTGCTCAAGATGCAAGCACTCATTGTCAAGATCCCTGCAATGTCTCTCCAATTCACAAACATAAGCCAATTTTAATGTGCTTCATATGCAAACTCTCTTTTGGTAACATAAATTCTTTTAGCTTGCATGCTAGCTCCGAGCATAAACTCAATCTAAAAGAGCTCGAACAACAGCTCCTAAAACGTGAATATTCCAGTGCTATTATTCAGCGTAACATGGATGAGAAACCACAGATTTCGTTTCTGCAGCCACTGGATATTCAAACTGATGATGGCGACCTTACCAATATCGGCAGTGTCAGTGAATTTTTAGAGCCGATTGATAGGACTGCAATTGAGGGAAAAGAATGCACTGCTACAACTCACCACTCGCATTTGTCGAAAGACAACTCTTATGATATTCACAAGGACGATGAAGACAACAATACAAGCAATGAAGGTAGTGAGATTAGGACAACAGTTGCGATTCCACAAAAAGCAAGTGTATCCACCAAGTCATTGGAATTAGGTGATAAGTCGACAGTTAAGTTTTGTTCATTAAATTCAGTAATAGCAAAGACTAATAACCCGCTAGAGAGTTCAACGTCTGAGGTGGTATCATCTGCACCAATTATATCATCTATCTCATCCGCATCGAAGTCAACTTTACCCCAATCGCCATTGCCGAAACCAGCGAACCCATTGGAGACCGTGAAACACATACCAGCATCCACACCCGCACTAACGCCTGAGCCTTCAATGTGTGAAGAAAGTCAAACTGATTTGTCCCTAGAACGCCTGAAGGCCACTAGTACTGATAATATAAGTAGCGATAAGTCCAACACAGGCAACAAGGATGCGGAGTCGCAAAGCACGTATAGTAGTCTACAAAAAGGAGATAACAGAATCCCGATTGTTCCATCTTCTGTATTAGGCTCGGCTTCTGCGTGTGTCTCTGCCACATCGTCTGACTCCTCTCAACCCTTGCATTTTGCAGACTCCGATCCAGCATTAACTGCGGCTGAAATACTGCAGAAGCACTTTCAGCTTTTGCAACAGCAACAGGTGGCAGGTACTGGTGGTGGTTTTCCGCCAATACAGGGTCAAGCACAGGCACAACTAAGTTCCTTTCAAGCCTCCCTTGCAGCTTTGGCTAACGAGCAAAATTCAAGAGGAGTAAAATTACTAACGGAGTTCCTACAGCTACATCATCAAAACCAACTTCATCAGTCGTTCCCAACAACCTGCACGGAACATCCAGACTTCAAAGGTGTAGACTGCAAGACATGCGAATTAATCGAAATTCAACACAGAATGAAGTCCCCAGCTACGCCTCATTCTCAGCAATCTCAGCCGCAACCTCAGTCCCAACGATCTCCGATCGCCAGTAGTAGCTTGTCAACGTCCATGCCTATATCGCCAAGTGCTTTATCAGCTACCAGTGTTGGAAATACTACTGCATCGAGCTTTACGATTGGTGCCTGCTCTGATCATATAAGCGGCCGACCCCAAGGTGTAGATTGCGCTCGGTAAGTTTTTAAACACATTATCCTATAATCTTACACATACTTGCTAAGCTTATTAAAATAATGATGATTATCGACAACAAAGTAGATTTTGATTTTCATCTATTCGTTAATGTCCCAGTCCCATGACTGTAATTCATGGGAAAATAGTATTTAAACAAAAACCAGAAAAGAGCAGTATATTTCAGTTGATGAACATCGACGCCGTAAATTTGGTAGCGCTATCTTGAAAATTAACAAACATCTACAGATAGGTTGTATGACAGCTATACGAAATCTGGCCATCTGGCCGATATTTCCGATTTATATACAGCCCGCAACAAAAAGAAGCACGTCTTCCAAGTTTCATTAAGATCATTAAGGTCTAAAACTGAGAGACAAAATCATGTTGCAGCAGACGCATTTACAGACAAAGCTCTGTGAGCTCCCCTGTTGATGCTGATTCAGAATATATATAGTTTATGGGGTCGGAGATGCCTCCTAAGCTGCGTTTCAAACTTCTGGCCTAAATGAATATGCCCTCTTCAAGGGTATAACCAAAGGTTACGTTTGGCCGGATTGAGGTTGTATTCTCCTGTTCATATGTTCCTTAACAATCAAAAGAGCCATTGTTGCTAGAGTAATACAGTTTTATTTACGACAGTATACATTGTATACATAGTATCCATTGAAAATTAAAAAAAAGGGTATTCTCAGGATGGAGGTGCTCAGGATCACTAAAACTGTATCGTGTAGCAACAGACGGACGGACAGAAGCAAGGACGCACGGACGGATGGATGGACAGAGAGACTGTCGATTGCGCTTTACTTTTACGCGCGTCGTTATGTGAGTACGAGCGAGTACGGCACATGTATTAGAATAATATGTTCTGAATTCTCGATTTGATACTTTGGAGTAAAGTTACACATTTGTAACCCATTTTGAAAATTGGACGAAGGGTATTTTACTGTCGGGAGCGCTCGACTGTAGCCTTACAGACTTGTTTGAACATTTTCAATGGTCGAAGGGTATATATTCTTTTTGAAGTTTTGCAAAACATGACTAATTTTTTTGGCGCCAACAAAGGCTTTAGTATTACTATAACTATATTACTTATGAATAATAATTACAGAGTAAACAGAGAAGAATACAGCTGGCAGATAAAAATATAACGAAAAATGAACTGAAAACTGACTCAGGCGTAGTAATACCAATTTAAGCGTGAGAAAACAAGTGCCTGTGGCGCTTCATTAACACTAATCATTGAAAACTGAAGGGTTGTGTTCCAGACGAGTACGTGCCAAGCGAAAAAGGGTGCGCTTGCCCTTGGGTAATATTCGTAATTATTACTGCTGTTTGAACTTTGGCAGTGCGTTGGGATTTACTAACCTTATCAAATACGATGTGGTTGCACAATAACTCATTAGTCGGGGTTTCACATACGTAGCATTGGTTGATGAATGAAACCTTTCGAAGAATGGGGTGTTCATTTAAACGCAAATGAACCTTGAAACATGTACACTCCAATTTGTAGACCATTATTTATTCATAAATCTTTATCCTATATCTATATCTATATCTATATCTATATCTATATCTATATCTATATCTATATCTATATCTATATCTATATCTATATCTATATCTATATCTATATCTATATCTATATCTATATCTATATCTATATCTATATCTATATCTATATCTATATCTATATCTATATCTATATCTATATCTATATCTATATCTATATCTATATCTATATCTATATCTATATCTATATCTATATCTATATCTATATCTATATCTATATCTATATCTATATCTATATCTATATCTATATCTATATCTATATCTATATCTATATCTATATCTATATCTATATCTATATCTATATCTATATCTATATCTATATCTATATCTATATCTATATCTATATCTATATCTATATCTATATCTATATCTATATCTATATCTATATCTATATCTATATCTATATCTATATCTATATCTATATCTATATCTATATCTATATCTATATCTATATCTATATCTATATCTATATCTATATCTATATCTATATCTATATCTATATCTATATCTATATCTATATCTATATCTATATCTATATCTATATATCTATATCTATATCTATATCTATATCTATATCTATATCTATATCTATATATCTATATCTATATCTATATCTATATCTATATCTATATATCTATATCTATATCTATATCTATATCTTTATGTATGTACATACTACATAGTACTATCTACAACAACTATTATTATGGTGGCATCGGGCTAAGAGGTGTGAAGTATCAGCTTAACTAAAGTAAATTAAACCAATTGCGCTGATTTCACTTAATAAGTGCACCAATTGTCACAATTAACGTCTGACTGGGAACTGAGAACTCACTGGGAATCATGAAATTTCATAAACACTTTGCGGGTGACACTGTCACTACTGGGTGGGTTTTCATCCAAAATACTATCACAGCTCAAAGTCAAATTAAATAATTAAAACAAGTACGCACACAGCAATTGAAACAGCTGCGTTTTGTGTGCACAAATAAAAGAAGTTCTTTGTTGACATCAATAGAAAAAGCTTTTCAACTGCTGAGATTGAAGCCCCCATAAGCGAGAATGTCAATTTTGTTATATTCATCACTTTCACAATTTTATTGTTATTAGACGTTTCAGTGCTTTATTAGACAGAGCCCGTATAGATATCTACAAGTACATAACATTTACAGTTGTGCCACAATAAACCTATCTTTTTTTAATATGTCGATTCTATTTAAAATAACGTTCTTGTCTTTGTATCATTGCAGCTGCGAGTTGCTATTAAACTCGGCACGCTTGAATAGTGGTGTGCAAATGTCCACTCGGAACTCTTGCAAGACCCTTAAATGTCCGCAGTGCAATTGGCATTACAAATATCAGGAGACGTTAGAGATTCACATGCGCGAAAAGCATCCAGACGGAGAGAGCGCTTGTGGATATTGCTTGGCAGGTGAGATTTGCATTGAATAAAAATACTTTTATTTTCAGTACAGCTAAATTGTTTGAATTATGTCATCTGATTTTCGATTCGATCCTTGCGTTAAGTTTAACAATACAAGTTAAACCATATTGTAAAATAGTATTAGAAACAGTTTATCGAAAGCTACAGTCGTGCCGGACAGTAAAATATCTTCGCCCAATTGTGAAATCCGTTACAAACATATAATTTCATTTAAAATAACAAAAGCGACACGGCGCAATGTCAACTATTTTCAACAGTTAACTGAGATTTGTATTAGTATTAGTACTTAAAACGTTAGGCTGAATAACAGTGTTATTTGTCCGATATTGCAATTATTGGAACAGATTTATCTATTAAATATATCTCTGTGTGCCAACGCAAAATGTTATGAATTAATTACAATGCATGAGCGAAAATTGTAAGTTAAAAGTTTGTGACGCCGCATGAAGCGACGCCACATTTATAATTTAAGTTAACATATTAGAAACAAAAGACAAGATATCTTTAAGCCCGGCATACCCCGTAGTTATTTGAATACGAAAGCATAGGCATAGGCAAAGGCAAGGGCGTAGACAAAACATGCGAAACAGGGCAAGAAACATAAGAAACCCCCGGTCACTCGGCACCCATGCCTAGTAACGGTGCCTCGGTACCCAGAGCTTGTGCACACACAAGTAACGGTGCCTCGGTACCCAGAGCTCGCGCATTTAGGCAGGCAGCCGTCGAACACTTGCACTAGTAACGGTGCCTCGGTACCCAGAGCTCGCGGACACCCAAAGTAACGGTGCATCGGTACCCAGAATAAATTTGATCTGCGAATGGTATGCAGGAAACTTAGTCCTGAACTTGAGTACTCTTGCTTTTATAGTTACTTTTTGAACGGAGCGTTTATCCGGCCAATCAGACAAACGGACATACATAAAATATTTATACTTTTGAGAGTGTGACCCGCTTCCGGTTGCCTGTATCATACGTTAATAAATAGTAAGCTCCATATTTTTATAATGTTGAAATGTCGTTCAGTGGGAGGTGTGCGGCTGTGAGATGCCGTTTGCCCAATTTCGAAACCCCGTTACAAACACCAGTTCCGGCGTTTTACCATGTCAAAAATGACCTTACACCTGGCCATTTCTGATTAGAAAATATGGAAAATAAGTTTTTGTGTAACAACCGGTTAGTACTTTAGTTTTATTTAGTTTATCAAATAGCGTTATTAAAGTAAAAACAAGAAAGCAAGGCTACCTTTGGCTTGCCGAAGGTTTTATACCCTTGCAGTTATACTAAATATAAAATACATTTGGTTGCTGCTGGTTTCTGTTTGCATACGAAAACCCTGATTTCAGCCGATTGTTCCTATGGCAGCTATATGTTATAGTGGTCCGATTCTGATACAATTTTGACAGCACATTAAAAACGTAATAAGAATAAGATTTGCCAAATCTTGTTGCAATATCTTGAAAAACAACAAAAAACGATAGCTTCTATGACAGCTATACGATATATCGGTCCGATCTGGCTCGTTCCGACTTATTTACAGCCTACAGCAATAAGAAGCTTGTGTGCCGAGTTTCATGAAGATAGCTCAAAAACTGAGAGACTAGTTTGCGTTGGAACAGACGGACGGACGGACGGACGGACGGACGGACAGACGGACATCCATTTTTCGACTCCTCTGGTGATGCTGATTCAGAATATATATACTTTATAGGGTCGGAGATGTCTCCTAAGGTGCGTTGCAAACTTCTGGCTAAAATTAATATACCCTCTGCAAGGGTATAAAAATATCAATCAAATATAATTCTGTGCTCTGTGCATATAGAACATGAACATGGAAACAATCGGCAATGCAAGTGTATAAAACCTTTGTCTTGTCAAAAGTAAAGGTTACTTTTTTTTTCTTTACATGTTTAATAACTCATAGTACTTTCTTTTACTGATCATATCCCACAGGCCAACAACATCCTCGGCTAGCACGTGGAGAGTCTTATTCTTGCGGATACAAGCCGTACCGCTGTGAAATATGTAATTATTCGACGACCACAAAGGGCAATCTCTCTATACATATGCAGTCGGATAAACATTTAAATAATATGCAGGAGTTAAATAGCTCGCAAAACATGGTTGCCGCTGCGGCTGCTGCTGCGGGCGCAAAGCTTCTTCTTCCCAGTCCATCACCTCAAGGAACTAACCAGGTCGTGGGCGTGGGGGTCGGAACGCAAATGCAACAACCTCCGCTGGCCCCCAGTTCAAGTAGCAATACCGCTAGCTGCACTAGCAATACCAGTGCCACCGCCGCTGCTCTTTCATCAACAACGGGAACAGGTTCAGGATCGGGTACGGTTTCGGCAGCATCTCTTAAAGTAAAGCCTTCGTTCCGTTGCGAAATTTGTAGCTATGAAACCTCAGTCGCACGCAATCTGCGCATTCATATGACAAGTGAAAAACATACACACAACATGGCCGTGCTGCAGAACAACATAAAACATATTCAAGCATTTAACTTCCTACAGCAGCAGCATCAGCAACAAAATGTAGCCTCTAATGCAACTGGTAGCGGCAATAATTTTTTACCAGTTTCTGAGGTTGCTTTAGCTGATATGGCCTATAACCAGGCACTAATGATCCAACTACTGCAGCAGAACGTATCTACCACCCAGCAACATCAACATCATCAGCTCCAGCATCAACTGACAACTAATAGCAAACTGTCACCCCAAGTCACAACGTCACCATCGCCGGTGAGCACCCCCGACCAATTGCAGGCACCATACTCCTTCTCACCAAAGTCTTTGAAACTGTCTCAAGGAATGGGCTTGACTTTGGGCATGCTGCAAGCCAGCGAATCCGGGCCAACCACAACGGATTCACTGGATCCCCTTCCAGCGAGCTTGCCTGAGTTGTGGCCGACAGCGCTCTTCAGCTGCCTTATCTGCGAGTGTTTTAGTACGAATAATATAGAGGATCTCAACCAGCATATGGTATTGGATCGCTCCCGCCAAGCATCGAGCGCATCGTCTGACATAATGGTCATACACAATAACAACTATATATGTCGGCTTTGTAACTACAAAACGAATCTAAAGGCTAATTTTCAACTACATAGCAAGACAGATAAGCACTTACAGAAGCTAAATTTTATCAATCATATTCGAGAGGGTGGAGTTCGCAATGAGTACAAGCTACAAAATCAATTGCAACTGGCATCAAATATGGTCCAGCTAAAGTGCAACTGCTGTGAATTTCATACGAACTCTATACAAAAGCTGGCTGTGCACACCCAGCAAATGAGGCACGAGACTATGCGAATGATATTTCAACACTTGCTTTTCGTCATCCAACAAAATCATCTACGCAAAAACTGCAACACTGGCCAAACTGCCAACCTCATCTATGCAGAAGGCGAAGTGTCGGAAAACCAGGAGCTTCCAATTCAGTCGCATGCTACTCACAAGGCGCTATGCTGTCAGCTTTGCAATTTTGTGGCCAAAAATCTACACGAAATGGTGATCCATGTAAAAGGACTAAGGCATATGCAAGTGGAGCAATTCATCTGTCTTCAGCGTAGAAGTGAAAATCTAGACATGCTTCCACTTGGCGAAGTGTTTAGGGTCACCGAAAAACTACCACCGAATAGTACCGAAGGTAAGTGCAGTATTTCTATCAGCTTAGTATATTGAATCTTGCATATTGTACCAAAGGTTAGTGCAGCTTGCAATAAAATGTGATATATATAATATTTCTCTCAGTACAGTATATTGAATTTTGTCAAACCTGATAAGTCAATTACAATTATGACGACGTAATGTACATATATATTAGAGACTTGCATGCGATAGTTCTGCACACTACAAACACCCCATTCTTCTATAAATGAATAAGGTAGTCTCATCGTTACTTTGTGTACGTTGGTCCTTGGTTCTAACTATATTCCGTAAATACATACATATGTACATATGTATTAACCGTATACATTTTATCTTGTGATAATATTGAATGGATTTTCTTTAAGAGTGTCAAGAAAGTCAACGTACTGATAACGATATGGCGTAGAATACTATGGATCGGGCCTTCGTAACTTATTATTAAACACAGTCATCAGTTCAACTTATTTTGCCCTGTTCTTCGATTATTATCATCCTCGTTTTCATCCTCATTCACATGCCCGACTCATTTTTCGTCGTTTGCGTCGATACTTAGGTAAATTCTCCGCTCCATGCCCTCGCGCTGGCCTTGTGCGATTTATATGCGCAGTGAGATTTATACTGTGATGCTGACCCTTGAGAAAATTATTACAAATTACTTAAGAATGCAAAAACGATTATATGTATCCATCGAATTTGCAATTAGTGACGTGCACACTTTGCTCCATGCTATCCCTTGCACCAGTCCCAGCTTTAGCTGGAGTCGAAGTTTTTTCAAAGTCTCTTTTGGCAGACCTCATACCTCGCGTTCATGCCATTAAAAGGTAGAATGCACAGCATCAGTGTGAAATTCTCCGATCAGAACCACAGACAACCAGAAACAAAATGAGACCTGTATTATACTAAACGGAGAAGACTTGGAATTGTATTTTACTACCCGTTCTGACTACAGAGTACGTAGCCTTCCAGCATTGTATTATTTCATATTATAATTGTGTATAGCACTCCCTGCGGTCAGCTCCCCATAATTGTGGAGTGTATAAGGTTATATGCAAAAAAGTGATGTTGTTCGCAAGTTTCTCGCCTTTATTCGTGTGTTCCAAATGTGTAGGTGGTGGAAATTTAGCTTGGTAATCGGATAATTTAAACATAAGTAAGTAAACTTTATTGAACTGAAAAATACCGTACTTTGCGTAGTCTGCGTCATAGATTTTACGGAATTTTTAAATCCTCGTAACATACATTTATAACATATACAATTTTTATGTATCGTTCGGTTGGTATTATTATATTTTTCTAAGTACATGGTTGTTTTTCTACATGTTTATTAGAAACTGTAAGTGTCAATCCATTCATTTATTTTCCAAAAACTGCAAGGGTATAAAACGTTCGTCATACCGAATGTATCCTTTCTTGTTGTCATTGCGGCTGAATAAGAGCTTCTTTGTGCCTAGTAACCATCTCAACGGCAACAGCTGCGCATGATGTAGTATCAACAAGAACAACGAATAAGAGAAACAACAAAAACCCAAAGAAACATAAACACCAACGGCAAAATCAGAAAAGAGCAATGCATGAAAATAACCTTTACCTTCGGTATGCCAAAAGTTTTATACCCTTAACTAATCGCTTGAGTTCTCACCGATTCTTAATAATAGGTTGTTATGATATAACCATTCAACGACTACAACAATTCTATTTGGTGACCCATAGAAAATTTTAAAAAAATATAAATTTTCGACTAATTGTTACTTAGTCTCCAAACTGAGATACTGGTTAAATCGATGACCAAAGAGACGATTAAAAAGGGTATAGAAATATTCATACAAGAATAATAAAATATTTTCATTTCGTGTCTTCTCTCTTTCGCTCTTTTGCAACTCATGTGTCTGTCTGTTTTTCTCCTGGTCAAGTTAATTTCCCCAGCCAACCACAGAATGCCATGTCTGAAGCCATGGTCTTTTTCATTTTCATTTTATGTCGGCTTTTTAATTCGATGCAATCAAGCTGTATGGAAATTGCTTTGAAATTGGTAATGGAATTTGAAATATATACGCATTTCGTCGGTTCAACGCAACGCTGCACCCATGCTTGCAATTAAATAAAGCAGCTGGGACCGACAGTGGCACAAGCAGGGCAGACGCAAAGACAGCAGTCAGAGACTGATTACCAGTTGTTCTGTCTTTCTGGTTCCTGCTCATATGCATTGTAAGCTTATGTCTATTCAATGCCTGCTTTTTTTGTTGTCCTAAATAACAGTTATCAAAAACATTGATTGGCTTAGGGCTCCTCAAGATTATCTGCATATAAACACAAGTAACGAATGATTTTCTGAATTCTGAAAATCCGAACGGTGTTAACCACTTATATAATTTCATACAGAAAACTCCTTACAAAATCTTCTGCTAACTATTGCATTCTCGCTCTCATTTACAAATTTACACGCACACAAACCAAAGCAGCGTGCTGTTAATCATTAGTATTAAAAACGTCAACTTTAATAATTTCAGTGTTATTGGACCAATCATATTGTAAATACTTAGATAGATCCATGTATGAGATATCTACATATGTGGGTACCAAAGCAGAATGAGATTTATATTCTATATGATCGCCGATTACCGTGGGCGTTAATTTGCGTTTTACGTAGGCGGTGGGCGAGGCATCAACAATTAAAAATAAACTCGATCTACCTGAACTATAAAGTAATAGCGGAGGGAAACCAGACACATACATTGTTTGTCTGTGTTACCCTCCGATAACAGTTATTATAATAGAATGGTCAATGAAGTGACCTATAATGGTTCCTGTATCCCATATGCATATCAAATTGATTACAAAATGCCACGCCCTTCACCAATGGAAAATTTAATATTATTTCGCTAAGTATTAAATAAAATATAAACTAAAGATAAATATAAATGTATTATTTATAATACAAACTTTGTATGTATTTCATTTATTTATGTATTTCAAACCTTCCATTAAATTTTTTTTTCTCACCAATTCCAGAATCAGTTTCGGATGATGGTAATAACTTTGGAACACCTTCCGTTGGTGCAACAGCAGAAAACGTTTACAATGTGCCAATTGCATCGTCAGCAGATAGCAATATACATTCACCTACTTCAGTTTCGAGCTGTTCAACATTTTGTGACAAGACTCAGCCACTACGTACGATGTCTCCAGTGTCAAATTTAAGCGAATTAGGTCTAGGCGCTGCCACGTCTACATCGCTTTTTAAATGTAATATATGTGAATACTTTGGGCAATCGAAGAAAGATATTACACTACACATTGAGACGCTGCACCCAGGCGTAGAAAGCGATGACTACATTAGCATTCCCACCAATGCAGCTGCATTGCAAGCATTTCAAACAGCAGTCGCCGCCGCCGCACTTGCAGCCGTGCAGCATTGCAACTCTAGTGGTGAACTGTCAATCTCTGCAGCAGAAGCGGGTACTGATAATAATGTGTACTGCCAAGGCGATGGAAATGGAAGTGGCGATGGTGATGGCGATGGCGATGGCGATGGAGAATGTCCGATTGATATTAAACGCGAGCAACTTTTAGGGAACGATGATCTAGTGGCTAATTCTAACCCTCCGAAAAATGAATCTCATCAACGTTCAAGTGTATCCTGCCCTTTATGTCTGGAGGGAGGGTTTTTTGAAAAAGCATTGTTAGAAACCCATTTGACCAACGTACACAGCGTGACCAGAGATGGTTTGGCGAGACTACTACAGCTAGTAGATCATACAGTTTGGCAATCGACAGAAGTAGCATCGCAGCAATCCACAAAGTCTGTTCCTGAAGAACCCAGCAACAAATGTAGCCCTGTATCTAGTGCAGACGACTATTTGCCCGTGATGAGCAATCAAAATATAAAAGCTGTGGTCTCTGCTATTCAGGGTGATTCCTGCCAGCAATGCGGAGTCAACTTTAAACACGCTGAACAACTGCTTCAGCATGCCCAGCAGACTCAGCATTTCCCTATGCAAAACAGCGAGTACCTCTGTCTAGCGGTAAAACACAGCAGTAGTCCTTGCTTTTTAGTATTCTCTACGCTCCCTGCTATGATTGCACATTTTAAAGATGTGCACATGAGTTTGGTGATCTCGGAGCGGCACGTGTATAAGTATCGTTGCAAGCAGTGCTCACTGGCGTTTAAGACGCAGGAGAAGCTTACTACACATATGCTATACCACACCATGCGAGACGCTACCAAATGCTCCCTCTGTCAACGCAACTTTCGGAGCACCCAGGCCTTGCAAAAACACATGGAACAAACACATACTGTTGAAAGAAGCGCTACGGCCAGCCCTGTGGAATTATCGCCTAGTCCCAAGTCAACTGATGTTGAAAAGCCCCCGAATACGTTCAGTTACACAGCAAGCAAGGAAGCCAGTGAATCGGGTAAGTAAAATATATTTCCCATTTAATCCCTTTAGAGCGAGAAGCAACATACATATATGAAAATGATTCCAGCTCTAATTTCTTTTAGCACTTCGTATACCTTTCTATGCAAATAAAAAGTTCATGTCAGTCCGTCCGACGTCTGTGTAAATGGGCAGATCTTATCTATTATATAGACTGGGGAAATTTGTTATGAAGGTTCCTATAAGCCATAGGTTCTCAAGACATTTCAAGTACATTTCTGTTTACTAATTACCAACCAATTACTTATAACACATAATTCACCGTTGGCGTCTTTATTTTACCAATCAATCGGACTAATAACAAATAATTTAGGCTACTAGAACGTGTTAAAGAAAAAGTGCAATTAGTGGCAATATTTTGCTGCTTCCGTATATCAGATAAATGAATATGATATTATTTGTATATTTTATTATTTTCAGCTGGCCTTTGTTTGCGATCGTCACCCCAACAGGACACCGAGTCAAAGGAGGTTCATGAAACCTCTTCCCATTTGTTTTCTCCCAACCCATCTGGCTCAGATCATCAGCAGTTTGCTGTATTGACTGCGGCACTGCTCAAGCAGCAACAGTGTCATCAGGATGCAATCGGCGTGGAGACGGATGGTCAGTTACAGTTTTCACCCGAGGAGTTGCATGATCAGCAGATAAAAACACGGCAGCAAGTTTCGTTTGGTAGCTTAAATCCACAGGCGGTGCAGGGCTTACATAATTTACAGAATTTGCACCAGATACAGCAACAGCTGACCGCAGCAGCAGCCACATCTGGAATGCCAATTAACCCGGTGGACATGCTTAATTTAATGCAATTTCATCACCTAATATCACTGAACTTTATGAATCTAGCACCCCCTCTAATCTTTGGAGCAGGTGCTTCGAGCGGCAGTTCAGCTCCTGGGTCAGCAGCAGGAGTTCATAACAACGGAATTCCTGCTGGATCCTCGACTGGCACAGCTGCTTCTTGCTTAGCAGATCTACAACAAGTATGCCCTGGCACTGCTTCAGGGGCTGAAGCTTCTAATATGAATATTACTCCACAGTCGAGTGGCAGTAATAACAGTCAGGTATGGGAGAAGGAAGTAATTTGTATTTTACTAGAACTAGCAAGTAACCTCGTTAACCATCAATATTTTTAAAGCAACAACAACACTGCAGCAACCAAAAACGAGCTCGAACCCGTATCACAGACGATCAACTGAAAATATTGCGGGCACACTTTGACATCAATAACTCACCCAGTGAAGAAAGCATTATGGAAATGTCACATAAGGCCAATCTTCCTATGAAAGTAAGTTTTTAGCTAGGGAACAGAAACCTCCATGTGGTGTTTTTTAGCAACGCAAATACAACAGAATGTAATGAAAAAGGTTTCTCTCTTGCTGGGTGCCTTTTTAAAAGGACTCAAGACTTTATTTTTTTAATCATGCGGTGTTTAACAAATATGCAATGAGATGATCCCTTAAAAATATAACTAATCAATGTAATCAATTGTGTTAATATAGGTTGTTAAGCATTGGTTTCGCAATACACTGTTCAAGGAACGACAACGCAATAAGGACTCGCCATACAACTTTAACAACCCACCATCCACTACTCTTAATCTGGAGGAATACGAACGCACCGGTCAAGCAAAGGTGATATCTCTGAACGATGCACCAAGCTTCGGAGTTGACTCATCACCATCAATAGCATCCACAGCGACAGTTTCTGCTGAAATAACAACTAAAAATACAACATCACCAACAACAATATCAACAACAACAACCACAACAATTACTATCAATACTTCTGAGGCAACGCCAAAATCAGCAACGCCACTTGCGCTTACCAAAAATAATGAAACCACGACTAACCCATCATCGACATCATTTGGTAACATATCCGACAATTTTCAAACACAGACCGATATGGTAAGTTCCAAGTCGGAACAAGAAGATATGGATAGCCTACCTTTACCACTGGAGGTTCAAATAAAAACTGAGCCACAAGATGTAAATGTTGTTTCATCAGAGTTGGACTTACACAAAACACAGCGGCAGCTGCAGCGGCAACAACACGTTTTCAATTTTCTGAAGCAACAAGGCGATGCCGCACAGAATCAGACAACCTTACTCCCCACCGATAATGAACAATCGTTACATTCATCAGGATCAGGATCATCTCTGCAGCATTATCAATTGCAGCAACAACATCATTTGCAGCAGCAGCAGATGAATTGCTTTGAAACTAAATCGGAGAGCGAAAGCTCTGACATACTCTCCCGTCCGCCAAGCCCCAGTAATCTATATGCCAGCATGAACGATTTGCTGAGTCAACAGCTAGAGAATATGGGCAGCAATATGGGTCCGCCAAAAAAGCTACAAATAGTTGGAAAATCAATTGAGAAAATGTCGAGCTCTAGTTTAAATGCAGTTACCGTTTCGGGGTTGTCATCTGGATTGAGTTTAGTTTCACCATCAGGATCAGGAACAGCATGTGTTCAGATGGAGAGTAACTCTTCTAACTCGTCAAACTCATCGTCTTCAACATCTGGCGGCAAGCGAGCGAATCGGACGCGATTTACTGATTACCAAATCAAAGTACTGCAAGAGTTCTTCGAAAACAATTCTTATCCAAAAGATAGTGATTTAGAATACTTAAGCAAGCTGTTGCTTCTGTCACCACGCGTGATCGTGGTTTGGTTTCAAAACGCGCGCCAAAAGCAGCGCAAAATATATGAAAATCAACCAAACAATTCGCTTTACGAAAATGAAGAAACCAAAAAGCAGAATATAAATTATGCATGCAAGAAGTGCAGTCTGGTTTTCCAACGCTACTACGAGCTCATTCGCCACCAAAAAAATCACTGTTTTAAGGAGGAAAATAACAAGAAATCAGCAAAGGCTCAAATAGCCGCTGCACAAATAGCTCAAAACCTCAGCTCAGAGGATTCAAACTCATCTATGGACATTCATTCGAGCTCAGCCGGTGCAAGTTTGGCCACTCAAAATGTAGCAGCTGTTGTTGCTGTGGCTGCAGCCGCAGCAGCAACACATTCTGCGTCGCAACAGTTCAGCACTTCGCCCTCGCCACAACATCTGTTTAGTAAATCTTCATCGCTGACCGATTTCAGTCCCTCGACAACGCCCACTCCTCCGCAGCGCGAGCGTAGCAACAGTCTTGATCAGCAACGCTTGCCAAAGTTTGAATGCGATAAGTGCGAGCTACAATTTAACAATCTGGAAATGCTGCGCGAGCATCAGTTAATGCATCTAATGAATCCTACACTTTTTAGCACCAACCAGTCCGAAGCCACGTATGGTCCTTTTGGGAGCATACTGCAAAGTCTGCAGCAAGCTGCCCAACAACAACAAAAGCAGCAAGAGACGCATCAGCAACCACAGCCACCCCCAGCAAAGAAGAGAAAATATTCTGAAAGTTCATCAAATGCGGAGGAAACTCAGTCAATGGGAGATTTTGAAACTAACAAACCTGCGCAAAGAAAGTACGAATTTCTGTACCAATACTTTATGCAAAATGAAGTGAATAACGAATTAAAGCAGCAGTTTGCAATACAGCAACAGCAAGGTAATGAAACAGACTTCGAGCTGGAGTTTCTAAGTAATTTCTATCAGCAGAATGAGTTGAAAAAAGTTGGCAATTACGACTTTCTACTTCAGTATTACCGAAGGAACAACGAAGACCCCTCAATATCGCAATCTTCGTTCAGTTCCAGCAAGAAACCAACAATTGAGTTTCTTATTCAATATTACCAGCTCAACGAGTCAAAAAAGTTTTTTCACTTAGTTGCCTCGCCCCAAACAACACCTGATTGTCCAGGATCTCTGCCGTCGTCGCAGAAGCCGATCGCGACGGCGGATGAAAATTTAATCGGCAAGCGCACTCAGCAGCAAAACCATGAACACGATCAAAAACAGCCTCATAAACAAGATCAGGAAATGGAAATAGAACGGGATCATATAAATGGGATCAGTGGTCGCTATAAAGATGTAAACAATGGGAAACGCAACGACCTCAACTGTAACTTGAATAAGAAACTTAATAGCAACCACCTCAATGTCAATGCTGACCCAAGCGATAATCAAGGAATCGACATAATTAAGAGGTCAAAGGAAGATGAGTGTGTGCCAACAGTTAAGAGGTCCATGCTACAGTGTTCCACTTCATTTGATAATATAACGAATGGAAATAAGAACACATCCCTGCAGCAAACTCAAGAGACACTGAATAAGTCACAGGAGGCAGACAAGTCTCAATATTTTCAAAACTTAGAGGACTTCCTAGATGCCACTATGATTGAAAACAATTCACAAATGCTCACATTCAATGACGATGAAAATCCTAGTCCCAAGATAGATAACGTAAATGTGACTACTGAAGTAGTCAAAAAAAGTGAGTCCTTGCTCTTAGATTCTTCGACACCAACAAGTGCGCCATCTAAACAAAACAAGCGGCTACGAACCACCATATTACCAGAGCAATTGAATTTTCTATACGAATGCTACCAAACTGAGTCCAATCCAAGTCGAAAAATGCTAGAGGAAATTTCAAAAAAAGTTAACCTTAAAAAACGAGTTGTGCAAGTAAGTTTAACTTTATATTACTTAGCTATTTAAAAGATATTATATCCCAAATATTATATATATATATATATATATATATATATATATACAATATATAAATATAGATACAAACAAGTACCGAAAGCTAAGTAGAATATTTTTTTATTCGACTGACTGTTTTTTTTTTAAATATGTATATAAACGGTATTTTATATCGTTTTCGATATAAAATCTTTAAATGAATTTACAATTTTATTGAATTATTTGTAATTATTTTTTATTTTTTTTTTATCATAATAAATTATGTAACATTACGTTAATTAACATTAATATTTAATTTGTAATGTTTTTTATGAATTTGTTATGATTTTCAAACTATTTATTTAATATTTTCTGTTGTATTTAGTGAAAGACGGTTTGCCACCATGTCGAAATCATTTTATAAGAAGCTTAATGGAATTATCGACAGTAGCTCTAGCAAACAGCTTTATGATAATTGAATACAGGTAATTTCGCATAAACTTTTTTAAGGTAAATAGCCGAGTAACCGTTTTTAAAAAATTTTAACATACTTGAGGAGTCCAACTTTATTTGGTTTGAAAATTATTTTAAATCGTTAGTCGTAATATAGAGTAATTCAATTTGCTATTCTAAACTCCAATGTATTTTAGGTTTGGTTTCAGAACTCACGCGCCAAAGATAAGAAATCTCGAAACCAACGTCAGTACGCGCATATTTCGGACGACAACAATAGCTTCGATGGTTCCTGTAGCAAAGAGACTAGCAACAGTTACAGTCTTAAGAGTAGGACTTTGGTATTGGAGTCTATGGTGAACTCCGCCGGGTCCCTTGTTGATCACGAACCCGAGTCCGAACCTGGACGCGAATCCGAAAACGATCAGCAGCTACAAGAATGTCAATTATGCCAGATATCACAAGTGAACATGCAGAAGCACGTGTATACAGTTGAGCACATTTGCAAGGTGAAAGAGCTGTTAGAGCAATCTAGTGATCTGTATACCAATAGTAACCCCAGCGGTAGCGAAGATAATGATTCCGATATAGAGCGGCGCTTTTACAGTCTCTCTAAAGCGTTTCTTCTACAGCAAGTTGCCTCCAATGTTGCGAGCAGTATTATGGTCCCTAGCCGCCCCCCTGATACAATGTGCCTAATGAACTATGAATCGACTAACGAGACTAAGGAAGTTACTACGACCACTAGACTAGATGACTCGGGACAAAACCGGAAGGGCAACGATGCAGCAGGAGAAAGAGACATACATCACCAGTTAGCGGCCGGAGATATCGATATATCTGTCAACAACGACGGCGACGAAATAGTCGAAGTGGTCAAAAAAAACTCAACTGGTAATCGGCCTCTGATGCAACAATTATACAACCGTAATCACATCACTGGTAAGATTTGCGAAATCTCACCTACAAATCATGAACTACTCTCTCACGTTTAAATTTTTTTTTAATGTTTTTTTTTTTTATTTTTAAAGATAATTAAATTTTTGTTTTCCTCTTGCATTTTATTTGTACCCAATTTTAGAATTTCTCATTTATAACTTCGATTATCCTGTGCCGTTCTTTAAGAAGTAAGCCAAGCTACACTTGAATAGAAGTTTAAATTCTTTTTATCGTACGCACAATATACATAACATACGTTCTATATGTATATACAAGTAGTTTATATTAAAGTATAAACGTTCTTGATATATAGCTTTTAAAAACAGCATTACAAATTCGTAAAACAACTGTCAAAGACTATATGAAATGATATTTTGAATGTACAATTTTAGTGAAAAATATCTTATACATAGGGAAAATGTTTAACGAATGCCTCGCAATTTATTTCGTAATAACATATGATAGTAAACGGACTGCATAAAACAAATACACACATATGCATAAATACCATATACATACATACAAATTAGGCATAGGTCATGTTTGATGATAACATGGAAATCTTCCAGTTCAAATTCAACACTAAAAGTGTGTTAATTAATGTATATACAGACTTATGTATACACATGTAAATGTACACATGTATGAATGTATAAATATCACGGTTGCCAGCTATCCCTCTCAAAAATCGGATATATCAAGATGGAAAAAACGGTGGAAAAAGAGGATAGACAAGAGAAAACAAGTCGGTAAGGCTAGAGCGCACCCGACTGTAAAATACCCTTCGCCTAATTCCTTAAATCCGTTACAAGCGTGTAACCATTCATAATTTCAAACACAAACCTTCTAATTACATGGTTTACTCGCACTCACTCACTCAAGCACCCGCGTAAAGAGTAAAGCAACGCGTCGCGACGTCGACTTGATATGCCTATGACATATCGGAACCCTTATGCCAACTTTTGTTGTCTCATACAGACGCACAGACGAACAGACAGACGGATATGGCTCAATCGCATAGTGATCCTAATATACACTCTATGGGGTCTACTTTTTTTTAACCATTTTCAATGGTCGAAGGCTAAACTTTTTAAAACACATTATTTTATATAGACCTTTAGACCTTAAGGTACCAGCAGTAGGGCTTGTCTATTTCTTTGTGATCTTAGACAATCCGCTTTTAACCAAAAACAAGAAAGCAAGGCTTCCTTCGGCTTGCCGAAGGTTTTATACCCATGCAGTTATACTGAATATAAAAGACATTTGGATTGCTGCTGGTTTCTGTTTGCATACAAAAACCCTGACTTCAGCCGATTGTTCCTATGGCAGCTATATGTTATAGTGGTCCGATTTTGATACAATTTTTGACAGCACATTAAGAACGTAATAAGAATAAGATTTGCCAAATCTTGTTGCAATATCTTGAAAAAGAAAAAAAATTGGCCGATAGCTTCTATGGCAGCTATACGATGTATCGGTCCGATCTGGTTCGTTCCGACTTATTTACAGCGTGCAGCAATAAGAAGCTTGTGTGCCAAGTTTGATGAAGATAGCTCAAAAACTGAGAGACTAGTTTGCGTTGCAACAGACAGACGGACGGACGGACAGACGGACATCGATTTTTCGACTCCTCTGTTGATGCTGATTCAGAATATATATACTTTATAGGGTCGGAGATGTCTCCTAAGGTGCGTTGCAAACTTCTGGCTAAAATTAATATACCCTCTGCAAGGGTATAAAAAAGGTACGCCGAAGGGTATATACTTTTAGAGATTTATAATATGGGTTTTCAGATTGTTCCTATGGCAGCTAGTGGTTCGACTCGGATATACTAATTAATGAAAATAGACGTAGTAAGTTTGATAAAGGTATCTTGAAAACTACTAAAATCGGCATATAGGTTGTATGGTAGCTATACGATATAACGGTCTGATCTGGCAATAATAATCATGTCTATCAAGTATCATTAGAATATGTAGCTCTAAAACTTAAAGACTAGATCGCGTTGCAACAGAGGGAGGGACGGACGAATAGACAAAGCTTAGGATCTTCACTGTCGATGCTGATTCAGAATATATATAGTTTATTGGGTCGAATATGCTTCATAAGGTGCGTTGCAAACTTCTGACCAAAATTATTATACCCACTTCAAGAGAATTAAATAGTGCAATTTCAGCTACGATTTCCGACATTTTTATACCCTTCGAAAATGGTCAAAAAACGGTGCAACCGGCATAAGTATGTAACAGGCATTAGGAGGCGTGGCATACCCCATAAAGTATATATATGTATTCTTGCTCAGGATCACTAGCGGATTCGATTGTTTGAGACAACAGATCTCAGCTATTAAAACAGCTAGAGACATCAAATTTGAAATGAAGGTTTCTTTATATCATAGGCAAATGAAGTTTGTTTCAAATGTTTGATGCCACGCCCACCGCCCCCGCCAATCGGTAATTTACGAATTTAAAGCAAACTAGTGAGCTCATAATGTTCTGCTTCGGTATACAAAAAGCTGAATGCAATATGAACATATCTTTCAAATTGCAATCTGATAGGACCACTAACACATAAGTTATTCAAGTCAACGTTTTCAGTAGAAATGTTAACTACGAGCAGCAGCCTGCGTGCTGCTATGAGCAGTTGACGTCGACGTTGACGTCGAATGTAGCCTTACCAACTTGTTGGTTATTATTTCTTTTGGCATATTTCACAAAGAATTGGTAAAGATAGCAAAACATTACCATGGATAACGATTTATACATTAGTTATTTGGTGGCCAATTGTAAAAACAATTTTGGAATCATGGAACAAATGATGTGAAGGTTAAAAATTAAAGCAACTAGGAAAAATTCTTGTTAATAAAAATTTATTGAGTAATGCAAAAAAGAACAGTTGTCCGGACAGTAAGACTAGATATGTTTCAGGCTTAATGAAAAAAAGGACAGATCTAATCGAAAAAAGGCTGAGCTGGCAGACCAGATACATATACATACATCCTTTTAAAAAAAAATTTCGCTGTGCGAACTTTAAACTCTAAATTCTACATAAACATATGTTGTATGTAGTGTTATGAAAATAACACAAGTGGTATTTGCATATATGAATATATATGTATATTAAAAACCTTTATGCGGTGTTTTTGAACACCGCTAACACCGCACGCCTAATCCAATAAACATTGTCTACTCGTTGAAACCCAACGTTCTCTCTTTTCGTACCTTAATGATAGTGCTCATTATACTAAAATTGATTGGATTGCTTTGTTCTGACAAATCTATCTTATTTATTACTTCATGCATGCGGTGTTGGCGGTGCAAACTCCACCGCAAAAATTGTGTTGATTTCACTGTATTGTGTTACATACATATATAAATATATATATACATAAATATTGATACCACAAAGGCGTGAACACTAAATTTCAATCAGTTATTTAAGTAGAATGTATATACCTCGAATGAGAACTATGTTTTATTTAATTACACATCGGATTATATTTATTTTTAAAATACATTACAAAAATAAACAACAAATTTGACTAAACGAGAACAGTTTTATTCTTTGGGTTTTTAATTTTTTTTTATTTTGTTTATTATGGTTGAAATGTTAAATTGAAATTTTACATGTTTTTACATTTTTTATAATCTTAAATTTACACATACATTTATTTTGTTTCTTATTACACAAACCGCGAAAAGAATGTGTTTATGTTTCCTACTGGAAATGATTTGAATTTCTCTAAAACAGGTTTCCTAATTTAAAGAAACTCAGAGTATATATTATATATCATGAATAATTTTTTTAATAGTTATAGGTGGAAAATAATTTGGATAATTTCTGGGTATCTGTAAAGTTGTATTAAGTGGTAAGTTTGTTGACGATAAATTTATGAAAGCATTATTTTCCTACTATGTTTCCCATCTTGTTACAGGTAATTGTTTTAAAACTTGAATACTTTCTAACCTGGCAACAGAGTGGCAGACAGAGAAAAAGAATGGAAGGAAAGAGATGGAAGTATATCTGTATGCGTAAAGCATAAAAGAGAGCGTAAACGCTTTTTAACATATGTATTTTATGTATTCCACTTGAATGTCATATACATACATAAAATTTGATGTATATACAAATCATAAATAATCATACTATGAAAACTTGAAAGTTCCTATTTTAACAAAATTATATGCATGACATTTCATGAAACTTACAAATACATATATAAACATTTAAGAAAAAGTAAATAAGCGACATAATCGCGAGAATACTAATTAATTTAGTAAGAATTCAAAAGATACGGAATTGTTCCTAACTATTCAAAATATACATATGTAGAAATAATCTTATCAAAAATTATCAAACAGCTAAAATATAGGAGCGCTGCACCAATAAAATATATAAATCATATTATTTATAAATTACTTGTACTTCAATGCATTAAACTCACTCTAAATATACATACATATGTAAGGAAGAACATAGTACATACATACATACATACTATATACGAAAGCGCTAGAATTAGAGAGATGCAAACTGAGTTCCTAGCATTATATTGCTTTATGCCTTTGTTTTTGTACTAATATATTAAAAAAAATGTTAACAAAAATATATTGAAACACAAAAGATAAAACGATTATTTTTTCGGCTTGCCGGAATATACACACCTTCCAATTCCAAAATGATACCACGTTAGTTTCCAAATTGAAATATTTTTATACTCTTTTTTGAAAGTGTGTTTTTTAATTTTACTTTGAGTATTGAAATGTAAACTTTATTTATTATGCATATTTAAAAAATTTTAATAAAAAATGTGCCAACATTATACTTTGCTATAAATTCATCAATATATCTCCTAACTCAAAATAGACCGACAAATACTTTTAGTTTGCCAAATAATCAATTATAATGTAAATACTATTCAAATCAGCAGTTATGAGCAAAAATTACGTTACAAACTTTATCGATGATTTATTGACCTGAATTTTTATACATTTTAGTCTTCATTTTTAACAATTATTCCACTGTTCACATAAGGAAAAGAATATTTCACAATTATATGTTATTAAATACATGACCTAAATTTGGCTTCCATAGCAGTGTCGAGCGTCTGATGTAAAAGCTCGCATGACTAATAAGTATCATACTGTTATGTTTAAAATATGTACATACGTACATATGTACATCCATTTTTCTATAAGTTACGTGTATGTACATACCCATATATCTTCGCTTGACTCTACGACATAATGAAATATAGGAAAACAGATGTTGATTGAAACAAAAAACGACACCTAAAAAATTAGCAAGATATATATATTTTTTTTTATTAATTAACAACCAAACTATATTTTAACTCAAACTAAGAGTTTTTTTTATGTTTCAATTTTATTATTATTTCAAGACTTTATTAGTCTATAGCAATGCTAGTAAAAATACTTTTTGTACTAATTATGAGCATAACAAAACTGTAACACTATATCTGAGTATATACACACATTCATGTTCACACGAAGTCTTTCTTGCACTTCTTAAAACGAACGGAGGCACAGGGGGAGCATTCGTAATTAGTGTTTAAGAGAGATTTACTTAAAAGTTCCTATAGATTTAAATATAAACCATGATTAGCATTAAAAAGCATATACAGCATACATACGTATTAAATATACAAGAAGAACATTTAAAAATGCCAGCATACTAAAAATTCCTATTCGCATAGGTCTTGCACAAAAATAATGTTAACTGAAAGATGATAATAAACAATACCTCGCAGCAAAGTGAATGTTTACTGAAAAAATACCATGCACGCAAATAGGAATATAGAATGGGAATGGTTCAACAGTTTTTGATGCCGAAAGTCTTAATACGCACAAGACTATACACACCATTTCAAATCATATATTTACATACATACATACATGCATACACAATTTGAATGATGCATATACATACATACATATTTCTATATTTGTATGTATATATGTAAATTACTCATATGAAATCTGAAATCTTTGCAAAATCCGAACAAAACATCTGTCGATTTTGGGATAAAACATATAAACATATGACATATCATCCTGAATATCCTGAACTATGTACATAAATGAGCAATTGTGCAGGTATTTAGTTTCTAAGCAGACTGAATAACCTGTAGTTGCAATATACATCCATATGTATGTTCATTGAATTAAACTAAATACACTTTCACATACATATGTGGATCGATCTATGTATTTACGGACATAGCAAAGATTTGATTTCCTAACAATCAGGCAGATTCGCATACCTAGTGAGTTTAAATTTATAGTATTATTTATAGGAAGTTGCTGCGAGAAGTGTATTGTATTTACAAAATAAAATGTATATGAATAAAGTTCCTATATTGTAATGAATGGCAAAATATGTGCAACAAATTTAAAATAATAAATAAAGTCATTCAAAATATCCATATGTAGAGTTTTTATTTAATTTATTTTGAATTAAAACTAGTCGGAAAGGCTACAGTCACGCGGTGACTGTTAGACGCCATGGATTTTCAGTTTATTTTTATATACCATAAAGAAATATATATTGATATAAAATGTTTAATATAATATGTGTAAAACGCGTCTATGATCTTTCAAGCGCAATCATCACTCAAATAGACTCAAGTTGACCAATAGGGTTTTTTTATTTTGGTTGTTTGCAACGCATTAAGATACTGACATTCTAACAGCTCCAACAGAATTGTCAACAAGTTGTTATGCAGGCATTATATAATAAATCGATTGGTTCTATGGCAGCTATCAATCCAATCGGCTCATTCCGACTTATAAACGACTGATTTTTGTTATTTTGCAATAATACTGAATGCAATAGATTGGAATACATCTGGCGCAGGAAAAAACGGACGAATAAGCCCGACATTAAGATAACCAAGTCCAATTTTGAGACTTCGGTACATATAACATACGTGTATAACCACACTTGTACCATCACCAAACATCCTACACAAATTTTCTGCAGTATATTGCTTTATCGATTTTACTTACAGAAACAGACACGCTCGCCAAAATTAAGGCAATTAATCGCTTCGTCTCAACAGCGCGTCGGCAGCAGAGCTCTTTCATTAGTTCTGAATACGTTTACTTGAATAAATTCAATGTTACTGGTCCGATCGAATTGCAATTTTGAAGATAGGATCATATAGCATTTATCTATGGAGAATATTATATACTTTTCTGCCAAATTACTAATTTGTTGGGTAGTTGTCGTGGCATCATTAATTTTAAATAAATTCTTAATATCTATGATTTACAAAAACCTTAACCTAAAACAAAATTTTGTTTCTCTTGCTTTGAGATCCGTATTTTCAAACAGAAGACAAACTACTAACTCGTGCATGTTACACCGTTTTCAATGCTTGAAGGGTATAATTAACGAGCAATAGAGGACACATCCCAAGTAAGTCTGTTGCAGTAACCGCTTAAAGGGATCGATTACTGGGTAATCGATAAATTAGCCAGTACTGCTAGTGATCGTAAAAATCTGAAGTAAAAAAAGTAACAAGGTATTTGGAATGTCTGTATGTCCGTCTTTGTCGTCGTCGCGACGTATTTTACTGTTTACGCGTGTGTCTGCGTGAGTGAGAGCGAGTAGGCCATTTGTAGTAAAAAAGTTTGTGCAGAATTCTTTGTTTGAAATTATGAGTGTGATCACGTTTGTAACGGATTTTAAATATTGGGAGAAGGGTATTTAAATGTCGAGCACGCTCGACTGTAGCCTTACCGACTTATTAAAAATTGTTCTTTACTATTACCCAACCTTTTTACAATGCGACTACCCTTCAACAGGTAGTTGCAGTTAGGTATGAAAGAATTAAATTTAATTTTAATTGAGAAATGTCTGCAAGGGTTTTGCTTTTTATAAAATGGTCAAAAAAGGGTATACTACCTTTGTGTAACCGGCATATGTATGTAACAGGCATACGGAGGCGTGACAGACCCATAAAATATATATAAATTATTGCTCAGGATCACCAGCCGAGTCGATTGCGCCATGTCCGTTTGTCTGTCCGACTGTCTGTCTGTCTGTTTGAGGCAACGGATCTCAGCTATTTGGTAAGATTGTTCCTATCTATCATGGGCAGATTAAGTTTATATCAAATATTATGATGCCACGCCCACTGCCCCGCAAATCTGTAATTTACAATTATTAAGCAAAGTATTAAACTCATACCGTTCTGCTTCGGTATACAAATTACAATCCGATCGGACCAATAACACAGAAGATATTCAAGTCAACGTTTTCAGTACAAGCGTTCGGTACGAGCAGCAGCCTGCGCGCTGCTTTGAGCAGTAGACGTCAACGTCGACGTCGCGTTGTGTCGCTTTACTCTTTACGCGCGTCGCTGTGTGGGTGCAGAATTTCTGTTTGAAATTATGAGCGTGGTTACACGTTTGTAACGGATTTTAAAAATTGAGAGAAGGGGCGCCCGACTGTAGCCTTACCTACTCACTTGTTTTTCATTATTTTATTTATTATACCCTTCAAAAATGGTAAAACAGGTATACTAACTTTGTACACATTTATGTAACAGACATAAGAAGGCGTGGCAGATACCATAAAGTATACATATTCTTGCCGAGTCAATTAGTCCTTGATTGTCTGTCTGTATGTATGTTTGAGACAACGGATCTCAGCTATTATACAAGCTAGAGACCCCAAATTTGGTATGAGGCTTCCTATAAATCATAGGCAGATCAAGTTTATTTCAAATGTTTGATGCACCACCCACCACCCCCGTAACTTGCGATTATAAGGTAAAGTATTAAACTCATAACTTTATGTTTCAATTCACAATTCACATAGATGAAAACAATATAAACATATCCTCGAATTTCCAATCCGATCGAACCGATAACACAAAAATTATTCAAGTCAACTTTTCAGCACAAATGTTCGGTACAAGCAGCAGCCTGCGCGGTGCTATGAGCAGCTGACGTCGACGTCGATGTATATTTATTATAATAAGTTCTGCAGAATTCTGTTTCAGATATCACCCCTTACCCACTTGTATTATAATCATTAACCTATTTTCTATAGCTTTCATAAGAACAATCAGTCAAAATAAAAGACTTTTGATTAAATTATTGTATGGTTACAGCAAATATACGTCATAAAGCTCTGAACCAACACATAAATGTTATACACTTGCAGAAGAAGCTTGCAAAATTTGCAACATAGTTGATATCTCCAATTCTACAAGGTACACATGTTTATATAGTACATATATTCTTAATCCGCATCAACAGGAGAGTCGAACTGGCCATTAACTTCGGTTTGTTAGATCGCAAGTCTCTCAGTTTAAAAGCTATCTTGATGAAACTTAATGACACTCAATCTTACTGCTGCGGCTGTGAATAAGTCTGAGCGGCTGGGTCAGGCTAATACAGGGTTGACCATATTAGATGGACCCATGTGAATGCTCTATAACATTGCTGTAAAACTTCGGTTCGACAATTAATATATGTAACTCGTTTGAAACTTAGACTCAAGGAGTTTTTATACCCTTCGACCATTGAAAATGGTCAAAAAAGTGTATACTAACTTTGTGAAAAATGTATGTAACAGGCATAATGAGGCGTGGCAGACCCCATAAAGTATATATACTCTTGCTCAGGATCACTAACCGATTCGATTGAGCCATGTCCGTCTATCTGTCCGTCCGTCCGTCTGTCGGTCTGTCTGTTTGAGACAACAGATCTCAGCTATTAAAAAAGCTAAAGACACCAAATTTGGTATGAAGGTTCCTATATATCCGGGGCAGGTGAAGTTTATGTCAAATATTTGATGTCACGCCCACCGCCCCCGCAAATCGGTAATTTGCGATTATTAAGCAAAGTATTGAACTTATAAAGTTCTGCTTCTGTATGTACAAAGCTAAATGCAATATGAACATATGCTCCAAATTACAATCCGATCGGACCAATAACACAGAAGTTATTCAAGTCAACGTTTTCAGTACAAATGTTCGGTACGAGCAGCAGCTTGCGCGCTGCTTTGAGCAGTTGACGTCGACGTCAACGTTGCGTCGTGTCGCTTTACTATTTACGCGCGTCGCTGTGTGAGTGCGAGCAAGTAAGCTATATGTAGTAGAAGAATTTGTGCAGAATTTTTGTTTGAAATTAGGAGTATAGTTACACGCTTGTAACGGATTTTAAAAATTGGGAGAAGGGTATCTTACTGTCGGGCGCCCGACTGTAGCCCTACCTACTTGTTTTTGTATAAAGCAGTACACGTCATTCGAGCAACCCGAAATTTTTTAGCTGTACATCGAAAAAAACCTCTTTATTTTTAAAGCTCAGATTTTCATGAAGAACAATAAAATTAATAAATCCACTCTTAACCCAAAAATTATTAATGAGGTAACTTTGAATGACCCAGAATTGATAATGTGATATAGAATTTTTGATCTGACCAATCGCGTTTGGAGATAAACGTTTATAACCGAAAACACTAAGTATGGAGCGTTATCGAGCTAAGACAACCAATTTTTTCTACCTATTCTGAAAGTGGCCTGGAACACTTCTGGTACCAGTTAGACACTCTACCACTTGAAACAGGTTGAGCTACAATGACTTTTTCAAAGACGTTGGTCTATTGTATTAACACTTGAAATGCAGAAACAAAGATTTTGACTGGGCTCCGACTTCATCAGACTTTAGACCGTAGGAAATTTTCTTCGAAACAAATTAGATGCAATGGTTAATATCAACAAAGTAAGGAGTCTTGGCAAACAAAGTGCTTAAATCCGTCGAATTATAGCCAAAAATTGAAAAATACGAAAGAAAATTTAGCAAGAACATTGCGCTATTTCACCTGGTAGCGATACGTGGGTAATATCGTCTAGCAAAAGTGATGTAATCAAATCTCCTAAAGCCAAAGCTTCAAACAAGTCCTATTATTCCTTTCTTGCCAAAGTTATAGAGTATTCAGATGGGTCCACCTAATATGGCCATCCCTGTATATGGTATAGCTGCCATAGAAACTAGACCAATTTTTTTAACCACAATCAATTTTGATACAATAATACGGCGTTGTTCCATGTAAATAGGATTACATCTTAAAACAAGTAGGTAAGGCTACAGTCGGGCGCCCGACGTGTAACTACACTAATAATTTCAAACAAAAATTCTGCACTACATATAGCTTACTTCTACTACATATAGCTTACTCGCTCGCACTCACACGATCGGTTTGTAATTTGGAGCATATGTTCATATTGCATTCAGCTTTATACATACCAAAGCATAGGTTCATTACTTTGCTTAATAATCGTAAATTACCGATTTGCAGGGGAGGTGGGCGTGGCATCAAACATTCGACAAAAACTTCACCTGCCCCGGATATATAGGAACCTTTATACCAAATTTGGTGTCTCTAGCTTTTTTAATAGCTGAGATCTGTTGTCTCAAACAGACAGACGGACATGTCTCAATTGACTCGGCTAGTGATCCTGAGCAAGAATATATATACTTTATGGGGTCTGCCACGCCTCCTTATGCCTGTTACATACATTTTGCACAAAGTTAGTATACCCTTTTTTGACCATTTTAAATAGTCGAAGTGTATAAATATTCTACCCCAACACAAACACAATACAATTTTTTTAAATCGAACAACTATATCCTGTAGAATACATAATGTTCAGGCTGTGCGTTATTCTGCATCAAATTACATGTCGACAGCTTCATCAAGTTCTAACAAACCTTTGAACTAAAATACTTTAACTTTTATAAATAATTTGTATGGGAAAAGTTGGCTGAAGCTTAACAGCTGGAAAGAGGTAAACCTTTGGCAATTCCTTCCTAAGTTTTGAGTTATAATTTATAGTATCAAGAAGTCGGAACTTTACATGTCTTTGTATATATGTATATACATATGTACATATATATATAATATATAATAATGCAGATTGGTGGCTTGTCTGCAGTCTGTTTAACAACATATGTAGGAATGTATATTGGTCTGCAGCCTGTATATACATATATATATGTATACATTCATACACACATATATTTCTTTTATCAGCATGTATAGCTAACTCTATTAAGATATGCTCTTAAAAGTTGTTATAAACTAATCCTCAGTAAGAAATCAGATGTGGTATTTAATTAGCAACAGGTTATTTTTAAATAGAGTACTATAAACAGCCGAATAAGATCAATAGAAATTTAAGATTGTTTGACATGATTTCACTCTTTTTTTTAAATTGCCTATTAACTATTATTATAATCTATTGCCTCGATGTCTTAATTTAAACATATAAATAAATAAACGCCAACATTGTTTTTTATACTCCTGTGTTAAACACGAAAACTGAAAGTATTTTTATAATTGACCCTCTTCCAATCATAGCTCCGTATCTAATTTATATTCTTATACATACATACAAAATAGAAAATAGTTAATAGAGCAATGTATGTACGTATGTAACATTTATAAGAAAATCTATGCATAGTAGAATGTATTTAATGTACTTATGTATGTCTCTTTTCGTTAAATATTATATTAATTACAAATGTGATAATTATAATAATGCGCTAGTAATATACATTTAAGTAATATACAAATAGTATATTGTTTTTATAATTGTATTCAAAAGTGTTGCCAACTCATTTTAAATCAATCCTATATGGTCTTGTTGAAAAAACATAAAAAACCAAATAATAAGTTAAATGGGTGTATTATTTTAAAGTCCTTTTGAATACCTGTGGTACCAATACAAAAAAAAAAGCTAGAAACACGGCTTATGTGCATAGAAAAAAAATGTATTCGGCAGAGTGGCAACACTATTTATGTGCGTAGAAAAGAAATTTATTAGGCAGAGTCTTTGGTTATCTCATTTACTCATAAAATATACTTAAGCTACATGTGTATGTAAGAATAATCGGCATGGCCGGAGATTGCTGGATATTGCTGGGTGCGATGGGATTTACTTCGAGGCCAAATTCAGAATGCACTAGTTGCTGTTCTTGCTGTCCGTTTTAAGCTCCAGCTATTTCTGACATCAGAATCCACTGTACCCACTAATGTCTGATGGCTTTAGTCGCTCAAAGACGCTTAAATGATGTGCTGTATGCCCATGGTGATGATGATGCGGATGAGCATGTCCGAAGCTGGGATAATTACTCGGTGGCGGTGTATGACCATAATGAGTATATGGGTAATTAGGGCTTGGAACATGCAGTGTTGGCGCGACACCCTGTACACTATAATGACTATGTCCATATTCAGCGGCGGATGCTCCATGTTGCGGTCCATACGGTGGCGCGTACATTGTATTAACTGGCGGCATGTGTGCCATGTGGGAAGCTATGTGCGTATGGTCCATATACATTTGTGTATGTGCATGAGCATGAGGATGCGTGTGTGAATGTGAATGCTGCGGCGTAATGCTATGTTGTGCTACTGACGGCTGAGAACTGCCAACGGTTGCTGCCACAAGGGCAGCACTTATTAAATGATTTGAAGGATGCGAATGTGAACCATTGCTGATATACTCTATGACGTTATTTTTCTTGCTATTGTCTCCGCTCTCTGACCGGCTGGTACTGTTATTATTGTTGTTGTTGTGTATTAAATGGATTGAGGAGTTTGTCGAAGATGAGGAGGCGGTCAAGTTGCTAACTGAGAAATTACTAGTTAGTAAATTGCTGTTGTTGCCCGTGGTAGATTCCGGCTGTGCCTCTATAACCTGTAGACACCGTTTCTGATGTTCTTGATGTTGCTGCTGTTGCTGTAATCCAATCAAACGGTTTTCAACTGCTGCAGCGGCAGCAGCTGCTGTGGCTGAAGACATAACATGCGACTCTTGTTCACTTATCGAAGGTATTTGATCGACTAAGGATTCCAGACCCGACAGGCTCTTTCGTGATACGTCTGAAACAACATGAGGCTGAGCATTGCCAATCAATTGTGGGCTTAGATTAGTATGAGTGTGTTGTTGCTGCGGGGAAGACAACATATATGGACTGTTATTGTGACCGTGATCTTCATAGCTTTGCCAATGCTGCTCTTGCTGTTCTGAGTGGTATTGTAGCGATGCCGGCATATTGACCTGCTGTTGATCCGTTTGCGGATAGGAAGAAACAGTTACGGGCGACACCTGGGATTGGGACTGGAGCGATCCCTGCTGCTGTACTACTTTTTGATTGGATTGCTGCAGGTGATGATTGGATGATAGCCACTGTTGGTAATGATCATGACTATGAGCATGAGTGTGAGCATGACCTTCTGCATCACGTCCTGTGACGCACGCTTGCTGCGACATCGCAAGACCAGATTCTAGCTCATCATTTCGTTCGTTCGGAGGGTCAAAGTCAACAACAGCACACATGTTTGGTGAACTTGGAGGGGGTGTTTCGACCAAATGTGGCTGATCCCTAATTCCTACAGTGGGAGCTGCTGATTGACTTGGTTGGTCCGTATTCATCTGCAAGTGATGATCAACTTGCACCACTGGCGGAGTGCCATGCGAGTGGGAATAACTACAATTAAGAGCCGGCGATGCCATCGGTGACGCAGAGGCTGTATATAACATATGAGATGGAGGCGGCGTATTGTACAGACTGGGTGGCGCCTGGTGGCTACCTTGAGGCGAAGCTATGTGTTCCATTGAAAGGGGATGCATGCTCGTAGTTATTAAAGTTGTCTGTGGTGGCTGTGTTACAGCAACAAGATTTGATGAGGGTTTGACGTTAACGTGCTGTTGTTTTACAGTTGAAGAAGTTAGCATATTTTCAAGAATTGGTTTCACCTTTTTCGGCCTGCCTCTTTTCTTCTTTGTTGTATTTTCTGCACTGGAACAGTTTGTGACGCCAATACATGCGGCTCGACCAACTATCGGTTGGCTATTATCACTAGTTATCAAGGAGAGATTTAATATATTATTGAAATTATGCTGTGGCATTGATTGGCCACTTATAGTTATCTTTTTTCCGGTCGCGGGGTCTATTATCTCCTGTCCCTTGAGTTTTTTTGGTCGGCCTCGTTTCTTTTTCTCTGGAAGTGGCTGTGGCTGTTGCTGATGGTGGTTTTCAAATACAGACATATAATCTGAATCACTTATTGTTTCCGGCCTAGCACCTGGACCTGGTACCATCCGTTCTGTTGTGGGTACCCTATTAACACTCCTAATAGTCACATCATTGTTTCCGTATACAAATTCATCACGTTCAACAGCGTTGGAAATATTTGCGTTCATGTGCGGATACAGTTTATCAATGGCTTGCTTGGAAGACTCGGCGGTACCTTCGACATGGTTACTGTCAGAAAATATATGACTAGATTGATGGTCAGTTCGACAACCTTCATTAGCATTGTTCGGAATAGGGTCTTCGTTGGACTTAACATCACTTAAAATAGCACCTTTATTAAGATCTTGCGACTCACAGCATTGTCTAATTCGCTGCTCGGTAAAAACACATTCTGATTCGTCCATATGCGGTATCAGACCATTGAGGAAGTCTCGAAACTTTTTAAGCGCAGCATAAAACGGAACTTTATCCGCAGCCCTAGGCAACTGAGCACAGCGCGCTGATGACGACGGCATTACCCATATGTACTAAAATTAATATATTATTTTTATATAAACAACGTAAAATCAAACAAAATTACTTACAGTATCTGTACCTTCGACACGATCTGGTTGACGACCAAAGTGAAATTCTTTTTTCCCAGAAAAAACCTCAAAAATTAATTTTCCGTTAAACACCGCAACTTTAGGTCGAAACTGTATAAGTTTCTCTTGCAATATGCGACTACCCTCTTTGATTTCCTTACGCGTAAGATCGGCGGATCCTTTCGTAGCGCGTGCAACCATATTGGTAAAGCCTATACCGTGTTTCAAAAGTGTGTGGTCGTCTTCAGCGCTTAACTGCTCCTGGGTAAGTCCGGATAAATATAGGCATTTCCAAAAGTGATTACCTGGTCCTGCATAATGATGACCTTTGTAAGCAGCAAATAGACCAGGATTGATTCCTACCTGTAATTACAATAAATTAATGAGACCTTCAGATCAATGGAAGGTAGTCACGGCAACACCTAGCATACATATAGGAAATTTACAACTCACTATAACGATATCTAAGTTGTCGCAAAGGTGGTCAGGTATGGTTCGCTGTATAACTTCTGCTTCTGACATACCATTAAATCTGTCGTGTTTCTTTCTTTCTTTCGGTTTTATTGTCAACGTATTACTGGATATCGCACTTTTGCAAGCAGACGTGCCACCACTAATATCACATATAATAAAAAATGTCATAAATTTAGTTGAATGTAATAAATACATTTATGGAGCCATTTACCTATTTTGAGAAGCTGTTGATTCCATACCAGTTCCAATTAACTTTTTTTTCCGACCTCTTCTTTTTGGCAATGGAATTGGTGACATTTCGGGTTCATCCACAGGTCCAGTTCTAGGCTCGGACTTAATGGTTGTACCACAGTTTGAGTTCTCGCCGTCAAGCGATTGCTTACTTGCCGAATCGAGAGACCCGACAAAGGTTTCGCTGTTAACCAACCGTTGATTTTGAATCAATGATTGCTCCTTATATAAATCATCTCGTTTATCCGCGTCGTTGCAAGTAAGTGTTTGTATTGTGGCTGAAGTTGAAGCTGACGCTGTAACTGACGTTGATACTGATCCTGAAATTGATTCTGTCACTGACGATGGCATGATGGGCCCATAGCTAGAGGCATTGGATATAATTGGTACATCTGGGGAAAGAACACGCATTTCTTCCCCCATGAAATTATATGGACCACTGGGCAAAACAACTCCTCTTTCCTGGATACTATTTTTTACAGGCAATTGAGGGGGACAACCACCCTGGGTAATACTGGATATCGATGCAACCGATTGATTTTGACTCGAGTTCTGAGCTATAAGGTGTTCCTCGCGCTTGTTTTGTGACGCATGGCCGTGTCCACTGTGGTACATTTGATGCTGCGGCGTAATCGAATGAGTCGATGAACTATGTGAATTGGGTGTCAAAACATCCCCGGCACTTGTTTCATACCCGTCATCTTGGTTCTCCGTTTTGGCATTGCTCGGTGAAAGTGTTCTGTGATGTTGCGACAAATTAAATAATGTAAATGTGCTTATGTATTTAATAATTTGACAAATAATTTGTACCTGATATTATAAACATACGATATGCATGATTAATTATATTCTCAAACTTTACTCACAATTTGTACGTTGTAGCGGGGTCCTCATGATATTCATCCATCATGAGATCGTGATACGCATCCTGCATTTGATGCTGTGGAAGATTAGCTCCCTGTTGTATTGCCGTTCGTTGCTGTTGCTGCAAATTATCATGACACTCTATATGTGATTGCGGCTGTGGCTGTTGTTGTTGTTGGCTTTGCGTCTGACACTGGTCTGTAGGTGGATGATGCATGTTGAACAACTGGTCCTGAGAATAATGCTGATGATGACCGTAACTCGCAAAGTGTTGCTGATGCTCGTTATGAATGTTATGTTGTTGTAGACTATGATGTAGGTGGTGCTGTTGCTGATGTTGGTGTTGTTGAATCATTTGTGCATACATGTTATTTTGAAAAGAAGATTCTTGATGACTGAAGTGCTGCTGCGCTAAAGTATGATGATGCAATTGGTGCATCTGCCCAAAACCAACTACTCCTGCCTCTTTCTCGATTTGTAACAAAAGTTCGGAGGGAGGTAGAAGTGACTGTCGTTGTTGATCCTGGTGATGTGGCAGCTGCTGTTCTTGCTGATGTTGATGCTGCTGTCGATGTTGATGTGATGTGGTGGAGTAAATATCTGGCTGATAAGCCTCTGACACAGCGCCTATTTGCAAATGATCCGGCTCAGAACCGTGGTGTAGATGGCCTCGGCTCTGCTCCATATCCAGCAACGACCCAGAGCCTGGCGTATCCTCATGAATTTGAGTGTGATTGTGGGTATCTTTATACCCATCGTGCGGTGCCCATATTGCCGCACGTCGATCTGTTGACAAAATATCACCCGTCGCTGATAATGTAATATTAGTAGGAATTCTTACATTCAATTTGGAGGAGTCTATTGCACAACCATTGTTTTTTATCGCCTCATTTTTCAAGAATGTGGCAGAAGAATCTGAAGTTGCATTAAAAAGCACATCAGAATCGTACTGCAAATTGCTGCTGCTGCTATGTGATACGGACTCAAATACAGCAGCAACGGCCGCAGCAGCAGAAGCAGCTGAGGGCGCAGACATGGGTGCCGGTACTACCAGCTCCACTCGCGTAACTAGTGCTTGCTCCGGTGCCACATAGGTATGTACCGGTGTTACCTTATTGCTCTCTGCGAACTGATCGTGTAAAGCCTCATCCTTGCAATCGGCTTCTACCGATTTTGACGCGTAGACACTTGTGCTGCTACTGTCAACATTTCGAACAAGCTGTTCCTTGCCGCTGCTGTGAAAGAGTTTATCTGTCTTACAGTCGTTATCATCCGTAGCACCATTCGCGTCATCCGTGTTTTTATCTCTCTTCTCAACGTTGTCTTTATCTTCGTCTTCTTCTTCAACCCTATTTATGTCTCCATCAGAATTGCTTTCATTACTTCTTTCGTCTTTACTCCATTTTCTTTTATGAATTATCCTGTCATCAGAACTCTTTCTTTTGCATAGTTGTTGAAAAATACCCTTTCCTACATCCTTATCACCGGTTAAAGTGAAAGTTGTATCATTACTCTGTGTTGCAGATATGCGTCTTTCTGATGACGTTTCTATTGAATTTACTGTAGCGGTATCCGTACCTAGGTTATCATCTGTCTTCGCATTTGAAGCCATAACAGAAATCGCAGTTACCTTTGCTAATGCACGTATTGCCTCCTCAGTAAGCTGGGCTTCTGCAGCTACCTTTCTTGGATTGTTCAACGTATCTTTAAGTTGCCTTCTAAGCCAAATAATTGAGTTAGCCTTTATAAATGATATTTCTAATGATTCCGTCTTTATACTTATTTCGAGAGTAAAGGAACTACTTGTCAATGCAATTTTCTCTGGTAAAGTGATTTTTACTTGCATCTCCCTTGTAATTAGGCTGTACTAGAAATCCAAAATATACATTTCTATTTTGCTGCAATTTCTTGTCATTTTTCGACATGCTCGATAACTAATTCTGTGGTCAATTATAAAAGAGAGAATTATGTAGTCAATTTAGTTTTTAGGTAAAGAAGTAATCAACTATTAATATGGTATATATTTTTTTTTTTTTTGTAAGGGCATTTATTTATCAAGGAAATAAAAGTCTTACTTAAATTTAACAAATCCATAATTGTAGCAGCATCGTTGCATAAATTACAATACAACAAATATACTACTTTGATGCACTTATATATATATATATGAACGCAATGATAACACAGCCCCACAAAAATTGTTGTATGTCATGATCTGGGCATGCGCCATATCCATATATGCATATATCGCATGACCAGATCATAATTATATATCTTTTTGGGGAAATATTAAAAATTTTCAGTTTTGTAAGGTTATGTCGAAATCCAGACGTGATGGTGTAATTCCGACTCCGGATTCGGATTTAGCAACCCAAAATACATATGACTGCATATGCCGCATGCTCAGATCATGACAAAAAAAATTTTTGTGGGGCTTTGTAATTGAAACACAAAGTGCACACGTTTATTAGTATCCCCTCGAAGTTTACCCTTTTTTAACTGAACTCATACATCACTACACGTGAGAGCACCAATAGGGTATTCATGATTCATTTCATTTAGCATTTTTAATGGATTTATGCAAGTTTTTATGTTAGCTTGTACATGCACGCGTCCTTTACGAATATTCTCAGTTACGATTTATTAGTATATATGGGAAGTGAAAACTATAAGTACATATATTTGTGCACAAAAGTATGTAGATACAAATCCCATGTAGGTGCAAAGAGTGAAGGCTCCTATTAACCCTTTCATTGTCATATCCACATCTATATATGCCTAGTTCTGCTTATGTGAATTGGTTTGCGTACAACAACTATGTATTGCGAAACTATGTAGTATGTACAACATCCCAAAAAAAACTACGATGCATTTAACCCCAGCAACCAGAAACAGCACAACGGACATAGCCTGTTTAGACTGTTTGGAGCCTACTCCAAGCCAATGCAGGGAGATAAATAAATACTCGCAAATACAGACTGAGGAGTGGCTGTGATTTGTGGTGGGGTGCTATATCGAGTACATTTGTTTTTGTATGAGTTAGAGTTCATGCATTAATTTACGTCGACTTTTTAATGTCATTAAACACAGAAAGGAGAAAACCGTTACCGTTTACTTTATCTTTCACAGCATTTTTAATATCTTAATGTGCTTAAAAGCAATGCAACTATTCTTTAAAAATGTAACTTGTATGATCAGAATGTTATTGAATAGCAATCGCCTCCTTTATTTTATCTAAATTCTGATTTTAAGTAAAATCAATAAAAAAAAAAAGATATATATTCTTCGAGGTATGCGGAAAATATTGGTGATAAATCTTTAGCTAACCCAGCAGACTATTTTTCTGACCGTTACTTTTTACGTTTGTGTATATATAAAACTAGCATGCAAGCTAGACATACATTCAAAGTATTTTTTGTTTATGATTATTGGTAGAGTTACACATGTGAAATGCATATGTACGTATATATTTATATACATTTACATATATTACACAAACATATGTACTAATTTATATATGGACGTAAGTTATTACATAAATATATGTACATACGTATATTGTATGCATATTTGAGTACGATATGTATGTATGTGTATTCGTGCTCACGAATAAACACAAATCGCATCCAATAAACTGAGTCAGAAACGAAACGAGACGAGCAAATTGGCACTGCGGCAAGAGCTGCATCCATTGTACATACAAACATGTGTATGCGTGATGTGTGTATATATGTGTGCATTTATGTACATATATGCAAAATCTAATACAAAATCGAAACGGGCCAGAACAATACATTGCACGTTGAAATTACACTGGAAAAAGGTGCACATAGTTTAAAATCTACAAAGGAAATAACATAAAATGCTTATTCAATTAACAAAATTAATATAAATGCAGTGCTCGATTTTAAACATTTATTTACATTATGTATTTACGTATTTATGTATTTAGGAATTCATGTACATAGGTGGATTGTATTAGTAAGCAGTGTTGTTCAACGCATTGTTTTATTTTTTTTTTTCTTATCTTTAAAACCACTTTACTTAGCACTTCTCCGCCACCGGATTCGAATTCAGGTGCATTTTTTACACATCATAGACTAAATCGAAACATTCTTACGTCGCGATTAACTGTTTTTTTTATCCATGCCAATGTTTTAAAATTTTAACCAATGCACAGACTGCCTATACGTATGAATGTTTGAATGTACATTCAGATATATGTATATGCCAACATAGTACATCCATACATACATATGTATGAATTGCTCTCTATTTTCGGGCAGGAAAGCTATATATGTATGTATGTGACGACGCCAACAGAAATGTATGCTTTCATGTATTTATGTTTGTACATGCACCCATACTACCACACAAGTTAGATATACTCATGTACGTTTATACGATATACACACATTCATATGTGTGTGGGTGTATCGCTACATTCAACAACGTTGTGACATACAAGTCGTTGGGCGCACTCATGTCGATACACATAGCTCATATGTACATAAAACATACATTTGCGCATACATGTAACATACAAACATATGTATGTATGTACTTTTGAAAACAAATGAACATTTATTCGTGCATGAAACAGTTCATACATATGTAGGAATACCATGTATGTATGCAATTAATATTCCTAATTCACAACTATATTTGGCCAACTGTGAGCCGGTTCTTCTTTAATTTATACTCTACAAATCTATTTATTAACATACATCTGTACATGTGTATGTACACGCCACTAAAAGTACATAGTACGAAATATGCAAGTAAACATGCACATGTATTACTGCGATTATCCGAAATCAAATTCGCGAAATCACTTTTTGAATTCGTCAAGTAAGTGTGGGCATAAACACAAAAATTTACACGAATTTTAATTCAGCCTGAATGCATGAAGTGGTAATTAAATTAAGTGACATGAATTCGTTTATTTTAATTAATACGGGCTATTTTCATTTTGCGTATTCAAGAATTCATGTAGCACCCTAGCATAAACACAGTATTTATATGGTTGTGGTCAAAAAATTGTTCGTGTTTGGCAAACATACGTTTTTTCAATGTATAATCGAAGAACTCCTTTGAAATTAGTAACTTTATTTAAATATTTGGAAATATTTTAAATAAACTCTAAATCGAACTTTCAAACATTCAAAATAAAGGACCTTAGTAAGCCCCTTGTCAATTTTCAATAGTCGAATTATATGAAAAGAGTACCTCTAACCTTTTCTCTAAATTTTTCAAAGATTGACAATTAATTGATTGTAGACGTTTCAAAGATTGTTTTTCCAAGTAGCAAATTCTGCACGAAATCTTATTTTACTTAATTTTTAAAACTAATTTATTTTATTATTAAAAGTATTCACTAAAGTACGCAGGCAGCGCTGATTGTTCATTACACAGCCCCACAATAAAAAATTTGTTATGATCTGGACATGCGTCATATGCAGTTATACATATGTTCTTCCCGATTTTAGGGATTAATTTTTTTTATTTAAGCATTTAAAATATTTTAAGTTTAATATATTATAAATAACTAAAATAAATAAATTTTAATTAACATAATTTACAAGGGGAGTGAGGTGTAGTACACAAACACACGGTACTATAATAATTTGTTTTTGTCCTGTAAGACAATCTGAATGGTCTCATAATGTAAATTTGCCGATTTAGATGTAGTTGCAGACTGCGTAGATCGAGTTTTGTTAGATGTTCAAGTCCCAAGTTGTCAAGTTGTTATAGCCATATTCAATGTTATACCCAATTTAATGTTTCTCAAATATGACCCTTTTTTGTGAGCAGATCAACATACATATGTATTGTTAAAATCATCTAGAAAAAAACGACAGACTCAAGGGTATACAAGAAAAGTAGGCATATCAAGTAAGTAGAATATTAGGCTTTTTATTCTTTTAAACTCCAACCAAAATATCTAAAGTCTACCAAAACAAGCTCTATCAAATTTCAAACGCAAACCGTCAACTATCACAGCTGTTAAGCAGTGAGACCATTGTCAAGCGTTAAGCGAGATCAATATACGGGTAATTGAAATCTGGTCACACTGGTTATTTTCACCTCCAAAATGTAGGGAATAAGGTGAGTTTTCGGAGGCTATTTAGTTACTACAATACTGTCGTCCAAAGTTGGCCAGTGTGCGTCAGGATGATCACGCCGATAACAAAAAAATATTTTTGTCTTCAAGATGCTTTTATTTTATCAAGTTTCCACAGGTTCTTACAAGCAAAAATCTTATCAACATTTTTGGGGCTCGATTAAATGGATATTCAATTCAATTGTTGACATCTCGAGTACATATATTCAAGAACATATGTAGCATTATTTACATTCATACATATGTATACATATTTGTGTAACCGGTTAACTTTCAAAAAAGCTTGCAACACAGAGCCATATTTCTACGTACATATAGTACGAACATATTCATTTTTATACATTTCTCAATACAAACGTCAACAAAAAACAAGTGGGTAAGGCTACAGTCGGGCGCCCGACAGTAAGATACCCTTCTCCCAATTTTCTAAATCCGTTACAAACGTGTAACCACTTTCATAGTTTCAAACAGAGAATTCTGCATAAATACTTCTAGTACATATAGCTTACTCGCTCGCACTCACACAGCGACGCGCGTAAAGAGTAAAGCGACACGACGCAACGTCGACGTCGATGTCAACTGCTCAAAGCAGCGCGTCGGCTGCTGCCCGTACCGAACATTTGTACTGAAAACGTTGACTTGAATAACTTCAGTGTTATTGGTCCGATCGGATTGTAATTTGGAGAATATGTTTATATTGCATTTAGCTTTATACATACCGAAGCAGAACTTTATGGGTTTAATACTTTGCTTATTAATCGCAAATAACCGATTTGCGGGGGCGGTGGGCTTGGCATCAAACATTTGATATAAACTTGATCTGCCTATGGTTTATAGGAACCTTCATGCCAAATTTGGTATCTCTAGCTGTTTTAATAGCTGACATCTGTTGTCTCATACAGACGGACAGACGGACAGACGGATGGACAGACGGACAGACAGACGGGCGTGTCTCAATCGACTCGGCTAGTGATCCTGAGCAAGAATATATATACTTTATGGGGTCTGCCACGCCTCCTTATGCCTGTTACATACATTTTGCACAAAGTTAGTATACCCTTTTTTGACCATTTTCAATGGTCGAAGGGTATAAAAAAAAAACTAGTTAATGAATTTCACATTTGTTCATTGTATTGTATTTTTTATTTATAATTTGTATTTTATTTAATAATAATTAAAACCGTTTCTAAAGGTACTTATAGGAAAAGTGACAGGACTCACCTACTTTAAAATTCAATCGCGCAAATATTGCTGCTTGCAACTATGCACAAAGTTGACTTTAATAATTTATATGTTATTTGTCCGTTCGGTTCGGATAATATGAACATATGTATTTCTCTATTAATGCAGAATGCTGTGACTTCAATACTTTGCTTAATTACTGCATATTCCTGGTTTTGAGTGGCCGATAGGTTTGAAAACAAAAATTTTAAAAATTAACTCGATTTTAAAAATTAAGACAGTCGGAAATAACCAAATCGACTCTGCCTTTAGTGCTGACCAAGAATATAAAAACATCGTCTGTCTGTTACATACATACGTACATCTATTCAATGTTAGTATACCTTTTCATTGACAATATTCAATGGTCGCAAGGTATTCAAATAACGCCAACATGATTTTGGGCAAAACTCCTAAACCTGTTTACAACTTGGTGTAGAACTTATGTGGATACTTTAAATGTTCAGATATTCGATTGAATTTGTAAAGCATTAAAATATTTCAAATTATTGGCTGATGATATAGGCCCATAAGGAATTAAGAGCCCGTTCCTTAAATGAGTTTTCGTAACTATATATGTATATGAATTAAGTGGGTACGCACCATTTATAATAACATGTACATGTATTTTTTCCTATGTATGCATATGTATTTACAGAGTCTGCTACGACCTGGTACTTAACAATGTATTTACCAAGTTTTTGCTTGAACTCAGTGTTGTTTTGAAAATTATAAAACGTTAATACACGCACACTTAAATATTACGTTTGCCTCTTTCACTATGTTTAAACAAGCAGGCTGAAACGAAAATAACATTCTATCGGCTAGATGATAAATATACATATGCACATAGGAGAATTTGGATGTACATTTGTACATTAGATACAAATGTATGTACTTATTTCCGATTTGTTGCGACACTTAGGTGTTGTAGCTTTTTGTTTGGTAGGGGATACCAATACAATTGCAAAGCATACACACAAATACTGTACATACATACGTGTGCCGCATGAATGCACATATACATATTTACAAATGTATACATATAAATGTGCAAATGCATGCGTTTATGTATGGTAACAGGCTATGAAATTACTAATATGTATGTATTATATATATATAATGTATATATATATTATATATACATATATATATATATATATATATATATATAATATATAAATATATATATAATGAATAAAAACACAATGAAGTATACGCATACATACATTAACATATATTCACTCGTTAATACATACATATGTATGTAAGCATTTGTTATGAATAATTGTTAGGAACGCTCGCATCTCCGGCTATAAATGAAAGTTATTTTCAATGTTGCTGTGCACATCACAATGTACATTGCACATTGTTTAGTAGTGAGATTATTTAAAATACACGTCTTTAATTTGAAAAGCAATTACACAATACAGCGTTCTTTAAATACACTCAACAGACACATACAACTATACACAAAGAGAAAATACACATTTTGGCAGTACATGTATCTATGTTTTTTGCATTTAATTTGGCAACCTAAATTTTCGATTACATTTAAGATAAGATTTCCAAACTTAATTTTATATGCCACAATCACGAACCGAACCGTATAATATTTACATACTATAATCACATGTACAAATATGCTCCCATATATAAGTTATAATATAGTACGCATATATATGTATATATATGTATATATATATATATATAAAAGCTGCAAACGTCCGCGGCACACGACCGAACGGATTGACAGTGCAATCTCTTTTAACAGTTCGTTAACAGTCCAAATTGTACTGTAAAATTATTATGCAGCAGTGTTGCCAACAACGTAGCTAGTAAACCAAGACTGATTGATCAAAAAAGGTGACAATAATACTGAAACATTTCGAGCTGAAAATTTTTTTTAATTTACTACTGACTGATTTATCAAAAAACGGAAAATGAAAAGGTAGCTAAGGTTTTTGTTTTTAATTTACTACTTTCTATCAATGGATTTTAACAAAACATTGTGTTTACCGGAATACGTGTAGCAGGCAGAAAGAGACTTAGATAGCAAACAATACACAACATATGTATATATGTATATATATATATATATATATATATATGGTACAATCATGAACAATGGCAATATCGAATTATCCATGTCTGTCTGTTCTGCCCTGACGCAGGTTCAAAATAAATGTATATAGCTTGTAGGGTCGCAGCAAATACAAAAGACAATGCACTTAATTTTAATTAAAATAGGTTTAAAGCGCATTCCATTTTATCGGACATAAGCAGCAGAAACTACCAGCTTTACTGGAAAAAAGCCAAATTAGCAACACTGTTACGAAGATGAAAAATCTACCAGCACAATGCTTAATATAGTTGTAAGTTCATAAAATAACTATTGTTGTTAATTATTGGTTTATATTTATCAATTAGTTAGAACGTACATTTGTATTATTAAATATGAAATCAATTTCAACATTCAGATATCACAGGAAATGCGGGCACTCTTATTTTTTCACAGAACTGCAGATATCGAAATCGAAAAGTTGTAATGTGTCATCTCAAACTGAGCGTCGTTGTAAAATTTTTGTATGCGTATATGTGTGCGTATTTTTGCAAATTATACATTAGTTGAATATTAAGTACAATATTTACATTAAAATAATCTTTTATAATTTCCTAAATATGAATAAATAAATTTGCATGTACTTGAATTCTGAGCATATACACACGCAAGTATAACAAGGTGTTTTTGCGCGAGCATTTTGGTATTTGACAAGTTTACATTCATTTGAAAATATTTGTTCTTTGAATGTCAGTGTAAAATCAATCGAAATACGTGATATCTTAAATTAAAGCAGCATTTCTCCGTTTTAACTTAATTGGCGCATTTATCCTAAATTATATAAACTTTGTTACATGCTATGGTATCTAAAAACTAAGCTATTAATGCATACACACGCATTTTTATTTTTGTGTTATGTACATTTACACATGCATTTGTATGTACAACGTTCAAGGTTTTTGTAAGAGTAGTTCAATAAAAAGTGAATGAATTTATGTAAATGTGTACGTCGTACATATTGTGTACACACAAATGTTTTGAGCCCAACGTTACCGTGCAGTGATTTAAATGGATGGATAAGATTAAGCACCATTTAAAATAGTTAAAATCCACTTTATAATTACTAATTAAAATGAATAATACAAATATAATGCGTAAAAAAATACGCAAGTGTTACATATAGTATTCTAAAGCCTAATATATGCATATATATTTTTCTTTAATATATTATATATGTATTTATCATCTAACATATGTAGGTGAGTGAAGCAGAGCTGTGCTCCTTTCGAAAAGTAAGGTTAACTGTGTAAGTTGGTGAGGTCTGCGATTGTGGGAAACGGACAGAAAGCAAACCATCTCCTTGTGTGAATATCGTAATGTCCGATCTTGGAAGTGGCGACGACGGCATCTCAGGATCAAGTAAGTAAATATCTAATTTGTTGTTTTCAAACAATTGAGGATCGTTTGTATGCTATTATTAGAGATATAGCTGATCCCATACATATATGGATGTGCAGATTCATTATTCATTCATTATAATCAGACTCAATAGGCGAATTTAAAAAAAAATGTATACATAGCTACATATACTACTAAGATTAAAGCAAAAAGCTGGAAGGGTATAAATTATTCGGCAAGCCGAAGGTTGTCTTTTTTACTGTTTTAACATCCATTTGTACGATTTACGTTTTAGAATACAATTCGAGTAATATGGAAGGCTCTTTAAACAGACATGATTTTGACTCATCAAACAAAGGTAGAATAAAAGTTAAACTGTAGTTTGATGGTGTTTTTGATAATAAGACAATGCTATAAATTATATTTGTTCATGTCATCTACATAGCTGGAAGTGCTGTTGAGCAGGAACTGGCAACAAAAATGCTGCAAATTCAATCAAAACGATTTTACTTGGACGTCAAACAAAATCGTAGAGGCCGTTTTATAAAAGTAGCTGAGGTTAGTACAAAAGCTTCAGTCGAGCGAGCCTGACTGTAAGATACCAATCTATGTATATATACAATATATATATAATATATATGTATGAATGTATAAATATGCCATATTCTTAATTATTGGATATTGTATATTTACAATTGTGCCATTTTAGATCGGAGCGGATGGTAGACGAAGTCAAATTTATTTGGCACTATCGACAGCAGGTGAATTTCGCGACCACTTGTCTTCGTTCAGTGATTATTATTCGTCTTTGGGTATGGAACATAAAGAATTATTTGCCTATGTTGTTGGAGTAATAATTAAAAAGGTGGTCCAAATGCAGGGCCCCCTAGTACGGACAATTTGCCGGAAGATGGCAAATTAAAGTCAGAGATGATGATAAAGGATAATCGCCGATATTATTTGGACTTAAAGGAAAATGCTCGTGGAAGATTCCTTCGGGTACGTCAATAATTATTTGATACCATTAAAAAAGTCTTGTGCACAAGCGTTTGTTCCTCCAATTCGCTCGTTTATCTTTTTTTTTGACGTTAAAAACAATGAATGTATTAACAAGCGGTCCAACGAAACCAAGCTTGTTGCGCGCGGAGACCAGGCGAAGTCCACCTCCCGCCTAACCGACCGAGGGGCACCGTCGCATAACGGACGACACGGAAACGCGGTAAAAATTCGAATAGAAACGCGAAAAGAATAATAAGAGTAGAAACGAGAATAGGAGATATGATAGAACACGGCATGCAAATAGAAATGAAAAATAAAAAAAAGGAAAATCGAGGAATATAATAATACTAATTACGTGCTAGATAGACAATAATTAATTAATTCATAGCAGCGATAGAGTTAGTGCTAGTGCTATGACGTGAAGTTCATTGTAGTCCGAACAAAATACCTTAACGGATCGTGCAGTGCATAGTTCGATCTACAATAAGGAAGAGTTAGTGAAAGGTCATTACGAGTAATTCTGCAAGGCACAGAAAAGTGTAGCTGGCTTACCAGGGCCTCACTGTCACTGTCGAGAGATAAGATTAATTGATCGGACCCCCAGATTATCAACTAGGGTGATTCTTTCCAAGACACATCCACAAGAAGTATAAAAAGCATGCTTTGGTCTGGCTCGAGATAATGTCATCAGCTTGCATTTAGAAAGTATATAGTATATATGTAGTTTACTTTGATGATTTGCATCTTTGCAGTCTATGGTTAAGTCTTAAAACGATTCAAATATCGTGAATAACTATTTTGATTGATTAACGAGGATTCCCTAATTTCACCGTATAAAATTGAGTATTGGCCTGTTTTATTTCTAAAAATTTGACGATAGAAATTTGTTATTTTTTTTAGTCCACATAAAATATAATATAATGAGTCGTAGCATGGTTTTTTAACTTTTTAAATTTCAATTCATATTAACATATTACATTTTAATAAATAATAGCGAAGAAATAATGAGGACTTGCATTTAATTAATAACACTTTGGCCACTATAAAGGATTAAAACAGTGTAACGATTTATTGTCATAAATGTAATACATAATAATAATAATACGTGAAATGGGTGTATGCTTGACTTATACATTAGCCTGCAAAAATCCTGGCATATAACCGTTAATTTTTTTAATTACACCAAGAGTATCGCAAAATTGCGTAAAAACGATCGCTGTACTCGTGTCGCAATATAAGTTATAATTTTTGACAATTATTATTTATTGATTTTTAAAATGTTTATTTTTTGTTTTTATATTCAATTAAGGTTTAAGATGATAATTACTTCCTATTAAACTTATTGAATGTTTATAAGAATTGTTATTAGCTGGGATGATATATACGATTTTTTTTTAATCTTCATAAATGATAAATTGTATTTATACTACATGTAGTATTCTTTTGGGACTGCGAATTCGCATTCGGGTTTTTCGTAAACATTTATATTTAGCTTAAAAATAGTTTCAACAAATTTAAAGGTATCACAAACAATAACAAGAGGCGGTCCCAGATCGCAAATTGCATTACCAGCTCAGGGAATGATTGAATTTCGTGACGCATTGACAGATTTGCTGGAGGAATTTGGAGCAAACGACGGATGGTATGTAATAATTAGATTTCATGATACGGGTACAGTCATATATTCTAATTTATTTTTCAAAGCTTTAAAGGTGATTTACCAGAAGAACGCCATATGAAGGTAGATAATAAAAATTTCTATTTTGACATTGGTCAAAATAATCGTGGAGTGTATATGCGGATTAGCGAGGTAAGTATTCACAAAAATTTCATTAACAGTTAACGACTAGTCCTCTTTTATTATATTCTTTACAAGGTTAAAAACAACTTTCGCACTTCTATTACAATTCCTGAAAAATGTTGGATAAGATTTCGTGATATTTTCAATGACTACTGTGACAAAATGAAAAAATCGTCCGATTCTATGACTACCGATAATATTTTACCAAGCTCTACAAATAGTCTTGGCAAATAAAATATTTAACTTTAAATATAGAAAATTTAATGCATGCACACACAAGTGCAATGAACGATTTAAAACTTGTTTTTAGTTTTGTTTGCTAAGCTAGCTTTTTCAATGAGTGCTACAAAATATTATTTTCCTTTTAATAAGTTGTTCAACGATGTGTAAATATTATCTCCCGCTTTTATTTTAATTTTTTTTTTTTTTAAACATTATTAATATGGATAGGTTATACTCTTCAACTGAATACAACAATAAATTATTTTAGTTAAATTTAATATACTAACGTATGAAATGATGTAGTATAGTAGCATTTATCAAATTAATTTCAGAAATTACTAAATTTGTGAAAACAACCAATCAAAAAAGTATGCTTTATCAGCAGGACTACATAAAAAATTAAAAACACGTAATTAGTCAAAAAACTTAAGGCACACCGAAGCAAATATTAATTGCTTATAAATTAATTATTAAATATAGTAAAACATAAAAGTGATCCCATTCACTTTTTATCTAAAAAGTTTTAAGTTTATTGTTGGTAGTGGCTTGGAAGACAATGAAATAGGATTTCAAAATAATCCGTTTTGACAGTTTTTGAGTTTACTATATTACTGCTATGTACCTCAGATAATACAATTTTTCTCCACTATTTAAAACGGTGGATTTGAATTAAAGAAGTTTTTGCATACTGTTTTTGTACCCTTGCAGAGGGTATAGTTATTTTTCGCAGATAACACAGATGACGTGATAAAGTATATACAAATATTCTGAACATCAACAGGGGAGGGAGTCGACTAGGCATAATCGTCTGTCTGTCGCAACAGATGCTGATCTTTCAGCTTTGGAGCTAGATGAAACTAGGTCCTCACGTTTCTTAAGGCTGCCATAGAAATTTTTATCGAAATCGGACCACTATATTATAAAGCTACCTTAGGAAAAACTCCCGAATTTTGTTTTTTTTTTATGATAACATGTATTATTGCTCGAAATAACTATAAATTTTAACAATCTTGAAAACTCACTGTTACCCATTTATAATTAAATCGTTTCATTAAAATTTAAAAAATATGGCTTTTATAGGTTGTTAAAAAGGTCAGTTAAAACTTTAAACATCTGCTCAAAGTATTGTATGTCTTAAAATAACCAAAAGCAATGCTTACCTACTTTGTTCTAATATTATGTATAATTAGTTATCAAAGAAATAATCGTTTAAGTATGAAAACAATTTTGCAAGGGTATTAAACATTCGGCAAGCCGAACGTAGTTTTATTTTCTATAAATTATTGTGAGCAATTTTTTTGTGAAGTACTCAGATTTTCATTTGGGATATACAAAATAATGACTTGTAGTATTAATCTTAAAAATATATTTACGTGTTAAAATATGTTTGTGTTATTTTATGTAAGGGTTTTTTGTTATATCAGGTAATAACAATAAAGTAATACTACAATATATTCAAACACCTACAAGGTGTTTTATAAATTAAATGGTAAATTCATGTATGTACATTTCGTCATAGCGTGTATCTGGTTGGTGTAACTTAAAAAATAATCGCAAATATGTTACAAATTGTTAAAGCTTTTAGAAATATGTTACACATTATAAAATAACTAATGTCTTAAAATAATTACTAAAACGTTTATAAAACAAAAGTTTCAATGTGATCACGTAGAATAAAAATCTATTAGATACGATAAAAATGCATAGCAAAATAATAAAAACCTAACTCAGTAGTACCTATACATAACAAAAATTTTGAACAAAAATTATGTATCTACATATGTATATACATGCAGATAATATAAAATATATACTTTAAACGTAAAATGCAATCTTCTCTTCTCAACCTAGTATCAAATTTCAGCTTTTAAAAGCGACGTATAAAAAATATTAACAATATTTATTATTAATACAACCGTGCGCTACTTAACTACTACTACACAATATTTAATGTATGAAAACGTTGTGTAGATCATAACGATGTACATACATACGGTGTGCAGTATATTGTATGGTAACTGTTCCAGAAAGGCTTAAAGAGCACTAAATTGGATTGTCATATCGTGTTATTGCATATAAATAAATAAGCAAGTAATAAACCAAACCTTATAGTAAATTTGGTAAATTTAAATAATGAATTTATCTTTGATGTTTGCAAACATTTATAAATAATTTAAGGATTTTGTGAATGAAATATGAAAATAAAGTTTATGAACTTCTCATATTATATTACTCTTTTAAAAACATGTATTTTAGAAACAACCCAACAAAACTTAGCCACGGGACTGGTTTTTATATCTCATTGCGTTTTCGGATTCTTATGTACTTACCTTTTAAAAAGTCTTTAATAGCGTTCGGCCTATCACCAAGTGGCTTCGGTCATATCATGAAATCCTCAAACCACCAATGTTTAAAGATATGTCGCGGTATCCATCTTAGAATAAAGGTTCTGTTAAATTACACAGCCCTACACAAAAATTGTTTTTTTTTTTTTGCATAATCTGGGCATGCGGCATATGCAGTAATATTTATTTCGCTGAATCCGAATCTGGTATTTGAATCGAACTTTCATTATCTCATCTGAATTGTGACCTAACCTCACAAAACAAAAAAATTTTCAAATTTCCCAAAAAGATATAGAATCATGCGATATACTGTCATGGAAAATAACAAAATTTACTCCTGCATGGTAACTAAATTTGTCATTACCTTAAATAAAGTACTATATACATAAAACCGATATTATATAGAACACTGATATCTGTCCTTTATTGTGCACTCTCTTTTAAGTCAATATTGGGCTTGTGGTATTTGGAATATCTTGCTGTAAATGGAGTAAGCACGTTAGGCTGGAAATAAAAATGAAGCAAACCACAAAACTGCGAATATTTTATGCACTCTACTGCTTATTCTATTAAAAGGGAATACATTATATCCCCTGAGGTGTTCATAGCTCAAAATAACTCATTTTGTCTTAATATTTCATTAAAAAAGTGTTTTATCTGCATAATAAATCGTGGAGTGCACTGCTTACTCGCTCACACTTACATACACACGCGCGTAAAGAGTAAAGCGACGCGACGTCGACGTAAACTGCTCAAAGCAGCGCGCAGGCTGCTGCTCGTACCGAACATTTGTACTATAAACGTTGACTTGAATATCTTCTGTGTTATTGGTCCGATCAAGTTGCAGTATGGAAGATATGTTCCTATTGCATTCAGCTTTATGTATACCGAAGCGGAATATTATGAACTCAATAGTTTGCTTAATAACACAGCCCCACAAAAAATGTTTCGAAAAATTGTTGAAAACATTTTTAGGTTATGTCAAAAAGTATACGCCCTGGAATATTTGGGCTTCGGATTTGGATTAAGGAGGTCCAAAAACATATGAAAACATATATCACATGATCCCCCATTATTTTTTGGCGCTTTGAAGATTTTTCATGTTTTTTGAGGTTAAGTCGAAACTTAGACGTGCACGATACATTTTGACTGAAGAATCAGATTTAGAAGTTCAAAATACATGAGAAAAAATATATCGCATGACCATATCATGATTCTATATCTTTTTGGGGAAATTCTAAAATTTTTCGATTTTGTGAGGTTATGTCGAAATCCAGACGTGATGACGTATATCCGACTCCGGATTCGGATTCAGCGACCCAAAATACATATAACTGGATATGCCGCATGCCCAGATATGACAAAAAACAATTTTTGTGGGGCTGTGTAATCGTAAATTACCGATTTTCGGGGGCGGGGCATTAAACATTTAAAATAAACTTCATCTGCCAATGATATATATCAACTTGCATGCCAAATTTGGTGTCTCTAGCTTTTTATACCCTTCGACCATTGAAAATGGTCAAAAAAAAGTATACTAACTTTGTGCAAATGTATGCAACAGGCAAAAGGAGGCGTGGCAGACCCCATAAAGTATATATATTCTTGCAAAGGATAACTAGCCGAGTCGATTGAGCCATGTTCCATTGTAAAAGGGTTGGGTAGTAGTAAAGAACAATACAAATCAATCAAAAGTATGGGTTTTATGCAAAACCCTTTTTAGACCGATTGTTCCTATGGCTTTAAGTTATATTGGTTCGATTCGGATGAAATTTACAGGCATAATATATTAATAACAAGAAAGCAAGGCTACCTTCGGCTTGCCGAAGGTTTTTTTACCCTTGCAGTTATACTAGATATAAAATACATTTGGATTGATGCTGGTTTCTGTTTGCATACAAAAACCCAGATTTCAGCCGATTATTCCTATGACAGCTATATGTTATAGTGGTCCGATTTTGATACAATTTTGACATCACATTAAGAACGTAATAAGAATAAGATTTGCCAAATCTTGTTGCAATATCTTGAAAAACAATAAAAATCGGCCGATAGCTTCTATGACAGCTATACGATATATCGGTCCGATCTGGCTCGTTCCGACTTATTTACAGCGTACAGCAATAAGAAGCTTGTGTGCCAAGTTTCATGAAGATAGCTCAAAAACTGAGATACTAGTTTGCGTTGCAACAGACGGACGGACGGACAGACAGACATCCACTCCTCTGGTGATGCTGATTCAGAATATATATACTTTATAGGGTCGGAGATGTCTCCTAAGGTGCGTTGCAAACTTTTGGCTAAAATTAATATACCTTCTGCAAGGGTATACAAATCGATATTACATTTTTAAACGGTAGCTTAAAAAAAAACCAAAACCATCCGATAGGATGGTATATATATATATGCTATACAATATGACGGTCCAATCTACATCGTTCCGTATACAACCTGCAGGAATAAGAAGCATGTTCACCAAGTTTCATTTAAACTAAGAGATTAGATCGATTAGATGGCAGTTGTCATTAATATTTTCTTAATACTCTTTACTTGTTTGTCCAACTTTTGGAAACAGAGGAAGGCAACGATCAACCATTCGAGTAGTTGTGGTAAGCGCTTGCGGACGAGTTAAGATCAAAATCCGATAATACGATTATTGTTATCAATACGATGAAACTAGTTATGAGATAATTGCAAATATAGAAGAATAATGCACTTTTGCCTGGCAGTGCTGTGCCAACTGTCTTTGATTGAAAACAACGAAAAACAAAAATATATTTTATAATATTAAGCGTAGTAGAAAAATAAACCTAAAAAGACCAAATTTTAAAACGTACAATAATAATAGTATATATTTAGTCAATTATTGTTTAAAATATTATTTTAGGGAAAATAGTAATAATTACTTCAACCCGCTTTTTAGAAATTCGTCCGAATTACAACCCACTAGTCTAGCTGGAAAATAACTAAATTTGCAGCCTTGCTTAAAACCCATCCCTTTTCCTCTGTACCCAATTTTCTCATATTGACCACGTGCAGTTTCGAACGCATTTTTGTGATCCTGCGCCCGACCAGCACCGGTCAGCAATTGTTAAACAGACATTGTACGTGTTATGAATGTGAGTGGGATTTGTATGCACGCATGTCTTTAAAAACCCAGACATCCGGACATTCAAATTTAACGAGCTCTCTATTTGTTGTATTCCTGACAACTGTCAATAGCCCAAAAGTTATGCAAGTTTATTGTTCAAGCTATCATCCGCACTGCATGAGTCTCTTTTTCATTTACATTATACGCTATTTATTTTACAAAACGCTGGGCTAGTGTCGAAAGTCGGTCACTGTATGTATACTGCCCAGCCGTTAAGGTCATTAGACTACAATATAAACACAAAAACTCTGTTCGCGGTTTTAAATACGTGAGTTCAAAATTAGTCGTTGTTTGTATGGATTTCCCTCAATACACCAGTCCTTTACGCCCTTTTATCTCCAATGCTCACGTCCTTATGCCGAGATCCTGTGCCGTTTAAACGACAGTACAGACAGGTCGGGATTATCTCGATGTGATAGGGTATTTCTGGGTTTTACCTAACTATATTAAATTATTTATTTCAAAATAATGAATACATGATACTCGCTACGCGTCGTGTGTTAGAGCGAGTAAGCAATATATCGTAGATAATTGTGAGATTTTCTGTGTTTCACATAATAAGCGTGGTTTTCAAAATTGGACGAAAGGTATTTTTCGGGAGAACTCTATGTAGCCTTTCCGTTCCCCATTTTGTCCGTGGTTCGAATATGGTATAATATAATTTTTCAGCCAATTTTAAATGATATATGATATATGTGGTAAGTTTGGTAACGCTATCTTGAAAACTAACAAATATCGGTCTGATTTGACTTGTTCCGGCATACACATAAATAGCCTGCAATAATAAAAAGCATGTATACTGAGTTTTGTTAGGATAGCACTAAAATGAGCGACTAGATCGCGTTGCAATATACGGACGAAACTATATGAACTCGTCTCTCGATGCTGATTTGGAATATATATAGTGTTTCCTAAGGTGCATTGCAATCTTCTGGCCAAAATTGGAAATGTTGCATCATTTTTTTTGATACCCTGCATACCGCCGAGTATGTCAATCATATCATGACGAAAATATAAAGAATTTGTAACTGCCCCCAATGATTGAGCTGTAATTTGCAGCATAAGTATTAAAAACGTATTACAACGGTTTAGACTTTGTCACTAATCTAAGTCAATCAACAAGTTTAATATTCAATAATCCATCCATCTGATTTATTTTTCGAATCTACAATTCTATATTAAAAGTTGAACTTTCTACCGATCGATTTCGCCAAACACAACATCCAGAGTTCCAATAATTGCAACGACATCTGCTAACATATGTTGCTTTCCTATTTTTTCCAATGCCGCCAAGTGAGCGAAACCAGGGGCCTTAATTTTGCAACGGTATGGACGACTAGAACCATCAGCAACTAAATAAACGCCGAATTCTCCTTTTGGCGCCTCAATAGCTGTGTAAGTAGCTCCTGCTGGCACTTGGTACCCTTGGGTAAAAAGCTTAAAGTGGTGGATAAGTGCTTCCATAGAGCTTTTCATTTCAGAACGAGACGGCGGAGTCACTTTAGTATCGTCCGTTTTAATTTCACCAGCAGGCATTTGGTTTAAGCACTGGTCGATAATGCGCAAGGACTGACGCATTTCTTCAATTCGACACAAATACCGATCATAGCAGTCACCTTTCGTGCCAACTGGAACATCAAAGTCAACTAGATCGTATGCATCATATGGTTGCTGCTTTCGTAAATCCCACTTAATTCCAGAGCCCCTCAACATAACACCGCTAAAACCATAGTTAAGGGCTTCTTCGGCAGACACAATACCAATGTCTTCCGTGCGTTGCACCCAAATACGGTTTGTACTGAGCACATCTTCAACTTCATCCAAACGTTCAGAGAACTTAGACGCAAATTCATATATATCATCCATTAGGCCTAAAGGCATATCCTGCAAAGAAGGTTTCCAATTATTATTTAATAACTTGTCGCATCTTTTTTTGTGTAAGTACTAGGGAGACGCCGCCTGGTCGAATGTATGCGGCGTGCATACGTGCTCCTGATACACGTTCATAGAATTCCATCATTTTCTCTCGTTCTTCAAATAACCAGAAAAATGGAGTCAATGCACCAACGTCCAAGGCATGGGTACCAACAGCCATAATGTGATTAAGTATACGAGTTAATTCGGCGAAAAGTGCTGTAAAAAAAATCATATTCTTTGCTAGTGTGAATACTTCTTTAAATTCAATTTATTACATACTTCGTATATATTTTGCGCGTAGAGGTACATCGATATTGAGAAGCTTCTCTACAGCTAGAGAGTAGCACTGTTCGTTACACATCATAGAAACATAGTCAAGGCGATCAAAATAGGGAAGAGCCTGTGTGTAGGTCTTGTATTCTATGAGTTTTTCGGTGCCACGGTGAAGAAGTCCAATGTGTGGATCAGCTCTCATCACCGTCTAAAATACACGTATTCCGCATGACTTTCGAAACTCGAGAATAACGTTTGAATACCAACCTCGCCATCAAGTTCAAGAACGAGACGTAAAACACCGTGGGCTGCGGGATGCTGTGGTCCAAAATTCAGAGTTAAGTTGCGTACCGATTTTTCAACAGGTACTACCTTGTCTATTAAATAGTTGAATAATTAATATTTAACGACTACAGCGATTGTTTTTTTTTATCAAATAAATACACACTGTTCCATGGTGGCACTTGCCATAACGACGTGACCTCATCAGGATACATCACAGGACCGCTGAACTGCTTCATGAATTCTGGGTCAGGATACCATTTTGCAGCACCGCGTTGTTGGTTTATACTAAAATAATCACATACCTAATATATTTTTATCGGTAGATTGCAATGATTATGTAAGTTGGTTGTGTTACTGTGTTTTTGTGTACCTTATACGGTTGCTAGCACTTGCTATTTCAATTGACTTTCCTTTAGAGAAATGCAATCCAGCGCCAATTGAGCGCTTAACGATGTTCGAAAGCATTTTCGATTCTTAAACAGAAATACAGAAATTATTTTACCCAAACAAATTGCAAACCGATAGCAGAAAACAGTGAAATCAGTGACAACCGATAATTATTGATATCAGCTTTACTAGAGATTTACCATATTATAAATGAATCGGACAATCGAAAAAAAGGGGATACTGCGGTAACTGGATTAAACTTTTTGAGATCTGGTCACACTGGTCAATTCGGCCTGAAAAATGTATGGAAATCGCTTAGTTATCGGAGGCTATATCTCCTAAACTAAGCAGAAAATCAACAATTTGTGCTTGGTATTTTCGTCTTATTTCGTCGAGTTCTATAAAAATCAGATCTTGGCGACCCAGTTACCGCCAAACTCCGAAAAAATATTTGGTTGGTGAATATACTACTTATATTTTGCCAATAATGGCAAATAGTAATAGGCAAATAGCTTGGGCGAATAGCTTAGGAGATAGAGCCTCCGATGACTGGCCGATTTCCATACATTTTGCAGGCCGAAAAAATTATAATCAACCATATTTTCACCCTGGACCGTTACATGGTTATGATTTCACTGTTAATCATCCGTGTTTGCTGTCAGTTTGCGTTTGAAATTTGATAATGCCTGTGCTGGTATAACTTTTTCTTCGTAGCCCAACAGCATTTTGGACGCTTTTTTGTGAATGTTACCAATTTATACAAATTCTGCTGTTTCTTAACGGCGAATTCTCTTGGGTTTTATTTTAAATTATATAAATATAAATTTTTATAACTGCTGTGGAAGTTATTATTAAGAAATGTCATAGTTGAAAAAATATACCACCTTTTTTTCAAAAATTTTTTGCAATTTATATTGAAAGTGTTGCAAATGAAAACAGTGAAAACAATTCATAAAATAAAAGCTTTATATTATACTAGCGACCCGCCCCGGCTTCGCACGTTCCGTTGACGATTCGTTATCTCTTGCTGAACGTACTCTTCTGGCATTCACTGTACAACGACCTATGTTCGAACGACGACGTCTTCCAGACATGACTTTATAATTTCTGTACAAAATTTATTCAGTTCTGTAGGATTGGAATAGTATCACTGTAACAGCGTACCCTCCTCGATGCAACATCGTCTAACCCATCGATAGTTTTTAATCGATTGGTCCCTTGGAATGGTCTTTTTTGGTTCAAGTAAGAAGAAGATCGCGTACACAACAAACAGAAGTCGTTGAAGAAAAAAGTCGTTGAATAACTTAAACAACGATTTAAATTAAATTAAAAGTGCTTCACGTCATAGTAGGGCCTTATAGTCTATATTAAATGAACAATGTGTTCAAGGTAAGGTAATTGGTTAAGGATTAATGCTGTACAGGTTAAAATTGCTTAGTAAATTAGGCATTATTTGTCGTAAAAAGTAAATAACAAAAAAATTTATTGTAGCTTATCCACAAGAGATAGACATGTACCATCGCGGACTTTTTTGTAGACCTTTTCAATGTGAACAATACTTAGTACATTATTTCGATAAAACTCGAAGGGTTCAGCCGGCATTTGCAAAAAAATGTAATTACTTACGACATCACATTAGAAACCTCAAAAATAACAGTACTTCTCCACTATTTAATCGATGTTTTTATACATATAAAACTTGAATCACTCCATCTATTAAACAAGTGGGTAACGCTACAGTCGGGCGCCCGACAGTAAGATACCCTTCTCCCAATTTTCTAAATCCGTTACAAACGTGTTACCACACTCATAATTTCAAACAGAGAATTCTGCACAAATACTTCTTCTACATATAGCTTACTCGCTCGCACTCACACGCGCGTAAAGAGTCAAGCGACACGACGAAACGTCGACGTCGGCGTCGACTGCTCAAAGCAGCGCGCAAGCTGCTGCCAGTACCGAACATTTGTACTGAAAACGTTGACTTGAATAACTTCAGTGTTATTCGTCCGATCGGATTGTAATTCGGAGAATATGTTCATATTGTATTAAGCTTTATACATACTGCTTAATAATCGCAAATAACCGATTTTCGGGGGCGGTGGGCGTGGCATCAAACAAATGATATAAACTTGATCTGCCTATGATTTATAGAAACCTTCATGCCAAATTTGGTATCTCTAGCTTTTTTAATAGCTGAGATCTGTTGTCTCATTCAGACGGACAGACAGACGGACATGTCTCAATTGATTCGGCTAGTGATCCTGAGCAAGAATATATATACTTTATGGGGTCTGCCACGCCTCCTTATGCCTGTTACATACATTTTGCACAAAGTTAGTATACCCTTTTTTGACCATTTTCAATGGTCGAAGGGTATAAAAATGTCGATTTTTCGGAAAAGCCCGTCTTCTAGACATTTACCTTCAAGTTAAATACACTACAAACGCGACCAAGACATTTACCTACAAACGCGACCAAAATGCGATAACTAGCCGATTTCCATACATTTTGCAGGTCGAATTGACCAGTGTGACCAGATCTCAATATTTGGTCTCATTGTTAATCAGCAGTGTTTGTTGACAGTTGTTATTTGAAATATGATAAGGCTTCATTGACAGAATTATTTTTTTAGAAACCGAAGAACATTTTGTCGTGTATTTAATATAAATATTTTGAAATTCAATGTATGTATAAAAATGTGAGCCGTAGACAAAAAATAAAAAAAAAGAATCACGCCATAATGACCAGTGTGACCAGACCTAAAAAAAAGAAAGTATAATCACCCATTTTTTGACCCTGAACCTTTGCATTGTTATGGTCTCACTGCTTACCAGATGCGTTTGTTGACGGTTGTCGTCTGCTTTCTGGTTTTTATTTGCAGCAATGCGGCTAAATTTTGCATGCAAGCGGCAAATGATGTCGCCGACCAGCGCAGGCGAAGGTCTGCTAGCGCAGGAGATTGGTTTCACCTTCTACGCTTGAGGCTTGATTTAAGCAGACGAGGTGCTTGAGGCCTGGTAGTGCGGCAGAATGAGCCCGCACGCTCTAGAGATTTGGTCTGCTGCTGGCAGAATGTATCCCCTTAGCGCAGGGCCGGATGACCACGGCTGCGGCGTTAGACGGACTGGCAAGTCTGAGAAGACTGTGCCCTGGCGGATCTTCCAAGGCAAGAACAGACTTACTATCGCAGGTATGTTGAAAGTTGAGGTCTGAATTTGTTTGGTCCAGAAGGTTTATCTTTTACTGCAGTACAACTGCACCTCAAACTCAACTATATGACGACCGCTGTGAGAGAGATGTTGAAGATCACATAAACTTGGCATTAGGGCATCTCCCGATGGCTCAAAATGGGACCCTTGGGTCGCTGACCAATCTGGCTGTTAGCAGAGGAGGTTCCCCCGCCAACTTCCCAGTGATGCTGATTCAGAGTCACGCTAGCCGCGCATTGCTAGCCGTCAGCAGATGTTGTTCGTACCAGGGCAGCTGTCTTCATCATAAAGTATTATTGAAATACCGATGGGATCCGTCTATCGGGAACTATCGATAAATGTTTTGGACCATCGCTTATGTCGCGTGGCTTTAAAAGGATTGTAAGAACAAAATCAATGCGGCAGTTCGTAACATCTTAAATATACTTGCAAATCTAAAAATATCATTTGGATTCGATTTCATTAGAAACATGTTTTCCTTATTTAGAAAAATGGTTATTAATTTATCTAGATCTAGTCTAGTCTAGTTTAAGAGCTATCGTAATGAAGGGGATACTGCGGTAACTAAGGCGCCAAGATCTGACGACGACTGATCCTTATAGAACTCGACGAAATACATACGTCGACAATAATAAGTATTTCGCCAAACACAACATCCAGAGTTCCAATAATTGCAACATCTGCCAACATATGTTGCTTTCCTATTATTTCCAATGCCGCCAAGTGAACGAAGCCAGGGGCCTTAAATTTGCAACGGTATGGACGACTAGAACTATCAGCCACTAAATAAACGCCGAATTCTCCTTTTGGCGCCTCAATAGCTGTGTAAGTAGCTCCTGCTGGCACTTGGCACCCTTGGGTAAAAAGCTTATAGAACTCGACGAAATAAGTCGAAAATAATAAGTACAAATTTTTGATTTTCGGATTAGTTTAGGAGATATAGCCTCCGCTTACTCGCCGATTTCCATACATATTGCAGGCCGAATTGACCAGTGTAGCCAGATCACAAAAAGGAAAATCACCTAAATTTGGACCCTGTACCAATGCATGATTATGGTCTTATTGTTAATCAACTGTATTTGTATACAGTTTGTGACAGTTATCATTTAAAATATCATTGGCAGAATTATTTCTTATAAGCCGAAGAACATTTTGGTCACGTTTGTCGTAAATAATGCGAAATTCAAAACAGTGAGAAAATGTAAGCCGTAGACAAAAAATGTTTGAAAAAAATCGCAATTTTTCTTTTTCAAACATTTTTTGCCTGCGCTAGAAATTACAAATTATCTAAGTTATTGCAACTGAAAAAGTTCATTGACCAGCACTATTTGCTAATGTAACCAACACTTTTTTGTGAAATTAAAATAAAATTTATAAACAAAAAGACACGATAAATGTGTTCGGTAACCTCCGCAATTTTGTTGTATTTAATTTTTCCCGCCAAAATTGCCTCACATTTGTGTGCAAACACACACATCAAAGTGTTGGTTGTATTTTTTGTGAGTTTTTTACATTTTATAGCTCAAATTCCGAGTTTATACGCCGCGATTAACTATGAGCCCGTTCACTAGACAATTCACAATTCTTGCTCAGGATCACTAGCCGAGTCGATTAAGCCATGTCCGTCTGTTTTTTTGAGACAACGGAACTCAGTTATTAAAAAAGCTAGAGACACCAAATTGGGCATGAAGAGACCTATATATCATAGGCAGATTAAGTTTATATCAAATGAATGATCCCACACCAACCGCCAAAAATTGCTTATTTATTTTAGTTTTAATTTTTTTCGTTTAGCGTTTCTGTTTTATATTGCTGCTAAATGTCAATTACGATTCTAACTGGCCTTAAATATATTAAAAACTGCGTTAACATCGATTTAAACGAAGATATTGCATTAAGCAAGAAAACAACGAAAAAAACAAAATAAGAACATCTAAGTTTGGAACAACGTGAACTTGAACCACGGATCTCCAAAAAACTTAAACTTCGTAGTCTGCAACTACAACCGATTGTCTGAAGGACAAAATCAAATTATTATTGCACCCCGTGTACCCGTATGTTTGTACAACAAATACTACTATCTCACTCCCGGGGATACTGCGGTAACTGGGGCGCCAAGATCTGACGACGGATCCTTATAGAACTCGACGAGATAAGACGAAAATACTAAGTAAAAATTTTTGATTTTCGGCTTAGTTTAGGAGATATAGCCTCCGATAACTGGTCGATTTCCATACATTTTGCAGGCCGAATTGACCAGTGTGACCAGATCACAAAAAGTATAATCACCCATATTAATTTAATCAGCTTTGTTTGTTGTCAGTTTGCGTTTTCAGATTTGGCGACCCAGTTACCGCAATACCGGGCGCGATCGACTGTAGCCTTGCGGACGTGTCTTTTACCGAAAATGGTCGATTCTGAGTGAATCGACGTTTGTTAACATTTGGCTAATGTTTATATGTCACCTAATTAAAAAACCATTTTTTGCACTTAGGCGGAATTCATTGTCAAAAAAGGAGAAAATGCGAGTATTTGTAATTGATGTAGGTTGTCTAGAAAACGGTCTTATACTTAATCGCGTCGTAAAAAATTCGCTAAAAAGGCTAAACCTATAAAATGTAAAAAATTCACCTGAATCCGAATCCGGCTGCGGAAAAATGATAAATTAAGTGGTTTTTAACAACAGCAAAAATAAAAAAAACAAGTCGCTAAGGGTATAGTCGAGCGCATCAGTAAAATGCACTTCGTACAATTTTCGAAATCCATTACGAACGTGTAAGCACACTCATAATAACAAACAGTGAACTCTACAAAAATTATTCTACTATATATGGCTTACTCCCTCTCGCTCACACAGGCACGCGCGTAAACGTCGACACGACGTCGACGTCGACTGCTCGAAGCAACACTCAGGCTGCTTCTCGTACCGAACATTTGCATTGAAAAGGTTAACTTTAATTACTTCTGCGATCGGATTGTAATTTGGTGGATAGCATTCAGCTTAGTATATACCGAATTCAATACTTTTCTTAATGAACGCAAATTACCAATTTTCGGGGGCGGTGGCGTGGGACCAAATATTTGAAATAAACTTGATCTTCCTATGATATACATATATGAACCCTCATTTCAAATTTGGTGTCTCTAGCATTTCTAAAAGCTGAGATCTGTGTAACAGATGGATTGAAAAACCAAAAAAAAATCTTTATTTTTACTTCTTCACCGATTCGTTACCTTCAAAATTGACCCCTGCCGATACAATGCACTTATGCCAACGTTTTTCCATCAACAAAGCATGTCAAATAGTCGCGTTCTAGTATAGCCTTCTTGTTGCGCGCGAAACCCAGACGAAGTCCACCTCTCGCTTAACCGACAGAGGGGCACCGTCGCATAACGGACGACACAGAATAGCGGTATAAATGCGAATAGAAACTCGAAAAGATTAATAAGGGTAGAAACGTTGTTGTTAATAAATATAACCCAAGCATGGTTCTGCGATTAATTAGGGAAGGCAAGTTTAATAAAAGAAGTCTATTATAGGAAAGCAGTTCCTAATGAATAGTGTACTGGTGTACGCATGACCCGTATTCAAGAATGGGACAAACAAGTGATATGTTAAGGGTCTCTGTTTAATTGGTAACAAAGCTTTACATCATCCGCATACATTAGAGTACTTGGGTTACGATGACCAAAGGAAGGTCATTGATGAAAAGCGTAAAAAGTAGAGGACCGAGATGACTCTTGAGGAACACCAGCAGTGGCATGATGTGGGTTTGAGAGAGTATTTTTAATTTTAAGTGGACCCTTTGAGTTTTGTCAGTCAGATAGCTTACAACTGGCTAATTAGTTGTGGTAAAAAACCTAGAAGGTCAAGCTTATGTGCCAGAAGGGAATGATTCACTGAGTCAAAAGCTTTACTGAAATCAGTATAAATATTATCAGTTTGAAGACTTCCCTGAAATCATTTTACCATAAAGGAACTCAGCTCAAGTAAATGTGTCGTAGATTAACGACATTTTACAAATCCTTGTTGAAAAGGCGAAATGACGAAGCTACAGGAATGTTGCAAGTGAGGAGTTAAAGATAACGTTTGAACTTGGAATTAACCATGGCAACTCTCTTGTAAACCATGGGGGCTTACTCGAGCATGTTTGATAAAGGTACAGAACACAAATATTAATAAAGGAGTTAATTGTTAATTGTACAAAATATTTGTCGCTACTGAAATATCAGTAGATAAGTACAGATCTGACCAATCAAATTGGAAAATTAACATATTAAGCAAGTTAAAATCTGCTTTTCTAAAGCACCGTACATGATTACACAGTTTGTCACGTTTATCCATACATGTGCCAAAATCAAAAGTAACTTCACAAGGTGGATTGTAAGAATCTTTAGGAAGATAAAGTGTTTTGTTTAGAGGCACTCTAGATGGATCAGAGACGAAAAATAAGTCTAGCGATCTAGATGGATCAGAGACGAAAAATAAGTCTAGCGATCTGTTCCTATAGTTTAAGACATGATTAACCTGCGACAATGACCTGTCGAACAGGCCGTCAAAAAAATCATGTTGTCGTGCGGGCAGTAGATAATTTGAGTCAACACTTTAGTTCAGGCAAAGATTGAGCCGAGACCTCAGCGGACACTCAATAACATTTCCGGGAAGTTGTTACCATTGGGGGAATGGTGAACAACATTGACGGCTGTGTCGGTAGCGTGCCTTGCTGGCCAATTAGAAGGATCTGGCTGCCGCTTACTGAAGACTTCTCAATACGGGTGGATTTATTGCGCTTTGGGAATTCATTCAATAACTTAAGGTTATTGAACGACGAATCGAGCGCTGAGAACTGGTCGGAAAGTTTGCAAAAACTTTCAAACAGTTCGCTGAATCCAGTCTTCGTTTGACGCATAAACTAACACATTTCGTTCTCCACCTCCCTCACACATCACAGCAATAAGGCGACACAGTGCGCTTGGCTACGGCGTTAGCTCTCGGGCCAGTAAAACCAGCACACTTCGCGTATACTTCGTTATAGACAACACGAGATGCTTGCCTGGGCGGCAGTCACCTGCTTAAGGCAGGATTTTGTAAAACAAATTATACCATCCATTATAGGGAACACCTACTGTTCAAATAAAAACAGCCAAAGAGAAAACAAACAAAAACAAGAAAGCAAGGCTACCTTCGGCTTGCCGAAGGTTTCATACCCTTGCAGTTATACAAAATATAAAATATCTTTGGATTGCTGTTGGTTTCTGTGGTATTTATTGAACAATTATAACAGTACATCGATAATATCAACCTCTTATAATTTCGAATACTCAGCCTCCTCACCACGGCAAGGTCGCAATCCTCGAGGAGGAATATTTACAATACCTTAAACAACATTGCACATATATAATTTATTTACAATAATAAAATAAATTAATTAACTAAATATTTAAAAATAAATTATTAAATTAGTGATTATAGCTAAGGAACACGCCGTCATGGTGACTATATGGAGTTTGATAAGTGATTGCGGCAGCACCGCTTACTGTGTTATCACAAAATATCCAATTAATTTGAGTTAAATGTTTTGTTGTTGGCACATTTAACAATGGATATAACCCCTTATTATTTAAAGTAGACTCGAGCTGATCAGTGGTTGTTGATCGGCAAATGTTAAAATTTCCTAATATTACCAATTTTGTATTATTTTAAGCTGACGTTAGCCTTTCAACATCATTTCTGATTTCATTTCGAAACCTTGTAATAGGAAAAGCTGGATTCCTATAAACAACTATGACTATTGTATGCAAGTATTTAAATGTTATGGACTGGTATATATTTCTTACATTATCAACTGTAACTGTTTCATATAGGAATGTTATGTTTTCCGATATATTTTGTTTTGCATATATCAGTATACAATTCTTAGAAACAGCATTTGGTCGAATGTCTTTGTGTTGTAAAGGATCTATTGGTCATAAAATCTAAATTTGGAAAGTTCTCATTCAAAAATGCGTTTGAATAACAGCTATATGATTTTTTGTTTAACAGCGACATGTATAAGTACTCAGATTTCCATAAAATTGCAACAAGAACCTTCAATAGGCCGATCGTTGATAGTTATAAGTTATAAAAGTTCGATTTGGATGTGGTAAGCCTGATAGCTATATCTTGAAATATAACGAAAATCGGCCGATAGGCTCCATGACCGCTATACGATATATCAGTCCGATCTGGCCCGTTCCGACTTATTTAAATAAATAAGTCGGAAATAAGAAGCTTGTGAGCAAAGTTTCATGAAGATAGCTCAATAACTGGGGGACTAATTTGCGTTGCAACAGACAGATGGACTGACTGTTGTTTCTATAACAGCTATAGAATATAAACGTCTGAGATATTTAAATGGAAAAACTAAGATGGGTTACTGTATAACATTAAAAAGTATTAATAAAGTGCGGTATTTCCAAAAACAAAACAGGTTTGCTGATTTCAGCCGATTGTTTCTATGGCAGCTATATGTTATAGTGGTCCGATTTTGATCAAATTTTGACAGCACAATAAGAACGTAATAAGAATAAGATTTGCCAAATCTTGTTGCAATATCTTGAAAAACAACAAAAATCGGCCGATAGCTTCTATGACAGCTATACGATATATCGGTCCGATCTGGCTCGTTCTGACTTATTTACAGCCTACAGCAATAAGAAGCTTGTGTGCCAAGTTTCATGAAGATAGCTCAAAAACTGAGAGACTAGTTTGCGTTGCAACAGACGGACGGACGGACGGACGGACGGACGGACGGACGGACGGACGGACAGACGGACATCCATTTTTCGACTCATCTGGTGATGCTGATTCAGAATATATATACTTTATAGGGTCGGAGATGTCTCCTAAGGTGCGTTGCAAACTTCTGGCTAAAATTAATATACCCTCTGCAAGGGTATAACAAGAAAGCAAGGCTACCTTCGGCTTGCCGAAGGTTTTATACCCTTGCAGTTATACTAAATATAAAATACATTTGGATTGATGCTGGTTTCTGTTTGCATACAAAAACCCTGATTTCAGCCGATTGTTCCTATGGCAACTATATGCTATCGGCCGATAGCTTCTATAACAGCTATACGATATATCGGTCCGATCTGGCTCGTTCCGACTTATTTACAGCGTACAGCAATAGGAAGCTTGTGTGCCAAGTTGCATGAAGATAGCTCAAAAACTGAGAGACTAGTTTGCGTTGCAACAGACGGACGGACGGACGGACGGACGGACAGACGGACATCCATTTTTCGACTCCTCTGGTGATGCTGATTCACAATATATATACTTTATAGGGTCGGAGATGTCTCCTTAGGTGCGTTGCAAACTTCTGGCTAAAATATAAAAAAATAAAATAAAATATACCCAATGCAAGGGTATAACAAGTGGGTAAGGCTACAGTCGAGCGCCCGACAGTAAGATACCTGTTTGCGCCGAAATAGGGCAAAAAGCGTATTTGAAATTAATTTTTGTTTTGTTAAAATTGCCTGAATGAATTGAATTGAATTACCTGTTAAAATGTAAATAATATGGATAAAAGCTAAATGCTATATATGAATTATGTATGTATCAAAGCTGAATGCTATAATTGAATTGTACGATACGATATGTAAGATAAACATCGATATGTAAGATAAAAAATCGAATGGTCCTCGACCAAAAAAGATATAGATTTGAAACCGAAGTTGCTTGTACCAGACGTGTTAAGTTTTTGCGTGATCTCGAGAATATTCCGAGCGGGAAAAGGACTGGCGGAAACATTGGCGCCCGAGCAGGGACACTTGGAGAAAGTTCAAGTCCCATTGGCAATATTTGGAACTCATCGTTGGAGCAACATTTTCATTGGCTCATCGTTGGAGCTACTATTCATCTTATTCGAGCTCATCGTTGGAGCTGAATTTGCACTTGGAGCAGACACCAGAAGGAGGCTTGGAGCTGCTTATAATATTGAAGCAGTGTCGGCTCCATCATCTTACTGTGAGTTGAATATAGCTTGGTGCTCCCAGAGTGGATTGCACGGCATATAGGGTACAGTTTGGTGTGTGCACTTCAATAAGTGTTAAATTCAACAAAAATAAAATAAAAAGTTGCATTTGGCAAAAGTGTGTGGTTATATGAAAAAATCATAGTCAGTAAACGGCTAGGTTCTATTGACAGGTTAAATTACATATGTATGTGCAGTTGTTGTTGTATCTATTATAATTGCATACTTAAGTAGAAGAACACGTGTGACCTTCAAATGATCATCAGCCAGAAACAGTAACACATAGAAGATGTTGAGGAGAACGACAGAAGGAGAAAAATTAACTGTTACATTTTTTGCGCAAGTTAATCTCTCTCTTTTATGCGTTCACATGTTAAGAGGTGCTGCAACGACGCAATCAAGGAGAACAACGAAAAGAAAAATTTACTGTTGTATATTTTGAGTGATTTAATTTCGTTTTTCTTTACATTAACGTTCAGCTTTGAGTAAATTTGCAATTTAGTAGTGCGAAATAATTGAGTGCATATTTGAGTTCTTATAAATTCTAACTGCTACTATTTGAGTGCAATTTTGAGCACAGTAGTTATTGAGTAGTAAAACATAAATTATATTTAAATTATCTGTGAAGAAAAAACTAAAATGGCTCCAAAAAGAGGAAATAAAGAGGAGTTCCACTCATCTCGTGAAAGTTTATTGTCTTCATTGAATCGCACTAAAATTTATATTGAAAATAACGGTGTGTCAATGGTTGCCTCAGAGTTGGAAGCACGTTTAAGTTTGGTTGAATCAGTTTTTACTCAGCTGTGCAGTGTACAACAGCAAATTGAAATGAACAGCGATGATGTTAGTGAATTTGAAAATCGACATGAAATAGGAGATATTTATTGCGAAGTGAAATCACGAATATTGTCTCAATTGACACATAGAGGACGTCGCTCAATAACTGCAACAAGTCCATCTCCGAATTCTTCATTGTCCACTGTAGACTCTCGAGCTTCGAAGCTACCAAAATTAAGGCTACCAGAATTTAATGGGAATTTCACAGAGTGGACAAGCTGGTTAAATACTTTTTGTACTTTAATCGACGCAGATGGAGAAGTAGATGACCTTTCTAAGTTTGTACATCTGAAACCGTGCTTAGGGCCAAATCCATTAGAAACTATTGAGTGCTTAGAGCTTTCGGCAGACAATTACAGAAGGGCCTTGCAACTGTTAAAAGATAGATTTGAGAACAAGTCTATAATAGTTCAAGCTCATGTAGACAAGCTATGCAATATCAATAAGCTTAAGCAGCCAACTTCTGAGGATTTGAGATTTTTGGTCGATAGAGTTAATGCACAATTGGAGGCACTTCGGTCATTAAATAAAGACAGCGAGATTTTAGAAGCATTGTTGTTCCACTTAATTCAAATTAATTTTGTGACTGCTCAATTCGCCTCAGAATTAGGTTTGCGTATGAGTGAAACTCAATACACCCTTAATGGAATAGGAAACTGCAAATCTAATGTCATTGGTGAAGTGGAGACTACCATCAAATCCAGAGTGACCAATTTTGAAGCAGTCGGAAACTTTAGTATCTTGCCAAAAATCACGCAGTATAATCCCGTAGCTACAGACTCATTGAGGTCGCTCATACCTAGCAACATAATACTTGCTCATTGGAGTAAATTTATTCTTTAATTTAATCGTGGCAGGGCAAATCAAAATGGGCCTAAACAAACCAATTCTTCAAAAATCCCTCTTAGGTTGGATAGTGGTAGGAGAATACATTCCAGATGAGAGTGTTGCTTTATTGGTTAGCAAAGTGGGTAATCAAAAACAACAAGACACAGAGCAGCTGCAAAATTTGGTGCAACAATTTTGGCTCTGTGAAGCAGAGCAGGTTTGTGAGGATAAATTCGTGAGTACTGTAAAAAGGACAGATGGAAATCGCATTGTAGTTCGTCTGCCGTTCAAGCAGCCACGAGAAAAGCTGGGAGAATCTTATAATATTGCCTTAAATAGGTTTCTAAATTTGGAAAGAAAACTTAACAGGCATCTTGAGCTAAAGAAAGAGTATGTGACGTTTATAGAGGAATACAAGGAATTAAATCACTTGGAAGAGCTATCTAATGTCGAAGTACGACAAGTGAAATATTTTATTCCGCATCATCCAGTAATTCGCCCAGAAAGTTTAACAACAAAATTGAGGGTTGTGTTTGATGCATCGTGTAAAACAAGCAATGGTGTAGCCTTGAATGATACGATGTTGGTAGGACCCACCCTGCAGGCAGATTTATTTACACTTTAGTTCGCTTTCGTTTCTATAGGTACGCGCTCACTGCGGATATATCTAAAATGTATCGTCAGATTTTGGTCGATCCCTCTGATTGCGACTATCAATGTATTTTATGGCGGGCTTGTAGCACTGAATCGATTAAAGTACTACGCACGAACTCAGCACCATTCTTGGCGGTGCGATGTTTGTACTATTTGGCAGATCAGTTTGGTAATCAATATCCATTAGCAGATGAAGCAGTGAGGCGTAATTATACCCTTCGACCATTGAAAATGGTCAAAAAAGGGTATACTAACTTTGTGCAAAATGTATGTAACAGGCATAAGGAGGCGTGGCAGACCCCATAAAGTATATATATTCTTGCTCAGGATCACTAGCCGAGTCGATTGAGACATGTCCGTCTGTCTGTCCGTCTGTCCGTCTGTTTGTTTGAGACAACAGATCTCAGCTATTAAAAAAGCTAGAGACACCAAATTTGGTATGAAGGTTCCTATATATCCGGGGCAGGTGAAGTTTATGTCAAATGTTTGATGCCACGCCCACCGCCCCCGCAAATCGGTAATTTGCGATTATTAAGCAAAGTATTGAACTTATAAACTTCTGCTTTGGTATGTATAAAGCTGAATGCAATATGAACATGTCCTCCAAATTACAATCCGATCGGACCAATAACACAGGAGTTATTCAAGTCAACGTTTTCAGTACAAATGTTCGGTACGAGCAGCAGCTTGCGCGCTGCTTTGAGCAGTTGACGCCGACGTCAACGTTGCGTCGTGTCGCTTTACTCTTTACGCGCGTCGCTGTGTGAGTGCGAGCGAGTAAGTTATATGTAGTAGAAGAATTTGTGCAGAATTTTTGTTCGAAATTATGAGTGTGGTTACACGTTTGTAACTGATTACAAAAATTGGGAGAAGGGTATCTTACTGTCGGGCGCCCGACTGTAGCCTTACCCACTTGTTTTTATATGGACGATATGCTATCTGGAGCTGATTCGTTGGCCCAACTGCTCCAGATAAAGAAGGAAGTAACAGACTTATTGCAATTAGGGCGATTTGAACTTCACAAATGGCGGTCAAATGCCCAGTGGAACGAGAGCAATACTGCTACAGAACCATTAGAACTTCACACCACAGAGACGGCAAAGACTCTTGAAATTGACAATTTTCAGTTTTCATATACTGCAAATGAATCCATCTTGATAACTAAGCGTGTGGTCTTGTCAGAGTTAGCGCAATTGTTCGACCCACTTGGGTTTCTGAGTCCGCTCCTAATTCTAGGAAAAATCTTTATGCAGGAGTTGTGGCTACTTAAGCCGACTATTGCCGACTAGTTTTGCAACTCAATGGAAAAAGTATAGAAAGGAATTAGAAATTGTTCATAAGTGTTCATTGCCTCGAGCGGTAGTACCGGTAGAGACTGCAGTTGATAAAGTAGAGTTAATTGGATTTTCTGATGCTTCTTGTCGAGCTTTTGGAGCTGCAGTTTATGTTCGATGCATAGATATGCAGGGCGTCATATCAGTACATTTGTTGACAGCAAAATCCAAAGTAGCACCAGTTCGTGTAGTATCGCTACCTCGCTTAGAGCTAGAAGGTGCCCGACTTTTGACTCAACTTGTGGATAAAATTAAAAATTGCGCGCCTAAATCAATTGATAGAGTTTGTTATTTCACCGATTCTACTATTGTTCTTAATTGGATTGGGTCTCATGCTAGTCGTTGGAATACATACATTCGTTGCTAATAGAGTCTCAATAATTCAAGAATTATCTAGAGTACAAGAATGGTATAAAATTGAATCAAAACAAAATCCCGCAGACATTGTTTCTCGTGGTCTGTACACGTTGGAATTAATGGACTCGTCGTTGTGGTGGCGAGGTCCAGAGTTTTTACAACATTCCGAAGATAGTTGGCCATTAATAGAATGGCAAGTCCCTAAGGAACTTCCAGAACAGCGCAGTACTCAATTTAGCTTATTAGCAAATGTTCGACTCATGCCCTCAGATTTAATATCTGGCTGCAAATATTCAAGGGATTTTTTAAAATTAAATAGGGTCTTTGCATATGTTTTTCGTTGGCGACAGCGTATCAGTAAAAATAATTCAATTCGATCAGAAACGCTTACAGCAACGGAATTAAAAGGAGGCTTAATTTATATTGTTGCCAATTTACAGGCTTTAAACTTTCACAATGAGATGAACAAGTTATTAGAGAAAAAGCCAATCAAATCAGCCAAAATACAAGGGCTTAACCCGTTTATAATTAATTGGAAGGGTATAGAAATAATTCGTGTTGGTGGTAGACTAGCTCGTGCAAATATAGCATATAATGTGAGGCATCCCATACTTTTGCCAGGTAACCACATTGCTGTAAAAGCATTATTTGAGTACACACATCGAATCAATCTGCATGCCGGAGCGCACGCTTTATGTGCTTTTGTGCGACAACGATTCTGGGTCTCGGAGTACGGTGAGGAGTTGTATTATTTGTTTTCGACATCGACCAGTATTACATAAGCAATTAATGGGCTCTCTACCAGCAGGCCGAGTGCAAATAGGAGTGCACCCCTTTGAAAGAGCAGGCGTAGACTACGCTGGACCATTGTGGATGCATTTTAACCAAAGAGGAAAACGTCCAGTGAAAGTGTATTTATGCGTCTTCGCGTGCTTTCTGACCAAGGCGTGCCATCTAGAGCTGGTGTCAGATCTTAGCACAAACGCTTTTATCGCTGCGCTTAAGCGATTTTTTGCACGCCGCGGGATAACGAAAGAGCTGTTCTGCGACAACGCCACAAATTTCGTTGGTGCATCACGGGAGCTCAAGGAAATAGCCGATCGCTTGTGGAACGACAACAGCAGACACAACGTATTGGATCACTGCAGTCAGCTCGGCGTCAAATTTCACTTCATACCGCCAAGATCGCCCCATTTCGGGGGCTTATGGGAAAGTGCGGTGAAGGTAGCAAAACAGCTACTGAGCAGAAGCGTCAATGGAACAACGTTAAACTATGAAGAGCTTGCTACAGTCATAGCTCAAGCAGAAGCAGTTGTGAACTCTCGACCCTTGTGTGCCTTGTTGTCCGATCCAAACGATTTTGAATCATTGACCCCAGGTCATTTTTTAATTGGTCGACCTCTCAACACTCTACCGGAGCCATTCGACGACAGCATTTTTAAGATGAGTGCCACAAATCGATGGAAACGAATCGTTGCAGTCCAGCACGCATTTTGGAAGCGGTGGTCGCTGGAATATTTAACAACGCTACAAGAGAAGGCCAAGTGGAAGACCCCATACAAAAACCTGAAGGAAGGTGCTTTAGTTTTAATAGCAGAAGATAATATTCCACCAGGTCAATGGGCTTTAGGCCGTGTAGAAAAAATACATCCTGGTGCTGATGGAGCTGTTCGAGTGGTGACTGTGAGATGCAAATCAGGTCACTTTAAGCGCAACGTTCACAAGATCTGCCCGCTGCCCTTAGACGAAGACGAGGAAGACTTGTTGGAAGGAGCTTCCAAGGCCGGGAGTATGTTTGCGCCGAAATAGGGCAAAAGCGTATTTGAAATTAATTTTTGTTTTGTTAAAATTGCCTGAATGAATTGAATTGAATTACCTGTTAAAATGTAAATAATATGGATAAAAGCTAAATGCTATATATGAATTATGTATGTATCAAAGCTGAATGCTATAATTAAATTGTACGATACGATATGTAAGATAAACATCGATATGTAAGATAAAAAATCGAATGGTCCTCGACCAAAAAAGATATAGATTTGAAACCGAAGTTGCTTGTACCAGACGTGTTAAGTTTTTGCGTAATCTCGAGAATATTCCGAGCGGGAAAAGGACTGGCGGAAACAATACCCTTCTCCCAATTTTTAAAATCCGTTACAAACCTGTAACAACACTCATAATTTCAAACAGAAATTCTGCACAAATACTTCTTCTACATATAGCTTACTCGCTCGCACTCACACAGCGACGCGCGTAAAGAGTAAAACGATACGATGCAACGTCGACGTCGGCGTCAACTGCACAAAGCAGCGCGCAGGCTGCTTTTCGTACCGAACATTTGTACTGAAAACGTTGACTTGAATAACTTCTGGGTTATTGGTCCGATCGGATTGTAATTTGGAGGATATATTTATATTGCATTCAGCTTTATACATACCAAAGCAGAAGTTCTAAGTCCAATACTTTGCTTAATAATCGTAAATTACCGATTTGCGGGGGCGGTGGGATACATAAGAACCCTCATACCAAATTTGGTGTCCCTAGCTTTTTTAATAGCTAAGATCTGTTGTCTCAAACAAATAGACAAATTAGACAGACAGACGGACATGGCCAATATTTGTTGGGCTCACCTTTTTTAAACATATACTGATAATTCTGTGAGTTTACTATGGAATTGCACGCCGGGCCCATGCTTATGCTAATTATCTTTAGTTAGTTGGGGTTGAAAAAATTTTTAATTATACTATTTAATATAAGTATTTATTTTTCTCTTGTAGAAGTTTCACAAAATTGAATTATTTAAACAATTGCTTATTTAATATTTGTAAATTTGTAACATATTTATATCGAAATATAAATATAATATAATATAGAATAGTAATTGAATATTGAAATAAATATAATACATATTTAGTAATTTTTTAAAATATAATTATTGGCAACGCCATGTTATTAAATTATAGAAATGTACTAAGTCTTGTAGTTTGTAAAAAAATGTGGTACCCTTAAAAAAGGTCCACTTACATGCATATTAACAGCTCTTAATATATGTTATTCATTGATTTTCCTGTATATCCTAGGCAGTAAACGTCGTTTTCAAATTTCGGGTACCACGCCCACCGCCCCCGTAAATCAGTAATTTGTGATTATTAAGCAAAGTATTAAACTCATAATGTTCTGCTTCTGTATACTTAAAGCTGAATACAATATGAACATACACAGTACAAATGTTCGGTACGAGCAGCAGCCGGCGCGCTGCTTTGAGCAGTTGACGCCGACGTCGACGTCGCGTCGTGTCGCTTTACTGTTTACGCGCGTGTATGTGGGTGTGTGAGCGAGTAAGTATTAAAATAAGTTTGGAAGAAGTCACTGTCAGAAGTCATGAGTGTGTTTACATGTTTGGTACGGATGTAAAAGGGTAACTGTCTGTCGAGCGCGCCCGTCTGTAGCCTAGCGCACTTGTTTAAAAATAAATATAAATTTATATATGTTTTATGGTATATAAACGTAAACTGAAAATCCATGGTCTCTTACAGTCACCGCGTGACTGTAGCCTTTCCGACTAGTTAATTATAGAATAAAATAGTCTTTCATTCAATTTTCATAATTATTATTTGCAAAGGAAAATATTTTAAATGATATTCAAAAAATTTAATAATTGAGAAACATTTAATTTATTGAATTAATTTTATTTATTTATTTATTTACAAATCGTTTTAATGATGTATGAAAGTTTCTGCCTCAATGGCATGATTGCTTTGCATTCAAATTTACCTCGCATAAAGCGAAGCCCAGCAATGCACAAGCAAAACAACATGCATACATACATGTTTCTATCGTGCGTCTCACAGTACATTAAAACTGAGGGAATTGCGTGAGCGAGATCACAACAAAATTTCCTATTCTGCGTCTCTCAAAAAAATCCCGCGAAAGCTCGTCTGATTGCTAAACGAGTGGGTCCCAACGTTGCCCACTTACTTCTCGGTGGTTCGGAGACATGTTCGGCCTCATGCAATCTCTGTATATTTAATACTCTTTGCTTAGGCGCGCTCAAGAAATTAAAAAAGAAAAGAAAAAACACAGAGAGAGTGATAGTGGTGAGCCACTAACAACGTCGCTTACCCAAAAGAAGAGGATGAAAATAATGCACCAGAAATGCAGAACCAATGTACAACAAATATAAAATTAGCAAACAAATATATGTTTGACTTATTTATCAGGCATGCACACGCGTCGTGAGTGAGCTGTTAATACAGTTATGTTGTAAATAAAAAACACACCGTTTGAATTTATTAAAGCTCAACAAAATTCGAAGCGCTCAAAAAAAAAAACACGTCCGTGGTTGGGGAGTGATTTTGGAATTTTTATCGAAATGGTCACGAAGAAGGAGTGCTGTGTACGACGTCATGCAAAACCAAGAGTTGTTGGCCTGTTTTTTACTGGTTCTGGTCTTTTATGCGAATTGGTTCACGCACACGACTCAAAACTTTTAAACTATATTCCTTATCTACCGTTTTGCCGGACGGAAGGAATTCATAGTGCATCACACCACAAAAATCGATGAAAAATGTCAGCATGACCTTGATTTTTGAGCGACTTGACGTGATTTTTTCGGTCTTGCCTCACCTTCAGGGTCGTAGGCATACGTCACCACATCAAATCTCCTATAATCATGCATTTAAGCTTGCCATGTTAGTCAGAAAGCATGGTTTCACACACATCAACTCGACGACTTTTTTCCATGAAATTGAGTGTTTTTGGAACAAGATTTGACCATTCGTAGTCTTACAGATCCTTCTAATATTTCAAACATATCTACGTGTTGACATTGATGGTCGTTCCGAGCGCTCCAAGTCATCAACACATTTCCGACCCTCTTTAAAGTCTTTATACCACTTATACACGTTCTTCTGAGATGGTTGAGTTCCCAAAGGTCCTGTAGCATCCTCTCAACGTTTCAGAAAAACGAAATTTCGTTCCGCAAACAAAATTTGATCGCACTTCTTTGCTTTATTAAATCAGACAATATACAAATCGCCGAAGCACTTTTAGTCGTTTAGTAAACACAAGCGTAATTTAAATACTATTGATGACATTGACATAAAATTTGGCGTAAATTTCAATAACAGTGCTACCAACATAAAAAAAAGAAAGAACCCGAAATATTAAATGCGCAAAGCTCTAATTAAAAATTCACCTTACATATTGTATATTTAGTATATAGTATATTTGCTCCTTTAATATGTATTTGAGCTTGCCAGTCTGTTATTGACTAGCACCCTATAAACGACCACACATGTCATTGCTTATACTTTTTGGTATATTTTTGATATCTGCGATGATTTATCTCAGCTTTATCGGAGTGGTCACCCTATACATTCTCGAGGGTATCCATTCTCTTCAAAATTATTATTATAACTTATTACATGCAAACAATTAATTAATTATAAGGTGCAAATCTTCTTGAAAATCGACAGCAATTTTAATTATGAGGACACCATATTCTGATAATAATAATAATATGATTTAATACTATGATAATTGTTAAATTTATATGTTCAACTCAAAAAAAGGTAAATGTCTAGATAACGGGCTCATTGTTAATCGCGACGTAAAAAATTCGGGATTTGACCTATAAAATGTAAAAAATTCACCTGAATCCAAATCCGGTTACGCTGAAGTGCTAAGTTAAGTAATTAAAAAGTTATAAACAAAAAACAATAAAATATTGCGCTCAACAACACTGCTTACTAATACAACTACACTATGCACATGAAATTCATGTGCGTGTGCTTGCAAACATATGTTAAGCAAATTTGGCGCAAAAAAAACATGCAAACAAACAAAATTTAAAAAAAAAAAAATATCGCCGTGAGGCAAAAATTTTTGAAAAAAAATCGCGCGATTTTTTTTCAAAATTTTTTTGCCTCACGGCGATATTTTTTTCTTTTTTAAAATTTTTTTTTGTCTGCAGTCCATTGTTTTATTGTATCCTTCTGATTATAAATTTTATTGTTTGAATTGCGCGGACAAAAAGTGTTGGTTACAAGAGAAAAAGTGTAGTTTAATACATTTTTCTCACTTCCTTACTTGTGTGTGTAAGCACAGACACATCAAATTCGTGCGAAAAGTGCCGAATTTATCGATAAACAGTGTTGTTTAATGCAGTTTTGTGCATTTTCTTTTGTTAATATCTTTTAAACCACTTAATTTAGCACTTCAGCGTAACCGGATTTGGATTCAGGTGATTTTTTTACATATAAAAGTGAAAATCAAAAAATTCTTGCATCGCGATTAACAATGAGCCCGTTATCTAGACATTTACCCAAAAAAATGAAGCAATATTAGTTATACATTAAATATATGTTAAAAAAAAAAAAATTAAATATCAGGTGATACAAGAAAAAAAGAGACCGTAAAATACTTTTGTAACTGTAAAATATTTAGTGTAGAATAACTGTTACATACAAATATTGTTTTCATGCTACCACACTGTCAGTTCTGAATTTTTTTTACGGATAGCACATTGCTCTTTTAATACCAAATAAATATTCTTATTTCTATGAATATTTAAAATAACTCATTTTAGTTTTCGGAAATTCATATGCTCATTCATCACTTATTAAGTTATTGGATTAAAAAAGATGTGAACCGCTTAAAAGTAAAATAAATATTAAAAATGGCCATACATATATACATATGCATAAAAACTGGTATTGAGATTGTGTGCATGTAGAGTCTATAATTGTAAATTTATTAGCAGTTTTAGCGCAATAAATAAAATAATGCGTATAGTTAAGTGAAACAACTAATTGTATATGATTAACAACTCAGCCGTTTGTATTTTATAATTGTGAAATAAAGTCACCATTCATTAAACCAGTAGTGTGTGTGAAATGTGTGTATACAGAAAATCGACACATTCGATGTTTTCGTAGTTCAGTTTGTTTTCTTGGTGTAGAAGAATAGAAGCGGATAAAGAGGAAACGCGACAGAGTGTGAGAGAGAGAGAGAGTGATTTTGTGGAAGTGAACGAAGGAGAGAAGAAGAGTATACGCTCTCTCGGTTTTAATGTGAACTAAGAATGTAATTTGTCCTGTCAAAACAAGCCATATAAGTCCTGCATTGAACTTAGATTGGTCCGTGAAAGATATTCTTAATTATAAAACACACTGTGTATATGTGGGATCCGGACCACTGAAGTGAAATAATAGTATAATCTATCAATTGAATATGTGGATATGTATGTGCATATGCATTTTGTCCTTTAGCAGCAAATGAGTGTTGGTGTATACGATGGCTTTTACGTTGAGTGTTATTAGACGGACAAATATACATATGTACATATGTATGGAAGTAATATAACTGTCCGTACATTCATAAAAATCGCCATTAGTTTCAATTGCTGAACGAAGAGTCAAACGATACAAATAAACATTTGTTAGTATATGTCCTATTTATCTCAGTTCCTGCAATTGAATCAAAAACACCGCTTACTCAGAATACTTGGCTATAAGGAAGTGCATAATGTTGTAATACATTTTTACATCTTATAACTAAACCGCACCTGATTTAGAATTAATTTCTTGTTTTGTTATTCTACAGAAACAATAATTGAAGGCATGTTGCTGGCCGAAGTACGATTAATTCAGTCTAGACCAAACAAAAGCAACAAATGGTTCGATTGGCAAGGCTTGGACTATATTGAGCATCCGAAAAGAGAAAGAAACCATTTTTATAGCAATCGCAAACAGTCGAGTGCCAATTCGGAAACAGTCTACTATTGGGTTTGGTCAAGTCAAGAGAAGTTGCAACCAGGCAAAATAAAAGTGAGAGAAACGACAAGCATATGTTTACGTGAAGGTGGTCCAACAGAATGTTTGATTTGATTCTTGCTCTTAAGTCCACTGGCAAAACTCAAGTTATGTTGACTCACACAGAAAAATTTGCAAAAACTACAGCCGCCACATTGTCGTCTTCGTCGACATCGTGTTGTAGAAAGTGCCCTGAATCTGTACCTAGTGGTAAAAGATTGGTAACAAATTCTAGTGGTCTTAAATGGAATGGACATAAGCAGGAGCAGCAAAAGCCCATTAATGTGCTCAGTCCAAATCAAGGTACATTAGCATTTTTAGGTCCGAAGATGCATCGAAAGTTCAAGAGTAAAAGCAAGACCAAGATAGTAACATTAAGTTCAGGATCTGTATCCGTCGTTGGCGCATCAGATTATTCCTCGTCTGATCTTGAACATTTAAAGCATTTCGGAACATACCAAACGGAGAACTCGAAACAATCAAAGACGACTCATCAACAAATGATCCATTCAACGACCTCTTCATCAACAGCAATATCTAGGGTAATGATGTCCTCGAAAAACTACGAGAATATGGCAAAGAGTAATACAATCGTAGGCGGAAGGGCAACAAAAAAAATTAGTAATTCAAGTCTATGTAGGATGTTACTTCCGCTGCCCACATTAGGCACAACATCCTTTGTCACTCTATTGACGATTATCTGTATTGAAACTGTGCTGCTTTCTAATATGTCAAGCTGTGCTAAAACATTTTATATGCATTGGAATACTTCAAATAGCATGTGAGTTTTCGAAATATTAAGTAAATATATTTATTAATGTATATTTATCTATGTAAGACTATATTTTAGTAACTTTTTGCTTTTATTACTTTTAACTCTTTGTTTTAAACCTTTTAAGTTATCACCCTGCAAAGTTAAAATTTGTTTCTCAGAAGTTTGCAATGCACTAATCTAGACATTTTTCATCGATTATATGATCATAAGCAGATGGGGAAATAACAGTACATTCTATTCTAATTCTCTGAAATTTAGCTTTACATCAAAAAAGGCCTCCGAGTTAACCAGACTTTAGACCTTAGAAATTTTCTCCGGAGCAAACAACCTTCAATGCTCTATATTAACAAGCTAATGACCCTAGGCAAATATAAGGTTAAGGTTAGCTTGTACCGAAACTTGCGTAATATAATCTTGAAAAAGTGATGTATACAATTCTCCTAAAGACAAAGCTACAAACAAGTCATATCAATCCTTGATCTGAAAAGTTATTGAGCATTCTCTCAGTCTTAAAACTTTTTTATTATTACTGCAGGCCTAAAATTAGTCGAAACTAGACGAATCGTCAAATAACTTATCGGAAGACGTTCGTTATTCTTCAAAATATCATACTCAGTCTTAATACATCGTGCATGAAAACATACAAACATTTAAATAATGACATAGGCTTTTATCAAAATTTGCATATGTATAAAACGTTTTCCGAGTCGAAAATAACTTTATTTCTTGCTTGATAATTTTTAATTGTCAAAAAATATAAAACATTAATTTTACATTGTTTTTTGTTTTGTATTTCAGTTTTAGGATTGATAACACTGATCACATAATTGACGTAAATAAAGGCAATTTAGCTTTTGAATTTGATCAGGTACACATTATTTGTCCAGTTTATGAGCCTGGTGCATTCGACAATGAAACAGAGAAGTACATAATTTACAATGTGTCTAAGGTAGAATATGAAACATGTCGCATAACAAACGCAGATCCGCGAGTAATAGCTATATGTGATAAGCCTCAGAAATTAATGTTTTTTACGATAACTTTCCGGCCATTTACACCACAACCAGGTGGATTAGAATTTTTGCCTGGCAACGACTACTATTTTATTTGTGAGTAAATCTCCCCAATTATTTTATTATTAAGAAGAATTAATTAACGAGTATATCTTTGTAGCAACTTCATCGAAAGACGACTTGTACCGTCGCATAGGTGGTCGCTGTTCTACAAACAATATGAAAGTTGTGTTCAAGGTGTGTTGTGCGCCTGAAGAAAAAAATAGAACAACGGTGGAAAGTACACTCGGAGCCAGTGGGTCAGACGAAAATAGCTCAGGCTCATCTGGCAATAGAATGGAGAATGCTGGCGTCGATTTCGATTTAAATTCAAACGTAAATACGAACGTGCATGGACATGGCCATAACTCACTGAATACTATTGGAATAAGTGGTGTAAACACTGGCTTTATACCAGCTGGATCTGGTGGAGCATCACCTGGTAATAAAGCTGGACAGCCGATCAACGGAATGGGCACTTCGATCAATACAAACATTGATCAATTCAGCCGCATTCCCTTACAGCCGAATATAGTTGGTAATAATATCGGAGCCGTTGGAAGTGGTCTTGGTAGTGGAAATGTCCCTAGTAGTGGGGGTATTATCTTGTCACCTGGTCATGGCAGTATTAATATGCTGCCTCCTGGTCGTGGCAGTGTCGGCATCCACACATCTTATCCTGGACATCATCACGTCCAAACGGGAATACGTATTAACAATGTGCCAACGCAACAAAATAATCAACACCCGCATTATAAAGGCAATGGTAATGCCAACAATAATAACAACGGTAAGGATATGTTAAGAAATCAATCAGAAGATAGTCAGTTCTATTTACAAAAAGTTGGAAAAGACAACGGCAATGCTATTCTAACCAACATTGGTCGGTACCTGCCACCAGTGGTTGATACGAACCACAGCAATATTGTACAGAGCACCATAAACTGGCTTTTACCGGCATGGGGTAGTGGTTTTGGCGCGGATCTAAACATTTCATCGAGCTTATCTAGCTATAACACTATTGTCAAGAATAACATAACATCAAACAGTCGAAACAGTATAAACAATTACACACCAACATCGTCCCACAGTCCGCCAGATCATGGTAATGATAAAAAGAAAAGTAAGTAGCATTCCCAGAACTTGACACTTTCGATTTGCAAACCAAAACCAATTGCTATTTTACCCGCCACAAAATAAATCCGATTCAATTGCACTTTCATGACCAGATACACAGATCTGTTTGTTATAGTCTATTTCACAAGCAAGCATAATTCTAATTTAACTTAGTCTAAAAGTTTCTGTTTATGATCAAGGTCGTAGCTTAACAGAATAAAAAATCAGAGCTGTGCCCAACCCGACCAATGTCAAACCAACTTCCTATGAATGTTAAAATAATAAAGGTTAATGTTTTCTGAATGATGGTAGATATGTAATACATCGAAAAACGTACTATCCTATTTACTATTTTAATTACAGATGAACATCAAAATTATGGCAAACATCCTAATGAGGTGGTTAAAAACGAAGAGCTGACTTATAACAGTGGTTCAGGCCAAGAGGCAAGAAGTCACTTTAAAGCCTACATATGGATATTGTTCTGGTTGGGGACTTGGCTTCCTGGGAGAATTGAACCGCATGTCTGGATAGCATTTGGATTTATGAAAACCATTCATAGCGCACTTATTATATGTGCTATGGGCACGAGCCACCATCGTAGTCTGGAGGCACATGCTCCTTAAAAATATATAATATTGACAACTGCCTTATTAGCTGCAGAAGAATTTTGAGGGCCATTAAATTGCATCAGTGGGGAACTACGTCTAGATAATAATTTTGAATATGACGACAAGAATGATTATATATGAATTTTTTAGTAAATCGATTTGTCGATTAAGAAGATGAAGTAATTGATGGTATAGGAAAGGAGAAAGGTGAAATAGAATAAATAAGTAAACAAACAATTTCAAACAAATTAAAACCTAGTTTATAGATTATAGTTTTAATTTAACTTAACTTCTTAAGTCAAAAAACAAGTCAGAGGAATATGCATGTTAAGGAGACAGAAAGCGATAAGAATCATTTTTATTTTAAGGCTTGACGCTATGTTTCAGTCCCATTTCAGCAAGACATGGTAGAGTCCTTTAAACCGTTGATGAGTAAATTGCATTTATAACTTTCGATATCTTAATAACAAAAAACAGTTATATACTCTCTAAGTTTATAACAATACACAGACCATTTAGCTTACAAATAATCTAAACAAACTTTGTTTTTGGTAGAAAATTCGCTTTTGTAAAAAGTTTTGTTTTCGATTCGCAAATCGTTCCTAACAAAAAGAGCTTGAACAAGGCATTGCTTTATTGCAATATTTACTAAACCTTTATTTGTACCCGAATAAATATGTATAGTTGCCTAAGATCAGTATGAGGTTTGCTTAACAGCAGACTAAACCGTAGTTCAGGCAAACCAAAGATAATTCTTAAAAATACAAATTTTAATTTATTTTTGGATTTTTTTAAATTCAGTCTACTACTTTACCGAACTTTAGTTGATTACAGAATGAATCAAAATATAATTCGAACGGTACTATCTTTTTAGAGTAAACGTTTAGAAATCCCTCTTTGTTAACACAAGTATTTATTATACTCCTGTACAACTGCCTTGTACGACGACATTTTGACTGAAAATTAATATATTTATTAGATTACGTATATATGGAACATGTGTAGAAAATTATTGACTAAGTGACTAAAAGGCAGCAACGATAATGTAAACGTAAACATATAAACTCATTAAACGTGTATGTATGTTTCGTATGCAATTAAATTTAATTGAATATAGACATTTACATTTATACTTATGATAATAATTACAATATTAGTAGTAAGTATTTCGAATATGGGAAAGGTGAAATTCAAAGAACTCAACTGTAAGTTTTACGTTCTTTTTGAAAATGATTTTGTTTTTGTTTTGTTATATTTTTATTTTTCATTTTGTAAATGAATCAAACGTTATATATAGAAAACTTTTTCTAATATAAAATGAAAAAATTATACAAAAATACATATAGAGTAAGCTTATTACGAGGGAAATAACTAAAAAATTAGGTGAAACGTTACATGTATTGTATATTTCATATAACAAAGAGTAAAATATTTATTGCTGCATTTAGTACATTCAATCCATTTGAAAAAAAAGAACAAATTTGTATTTACAATACCATATAAGTGACATTTCATATATATATTCATATATTTATGTATAAAAAATTTTCGCACTTAAGCTTCGATGATCAAAACATAACTAAAACACAATAGACCATGCATTTTTTTAAATTCATGGCCTAAGAATACATTTTAAATTCTGATGACATTGAAATGATTGTGGAATCTATATAACTGTGCATTATGTGGAAAAAGAAAGTTTATAAAATTTCTTAAGTATTATTTTAATTTTATGTGAACACACCTTTGACACACATCCGTAACAATAATTTATTTACACTTCTAAAGATTAGATCATTGAAGAGACTATGCAAAATGTTTTGAATCTTAAGCAATAGCAAAGGCCCCCAGATCTTTCAAAAAATTAACCTAAATAAGGACTAAACCGAATTTATATCATCCAAAAGCCTAACTCTTTCAAAATAGTATTTTGAAAATAATTTATATTATCATGGTTCACAGACTAGACACAATAGGGTCTTTACAGATGGATTATATATTTAAACACCATACAATACAATACAATACCATACAATACAATACATTACAATACAATACAATACAAAACAATACAATACAATACAATACAATACAATAGAATACAATACATTACAATACAATACAATACAATAAATACAATTCAATTTAATTCAATACACAAACCAATATTTTACAATACAAACAAATAATACATAAATATATACATAATTATACTTATTTAAGTTCTTCATAAACTAGAATGAAAAATCAATCCTGAAAAGGTGCACACCATTCGTTTGGACTTTTTATTAATTTTATGCCCGAACATTTGAACATGCATTTTCTATAATAATTTTTATTTTCAGTAAGAATTGGTTCTCTACTCCATAATATCATCTCGAATACCATAAACCCAAGATGCATCTCTTTCAATGTGTTGTATACCCTACACATGTGCCTATTTATTTAAAGTCGTATTTTCTACAATGCATACCACATAATCTTCATTAGGCCGCATTTTAAGAATAAGCCCGATGTGTCGTAATGTGTAAAAAAAAAAATGTAAATGAGATTCAAGTTTTTTACATGTTATGGGAACCGCCGATATGAATACCATGCATATTCAAACTTATTCTAAACTACACACATATTTTTACATATTTAGTGGAAAACACAAGTACACACAGACAGGCGATTATTGTTTAATGAGTCGAATTGATAGACATGTGTACGTACTTAGTTGAAGAAATACATATATGGAAGGATATAAATGTAGGCTGACAGAGAGTATTAAATTGTAGGTTTTAACTGTAGCACACCATATTTATACCAACTTGTAAAGTAAGCTATTGCATTCTAAGCTGACGAAACTACACATGTATGTATAATGGTAAAATAATATGGATAGAAAGACGTGTTGAAGACAAAATGTATTAATGCAAATAAAACAAATTTGAATCAACAAACAAACCTGTTTTTCGAAGTCTTTTACCATTATTGGGCAATTGCGAAAACGTTTTTGACATGCAGGAAAAGGAGTGTCTCACAAAATGAATCGAATATTTGGACCATAAATTACACCGCCCCACACGATCTTGGCATGTGGCATAGGTTGTTTAAGTTTTTGGATCCCTAAATTCAAATTGTATTCTGGAAGCACGCTGCATAATGATATATAATAACAAGTGGGTAAGGCTACAGTCGGGCGCCCGACAGTAAGATACCCTTCTCCCAATTTTCTAATCCGTTACAAACGTGTAACCACTTTCATAGTTTCAAACAGAGAATTCTGCTTAAATACTTCTACTACATATATCTTACTCGCTCGCACTCACACAGCGACGCGCGTAAAGAGTAAAGCGACACGACGCAACGTCGACGTCGGCGTCAACTGCTCAAAGCAGCGCGTCGGCTGCTGCCCGTACCGAACATTTCTACTGAAAACGTTGACTTGAATAACTTCAGTGTTATTGGTCCGATCGGATTGTAATTTGGAGAATATGTTTATATTGCATTTAGCTTTATACATACCGAAGCAGAACGTTATGGGCTTAATACTTTGCTTATTAATCGCAAATAACCGATTTGCGGGGGCGGTGGGCGTGGCATCAAACATTTGATATAAACTTGATCTGCCTATGGTTTAAAGGAACCTTCATGCCAAATTTGGTATCTCTAGCTTTTTTAATAGCTGAGCTTTGTTGTCTCATACAGACGGACAGACGGACGGACGGAAAGACGGACAGACAGACGGACATGTCTCAATCGACTCGGCTAGTGATCCTGAGCAAGAATATATATACTTTATGGGGTCTGCCACGCCTCCTTATGCCTGTTACATACATTTTGCACAAAGTTAGTATACCCTTTTTATACCCTTCGACCATTGAAAATGGTCAAAAAAGGGTATACTAACTTTGTGCAAAATGTATGTAACAGGCATAAGGAGGCGTGGCAGACCCCATAAAGTATATATATTCTTGCTCAGGATCACTAGCCGAGTCGATTGAGACATGTCCGTCTGTCCGTCTGTTTGTTTGAGACAACAGATCTCAGCTATTTAAAAAGCTAGAGACACCAAATTTGGTATGAAGGTTCCTATATATCCGGGGCAGGTGAAGTTTATGTCAAGTGTTTAATGCCACGCCCACCGCCCCCGCAAATCGGTAATTTACGATTATTAAGCAAAGTATTGAACTTATAAAGTTATGCTTCGGTATGTATAAAGCTGAATGCAATATGAACATGTCCTCCAAACTACAATCCGATCGGACCAATAACACAGAAGTTATTCAAGTCAACGTTTTCAGTACAAATGTTCGGTACGAGCAGCAGCCGGCGCGCAGTTGACGCCGACGTCGACGTTGCGTCGTGTCGCTTTACTCTTTATGCGCGTCGCTGTGTGAGTGCGAGCGAGAGGGCTATATGTAGTAGAAGAATTTGTGCAGAATTTTTGTTTGAAATTATGGGTATAGTTACACGCTTGTAACGGATTTTTAAAATTGGGAGAAGGGTATCTTACTGTCGGGCGCCCGACTGTAGCCTTACCTACTTGTTTGACCATTTTCAATGGTCGAAGGGTATAATAAAGACAACTGCCTAATAAGTTGCAGAAGAATTTTAAGGGCCATTAAATTGAATTTTTATTTTTTAAGCCCTTAGAGAATTTTTATGTTTTCTGAGGTTGAGTCGTATAGGATACATTTTGATACCAGAATCGGATTAAGAAGTTCAAAATACATGAGAAAACTTTATCGCATGACTATATCAGGATTCTATATTGTGTGGAAATGTGGAATGAAAATTCATATTACCATATAACCAGGAAAAAAATTGATCACAACAAGTTCGCCCGACAGTAAGATACCCTTCTCCCAATTTTTAACATCCGTACCAAACAGTTAAACAAATTCATGATTTCAGACATGTCTGTCATTCTGCACAACTTATTCAAATATATGTATATGGATAACTCGCTCTCATACATACAGACACGCACGTAAAGAGTAAAGCGACACGAAGCGACGTAGACGTTGACGCCAAATGCTCATAGCAGCGCGTCGGCTGCTGCTCGTACCGAACATTTGAACTGAAAACGTTGACTTTAATAACTTCTGTGTTATTGGTCCGATCGGATGTAATTTGGAGAATATGTTCATATTGCATTTAGCTTTATACATACCAAAGCAGAAAGTTATGGGTTTAATACTTTGCCAAATAACCGATTTGCGGGGGCGGTGGGCGTGGCATCAAACACTTGATATAAACTTGATCTGCCTATGATAGATAGGAACCTCCATACCAAATTTGGTGTCTAGCTTTTTTAATAGCTGAGATCTGTTGTCTCATACAGACGGACAGACAGACGGACATGTCTCAATCGATTCGGCTTGTGATCCTGTGCAAGAATATATATATTTTATGGGGTCTGCCACGCCTCCTTATGCCTGTTACATACATTTTGCACAAAGTTAGTATACCCTTTTTTGACCATTTTCAATGGTCGAAGGGTATAAAAACTGAGAGACTGTTTGGGTTGCAACAGACAGACGGACGGACAGACGGACATCGATTTTTCGACGCCTCTGTTGATGCTGATTCAGAATATATGTATATACTTTATAGGGTCGGAGATGTCTCCTAAGGTGCGTTGCAAACTTCTGGCTAAAATTAATATACCCTCTGCAAGGATACATTCTAATGACAACAGCACGCAGGCAATGCACAGATCAAGAAAAAACGTTCATTTTCATATTTTTTCCCGATCTGGCTGCAAATATTTAGAATGGGTTCATATTGTATTTATCTTTATAAATTCCAAAGAAAGAAAGGTGAAACTTGTATACCTAAACCTTTATCTTAGATTTTGCAAGTGCTTGGCTCCCAAATTTAGTGACAATATCTCTTATTATTGCACGCATATCAAGATAGTTTTTAAGGCACACCCAAAAAGCTCCTTAAGTCGGAAAAATAATTCCAGGGATAATTTAACCGTTTCTTCAATTTTTTTTGAGTGAGTTTAGTTGTAGCTTTTTAGTGAATGCAATAAAAGATACTTAGCTTTAAAGTTTACAGGCGGAAAGCGGGTATATCACAGTCGAGTACAATCGACTGTATTGACTTGTTTGTTACTTGTGGCAGAACTTTTAGTAATAGAGGCGCATCTATAACATAACCATTTCCGTTCATAAAATAAAATAACTATAAATAACCGACAAATTCTCATAACATATGTTTATATAATGAACACTGTCTGGATCTCCATCATATCTAAAAAGTATTAAAAAGAGTTACGATGAAACCATTATGATATGCCATATTGATTAAAAATCAGCGTCAACATTAAATTAGATTTCAGGAAACGTATTATTTCAATAATAAAAAAATGCAACTGAAGGTATACGTTAACTTGCAATGAACCAGTTCAATTTTTGAAATTGAGTGTTGCCACTTCCGCGCGATTTTAGGAAAATCGTTATGTTATTTCCTTCGCAACGTAGAGAACAACCCTTACTTCGTACGTTTAGTGCTTAAGAGTAATACAGTCCTCGTATAAAAGTCAAAGTAAGAATTGTATCAATTGAAGAAAAAGTGAACAACAATTGTATTACAAAACTTTTAGAAATGTTGAAGAAGTGCAATAAATTTTAAATAAGCTAAAAATGTCCTGTATGAATGATTCCAAAAATGATACGATGAGCTTTTGGGTATTGTATGAAAATGCATTTACAATCTAAGTTCCACTTGATTTATACAAGGTCACGTGTCCGTACAAGGCCGAGCAGCTGCTGCTCTGAGTGCCACATCTTGAAGTGCTTTCAACATGAAAAATATGGTGATGCTTATTATCAAATTAACTATTTTATAAATTTCGTAAGCGAATAACCGGAAGTGCAAAAAATCGCTAATTTGTTAAAAAATATATATATTGTATAAATAGCTTTTTCCCATTTTCTTTCTCAATGTATAGAAAGCTTCGTTAACTTGGTCAGTATTGTACAACATATGTACCATATGTAATTGTTCGCAAATAATTCTTATGTAAAATAATTAGTTTTATTAACTTTCGCTTATACGATGGAGACATATTTGTGTGATTGTAATACATATAATACACATGTTAACTTTGTTTGCAATACATACATATGTAAATATTTTACAGCCTTGATGATGGCAGGTTAATTTTGTCCTTATGTTTGCAACGAAAGATATCTTTAACTCTATAACGTATTATACATATGAATTTCAATTTAAATCGAAATATGCGTGACTGGACCATTATTACAAAAATATATTATTTCAGATATAACAACTAGAGACGGATACAGGTAGTGTCTTTTAAAGTTCTGACCGTCGAAATACCTGAGTTGTTGAACAATTTTTGAGTAACACGATTATCTATAAAGCAGCCTTATCTCTTATTAGTTAATCAACGATATTAAAAAACTTCGTTTTCAACATTTGCAACAATATTTTATTTTGCTCATATATAATATCGAAAAATTCAAATTCCTTGAATTTAAAAGTTTTACGAGGGTTTTGTTAAACATTAATGACGCCTTTCAGAACCACGTAATTTTTTTTTAAGCAACAAGTCGGAAAGGTTACAGTCAGGCGAAGACATGGATTATAAAGTATATTATAATATATTTTAAGGTATACCAGGAATCTTCATACCAAAGTTGGAGTCTCTGACTTTCTTAATATCTGAGAATCAGGCGCTCATACAGATAAAAAGACAGACGGACGGAAAAACAAGCCTAAATCAAATCGGCTAGTGAGCCTCAGCGAAAATGCTAAATATATTCTTTATCGGGTCCCAAAATGTCTCCATATGCCTGCAACGCACATTCCGATAGTAGATTCCAATCAAAAATATTGGAATGCAAACAACTAGTCGAACAAAGAGAAGGACTAATGCTATTTGAATGACGGTAATTTTTGATAGGAAGATTTTTGAATCTGGTATTTGATTTATTTGTCTGTGTCATTCTTTCCCTATTTAAATTCCTTGCGCGTAAAACTAGTCTCTCAGATTTAGATGTTTCTTTATTATACTTGATACACGCTGTTCTTATTGTTGCAGACTGTAAAAAAGTCGGAAAGATCCAAACCAGATCGAACCTATATGTTGCATAGCTGCCGTTATTTTTATACCCTTCGACCATTGAAATAGTCAAAAAAGGATATAATACCTTTGTACTGTATGTAACAGGCATAAGGAGGCGTGGCAGACCCCATAAAGTAGAATATATATATTCTTGCTCAGGATCACATCCGAGTCGATTAAACCATGTCCGTCTGTCTTTCTGTTTGTTAGAGACAACGGATCTCAGCTATTAAAAAAGCTAGAGACACAAAATTTGTCATCCTATATATCATAGGCGGATCAAGTTTATTTTAAAAGCTTGATGCTACGCCCAGCGCCCCCGCAAAGTGCGATTATTAAGCTAAGTATTAAATTCTTGACGTTCTGCTTCGGCTTATACTGACAGCTGAATGATATATGAACATATCCTCCATTACAAGTCGATCGGACCAATAACACAAAAGTTATTCAAGTCAGCTTGCAGCCTGCGCGCTGCTTTAAGCAGTGGACGTCGACGTCGCGTCGTTTCACTTTACTTTTTACGCGCGTGGCTGTGTGTGTGACAGCGAGTAAGCCATAAATATTAGAATAAGTTGTGCAGAATTCTCTGTCAGAAATCATGAGTGTGTTTACATGTTTGGTACGGATGTTACAAATTGGGAGAAGGGTATTTTACTGTCGGGCGCGCCCGACTGAAACCTTACCCACTGGTTTTTTTCTAATAACTGTTTAACAAAATAAGTTAAATGCTTTATTAATTAATGCTGTATTATCTTATTGCTTTAATTGTTAGCGTCCAAAAATAATAGTCATGTCATGGGACAGCATTGCTTCTAAGGACCTGCTTAGGTATATAGAAGTATACTTGGTTTTACTGTATATTTTAGCTTACAACTTTCATATTTAATTAATTATTATCTGCTCGTTAGCATTCCACAAAGTCATAACTTGTCTGCGACACATTTACTGGCATCTCCTGATGGATCACGCTACCTGTTAGAAAATGCCAACGGTCGGTGACAAAGAGTTTGAAATTGGAATAACACTTTCAAAACCGAAACAAAATAAGCTTGCTAACTATAGATTTTCTTGTGTAGATCTGTGCCAGTTCGATGAAAGTTATTCGAGGATTGCTGGATATGGTTCTAGCCCAGAAGACGACTGTTCTCATTCCATGTGGGTACGTCATGGCATATCAACCCGATCTAGGCAGGTCAGTTCTATGATAAGTTGTTTCTTTGCTTGCCAAAGAAGTTTACAGCAGTACATAGCCAGACGAAAGGTGAGTACATTTATGTAACATATCCACATACGTGTATGTAGGTATATTGAATAGTGTCCTATTCTTAGATTGAACGCGGTCTTCGGCTCTACGAGCAGCACAACCAAACGGCTGCAGTGCGCACTTGGCTTAGCGCGTTAAAGAGCACCTGCCGACGCGAAGACTGCTTTCAGTTACTGGGTTATTTATATCAGGCACATATGGATTGGGGAAAATTTCGCGATGCCATTGACTTTGCCCATCAGCAACTCGGTATATCCGAGGAGCTTGATTCCCCAAACATGCGTGCTGAGACCTATTTAAACCTAAGTCGCGCCCACGCCAGCCTGGGTGGTCTGGAGCGTGCTCTAGCCTATGCTCGCCATTCTCTTTACAACGAATCAGGAACGAAATGTCGGAGTGGGCTTGTGCATTTAACAGTAGCCCGGGTTTATCTGGAAATGGGAGGGTTTTCAAGAGCTCTAGAAGGATTACAGGGAGCACATAAAATAGCTACTGCCATTGGTGATCCTTCACTTGAGTTGCAGGTTTACGTGGCCCTTTCTGAACTTTTTGGTAGGCTACAAGACAATGACAAAAGCGCAACGTATGCATCCAAAGCGTACGACTTGTCACGCTCCTTACAGCTTGGCGATCTAAATTCGTGTCATCATCGAGCTGCTCTTTTGCGAATGGCAGCTTCATTACGAAAGCAAGGTGATCTTGGAGATGCTCACGACTATTGCATGGTATTTACTGAAAACTATTCAGGTTTTACACGAGCAATCAATAATTTTTCTTATCATAGGAGGCAACTCGACTCTCCCTAATTTCCGGAGATCAGGCAACGTATACGCGCAGCATTCGGGTGATGGGAGATATTTACCGTAAAAAGACGGATATTGATGTATGTATTAAGGGGAGATCATTAGCAAATATACACATATACACATTCGCATACGAACAAAAGCTGCATAACAAGTACAAATCAATAATCAAGGCAGGAGTTTACGAAAAGTTCTCGAATTTCGGGAAAAACATGATCGAATCGCATACGCGGGCCTTGGTTGGATGCAACAAAAAACCTTGGAATTGCCTTTAACTAGCGCGTTGTTTTCTATAATAAAATCCTATCCTAAAATCGATTTTTAGCATAATTTTAATTTTGGTTGTATAATTCTAGCTGGGCTTAAAGCAATACTTAATATACATACATATATCCTTTTATTAACTATATCTTCGGGAGAACACAAGTTCGACCATACACATAGTGCATATTGCTTAATAACATATAAAAATATATATATAATATAAATATCTTGTATATTTTTTGAAACAATAAGCCGAAATAGAAGGGCGTGATTTACTTTTTAAGATCCTGCAACTTACCCATTTGACTTAGCTTTTCTTTACCAGATTTCAAAAGAATTAATTTTCGAACAAAGCATAAATTTATCCTTCGGATAAGAGTTTCAAATATATATTAGTAGCTTGTTAGTAAAAGAATAAATTTACTTTTGTAAAAAAAAACGTAGACTAATATCATTTATCCTATACAAATAGCTTTTTACAATTATTTTATTTTAAATATAGAGGGCATTTCGTCAATATGAACAGGCAATGGGAACGTCAGCAACTCTTGGCGATCGTATGGCTCAAATGGAGGCCATGGATGGAGCAGCACGATGTCTTGAGACTCTACGCTTGCAGAACAAGATCTGCAATTGCCGTCCTTTAGAGTTCAATACACGTTTGTTGGAGGTTGCTAGCTCAATTGGAGCTAAGGTATAATATCTATTGTTAATGATGATGTTATATACGTAAGATTAGAAATTACTGTCATAGAGTTATTGCATTTCAGCTGCTTGTCCGCAAGATTCGAAGTCGACTAGCTCTTATTTACCGCGCTCTGGGTGACGAGGATCAGTGCAATACCCATCTTCGATTGGCGGATCAGACAGACGTTGCCCTGGGCCTCACTTGCGGCGCATGTGGCAACGTATTTGGATTGCAGCCTTCAAGTCTTGAAGCATTACCATGTGCGCATATACTTCATTCCAGGTAATATATCCCTGATTTATTACCTTTTGTTTTATAGGTCTAACAGTGTTTTCTTAACTGTAAAACTATGCTGAATTTTATTTTAAAAGATGCGCCAATGAAATTTTGCGACGTCGTGATAAAAATAATACTGTTCGATCGTGTCCTGCTTGCAACAAACTCCTGAGCTCCCGACTTCATCTCTGCGGAAGTGAAAGCGTTGTGGAGAACGAGAATTTCGACAGCAGCAGCATTACAACTGTAACACTTAACGCTAACGGGCTGGCGCTAGACGGTGATTTTTTGACGCCAAAAACTGAGTCAATGCTGCCCCTGCCTGTTGCTCTTCCTTTGGCTACACTTACCTCAAACGAAGACAGAATCTTCTGCAATGGTTTTAAAAACAAATCAATGCCCAGCATCGATAGCACGGCTATTTTATTGGCAGCTAATGAAACATCCAAGTCGCTTTACCGCAGCAATTTGTCCCTCGCCTCACTCAGCATGCGCGCATCCAGCCTGACGATCGACAGTGGGCGAAACGTAACGTCTTCTGTCTGAGCTGAAGTGAATCCAAGATCTAACATGGGATCCTGAAGAAGTATTTAATAGTTCGGGGTTTGTCCCTAATTTCATCTTAAAATAAGCTTACTGTCAATTTTGTTAAGACATCATCGAATGGCGCTACCACGTATCGATTCAGTTATGTTTAACGATAGGAATGTAGTGCGGAATATAGCTCCGAGAATCGATTGCACCACACTGCTATTACAGACCGTACGGCCAAGAAAAGAGACTTCTCCTAATGTTCATTGGCGATTGTTAAGTAATTCGTTCCAAGCTCCAAATCTTAAATGCTTACCACCTATCGCCAATTAAATGTGCCAACATTTGCGGTATACACATTAAAGTTAAAGATATTGATTAAGATGATACTCGTTAAACGCATAATTAAAAGTTCTTTATAATACATTCTATGATCAGAACTTCAAATAAAAGTTACAATCAAGCTCGAATTTTAATGAGCTTTGGCTCATCAATGATTGGGCTTATATAATATATGTTAAAATTAAAATTATTATATGTACTGTTAAGAATAAAGTAGATTGAACTGAATTTCGGTGCATCTTAAACATATATATATATATATATATAAATTGTATATATATATAAAAAAATCAATCCCTGATCAAATCAATTATATTTCCTGTAAAACACCTAGTTGTTAATAAATTCTGTTGGTCATCCTAATTGCATTTGCTGAAATTGTGGAACTAAAACAAGTATAAAATACAGTTACCATGGTGAATGATTAATAAATAGCACATGCGCGTTGGTGCCCAAAAGTAACTTGGTACAATTTGTGTCTGCACTTGTGTAAAAGTAATCAGAATTAATGTTGGGAGGGGTTAAAGTTTGAAGAGTGACAGAATCTATATACATTTCAGTTTTACTTCCTCGGTCAAAAACAGTGGCTATTATTTCCTGCTCATAATAACAAAGAGAAGTACAGAAATTTAACCAACACAGTGAGGAGAGAATCAGAGTAAGTCAAAAACTGAGGTAACTAAAAAGTTGCCATATCTTGAAAACTTGGTGACATTTTTGGGGTAATTACACTTGTTCACTTCTTACCTAACTTCATGATCAATTGACGTTAGATTGGTTTTGACGAAGAGAGATGTAGTAAGTGGACAAGTGTGGCTGCCCTTTGAACTTTGAACGGATAGTGCTCAAGAGTTCTAAATTAAAAAAAAATACCGATAGGTGGCAACTCTGTAAAGCAGTGATGGGGTGGTTAGTATGGTGGTGAGGTGGATTTAAGGGTGGAGGAAGCGCTTGCAGTAGTTCAGCTTGAGCTGGTATGTACATGTGACTGGGTGTTCATTTTGTTTCAGTTCAAATTGGGTATATTTTGTGTGAGGCCGAAACTTTGGGAAACGTGCGGGCCCACGGTCATATGGTCATATAACAGTGTGCGCCTGTATTTGCGTTTAATAGTTTGCTAAGACGAATATACGGCCTGTGGGCATTTTTTAAATAAGGAGTTTTAAGTTAGCCAAATTGTATAATACAGAAAATAAATGCTTGGTTTACGGCTCTAACTTTGTAGCTGTAACTACCAGTAAAATTCGAGAAACGCAGACGCAGGCAAAAAGTTAGACAATTATGCTGAGAAAACCTTAAGGTAAGGTAAAAATTAAATATGAGTATTGTGAAAATAATATTTAATGATGAAGAGCAACCCCCTAAACACACAAGCATATTAACATAGTATATATCAAAAAATTTCCTAAACTGGACAAGTTGCAACCAAAACAGAAAATAAATAAATTATTTTAGAACTTTGGACTTATGTTTATAAATGCGAGTTTGTGGCATTTATGTAAACAGATCTATGTATGTGAATATAAATATACAATTAATGTGTGTATAGGTGGTGTATATAAACTACTACTACACACTCCTATGCGTATAAGTATGTACATATATTTTTTAAACCAACCCTTAAGACTTGGCGACGATGGCAACGGACACGACAAAAACAAAATGTTCCGAATTGCGGTTGCTGACAACAAATAAGAAATGCACACATCCACGCATTCACATACACAAACATAGTGGAACAGTGAATATACTACTTTAATATACATACAAATGTAATATATAAACACACGTATTTAGGTTCATATGTAATATATACACACACGTATGTAGGTTCATATGTATGTAATATTTTTTGCATATCTTGCAGGGAGGATAGCTACGGCTATTGCGATTTGATATTTTTTTATTCTTTAGACCCAATTTAGTAGTTTAGTTATTGCAGAGTAAAACGGGTTCAATAGCAGGAAGAATTTGAAATTGATTACCTCAAATTTTTGAAGTTCGAAGGACAAATGTAGCAAAACTATTACTTAATCTTTACTGAATCTACGGACATTGCTATGGAAATAATATTTTTTATATCTACATATATGACATACAAATTGAACTAAAATATGATTTAGTTAATCTTTTTTGTTTTTATTTTTATTAAATATGTACATATTAAGTTAAGCTTAGTGTGTGTGTCTTAGCACCGCTAACTTCGCAAACATAATGCAGTGAATAAGTCGGTACCCGATGCTCGCTACTTTGAAGTGGCTTACTTATTGATAGGGCTTACACTTTAACTTATTAAATTAGAAGGCTATAAAAGCCACCCTATTAAAGGTCCCAATACATATTATGTATTCACATACGAAAATGATTCGTTACTCATCTTACTTCAGTTTACAGTCCAGCTAGTTGCTGATCTGGATTCTTGAATCTAGAATACGAAGAGTATTTCGGCGCTGAAAAGGTGGAATGGAATCAATAAACGATAACATCGTTCCACAAGCACCGTTCGGTCAGCAGCTGGTTGACGAAACAGGTGATATCATAGGACTTCAGAACAGGGCGCATGAGATTGAACCTATCTGCGAAAGCGACGAGACAGGAATTAGTTTCGTGGAACAAACAGATGTTCAGGATGGCGCGTCACCAGCTTCGTCATTTAATAGCACGTTGCAAACTCTGATTGCTACAAGGGATGACAGCCGGATTCACGACGACGAAGAGTCAGGCTCTGTGGTCATGGTAATTGACGGCATGGATCACGGAAACCAGTCTATTCAAACAACGTATCAGATAGTGCCTCAACATTTACAGTTACAGAGTGGCCGGAGTCTGCCGCTATCTCTGCTACCACTGCATCAAACACGGCATGAGCGCTTGACTGAAGACAGCCCGGGCGATTTCGTTGGCTCTGACATCAGCTTGGATAGTCTGACGGTAAGCACAGATTCTCAAATTGTGCCAGTGAAGCAGGAACAGAAGCTGCTTATATTGCGCACAGATGATGCTAGCGTTGGTTCCAGCCTTGACAATCGAACCGGAAGTGGCAACGGAAATAAAAACGAAAGAAATATCCGTAGACACACTAGTCCACATATTAATCTCAGCATGTCGAGTATCCACGTTAACTCCATAGATGAACTATCTTCCGACGGCGGTGTCGAAGAGGTTACGCTAAATCAACATCACCAGCAACTTTTGAGGGTACACAACCATCATCACCAGCAGCAATATAGCCATCGCCTTGTGAGTGCATCCCACTTGATCAATCATCAGCAGCAGCATCACCGGCAACAACAACAGCGAAGTATCCAGCTAGGGGTTAACCATCATAGAGACGAACTATCGGTTATAGTCCAAGCGGATGAGGAAGATATGGATGAGGAGGAAGAGGATGATGAACAAGAGCATGACCACGACCGAGACCAAAACCATGATCATCATGAAATTGGCGATCATGGAGCACATATGCTTAGTCCGACCTTGGAGCGCAGCACGTATCAGACGCTGACTTCGGTTAATAACCGAATATCTCCGGCGAGCTTCAGTCCAACATCGTATGCTACTTTAACTCCTATCCAACCACTTCCGCCTATATCGACAATGTCTGATAAATTTGCATACGCGGGGGACCACATCACCGGTAGCGTAAACGCGTCCGTTAATGGGGAAGGCGTTACGCCGACCGGCCGAATTATGGGCTGTGGAAATGTATCTAATCCAGTCGATGGATCCAGCAATGATTGTGGCTCTTTTAACAGCTTACCTACTATTCCTCATCCTGGGTCCCTTAGCAGCCTAAGTTTAAGCGGATTAGGCAGTGAAGTTCAGTCTCCTTATTCTTCCTACGACAAATTGCCTTCGATGATCTCAACTCCGCCGCACAACTACGCCAGCTCCCCGTCTCACGGTCTTTCTGGTATGGTTGGTTCATGTGAGTTGCACACTCATAGCCCCTCGGTTTCTTCACCCATACCAGGGCAGGTATCGCCCCATTCGCATTCACCTTCACTGCAAGTTAATATGAACATAAATATGCATAAGTCAGATGCAGTGGAGCAGGGAAAGGGTCATGGTCTTGCAAATAAACATGAACATGATCAACCGCATGGGCATATACATAAGCATACACTCGAACAAGGACAAGGACATCTACACGGCCATATACATGTACATGGACATGGACACAACCAGGAGAGTCAAGCCGAGCAGCAAGTACAAAAACAAGTCATAAGTCTTTCTCAGTCAAGAGCCATTGCTGATGGGGTTGTTGTAAGCGATTTCGAATCGTCTTACGGGAGACACCAGCATGATCATGAGCTTATTATGTCTCAATCGTCGTCGACCAATTCCTCGGGCGGACGTAGCTCCCAGCTATGCATGCAACACAGTCCAACACTAAGTCCACACTCAGCAGTTTCCGCTGGTTCAGTGATTTCAATGTCGTTACACTCGCCGCCGTCAATTGTCACCCTGCCGAACATAAACGGATCCGTAGCAAACATTTCGGTTGAACTTCCCGTTGTTGTCTCACTAACTCCGACACCGCCACCTGGCAATAACGGTTCAATTACTGTTAGCGTTGGTGACATTGTGCGCAACGAACAGGCGCAACAGCAACCCCTGCTTCAGGCTGACGTTAAAGATGAACTAACTAGAAATAGTCATAATGTCTGCAACACTACCCAGCAGCACCACCTCCACAATCATGCGAATGGATTTCTCGGTGAAGAGCAACAAACACAAACCAAGCTTGCTTCACAATCCCCTAAATCTGTTCCAGGAACGACATCCGCTACTAGCACAGGAACGGGAAATCGATCCAGTAGCAACGACATGGAGGAGATAAACACCAAAGAACTAGCGCAGCGTATTTCAGCAGAACTGAAGCGTTACAGTATTCCGCAGGCCATCTTTGCACAACGTGTGCTCTGTCGGTCGCAGGGCACCCTCTCGGATCTGCTAAGAAACCCAAAACCATGGTCGAAGCTTAAATCAGGACGCGAGACATTTCGCCGCATGTTTAAGTGGCTACAAGAGCCAGAGTTCCAACGCATGTCGGCTCTCCGTATGGCTGCCGCACAAATACCGCAGCGACCGGCAGGTCCAGTTGCCTCCGGAGTATCTGGTGCTGTTACAGGAACGTCATCGACGGCAAGTGCAGGTGTAAGCGGACTTTCGATTAGAACGACAACATCGCCGGCATCTGATATTGTTTTAATAGACTCTATTGCAGACGACTCACATGCCTCCAGCTTAGTTCCAAATGGTAATAAGACACCTTCCATTCAGATTCATAATTCTGTAGCTAATCGGTTTTCTTTATACGCAGATATCATGAGTACATCTACATCAGGCTTACCGAGGAACGATGGAGTCCTTGCGAGTGGAAGTTGTCGGCGCAAGGATGAGCCGCACATTGAACAAATGCCGCAGCCAAAAAAACCGCGTTTGGTCTTCACGGATTTGCAAAGACGAACTCTACAAGCAATTTTTAAGGTAAGCGATCCATCGGACTATGGGATCCAGCGGATTAATTGCTTTTTATCTTATTACATCCATCATTAGGAAACGAAGAGACCTTCAAAGGAGATGCAGGTTACCATTGCCCGCCAGTTGGGATTGGAGCCTACTACGGTGGGGAATTTCTTTATGAATGCGCGTCGGCGCTCTATGGATAAATGGCGCGACGATGACACAAAAAATTTGCAACACATAACCAGCCGGCAGCATTCCCATGGTATGATGCAGCAAGATGAGTCTGAAGAGATGGAGTTGGAGTTGGAGGAGGGCAACATTACAGAGCATGCTCAATACAGTGGACTGCACACGACTGCCATGTCACCCTTGGGCAACTTCGACGACGGAGCGGACATGGAATTGGCTTTGGAGCACCATAATTTCTTGGTCGACGATCATGAGGGTGCCGAGCACGACGACATGTTGTGACATAATGGCAATCTTAAGTCTCTCAAGCAGCAATCATTATCTCAGAAAAATATTCCATATACTCGCATCCAAACGCCAATCCGTACTCATAATTTCAACAGAATTTGTAGCCGAAGCCGTAACCGCACTCAACCACGCCACCATACAGCGAACAACAAGCGGTTCAATGTTGACGGCGATGCTTGCGATGGCATGTACTCTGATAGCTGCAGAAAAATTCAAAAGGGTAAGCCCGGAAACATGAGAAATTACGTAAGAACAAATTTCGTTGTCAAGCATGGGCAAGTTGACTGTGATCTGCGACTAAAGCAATTAAAATCGGAAATCGGAAATGAGGCAAATCGATTTCATCAAAGCCATGCCTTGGCACCGCTCGAATGGTCTCCGAATATTGCTTTCCAGCAGTCGGTCATATCCGACGAAGACTGTATTGAATATCTGAATGGACGAGCAGATGCAAGCAGTGATTTTCAGGACAGCTCTGATTCAATTAAGCTAACGTCCATCTATTTAGGTTCAAAGTATGTTCAAGATGTGAGCACAAAACTAATGGAATCCTGGGTTCACTAATTTTGGATTAATTTCCATTACACTGTTAAATTGGTTGGAGCGCTTAAGAATTTGAGTTTATATGCTTTCGATGTAACGATTTTTTGATGATTGCACAATGATATTCTGAAATTGTTTGGTAATTGTTGTATTCCGGTGGCAGAGGCAAAAATGTTCAAGCTATTAATTCTCCTGGTTGGGAAAAAAGTTGGTAAATTAATATTTTTGATAGTGGTAAACCAAAATTTATAATTGAAAACGCTTTGCACATCCACTGGTGTAAGTAAATTGTATAGCTCGCCAGATAAAAGTAACGATTTTTTTTCCTAAAAATCATCGCTCAGTGTTATAAATTTTTACATATTGCTTTTGAAAATACCAACAATTATACTGTAATTTTCTACCACCTACTCGATTTAAATTCGACAGAATTTGTTGATACAGTTTTTATTTCTGCATATTTCTGCAAGAATTACGATACACACAGAAGGAGACACCTCCTAGCCTAAAAAGTATTTTTTTATCTTAATAAGCAATAATAATAATAATGGAAACTAGTCTCTCAGTTCTCCAAATTATATCACAATCGGCAATAACGAATATCTGGCATTACGGTGGAAATGAAGTTTTTTTTTCTACATAACATATGATATTTATTAAATTCATTTTTTATTTAGCGAGACATATATACCGCCACTAACTAAATTAATCAAAGACTTACATATATTTATAATGCGAACTACCTTCGGCATGTCGAGGGTAACCTCATTTCAACAAAGCCATGTTTTTAGACAATTACCAGATATTTTGTTCACATTTCAGTGTCAAACTTTCATCTTTACTACGAGTGTTATTATTGTAATACCGATTGTTATTTTGTATTTATTATATGGTTATAAGTTGTTTTATTTATTATTAATTGAACTTTTCCTATTTTTGATTTGCATGCTAATAATATTTTTGTTTAATCGGTTTTTACTCACCCTTATAAAGCCTTTATTGCATAAACATAAGTAGGAAAAAACTGTTTTGGAGTGGCAATATACTTATTTACTAGATTGTTATAAAAACTAAGTTAAACAAGCACGCATTCACACATTCATGTACATATATACATACATACTTATATAAACTGCGAGCGATGCACGACGATCTCTCAATAAGAAATTGTCAAAATGTAACTATATCTAGTCAAATTTAAAAATAATCTAAACTACTTTATTATAAATAAATTATAATAATGCAAAGTATTTTAATATGGCTTACATATGTATATGTTTGTTAAAAGCTTTTTGACCGATTGATCCTATGGCAGCTATATGTTATGGTGGTTCGATTCTGATGAAATTTCGCAGGCATAATATAATAATTTATGAAAGTTAATTTGGTAAGTTTGGAAACGCTATCTTGAAAACTAACAAAAATCGGCCGATAGTTTGTATGGCAGCTATACGATATTTCTGTTGGATCTGTCTCGTTCCGATTAAGAAGCATGTCTACCAAGTTTTGTTTTGATAGCCCATAAGACTTTGATACTAGATCGGGTTGCGACAGACGGACGGACGGACAAAGCTATTTGAACTGACCATGCATTCTAAGGTGCTTAGGAAAATAGCTTTGTAGCTAAGCAAACGTCAGGCAATTCTTTGGGAGCGCTAGAGCTTCACAATTGCCACCATCAAAGGTTTTCATGTAGATGGCTTAAACCATTTATAACATCGATATTATCGGCGGATATTCAAAAAAACTTACTTTTATAATTTTAAATTTTATGTCCACATAATCTTTATAGTTTAGTAGTTATTTTAAGGAAATACTGCGGTAACTGTGTTGCCAAGATATGACGACTGATCCTTATAGAACTCGACAAAATTGATTTTTGGCTTAGTTTAGGAGATATAGCCTCTGATAACTCCCCGATTTCGCTATATTTTACAGGCCGAAATGACCAGTGGGACCACATCTCAAAATGCGTAATCACCCATATTTTGACCCTACAACGTTGCATTGTAACGGTCGTACGGCAGTATTGCGGTAACTGGGGCGCCAAGATCTGAAAACAGACTTTTATAGAACTAGACATGATAAGAGGAAAATACTAAGTAAAAATGTTTGATTTTCGGCTTGGTTTAGGAGATATAGCTTCCGATAGCTAGCCGATTTCCATACATTTTGCAGGCTGAATTGACCAGTGTGACCAGATCTCAAAAAGTAAAATCAGCCATATTTTGATACATGATCATGGTCTCACTGTTAATCAGCTGTGTTTGCTTTCAGTTTGCGTTTGAAAATAGATAAGGCCTGTGCTGGTATAACTTTTTCTGCGTAGCCCAACAACATTTTGGACACTTTTTTGTAACATTACCAATTTATTCAAATTTGCTGTTTCTTAGCGGCGAATTCTCTTGGGTTTTATTTTTTTTTTTTTTTTTTTTTTTTACTTTGCTGTTATTTATTGAATCTTCTCATTTTCGAGACTAACAATAAGTGTATCAAATCTTATACTATAACCTTACTAGCAGTCATAAAGACTGTAACAGTAGAAATGGCCCTGACAAGTTATAGCTGGGTTGGAAGGTCGGTACGTTGAAGACGGGTTCGGTTGGAAGCCCGAATCAAGACCCTTGCCAGGGGATTTGGGTGGGCAGAGAGTTTTACATTGTACGACGCTTTTTGCATGTCTATTTCATCTTTTACTGCGAGAATGCCGAGGTCCCTGTGGATGTTTTGGTTTCGAATATACCATGGTGCCCCAGTGATAGTTCGCAGGATCTTGGATTGAGCGCGCTGTATAATATCTATGTTGGTTCTGCTCGCGTTCCCCCAAAGCTGGGAGCCGTACGTCCAGATTGGCTTAAGAGTGGAGGTGTAGAGCAGGACCTTGTAGTCCAGACACAAGGGCGATCTGGCGTTTATGATCCAGTGGAGGCTGCTGGCTTTCAGTTTTAGGTGTAGTTTCTTGCATTCGATATGCCTACGCCATGTCAGGCGTCTGTCGAGATGGATGCCGAGATACGTAACTTCTTTGACTTGGGGGATCTGCGTGCCATTCAGGTAGAGCGGAGGGCAAGTTTGTCTGTTAAGAGTAAACGTTATGTGCTTGCACTTTTGTTCGTTTATTTTGATGCGCCAGTCAGATAGCCACTTCTCGACTACCATGAGGTGGTTGGCGAGTTGGGTTGTTGCATCGGCTGGGCATCTGGAGCGGCTAAGGATCGCAGTGTCGTCAGCAAAGGTGGATGTTGTTAGTCGATCACTCGTGGGAATATCCGCTGTGTAGAGGACGAATAGTGTTGGCCCAAGTGAGCTGCCTTGTGGGACTCCAGCTTCGATAGTGTGGTTGTCTGATATTGTTGTATTGCACCTCACTGCGAAGGCTCTGTTGCAGAGGTAAGATTCAAGGAGTTTATGAGTGTACCCAGGTAAATGTGTTTTAATTTTGTGCATAAGTCCTTCGAGCCAGACGCGGTCAAATGCTTGAGATACATCGAGGAATATCGCGCTGCAATATTCTCTACGCTCGAAGGCTGTTCGAATCTCTGATGTTATTCTGTTAACTTGCTCGATAGTACCGTGTTTTATTCTGAAGCCAAACTGATGGGCTGGGATAATGTTGTGAGCTTCCATATATGGTATTATGCGCGTTAGAAGGCATTTTTCGAATAATTTGGACAGGCAGGATAATAGACTTATTGGTCTGTAGGATGAAGGGATCGTGTGGTCTTTTCCGGGCTTCGGTATCATAATAATGATTGATTTTTTCCATTTACTTGGGTAGTAGCCTAGGCTTATGATTCCATTGAAGAGTTTACAGATGACCTCAACAGCACAGTACGGAAGTTCCATTAACATGTTTGTAGTTATTAGGTCGCCGCCTGGTGCCTTTTTTGTTTTTAGTTCCCTAATGACTTTTGTAATCTCATTCGGCCGAAATGAAGTTGGCGTAGGTACCAAATCGGAGTGGATTTGAGGAGGAACATATGCATTTGATGAGGGATTCGGCTGAAAGACGTCCCTGAGATGTAAGGCAAATGTTTCGGCTCTGTCTTTGTCGCTGCGGGCCCAGCGACCTGATGAATTTCTTATCGGGGTGACGGTTTCAATAGGAGAACTTAGATTTGGGTGAGCCCTCCACAAGGGATGCTTTGTACTAGTTGGCGAGAGTTTTCCAATATATTTTAGTTGGGCATATTCAGCTTCTTGCTTCAGAGCCCGGTTTAGTTTGCGGGTGGCTTCATTAAGACGTTGCTTTGAGCATGGCGATCTGCTGGTTTGCCACGCCCGCCGTAGACGCCTCTTTTCCAGAACCAGCTGTTCAATTTGCAGGCTGGTTTTGAACGTCTTGATTTCCGCATCCTTCCGTTTAGGTGTTGAGATCCTGGCTGCTGCGACGAGTACCTCTTCCAGAGCGGCAGTAGAGCAGTCAATGTCCGCTTCTATATTTAGTTGAGGAGTTAGCTCAATGTGGGAACTCACATACTTTCTGTATTTCATCCAGTTAGTGTTGTGCGACGTCAGCCTATTGGGGTGGTCCGTAATTTCTGGGCGTTGATGAAGGGTTATCAACAAGGGCGAGTGGTCAGATGAGAGATCCGGTAGGGCCATGGCGCTTATTAGATCGCGTGGGATGTTTTTTGTCACCGCGAAGTCAATTAGATCTGGGATCTTTCTGGGGTCTGCAGGCCAATAAGTGGGGCTACCAGGAGAAACGTAGTCCAGTTTATTGCTCGCTTTGATAAGTGCATTATACAGTTGTCTTCCCTTGGGAGTCACGAGGCGTGATCCCCAGTGCGTGTGTTTGGCATTGTAGTCTCCTGCAGCTAAGAAGTGATCCCCCAGTGTGTTGTAGAAGTCCATGAATTGACCTTCAGAGATAGTAAAGCGAGGTGGGCAGTAGACAGCGGCAATGCAAAGGTTTCCGTTTCCTGACTGCACTTTTATGGACGTGGCTTGCAAGTAGTTTGTTGCAAACCTTTTGTGAAAGTGGTGTTTGATGCGTTCTCTGATTAAGATGCCGGTTCCGCCGTGGGCTTTTCCATCCGGATGATCTGTGCGGTAGAAGGTGTAACCTCTTATATGGAAGTTATATCGCCCAGTGAGGTGCGTTTCAACCAGCAGCATGGCATCGATGTGATTTGAATTTAGGAATTGCGCTATTTCAGGTTTATGCCGTGAAATGCCGTTGGCATTCCACATGGAGATACGTAGTTTAGCCATTTATTATTTGGACTGTTGTGCTACAAGCAACTGAATCACCATGTTCTGGTTCTGAACAAGGGTTTGCATAGTTGTTTTCATAAACGACATGAGTTCCATCATACTTTGTTGCATGGTGACCAGCATAGTTTCCAAATTGCTTTGCGGCTGCCTTGGGACCTGCTGAGCGTTTTCTGAGTGTGGCTGGAGTGGATTTTCCATGTCAGTTCGTAATGCTTCTGCGTAGGAGATGCCCTTAGTGGTATCTAGCGGACCGAATGAAGATCTGGCTGCCTTGCCGAAAAATACGTCTGGGGTTCTTTTAGGCTTATGATACGCGTTTTGCGTATTTTGTTGACGCGTAGCTGTCGCTCGTTGCATACGGCTCTTCAACTCCTTGTAGACCGCACAGCCTCTGTAGTTTGCCGTATGGTTTCCTCCACAGTTGCCACATTTTTTCTTTAAGGGGTCTTCTTTGTTTGCGGGGCAGTTAACGGAGTTGTGGAAGTCTCCACAGACTACACAGACTGCCCTAAGTGTGCAGTATGTCTTGGTGTGTCCATACTCCTGGCAGTTTGTGCATTGTACAGGGCCGTTGCGTTTGTGTGGCTCTTCCACGGTGATCCTTCGATGCAGTAGGAGCTGCAGTTTGTAGATCGGGTGCACTTCGTTTTTCTTTAAGGCTTTGCTATCTGGTTCGAGCTCGACCTTGAAGAGTGGTTGCGGCTTTTTGTTTCTGTTAATAATGTTGCTAACATTTTTGGCACAGAAGCCCTTGGCTTTAAGTGCTTCTTGAATCTCAGAGGGGGCGACGTCAGGTTCGATTCCTTTTAAAACAATTTGCAGACCCTTGCTGCTTTTTAGCTGGTAGGTGTAGAAGTTCTTTTTTGTTTCCTCCAGGTACTTAGACACAGCTCGGAAGTGTTCTTCGGACTTCGTTTGAACTTTGGTTTCGTGGATGTTCCCTTTAATAAGCGGAACAACATGGAAATTATCGTCCCCGACCAGCGCAACAATTTTGTTGACCAGGGCGTTTGAGCTTTTTTTCCCTTAAGTAAATAGGAGGTGGCTTTGGTTTCTTTTGGGTCTCCTGCCCCAACTCTGCTTGGTTGTTCTCCGCCTCTGCTAAGATGGAAAAACGGTTATCATTGAGACTCCTAGTTTGTTCGTTGCTTTTGTTGGTACGGTTGATCTTTGGTTTATTACCAACCGTGTTTAGTGGACTAAGTTTACGCTTAATCTGGATGTAGCGATCCATACCGGTCTGTATAACCGAGGCCGCTTGTTGCTTATCGGAGCTTACTGTTTTTGTTGCAATTGTATTTTGCTCTCCAGCCGTTGGCACCGAATTCGCCATAATGGTAGTTGGTTTAGTTGTTGATGGTGCTTTTGCTGCGACTTCAGTAATTGTTGCACTGCTAGTTGTTGGGGCTTCTTCCATCGAAGCCGGCGGTGGCGGGGTTTGGCTTTGGTAGCTCCATGATGTAGGAGTTGGGGTGAGCAGAGTGGGTGAGCAAGAGCTCGCTCTCTTGCTGTCGACGGTCAGTAGAGCCGGGTTGCTCTTTGATGACTTGTTTACTTCTACAATATCACGTGTTGAAAAGTAAGAGAAACAGGCGTTTCTTGAATTTACAGAGCTTCTACGCTCGCTCTTTGGATCGCTGCTCATTTTTCGAGCGTATTACGCGTGGCACTTGTTAATTTAAAACAAATATGCACTTGTCTTAGTCATAACACTAGTTCTTGATGAGTTATTTTTCGCTGAATGTATTTTTCTTTGATTAGTTAGCGTCTTTTCGCACGAGATATAAATTTAAATTCAAATTTGAATTTTAACGATACACTCCAAACGGACAAAGTCTGATAGCACAGTTGGTCTGGCAACGCCAACTCGGTTTGTTCGAACGGTTAGCAGCACTAACAGCTGGGCCACCCCCGCGTTCTCCGCGATCGGTTGGTAGCACTATCAGCTGTAAAGTCAGCCGGGCCTCCCGCAACAATTGTTTATATTTTATAATTGGCCGAAAAAAGTGTGGAATTCACGTTTTTTTTTTTTTTTTTTTTTTCCACCTGAGATCGTACAGCAAACACGGGGTGCGACTTTGCACACTCTTCGACTATTTCTGACGGCGACGTCGTTAGAAAATAGTTGAGTTTCGCGCAGCGTTTAAAATCACGTCCGGTTAACTCGAATGCCAGCAATGATTATTTTATTTATTTTAAATTATATATCTATATAAATGTTTATAATTGCTCTGCAAGTTATTATTAAAAAAATGTGATAACTTACTTGATTTGTAAATTCTAGCGCCGCAGGAAAAACATTTAAAAAAAAAAAAATCGCGCGATTTTTTTTTCAAGATTTTTTTATCTACGGCATAGACCTTCATACTTTTTTGATGATTTGAGCAGCATAGCACAGCAAATTTAATTTTAATGGTTTGTTAACATTGCGCCGCAGGCAAACATTTTCTTACTGTTTTAAATTTCGCGTTATTCATGTTAAATACACGACAAAGGCGACCAAAATGTTCTTCAGTTTCTAAGAAATAATTCTGCCAATGAAGCCTTATCATATTTCAAATGACAACTGGCAACAAACACAGCTGATATAAATGAGACCATAATCATGCACTGGTACAGAGTCAAAATATGGTTGATTTTAATTTTTGAGATCTGGTCACACTGGTCAAGTCGGCTCTCAAAATGTATGGAAATCGGCCAGTTATCGGAGGCTATATCCCCTAAACTAAGCCGAAAATCCAAAATTTTTACTTAGTATTTTCCTCGTATTTTGTCTAGTTCTATAAAAGTCCGTTTTCAGATCTTGGCGCCCCAGTTACAGCAATACTGCCAAAAATAATTTGAATTTAGCGATTGTCATATGTATTTGACGGCAGAAGTTTTATATTTTTCACCGGTACAGAGTTAAATTTAAGTACATTTTTATTTTATTTATTTCCTTTTTTGACTCGTTACAAAAGTGATTACTTTTGCCGACGTATCATGCAACGACAATTTATGGAATAGTATTTTAGTATTTTCCAACACACTTCTATGCTGTAGATGAGCATGCCAAGTGGCTACACGATTTGTCTTAATAATTAATACACAAAAAACAGTAAATTCAGTTCAAACCCTGCATACAACATTGTACTATATCTGTGCGAAAGCATTTGCCGGTTCAGCTTTTGTTTATTGTAGTAATGGTAAAACTAAATTTTTGTAAATTGTGAAATGCATTAGTGTGTGTGGTTTTGTGTGTATACAGAAATTTTTTTGTTGTTTTGTTTGAGAAGTGTTAGGTGTTTATACACAAATTCATACATACAATGTACACAAGCATGTGTGCGTAAATGTAGGTGCACTAGCAATTGACTGCAGTTTAAGGACTTTACCAAAAAGTGAAATTATAAGACAAACACATATTTCCATAGATAGACGGAAGTGAAGTTGATAATCTGAAAGGAGCTTAAAGCTCCATCGAAATATAATGGAAGCAGCATAAGACATTTGTGATGCACTTGTGTTCTATGTAGGATACTTGAGAATGCTGTCCACAACAACAGGAGGCGCTAGCCAATCAACAAATTCTGATACTGCAGAAGAAGTAACTACAATAGCAGTAGAAACCACAGCAGTGGAAAGTTCTAAAGCCATAAAGGTTCAGGTGAACAGAGAACCGTTTACCTCCCTTTCTCCAGGTAAATTAAAAAAATTTCATATAATTGCAAAAATGAAAATAAAAATTTACATTTTTTAGAGAACGCAAATAATCAGTCCAAAACTATGTTGGATGAAGTGGGTGGACATGCAAAAAACGCTACGTGCAGAAATAATAACAATAATAACAGCGGTAGCGCCAACCCAAGTATCTCTAACACAAGCATCAGCAGTGTGTCATCGACGGGACCAGAAGTTGGGACGACATCAGGAGCAACTTCGTCATCGGGAGCGGGAGGGGGAAGCGCTGTATTACGACAGAACTCAACTAGTAGCGTCAACTCTCCATCTACAATTGCACAAAATGGCAGTGATCACTCTAATACAAATAGCAACAGCAGCAGCGTATCTGCTAGTCTAGGACAGATTGTAGAGAGTGATCTTAGTTCGGAGGAGTTGGCAAAAAAGAAGCAATTGGGCAACAGAGAAGACGACAGCGGTAATATAAATATATGTAGACAAACTTTTAATAATGCATTTGAAAATAATATTGATTAGATTAATATTCATCAATTTTATTTGATTACTGGTGAATCGAATACACTAAGTAATATTGTGATATTTGTATTATAGCTATGTTGTCTATGAAGCAGTCAACAGGGTCTGCAATTGCCTCATTAGACAAAGAAAGTCAAAACAATACATCTGCCTGCAACGTTAAAGGTAACTTGACAAGTATCGCAACGGGTGTAACTTCAACTAGCATCAAGGAAGAGCCTGTCGATCTATTGGGAAGTCTAGGGAATTTGAAAAAGGAAGAAAACTTTTCCCCAAGTATGTCTCCTGTCGGATTCGGGTCTCTTGGATCCATTGGTGCTCCCGAAAGATCTGTGACGCCCGGTAGGTTAAACTCTTACCTGTTTTTTTTTTTGTTAAATTAACAAATGAAAATGGTATTTTGTATTGGTCTAGTTAAAATGGACATCAATGTAAATAGCACAAAAGCACCAACATCAATAAGCCTTAATAACGATGACATCGCTGGTTGCAACATACTTGGGAATGCATTGGACACTGATCGAATTAGCGAAGCATCGTCCTCATCGAGTGTGAATACGACTGGTGGTTCCAATGGTCCCGGGCACGGGCAGGGTCATGGACACTGCGGATCACTTGGTGTCAATTCTTCGCCCAGCAGCGGACCAGGAAATTTCATTAATAATAATACCCTTGGAAGCTGTTTGGATTATATGCAACAGCAAAATCATATATTTGTCTTCTCCACACAACTGGCAAACAAAGGTGCTGAGTCGGTTTTGAGTGGACAGTTTCAAACCATTATTGCTTATCACTGCACACAGCCTGCAACGAAAAGTTTTCTTGAGGATTTTTTTATGAAAAATCCAATGAAAATGAACAAGTTACAGCGACAAAATTCTTTGGGATTAGGATTGCCGGTCCCCGCTGTGAGCCAGACATGGCATAATATAAATGCATCACAGTCCAACAATACAAATCTGAACACAAATTTAGGGAAATCACTTCAACCGCAGCAGAAACTGAGCACAGCTGGAGCTAAATCGCACTTCAACAACCAGGCTGACAATGGCAATAAGCGAAACAGTTTTCCAGACAATTCTCCAGCTAGTTCATTGGTAAATGATGGCGATTTAATGTGCTGGGAAACGGGCAGCCAGTCAAACGTCAACATAAACAGGAACCACCTTGAGGGTGCGACAGATTCGCAGACGTTGAAGTTGATGGAAAGCGTTGACAGTGTAGTTAGTGGATTGGTCAAGTGTAACACTGAATTAAGTAATGATAACAACACAATATCTTTACAAGGTGTTAAAGTGCCAGATGAGAACCTTACACCACAGCAACGTCAGCATAGAGAAGAACAATTGGCGAAAATTAAAAAAATGAATCAGTTTCTTTTTCCGGAAAACGATAAGCTGACCAATTCAGATGGACCTATGAGCAATATGATGATGAACGTGTCAGGGCCAGCAAATAGCCAACTACGCCAAATGCAGCTGCAGGCACAAGTCCAATCTGGACAAAAACCAGAACACGTGCAGGGTCAGTTGGCAGATGATGCTTTAATGCCAATCCCTTTATCGCTTTCTGGTGATGTCATTGGCGAAATGGGAGCCATAATCTCGTGCAATAGTGGTCCAAAGGGCAGTGTACAAACAACAACAGCCTCCTCAGGAGTTTCAGCTGCCAGTTCTGTTCCCGGATGTGGAACTGCACCAGCTCTTGGTTCTGGAAATGGCTCGGGGATAGGATCTGGTTCTGCAAGTGGAAATGGAAATAGACCTGGACCTGTACCTGGAAATGGACCTGTACCGGGACCTGCTTCTGGAGCTGGATCTGGGTCGGCACCTGCACCTGCAACTGGACCTACACCTGGAACCACAACGGGACCTGGTGCTGGACAAGTACATGGACCTAGTGTTGGACAAGGACAAGGACATGGACCTGGACCAAGTCCAGGACCTGGATCCGGACCTAGTCCTGGTCCTACAGCAATCCAGTGTTCTGGAGTGTCAAATACGTCGGGTTTGAATGCTAGTTCTCCGGAAATCGGAGCGTCATTCGGCAATGCCAACTGCGGTTTGGTGACTGTTGGTGCTGACAAGGGAGCCATGACTAGCCAAGAAGGCCTTCCCGTATCCCAAGGTGGAATGACTCAAGCTGAATGGACCAAAATGCAGCAACAGTTTTATGAAGAGCGGTTAAAAGGTGGAAAAGGTCTTAACCGACCATCAGGAATTGCTGGGCCAATTTCAAGCCAGGTTACAGCTGGTCAGGGTCCTGGTTCAGTAATTCAGCAACCGCTTGTAAGTGGTGTTAGCGGCGTTCCTATTGTAAACTCATCCAATCCATCAATTCGCAATAACGTTCAGGGCCCTCCGCCTCCGTATCATCCAACACAACGTTCTGCCTCGGTCCCAATAGCTACGCAATCACCGAATCCATCGAGTCCAAACAACCTTTCCCTGCCTTCTCCCCGAACTGCTGGAGCCCTTGGATTACCGTCAAATTCTCCAAATATGGAATTATCAGTAACAAGCACATCAGGCAACACCTCTACGACTTCAGCAATAAGTGCGGTAGGCGGAACGACGTCAAAGAACTGCTTCCAGACAGATAATGGCTCGCCCTCAAGTCGCCATCGAGGCAACTCGACGAATGTGATGAATCATCAGCTGAACAGCAACCCCAGTACACCGTTATCTCATCTTTCACCCAAGGACCTAGAATCGTTCAATCCCACTCCAATTCCCGGTAAGTTTTCATTAATAATACAACCCAACAAAAAAAAAATTCGTATGATCTAGGAATGCGGCATATCCATATTTGTAACCATATGTATTTTGAGTCGCTGAATACAAATCCAGAGTCTGAATTTCGCCATCACGTCAGGACTTGAATTAACACCACAAAACATTTTTTAAGTCCCCCTAAAACATATAGAACCCTGATCTGTTCATGCGATACATGTTTTGTCATGTATTTCCCTTCTAAATGTGATTATTCAATCTAAATCAATACGTCTATGTTTTCACTTAACCTCAAAATAAAACAAGAAAGCAAGGCTACCTTCGGCTCGCCCAAGGTTTTATACCCTTGCAGTTATACTAAATATAAAATACATTTGGATTGCTGCTGGTTTCTGTTTGCATACAAAAACCCTGATTTCAGCCGATTGTCCCTATGGCAGCTATATGTTATAGTGGTCCGATTTTGATACAATTTTGACAGCACATTAAGAACGTAACAAGAATAGGATTTGCCAAATCTTGTTGCAATATCTTGAAAAACAACAAAAATCGGCCGATAGCTTCTATGACAGCTATACGATATATCGGTCCGATCTGGCTCGTTCCGACTTATTTACAGCAATAAGAAGCTTGTGTGCCAAGTTGCATGAAGATAGCTCAAAAACTGAGAGACTGACTAGTTTGCGTTGCAACAGACGGACAGACGTACATCCATTTTTCGACTCCTCTGGTGATGCTGATTCAAAATATATATATACTTTATAGGGTCGGAGATGTCTACCCTCTGCAAGGGTATAAAAATGACATAGGTCAACAAATAATAGGGAGGGGGTCAAGACCTGGTCATGTGATATATGTTTTCATATGTTTTTGGACCTCCTTATTCCAAATCCGAAGTCAAAACATAACCAGCACGTATAGTTTTTGACAAACCCTAAAAATGTTTTCAAACATTTTAATGGCGAAATTCCAATTCTGGATTCAGAATTAGGGACCCAAAATACATACATACATAAGTGCACCTGCTACATGCCTACAGCATGACAAACATTTTTTTTTTGGGGTCGTGATATAAATTACCAAAAGGATAGTTTAAATAGCACATCAAGTGAAAACATCAATAATTTTGTTCGTTTTTCTCCCTATAAGTACAATTCTTTTTTCTACATATAATTTATTTTATTGATTTCAACCAAAATCAAATACTAATGGTTTTCCATGTAATTACAACAATTTATAGCTGAATTGAAATGCACTCGGCCAAGTCCCCAGCGTCTTCGATCGCCTGGCAACGGTGTTAACAATCCGAGTTCTGGAAATCATCTGAACGAGGCCAATACTATGGACTCAAGGTTCCCTGTATCTAGTCCTGGGCTTAACCATAATTTCAACACACACGCACACTTGCAAAACAATCCAAATACTACTGGCATGAATGCGTACAAAGGACCCAGCGCCAATAATACTCTCGAAGTTAATGTATATCATGATTCTTTTTTCTGTATTCCTGCTGACATTAAATGTTCAATTGTTTTTTTTTTTTAATATAGCGCCAAAATTGTGGACCTGGCGGACCAGGACCTGTACAATTTGTCCGACGCTCTGATAATATGCCGCTTAATCCAAACAGCACCAATCGGCCTCCTCAAAATAAAATGACACAAAATTTTGATCCAATATCGTCCCTGGCGCAGATGTCACAACAACTGACAAGTTGTGTATCTAACGTAGGTAGTCCCGCCGGCGGGATGAATATGATTGGCCAAGTCTCGGTTGATATGAATATCGAGCATTCGGGCTTAGTACCAAGCTTAGACTCTACAGGAATGGATCAAATAAATCATGGAAATTTAGGCAATGCGCCTGGCAATTGTCATTCTATAAACCCAATCATGAATACGATGGGTCAGCGCATGTTAAGCCCTAAGATTTGTGGTCTGGGCTCTGGTCCTAACGGAGTAGTGCGTGACGGTTCTAATTCTGTGCCAGGTCCGGGCTTTCATGGAATATTGACACCGGGAACACGCATGATGGGTCGCATGCCCATTAATTTCGGCCAAAACTTTAGCCCGAATATCCAGGTGAAAGCCAGCACACCGAACACAATACAATATATGCCAGTGCGGTCTCAGAACAACAGCAACAGTAGCAATAACAACGGTGGGAATATTCGGATGCCACCTAGCATAGAATTTCTACAGCGCTACGCTAACCCGCAGCTAGCAAGTGGTGGAGGTGGTGGGCCTCTAATTGGTCATACGATCCCGAACGACGGTGGATCCATAATGATTGGATCTGGGCCTTTGAATTTGAACTCTCCCAGTGAACAGCAACAGCAAATTCAAAGCAAAATCGGAAATAACTCAAACAGCAATACTAATGGATTAGGGATGAACTTTTTTCAAAACTGTAATCAAATACCTGTCCTTGATGACGACAGTCCCATGACAGGTGGAGGCCTTACCGGCCACGAGATAGGACATTCACAAGGACCAATGATTCGTGGAATGCGACCACACGGTATACGACAGCATAGCGGACTAAGTTCGCGGATGCAAGCACCTGGGGGCAACATTGGTAATCGGCAGCATGGACAGTTTAACGTCACACCAGACGGCTTGGATTGTAATGACCCGACCGTTATTTTTAACAGCGTCGCAGGATCATGTAATAATACTTCCGGCATGTTCGCTGGATCCCAACAAGGGCAGGGATCAAAGCCACATCTACACAAACCTATGCCATCCAATATGTGCCAAACTCAAGTCGGACCAAACATTGGCATGCAAGGCCCGGCTCCGGTACAAGTGCAAGGACAAGGTCACGCTGTCATGGGTGGTGGGCATAACAATAGTAATCTCCTATCAACTGGGGGCAATAGTGGCGTCTCCGGCGGGGGTCCAAGCGTCGGTGTTAACTTTGTTGGACCGTCATCTAACGATCTTAAGTATGCTCAACAATACCATAGTTTTCAGCAGCAGCTTTATGCAACTAACACAAGAAGCCAGCAGCACCAGCTGCAACAACAGGGGAGTGCTAACATGATCGCCATGCCACCGAATCTTTCACCGAATCCCACATTCTTTGTGAATAAATAAACAAGTAGCAATTCTATAAGCTAAATCATCAACATACAATACAGTCCATAATTAGCTCACGATTGATAACAAGTGAAGTAAGCAGAATTCGTTTGGCATTCTCTTCAAATTGTAATTAGTTTATTATCGTAGATATTTTAGAAAAAAGAGGACCCAAGCAAAGTATTCAATTATCGTTTGAATTTAATGCTTTTTAAAATTTACAAAGAACAAATTTATAACCGAATCAGGGAGACGAGAGAATGAGACAGTGAACAAGAGGGGTATGAAATATAAAAAAGGATCGTGGGCTTTATATATAATGAATTCAGATATACTGCAGATAATTAATATTCGTGTTCGTTATATTCTGTATTAAATGCAATTAAGCAAGTGTATGTAAAATAATAATAATTTGTAAACCTACGACCTATACTTGATTATTATTAATCTTAAGTCAACTTAGTATACAAGCATGTAAATTCTTCCATAAAATATTTAAAATTAATGCAACAACAAGTTCTAACTAATTTATTAACACAGCTTTTCTTAATATTTTATGTTTTAATATTATCAAAATCATTGTGAGAAAAGAACTTAAGTATTTTTCATAATTTTCAAAGTCGAATCAGTAACCATGGAATTAGTTTAATGAGAGCAATGGTGTTAATAACTTTTCGATCATTGAAAGTTGTCAAATATATCCCACCCGATCAATGTTATCGACTCAACGGTTCTGTCGCGCTCTGGCCTAATTATATTTTTTGGTCACTATAAAGGCCGATAAATTAAAGGAATCACAAAGTAAATATTTTCTTGCTCATGATCATTAGCCAGCTCGATAGAGCCAACTCCGTTTGAACATCGGGATCTCTCAGCTATTAGTGTTGGTAGATTGAGTTTATTTTCAAATTTGTATGCCACGCCCACGCAAAGCGGGTGTTTGCCATTTTCAAAGAAAGTTTCGAAAAAAAAGTTTCAAAAAAACGAATGCCAGATGGACCAATCTTTCAAATCGTAATCCGATCGGTCAAATAACACACAACAAGTGTTCAGATTTACGTTTTAAGGATGGACCATTTGTTTGCTTTGTTTTGAACCAGTTTTGTCCACATGCTCAAATCGACCACCTTAGGATCATCTCCGACCCCATAAACTTCTTAATATTCTGAATAAGCATCGACAGGGGAGTTCTATAGCTTCGTCCATCTGCTCAAACACAACGTAGTCTCTCAGTTTTAGAGCTATCTTAAGAAACTTAGTACATTTTTCTAATATTCTTCTATATAAGTCAAAACGAGCCAGATGGACCGATATATCGTATAGCTGCCATACAAACCATCAGCCAATTTTTGTTAGTTTTCAAGATTTTCCACACATCAATTAATATATTATGCTTGCAAAATTAATTCTGAATCGAACCACTGTAACATATAGCTGCCATAGGAACAATCGGTCAAGCATGAGAACCCATACTTTTAATTTTTTTGTTTTTAAAAATTATTCTTTACTATTATCCAATCCTTTTACATTGCAACTACCCTTAAACAGGTGTTTGTAGTACAGATATAAAAATAGAAATTTAAATTAGAATTCTCTGTAAGAAGGGTATTTAGTCTTCGGTATGTCGAGGTACGCTTTGCTTTTTTTCCTGGTTGTTATGTGTTCTGTCTGTGTGGTGATTCTAGAAAGATGAGCTTTTTAGGCCATGGATTTAAAAAAAATACATGGTCTATTAGGTTTGTCGGAATGTGCGTAACAGGCAGAAGGAGACATCTGCGATCCCATAAAGTATATATATGCTTGCTCAGGATCACTAGCCGAGTCGATCTAGCCATGTCTGTCTGTCCGTCTGTATGAGCGTCTGATTCTCAGCTATTAAAAAAGCTAGACTTAAAATTTGGCATTAAGATTCCTGTTTATCCTAGGCAGTAAACGTCGTTTTCAAATTTCGGGTACCACGCCCACCGCCCCCGTAAATCAGTAATTTGTGATTATTAAGCAAAGTTCTAAACTCATAACGCTCTGATTCGGTATACGTAAAGCTGAATACAATATGAACATATTCTCTAAATTACAATCCGATCGGACCAATAGCACAGAAGTTATTCAAGTCAACATTTTCAGTACAAATGTTCGGTACGAGCGGCAGCCGGCGCGCTGCTTTGATCAGTTGACGCCGACGTCGCGTCGTGTCGCTTTACTGTTTACGCGCGTGTATGTGTGTGTGTGAGCGAGTAAGCCATATGTATTAAAATAAGTCACTGTCAGAAGTCATGTGTTTACATGTTTGGTGCGGATGTTAAAGGGTATCTGTCTGTCGAGCGCGCCCGTCTGTAAACCTTGAGCACTTGTTTTTGTTTTATTATATTAAAATTTATATAAATATAAATTTATATGTATTTTATGGTATATAAACGTAAACTGAAAATCCATGGCCTCTTACAGTCAGCGCGTGACTGTAGCCTTTCCGACAAGTTTTTAAAACCAGAGCAGACTATTTTATGATTATTGGGAGGATTAACATTAGTATTTAATTGCTTTGTCTTGTTGTCTTCCAAGTCTTCAATGTGACCCATCCTTCCTTTAGGGGCTTATTAAATAAGCTGATTGTTGCATTTAGATGTCCGGCTGAAGATAACCTCACCGGGACGCAATTTTTTGGTGATCTTTGGCTTTTTCCTCATCTTCTCCGTTTATTGCAACGGTTTATCAATAAAAAAAAATCCTTACATTTTTGATTAGCCAAGGGGATTGATTTAAAGATACTTAAATAAATCTTAAATCTTTGGATTGAATTATTTTTAATAAATATGGTTTACAAAAGTTGACAGATGCCAACCAGGCCTTTGCTAACTGGAGCAGAGCAAATTAATCACAGATACTCAAATAGAATCTTTGGATAAATCTCCAGGTTTCGATAACACAACTATCGGTGTTGTGAAATATCTCGTATTTAAGTATCTTTGAAATTAATCGAATGTTTTCTTATCGATAGATTGTGGCCTCCATCGATAGATTTGTTTAAAAACACCGGTTACATTACGGTTACTAAGGCGCCAAGACTGATTCTTATTTACCGCAGTATCCCCACTCGATGAAATAAGAATATATTATTTAAACATTTTTAAAATCTGGCTTTAGCTTAGAAGATTTAGGTTTGAAAGACTTCCCAAATTCCATACTTTTTTTTGCAGGCCCAATATTAACCAATGTGACCAGATTAAAAAACAACCATAATATGCATGCATGGCCATTGTGTTGCTCATAATCATCTGTGTTCAGTGCAGTGTTGCCACCTTAGCATATTTCCGGCTAGATTTAGCATATTTGAAATGCTAATTTTAATAAAATTAGAGAATGCAATTCTTAAAATTTAGCCTATTTCAATTTTACTTTGTTTCGCGACGTCTATACTCAAAATATTAAGCTATGTCGAAATGGAAAAATGTATATTAGCGAAAACCTTCCACGTTCATATGGGTCTCGTCTAATGAAAAATATACATCGCAAGAAGATGACAACGAAATTGATGACATAGTGAAACGCTTTAATCAAAATAACATATTCGAAAACTCATTATTTTGTGTATTTTTATTGATTTTGACTTAACTTACTTACCAGCATATATTGTTGGCATAATTTTTCAGCAGATCTAGCATATTTTCCGAGCTCTTTGCCTCGCAACACTGATTCAGTGTTGCCAGCTTAGCATATTTCAGAAAACAATGCTTAACAAATTTGTGAATAGCCTAAAATTTTCCATATTTCAATTCTAATCCAGCTTAATTTAACTTATAAAATATTTTGCAAAAAATTAAGTTTCCTATGAGCTTAATATATTTTTTTTCGAGCTTAAAATTGTTTATTTTATCTGATGGTTACGTGAATCATGCATACAAAATAATTAAGTGAGTTGGTTGCTATCGATAATAATTCCGATGCAACCAGTAATTTTACCGTTGCAAATTGTACAAATTGTACTAGTACAAAGGAAAAATTCAGGGAATAAAAATACCAAACGTTATTAAATTATCGTTATCGAATTTAAAACAATGAGTTCAATGACTGCGCAAACTTGATTAGACATACTACTACTTAAAGCGTTTTGATGCTATTGGACTTCAGTCCAGCTAAATTGTTTGATTTTCGGCAGCACGTAAAAACAAAAAATAAACCTTATTTTATACACATTGTGCAAATGGGTGTTACAGGCATAAGGAGGCGTGGCAGACCCCATACACTATATATATTCTTGCTCAGGATCACTAGCCGAGTCGATTGAGCCATGTCCGTATGTCTGTCCGTCTGTCTGTCTGTTTGTTTGAGACAACAGATCTCAGCTATTAAAGAAGCTAGAGACACCAAATGTGGTATGAAGCTTCCTATATATACGGGGCAGGTAAAGTTTATGTCAAATGTTTGATGCCATGCCCACCGCCCCCGCAAATCGGTTATTTACGATTATTAAGCAAAGTAATAAACTTATAAAGTTCTGCTTCGGTATGTATAAAGCTGAATGCAGTATGAACATATCCTCCAAATTACAATCCGATCGTAACAATAACACAGAAGTTATTAAAGTCAACGTTTTCAGTAGAAATGTTCGGTACGGGCAGCAGCCGACGCGCTGCTTTGATCAGTTGACGCCGACGTCGCGTCGTGTCGCTTTACTGTTTACGCGCGTCGCTGTGTGAGTGCGAGCGAGTAAGATATATGTAGTAGAAGTATTTAAGCAGAATTCTCTGTTTGAAACTATGAAAGTGGTTACACGTTTGTAACAGATTTGGAAAATTGGGAGAAGGGTATCTTACTGTCGGGCGCCCGACTGTACATACATACCGAAGCAGAACTTTATAAGTTTATTACTTTGCTTATTAATCGCAAATAACCGATTTGCGGGTGCGGTGGGCGTGGCATCAAACATTTGACATAAATTTTATCTGCCTATGATTTATAGGAACCTTCATGCCAAATTTGGTATCTCTAGCTTTTTTAATAGCTGAGATCTGTTGTCTCATACAGACGGACAGACGGACAGACAGACGGACATGTCTCAATCGACTCGACTTTGGCAAATTTTATTCTTATTACGTTCTTAATGTGCTGTCGAAATTGTATCAAAATCGAACCACTATAACATATAGCTACCATAGGAACAATCGGCTAAAATCAGGGTTTTCGTATGAAAACAGAAACCAGCAGCAATCCAAATGTATTTTATATTAAGTATTACTTTAGCAAGGGTATAAAACCTTCGGCAAGCCGAAGGTAGCCTTGCTTTCTTGTTTATACCCTTCGACCATTGAAAATGGTAAAAAAAGGGTATACTAACTTTGTGCAAAATGTATGTAACAGGCATAAGGAGGCGTGGCAGACCTCATAAAGTATATATATTCTTGCTCAGGATCACTGGCCGAGTCGAAATAGCCATGTCTGTCTGTCCGTCTGTATGAGCGTCTGATTCTCAGCTATTAAGAAAGCTAGAGACTCCAAATTCGGCATACAGATTCCTGTATACCCTAGGCAGTAAACGTCATTTTCAAATTTTGGGTACCAAGCCCACCGCCCCGTAAATCAGAAATGTAATTTGAAATGCGATTATTAAGCAAAGTATTTAAGTGTTAACTTTCTGCGTTGGCATAGATCTAGATAAATACGTTGTGAACCTATTCTATAAATTGCAACCCGATCGGTCTTTTTAATGTGAAAATGGTTATGTGTGTGTATGAGATCCAAATACATAGTAACTTAGCCAAGTGGCAAATTAGTTGCAGCGATAGTCATTTTTGTGTAGAGCAGCCGGCAATCAATTCGACCCCTCGGGGGAAGGCAGGCGGCTTGATTTTATTTTTACTTTTTCACTAATTAGAAGTTAATATTTTATTTTTTGTTTTTCATCATTACATTTATCAAATTTCAACAAATAATCTTATTAAATATAAGTAAATTAATAACTCGGCTTTCTTGTGGTCATTCAATCTTGTAGAGTAGTGTTATTGTTGTACATGACATAATTGACATTTTTGAGCAAATCGTCTAAAAATGCAATTTTAACGGGCGCGGAGCGCAGCGACGGTGGTCTAGTTGTTAGGATGACGAACTCCTATGCAAACGGCCAGGGTTCGATTCCCCACGACGAAAAGAGAATTTAGCTATTTTAATTTTGTATGTGTTGTATTTCATATTTGTTTTACATTTATATTTATAAAGCATATGCAGTTTTTAATTGTTTGCCATTTATTTATATTTATCTAATAATTTATATATTAAGTGTTACATTTTGCCTTTAAGATGTTTTGCATGCTGTACTTATGCGTGCAAGTATACAATACATGCACGCGAAGCTCACACATGCATACATATGTATATGTATGTATATGCGTGTGAGGCAATACACAAAACATGAGGCAGGCCTGTGTAATTTTAACGGACGTCTAAAAATTCAAGAAGAAGCAGTTGACGCTGGTGTGCGTGCATGTAACGAATTTTGGCACGCGCCAAAAATTCACATATCTCTCTCTCGTTCTAACTTATGCTATCGACTCTTGCTTTTCCGTTATTTTAATTTTTGTTTTTATTATATTAAACAAGAAAGCAAGGCTACCTTTCGGCTTGCCGAAGGTTTCATACCCTTGCAGTTATACAAAATATAAAAATATCTTTGGATTGCTGCTGGTTTCTGTGGAATTAATTGAAGAATTATAACAGTACATCGATTAAATCAACCTCTTATAATTTCACATACTCAGCCTCCTCACCACGACAAGGTCGCAATCCTCGAGGAGGAATATTTACAATACCTTAAACAACATTGCACATATATTCTTTATTTACAATAATAAAATAAATTAATTAACTAAATATAAATAAATTATTAAATAAGTGATTATAGCTAAGGAACACGCCGTCATGGTGACTATATGGAGTTTGATAAGTGATTGCGGCAGCACCGCTTACTGTGTTATCACAAAATATCCAATCAATTTGAGTTAACTGTTTTGTTGTTGGCACATTTTGTTGTTATTATTTAAAGTAGACTCGAGCTGATCAGTGGTTGTTGATCGGCAAATGTTAAAATCTCCTAATATTACCAATTTTGTAATATTTTCAGCTGACGTTAGCCTTTCAACATCATTTCTGATTTCATTTCGAAACCTTGTAATAGGAAAAGCTGGATTCCTATAAACAACTATGACTATTGTATGCAAGTATTTAAATATTATGGACTGGTATATATTTCTTACATTATCAACTGTAACTGTTTCATATAAGAATGTTATGTTTTCCGATATATTTTGTTTTGCATATATCAGTATACAATTCTTAGAAACAGCATTTGGTCGAATGTCTTTGTGTTGTAAAGGATCTGTTGGTCATAAAATCTAAATTTGGAAAGTTCTCTTACAAAAATGCATTTGAATAATAGCTATATGATTTTTTGTTTAACAGCTACATGTAATAGTACTTAGATTTCCATAAAATTGCAACAAGAACCTTCATTAGGCCGATCGTTGATCGTTATAAGTTATAAAAGTTCGATTTGGATGTGGTAAGCCTGATAGCTATATCTTGAAATATAACGAAAATCGGCCGATAGGCTCCATAACAGCTATACGATATATTAGTCCGATCTGGCCCGTTCCGACATATTTAAAGAGGGCAGAAATAAAAAGCTTGTGATCAAAGTTTCATGATGATAGCTTAATAACTGGGGGACTAATTTGCGTTGCAACAGACAGACGGACTGACTGATTGTTCCTATAGCTATAGAATATAAACGTCTGAGGAATTTAAATGGAAAAACTAAGGGCGGGTTACTGTATAACATTAAAAGGTATTGATAATGTGCGGTATTTCCAAAAACAAAACAGGTTTGCATGCACAAACCCTGATTTCAGCCGATTGTTCCTATGGCAGCTATATGTTATAGTGGTCCGATTTTGATACAATTTTGACAGCACATTAAGAACGTAATAAGAATAAGATTTGCCAAATCTTGTTGCAATATCTTGAACAACAACAAAAATCGGCCGATAGCTTCTATGCCAGCTATAGGATATATCGGTCCGATCTGGCTCGTTCCGACTTATTTACAGCCTACAGCAATAAGAAGCTGGTGTGCCAAGTTTCATGAAGATAGCTCAAAAACTGAGAGACTAGTTTGCGTTGCAACAGACGGACGGACGGACGGACGGACGGACGGACAGACGGACATCCATTTTTCGACTCCTCTGGTGATGCTGATTCAGAATATATATACTTTATAGGGTCGGAGATGTCTCCTAAGGTGCGTTGCAAACTTCTGGCTAAAATTAATATACCCTCTGCAAGGGTATAAAAATGTATTTCAATTATACAAAACTGAAAATCACCGCGTGACTGTAGCCTTTTCGAGTTGTTTTTCTACTAGATATAGATATAGATAGATATATCTCACAGAAAGAAAAAACTCCTGTTGACAGATTTTTACCTGAAAATAATCACCGTCTATAACAAAAACGTGCAATCAATCTCCTTACATCAAAGCATTTAGTAATAAATACAGACTCCACACTTTTGTATATTCAATCGATCGAGTTATGTATGTCTGCTTTTCCGTAACTTTTTTGAACACACAGATCTGAGCAACAATGAGGCTAGAGGAGACACAAAATTTGGCATAATGGTTATTTTAACCGGCAACACTTTGCACACATGATTGCAATGCAATTCGTGACCCAATTCGTTCCACTTTGACCGTTTGCCCGTCTAAGAGTACACTGTGTGTACATACGCTTCATCAGAGTGTCGAGCGTGGAATGAACCTGATTGCTTGGCGAACATGGCTACCCAACTTTTTCGGAGAGTCACACACACAGGTGACTTGGCTTAACTTCGAATCACAATACATGTACATATGTGTACACAAACCCATGTGTGCGTATACGCGTATGTGTGTGCACAGAGTAACGTACGATAAGCCCAACATGACTGGTTTGACTGGTTTCCTTTCGGGTGGGCTCGGCTAAGCATCGAGCCCGAGCTCGGATATAGCCCTGATCTCTGTTGGTTTGAAGGCCGATGTTATGCAAATGCATATGCGTGCCCGCAACTGACCTATAGAAGAGGAAATAACAGTTTCGCACACAACCCCCTTGGCAGCCGACGTGTCCACTGGGCCCTTGGCCTTAGGTAAAGAGGCAAACAAATTTAAATACTTGCCGCAGCAGCTATTTGAGCACGATGTCCTGCCGGTGTCCTGTCCCTCTTCATGTTCCTGTCCTTATGTCTGTTCCTGTTTCTGCTCCTGGATCAGAACCGAATGCGATGACAGTGAACGAAGGGATGCGTGAGAAAACCAGTTTTCCAACTGCCGCCCAGTCGGAAATGTCCGGTTTGGTCACCAGCTGCTGCCACTGCCGCTAAACGCAGTCAGTCCCGCTCCCTTAATTGCAACACAATCCGTGATCAGGCTTGGCAAAGGGTTTAAGTGCAAGCGTCTTGAGCTACCCGTGCGCCCCTAGCATCTAGCATCTTATGGTACTACTGGTGGAGGGTCTGTCTGACCTGGTGCTAATTTGCATGTTCGTTGGACCTTCTAATACATATGTGCGTACGTGTTTACTTAAGGCAGATAACAGTTTCCTAAATTTGGTTCTTGATAGAACTTTCTATCATTTACTTAATTCCATAGAAATAAATAAATGGTACGATCGAAATGCTTCTTGGCTACTCTTTCTTTGGCTACTCTGAAGATGATTTCCCCAATGTCTTCAAAATCAATAAATCGCAGTACTTTATATTTCTGTTTTTATAAGCGATGAACATAAGACTTAGTTTTTTCAACGCAACTGTACCCAGTCACATCACCACACTCGTTAGAATTGTGCGCGCCAATGTCCCAATCCCATTCTCATTCTCATTCCTTTGCCCCTTCCCATTCCTCGAGTTTCCCCACCCATAACCCACCGTAGCTCCCCGACTCGCGCTTTTTGAATACAGCATCGCCATCATCGTCATCATCGTCGTCGTCGTCGTCGCCATCGCCATCGCCATCGTCCCGCACTCGCCTACGCCTTTTTCGTCGCCTTCCAAGCACGAAGCAAGCGGGTGATTTAAAAATTTAATGCCCCGCGGCTATTAATGGTGGAAAATGCTTGCTTGTATAATAAAACAAAACGACAGAGCGTTGTGGGGGGGGTGGTAGAAAGTGGTGGACGATATGCGCAGGACAACCATCGAAACGACAGTCCCGGCTGTCCCATCTCGTCCCGTCCGCTGCCCAAAACTGGAACGCACAGTGAACGCAAAGAAGGGAGGCAAGAAAACCCAAAAGAAGAAATAAATATGGCGCGTGTTTTGCAAAATAAGAAATTTTAAATTCAAATATTGATGACGACGTCGACGAGCGAGTCTCTTCTGCCCTTCCTTCAGGGCCGAAACATTTCTTCGTCGTTCGGCACTCGGCCGGTAGACAGAGAAGGGCCAATTTTTCTTTGGCTTCGTTGCTTGCTGGCCTGTCATCCTTATTCCTTATTTTTTTGCTGTCGACGCCAGGACATGCCTTCGACCCTGCGTAGTGGGTGCTATGCAGAGCGGGGGAGAACCAAGTTGAATTGTGCCTTGAATTTTCAACCTGGTATGAAACCCTGTCGACGCTGGTGGTTGCTTTTGTTATTTATTTAAATTCTTGTTCTCCCTTTTTTATAACTAGTTCTAATGGTACATTGGAAACGTAGGTTCTCGCAAATGGAAATTGTATTTAAATAGAAGTGCGTCGTAGACGACCATGCAAGCTGAATATGTATTATTTCTCGTATAAATAGGTAGTCGGTTCATCTACAAATAAAAATGTAGAATCACAATCTGTATAATTTGGAAAGAATGATATCCTCAATCTGAGACATAGAGATCCACGGTATAACATCAGGTTGTGCCCTAAGGTAATCGCGGTCCCTCTTAAGTATTATACCTTAAGCGTTTTTACGGGCTACACATCAGGCTTGGGGCCAGCATCAACAAACTGGGAATATAGCGAATGGAGGCCCAGACACAGAAGGACTTTACCCCGAATGAGATATGCAAGCACCTTCTTGAAAAACAAGATAAGGTCACCCAGTCCAGAAAACGTATTGGATTTCAAGTTACTTTGGACAGTCAAAAATTTTATAAAATGATTTCAGAAAAATATGATTGCTTTTAAAATAATAAAACGGAAAGTTAATTAAATACTAATTAAGGAGGAGGCTTAGTTTTCAAATGTTTACTCCAATGAAGGTCATGATTATTTTGATACATTAAGTAGATAGTACATACATCCATAGTAAATATAGATGGAAATACACATTTTGCTTAATAGAACATGTATTTTGACCATAGATTTGTGCTCTATAAGCTTCAACAACCAAATCAAAAAACCTTTGCTTCGGAACTTCTTGAAATAAAATAAAACTTAGATTTTCCTTTGAAACGAATTTTAGAATTATTTTAATTAAGCGCCGCAAATAAACTATGGAACATTAAATGTATTACCAATTTTGGGTTGAGCTTACGGCACGCGGAAGGTTATAATACCCTTGCAGAGTTTTCTCTTTTAAGTTAGATTTATTAATGTATTTTTTACCTGTACTACAATCATGGGTCAAAAACAATTAAAAAAAAAAAAACCAATTTAAATCCTTTATAAGTATGGGTTCACATGCAAAGCGCCTTTTGACTAATTGTTTCCATGGCAGCTATATGTTATATATAGTGGTTCGATTCAGATGACATTTGGCTGATGTATTAAGTTTGGAAAGCTAACAAAAATCGGCCGCTAATTTGGCAGCTATACGATAAATCGGTCCGACGAGGCATGTTCCGACTTACTACATATATACCATACCAGAAGATAGATCTAAAACTGAGGGGCTAGAAAGGACGGACGGACAGAAGGACAAACTGAACTTCCCTGTCGATGCCTTGCACACTTCTAGTCAAAATTAATATACCTTCTGCAAGGGTATCAAAAATGCCGAATTTATTGTCGTACATGTACTTTGAGCTGAGAAAAAACCGAAAAACAATTTAAGCATTGTGGTATTCAGTGGTATTCAGACCCGCGTTGGGCAGTAGCTATCAATACTAATACTTTCTGTGTAATAATACCAACCAACGCAATTTTACATTGATTAATTCTTATTATGAGGCTCCTATGCTGGCTGGCTATTTTCTACATTCCCATAAAAACAATAGAATATATGATTATTTATTCTTTATAATGACAGCAAGAAATACGAAAGGTGTAAAGGTAGGTGTCTCTAAATTTGACAGTGTCTTAACTCCCCTTACCTTCTGGATATATGTTCGACTACTATGAAAAAAAGTATCTTATCGCAATCCTTAGGAATATTATATGTATGTATGTATAATTAATTGTATTGGCGTTCTTTCGATAAACAATGATTTGATTGTTTTATAGCAGCCTAATGATAATAGTGCTTCTGTTTTGATTACATTTCGACAATAAAAATACTATATATATGTAAGAATCAGTTATACGATATATCGGTCGATGCTTTATTTGTGTGTTGAAAACTTCTGGAGTAAGAGGGTAGTGAGTGTTTTGAGTGGCATTGCGGAGTATGCAGACAGCGCTACAAAATTCAAATGAGAAAGCTTTTCAATTTCAAAATGGATGTGGGGGAAGTGAGAAAATTCCCTTGTTGAACAGCCAATGAGAACAGAGGATGTGCGTTTCGAATTGCTCAAGAGAGAAAACGCTCGAACGAAGAGAAAACTACCCTAATATTTTGAAAGAGTGTACAAAGGAGATGAACATTGTGAACAAATATACCACGAGATGGCGCTGCATGTCTTCAAACATCGAGATACAGTGGTGCTCCCTAGCGGCGAACATCCGAACTATAGTAAGAACCGAAGACGGACTTTTTTCATGTCCGGAAAAAGGCAGATCTGGCAGCCCTGGTTTTTGTAAGCAACGTTTTTTTTTTTTCCTTTTTATTTTTTTTATTTAATTTTAATATTATAATTAATATAATATAATATATAATATATATAATTTAATATACCCGCTTCTCATGGAGCAGAAAAGGGTATTTATTAACTGAAAATGTATGCAGACATATCCGGCCCAATAAAAAAATCAGAATCAGAATAGTCATGTCCCGTCTGTCGATTGAGCGCCTGATTCTCAACTAGTAGTAAGTAGGAGAGACTTGGAGTATCCTCCTGTAAACGTTATTTTCAAAGGAAAGTTTTTTTTTATTCTTTCTTTTTTATACCCTTGCAGAGGGTATATTAATTTTAGCCAGAAGTTTGCAACGCACCTTAGGAGACATCTCCGACCCTATAAAGTATATATATTCTGAATCAGCATCACCAGAGGAGTCGAAAAATGGATGTCCGTCTGTCCGTCCGTCCGTCCGTCCGTCCGTCAGTCCGTCCGTCCGTCCGTCCGTCAGTCCGTCCGTCCGTCCGTCCGTCCGTCCGTCCGTCCGTCTGTTGCAACGCAAACTAGTCTCTCAGTTTTTGAGCTATCTTCATGAAACTTATTGCTGTACGCTGTAAATAAGTCGGAACGAGCCAGATCGAACCGATATATCGTATAGCTGTCATAGAAGCTATCGGCCGATTTTTGTTGTTTTTCAAGATATTGCAACAAGATTTGGCAAATCTTATTTTTATTACGTTCTTAATGTGCTGTCAAAATTGTATCAAAATCGGACCACTATAACATATAGCTGCCATAGGAACAATCGGCTGAAATCAGGGTTTGTGCATGCAAACCTGTTATGTTTTTGGAAATACCGCACATTATCAATACCTTTTAATGTGATACAGTAACCCGCCCTTTGTTTTTCCATTTAAATATCTCAGACGTTTATATTCTATAGCTATAGGAACAATCAGTCAGTCCGTCTGTCTGTTGCAACGCAAATTAGTCCCCCAGTTATTAAGCTATCATCATGAAACTTTGATCACAAGCTTTTTATTTCTGCCCTCTTTAAATATGTCGGAACGGGCCAGATCGGACTAATATATCGTATAGCTGTTATGGAGCCTATCGGCCGATTTTCGTTATATTTCAAGATATAGCTATCAGGCTTACCACATCCAAATCGAACTTTTATAACTTATAACGATCAACGATCGGCCTAATGAAGGTTCTTGTTGCAATTTTATGGAAATCTAAGTACTATTACATGTAGATGTTAAACAAAAAATCATATAGCTGTTATTCAAATGCATTTTTGAATGAGAACTTTCCAAATTTAGATTTTATGACCAACAGATCCTTTACAACACAAAGACATTCGACCAAATGCAGTTTCTAAGAATTGTATACTGATATATGCAAAACAAAATATATCGGAAAACATAACATTCTTATATGAAACAGTTACAGTTGATTATGTAAGAAATATATACCAGTCCATAACATTTAAATACTTGCATACAATAGTCATAGTTGTTTATAGGAATCCAGCTTTTCCTATTACAAGGTTTCGAAATGAAATCAGAAATGATGTTGAAAGGCTAACGTCAGCTGAAAATATTACAAAATTGGTAATATTAGGAGATTTTAACATTTGCCGATCAACAACCACTGATCAGCTCGAGTCTACTTTAAATAATAACAACCAAATGTGCCAACAACAAAACAGTTAACTCAAATTGATTGGATATTTTGTGATAACACAGTAAGCGGTGCTGCCGCAATCACTTATCAAACTCCCCATGACGGCGTGTTCCTTAGCTATAATCACTTATTTAATAATTTATTTTTAAATATTTAGTTAATTAATTTATTTTATTATTGTAAATAAATTATATATGTGCAATGTTGTTTAAGGTATTGTAAATATTCCTCCTCGAGGATTGCGACCTTGCCGTGGTGAGGAGGCTGAGTATGTGAAATTATAAGATGATGATATAATCAATGTACTGTTATAATTGTTCAATTAATTCCACAGAAACCAGCAGCAATCAAAATATATTTTATATTTTGTATAACTGCAAGGGTATGAAACCTTCGGCAAGCCGAAGGTAGCCTTGCTTTCTTGTTTTATTATACTTTTTTTTACAAATAAAATAATACGGAAATCCATCTTACAGTCTCCGCCTACTATTTTTTGCTTTTTTTCTGCAATACAAAATTGAATTGAATTTTTTATTGAGTACGTTGAATATTAATTCATGGTCCATGGCCCAATCAAAGTTGTAGCAGCCCTATTAGTTGTAGCGGGTATATCAGGCGGGATTGACTATAGCCGGTGCTTCCTTCCAACTAGTTTAATGTGTTTAACCGAAGGAAACGGCATTCCTCCTCACAAGGAACATAATATACCTCTTCTTGATCCAGGCTCAACGTCGAGTTGATATTAGTTGACCAATAAATCTTTGTGGTCCAGCTAGTCTTCTGCCTGTAGACTACAAGTCGAGCGTCCATTTTTTAAAATCCGTTAGAAACATTTTAAATTTTACCGTACTACTGATACCGATAGCTTCTGTGCTATTATTTATTATACCCTTGCAGACAGAGGGTATATTAATTTTAGCCAGAAGTTTGCAACGCACCTAAGGAGACATCTCCGACCCTATAAAGTATATATATTCTGCATCAGCATCACCAGGAGAGTCGAAAAATGGTCCGTCCGTCCGTCCGTCTGTTGCAACGCAAACTAGTCTCTCAGTTTTTCAGCTATCTTCATGAAACTTGGCACACAAGCTTCTTATTGCTGTAGGCTGTAAATAAGTCGGAACGAGCCAGATCGGACCGATATATCGTATAGCTGAAATAGAAGCTATCGGCCGATTTTTGTTGTTTTTCAAGATATTGCAACAAGATTTGGCAAATCTTATTCTTATTACGTTCTTAATGTGTATCAAACCTGTTTTGTTTTTGGAAATACCCGCACATGGCACGGGCCAGATTGGACTGATATATCGTATAGCTGTCATGGAGCCTATCGGCCGATTTTCGTTATATTTCAAGATATAGCTATCAGGCTTACCACATCCAAATCTAAGTGTGTCCTTAATAATAAAGTTTCATCAAAACGAACTTTTATAACTCATAACGATCAACGATCGGCCTAATGAAGGCTACTCAGCCTCATGTGAAATTATAAGAGGATATAATCGATGTACTGTTATAATTGTTCAATAAATGCCACAGAAACCAGCAGCAATCCAAACATATTTTATATGTATTTTGTATAACTGCAAGGCTATGAAACCTTCGGCAAGCCGAAGGTAGCCTTGCTTTCTTGTTACACCAATATTCCAGCGCCTCGCTCATCTTATCCACCCACCAAGCACAAACGCACCAGCAAATTCTTTCTGGTTATCGGAATCCCAGCTGCAGCAGAAACCTTAAAGCCAGGATGCGGGAAGCCATTTAAAGTTTATATCCCTTTCAGAGTTGAGGTGTTGAGCACTCAAGAATGATCTTAAAACCGTCCAAGGATAGTGCGACTGGTGACTAGCCGCTCCGGAAAAATGGCTATTTTTAGCTGATCCAACAATTGTTGCAAGGGTTTGGGAAAACCCAGAAAACCCATGAAGAAGACATTTTAGGCACCAGCTAATTCCAAGCAAGGTGGTGAAAGTATTGATAATTTAAGATTAGGTGTAGATTGTCTGTTAGAAACCTTGTTGTAGTCCGAACAATATATGTATATATACCGTCAACGGGTAGTCAGCAAGGGACAGAGAAGTGTAACCAACCGGCTAGCCAAGTGTCATCATTGTCAATGTCACCTTTAATAAGGTGGATAAAGACAACACCAAGCATAGTAGGCCGATGGGCTAACGATGATAAATAAATTTAGTAATTTGTTTAGAATAATTCGATTGAGGAAATGTGTTCGGAGAACTTTAGTTTAGGGTCCAAACGAACTGGAGTTCGTGATTCTTTCCAACCACATAAAGAAAGTGTTAGATTCGTACTGGCAAAATCTATATCTTGTTGCTAGCAAGATGTATTATTCAAAACGAGATGCATTTCAGTGACCTGTCTTCAAGAAACGATGTTGTTCAACATACTGATCCAAATGAATACAGCCGTGTTCCGGATTTAGTAACTTCAAACGAAAGTTCAATCTTTGGAATATTAGCGTAGCAATCTCTCTTTCCTTGATCAGAATCGCTGCATTGCTATCGCTCGAATCACTGGTAGAACAAGCCAAGCTTGAGTGAGAAACTCAAGAGAACAAGGCAATTTATAACGACCTTTAACTTAAATTCTTAGTTTTCAGAGAGCGACAATGAATAGTTGCTTCTCCAACAAAGGCTACTTCTTAGCAGGTATAGGTTCCTTATTCTAACTTCCTAATGGTGGTTTTCTTTGATTTTAAGATTTCAAGATTTTCAAGTTTCGGTTTTTTTTTGGGTTTCTTTTTATTGGGATTGTCTGCGGTAATCCTCAGGCAAGTTTGCTGTGTTGCAAATGGTTATGCAGTGTCCCTGCATTTGTTTTGTAGAGTCTGAATTTATTTCTGTGCGTTCCAGCTACGGTTCCCAAAGTCCATGCTCCAAATCGGTGCTATTGTGGTAGGTTGGACAAGAGTCCGGAGTCAAGTCGAGATATATAACTTTTATTGATTATTCGTTGATAAATAATATTGTCGTACCAGCACGTTGCGTGAAGAAAACGTAAGGACTCTTTTGGGTCAGTCTGGATTCCCCCCGCGCACCAGCATACTAAGTGAAGCTTTGTGAGAGCACAATGAAGGTTAGCTGACTATGTGATGAACCTATTTGATTTGAATAAGACACCCAAAGAATGTGTTATTCAAAACGGAAAGTAAAAAAGAAAACAACTTATATCTTAAGTTTTCTACAGCCTTACGAAGTGCATTAAGGTGGCATATCCAACCCCATGAACTTTGTGTATATGTTCTGACAAGGGAGTTCATATAGTTCTTCGCCCGTTGTCATTAGTTAATATATTATTATTATGCTTGCTAAATTTCTTCCGAGTCGGGCCACCATAACTATAGCTGCCATAGGAATAATCGGACAAAAAGGGGCTTTGCATGAAAGCCGATGAAACTTGAATGTGACCTTAAACGAGAAATCTGTCTTCGGCGTGCCTCTTCTGGTTTTTAACTGATTTCTATATAATAAAGACACAGTGATCCGATTTTTTAATTTAAGATTAAGGTTATATTTTGATTTTTTTTCATGCGAAAGAAAACCCTTTTTCGGTCACCTTGGTCTTAAACCGAAAATCGTCCGAAAGAAAGAAGGCAGCTCCTGGCTCCTGTGCCAAGTTTCATCAGGGTAGAGAGAAACTAGAGAAAGAATACTGACTCCAGAACTCCAAAGGCAAGCAAGCTTTATTTTTTCATTTTCATTTGTTTGGAATTAATTCAATTGGCCACTATGCAGTCCCCGACTCGATATTTAATAATACTATATACAATAATATTTAAGTATCTTTTGGAAACTCGTATTACCGGCAAAGTGTGTCCTACATAGATAAAAATAAATAATAGTTAGGAAGCATAGTGTGTGCGATGAATTTGCTTTACAATTACAATTTTGATGCTTTTTGTTTGGCAGGCAGCCCTTTGCTCCTGCATAGCTTGCCCGTCTCCATGTCGACTGCAGCACCCCCACCTCAGGCGAACGAAAGGGTCGCAGAAGGCGTGCTTCTTCTTCTGTCTTACTTATGTGGCATCTTCTTCATCTTGTTGGGTTTTGTTTTTCCATAGCCCTTTAGGCGCAGCGCGAAGGCAGCGCGGATTCAAGCAGCCAATCAAAGCGCGCTATCGACAATGTAGGCTGGTCCCGCTGCTGCTGCTGGGTGTTGTATAGGGGTGTTTGCGTCTCGTCTGTCGTGTACTTGTATGCGTGTGTGTATGTGTACACGGCGCGTACAAGTCCTTTCTGCATGCACATATGTACACACGTATGTATACAGCCTTCAATAGAATTAGCGAAAACTCGCGACTGGTGGTGCTGCCACGAAGAAGACATCAAGAAAAGACGAAAGAAACAAAAAGAAAGTACACACACCCACACGTATACAAGAATCAAGGAGAGGGGAGCGGTGCGAGATGAACGAAGAACAACTTTCGGCAACATTTTTAAGCAAGCTCCCAAACTAATGTGCATGCACGAGCTTTTCTAGGCGCAACTGTACCCATCATGCCACGTCTGCTTAGACCCACATGTATGTATGTGGCAAGAAAAAGCCTTAGCTGGAATCTTAGGTGGAGGGATAAAAGATAAATGTGATATGTATATTTAATTAAAGTAAGCTTACATATAAGTCTCTCAGTGGCTATGGCAAATTTAAACTTGAAGCCCAAAAAAAGCCGGCTCCCTAAACAAAAGGCGGTTTTAACCCTTACCACGTACGGCCAGGAGGAACCTTTAAAAACTCTTATATTTATAGATTTGTTAATTGTTCATTTAAACCTCCTAAGCTACATTTCTGTACACCCTTAGCCAGAGAGTGAATTTTAGGTTTGCCCGGCGAATCAACCTCTCCGGCACGCCGAAGATTATATACCCTTGCAAAGATTTCTTATTTACTCTGTACCTGAACTAGGATAGGTAGGATAGGCAGATAGGTTGTAAGCTATACGAGATATCGGTCGGTGGTGTTAGCTTAATCGGACAGCTATAACATATAGCATATTATAAAATTAGATAACTGTCGAACTATAATTAAATAATAATTTATTTACGAAATGAAAACGTCAAACCATCGAACATATAAGTCCAATAATTAAAAGAAATTAGGCAAATGTATGTATACCGATGATGTGTAACTCTATATTAGTAGCTCCATACAAATAAACGAGTGTCTAAATGTTAGTAATCGTAGTAAATAACTTATGTGACTAGTAGGCAGAAACGGTAAAAACCTAGGGACAGAACTTCTTATTATCAATCTGTCTTATTTTTTAGTAAATAATGCACCAATCGACAAAAATTGTAAAATCTTTTGACCATTTTATCGCAGCTCTTGTTGTTCGTCATTGGAATAAAACAGTGTTTTTTTTTGTGTTCCAGTTGTGTAGTAGAAAATAATAAATAAGTTAAAAAAAAAACTATTAGTTAAAGTTAAAGTTTAAAATAGTACAAACTTTTTATATAACTTTCCGTGCCGTTTGTAGAAATGATCAAGAAAGTTACCCATTTATTTATGTACAGCTCAATTGCCGCGAAAAGGCGGAATAAGTCTTACATAAGAAAGCACTCAGAACTGGGAACGTCCCACAATTTACACGAGTTTGCGCGAAGGAAGGGCTAAGATAGTTGAAAGGACTAGCTTAAAAAAGAAAAAAAAAAAACATTTTCGCAAATAATTTTCACCAATGGCGAGAACTCGCAGCGCGAGGCAACATGCCTATTGGCGTGGCAGGCACTCTGCATTCATCGGTGCGTTTGAAGCGCGAACGCCCCACGCGCTATATAATATACACTTTACTCTTTCCGCACACATTTTCCTCTTTTCCCGCCTGCCTTTCTTTGCCAAGGCTTGCCCTACGACACTGGGTCTATCTAAAAGAATATTTTTTGTGTATTCCTTAAGAAAAATAAGTTTGTTCACTTGGGTGTAGTCAATCCCGATCGCCCTCAGTCTCGTACGGTTTATTATTAAAAACTGTGAGAAAATAAGCCTGTTTTGCTTTTTCTTTACAAGTTATGGCCAAACCAGTCTTTCCACTTAGTTTTCTCACAAGTTCTCTTCTTTTCTTGGGCGAAAATGATGATAAAGTTAGGAAATTTGCTGACCTTTTATCCTTCTTTGCTACCCTGCAAATGACGCTTGACCAACCCTTTCTGGACACCTCTTTTCTTCTCTTTTTTTATCGAAAATATACTTTTTATATTTAAATTAAATTCTATTACAGCTTTTTTGGAATACCGGTCGTCTAGTCCGGCGTATTCTGATTTACTTAAGGCGCGCAGCAATAAATGAAACTATTGTTTTTCAAAAATTGCGCTATCTGAGAGAAGAAGCCATCTGCGATTCCATAAGAGATACCTTGTCGGAATCAACATTTATATCCCTGTCTTTCAGTGGCTTTACTGTATTAACGTCATTAATTTTTTTACACTTATTAATACAAACAAACGATGAGGGAAAACTTGGTTAAGATTGGAATGTTGTTGTTACTTTAAGAAAGACCGATAAGCAATTATTCTTAATTTGGTTACGAGCCAGCACACTTTCGCCAAGTCTCGATGGTATCCTTTTTTCTTTCCATCCAGATGAAATTATTAATAAAATTTCAAAGCAAAGCGAAGCAACCTTCGGCACGTCGAGTCACATCTAAGTTGTTAGTTATACCTGTATTACAAACACCTGTTACTAAGAGGTAAGTGAACAATTTTTATCATATCATTTGTCCGATTGTTCCTTTGTTATAGTGTTATGATTCGGATGAAATTTTGCCTGCATAATATTTTGGTAAAACTAGTACCACTAACTACACTGTTTCTGAAAACTAATAAAATTAGGCCGATGATAGATAGATTAAGTTGTGTGGCAGCTAAATAACTTAATGAGTGGCTCGATCCAAAATGTACCTGCAGCATGTCTGTCTGACTGGATCGTATTGCAAAAGACGGACAGGCGGTCAGACAGACAATGAATACTCTATGGACTCCCCCGTCGATGCTGATTTAGAATATATATATATATATATACCCTAATGCAAAGGTCCTATGAACAATCGTGCAAAACCCATACTTTTAAATAATCTATTTTTATCTGTTCTATCCTTTCACAATGCAGCTACGCTTTAAACAGGTGCTTGCAGTTCAGGTATACCTAAAAATAAAATAAATTGAAATTATTCATTTAATTATAATTATAATAATAATCAGGGAATAAATAACTTTATTTAAAAGAACAAAGTGTATGTATATAGCATTTGTTCATCAGTTCATTAAAAGTTTTTAGAAGTCTAGTTACTATCTTTGGACATTAGTCCAATCACTTAGAAATGGAATATAGCTGTCCGATATAAATTTAAATGATATAATTAATTTTATATATAATATGCTACATATTTTAAACAAAACTTCATGTACTCATCGAAAAAAATATTTTTTTTTTGCCAACTCATCTCGTTTAATAACAAAAACTTGTCGTCTATATAATATATATTAATATATGCTTATATCATTTTCAAAATTGTCCCAATTAATGCCCTCTTAATAACTTTTTTTAGCCGGCTGCAGTAGTCTTCTTTCTTTCTTGGCTCGGGGCATGACACTGATTCTCTTCTCTTTGCCCGCGCATAGACATTTATAAGTTGTATAAGCCTATGGGTAGCGGGTTCTATATAGGCCAATGGGCACTACTAACAAACGAGGATTCAGCTGACTTAACAATGTGTGCCATTCCATTAAATAAATGCTCCAGCTGATAAACTATATTCTTGCTTTCAAGTAGTAGACGAGGTGGATGGGATAGAAACTGTTGGTCAAACCACGGACAATCAATCAATAGAACTTTGCATGGGGAGCATGCGCACTTCTGGAATAAGTTACCTGTGATTTGTCTAGCATCGGATAAGACTGTCTTACAAAGGTATGCACCTGTCAAAACGACCAAGTGGAAGCTGTATGTAGTGAGTGTATTCTTCAATCGGAAACTCTCAGAGATGATGAGGATGTTGGAAAGCCACCAGATAAAAATATGATAAAAATCGATCTGTGTAAGTCCTTAATGTAAGGTTCATCATCTGCATTCATAGCTAACTTGCTTGTTGATCAAATACGGTTTTTGATCTCCGCACTCCGCTAGTGTTTAATTTGCGTGCTCACGTTCTCTCTCTCCTTGGACCGGACCCTCCATGGCTCGGACAAAAAAGGACACCTGCAGACAGGCTGCCAAAAAACCTTCACTTAACTTCTTAAACTTAAATAGGAAATTAAATTATATTACAAAAAAAAAACATAGTTATAAAATTGAATACGGCAACCTTCGCTGACCGAAAAAAAGATATCAGGTTAGTTAGATTACGAGGACGGCAATCAAAAAAATAAAACGGCAAAAGATTTATTTCTATATAAATATGAATTCAAAAACAAGTTGTTGTTCACCGTCGTGCTTTTCGAGCTTTCCTTTTTGTTCATATTAAAGTGGAAGGATGTTTTTTTTTTACCTTTACTCATAACCGAAACAGGCAGAAGAAGGCATCTTCCTCCGACCCCATAAAGTTATATATTGTTGATATCAGTATCAACAGCCGGCCGAGTCGATATATAGCCATATCCGTCTGTCTGTCTCCGTTCGTTCTCAGCTATCCAAACTCGGTGACAATCAATATTTGTTTGTTAATACTACTGTCGCCCCCATCCCCCCACAAATTGCACGATAAAAATGTATTAAATTTTTCACTTATGTAATAATATATTATTGGCTGAGTGTGGGTGACTGTCGAGCGGGGTACGTACAACTATGTTCTTCCGATGAATGAAAATTGGATATTAGCTTTTTTCTTCGCTTTTTTTTAAATCACACATGGGGGGATTAATAAAAATAAATGCCGATCTAAATAAGTGTGGGCCAGACAGACTACGTGGTAAAAGTTTTTCACGTGGTTCAAAAAATTTCCAAATTGTTTTTCTATTCTAATTTTTTAAATCGAGTTTTTTTTAAATTATATTTCTCAACCAACAACAACCACAAATGTAAATAATTAATAATTAATTGATAGCCCTCTGAAACTTTTTAACTTTTAAAGAAAAGACGTGTTTTTTTCGACTTGTTCTTTCTACCTGCAGAGGGTGTATGTTTTCTTTATAGCGTATACGATATATGTATTAATAATACAGCCGGTTCGGTTAGTTAGGAACCTACCTGATAGGAAATTAAAGGGCAATCAATATGTTCTAAAGAGTTCCGTATTTTAATCACGTACGATTAATTAAACTATACAAACTATTAACTAAATTTAATTTAAGGTTTTAAGTTTTTTTCCCTGATCACCTCTTAAAAGTTCTTTAAAATTACAAACTTTTAAGGAAGGGGCGTATCAGTTTTCTGTGATTTTTTCGCCAACGAAAACGCGCGTTCGCTAAGAGGGCGTGGCTGTCGCGAACAGACGCCGTTATAAAAACCTCACGCAGGCTTGAGCACGCAGACACACACACAAAGAGAGAACCACTTACAGGGAAGGAACGTAAACGTGACTGGTCTTTGAACAAGGGGGCGGGATCGGGGTGTAGGTAGTGGTGAGACGGTAGGGTGAAGTTTTCTCCCTTGCACTGCACCGAATTTAGAAGAAAATGGAAATGGAAAATGGGAAAGGAAAACCACAAGTAGTAATAGGAGAGAAGGGGGTGCGCTCTTTGCACTTTTTTTATATTACTATTATTATATTTACAAATTTGAATAGGCTGTTTTTCTCCAAGTGTACCGTTCGATAAGACCTACACAGGCATATATACATATACATATATATATATATATATATGTATGTACATCTGCGTGTGCGCGTGCTAGGTATACTAAACAACACCCCCAATGGGGCTGCACGTCGGCTCATTATGCTAAGCAGCGTCGACTTGGGGTGAACTTTAAGAAAAAGACAAGGCGCGAGGATAATGGCAACTGGCAACGGCGCATGTATGTATCCTTCGTATATATATTATACACACAGACACACACACATAGAATATATATATATACATGGCGCCGGCACGCTGCGGAGGTGGAATGACAACCCTGAGCCACCCTCGTCACACGTATGAGTTAGTGGTGGGTTGGTGTTCAACGCCGAAATCTAAATATTGTAAGACGCAGTCTTATACTAATACATGCATACACGTGTATGTATGTGTGTATGTACGTGGGTGTATACAATTAATACGACTGTGCGTGTGCATATTTAATGGTTTCCAAAATACACTAGTGTGCGTATACACACACAGTTTAATAATACATACGACTGACTCCCTCCCTCACAATGTACACATATAATACGTGTGTGTATGTGGTGGGGGAGGGGGTACATGAATTTCTTAATTATTACTATTTATTCCCCTCCCCCCACCCACCCCTACGATCGCACGTATGTGTTTTTTCGGTTATTCTTCGCCGCAAAGTATGCACATATATATTTTCCGCTGCCGACTTTGGGGGTGATACACCTGCCCCTCGAAGACAGTCTGCAAAACGGCTGCTCCAGGGCTTGCTTTCGAATATTCTTTCTTCTACATTTTGGTGGACTTTCTCAAAACAACAATTAACAATTGACGGAAGACATCAGGGCCCTACTCCCACTCAGTTTTCCGAGAGAGTTCTGCAAAAACAAACACAACCGTTGTCCCTTCTTGTGCCTTGGGCGCTGTGTGCTGTCTACAATTTACAACTTTTTTGGAAACTCTTTCGCACGGCAGAAGTGTTTTTAAAACAGGAAAAACTTCATTTTCCATTTTCAATTTCCCGCTTTCGAGAAAACCGTGAAAAACTTTGAACCCCCTTCAAGGCTGCCTCCCACTCAGCACGACCTTGTGGCCGTGGGTCACAACAGAGGGACAAGAAACAAACCCGTTTCAAAAAACCACATCGCGCTAGCTGCGCTCGTTTTTCCGTTATTTCAAATTTAAATTTAAAAAAAAATGCCGTTATTCGAAAAATTGAACTGCTTGTTTTTCGGTTAACAGAGCATTAACAGAGGTCAGTCTGCGACTGCTTGCACTGCTTGCTGGAAATGTATTGGCAACAACAAAAAATGTGAACTAACAGCTTATGTTGTTAACATTTGTATGTCAGCAATGCTGATCATCCGAAGCTCATTGCTTTGAAAGGAAATGTTTGAAATGTCCCAGCAGGGAAAATGAAAATACCAACGAGTCATGCAGCACCAAGCTTCTGGCACTTGACAAAAAAAATGAAGCATACTTTTGGAAAGAAGGAATCCGGAGAAAGAATATTTATTTTTTTTTAAAAAACCCATTTTAGATTAATATATATAATATTTGTTATATTTTTATTTGGTATAATACGACTACTCTCATTTTAGTAATTTTTTTAATTAAGCTCTTGCTTTCACAACACACGATGGTAATTTATGCCTTTGGTACAGTAGTTAGTACATACATATATATACATACATACATCGTTCACTTATACGAAAATCTAGCCTAAGAAGAGAAAAAAGGAAATTTTAAATGGAAATGGAAAGTTTTGCAGTCCTTTGGTTTTGGGAATATAAAAAGTGGGCGCGGAACAAATGCAAAGCACGACCCTTAAGCCTTGTCACTGCCTCTTGTGCCACGATTGGACTGGGATTGGCTTGGCGTGGTGTTCAGCCCGGGCCACGGGAAAGTCACGTGGCTCCGCCCAACAGTCTCTGTCTGCTGCCTTTCTTTATTTTCAGTTCCAACCTTTCCTGCCCGAGCACACATTTTTTTGCAGCGCGTTGTGTCTTTGCACACACCACAAGTTCCTCTTTTTAGCTTCCTTTGCACTTGCGATTCTCTGTTCCTTTTCAATGCGTTACTATTTTTCCACTTTTTCGCAGCTTCTGCGTGTGTATGAATGATTCTGTGTGCGTGTGCACGTGTGGGTGTGTGCACGTGTGTGTGACTGAAGATACTTACCTATATATGTATGTATGTATGCATATGTATATATTCCTGCACATGCGAGTGTATTTGAGAGTTTTGTCAGCTGCGTGACATACACTCCTCACTCCACATAACCTAAAAACACGCGTATATAAGTGCCTGTATCTACGTTTGTATGTGTGCATTCACATAGACACACACGCACACACACACATGCATGCATACGTATCCCGAAACTAAAGAAGCTTTTTGAAAGAAAATGCTTAGCTTCCCCCTTTGTGTTGGGTTGCTGAGGGGTGTGGGGAGTGGGTGGGTGCAGGGCCACAGCGAGGAGTAGTAGGCCGACAAGTAGACGATGTCTGGTAGCGGGTAACGGGAGTGTGGGGTGAGGGGGAGCGAAGTGGCTACACCTCTTGAGAAAGTACAGTCGCGCCCACATTGAGCATTTTATATTGACGGCGCATGAGGAGGCTTAAAGCATCGTACATATGTATCTATGATAATTTAGATAATTTGAAAGAATCCTCAAAATTAGAAATAAAATCAGGAAATATCTGGAATCACAGTCAAAGTAGCATCTACTTAAAAAATGAATCAATAAACGCATTCACCCGAGTTTTATAAGCAGACTCTCCAGATCAACAGATTCGTCTTTAATTACCCTTGCAGTGGGTACATTTATGGTATTAACCCCAGGCAAGTGGTCTGACTCTGGCGGGATACCTCTTTGGCATGTCAATTTATATCTATTTTCAATGTTTACCCTTCCCATGTCGGCCAAACTAGTCTGCGAGTTGAAGGGATAGATATTATGAAACTTGATTGTTTCTTTTACGATAAACTAATACAATTCAGCCTTCTTCAGTGTATCCGTATCTTTCAGGTCACCCTTTTTCTGGACAGATCTGTCTTCTCGTCTAGCTTCTGAATTAATAATATATAATTTTTGCTGTGCAACATAATATCGGTATTAGCTATATCGCTAATTTGATCGATTTTTAAAAGTGCTCGAGATTCTAAAGTTCAGGACAGTGCCTTCGTAGATAATGTAGGACCAAAATCTTGGCTGTTTTAAATCAAAAAGCTACTGTACTCTTTCCAATGGAGAAAGATTTCATATATCCTCTTTTTGGGGCTATCTCGTAGAACTGCACTATATATTATTGATATCTGACAGTAAGGCACTACTCTCGTTAAACCACAATCGGAAATGGAAAATTTTTCTGCAAATAAAATAACATATTTAATATAGGATTAATCGATAATACGCAGCCCAAATGAATACGCATATGTATACGTAACAATATATTCACAAGTGTAGATGTATATGTATGTATGTATATATATATTTATATATATATTCTCTTATCCCTTTTCTTAACCCTTTTTTGCTTGTGTTAATTTTTCAAGAACTTCCGTTGCCTTTTCTGTGGCTGTGCCAGCGCTGCCTTAATGATTCTTTTTTAAGGTCCTCTCACTCGCACTTACTTGGCCAGTGCAATGACAGCCCTACCAGAAGAGCAGTACCGAAACATGGGTACGCCTCCGCTGCGTTACCCCATTTCATATCATCCCAACCCACTCGTGCAACCATCATCTCCGCAGCCGCCGACGCCGACGTCGACACCAACGACGCCTTTGCCGTTGCCATCGCCATCGCCATCGCCTTCGCCGTCGTCGTCGCCGTTGCCTTCGTCTCTGCCTCGTATCGCCCATTTTCCTTTTGGCATTTTGAAACTTAAGCCACCACTTGTGTGTTTCATTAAAAAACAACACATGCAGCTACAGCATACCTATAAAACACACACACACACACCTATATAGAGTCGAATACATATACAAAGAGTCGCAGGCAGAGAGGAGAAAAAACTCAAACTGACTGAAATTGAAGAAAACTTGCTCAAAAATGCTCAACAAAAAATGTAACTATGGCATCTGTGGTGAAGCTCATCGGGTGGGCAGGGGCGGGCAAGGGTGGTCTGTGCAGTGGGGGCACAGACGAGCCCAAGGAGCGTCTCCGCCGCTACAAGTCTGTATGCCCGGCATGTGCGCAACGAGCGTGCATTTCTGCCAGCAGCGACTCCAGCTCTGTTTTTGCGCGAAAATGTGGTTGCTGAGACACCAGAACCCACTTGGAATCAGCTGCCAAAACGGAAGACCAGCTAGGAAATTAGATTAATACAAGTACCCACAAATATAGTAATATATTCCGATATTACACTGATGTTATGTTCTTTTGTGATTTCAATAATAAAATAAATATACATTGAATTATACAATACTATTACTAACCTTATGTATTTCAAATCTCTGCACTCCCATGTTTTTATACCCGCATCTAAAACCAGTTAGGAGATTAGACATATAATAGATAGACGAATAATAATATATTCCATAAATCTACTACTTTATCAGTTTTGTTTTTTAATCACTCACATTTAACAAATTGTTTAGGTTGTAATGCTTCAAGAAACAATTTTTAGATAAAACGGATCGAACTAATAATTATAACAATTCTCTCTTTCCTTTGTCAATTCCTTGCGTTGTAAATAACAAGAAAGCAAGGCTTGCCGAAGGTTTTATACCCTTGCAGTTGTTACACTAAATATAAAATACATTTGGATTGCTGCTGGTTTCTGTTTGCATACAAGAAACCCTGATTTCAGCCGATTGTTCCTATGGAAGCTATATGTTATAGTGGTCCGATTTTGATAAAATTTTGACAGCACATTACGGTAATAAGAATAAGATTTGCCAAATCTTGTTGCAATATCTTGAAAAACAACAAAAATCGTCCGATAGCTTCTATGACAGCTATACGATATATCGGTCCGATCTGGCTCGTTCAGCGTACAGCAATAAGAAGCTTGTGTGCCAAGTTTCATGAAGATAGCTCAAAAACTGTGAGACTAGTTTGCGTTGCAACAGACGGACGGACGGACATCCATTTTTCGACTCCTCTGGTGAGAGAGGAGATGTCTCCTAAGGTTGCAAACTTAATATCCCTCTGCATTTGTACTGGAAAACGTTGACTTTTTAATAACTTCTGTGTTATTGGTCCGATCGGATTGTAATTTGGAGGATATGTTCACATTGCATTCAGCTTTATACATTCCAAAACTTTATAAGTTTAATACTTTGCTTAATAATCGTAATTAACCGAATTGCGGGGGCGGTGGGCGTGGCATCAAACATTTGACATAAACTTCACCTGCCCCGGATATATAGGAAGCTTCATACCACATTTGGTGTCTCTAGCTTTTTAATAGCTGTCTCCAACAAACAGACAGACAGACGGACAGACATACGGACATGGCTCAATCGACTCGGCTAGTGATCTATATATCTATATATAAAGAATATATATACTTTATGTGGTCTGCCACGCCTCCTTATGCCTGCTACATACATTTTGCACAAAGTTAGTATACCCTTTTTTGAACATTTTCAATGGTCAAAGGGTATAAAAAACAATGCTACCTTCGGTACTCCGAAGATTATAATACCCTTGCAGAGAATTAAATCTTGTATACATTTGCTGCAAACACCTTTTAAAGGTAAGCTGCATTGTAAAAAATTGGTAAAGAACAAATTTTAACAAATAAATAATTTTAAAGTATAAAAGTAATGTCCCTTATGCAGCTAGATGTTAAAGCTTTTTGATGCCTGCAATCGATGTGGTAGGTTTGGTCACGCTTTATTGAAAACTAAGAAAATTGGCTGATATGGCAGCTATACGATATATCGGTTCAATCTGGCTCGGTTCAACTCATATACAGCTTGCATCATGTCTACTGAGGTTAATTACGATAACTCTAAAACTGAGGGACTAGATTGTGTTGCAATAGGCGGGCAGGCGCACAAAGCTTTATGAACTCCCCTGTCGATGCTGATTCAGAATATATAAAGTTTATGGGGTCGGGATGCCTCCCAAGGTGCGTTGAAAAATTCTCGCCAAAATTAATCACCCCCTGCAAGGATATAAATATAAACCGTTTCTGTATGATTTGTTATCTCTTTATATCCGCTTTCAATGAGTATATGTGTATGTATAAGGCAGAGGGACTAGTCTCCACTCCCATGAGTATGTTTGATAGAAGTACCACCTTGCAAATTTATAGGTACCGTAGTGCAACAAAATGAAATCTTTTTCTTTTCGTATTCTTGATCAATCTCAACCGTTGGTCTATTTTGTGAGACAAGCAGAGCATTATTTCTTCTTAGATTAAAAATGTCCTCTGTTTGAGCCTATGCCTCTTTCTTTAGGGGTTACTTCCGTAAAAGAAAATAATTATTATATTATGATTTCAGTTTCTTCATTGGATACATTTATTTATATGTTTAGTTATCTAAGACTGCTCCCCCAATTTCTATGAAATTAAAAAAAAGTCCAAATGAAAATAATTTTAAACCCAATTTAAAATACTTAAGGGTGGGTCGAGGCCTTAATAGTGGTGGAAGTGGAATCTAACAAAATGGCTTCCCCAGATTGTTAATTGTTAGGGTGGTAAGTTGCGGGCGTGTATGGAGTGCGGACACATTTGTGAACACACTGTGAAATAAAATGATTTTAAAGTAAAAAGTAACTTTTTTAAATGTATTTAAATAGAGGGTACATATATATTTTTTTTCTTAGCATCTAAGGAAGGACAATCGTCCGTTTGTCTGTATACTCATTTATAATAATAATATTTCATAAAAGTGTAAACACATGAACATTGCTAAGATACTACGCCCTTTTATATACATATTTATCATAGGAATAATCGGTTAAGGCTTGTTTCAGGAGCTGCAAGGAAATAAAACCTTCGGCAAGCCTTTCTTCTTGTTTTTATGGATTTCGTCCTATGTTGCGAAATATTAATTAGTTCCCGTCTTCTGCTGTCCGCTCGAGTTTTGTATTAAGATTTAAAATAAAAGGTATAGAAAATTAGAAAGTTATGAGCTTTAAATCAAGAAGTAACGAAAACTACAGTCGATCACGCCCGACATAAAGATAGTCTTGAAAGTAACATATGTTCTTATTTAGTATATATATAAACCTTATTATTTGTAGATTAAATAAATGTAATATTCATATATGTTTCTGTATTAAGCCAGATGTAACTTAACTTATGATCTAATGTCTTATAATCGTAAATAACCGATTTGCGTGGACGCTGTGCGTGGAGTCAAATCTTTAGACCAAATTAGGTGTTTCTAGTCTTTATAAGTAGCTGCGATCAGTGATAAAGACGGACAGACAAACAGACCGTCCACAGGACGTATTCAATAAAATTACAAATTATCACGCTCAGCTTTGTCTGTCTTTGTAAACTCTTTCAATACCATCATTCATTCAAATCGAACCAAGTCGAAAATTGATGTCGTTATCTGTGTTATTCGTGAGATTGGGTATATAATGTTTATATATAATATATTACAGTATATTACCGAAAGATGCAGCACATAGCTAATTTTAAAATATGCTGCTTATAATCAAAATAATAAGCCCAATATGATTTGCAACAACTACGTATTTTTAGGTCATGGATTTAAAAAAATGGGTATATATGTATATTGTATATTCTTTCTCAGGATCACTAGCCGTGTCGATCTCTGTCCGTCTATCTGTCTGTATGAGCGCCTGATTCGCAGCTATAAAGAAAGCTAAAGACTTAAAATTTGGCATTTAGATTCCTGTATTATCCTAGACAGCAAACGTTATTTTTAAATTTTAGGTACCAAGCCCACCGCCCTCGTAAATTAGTTTTTTGCGATTATTGAGCAAAGTATTCAAGTTACAGTTTTCTACTCTTTTTGGGATACATAAAGATAAAAACGATATAAACCTATTGTTTAAATTCCAGACCTGATCGGATAATAAGCATAAAAGTTATGAAAGTTCACGTTTTCTATTTATTTGCGTATTTTGCGATTGAGAGAGTAGCAAATTTGCCGATCGACTTACAGCAGGTATGGTAGCCCAGTGCGTAAGACAGTCGACTGCTTAGCGATAAATAAGATTTTCAACAAGCAAGTTGGGCTGCAGATTTAATATATTTTTATACCCTTGCAGAGGGTATATTAATTTTAGCCAGAAGTTTGCAACGCACCTTAGGAGACATCTCCGACCCTATAAAGTATATATATTCTGAATCAGCATCACCAGAGGAGTCGAAAAATGGATGTCCGTCTGTCCGTCCGTCCGTCTGTTGCAACGCAAACTAGTCTCTCAGTTTTTGAGCTATCTTCATGAAACTTATTGCTGTACGCTGTAAATAAGTCGGAACGAGCCAGATCGGACCGATATATCGTATAGCTGTCATAGAAGCTATCGGACGATTTTTGTTGTTTTTCAAGATATTGCAACAAGATTTGGCAAATCTTATTCTTATTACCGTAATGTGCTGTCAAAATTTTATCAAAATCGGACCACTATAACATATAACTTCCATAGGAACAATCGGCTGAAATCAGGGTTTTTGTATGCAAACAGAAACCAGCAGCAATCCAAATGTATTTTATATTTAGTGTAACAACTGCAAGGGTATAAAACCTTCGGCAAGCCGAAGGTAGCCTTGCTTTCTTGTTTTTTTGTTATTCTCATTATATTAAGAATTTTATTTCAATATATATATTTTTTTATGGTATATAAAACTAAACTGAAAATCCATGGCCTCTTACAGTGACAGCGTGGCTGCAGCCTTTCCGACAAGTTTCCTTTTTATTATAACCCTTGCTGAGCGTATATAGATATATAGCCAAGTGCGTCTATCCGTCTGTCTGTCTATCTATCATTTCTCTCAAATGTAGAGCGGTTATTGAAGGAAACAAGTATGGTTGTACAAATTAATTTATCATGCATGACTCTAATAATAACCCATATCAATAATGACCATTGTATTAAAACCGGACCATAATATAATATATATTATATCTGAAATGAAGATATTTTTCACCGCCAACAGACTTCATTAAGGTCTGACTGAACGAGCATAAGAATTATACTAAAAATTAATTACTTTGTACTAAAAGGTATCACAGGAAAAGCTGGTTAAATAAAGCGTATGACAAAAATTGTAAGGGCATTAAAAAAAAAAGGTAGATGGAAACTCGCTGAATTTATTTGTGACTCGTCCATGAAACATATTCCGAGAGTGTTTCAATACTGCATTGTTATATGTATGTGTTAGTATGTATGTGTGCGTGAGTGAGTAGACACTGTACTGATAAGCAGATGTCCATCTGGGGCGTGCTGTTAGCTAATCCTTGTCCAGTCTCGCGTTACACAAACACAAATTATGTAAATCACGAAAGTTTCAAATATAAATTTCATTGAAAATTGCATAAAAACGTGCGCACGAAATACGGAATAAATCAAAGGGTTGTTCCGCAAATTCCATTCAACGAGAGACAGGAAGTTGGAAAAGCACATGAGCATAGGCGAATGTGGCTGATTATTACTATTTCCAGAGCACAAAAAACGGGTTTGTATTCCCAGCGTACTCTTCACGGGTTACTTTGGCATAAAACCAGTTGGTCTTGATCGAGTCCAGGTCGCAGTAGTGTCCGAAGAAGCAAATTTAAACTGGACATTCCCTCAGCAGGAGAGAGCTATTGCCAAGCAAAGCATAACAATGTGTTTCTGACCGTTGGTCAACTAGAGAAAACAATCACCAAGACATAACCCTTGGGGTGACCTCCCCGAATTGTTTTTCACGTAAATTCTAAATAAAGCCTGTTTCTTGTGTTGTCCTATGTCTTTGGGCAAAACAAATTTATAATAGACATTCACAGCCGGTTTAATTCCAGTTAACCTAGCTGAACCTCGAAAGTCACGAATTTCTTATCTCTCACCTAAATAATAGCTAAGACCTCCGAAACGCGCACTCGGAAAGTTGGACACGGTTAAATCGACTTGGGGTATCGCTGTGATATTTAAAACAATTAGAAACAAGACTCATATACACCCTGTTCTCAAACTAAAACTCAATTTTAAGTAAGTTTATTAAATATAATAATTTTCGTAACATTCCGACCGGCTACTTGGCTGTTAACACTGATCAAGAATATATTACAGCGCTATATGTTTTCGTTTCTTTCTATATGTGGACCTTCACTTTCGACTGCCACTAAGTTATAATACCCTTTTACACTGCAATGTTTTCAATTAATCCGATTAAGTATATAACATGCAAAATAAAACTTTAATTGCAGTATAACTTATTGTCAAATTTTCATTGAAATTGAGAGTACCTTTATATCTCTTAAATGGTTCTAGTAAGACTTATTTATTGCTTCAGAATGGATAGACCTTTCACGACATCACCTTCCTTATCTGTACTGCTTCCAATATGACATAAATATATGTATTGATTAAGCTGTATCATAGTATGTAAAGTCGTAAAAAGCTCTAGCCGGAACATGATGAACTGAGTAATGTGGTCAAGACACCGACGCTCTCTCGTTCGATCCCTTAGTGCTAGTGATTTTTTACTGGCTCCTCGACTCCACTGTATTATATTAGTTTCGCTAATTGAACACAAACTAAAAATTACATACAGTCTAAAGATGTAACTTTATTATTATATATTTATGAAACAAGACAAAAATGCTGCCTGCGGCACACCGGTGATTTAGACCGCTACGGCTTTCAGCTTCAGTTTTTTTACAATAGTATACGATTTTTTTCTGATTTTTTATATCCTTGCAGAGGGCCAGAAGTTTGCAACGCACCTTAAGAGGCATCTCCGACCCCATAAAGTATTAGTATATATACACATATATATATATATACTAGCGATGAAACGTGTTTCATATCGATCGATTAAGAATATATATTATTTTTTGGGGTCTCCTAAGGTGTCTCCTAAGGCCAAAACTAATACAAGAATAAAAATAGTATCGAATCCTAGAGGCCGACAGTTAGATACAATACATATTTTGATACCTTTACTTTATGAGGGTGGGCTTCCCATTTAACATCAACAATACAGAATACAGGAACATTCACGACAAATTCGGCGACCCTTAGTCTTATAGTTCCTGATACAATCGGACAGACAGTCTTCGAACATGGCTAAATAGATTTGGGGGTCCCCCCACGCCTTTTTCTGTAGAATGTTTTTAAATTATGTTTAAGTTGGTTCTGTCATTTTTGAATGCACATAGAAAATCAAGAGAGAAAGGCTATATCCTTCTACTTTGCTACAAGAAAAATAAAACTATTGCATTCAGTTAAAATGAACAGCCGGCAATAAAACATTATTGGTATTTTTTATTATGAGTTCGAAGTGGTGAAAATTTGAAACGGCTACAAAAATGCCAAAACTTAGCTGAATTAAAAGGACTGCGAAACTCACTTACTTAGGTTTATTCTCTCAGCCTTTCGGTAAAAGTAAGAGAGCGGCAATTACTCGTATGCCACATGTGAAGAGCGAACCAAGGCAAGTCACCTCTCTTCTACCCCACTCATATGTTTGTGCGAGTCGCAGTAGTATTCGGTAAAAAGGGGAACATCGCGACGGGCTCGTCATATGTGACAGAATAAGACTTGCTGAGGAAAGCGGGGGTAATATAATAGCTTTTTTAACCAGGGGGACATTCATGGCGCATCCAAAAAAGTCTACTTGGGTGTGTAAAACACACGTGCACGTGTGCATGAGTATTCATCAACATATTCACATACTTACGTACTACATGCACATGTAGGTAGATAGGAAAAATCCTACTGAAGCTTCTTAAAGGAAACCAGCACCAGCAGAAGTAGAGTTTCAGCTATAGCCCAACGTAGTTGAACTCTGTGGGAACACAGAGATAAATAAAAAAATGAAAATCAAGTAACTGACAACGAAAAATGAAGAGGGACACAGCACTGGCAAGTGCAAGTAATTTTTAAAGGTGCGCTGTATAGTTCAACACTCCGTTGTGGCTTCGGAGAAAAATATAAAACATGATTAACCCCGTGTACACAACATTGTTCATTAATAAGAAATAACATTTGTTTTTTTTTCGCTGAATTCTACAATACATTGATTTATGAAATTTATTTATCTAATGGCCGTAAGGAAATTGTGTTTTTGTGTATTTCGTATCGAAATCTGTTGCATACTTTTGTGGGCACAATGCAAATAAAAACGCGACACTTTTTAATATCGAGCGAGAAACGAATTGCTAGGTGAAAGAAAACCAAGCACATTTAAAGCTCGATTTATTTTGGATTTTAATTATTATTCTTAAACACAGTTGGTTGAGGCTGCTTCAGACTGAAAGAGCAGTAAAGCAAGTAAACAGCAAGACAACTTTTTGCATGACTTCCTCTGAAGAACTCTAGGCAGTTGTTTTCCGTTTCAGGTTCCTCCTGCCATTGCCTGTAAAGTGTTCTTCGGCTGACCCATACCAACATCAGTGCAGGGACTGCTTTTTGGGAGCATGCGGTTGAGTTTTTCTTAAGGCGTTCTCTCCCGAGTCGCGAATGTTGTCGGAAGTCAGAGTTGTGTCGGCTGAAGATTAATATATTTAATTATCGCAGACAGCTCATGCAACTCAATTGTCTGTTTTAAAGAAGCCGAAAGTTAAATTGCAAGGGAAGCATGCCAATTTATCAATCGGCAAAACACTGAAAACACGACCTAATCTCCTGCGGTCAACCTTTGCCACCTTGCCCTCTCCTATTCTCCAAACAAGCGGACAGCACGACGATGCACCTCATTCACTTAATTTTTTCCACATTTTTTTTTGCGATTTCGAAATGAAAATGCAAATTGACGAGAGTTTGCAAAAAAAAAATCAGAGCAAGCCAGAACATTCGTTGGGCCCTTTACCTACAAATTTTACACATATGTCTCAGGGATATTCACAACTTGTTAAAGAACATAATACGCAATGTGGGAAAAAATCAAAAGATATTTAACAGCATATATATTATATTAAATTAGTAACAGTAAATTATCGTAATGCTCCCTGGCATCAACTTTCTCGCTGTTATCGATTATTTAATATAACCTACAAAAGTTTCGATAGTGGTTCATATGAACGTATATTCGAATAATTAGAATGAGTTGGTACTCATTTCGATTTCGATTTCGATCAGCCATTGATAAACTGAAGCATTTTTATTATTGTAAAAGCAGATAATTTGAATTTCAATTTTAAAAAAAGCAACGCCTCTATTGAAATAATATGTAGATAATATTCTATTTTATCGTGTATAAGCACTCACACACATCGTATTATCATATATTGGGGTACGAATCACTGTAGGGTATGCAAAGTTCGAGGCGTTGATTAAACATTTCTTTGTTCCTTGTTTCGGTGTTGCCTCTTTTTGCGGATGCGTGAGTATTTTTTTGTATTGGAAGAAGCAACAGGCGTGAGCCGGCGCGAACAGGCGAAGAGGTATTCATTCCCATTCACTTTCGCAATTTACCGTGGCTTGCCAAAAAAAAAAGACTCAGGCTGATGAGTGGAGTGGAAGGAAAGAAGGGATCCAAGGCCTGACTGCAGGTCCACGCCGCTACTGGCCGCATGTTAATTAACATGACTTTGTGGTCAAGTGTTGTGTAGATGTGGATGTGAACGTGGATGTGGATGCGGATGGGGACATGGACGTGGACGTGGACGTTCCCGTCGCCTTACTGTCCTTAGTGGCACCGCACAATATTTGTCCAACAACATAATGTGTTTGTTTAAATGCCAAAGTGGCCAGAGCCACCATCCCGCTGTAGCCCGTAGCCAGCAGCTGTGAAATGTGAGAATAAAAACAATTTAAAAGGCGGCAAATCGCGGCAATTATGTGTCCTGATCCCCCCGGGACATTTCGTGTTTTTTTCTACATTCGCATCGGTTGGTTTTGTTTTTATTTTTGTATTCCTTGACGAACGGCGTGTACCGTTTTTTTACTACACACTTTCGCGTTCGCTCTTTTTCTGCATTTCCTTTTAGCGCTTTTTTTCACCAGAATTTAAATCGGATTTCATTGGCGCCCAGAGCGGCGTTTCTGTGTTAATTAATTGCTTTGCGGCTTTGCGACTTTTTAAATCAATTTTCTGGAAGGTGAATATCATCAATGGACATTCGGACATTCGGACATTCGAACATTCTAGTGATGTGTTGGTGAAATGATGTGAGTGTAAGCGAGGTGTGGAGAGGTGAGGGAACTAAAGACCGGTGGTGGTTACAAGTGGACTAAGTGGATGAGCGGACCAGGAGCAAGTCCAATTGGAATCCAACTGAGCAGTGTGTTGAGCGCAGTCGCACTGCCACTGCCCGCCAGTAGATGTCGCTTTTAAAAAGTACCGAGGGATATTTCTGTTTGGCTCTCTTACGTTTACGTTTACTCTTTGGACGAAGGACGAAGTCGTCCCCGAATGGGAATTTCACGATGAACGAGTGTCCATTCGGGACGGGTTAGACGGAAAATCGTTGAAAATTGAACAGTAGATCTTTTTTCCATGGTCGGGGGACAGCTATGTATTTTATAAGTTGGAATTAAATATCTCCTGTCTTCGGCTATGCCCCTGAAAGGACACAAACCCCCCATGTGCACCCCTCCCCCCCAGGTTGCCTCAAATCTCAATTAAAAACAAATTCTTTTCACTACATATGACTCAAAAGATCATCCCTGTCAAGTCTAATAAAAAATAAAAAAGTGGAAAAGCAAATGTGAAACTAGAAAAAAGACTGTTGCGCAAGGATATATTTTGTGAAAAAGTTTTCCAATTTGATTTTTTCTGCTCGAATGATTTTGCAAACACCTAAAAATGAGCCGTAACTTGCTCGTAGCAACCTTTATTGGAACTTTTGTAATGATAAAAGTTTAAGTACTTTTATTTGATATTTTCTTCTATTTTAAGCTTGCTTAAAAACGTCACCACAGGATTTCCCCAAGAAGTGAGAAGAGCGTGCAGGGACCATTTCGTAAATTCATAATCAATATACCCTTAAGGATGGTATGTGCATATAATATTTTTAACAAAATGTTCCATAGGAGACGTCTTAGTCCTTAGAATGCTTTTTTTATAAACGAGTTCCAGCAAACACAATCAGCAAAAGTCGGTATATAATATCTTTTTGTCTCTCTGCATATTTGTTTGTGTGTCTATTTGTCTTCCACATCGCCTATATATTTCTCTGAAAATAAATGAAAAATAGAGTCACAACTTGTGTGTGTCGATGTTGATACGTCCCTTTTCGATCTCACAATTTAAAAATAAATAATCCCAATAAAAAAAAGCGTAGTTTTCCAGCTAGAACGAACATTCATTCATGAACCACTCAACAAATTATCAAAATAGCGGCGTTAATCGAAAATTGGAAATACAGTTTGCAGTCAAAATATGATAATAAATTGCTGTTGATTCATATACACCCAGCAGCATATTAATGATTTCAGTTTAACCTCACAATCATATGCGGATCGTTTGTGTATGTAATCGATAAACACAAGAGAACATGTGATCTTTCTCCTGCAGCGAGGAGAAGCCTCCAGTATTGCATCCGCTCACCGGGGGGAACTGCAGACAGCAACGGGACGGGGAGGGAGGACGCATGGCAACGGTTCGCGTCGCCAGTGCAGGCAACAAGGAGCTCGCATCGGTTACCGTTATCTGACACATAGAAGGAAGGGTTCCACTTTGCAACGCGAGAGGGATAGAAACAAAAGTCTATCGGCACCGGCAGAGGCAGAGGCAGAGGCACCGGCAAAGACAGCAGCCGCGCGACGCAGCTGAACGGTTATCGTAACGGTCAGCAGACGCAGCCGCTGTCTCAGTGTTGGTTAAAACGGTAACGGGAGTATGATCGAAGTGACCGCGTAAACGTTTTAAGCTCTGTAATTAACTATATATCATGCAGGAGTGTGTGCGTGTGTGTGCGTCGTGTGTGCGTGTTCGTGTGTTTGCGTGTGTAATGGAAAAGTGCGTAGAAGGGTTAAGTGCGCGGCTCTTTTTACCGGGAGACTGCAATGGATTGAGTGGTAGGAAGGGTTTCGCATTTGTAATTCATATTATTATTTCGAGTAAGCAACCAAAAAAATGAAATGAAGAGAGATAGTTAAGTGGGTTTTGCTTTTGTTTTCTTTATTTTCCTCTACGCATTGCGCAGCTTGCATACACACGCACACACACTCAACCACTCACATGCGCAGCCCATGTCTCGTTTTCCACAGGTGTCTCACAGCCCATCAGCCTGTCCACCCATCAGACCGTCCCAACCCATCAGCGTAGCCCCTCCCACCTCCCGTTTGTCTTCGTTTTGACCTTGCTTCAGGTTTTGTGATTTTAAAACTCAGTATGAACTGCAAACAAACACATGTACACACACACACACCCATACACACACATTTATTTACCGAGCTACGCATACATCTGAGGAAGTAATAGTTCACTTCTTTTTTCCTTCTTACACATGTGGTGTATGTCAAGCGGCAGTTTATCAACAGAGGAAACAAATTTAAAGCAAAGCAAGTATATCGATAAATGGGTTAGCAATCGAAAGAGCGAATGAACAGACGTGTTTTCTCGCCAAAGCTGGCGAGATTTGATGGCCAACTGCGGCTAAAATTGTAATATTGCTTCACTTCACTTGGGAAATTTCGAAAAGAAATCAATACACTCGCAAACAGTAAATTAACTTTGTCTCGGTTTTTTAAAACACCTTGAAAGTCACCTCCGTCCTATACACTCATATTTATTGAATCCATCCACTTTCGTTTTTTATCTCTGCATCTGTATATCCATAAGTTCGTCCGTCCTTTGGTCTTAGACACACACGCTTCTTAATGCTAAAGGCTGTTAATATGTCGAATGCGGCGGTTCGGACATACATACATCTCATTTAAAAGCCATAAAATATATCAAACATATATGGTATGTTCGGAATAAATCATATCTGATTAGTATCAATGGAAATTATTCTGTGCCCTATACACAATTGCACAATTTTATTAAAATCGGACAACTTTATGTTGTCGCCTTGGTAGCGCACTGCCTTATTATTTTTTTGTTGCTATTTTCCGATTTTGACTGTTTCTATTTTGCGTTTTCTGCTTCCCGGGAATTTTTTTTCGTGCGGCCAAATCGTGAACCCCAACTCAACCCGACCCAACACAACACTACCCAACCCAACATAACCCTTTACAACGCACCCAACCACCAAGCAACCACTCCGCGATGCGCCACTTTCGGACAATTAAACAAGCCAGCAAAGATACAATAAAGAAATACAGAAAAGTAAAATAACATGAATGGAACAACAAAAGGAGTGAAACTAAATCGACAGTTAAACCAACAGTAAAAATGCGAGACAGTCGGAGAACTAAAAGCCGAGTGAAATATATATAATATAATATAATGATATATATATAATTCATATATAATATATATAGAAGTCTAGCAGCACTACAGAGTAAAATGGAGACATACATACCTACACTGTATGTCAATAAAATATTGGTAAGCTGATCGGGTTAGACATGAAATACGATAATGGGTGCAGAGCATTTCAAAGTCGGCAGAGCCGAACTGCCGAATGGGGTCTCGTCATCATCAATTCCTCTTTTGTTGATTTTTCAGGAAAATTAAATTTTAAATTGTTGTGCATCCGTCCACCAAAAGTAAGTAAAATGTAAAATGTAAAAGAGAGGGCGAGTCTTACCGAACCGTTTTCTCGCCCCATGCCACTCCACTCTCTATCTACCACTCTAACACATCGTTCTTGTAGCGTACTTCCAGCACCTCTTTACGCCCGGACCTGGGCTGGTCAAAGTCGGTTCTTCCTTCAATTAAATTGTATTTGCGCAGGATTTTTTTTTAGCTTGCGTCTCTACTGGCCCCCAAGCGACTTCTTCCACCTTCCACATAAAAACATCGCTCAACCTCGCCCACGTCCATCTACATCTGCCCCCTGGAATAAGCCCAACGAAACGCAATGTTTCGATGCTACTGCCTGCTACACGAGTGCTGTTTCCGAAGGAAATGCGTCATGCTGAACTCTTAAGACGAAAACCTAAAGGTCTGACAAAAAATGTACAACTCCAACTGATGATAGCGTTGGCAGCAGGGGTATGGGTTCGAGCCACACTGGTCGCGCTAGGTGGCGGTTACTCGAAAGGAAAGCAGTTTCCTCGCCCTTCCAGCCAATCCTCCCACAGTGGCCAACAAAACGGCAACGTTTTCATTTTTCCTTCACACTTCCTTCTCCGTTGTGTCTAAGTAATTTTTATTTTTATTTCATTCTTCGCTCCTTATGTTATTCCAAGCACTTTGCTGGCAGTACCCAACCTACACCCACATCTGACCTGACTCCGACCGGCAAGTGGGCAGCAACCCCCACACAGCTTGGTTTGCACCAGATGATTGATTACTTTCCCCAAAACAAAAAGAATGCGACGCTCGCAAAAAGCCAGGGCTTCTTGGCATAGTATTTATTGTCAAGTATTCGTATAATCGTATTGCTCATTTCACAAATTTTTCAATTGACAAATAAACATCGAAAATTCGAGTCATCTTAAAACCTAAGCAAGTGGAATATCCTAAGTGGTCGAAATATACCATGAGTATAGCTCTATTCTGCATTTTTGGCTGGGTTGCCTAGATAATTGGAAACATAAGCTTCTGGTATACACAACTTCATTTCACGTTCAGATTCATACACCATATATCATACATACACTTGGACAGTTGGACATTTGAACAGGAAAAACGTTATGCAAATGAGCCGAAAAGCGGTCCTTGTCAGGGGTCCAGGTCATTTTAAAAGGGGATGGACAGGGGTATGCGGCAAGCGGCAACCGGCAGCTGTCGGCGATCCTTTTCCGATGCGAGGCGATCCGGAGAATCGAATCAGTGTCCAACCCTTTCGCCTTGTCCATCTGTCTGTGTGTGATTTCAGTTTGTATGTATATCACAGTATTTACGCATAAATTAGCCTGCGCCCCTTTTGCTTGGCGGCATAACGGAATAACGCTATAACGGATCGCACCGGTCATGTCGTTTTCAGTTCAGCTCGTATTGCTCTTGTGTGAACTGTCCCTCTCGTGCAACATCTGCTGGAGTCAAGCTCACGCACATATGTACATACAAGTATATACGAGTATGTACGTATGTCTGCAACCTGGATAAGGTTAAGTTTGCACTTTTGCTCCCAGACGACAGATCATATAATACTAGTATGTGGATGAACTCTCGCATCTATTTTCTATCTTTTTAACACGACAAGATATGCAACAAAAGTACGCTACACGGAAGTCAAACTAGTCTCGAAACTAAACAAAAACTTAAATTTTCCTCTTCTTTATCTTCCCGAATATAACTCCAATATAGGTCTTCTCTTCAGACAGCTTGTAGAGGGGTCCAGAGTACCCAGTATCGCAATCTTGATCGTTAATTGTAGATGGGGAATGTAAAACGAATATTTAAAATTATTTATCTTTACAATGCATGATAATACATCTTTGGCAGAAGCCAATACATATATCGCGTAGGTACTACCGACATATATTATATAATAGCAAGCCGTCTATCCGCTGAGTTAAGCAGTGATGGTGATTAAGTTGCTTTACTTTGGCGCTCACCCCTCGTTCGCAAAAAATGAACAAATTCAAGCAGACCAACCACCCATACACCATCGAACCGTCACACCCTCACACTGCAGAAACAAGATGGCCGCGCGTGGCAGGGTACTGCCTGAACTGCGATTAGTTGTAGGACTGGGATTGGCTTCTCAACATGCTTACAATCTAATATGAAACTCAATAAATTGCATAAAAACACGCCCACATACTGTTTAGTTCGCCATTAGAAATACTTTATATATCATTCGACAAACATAGATATAACCCGTCAAACGGGCTATCAGTGTTTCTGTATATGGTGTATTTAATTATAAAAATTAATCATAAAAAATAGGTTTCGTTCTTGTAAACTTCCTATACTTCCTATATAGTATATGAGTCCCCTCTTAATAAATTAGTATGGGTAGTAGTATGGAATTGAATTAGTCTACCCGACTATCCGACTGTCTGACGATCTATTTGAACGTCGCGATCTTTGACCATCGGTTCAGGGATACCAAACTTGGCTTGCTGCTTTCAGCGTATCCCACACTATCTTGCTTCAAAAGAGCTTAAAGTGTCAGAGTATTAAGTTAGAGAGCATCACGCTTTGTTCACATCGTGCGTTGGCTCTACTCTTCGCCTGTACTCATTCACTCATTCAACACCTTAAACGGGTCAACTGCAGTCGGCTCAATGAGTTGCTGAGCCCACACTCAGCTCCCTCCCCTGGTGTCTGCCTAAACGAATATGAGGAGAAGAGATACATGTGCGTGTAGATGCACAATATGGAGCTGAAGCTGCAGCTAAGACTAAAGCTTGTACAAGTTAGCTATGCAGTTCTTAGGCTAGTTTATGTATCGACACAGCAAGTCCAACATGGTCCAGCAGACAACCTTGACATAAGTTTGGCCTTGGTAGTTGCCGTCTTTCACCACATCCCCAGTCCCAGTCCCAGTCCCAGTCCCACCTTCAGTCCTATCTATCCACACCCACAAGTTACCATGAGGATTGTGCTTATGCTTGCTTGTTGTGAATACTTAAAAATACTAAAATACTCATGCAAAAAACGATGCGAAGAGTGAGGTTATACGTACACACACAGATTACGTAGAAAAGATTGATGTCGTCATCGTTGTACTGTAGTGCAATAGATACCGGCTACTTTATATACGAGTATATTATTTAAAGTATACTTATTACAACAATTACCCTAGGCATTTATATGCACATCTCTAATTAGTATATTATTACTTATTTTTTAAGACTCCCTGTATACAGTCGGAGAGCTGTGACCGCCACTCCAACATTCCTCGCAACCGATTTTGGCTACACACAGTGGAGGCGCAAATTCAATGTACCGTATAATCTATATTATGCATATAATGTGGACGCACTGCGTACGCGTTCGCACTCGCAAACGCATACATGTCCACCTCATTTATATACGAATTAATATTAATATTCGGGCACACATATCTACTGAAGTATTGTACATATGTACATGTATATATTAGTGAATGCACAGAATTTACGCAGACATATACTCGGCCACATAGCAGTACATACGCATATAGGGTCTGTAGCCAGGGAACTCGGTTTACAACCTCACTCACAACCCCCCTAAGTATAGCTCAAAACAAATGAAATTTGGATACAACAGATATTACTCAAACTCTGCCGGCTTTTTAGAAATGTAATTCAAAGACGTACATGTGGATATTTATCTGGTTGATACCGCATAAATAGATAATTAAAAAATGTATACAAAAAAGGATACATTCGATTTGGAGTTCATCTAAAAAAAATGACTCTTTTTATTTATTTTCAAATAAGAATCTTGTTCATATATATATATAAATTTGTACGCTTATTGAGTACAGTTTTATTCATTTTTCTAAAGATTGCAACCCAATGTGAAGTGAGTATAGAGTTGTCATAAGAAAGGTTAGCCGAGTTGAGAACATGCACTCGTTTTTGTTTCAAACTTGTTTTGTATGTAAACATTATGTATAACACCTTTGTTTCATATGTTGGATGATATAGCGAAACTGGATAGCTAATACAGCTTTGATTAACACGATGTCCAGAAGAGTTTTAAACATGTTTAAATTATTGATAAACATTTTTTAGGTGTAGCCTAGACGAATATTCTTTTTTTTAAATATTTATATGATATCAAAATAATAAGAACAAGAGTATCAAAATGTTTAGCCACTTAGGACAGATCAGATTCATCTTAGCTATTGCAGAAGCTAGAGAGACACCAAGTTTGGGCTGAAAGTCTCTCTGTATATCATAGACATCAACAGAATATCTTTAATACGTCGCTTGGTAATCGAAATGAAAAACTTGCGGGGGCGTGGCATCCATCCAATGTGTCGAATTTCATTAACAAATATATTCTCCGTTGTAATAAACGAACGGATTGAGCTGAATACTGTGCTGTTGACGCAGATGAAGATCTTTAATCAAGGTCGGAGAGGTCGGCCTAGGTGGGATGCTTATATTAGGAGAGCTGAATACAGTGGGAGTGCCCTTCTTTGAGCCTTTCCGAATCTTCAAGTCTTCGATAGTACAGTGGAAGCGTTGCTTCCGCAATTGTACGCATAATTGGGTAAATCGATAAATTCGGATGTCCATTCGGCTAGACACAAATCGATGAACCCCGCATCCTGGACTGGAGGTAAAAATGTATGTACAGGCTTTAAAAAGTCTAGCGACGATGTACACCTATGGATGTATTCATATGTACCCTGCATGTACATATGTAATATGTATATGTATGTACTATATTTATGCATGCAAATAACATACATATGTTTTGCGTTTGTGTATGCATCCACACAGTCGTGTTGCACATAACACACACACATACACACACGTACTCGCACGCACGTACGTGTGTATGTATGCACGTATGGCCGTCACCACCACACACTCACACTCACACTCACACGCACTGCTATAGTAAATACGTGTGTGTTGGTGTGAAACTGCACATAAATGAACCACCGGGACGACAAACGAAAATGCATCCAGCAAAACACATACATATGCGCCTTCACGTACATAGCCGTGTCAAACACACACACACACATGTGCATGTGCATGCACAAAGTCAATGCATTGCAAAAGCATAAACAGCCAGACAGAAAGAGAGTGGGCTGGCAATAGGGAGAGAGAGCGGCAGAGGCAGTGAGAGGAATAAAGACAAAAAGTGTTAGTGATTGAATGCTAGCCAGTGAGAACGGGACAGCGAGATCTTGACAGCATACATTAAATCGTGCTCAAATTTGTAAGGTAGCCGAGGGAGGGGGAAACGGGAGTATGGTGGTGGTGGTGGTGGTGGTGGCGGTGCATTACAGTTGTCGAGGCTGAGGTGAGTAGTGTGTTGCTGGCAAATAAGGGATGTTACTGCACAAAGTGCAGCAAATGCAACGTTGCAACGGCGCCCGCATCGACGCCGACGCCGATGCCGATGCCGATGCCGACGCTGACGCTGACGCTGACATGGACGTTGGCGACTACGTCGACGTTCATGCACTTGACACTGCAACGAGCTGCGTGTGTGTGTGTGTGTGGGTGTGTGTGTGTGTGTGTGTGTGTGTGTGTGTGTGTGTGTGTGTGTGTGTGTGTGTGTGTGTGTGTGTGTGTGTGTGTGTGTGTGTGTGTGTGTGTGTGTGTGTGTGTGTGTGTGTATGTGTGTGTGTGTGTGTGTATGTGTGTGTGTGTGTGTGTGTGTGTTGCTTCCCAGACGAATTTTGTAGCCCCTTCCCCAGGAGCAGCAGTGGCTGCAGCGGCGGCTGCAACAACAACAACAATAACATAAATATAAGCGAAAGATATTTGGCTGCAACGACTGGCGACTGGCGAGTGGCGTCTGGTGACTGCAGCGGCAGCGACAACGACAGCGAATGCAGCAGCAGTAGGCGTCGAAGTCAGCTACGCCTCTGACGCTAACTTCGGCACAGGCAACAGTGGTACGAGATGTACCAAACCAGTGGTAAAATATTGTTTTCAATCTCGTCGATACATATCGACAAAATTATTATAACTTAAAAGAGTAAAAATAAAAACTGTTATTTAAATAAAATAAAAAGTGATGTGTCGTTCATATTTATAAAATAAATGAGTTTGCCCAAGAGTCGGGTGAAGTCGGAGATGATAGCCCTGCCCCAGTGTAAGCATTGCTGTTGCAGCTGGAGTTGCTGCCACCGCTGGTTCAACATCCCGATGCAGTATCCACAACTTTATTCACATCCCCAACGCAGCGCTGCTGACGTCGCCGTCGCCGCCGACGATTTTGTTTATCACCGAGAATTTTTATCTCATAATAAGCCTGCCAGCCGCTTTAGTTCCCCAACCTCCACTCACAACATCCCCAACATCTACTTCGACATCGACATCCACATCCACATCGAAATCGACGCTGCTTTTCCAGCAACTGCAGCGACTTTTTATTCTCCATTATTTGGTCAACGTATTCAGGAACGCAATAGTCTATCGAATAGAACAGTCGACTGCGGATCGTCCAGCCCTCGCGGAGCATTTTTATTTCTCAAATGTGAATACATAGTGCTAGTGGATATATAATACATATAGCTTGATGAAGGACAGCAATGAAACCGATCCAATCCCACATTTTCTAGTCCAAGTCCCAGTCACAGTCCCAGTCCCAGCCCCAAACCCCAATCCCGATACCGATCAATTCTAATCGAATTTATTGTATTATATAAACTATAGATAGGAGTGATTTCATGAGTTTCTTCTCTTTGTTTTCAGATCATCATAATTTTAAAAACAATAGACCGAAAACGTTTTCAACCAAAATTGCAACCCCAATACCAAAAATAAAAAAACAACAATAAACTCTTCTAGTCAACTAACCATAATTCAGTTCAAAAAGCAATAGAACGGATGCAGATAAAAAACTATATATTTTTATTTCACACACCACAAATAACTTATCGCAACAACAGCTTTCGACCTGAAAATTCAATAAAACAAAACCAGTAACCGATAACAACTTTAGCAACAAACCAAAAAAAAAAAAAAAAAAAAAAAAAGAACCACAAATAAATATTGCAAAATTGAAATCAAAAGTACAAAGTTAAACAAGTACATAGAAAACAAAACGAACTCGAATAAAATTTAGGAAATAATTAGAAAACAATTTAAGAAAATCTCACGAAATCAAGCAAGTAAATAACATCTAAGAAAGAACTTTAATAATTACTATCTAAAACACGCGATATATCCGTTTAAAAACTTAGTTCACCTCTGTATTCTGTTAAAAAAAAGAGAACGAAGAGGTTTCCTTTCTCTATCGTTATCCCCTTGGAGTTGGAAAAATTGCAAAGTTCATCAGCAAACAGGAAACTAGGCGAGCAATCGCTAACAAATTTCGGTTCAAGCCTCAATTCATCGGTTCAAGAGACCCACAAGGAACTATTACCACGCGAACACTCCCGATCGGCATCAAAATACTCCCATTGAATGCTCATCGGAAACACACTGACACCGGAACAAACAGTTTAAAATACCACTTACCATATAGCTAGCATAGATACACTCCCATATACTCTAACAATAACACTCATATACAATATACAATAACAGTAACACACTTCACAAAAGCGCAGAGGTTAAGATCTTAATCGAAGTAGTCTCTATAGTTTTAAATGCATACTGTTCTGTATGAGCTAAGTGCATAAGTTTCTATGCGGTAAACATCATTTTGGCAGCGTACAGGTACAGAAACCACATAAAATAACTGGTAGATAATACGGAACACACTAAAGCACTGAACGCGGTAAATTCCATATTGTGGAACTAAATAGAAACAGATATTAGAAGCCACGCGAGCAATCCATAAAACTCCCTTTCCATGAGCAAACATCTATCGCCTACGTCAAAACACACAGACAGAATACTCAGCTTGATTCGCACAACTTACTGCTGGAAGTGTACCAATGTGTCCATATATCGCATTTATTAACAAGATAAGCCATCGACGAAAATAAGAAAATATATAAAGTAAAATCATTTGGGTGATATTTTTGGTGTAAATGTAAGAAATTGAATAAAAAATTGTGATGCAAAACTTGTAATATTAAATGGAATAACAAAATACTCACGCAAATAAAAATAACGCAAAAGAAAAACAAACCTTAATTTCACCATCGATGCATTTATTTACTAAGAACTTTTTACAAATAACCAAAATATCGAAAATTGCCATTTTGAAATTACATCGCAAAAACGCAACGTGTGCCTTATTCCGGCCTTAAGTTCAAATTAGTTTAAATAATGTATAATATCACATAGAAAAAAAAATCAATTGATTCGTGACTCAAGTAACTAAAGCAGGAGCCCATGGCCGGGGTTGTCCAAGCTCGATGAGAGACTCGAGCACCCCAGCATCGAGACCACTTTGAAGAATGCACACATGTTTATGGTAGGTTGATTTCTTTCGCTCTTATCATACTGTGCTAACATCCAATACATCAGACCCGTTAATGCCCAGCAAACATTGCATGCGTAAGGTGTCCTCGGCGTTACCCGACCTTCTCTGGCCATCGATAGGCCTCACTCACTAATCATTATACCCTTCGACCATTGAAAATGGTCAAAAAAGGGTATACTGACTTTGTGCAAAATGTATGTAACAGGCATAAGGAGGCGTGGCAGACCCCATAAAGTATATATATTCTTGCTCAGGATCACTAGCCGAGTCGATTGAGACATGTCCGTCTGTCTGTCCGTCTGTCCGTCTGTTTGTTTGAGACAACCTATAAAGTTCTGCTTCAGTATGTATAAAGCTGAATGCAATATGAACATATTCTCCAAATTACAATCCGATCGGACCAATAACACAGAAGTTATTAAAGTCAACGTTTTCAGTACAAATGTTCGGTACGAGCGGTAGCCGGCGCGCTGCTTTGAGCAGTTGACGCTGACGTCGACGTTGCGTCGTGTCGCTTTACTCTTTATGCGCGTCGCTGTGTGAGTGCGAGCGAGTAAGCTATATGTAGTAGAAGAATTTGTGCAGAATTCTCTGTTTGAAATTATAAGTGTGGTTACACGTTTGTAACGGATTTAGAAAATTGGGAGAAGGGTATCTTACTGTCGGGAGCCCGACTGTAGCCTTTCATTTTGCCAAAAAAAAAACACTCAATATGTATAAATCATCATCCCTGCGGTGTTCGCGGCGCACAGCACACAGCATAAAGATCTATGAACTACATCTATGTATATATTTTGCGAAAATTGGCAGAATTTTAATTTTGGATAGTTTAAACAAATAGTACATTTTGTATGTATTGACTGCAATAGTATGACAATTTCGAAAATAAGGCGATATTTATGAGCCCACTTTTAATCTTGTAAATAAGTCGTTGTATACACTTGATCTTTTCTATAAACTATTATAGTGAAAGAGGTTCCTTTTTAAAAATTTCAAAATTATTTCACCAACTAAAACTATGGCTATAACAGTAACCAGAGCTGCTTCTACCACGGAAAGATTGCCTATTAAAAGAGCAAGGAAACCGAAGTTAAGAGAGGACGTAAGTGAGGCAGGACTTCGGCGCCGGCGTTGGCACGAAGACGCTTCGCCGTTAGCCGAAGATGTTCAGAGCTGACGACGAAGACATTTGACTTACTTTGCGCTGGCGCTGCCAACGTCGCTGTACGTCTTTCCTTTTGGCCAAGTTCTATTTCTAAGCAAGGCTCGCGAGATGTGCCGTCTGAACCCTCGTGACAGTCATATTTATACTTGTTCGGGCCAGCGACAAAATTAGTTTTTCAATGACTCGCGTGCTGCCAGGTTATAACCATCCGAGAACAAGGCGGGAACTGTCGACAAAACTATCACTAGATAATAACTGTTTGAACGCATTTTACGGGTTCGTTTCGCCAGTGTCGGGTTTCCAGTTTGCCAAGTGACAGTGCGTCGCGGTTTGGAAACATTTCATTTTCGAAATGTTACCTACATATATATAGTATTGTATAAATTCCTTGCCAGCTGCACAGTTACAAATCTTCGGGAGTTAAAGAATTAGCACATGAGTTCGCGTGAAAATTCCCAGGCAGACATTTGGCAGTACGGCATCCATCTTATCATTCTGTCAGACTACAAAAGTAAAATATTGTGAAATGCATTGCATTAAAACAATATATGTTTCAATAACACTTAAAATAAACTAAAGGAAGTAAGTAAAACACACCCTCGAATTTAATATAATTCGGTGTTGATTAAGTTATTTAGAAACTTTAGAATCTTACTTGGCGGGGCATAGATTTTTGTAATATCTATCTAAGCTCCCAACCGATTGTTCGTATGAAAGCAATATAATTATTAATTAGAATAGCACAGTTTCTGTTATAGAAGGTCGATTTAGATAAAACTGCAACAGTATATGCGGGTTACTAAATAACCTAAGCTGGATCTGAAAAATAAATTGTATTTAAAAAAAAAACATATAAGCAGTATAAATCAATGAGATGTCTTATCTGATTGGTTTAAGGCTTATTAATATTATTAATAATACAAGTGGTAAGGCTGAAATCCTTGACGTTGTTTCTGCATTTTTTAAATTCGTTCTGAATGTACCTTTAAAACAAAATTAGCTGTTTAATGCATTTTATTTTTAATATGTATTTAAATTTAAGACAAAAATATACTTGTTTCGGTGCGTTGTAATTAATTCAGATTTTCATATAATTTCCCTTTAAAAAAAACACAGTATTATACTGACATAAATAACGTAAGGGCTAATTTAATTTTTAAATAACTCATGGTATATTTTCCTTTTTCGGATTGTGCATACCAAAATTTTAAAAATAATTATTATTATCATCTAAATGGGAATTAAAACCATAAAGCAAAGCTACGTTAGACTTGCCAAAGATGAAATACCCTTGCAGAGATTTGGTATTAGTTAAGAAGTTAGTTTTAACAATTTGTTGTTTGATTTGTCATTTAAAAGTATGGTTTTTAATGGAAATCCAATATTTGTCAGATTATTCTATTGGAGCTATATGTTATAGAAGTTCGATTCGGATGAAATTTTGGCGGATCTCGCTCGTTCCAACTTATATACAGCCTGCAGCAATAAGAAACATGTCTAGCAAGTTTCATTAAATTAGCTCTAAAATTGAGAGACCAGATCGGACAGACGGACAAAGCTATATGAACTCCCCAGACGATGCAGATTCAGAATATGTAGATTATGGGGTCGGAGATGCCTCCCAAGGTGCATTGAAACCTTCTGGCCAAAATGAATATACCATCTGTAAGGGTATAAATATACATTGAACATTCCGGAGACTATTTTATACATTCAAAGCTTGACTATATCAATTCTTATATGTCTTTGAGGACTCGCAAAATACCAGACTACCAGGTCTACCAGTGTTAACCACTTGCAGTTCATTAAATCGAGCCGAACTAGCTTTGTACTTCTGATGCAAAGCAAACTAGTCTCTCATTTTTGAAACAAACTTATTACACTTAGTTCAACATAGATCATAAATCACTTTGACCAATATAGCAAATGTCACTCAGACTGGTATTTTGCGAGTCCGCAAACCCAACAACCGAGGAATTACCAAGCTCGAGTTTTCTTTTGAAGTCTGTAGATTTTGTAGTTTATTTAATACTGACAAATCGCAGCAAACGGAAAAGACTGTTCTACAACATACTCAATGTAGAAAATAAAATCTCATTACTGAGTTGCTTCTTTGGATAGGAACGCTACCATATTGTACCACATTCGGGTAATTTACTTACAAGAGAATTTTGTGCATCTACCCCACGAACCGCTTTGCTTATTAGTAATCCAAATGTCACCACGTTTATATGTTGCAGTCTTCGTGCCGCGTTCTTAAAATTTCTTATAGGGCTGTACATATTTAGTTGGAGCTTATCATTCATTCCTAACGATATATTACCTTTTTGCTTTATTTTACAGTCTATAGTGAAGCTGGTGGGTGTGAGTTTTCCTGTAGTTTTGCAAACAGATCTATCGCCCTGGGTCCGGAAAAACTGTTACTGCGATCGCAAGCGAAGGTCGATCAGTGGCTGCTGACGCAGTTCACCAGCGAACAGTTGGTGCAACAGCAGCGGCAGGAGAGCCAGAGAGGAGGGCCGGGGTCCGTTCCAATACTGGAACCTGATTTGGCGAGCCAGGGGCTGAAGCTATCCCGATCGCAGATCCCCTTTCATATGCATAATATGGATGCAGCTGACTTTTGGCAGCAAGCACGCGGGCCCTTCGCGCACACAGCGGTATCGACTCTGCAGCAGCAACAACAACAACAACAACAGCAACAGTCACAACAGCAGCAACATCACTTGCACCCGCACAACGTGTCCAATCAGGAGCAGCACGTGAGTCCAGTGAGCAACAACAACCACCTGCCATTACAAAACAAGTTGGACCCGCACCAGCTGCAGCAGCAACAATTGCAACAGCAACCACAACAACAGCAACAACAACAACAACAACAACAGCAGCAGCAGCAGCAGCAGCAACTTCTGCAGCATGTTGCTGCTGAGCATTACTATGGAAACGAAACGTTTGGATCGCAGCAAACCCTTACGAGTGCAGCAAGTTCCTCCACGCAGCTGAGCAGCCATCACTTGCTGTTTAATGCAGCCGCAGCAGCAGCCGCAGCCGCACATCTCAAGTCCACAGCTCGCAGCAACATCAGAGATCAAACTGAGCCAAATACTTCCAATCCAGCGCATAACTCAGGAAGTCTGGCGGCGAAGCTCCGAAAAGAGCTACAGCAGCAGCAGCCACAACAGCCTCAGTTCATTAAAGATCCCAACCAACAGCAACAGCAACAGCAGCACCCCGATCAGGCTTACAGCAGCGAGTACTTTGGAGGCCCTGGTAACCCGGAACAGCATCACCACAAGCAGGAACAACTGCACTTGTCCCACCCACCACAGAGCCCGACGTTGGCCGGGCAGGGACAAGGCCAGGGACAGGGGCAGCAGCCTAGCAGACCCATGTCGCCGGGTCAGCAGTCACCACAACATTCCATAACGCCCTCCGGCGGATGCTCTACTCCCGACATAAAGTACAACAACGAGAAACTAGCCAGCGAAATTCAGGTAAGATAGATCCCTTTAAAAGGAAAGCTGATCTCTCCAAATCACTGCCCAGTGGACAAATAATATTTGTATAATATATATATTTCTACCGCTAGAGTTGCGTATAAGACCGGCTCTTGTGATAACGTATTCATATTTCGTGAAAGAAAGAACAGTTCATGTGTTAGATATTTTGTAAGTTGGGATAGGATCATTAATGTTTATATATATACATATATACAAAGACAGATGATAATGAACTGAACTCCTTGGTTCCATTCGTCCTACGGCTCATTATATTTTAATCTAATAAAATATTTGCTTGATCATTCGAATATTATATAAAATTAACAGATATCGTTTCCGAATCATTAATATTATATTTTATAAGAATTATAAACATTATTATTAAAATTTAGGAGTTTTCAAAATATACCCTCATTTGCTAGACACAAGAACAGAAATGGAGAATATACAAATCAAATGCAGAGAAGGAGATATGCAAATCCTCCTATTATCCGTGAAAACAATCATATCTCACCTATCGATAGAGTCAGGATTGAACTCAGGTACATTGCATAACAGCAAAGGCTTTAGCATTAAACTCATCCTTCACCTGCAGACTAAGACTTATACGAATGCGAAGAGCTAGACTGCATAGATGTTGCTAGTTTTGTTATTTCATAAAGAGAGCTCGCTAAGAGATTCAAAATGTACATATTTTTGGCTCAAAAAACTTCCCAAAGAGAAACAGCCGAACAGGGAAAGAGAGATAGAGAGAGAGAGAGTGAAAGGGGCATAGAAATTTCCCAGTAAATATTTCCACCACGTTTCGCTCATTTGGAAAGCTCATTATATATCTAAGAAGTGAAAAGACCCCTGAGCGATGAGAACAATGCGACAGGGCAGGGAAAAGGGAAATTCAACATTTTTGTACCTCAAACTGCTTTGGGATGTCTGTATGTATGTATGTTTGCCTGTATATATATGGAAGTAGTAGATCTTGACTGTGGTAGTATTAGTAGAAGGTGTTTTGTTCTTTATGTACGGCCGAGAAGGAATTTGGTCTTGAATTTTTCTTGCGCCAACAAGGTTCCCCTCCATTACTATATGTATGTGTGCGTGCAAAATCTCAATACTTTGTCTACATTCTCGCTCACTCCTTGTAAAAATGAACGAGAAAGAGATAGATGTAGAAAGAGAAACTCAGCAGGAAGCAGGGAGAGCACGGTGAAGAGAGAGAGAGAGTGACATTATTCTTATCTTTTACTTATTTTTTTCGTTTTCTGTTTTTGCCGTAGTAAGTTACCCCCGTTCGTACTAGCACTGTTTCTCCTCTTCTCCTTTCTGCTATGTTCGAGTGTGTGAGAGAGTTAGATAGGTGAGTGAGAGCGTTTGTGGCTGGGGTGGAATTCAATCTGTGGGCTATTCTTCAAGGGAATGAGAATAGAAACTCACACACACACTCACACACACACACAAACATACGCACACACACACACACAAACATACGCACACACCCAGTCCAAGCACAAACAAACGCGCTATTCTCCATTCCAGTGTCGGACGCTAGCGCGCTGCTCTCACTTGCTGTCGGGGAGCGACAGAGAGAGAGCCCGTTTTATTTTCTTCTTGCTTACGCTTTTTTTTATGAATGTAACTCGCGCACAATTTCTTCAAGAAAACAATAATAGTACGGCCACACTCCTACACACAAACTGTATACACACACAAGCCCCCACACACACACGTATATGCTATGTATATAGATAATATACTATATATGAGTGTGTAGTTAAGCAAATTGTACATAAACACAGACGAAATAGAATAGAAGGAGAAACAAAATTCGACGCTAGTAAAGAAGCGAAGCAGCGCCGCGCCGCTGGCGTCGACGACGATGGCTGAATAAGAAGTTGCAAGTGCTGTCCCGTTTATGGATAAGGCGCAAAGTGTCTACCGGCAGAAGTTCAAAGGACACCGAGCTGTAAAGTTGTCTGATTTCGTCGCGTTCCACTGCGTACTAAAAACTGCGCTGCCTTAGCCGCTACGCGTGTCCAGTGCGTTCAGAATAATCGCGTTCGCGTTCAATTAAGTTTTAGTGAATCCTTACGAACTGAATCAGACAGGATTCGAATCGTCTTTAACACCCAACACAGTTTGGCCGAACAGCTCAGGCGGTTTCGATATGTTGTGACTTTGGGAAGGGGGTACGCATACATACTCACATATGTACTACAGTATGTGAGGTCACAGGAGAAAGTAAACAAAGGACAACACGCTTTAGAGTTGCCAGCTCTTGCAAACAAAATATTGAACTTCGTACCCCCCTATATGTCCGCATGATACGCTTTAGTAGTGAGAAAATCGCGCGCGAAGCAATACTATAATATAATCGCATATTATTTATGTTATTTCTGTTATTTTGAAATGACACTAGACTGTGAAAAGGAGAACGATGTAATTTTGATTATCATTTACAAAATCTGATACAATTTTTATTCGCGTAGATTACTTTTTCCTGATTTCGCCATTATCCAAATTATTATATTGAATATATATATATATATATATGTAACATAATGGTAGTACGTTGAGTGAACAGCGTGTTTTCATTTTCCCGATGTGACAACAATGTAGTATACGTTCTGATCCCACTGTACTGTATTATTTATTGTATGAACGATAACATCACTTATTTTTCAGTTTTGCTTTGATAACTGTGTTCGGCAAACAATTGGTTTATTTTCCATCAGGTTATAATAATAACTTTATGAAGTGATACCTCATATCAAAGTTCCCACGGAATGTGAATTTACTCTTATACTGGCTTGTAGGAATTGGCAAACTAAGTTCTAAATTAAGATCAGAATCAAATATAATAAAAAATACAAGTTCAATTGTCGAAATAAAATATATTTTTACAAATGTCACAGCTTTAGTAGTTGTATGTAGAAAGTTTGGTCAAGTTAGGACTTTTGCATAACATACATTTTAATAATATCCCTATACTAATACCGTTTAATGAATCTAAAATTTGGGTACAATCAGTCTAAATAGGGTATCCAATAAAAAATTATATTCTTAATGATGCACATAATGAAAGCATACAAAGCTTCTTTCTTTTTAGAAAATCATATCATACTTTTATAATACAATTCCAGCGATGATAGCCTATAACTTTTAAATTAACAATTACAGTAAAGGGAGGTTTAGGTTAGATAAAGATTCATCCATAAATTGCAATATTTAAAACCTTCAGCATCCCGAAACCAACTGTACTTTTAAATTTCTTCAACACGGAAGAACAATGTGTTTTGATTATACAATATTCTTTTCGAATTTATTTTCATAATTATTGCATGGCTTTCGTCCGTTACTTCAATTTCTATAACCTCCGTAATCTCTTGTCTCCCTCCAATTTCAGCTCCAACTCTCCAGGTCGAGCAGCGCGGCCGCGATTAGCGAACGAACCCTTGAAGAATGTTGGTCGACCCTGCAACGAGTGAGTTGGCATCTATTTCGTTGTGTATAGTACTCTTCCACGCTGAAGACATGAAACTTGCACAAGTACATGTACATGTACACACACATATACAAGCATACACACACCATTAAAAAATGCATGGCAAGGCACACGCTCATCTGCAGACGAAAATTACATATACAGCAATACCCTACCCTACATATATGTAGTAATAAACAGATTTGTGCAGATATGAGATCGTACTTATTTTTTTATTTTACATAATTAGGTTACACAGCCTTAAGAATACCCTGCATATTTTGCACTTAACTTTAAACGAGCGACCAAGACCTACTTTTGGATTATCATTTTTATTCAATTGTAAGACTGGAGCAACAACCAACTCCATCTGAAAACTGTAATAAATATTTATTCGTTTTTGTGTTATTTTGTGTTTTCATACTTTGTTCACAATTTCTTATTTATTTGTTGATAAACACATTTATACAAAGAGCTGCAACGACAGGCAGAATAGTGACCATCAGTGGTAAGTCTACTATACCAAGATGTATGCTTATACACATCCATTATTTCTATGCAATAGTGCGAAACTATATATATATTCTATATACATACATATGTTTGTTGTATACCTAACTCAGTCTTCCACCATGTTTCATGGCAGGATATACATTATTATACCCGTTACTCATAGAATAGAAGTGTATGTGTGCCAACCAAAAATGCATGTCTCAGGAAGAATCCTTTAAAAAATCAAGATCCCAGCTAGGGCTATAAAATTTCGTGACAATACGTGTACGTGTTATTTATACCAGCAAATCATGTTTATTTTAAAAGTTGGCTACGCGCCATTTGACCCCGTATGTAACATTAAATACAAATTAATTAATTAAAATCATATCAGTATACCCTTGTAGAGAATCGAACTATTCATGTCTTTACGTATGTTTATTGAATATTATTCTTGCACAGGATGACTAGCCGAGTCGATCTAGCCACGTCTGTCCGTTTGTGTGCGCATTTGATTCTCAGCTAATTTAACATTTTGCGTACACCGCCCACCGCCCTCACAATTCAGAACTTTGCGAATAACTTTAGCTTTAACTTCTGCTCTGGCATACTATATAAATTGCAGCCCGATCGCATAATTAATATTAAAAGATATGCAAGTTTTCTTTTGATATGTGAAGCGTTGTCATTATTAGCATCTTTACAGAACGCCTTGACAGTTGTTACCGTAGCCTTTGTGCGTATTTCGTTAAAATATAATATAAACAAGTGGGTAAGGCTACAGTCGTACGCCCGACAGTAATATACCCTTCTCCCAATTTTCTAAATCCGTTACAAACGTGTAACCACACTCATAATTTCAAACAGAGAATTCTGCATAAATACTTCTACTACATATAGCTTACTCGCTCGCACTCACACAGCGACGCGCGTAAAGAGTAAAGCGACACGACGCAACGTCGACGTCGGCGTCAACTGCTCAAAGCAGCGCGCAAGCTGCTGCCCGTACCGAACATTTGTACTGAAGACGTTGACTTAAATAACTTCTGTGTTATTGGTCCGATCGGATTGTAATTTGAAGGATATGTTTATATTGCATTTAGCTTTATACATACCAAAGCAGAACGTTTAATATTTTGCTTATTAATCGCAAATAACCGATTTGCAGGGGTCAAACATTTGATATAAACTTGATCTGCCTATGATTTACAGGAACCTTCGTGCCAAGTAGCTGAGATCTGTTGTCTCATACAGACGGACATGTTACAATCGACTCGTGATCCTGAGCAAGAATATATATACTTTATGGGGTCTGCCACGCCTCATTATGCCTGTTACATACATTTTGAGCAAGTTATATACCCTTTTTTGACCATTTTCAATGGTCGAAGGGTATAATAACTTCGTATATATCATATTCATATATCATTCAGCTTAGTATATACCGAAGCAGAGCGTCATTAATTAAATACTTTGCTTAAATAATCGCAAATTTGCGATTTGCGGGGACGGTGGGCGTGGCGTCAAACATTTAATGTAAACTAGATCTGCCTATGATATGTTCCTATATAATTTAGTGTCTAGCTTTTTTAATAACTGAGATACGTTGTCTCAAACAAACAGACAGACAGCCAGACAGACGGACATGACTCAATCGACTCGGCTAGTGATTCTAAGCAAGAATATATATACTTTATGAAGTCTGCCACAAAGGGTATAAATATATATATATAAATAAAGTTTATTTTAAAGTCCAGATGCCACGCCCACCACCCACGCTTTAATTAAATTGCTATTTGCTATTGCTGACACGGCAATTGGATTCATCACATAGAGATAATTCGGGATCAGAACCGCAAAAGGCCTTGGTTGTAGCCCGAACAGATCTGAAATGTCGCCTTAGAGTTAGTACTATATTGGTTCATTGGAGAACATTTACACCCATGCTATACACTTATTGTTATTTATAACTAAATATAATATTTCCACCTAAAATACCAAGTTTATGGCACAAGAAATAAGTACAACATTCGTTCTCTGAAACATGAAGCATTTCTTTATATCTCATCCATACATCGTGATGTTGGCGCTTACATACATATAAATGTGTGTGTGCGCCGTGTGGCACGTCCCCATGTCACCCCCCGCTTTCCACCCAAATAGCAGCAGAAGATGAAGGCGAAGAAGAAGATTAGCAGAGCCACACGCTACCCCCACATTTTTTGCGAATGTTTTTTACTTCTCTCTCCTCCTCCCAATAAATAGTCTTTTTTCGCAGCCAGCTCTCTCTTTCTTTAGCAATGCTTTACATACACACACATAGCATATGGTCACCGTGTACCAGTGTTACCCTCCTCGGGCACAGCAATAATGTTTTTACCCTAAGGCAACACGCCGACTTTACGGGGGACAGGACAGAGCGCAAAAAAAGCACAGAGCGTTAGTTGAGGCCAGTCTGACAGTGTGTACTCATTGGCGCAGCGATAGCGACCACTGCCTTGCTATGTACCTATTCACCCCTCTCAACCTTCATGTGTGTGTGTGTCGGGATATTACAAAAAAAAATAAGCAGAGGCAAAACTGTTTTAGACGAAGACAGCAGATAGCGGGATGAAAAAGGGAAATAACTATGTACACAGTGTATGTATGTATGTATGTTTGTGCATTTAGTAATGACGCACACATAAGGAAACTGATACTCTGCACACTATGGCAACTCTATGAGGTCGTCATAAATTTTTAACGTTTTAATTTCTTAAACTAATTTATAGGGTGGAATTATGAAGTAATGTTGGGTAACAGGCAAGAGGAGGCGTGTCAGACCCCACAAAGAAGACAACATAAATATATTTTAGCGTTTCTAGACAAGTCCATAAACTACATTTTCTTAGTAATGTCTGCCTGGATAACCGCGCCTATCTACTTATTCAACCATAAAATTTATTTTGAATACTACGACCTATAGATCATACAGATAAATTGCTATTCGATCGGTTAACAAACCAAGCATTTTAAAAGTAAGCGTTTCCGCTACCTGGCATTGCTGTAAAACCTGAACAAGGGGTATCATACTGTCTTGCGCTCAATTAGATTTCAGTTGGTTTTTAAAAAATGGGTTCAATTTAAAGACTTGAAAACTTTCTATAAAGAGCATTTGAGATTTGCATTCTGTATGTTTAGGAGGTTTTTTTTCATTCGAGGAAAAACTAAAAAATAAAAAAATAGTTTAGGTTCCCTATGCACATACATACATATGTACATATGTACATTCATACATGCATATGTATTTATGTATATACATACATAAATACTGCTTCTTATATAGCACTAAAACTGCAATTCTCCTCTTCAAAAACAAACTACTGACCTGCGTCCATGCATAATCACATTCTTCCTTATGCTAAAAAAAAAGCTAAAAGAAACAGACACACAAACACGTCTACCCAAAACCGCCCCATTATTGCAATCTCATTTGCCGGAGATTCGCAGAACTGCCGTTGGCTGGACTGGACTGGACTGGACTGGACTGGACTGGACTGGACTGGCCTGGCCTGGACAGTCTGTCCTGTCGTGCACGCCATTTTTATGCGCTGTAAGAATGAGGGAGCAGAGCAGAGCAGAGCAGAGGAGCCTTCCGTGGCAAATAAAAACTGCACTGCGCTAGCATCGAATTGGCGGGAGTGTAAGCAAACTCTGTGCGAGCAGCCAACCAGAGAACGCCGCACGCGGGTTGCCCGGCTGCCATACTCGCCGCCTACAAACGCCATCTTCTTCATCCTCATAATCGTCTGCCCGTCGCCTCGCCTACTTCTAATGCTATTTTGTAGATTACGGTGTTGTTGTTTAAGTTTCTGTATGTGTATGTGTACTTGTGTGCATTTACTTGTGCATTGTTCGTACACGGAACAGGCGATAACCTTGACACGGGCTGCTGCGTTCGTTTTTGTACGCAATACCATAATACCCTAGGAACAAGGCTATAATAGATTCCCTCAATTTAATCGCCTGCAACAGGTACATGTCAGAGTCGGATAAATATCGATAGTGACGTCCAGCGAGAGTATTGATAGTTTTTCAGAATCTCATCAATGAAACTATCGACAGTTAATGTAAATATAAACAAGAAAGCAAGGCTACCTTCGGCTTGCCGAAGGTTTTATACCCTTGCAGTTATACTAAATATAAAAAATACATTTGGATTGGTGCGGGTTTCTGTTTGCATACAAAAACCCTGATTTCAGCCGATTGTTCCTATGGCAGCTATATGTTATAGTGGTCCGATTTTGATACAATGACAGCACATTAAGAACGTAATAAGAATAAGATTTGCCAAATCTTGTTGCAATATCTTGAAAAACAACAAAAATCGGCCGATAGCTTCTATGACAGCTATACGATATATCGGTCCGACCTGGCTCGTTTCGACTTATTTACAGCGTACAGCAATAAGAAGCTTGTGTGCCAAGTTTCATGAAGATAACTCAAAAACTGAGAGACTAGTTTGCGTTGCAACAGACGGGCGGACGGACAGACGGACATCCATTTTTCGACTCCTCTGGTGATGCTGATTCAGAATATATATACTTTATAGTGTCGGCGATGTCTCCTAAGGTGCGTTGCAAACTTCTGGCTAAAATTAATATACCCTCTGCAAGGGTATAAAAAGTATGAGATAACCGAAACGTCAACTGTTCAAAGCTAAAAACGTTGAATTGAAACTTTTGTGTTATTGGTTCGATCGGATTTAGCTTCATGTATACCGATTTCCGGGGACGGTGCGCGTGGCATCAAACAACTTGAACTGCCTATGACATATAGGAACATAGGAACATTTTTAATAGCTGAGATCTGTGTTCTCGTACAGACGGACGGACAGACAGTTCGGCTAGAATATATACTTTATGGGGTCTGCCATGCCTTCCTATGCCTGTAACATACATTTGCACAAAGTTATAAAGGTAAATAACTTGATTAGTTTGTTTTTTTTTTTATTAAAAAAGAAACTTGAAATATCTTTGGAGTTTGAAGATTCATACCTTAGAATAGGAACAAATAGTGTTGTTGTGCTATGAAATATGATAGTATGACTAATTAAATTAATCACTGGTGGATCGATTGGCCATAAGCCAAAGGGAAACGTGAAGTTAAACTGTGCGATATTTTGTTTGTAGGACACAGGCAGACGAACTAGGCTAAATCGACTCGGGTAGGGATTGGGGTCGAAAATATGTGTATATACCTATATGTACGCTGTTGGGTCTGGCAAGCCTAGTTTTGGCTGTAGCATTTGTTTTTACACAGTTCTCCAGCATTTTTTTTGGTTAAAATTCAAATTTCTCATCTAGATAATAATAATATTCAGACAAGCTTTATTTAAACTCAACTCTTCTCTGCCGTAGGCTATGGAAACAGTTGCGGGCAATTGTATGTATAGTTCCGTACAGAATAAAGAGGCCCCAATTTTCGAACAGCTTTTAAGTAGTTGCCCAGACACGCGACCTTCGGCTACATATGTACATTGCCTCGTGAAGGTTTTTCCATCTTGCGACTGTGTACCCTAACACAGATCATATAAATAGTGGCAAGAAGCATGCGACCTCTTCTATAATCTAAACATGTAGCTGTTATCAGTGTAGTAGGAAATAATACAGAATAGAAGTAATGTTAATGGAATATCGCGAGTAATCGAGAAATCTCCCCATCTTCTATTTAAACCATACGAAATGCATATATACATACAGTTTTTTACCACCCACATTGATTCACTGATATACATATAAATATTGGTCGCATATGATTTAGTGTCATAGATCTTTATTCAAGCATGTTTGATGTTATTTTTTTATAGAGTAAAGGGTACTAATCGATCGGCATGCCGAATGTAATATTTATTTCTTGTTTTTTTTTAATAATTCCACAATTTCATAAAAATCAGCAAGTTTTACGGCCCCCAGTTTGCTATCGAATTGAACCAAAATTACAATTTAATGCTTATTTTTTGTTTATAAATTTTTTCACTTCTCGGCGCAAACACATACATATTATACATACATACATATAACACACAGTCGTGAACAGAAGAGTTTTATAAAAAAAGGGAAAAAACCAAATTTGTTTTGCTGACTTGTTTCAGCTTGTTCGACATGCAGCAGTACACAGTTTATAAAAATGTATTCGCAAAAAAAATTATTAAACACAACGAGAAAAAATAGAAAAAATTGCCTCGTAGTCTATAAATGGGCCCAGTAGCTCAGACAATGCAGTAGTTAGTGCGTAAAGGTGGGTTTCGAAAGTGTAGTCTCTATCAATGCACATACACACACACTCCCACTGACACATACTCTTTTTAAGGAGTCTATACGAATGCAACTTCACACACATTTACATACATACATATATACATGCAAAAAGGTCTAAGTGAGTCAGTTGCATCGCCAAAGAGCGATCATGTGATACATAACTGATGTTTTGAATAGGTCCTGATCCTCCATTCACCCCATTGACATCTTTTTCTTGCAGCTTTTCATGCACAAAAGCGCCATGCAACAGATCCAGCAGCAAATTCCCCGCGTAGGCTTGGGAGTGCATGGCGCGGCCAGCGCTGCCGCTAGCATGGGCGCCGGCACAACGCCAGGGGCGGAGACCAAGCCCCACCAATGCCAACAATGCATGAAGAGCTTTTCCAGCAATCACCAGCTCGTTCAGCACATACGCGTCCACACCGGCGAAAAGCCCTACAAATGCTCCTACTGTGATCGTAGATTTAAGCAGCTTTCCCATGTCCAACAGCACACCCGGCTGCATACCGGTAAGTTGAATCCAATATTTAAATACTCCAGTATTTGGATAATGTGACTGATTCTATAGCCAACAGATGTTATTTTAAAACTCAACATTTTCTGATTTATTATACCCTTGCAGAGGGTATATTAATTTTAGCCAGAAGTTTGCAACGCACCTTAGGAGACATCTCCGACCCTATAAAGTATATATATTCTGAATCAGCATCACCAGAGGAGTCGAAAAATGGATGTCCGTCTGTCCGTCCGTCCGTCCGTCCGTCCGTCTGTTGCAACGCAAACTAGTCTCTCAGTTTTTGAGCTATCTTCATGAAACTTGGCACACAAGCTTCTTATTGCTGTACGCTGAACGAGCCAGATCGGACCGATATATCGTATAGCTCTCATAGAAGCTATCGGCCGATTTTTGTTGCTTTTCAAGATATTGCAACAAGATTTGGCAAATCTTATTCTTATTACTTTCTTAACGTGCTGTCAATTGTATCAGAATCGGACCACTATAACATATAGCTGCCATAGGAACAATCGGCTGAAATCAGGATTTTGTAGGCAAACAGAAACCCGCAGCAATCCAAATGTATTTTATATTTAGTATAACTGCAAGGGTATAAAACCTTCGGCAAGCCGAAGGTAGCCTTGCTTTCTTGTTTTATTTTATTTTCCGTTTTAATATTCGGTTATCAAATTTCATTTTGTTAACTGGATTGATTACTAACTAATTGATTATCAAAAGTGCTGTCAGCTGTTTTTACCTATGTAAAATAGCCAAAAAATATGTTTCCAAAAACAGAGATAGATTTGATCGAATCTTTGCAATTCCGAAAAAAAAAACTAGTCGGTTCTTACCGACTCTTCATACCCTTCGCTCAGTTTCCGAAATCTGTTACTTGAATAACTTCTTCGATATTGGCTCAATCAGATTGCACTTTGGAGAGTACGATAATATATTGTAGAATTCATTTAGTGTATACCGAAGCAGAAAGACTTCACTACTTTCCTTAAAATTTGCAAATTATCGATTATCATTCATGCTTACATATACACATATAATTTGTACACTTGTATTCTTACTTTTCCTATAGTTGCTATATACGTTCACTAAGCCTATGCCTACATAGCATGAAGTATACAAGTCTTTTGGTAATTAAGGGGAAGCACTTAATTATAGACATAGTGTATTCAAATCTGTGTTGACACCTAGCTCTTGGCAACGACAGTATTATTGATGCATACCAAAAAGATTTTAACTTTGAATAGTCTGCCTGTTTTTGTGGGGTCTGCTACGCCTCCTTCAGTCTGTAATTTTTTTTACGAACTTAGTATCCTTTTAACTGCCTTTTCAATGGTCGGAAGGGTATAAAAAGATAATTCCTATTTTAATTTTCATCAGAATTCCACTTTTCATTAACAAGAGGCTCTTCAAGTCCATTTTTACTGTTTTTATATGCTTTTACACTCTAAATACCGCTACCCATAAGATAGGGTAGAAGAGTAAAATAACTTTGTGACAACCTATACAGTACTTACCAGAGAGTAGCTACGTATTAAATTGCACAATCGAAAAAAAAAAAAACAGAAAAAAAAAAATTCCCTCGGCATGACGAAGATTATATACCCTTGCAGAGATTTTTTATACCTGTACTAAAAACGCCTATTAAGGAGTACTTGCATTGTAAAGGGGTTGAGCAATTGTAAATAACAATTTTAAACACAAAATTATTTAAAAGTCTGGGTTTAATATTTTAATTGATGAAAATCGATGTGATAAGTTTGGTAGCACTATTTTGAAAACTAGCAAAAATCGGCCGATAGGTTGTTTAGCAGCTATACGATATATCGGTCCGATCTATCTCGTTCCCACATATATACGGTCCATAGCAATAAGAACCATGTCTACCAAGTTTCATTAAGATGACTCTAACTAAGAGAATAGATCGTGTTGCAACAGACGGACAGAAGAACAGACGGACAAAGCTGGATGAACTCCTCTGTCGATGCTGATATATATATATATATATATATAACCTTCTGGCCAAAAAAATATACCCTTTGCAAGGGTATACAAATTAAATTTGGGGTAAAACTATAAGTTCGTATATGAGCAATAAGTGAATTATTAAAATACACAATACATTTTAAAAGATTTTGCCAATTTTTTTTTGCAATTTGTGAACGACTTAAGCATAATATACAAAATATTCGTTAAAACGTCAAAAAAATAAAAGCAAGTAAAGAGTATTTTAAATTCGATTTTCTTGCACCACATAAATTTGCTGCTTGGATTCATAATTGCAATGCTGATTGAAATCACCAGGACTCGGCAAAAATTAAAACTACCTTCAGTACCAGTTTTAGCTTCAGCTTCAGCTTCAGACTCAGGCCGTGCGACGTCTCAGTGGACCACTTCTCACATCCAGACAACAACGTTTAAATAATATTTTTCTTGCGAATAAAGCTCGGTATGGTCGATATCTGGCGGAAATGTCGAACTGCCGCTCAGCCAAAGGGCCGAACTGGCGAAATGACAATGATAATTAAATAAAGTTTGAGTGCTTTTCGTCGCGACACGCCCGGTCTTCAGGGCACCAGCTGCGACCGCCTTCTGGCTTCGGAAATACCCATGGAAACGGCATGCTGGGACTCGTCAGAGACGTAGAATGCTCGTCGCAAATTATTCAACGCCATTAGCTGCATTCAAATCCATTTTTTATCAGTCCGCTGTGGCAGAGGCTTCCGCCTAGTAGGGTCGAATTATATTCACACCTGATTGAAACATAGTCGAGTTTTGCTTCCTTGTCCAAAGCCTACTTGAGCGATTCTACACCACTTCGTTTCTTGTTTATTTCTCCCCATATTTCAAATGCGTGAAAAGAAATCAAATACGCTTTAATTAAAAACCAGTTTACATCCCGCGAAACGGCCAACAACCCGAGGACGACCTTCGACTGGGATATGTCCTCATACTTCTGTACCGTATACAGCATACCGGGTAGTGGGTAACGGATAACGGATAACGGGTAGCGGGTAGCGGGTAGCACAAACGGTACATATCAAATGCGTAGCTGCAGAGCACTGTCCGAATGCAGCGGCACGGTCCTGGTAATTAGACAATGCATCGCTAATGCTGTCGCAGCCCCAGACCTATCTTCAGAGATTACAAACGGGCTAAACAGGCGACAGACACCGGCAAAGATAATGGAGAGGCCATTAACCAACGAACAGTCGGGCATTCAAGCAATCGCGAGACCATGAGGTCTACGGGAGTTTGTCGGCGTGACGACCATAGCATTCCACAAGAGCCACGCAAACTGCGAGGGCCTTGCATACTTTAATGTGCTTTAAGTGTCAGGCCCAACGACGTCTACTGCTAAGGTGTGAATGGGTGACGCTTCCGCTAAAGAGATAGGAGAGGCGTTCTTAAGGATCTCACGGTATGCCTGGCAAACTTGGGACGGTCTTTTGGCGACCGCAGCGCCTTCTTCACGACTGCACTTTGTAACTATTTATTTGCGTTTACTGTAAGTAGCTTAAGCATCACAGCGCAAAAGGGTACAACGGAGAGGGGCGACAGAGTCGAGAGGTCCCTGAAAACTTCCTGCGTCTTGCGTTACTGACCTTTCCCACTTTTTCATTTGATTGTGCGTTCAAATGAAATTAATTTTCCTGCAAATCTGAAACACGTAATTGCATCGCTTAGGAACTGAAACTCCCTTGGCCCTTCTGGACACTATCTACAGCGCGGAGTCATTTGCGAGCATTTACTTTTTAATCTTGTTAAAATGAAGTCAATCAGTCAATTACAACTACGTGCCAGAGCCTCGCACTGCACGTTCAAGATATTTTAAAGTAACTCAGAGCCGTCTAGGGAGAACTTTTTGCTGCCCTAGCTTTATGACCGGTGTACACTTTCTTTCTTGAAAACTGGGCCATAGTAAGATCAGGATGCAAATCAGCTGACACCATTCTTACCATTGTTCACTTTCTATCTCAAAATACGTCCGCGTTAGAATGTCCTCTTGTATTAGTTATGAGGCCATGCCCGTTGGATGCAATCGTGCAACCTGGTCTCCCCCCTAAAGGTTCCTAATAAAACGACACATTCATAAACAGCATAAACCAGAGAGCCGTGTCAGGTTAACGTAACTAAAAATCACTGCTTTTTTACTTCAGTTATAGGTACTTCGGTTTACCATTAATATCCTCTCGATGGCTATGATGTTAGCTTTCAATTCGTATACCCTTGCAGAGGGTTAACTTGAAATATTATGAATCAGCATCGGCAGTGGAGGTAATATAGCTTTGTCTGTCTGTGCGCCTGATTCCGTCCGTTTGTTGCAAGATGATCTAGTCCCTCAGTTTTAGAGCTATCTTAATGAAACTTCGTAGATATTCTTCTAACTGCTGCTAGCTGTATATATGAATTGAACTGGACACAGAACTACCTTGTCTTATTACAGTTAAGGAGAAATTCCTATTAGGTCATAGTGATGTATATTGGTATAATTGTATGATCTGACCCCAAGACATGTTGTAATATTCGTTTTAGGTGAGCGACCTTACAAATGCCACTTGCCGGACTGCGGCCGAGCTTTCATTCAGCTATCCAATCTACAACAACATCTGCGTAATCACGACGCGCAGGTGGAACGTGCCAAAAATCGTCCTTTCCACTGCAATATCTGTGGAAAGGGATTTGCCACAGAGTCGAGCCTGCGCACTCACACATCCAAGGTGAGAAGACTATACCCAAGTCATGCAAGCTATCAACTCTTTCTGTCCGTTTCTCATGCACATCCGAACACATCTTACAGGAGCTACAGCTGCATCTCGGTGTCTTACAGCAACATGCCGCACTCATCGGCGGTCCAAACGCGACGTCGTGTCCTGTATGCCATAAGCTCTTTCTAGGAACCGAGGCGCTAATGGATCACATGAAGAATGTGCATAAAGAAAAGACACCGCCTCCGGCAACATCGGCGGGCCCTCCAGCTGAGCCACGTAAGAAATACTTTTCGCGACCGTGCGACCATTCCCCAACAATTTTTTTCATTCACAGTGACCTCTGCATTCAGCGACGCAATCCATGCCAGCAGCGGGAGCGGCAATGCAAGCAGCGCCCAGTGCAGCTCGGAGTTGAATTGTGGTCACCCTTCCACAACTACCACTGGTTCTGGCCTGAATGACAGTTACCTTGGTAAGCGACGGACGGCCAACCATCCGTGTCCCGTCTGCGGCAAGCACTATGTCAACGAGGGCTCCCTTCGCAAGCACTTAGCCTGCCACGCCGAAACCTCCCAGTTGACAAGTAGCTTACGCATGTGGCCCTGTTCCGTCTGCCAGGCTGTCTTTACTCACGAGAACGGTAAGTATCGAACTGCAAAATACCTCGTGAGGTCTATTGATGTGTGTATGTAGTTTTCAATTAAACTAATAACTAACCCAAGTGCAAATGCCCAAGGAGCTATCGCACTTCAATACACCCTGCGACCTTTAATAATTGTCAAGAAAACGTTTACTAACTATGTAAAGATGTATGTAGATCGAGTGTATTTAAAAATGTTGATGCCGGTCATTAAATCAGTTATTTTTGAAGTCAAACATTCAACATTGTTACACTGATAGGATGTCGAAACTTAGCGACAGTAATAAACTGTTGGGCTTGCTCTTATTAAATTCTGCTTTAATTTTTGTAAATAAATACTTATACATATTTTTTGACTTCAAGGGCTTCTCACACATATGGACCATATGCGAATGGACCCAAAACATCAGTTTGCAGCGCAGTACGTTCTAGTAAGTTTGACGGCAGCACTTTCCTGTAAACTGGGGAAATTAGAATTAACGACAACTTCTTTAAATTATAGTCTCGCGCAGCGGCTGAGCAACGTGAACGTGAATCTCTTTTGGCAGCGACACTGGTTGCTTCATCGTCTGGGAACGGGGTGAGGGACTCGACGTGCATGATGCAGCTTGGCGTGGGAAGCGTTTTGACTGCGGGCGGCGGTGGAGGTTCTAACTCGTTGTGTCCATCGCCCTCGGCGAACTCAGAGTGTTCGTCAAATGGCCGCCTGTCGTCATCGTCTACATCTGATCAGGAGCCTGATCAAGACCATGAGCAGGATGCGGATCAGGGTTTGAGCGAGAATGAGAACAGCAGCCACAACAATAACATGAGCAACGTAAACAACAACAACAACAACAACAGAGTAAACATTAATAACAACAACTGCTCGGACAAACTGCATCTGAGCGAGCTGCGGCTGCCCACCTCAGTGACTAATCAGTACAGTATTGATGCAGAGCTTCACGCAAATCGCATGTCCCTAATGGCTGCCGCATCAGCCGCGGCAGCCGCTGTGGCTGCCTCTGCAGGGTCTCGCTCCCAAGATAGTTCCTTGACGGATACCGTCTCCAGTGGTCCGGGCAATGCGGCGGTTCAAGCAGCGGTGGTAAACAGCTTGGCTGCCGCAATGCGCTTGAACAATCCTACCAACCCGCATCAGCAGCAGGTAAAGATGTGATAATTAGGGCTTAAGCTCCCAATAAGTTTAACTTATGTTTTATGCTTTCAGCTAGTAGAACGACCTTTGCACCATCAGCAACAGAGCCACCACCATCACCAACACCAGCACCAGCACCAGCATCAGCAACACCAACAGCAGGCGCAGCAGCAACAAGCACAAAATTCAGCCCAGCAACAGCAATTGACGCATTTGCCCCTGCCGGCACATCACTGCGGCACAGGAAGTTCACGGCGATCTCCTAGTCTGAATGTACCCAGTCTGCAGTTACCTACAGACACGTCGTCTGTCATGATGAGCATGATGCGCGGCACATTAGATCGTAGCTTGGACTCTGGTCTGGTAGGAGGCATACATCAAATAGATGCGTTGCATCACCAGCATCAACATCAACACCAAGCATCGAGCTACTCACAGCACGCAATCGCTCCCAGCTCGCAGCATACACCAACGCTTCCATCTCAGCACGGTCATCATCCAGATACGGCGCTGCGCATGCATCAGCAGGCTGAAGCGATACTGCGTACCCATAAGGAGGCAGCGTTCCGTTTGGCTGCCTCTGTGGCAGCCACGAACAGCGCCAATGTCACGCCCATCAATGCAGCGGGATCTGCTACCGTAAAAATGGAAACGACAGCTCCAAAGCTTAATGGAGAGCTCCAACAACAAGCTCCACAACTTGCACAATCCCAACAGGTACAGTCAACGGAAAGCGGACAGAACTCATGAAGTTTGATGGATTGGATAGAAACACAACCAGGGACAGGTCTTAAACCAGAATCGTAACCAGGTGCGAAACCAGGCGCAAACTGAGACTAGTACTCAGTCCTTACTTAGGGAAAATCATCCGTAGCACCTAGTACAACTCGTTCAATATTTTTCAAATATTTAAATATCAGATCAGACATTTTGCTATGGTGGTTGATAAATGCAAATCTTACTTTGCAGTCCATTTTTTAATATTTCTTATATGACTGCAATCAACAAATGATAAAAAATAATTTTTTTGAAGTCTGATTGCTGATTATTCTTAAAGATTACATTTTTATACCCGTCGCCCATTGAAAATGGTCTGAAAGGGTATACCAACTTTGGATAAATGTCCGTAAAAGGGAGAAGAGGGCCTTGCAAACCATGCATATAAACATATATGTAAATATTCTGACTCAGGATCACTAGCCGAGTCGATTAATCTACATATGTTCATCGGCCCATCTGTCTTTCCGTGTTTCGTATGTGTGAAATACACAAATTTCAGTTAATTTAGAAACTTTAGTCACCATACAAATTTGGCAAGAAGGTTCCTGTAATCCACACGCTCAAGAAGTTTTGTTCAAAGTAGGGTGCCAAGCCCACCATTCTTGCAAAAAGTTGCAAAACAAAAATGGTGTTGACTAATATTAATGTCATAAAAGACTATCTTCCAAATTACAAGCCAAACAAACGGACCATAAAAGCGAAGTTATTCAACTTACCTTTTTTCAAGACCCGATCGCACCCTACGCCCGGGGCAGCAATAGGTTGCAAAAAAATCGATGAAGTATTTTCTGATAATGTTTCCAAAATAGGCATTCTCGCATAAAGCTTTTGTTACTTGTTTCTTTCTGGAATTTGAGCAAAATTGGCTTATGGGAACCATAATGTTTTTTCAATTGAGCATGTATTTATTGTATGCTTAAGGGTCTTTTATAACTGGGAACTGACAACCAAACCATCTCCTGATAATGTGAGAAGTTGGAACTTGAAGTACGAATGAGTCTCTCGAAGATAAATCAAACAAAACGAACGCATGTCAAAAAATATATACACGTATATTACTAGACAGATCATGGCTGTATTCTAATGTACACATAGAAATGATTTCCGAACACATCCCTTTTTACTTTCCTACCTTTTGTAAGAGGCGATTAATTGACGGATTGATGCAATTCTCGCAACGGATTGCAATGAGATAATGTGCAATAGAATATAAGCTTATACGGTACCGTTATAGAGAACAGGAAGAGCAAAGACAAAAAATTAACTAGCAAACATTCTCTACATGTAGAACTTAATTTTCAAATTGTATGTATAATAAAAAGAGTAGATTAATAAGACTTAAAATGTGTGTACATATACTTGTACGTATACAACGTAATTAAAACAACAGAAAATCATCTTGTTTTATTAAACACTTTTTAATTGATGGCGTATACAATTTGGAAAAGGCGTTAAGTGGAACTTTTCACTCAGACTTTGAGCGAGGTCCAAGAGCATCCAACTGCATATCGCAAAATAAATAACGCTCGTGCCCAGCACTTGTTTCCATTCTCCTTTGCCCTGCTCATTCACGGATCGATTGCTCTTGACTGACGATTCAAAATGTCCTTTGTGCATATATGAGTGCATGTGCTTTATTTAAAATAAAAGTATTAAAAAGAAAACCATTAATTTTTTAATAAGGAAATAAGTTAGTTAATTAATTTCAAGAAGCCAACGCTCTTGTACATGCTTTTTATACCCTTCGACCACCGAAAATTGTCAAAAATGTATACTAACTTTGTGCAAGTACATGTAACAGGTATAACGAGACGTGGAAGTCCCCATTAAGTATAATATATATGTGTATTCTTGCTCAGGATCACTAGCCAAGTCGAATGAGCCATGTCTGTCTGTCCGTCTGTATGAGACAACAAATCTCAACTATACCACCCCCGTAAATCGGTAATTTGCTATTATTATGGAAAGTATTTGTATGAGCATAGACGACTGCAATATGAACATATCGGCGCGCTGCCGGCTACATGCAAGCCATATGTAGTAGTATGGGTTTTCATGTAAAGCCCATATCTGTCCGATTGTTCTACATATGGATGTAATTTGACAGGTATAATGTTTTAATTGATGAAAATCGATGTGGTTAGTTTGGTAGCGCCATCTTGGGTACGACAGCTATACTGCAATAATAAGCATGTCTACCAAGTTCCATCAAGATAGCTATAAAACTGAGAGGACTAAATCATGTTCCAACAGACAGACGGACAAAACTCCCCCGTTGATACTGATTCAGAATATATGTATGTAGTTTATGGGGTCGGTGGTGATGTCTCCTAAGGAGCGTTGCAAACTTCTGGCCAAAATTAATATACCCTCTGCAAGGGATAATAGTATATTGTAATATGTACGTTAAAGAATAAAAACACAAATAAAGAAATGCTCAGCTCCGCAGACTCTATCCTTGAGTATAATAAAAACGTACATTTCTGATTCTTTCTTTGACAGTGTTCACCCACAGAGCCAGGCATGATTGGCAAGTATTAATTAAAACAAGAAAGCAAGGCGGCTACCTTCGGCTTGCCGAAGGTATACCCTTGCAGTTATACTAAATATACATTACATTAGGATTGCTGCTGGGTTCTGTTTGCATACAAAAACCCTGTTTTCAGCCGATTGTTCCTATGGCAGCTATATGTTATAGTGGTCCGATTTTAATACAATGACAGCACATAAAGAACGTAATAAGAATAAGATTTGCCAAATCTTGTTGCAATATCTTAAAAAACAACAAAAATCGGCCGATAGCTTCTATGACAGCTATACGATATATCGGTCCAATCTGGCTCGTTCCGACTTATTTACAGCGTACAGTAATAAGAAGCTTGTGTGCCAAGTTTCATGAAGATAGCTCAAAAACTGAGAGACTAGTTTGCGTTGCAACAGACAGACGAACGGACGGACGGACAGACGGACATCCATTTTTCGACTCCTCTGGTGATGCTGATTCAGAATATATATACTATATAGGGTCGGAGATGTCTTCAAGGTGCGTTGCAAACTTCTGGCTAAAATTAATATACCCTCTGCAAGGGTATAATAAATTTAGATAATTAAGCCACGCAGGGCCTGACTAAAGTACTTAAGAGTACTTGTAGATAGACAGACAGATAGAAAACAAGTGGGTAAGGCTACAGTCGGGCGCCCGACAGTAAGATACCCTTCTCCCAATTTTCTAAATCCGTTACAAACATGTAACCACACTCATAATTTCAAACAGAGAATTCTGCACAAATACTTCTACTACATATAGCTTACTCGCTCGCACTCACACAGCGACGCGCGTAAAGAGTAAAGCGACACGACGCAACGTCGACGTCGGCGTCAACTGCTCAAAGCAGCGCGCAGGCGAACATTTGTACTGAAAACGTTGACTTGAATAACTTCTGTGTTAATGGTCTGATCGGGTTGTAATTTGGAGGATATGTTTATATTGCATTCAGCTTTATACATTCCAAAGCAGATTTTTATAAGTTCAATACTTTGCTTAATAATCGTAAATTAACGATTTGCGGGGGCGGTGGGCGTGGCATCAAACATTTGACATAAACTTCATCTGCCCCGGATATATGGAACCTTCATACCAAATTTGGTGTCTCCAGCTTTTTTAATAGCTGAGATCTGTTGGACGGAAAGACAGACGGACATGTCTCAATCGACTCGGCTAGTGATCCTGAGCAAGAATACATATACTTTATGGGGTCTGCCACGCCTCCTTATGCCTGTTACATACATTTGCACAAAGTTAGTATACCCTTTTTTGACCATTTGCAGAATTGCAGAGTTTACTTCAGGAATAACTTCTTACTAAAATCCATGGCCTCTTTTATAGTTAAAATTTGACTTTCGACGTTCATAATAGTTCAGTAAACGATAAAAACTGAAGCCCTCCGCTGTTGGAGCTGAATGTTTTGGATTCATTTCATTTATTATTAAGTAGATTTCATTACATATGTATAATTTCTTTCATACGCTCACTTAAAATATCTGGACACATTCATATAAATTGATCTTTTCAATGTTATTGGTAAGAGTAATTAAAATCTATTCACTTTCGTCTTTGCGACTTTGAACTTAAGAGTACGCCTGGTTCTGTTTATTCGTTTTCTAAATTTGATGCATGGTCCGTTGCATTTGCAAAGCGGAAGACACTGTACAATTAATATAAAGCATATATTTTAACCAGAACCTATTTGTATATTGTTATTAATCACTGCCTTGTAGACCCGAACTTCGGGCACGCTTTTGTGGAGAGCTATAGCTGCTTGTTGACGATGTGCTTGTCTTTTCTTGGGTACGTTTTAAACTTGTTGCACTTGCGGAGCCCTGCAGTTTGGCAGTGGTTGGATCTGAGTAAAGTAAACAGTTAATTTCATCTTTTGCTTATACCTGGTTTGTTTTTAGGTACGAATAACCTACCTTGGAGCCATCTGACTTGAGTGGCAGGTCCATAACCTTTCTGATTGCGAGCGGCAATACGAAAAATAATCGCTGGCTTGTTTGAGCAATCGACGTGGGCATTAGACAGTGATGCGTTGGGCACCGTACATTGGTTTGCCGCTCCAACATATACACGAACAAAAGCCAATTGTGGCGAAGTAACCTTGTCCTTAGCTGTAGGTTTCACAGCAAGATAAACCGAGTATTCGACTATTTCCTTTGTCTTTTGGGCGGGCGGTGCTTCCCATGTTAAGTGGGCCCCCTCTTTAATATCTTTTGATATCTTAATGGCCGACGGAGCTCCAGGAAACCCGGGAAGACACGTTTTAAAGCTGGATACCTGATAATAAAACCTTCGTTATGTAGATGACGGACAAGCAATATTTAATACAAATTTCCACATACCTCTCCCCACTCGCCACGGCCACAACTATTAAGAGCAGCGAGACGAAAGCGATAAGCAGTTCCTGGATCCAAACTAATGCGAGGAAATTGAGTTAAGTCGGGTAAATTATCAGCGTCAAAACTCTCCATTTGCGCTTCGTTGAAGTATTTGTGATCGATATAACTGGTGACAGTGTGGGACAATTCTTTGAATATTCCTACCGTATGCCATTTATCGTTGGCATCAAATGAATTGCCAATCGGAACGGAAACCTGAAGTATAAATCCATTAAGATACACACGTTTAAATTTTTACAGTGCACTCACAATACTGTCGGCGGTTGACGCTGAAACAGATGCTCCAGCATCTAATAGACTCTTAGATGTTTGACTTGAATCCGCGGCCGAAGCTGTTGCCTGCATCACAGCTGCTGACGCCAACGCTTCCAAATGAGAACTTTCAACTGTAACAGGATAGCAAAATATTATAATGTAAATATAAATTAATTTGTCTTCTCGTCTTCTACACCTAACGAAAATTAAGCCAAACCAAAGCTTAAAATCTCTCAACTTTTTCATTTCGGAAACAAACCATTTGAGTGTTGACGCTGTTCAATTGATTGCAATGAACTCAGTTCGGCATTCGTTTCACTACTATATGTTGTGGATATGGCCGATTCTTTAAAGTTGCCTACGCCGGAAGCACTAGCCAGAGCCTCACCCGACTTAATGCAAGTCAATATGTTGGCGGCTTCAGTCTCCGACGCACTTGGCTGATTATTCTCAAGCGCTGTTGTTGTTACGGCAGCAGAAAATTCCTGCAAGTAGAATCAGTTAGTTCACTATCTCGATATCTAAGAAATTTATATATTACATTTGAATCAATGCTAGGCCCTTCATACGAAACAGAGGCACCCGTTTTTGGAGCATCTGTCGTACTGCTGACACTGAATATCTCGTCGGCAGACTCCGCGTTTATTTTTTGGCTATCAGAGAATGCAGCTGCGACTCCCGGTGTTACTATTGATGTGGAAGTAGCGGCAATATCTTCGTCGTTGTTCTCATTTTCATCTTGGGATTCATTACTTTTGTGAATGGGGTTAATGAGATCACCAGCACCGTCAAGTTGTTCAATAATATCATCTATAGGATCAGCATCCATGTAATCCTCGTTTGACATAGTGGCAATGGCAACCGACGATTCTACAGCAATGTTGTCCTTCTCTTTTAACTGCATAGCAGCCGTTTTCGTGGGCGTGCTTCTTGTACCCGTAGCAAAAGTCAATGTGCGTTGACTGCCGCCAGCAGTACCACTTGTGGTAGAAATGCCAGTATTGAATATATTGACAAACCCCTTTCGAGCAGTTGCTGTCGCACCCGGCAACATGACTAATTTATTGGCACCTGAGGCACTGCCACCAGCTGAAGAACCACTCATTACGGTCACCGGCTTTCCGCCAATGTAGACAGCTGTCTTTTGCGAATGAAGCGACGTGACTGCAAGCGGCTTCTGTGTAGAGGATGGCGAGGGCAGGGTCAGCGTAATTGGTCGCCCAGTTCCGCTTGCGGTTCCAGCAACGGATGCACTTGCTGGCATATTGCGCACCATTTTCACATTACCTTGGTTAGATATTAATGTACGTGACCCGCCTACGGTAATGGGCGTGGCCGTCGTGGCCGTCGAACCAACAATGCTAACAATGCCTGTCGAACTTCCAGCGTTGCTCATAACGGAGCCAGCTGACACAGATCGCAAATTTGATGCTGTTGTGACAATAATAATTTGCTGATTTCCAATTTGGGCTCCCTGCTTGTTGGTTATGACAAATGCTGGTTTTCCACTCATCACGTTAGGCGTGACTTTGCCCATTTGGAGAATGTTAGAATTTTTCATGATCAACTTGCCGCCAGCAACAGTATGAGGTGATACCAGCTTCAAAACATTGCCGGAAACGATTGGTTTTTGTTGTAACGCAATGCCGGCGGTAGAAGTTGTTGCAGGTGCGCCTGGAGTAATATTTTTGGTATTCACCGCGTTGCTGCCAGATGCAAGCTTTAAATAAAATATGATAACGTTATTCTTGGAGTATGATTAAACCCGCGCATTGCTTACCTGGATCTGGGTCGTCCCTTGAGTCAGCCCTTGATTGCAAACAGATATGGCTTGAGCTGAATTGGAGCCCTTGGCAAGATTAAAATTTACCTTTGGCAGCGTCTGCACGGCCATTCCACCGCTGGGTGTCTTGACGAACTGCAGCTGAACATTTGGCGCAAGGGTGAGAGGCTTTTGTATAAAATACTGCTTACCACCCAGGGATGACGTCGTCCCTGTTGCGCTACTAGCTGTAGTAATTGATCCCGACTTTTGTATAGTGGCACTTGGCTGGGCAGTCTTTAAAATTGTAGTTGTTGTAGACGTGCTGCCAGTGCTATTAGAATTGCTGGGACTGTTGCTATATGTGGCTGCCAAACGCAACGTTTGTCCCGGACCCTGGCCTACAGACGTCATGCTGGGAATAAAGCGCAATGATGTCGTTGCAGTTGAATTTGCAGGTGTTGCAGTATGCGCTGGGCTAAGGACAAGGGATCCACCTGGCGCCATAGAAGTAGCAACTCGGACTGACACAGTCGCTTCTGTAGTGGCGGATGAGACAATCGATCCCGTTGTAATCTTAGTGGTGTTGGCAGAAGTACGGATCTTTTGTAATAATCCGCCCGTGGCTACTCCTGTTGCTGTACTACTTATGATTGATATTTGCGGTTGAACTTGAACTGTCGATGTTGTCAGAGAAGGTACATTATGAGAAGCGACTACCTTAATTGGATTGGGCAACTGAATTGACGGCGTCGTTTTATCAATTTCAGATTTGGTCACGCCCGTAACAGCCTGTACGCCTGTTGACCCTCCTATATGTATTACTGAAATTTGGCTTTTTGCATTCTCTGTGTCATTCGTGTCACCAGCAACCGATTGTTGCATCGGAGTTTGGCTTGGCTTTGCGGCTATAACTTGGGCTTGTTCTATTTTTTGAATCTGCAGCACATAACCCGCGGCAAACGTAGTTGCCGTCCACGACAGCTCAAGCGCATGCGTAGACGCCCGAACTAGAGCTACCTTGACAGCATACAAAGGTTTTGTCACCTCAAGATACCATAAGTCTTTACAGCAAACCTGTTAAGAATATGAAAATATATTAAAATATATAAACATATGATGCATGTAATGAATAAATTTATATACGAAGTAGAGCATCTCACCCTAACCTGGTTGTTCCAAGCTTTGCGGTAGCCATCCCTTCCCGACCACACATACAGGCGACTTTGGATTCCGACAGCACAATGTCCTGCTCGAGCCCGTGGCACATTTTCCTCGACAGTATCTAACGTTACATTTTCCCATGTCATTGAATCTATACAAAAAGTGACAGATTATTTTGATGTGTTTTAATACCCATATCATATTCCAATCTAATTCCAATCCACCGAAACAAGACGATACAGCTGTATACGCCTGTCTGGCTCCGACTTAAATACAATCTGCAGCAGTAAGAAGCTTGTCTACCAAGTTTCATTAAGATAGCTCTTAAACTGAGAGACTAGATCGCTTTGCAACAGACAGACAGACAGACGAAAGGACAGAACTCCCCAATCGATGGTGATTTAGAATATATATAGTTTATGTGGTCGGAGATGCCTCCTAAAGTGCGTTCTGGCCGAAATTAATATACAAGGGTATAAAAATCAATGAGATTAAAAATACTGCACGTGTGATGTACTAAAATTCCAAACTTTTTATTCCCGACCCTAGCAAATGGTCAAAAAGGGTATAATAACGTTGTGCAAATGTATGTAACAGGCATAAGGAGGCTTGGCAGACCCCATAGAAATATATATGTATTCTTGCTCAGGAACACTAGCCGAACCGAACGAGCCATGTCCGTCTGTCTGTATGAGACAACGGATCTCAGCTATTATAAAAGCTAGACACACCAAATTTGACATGAATGTTCATATATATCAAGTTTATATCAAATGTCTGATGACACGGCCCCAAAGTCGTTAATTTGCGATTATTAAGCACAGTATTAAATTCATAAAGCTTATTCGAGAGCTTTAAAGTCGACGTCGCGACATGTCGCTCGACTTTTTACGCGTGAGTGAGAGCGAGTAAACCATATGCAGTAGAATAATTTGTCTGTTTAAAATTATAACGGATTTAGGAAATTGGGGGAGGGGTATTTTACTGTCGGGCGCGCTCGACTGATTCGTACCGACTAGTTATGCCTGACAGATTGTTAAAAAAAAATTAAAATATCAAAAAACTAAATGTTTCAAAGTTGTTTTCCCGAAATTTTCAAGAAAAACACTTTCAAAGTTTTTACAACACATTTGGTACAACTTAAAAAAATATTAATATTAATATTAAAAAATGTTGCTCTGGAATTACAGCATATTTAAAAAATATGTATTTATTTATTAAAATATTTAAAAAAAAACAAGAAAGCAAGGCTACCTTCGGCTTGCCGAAGGTTTTATACCCTTGCAGTTATACTAAATATAAAATACATTTGGATTACTGCTGGTTTCTGTTTGCATACAAAAACCCTGATTTCAGCCGATTGTTCCTCTGACAGCTATATGTTATAGTGGTCCGATTTTGATACAATATTGACAGCACATTAAGAACGTAATAAGAATAAGATTTTCCAAATCTTGTTAGAATATCTTGAAAAACAGCAAAAAAAGGCGATAGCTTCTATGGCAGCTGTACGATGTATCGCTACGATCTGGCTGGTTCCGACTTTTTTACAGCGTGCAGCAATAACCAGCAATAAGCTTGTGTGCCAAACTGAGAGATTAGTTTGCGTTGCAAAGGACAGACGGACGGACAGACAGACGGACATCGATTTTTCGACTCCTCTGTTGATGCTGATTCAGAATATATATACTTATAGGGTCGGAGATGTCTTCAAAGGTGCGTTGCAAGCTTCTGGCTAAAATTAATATACCCTCTGCAAGGGTATAAAAATATGTAAAAAAAAATGAATATTTCAAACCCAACTGAACAATTACCATAATGTTGCCAAGCATCAAAAGAACAGCCGAACTAGCCATGTAAGGAATAAGAAAATAGTTGGAACACATATTTGATACCTGTTCAGAAAATACAGAGTTGGCCATATTAGGTTGACCCATGTGAATACTCTATAACTTTGGCAAGAAACTTCAGACCAAGGAATAATAGGACTTGTTTGAAGCTTTGGCCTTAAGAGATTTGATTACATCACTTTTAAAAGACAATATTACCCACGTATCGCCACCAGATTAAATAGCGCAATGTTCCAGTTTTTCGATATTTTCCTTCGTATTTTTTAATTTTTTGACCGACCAGCGGCTATATTTCGACGGATTTGAGACCCATGTTTGCCTAGAGTCCTTACTTTTTTGATATTAACCATTGCATCTAATTTGCTCCGAAGAAAAAATTCCTACGGTCTAAAGCCTGATAAAAACGGAGCCGATTCGTAATCTTTGTTTCTGCATTTCAAGCGTTAATAGAACAATGATTTCGAAAAAATCATTGTAGCTCAACATGTTTCAAGTGGTAGAGTGTCTTACTGATACCAAAAGTGTTCCAGGCCATTTTCACGAATAGTTTGCATGAAAAAATCGGTTATCTTAGCTCGATAACGCTCCAAATTTAGTGTTTTTGGTTGTAAACGTTTATCTACAAACGCGATCAGTCAGATCAAAAATTCTTTATAACATTATCACTTCTGGGTCATTCAAAGTCTTTCATTAATAATTTTTTTTCGATGTACAGCTAAAAAATTACGGGTTGGTCGAATGGCGTATACTGCTTTATACAAACAATCTCCTTGATCTCAAAGCTTCAAACGAGATATATCAATTGTCGATCTCATGTTTTACACCAAAGTTATAGAGCATTCACATGGGTCCATTTAATATGGCCAACCTTGTATGTACATATATAGTACTTATGGGATCGGCGATGCATTGCCAACATCTGGGCGATACCCTCTACAACGCGGTCTCTGCTAAAGATCTAGCGTTAAATCATTAGGTTGGGGAAAATTTTTTCCATTTTTCTGTGTGTCAACATTGTAATGTTAGTCAATTGTTAACTAATGTTCACACAGATTCGTAGTTAGGCTTTTACAAATTAAGAACATTTCCATATGACTGTTTACTTAGTTGATTTCATGGAGAAAATCTACACTTACCATTAAGAATACTTAATATAACAAGTGGGTATGGCTACAGTCGGGCGCCCGACAGTAAGATACCCTTCTCCCAATTTTCTAAATCCGTTACAAACGTGTAACCACACTCATAGTTCCAAACAGAAAATTCTGCACAAAAACTTCTAATACATATAGCTTACTCGCTCGCACTCACACAGCGACGCGCGTAAAGAGTAAAGCCACACGACGCAACGTCGACGTCGGCGTCAACTGCTCAAAGCAGCGCGTCGGCTGCTTCCCGTACCGAACATTTGTACTGAAGACGTTGACTTAAATAACTTCTGTTATTGGTCCGATCGGATTGTAATTTGGAGGATATGTTTATATTGCATTTAGCTTTATACATACCAAAGCAGAACGTTATGCGTTTAATACTTTGCTAAATAATCGCAAATAACCGATTTGCGGGGGCGGGGGGTGTGGCATCAAACATTTGATATAAACTTGATCTGCCTATGGTTTATAGGAACCTTCATGCCAAATTTGGTATCGCTAGCTTTTTTAATAGCTGAGATCTGTTGTCTCATACAGACGGACGGACGGACAGACGGACAGACAGACGGACATGTCTCAATTGACTCGGCTAGTGATCCTGAGCAAGAATATATATACTTTATGGGGTCTGCCACGCCTCCTTATGCCTGTTACATACATTTTGACCATTTTTAATGGTCGAAGGGTATAAAAATAATAAATAAATACAAAATATAAAACATTTCTTGCATTTTACAACTTCTTGATTTGAATGGCAAAAAGGCAAGCTAGAAAGGAAAAAAAATTATCACAATTTATTTTTTCCGTTCCGAGAATTTAAACTTAAATGATCCACCTTGAGCAGGTTAAAAATTAAGGTAAAACTTTCCACGGTGTTACAAGTCGACATCCCTGCAGTCGTAGCAAAATATATACTTTGATCACAAGACAACTTTAGGTCATTTAAAGCAAGCTGTAGTAAACACTTATTGAGTGCCACATAAGTAGCAGTAGCTGACAATCTCAATGAAAATACATTTTAGTCTGGAATATACACCAAGAGAGTTGGTCTTGTTAGGACCAAAACAAGTAATTCCAGGTTTTAAGCTGCTGAGAGCTTCTTCGTGATGTATAATCTGAATTTATCTCCAACAATCTCTTCCACTAAATCGGCTAACTAATACCTAAGAAAGTCATGTTAGAAATAACGCCAAAAATAATGGATTACTTTTTCTCCAACCTTATATTCTTATATCCTACGTTCCTTTTTAACGCATACTTTTTGTTGCGTTTATTTTTTGTATAGTTTTTTGCTGTATGTTAACAGTCCGGTTCTGATATTTTTACAGCTTATTAGTATAATGATAAACAGAAAATATAGCAACTATCGATTTGATATCTTGCCTACTAATTAACATCGATCGACCGTTTGATAGTATAGCTATAGGCATATCGGTCTGATTGAGCACTGCGTGCTTCTATAAAATGCATATGTACCAAGTTTTATCTAAAAAGGTTGTTAGAAAATCAACTTGCAAAAAATTTGGCTAGTGAACTATTTCTCCCATGCACTTGTGGGATTGCCATTACTCCTTCTGTCTTTAATCACATAAGACGAACACATAATAATGGCGTAAAAAGTCATGCCACAATTTTAATAGTTCTCCTACAAAAATTCCCAAAAGTTCAGGAGCGTTTGGCACCCAACAAAGTTTATGCCAAATTTAGTGTCTAGCTTTTATTATATGTGAGATCTGTGTGTTCACACAGATGGACACGTTTCAATCTAAATGTATTAAAGAACAAGCATTTAATTAAATAATGACAACTTTTTGTGAATTTTCTTGAAATCTCAATATAAATGTCTGCACTAATTATAGTGATAATAAAAAATCAAATTTGTGTGATTATATAATAAATAGACTTAAGTCTATACCAAATTATATAACCCCATTAGTCATAGGCTATATACTCACCCAAATCTAGAACTGCCAAAGTATTGGTGCATTTCCATTCGCGCTCAGTGGTCGCCTTAGAATCATTGATCACTAAAGGCACCCAACCGCCGAAAACGTACATCTTATTCGCAATCATAGTGGAACTGTGCAGAGAACGAGGCAAAGGGGCTTGCCCTCGAGTGCGTGGCTTTTCCCATGTCATTGAGTCTGAAAAAATAACAGTCTTCTTAATAATCAAGCTACAAACGGGGGCACCCGACAGTAAGAGTAGAATAGTAGTAAGTACTTGCATTTATTTGAGCTACATACCAGTATCCAATAACCACAAGTCACCTAGGCGACAGCCACTCATCCCGCCGTAGATAAGCAGACTTAGCTTGCCTGAATATTTAGAGGCAAAGGATATTCCAGTGTGGGACTCACGAGGCGGTGGAGAGTCACCAAACGTCTTTGGGATGATCCATTTGCCATTGTGACTATGAACTCCACGTGTGTCCAATATATATAAGTCATTAAGATATCTAACAAGTAGTCAGAAATTGAAAGAAGGCTATATGTACATTAAATCTAAATCCTTAAATCCTTACTTTGGAATATTATTTTTTGGGTCCTCCGATTCATTTGCCAAGCCACCAAAGAGAAATATCTTTTCACCGACCATTGTAAAACTGTGACCCAATCGCGGACAAGGTGACAGACCATTGTCCGGAGATTCTGGATACATTTTCCTCCATTCCCACTTGGTTGCCTGCAGCTCATAGAGCTCATTTGAGTATTTGCCATATTCTATCATTCCACCAAAAACAAACATGCGAGTTCCTTCAACGACAAAACCATAGGCAGCACATCCGTTTGGAACATCGCCCTTCAACACCGGCACATACCACTGGTTGGTGACTGAAAATAAAAAATATTACAAATATATATGTACATGTATTAGATAAGACGATTTTAATTAATAACTTTTTACCTGTGTTGTAGACATGAAGCTCATCGACAATTCCTTCGTTCCCCCCACCAAAAACAACCATTAGTTCTTTTATATTGATTGCCCGATGACCATGTCGTGGACGTGGCTGAGGACCGGTTGGGTTCAAGACGCGCTTCCATTTAAAGCCCGACTGATTATTATCAGAGGTATCGGTTTGGTACGCATCTACATCCATATCAATTCGTGATAGAGAATTCGATTTTTGATCTTGGTCAGCAGAAAGCAACTTTTTTCCCGAGTTTAGTTCAGTCACTTTTCCAGCAGAGCCAGTTGACCCAGCAAACTCTGCGTTTTCCATACTGCGAAGTGATCTTTTTAGCTTTCAAATGTGTTTAGCTTTGTAAAAACTTGATATTTTCCTTTAATAAACTTGTTCACACCCAGAATTCATTTTTTATACAATATCTGAAAATTTGTTTAATAATATTTAATAGTTTCAATTTATTTATATTATCAATTATTTTTTAGAGCTCACTGTATATGCATTATACAGAAATGCCCACAAAATTAAGTTGACCTGGCAATGCCGCCAGTAGATGGACGCTCCAAAAACATATTAAATTTTGTCTAAATTATGTTGGGGACTAAATAATTTGTAAAAAAAACAACTATATATTTTCATTACTTTGCACTCTTACCGTTGTTAATAAAAGAACTTAAGTCAACAAATGTTAATTAAAATGCCCAATATATACACAATGTGCGAAAAAAGCCGAAAAATATGACAACGACGCATAGATAGAAACTGGTCGAGAAAAAGGAACTGATCTGGATCAAAGGAACATTGGCTTGTGTACAATGTTAGAATGAACTCATAATATTTGCAAAATGAACAAATATGTTAAGAAGCTATTCATAGGACTTTTATTTACAGATTTATAATTTATTTATGTAACATTTTCGATACATTATAAAATTTTTAACATTTTGTCAACAACAAAACTTTTAAATATATTTTTTACATAAGCACTAAAGCTTAAAAGTAATAATCCCTTGCTCACAATATTAACGAGAATTATTCGAAACCATATTATTAATATTATTTATATATCATAAAATGAATAGTTTGTTACCAAATTTCGTTAAATTCGTCAATGGCCGGAAAAAGCACTTTAATCTATGCTGCAAAGTATGCAATAAAAGTGACCCCCAAAATATTTTTCGATAAATTTAAACAACTAATTAATTAATTAATGTTGTTCATATATTTATTTAAATACACTTTTTGATATACATATGTATATACTTAAATAAATAATTACCTAAAAAATGTATTCTAAGAATAATTTAAACAACATTACGATAATATTATTTGGGTATAATTTTATTATTAATTGTGAATATTATTTTTGACATATCATTATAATTATAGTACCAAAAGGCTATTAAAAACAATATTTTAACGATATTTATTAATTCGTATATATTTCTTACCCGATAAATATGTGAGAGAAGATATTTTTTTTAAATATCTCTAGTTTTGAACACATTGGGCAACTGCAAGTCGAGTGGGGTCATTTACATTGCTCGTTACTTTTTCTTTACTTTTCCCTATCCAGCTTATCACTCATGTAGTAGTACCGCCGCAGTACTAACGTAATCAAGTCAAACAAACGACAGATAACTTCAGTTCTGCGATAAGTGGGGCAAATAACTTATGTTAACTACCTGAAAAGCTTTAAATAGGCCGATTTTGCAAATAAATGCCCAGTACAAATTAGTGCATCCCATATATTGCTACATTTTTCGTTGTTTAGCTTACGGAAAATCGTATATTAGTATTATTTGAGTGATTTCATTAATGTGAGTGAAGAGCACCTATCCGGAACTTATAAGTGCTAATAATTCAATATATAAAATGTGTGAATATAAGATATTCGGACAGAAGCATAAAATATAACATATACACATATATAGCCTAAACTACTAACACTTTTTTAAAGAAAATACATATGTAGCTAACGTGTTTTTTCATTGTCAACAATGGCATTAAATGGTTACACTTCCCAAGTTTAGAATGTACATAAATAATGAGTAAAAATCCTGCTCAGTTTTATCAAACTACTACTCTCAATCCTAAATATAAAAAAAAACAGAAGGGTTTAACAATAAATGTTTTGCAAAAAAAATTTGAATTTGATGACACAAATATTGCAGCGCACACCAGTTTTCCAACTGGGATTTGGTTGCTATGAAAATCTGGTCACACTGTGTCAATTTGTGTATACCATACCAGTTATCCATTTCGCTGGTAAAATACGATTGCAATTATTCCTGGTAATAAGTGTGTTAATAAATTTGTTATAAAAAAAACATCATTTTTCATTCAATATTCATAAAGATTATCAATTTGAAAAAATCCGAACGAACGCTGAAAAATATTGATTTTATTGATTCATGAACAACGTGACAACACCCAACTACGAATTTGAGCAGCATCACAATTAGAGTTGTGACAATGATTTTAACTAAACATAAAAAATACAAAGTTTCCAAGTTTGATGTTTCAAATATGGCGGTTTTCTAACTGAGTGTACGATTTGCTCCCAAGTAAACGTACCCACATATATGTGTATAAATATGTTAATATGATATCATGATATCATCTGGTGGCTTGAAATTCCTCTCGGTCATCCACCAGCTGGATAGATGGCTTTAAAGTCCCTGCTCTTTTTAATCAATAGCAACCCAAAATATATATGTACTCTTATATGTACAAGTAAATATCCACGCGTTCAAACATGAGAACATATGCATGTATGTATATACACAGAAGTATATAGATATGTATGCAGATAATTTTGTCTGTTCACATGTACATACATAAGTGTATGTGCTTTTGCCTTGTCTAATTAAAAGCCAAAGCTGATAGCCAAGAATTCCAATGCCAAGCCTATGTACATATAAATTTATGCAGTTTGTGGGAATATTGTCTGTATGAATACTTTTACATTTGTTTTGAAAAATTGCGTAATTTTCGTGTTAGGACAAAGATGCGTTCAAATTAACATACATATTCAGCGAGTACAACTTTTATAATGTGCTCGTGTTTTGGAAGGTCTCTAAGTGAAAAATTTACTGCGCATGCCTATGCACATACCTACATGCACGTACTTGTTTGTATATTTATAAAAGTGTAAGTTTACGAGAATATTAACTCTCTTATTCTCTCAGACAGCCACATAAGGTAATCTAATGACACAAAATTCAACATTCTGCATTATACATGTGTATCTATTCTAATTCGAATGCAAACTATAATAAAACATATTTAAAACATGAAAGTGTTTTAAAAGATGATTTGCCAATGTCCATAAAGATTCATAATAGCAGCATCAAAAGCCAAACATAATTTTGGCGGACATGTATGTTTGTGACGAAGATTCTCTTTCGTACATGTACATAAAGGTACAAACATATGTATAACCTTTCTGTCAAAATCGTGACGCAATCAATATTGATTTGTATAATATTATTATGAGTGAGAGTTCAGCTTAGATTATGATGTCATCCCTAATTCGTATAGAAGGAGAGTACTATATTTATATATCAAAGTATCTCGATTAAATATTCAATTGATTCATCGTAAGGACTGTTCGTGTCTTTATACTTATCATTGAGATAACATAATCATACATATGTCAACTTTTTCCGCAGTGCAACCTGCGTCATCAACTTACTGAACGACGTCATAAGTTGCCTTGTCAAAACTCGCAACTTCCACTTATCTTACAGCCATAAGCCCGCATGTCCAAACCGCTATTTATAAATAAATATACGGTTTTAACGATTATTTGAAAGTTTGATTGTTATTTTAGTTAGTAAAAAAAAAACTTAAAAATATATATACCCAGTGTAAGCCATCAATCAAGCCAAATCTTTACATTTAGGACTTGCTGAATCAAAATAAAAAACATTACGTCTCGCTGATAGATAATACATGATTTTTATTTTTGTCTTTAAAAACCCTATGCCTCTGCCTTCTCGTTATGTAATGTAATGTAATGATGTTTCATCTTTCTAGTTTATTAACATTAACTAATGAATCATTTAAAGTTAGGGCATTTTGGAAAATCCAATTAGTTAAGTACTTTAATATTTATATTCTTTAATATTTAATTTTTATACACCCTAAACTTTTTTCCCTTCCACCGTGGTAAATATCCTATCATTCGGACATACAGTCATCCCAACGATTCTGCTGGTCATCCTGAGCAAGAATATATACATATGTATACTTCGTGGGGGTCTGCCATGGATCGTCTTGGCTTTAACATACATTTGGGCAAAAATAGTTTATCCTCTAGTGACCATTTTCAGAGGTCGAAGTATACAAATAAAACATCTTTTATACCCGCTACTCATAGAGTCGAAGGGTATTATAATATTGTGCCAACCGATAATGTATGTAACAGGCAAAAGGATCTGTATCAACAGCCGAGTCAATATAGCCATGTCCGTCTGTCTGCCAGCTATTATAAGACTAAGAGTTTCCAAATTCGGTGACAATATTTGTAAAAACTGTCGCTTATCAAGTTTATTTTGGATTTTTGTCACGCCTCCATCCCTCTACATGAACAATTATATATGTACACAATAAAAACCTCTTGCGGACGTTTCGTGATTTCATTCAGATTGGACGATAAACGTGGAAGATATTAAAAAATAGTAGTGCCATGTGACCACGTGTTTGTGTCTGTTTTATTATGTAAGTTTCTCAAACGGAAAAGATCCATGTTAAACTCCTTCGGCAAGCAATTTTTTTTTTCAATTACACAGGGTTGGCTTTATTAGATGGACGCATGTGAATTTTCAATAACTTTGATGTTAAACATCGTTTAAAGCTTTGGCTCAATGAGTTTTTATACCCTTCGACCATTGAAAATGGTCAAAAAAGGGTATACTAACTTTGTGCAAAATGTTTGTAACAGGCATAAGGAGGCGTGGCAGACTAGGATCACTAGCCGAGTCGATTGAGACATGTCTGTCTGTTTGTCCGTCTGTATGGGACAACAGATCTCAGCTATTAAAAATGCTAGCAATACCAAATTTGGCACGAAGGTTCCTATAAATCATAGGCAGATCAAGTTTATATCAAATGTTTGATGCCACGCCCACCGCCTCCGCAAATCGGTTATTTGCGATTATTAAGCGAAGAATTAAACGCCTAGCGTTCTGCTTCGGTATGTATAAAGCTAAATGCAATATAAATATATTCTCCAAATTACAATCCGATCGGACACACAATAACACAGAAGTTATTCAAGTCAACGTTTTCAGTACAAATGTTCGGTACGGGCAGCAGCTTGCGCGCTGCTTTTGAACAGTCGACGCCGACGTCAACGTTGCGTCGTGTCGCTTTACTCTTTACGCGCGTCGCTGTGTGAGTACATCGAAAAAAAACCTCTATTTTTAAATCTCAGGTTTTCATGGAGTAAAATTTAAAGTGAAATTATAAAGTACCTTTAATAGCGGATCGCGTTTGGTTGTAAACCAAACGTTTACGCTTCAATAAGGAGCGTTATCGAGCTAACCAATAACCAATTTGTTCATGGCATGGAACACTGCTGGTATCAGTAAGTCACTCTACCACTTGAAATGCTTGATTTATTCCAAAATCATTGTTCTGATCATTGAAATTGACTGGGCTTTGTCTTCAACAGACTTTAGACCGTAGGAATATTTTCTGCGGAGCAAATTAGATGAAGTGCTTAATGTCAACAAACTAAGGACTCTAGGCGAACAAAGGGCATAAATCCGTCGACAAGGGAACATTGCGCTGTTTGAACTGGTTGCGATACTTGCAAAATATCGTCTTCCAAAAGTGATGAAATCAAATCTCCTTAAGCCAAAGCTTCAAACAAGTCCAAATAAGAATGTACCAATATTATTTGCCTAAATTCTCAACGCAATTTTCTCAACTCTTGGATAATAGATGCATTGTCTGAGTGGTTATGGTAGCTAACTGTCGCGCGTCAGTAACTTAAGCAATTCAAGTAGAATATTATTGTATTTTAAATGAATTTAATTAAACAAAACTTAAAGGGGAGTGGTGTGGTGTTGTTGTACACACAAGGTACTATAATAATTTAGTTTTGCCCTGTAAATCAATCTGAATGGTCTCCTAATGTAACTTTGGCGATTCAATTCAGAATATGCCAATGGCAGAAAGGTTATAGTTGCAGACTGTGTACGTAGCCCAAGTTTTTTGTAAATCCATTGTTCGAGTCCTACGTACATAGGTCCAAATTTTAAACGGTTGTTGTTTTGTTTTTTTGGTTCTAATTTTTTTTATAGCGAAGCACATTAAAAGTTCATGGCGTGTGGCCCAATCAAAGTTTTAGCAGCAATATATGCATTCATCATTAAACGCCCTCTGCTATGTTCTAACTGTAAAGCAAGCAAAAAACAAACTTGAAACGGCGAAATATTTATTTTCCGCATAGTTGTAGCGGGTATACCACAGTCAAGCATCCTTGACTTTCCGACTAGTTTAGAGCATAGCTTTATATTGTATTAACTACCAAACTAGAATCATAAATACAACTTTAATTATGTCATTTCAAGAGCTCAATTTGTAGCCGATGTTTTAAATGATATTTTGGGTGGCGAAAGGCATATCAAGATTATCAACTTAGCACAATGTGGGATACATAAACTAAACAAGAAGCATAGCCGAAAATATTTATACCCTTCGACCATTGAAAATGGTCAAAAAAGGGTATACTAACTTTGTGCAAAATGTATGTAACAGGCATAAGGAGGCGTGGCAGACCCCATAAAGTATATATATTCTTGCTCAGGATCACTAGCCGAGTCGATTGAGACATGTCCGTCTGTCTGTCCGTCTGTACGTCTGTATGAGACAACAGATCTCAGCTATTAAAAAAGCTAGAGACACCAAATTTGGCATGAAGGTTCCTATAAACCATAGGCAGATCAAGTTTATATCAAATGTTTGATGCCACGCCCACCGCCCCCGCAAATCGGTTTTTTGCGATTATTAAGCAAAGTATTAAATCCATAACGTTCTGCTTTGGTATAAAGCTAAATGCAATGTCAACATATGCTCCAAATTACAAACCGATCGGACCAATAACACAGAAGTTATTCAAGTCAACGTTTTCAATACAAATGTTCGCCTGCGCGCTGCTTTGAGCAGTTGACGCCGACGTCGACGTTGCGTCGTGTCGCTTTACTCTTTACGCGCGTCGCTGTGTGAGTGCGAGCGAGTAAGCTATGTGTAATAGAAAATTTGTGCAGAATTTTTGTTTGAAATTATGAGTATAGTTACACGCCTGTAACGGATTTTAAAAATTGGGAGAAGGGTATATTACTGTCGGGCGCCCGACTGTAGCCTTACCTACTTGTTTTGTCTCTTTTTGTTCAGATTATAATGCGCCTATAAAGCGTTCGCTATATGCCTTTTGTTATAAAGGCACAGGTACTGTTTAACAATTCAAACATAAGGAATCTAATTATACACATTTGAACATGGTATATACAGACGCAATTGTAATCACCCTGAAGACTACGTTACATGCCAAAAATTATTTCGATCCTATATTAGTTGTTGTCTATCCTAAAAATATATAACGAAACTATATGACACACGGCATATCCATTAGTCTAAAGATTTGATGTTGAAACAAATATATCAAACTACATATAAACTAGGTTCCTACATTAATGTATGTAAATGAAACAGTCAGAAGGAGCCGTGGCAAACCAAATAAACTACATGTTTATCAGTATCAATCAAGAGTAACCGAATCGATTTAATCTTGTCTGTTTAAAAGCCAACCACTTGTGTGTTGTTACTATAATATAAATAATTAAGAAGATAAATTTGATTGAAGGCTTGTTTCGAATACATAACTACATCAATTTAATAACTATAGAGAACGAAATTGGGATAATACTCAGATTCACAAAAAGATCGGAGGGAAAAATGATTAGCCATACTTCAATTTGTTTCTTACCTTCGCATTTTGTTGTGATACATTTTCGCTACCTTTTATGAAATAGCGTTTTCTATAATTTTAGCTAATTTCTCTAGATTTTACACTTTGAACAACGCTATGATCAATTCTTAAAATTATTTAATGACATATTTTAAAGCCAATAAGTTTCCTGGCATACTTTGTAAACGTTATTTAAATTTTAATTTTTAAAATTCAGTTTGTTAAAAAAAATGCGTATAATCGTTTGAAGTTAATTTAACACAAATAAAATTCCCTATTACATTATTTTTATCTAAACCTGCACTTCTCATCAGTTACTTCTCATTGGGTGCCAACGTGTAGGCGCGATGTCATAAGAAATGTAATAAATGGCGTGGGCTGAGTATGTAGAACAAATGTCGACCTGCCTGTTGTCTGATTATTGCTCAACGATGTATATTAATTTTGGACAGAAGTTTGCAACGCATCTTAGGACCGACCCTATAAACTATATGTATTCTGAATCAGCATCGGCAGAGGAGTTCATAGAGCATTGTCCGTCTGTCTTTCCGTTGCAACACGATGTAGTCCTTCAGCTTTAGAGCTATCTTAATGAAACTTGGTAGAAATGCTTCTTATTAAATCACGCTGTATATACATAAGTCGGAACGACTAAATCGGACTAAAATATCGTTTAGCTACCGTACAACCTATCAACCGATTTTTGTTAGTTTTGAAGATAGCGCTGCCAAACATACCGACCATTGAAATAGGTAAAAAAAGGCTATACTAACTTTGTGCAACCGGCATATGTATGTATGTCGTATAGGCGCTATATAACCTATCAGCCAAATTTTGTAATTTTTCAAGATATCAACTAAATTAATTTTAATTATAAGGCACATTCAGTTGGGTAGACCCCACTGCAAAGTAGAATAAAAAAGGGTTGCGAAATATTGCCTGTGCAATATTTTTCTATACTTTTATTTTTATTTCCAGTCGAAATTAAAGCATGATAATTAGCTAATCGACTTTAAAAGGAGTCCACATTTAAGGAAAAAAGGAAGCCTTTCTTACTAATATATGGTACAGTCGGTCAAAAAGTTTTTTGTAGAATAGTTTTGTAAAAATTATAGACCGACTATAGATATAAAACAATAGTAAGTAATATAATTGTGGATTACTTTAATGGAAGCACCTTTTGGTTAATTTCGCAGATATTATAACCAATGGCCACAATCGATGGAAGACCAGCGCAATATGGAATTTCACTTAAGCAGTTACGTGAGCTTATGGAGCATCGTGGAAGAGAAGGAGTAGGAAAAATAAGTGAATTCGGCGGCATTCATGAGGTCTGCAAAAAGCTGTATACATCCCCAAATGAAGGTAATATATGTTTATAAATGTAAATCGACATTTGGTACATCCCACAAATAATAAGAACAGAGAAATCGCTAACGGCTTACATTTGTATGAAGATGTTGGTTCCATAGTTATAACATTATCAGCGCGTATGGTTTTTTCGCTTGACCAGATCAGGATTATATATGTTTTTGTTTTTCAGTTTTTTGAGGTTAAGTAGAAGTCCGTAAGTGATGGCAAAGTTGCGACTCCGAATTCGGATTCAGCAGCCCAAAATACTTATCACATATGCCGCATGCCCAGATCATGAAACATTTGTTTGTGGGTTTGTGTTATTTGCAGATATTTCACGTTTGCTTAATTTATCGGAATTAGCCAGATCGGATCGATTTATGTATAGATAGATCGTACTATCCATATTAATTATCAATATATTGCAAACAAACTATCATAGAAACATACAGCTGCCATTTAAGTACACGTTATTGAGTGGAGTTTAAAATAGCCCTTGCAGCTAATAGCGTAGATGACATTTTTTTTCGTTTTTTTATAGTAATCAAAAGAGGTAAAAGTAGAACCAGTGTATATATAGATATACACGTGTGCTCTCACAATATTGAAAGTAAGTCGACTTCCTATCTAATAGTAAAGTAAAGTAACAAGTGTAACACATTATTTACTGAAATGTTAGTTATCCAGTTTAATGAAATTACAAATCAAAACATTGAATCGAATATAAAATAATGTTGGCACAAATATCGTAAAACAAACGACTACGCGATCGCAATGGTTTAAATATATTTATTTATTTTAATGTATATTCATTATATGTTTAGGCCTCAGCGGGTCAAAAGTTGACGAAGAGCACAGGCGTGAAACGTTCGGCTCAAATGTAATACCACCGAAACCCCCAAAAACATTTTTAACTCTGGTCTGGGAGGCGCTTCAAGATGTTACCCTAATTATTCTGGAAGTAGCAGCATTAGTATCACTTGGTCTATCATTTTATAAGCCCGCCGATGAAGAAGAAACGTGTAAGTAAACTTGTTATACCTTATGTTAATGGTTCATCTCAATTTCCCATTTAATAAAATTACGTTGCAGCTCTATTTCAAGAGGAAGATGAACATCATGGTTGGATCGAGGGTCTAGCTATTCTTATATCAGTTATTGTTGTCGTTATCGTTACTGCTTTTAATGACTACTCAAAGGAACGACAATTTCGAGGCTTACAGAGCCGCATTGAAGGCGAGCACAAATTTTCTGTGATTCGGGGCGGCGAAGTTTGCCAAATATCAGTTGGAGACATTCTTGTTGGTGACATTGCACAGATTAAATATGGTGATTTACTGCCAGCCGATGGCTGTCTTATACAAAGCAACGACCTTAAGGTAACCCGTAAATGCTTGTGTAGAATTTGTTTTTCAAGTCTCTTCTTTTGGATTAGGTGGACGAATCTTCATTGACAGGCGAATCAGATCATGTGAAAAAGGGAACAGATGTCGATCCTATGGTGCTTTCTGGTACACACGTCATGGAAGGCAGTGGTAAAATGGTTGTTACGGCTGTTGGCGTGAACTCCCAGGCTGGAATCATTTTCACGTTACTTGGCGCTGCGGTTGACGAGCAAGAGGCTGAAATTAAAAAGATGAAAAAAGGTACGTGGTTATGTTTAATTAGAGAAGCGTACGTAATATATATAAATAAAAGGAAATTGTTATATATTCCAATTTAGATCACATTACTTTAACATGAGTTTAAATCGTCTAACTAACATTTTTGTACTTTCCCAATTAAAAGTTAAATCTGAATACACAAAGTTAAAAATGACATAAAAGGACTAGGATTATACAAGTCCTTCTGACTAAAAATAAATCTGAACTGATGCACATTGATATATTTAATTTAATAACTTTAATATATCTTATAAATAATTATATTAAACATACTTGCTAAAGATAATCTATAATTATATGTTTATGTTTTATTTTTATTTTTCCATATTCGAATTGTCATCCGTGAATTGCATGATGTCAATTGATTGATCCATCTTTAATCTCCTTCATCTACCTTTAAAAATCAACCAATCTATCAACCAATCAATCAACCAACCAATAAACCAAATAAAACAAACCAATCAAACAAACCAAACAACAATCCAATCAACCGATCAACCAATTAAACTGCCACCAAACACGAAAATGTAACATAATGTTATAAAAAATGGACCGACGAATATGATTTCAATTATTCAGAAGCTAAAAAGGCGAACAAGCAAAAAAGCAAAAGCTTGACAGGTGAAATATTTTTATACTTAGAGTTATTATGTAAAAACATAACCAGGAGTCCAAAATTAAAAAGATATATCAGTTTTCAAACTGTTTAACCAGTATGAACCATTATAGGAGACTTGATCAAGATTCTATAAGTAATCTGATAGGAAATTACTTTTAAATAACCATTTATAATACAATGAATTAGGATATTTTTATCATTAAAATGTTTTACCTATATTTGTCAAATAAAGAAGTATTAATATAAATGATTTAATATTGATTTATGTGAAATTCAGGTGATAACGATGGCCGCACCCCTATGAAACCAGCAACCAACGCTCCACCCGTACATGCGGTTGCTACAGAGCCTATTAAATCGGAATCGGACGGTAATCACGTGCAGCAATCATCAACCTCAGCTGCTGAAACTGGACACAAAAAGGAGAAGTCTGTATTGCAGGCTAAGCTCACAAAACTGGCTATTCAGATTGGTTACGCCGGCTCTACCATCGCTGTGCTCACTGTTCTCATTTTAATAGTTCAGTTTTGCATCGATACGTTCGTGGTGCGAAAATTGCCCTGGAAGAACTCTTATGCAAACAACCTTGTCAAACACTTGATTATCGGTGTCACAGTATTAGTGGTGGCTGTGCCAGAAGGCCTGCCTCTGGCTGTAACTCTATCTTTGGCCTACTCTGTGAAGGTAAGTGACAAAATGATGAATATTGCATTATTCTTACCTGCATCCCTTATGTGGTGTTGATCCTCTCAAACTTGTAGCTTTTTTAATAGGGCTCACATGCAGCTCTACCTATTCATCTCTTTTTACCGACAAAACAACCCCATATTTAACTTTGTGCAAATGTATGTAACAGGCATAAGGAGGCGTGGCAGACTTAATAAAGTATATATATTCTTGCTCAGAATCACTAGCCGAGTCGATTGTCTGTCTGTTTGTTTGAGGCAAAGTATCTCAGTTATTAAAAAAGCTAGACACTAAATTATATAGGAACATATCGTAGGCAGCAGATCTAGTTTACATCAAATGTTTGACGCCACGCCCACCGTCCCCACAAATCGCAAATTTGCGATTATTTAAGCAAAGTATTTAATAAATGACGCTCTGCTTCGGTATATACTAATGATATATGAATATGATATATACGAAGTTATTATACCCTTCGACCATTGAAAATGGTCAAAAAAGGGTATACTAACTTGGTTAAAATGTATGTAACAGGCATAAGGAGGCGTGGCAGACCCCATAAAGTACATATATTCTTGCTCAGGATCATTAGCCGAGTCGATTGTGATATGTCCGTCTGTCAGTCCGTCTGTATGAGACAACAGATCTCAGCTACTAAAAAAGCTAGAGTTACCAAATTTGGCATGAAGGTTCCTGTAAATCATAGGCAGATCAAGTTTATATCAAATGTTTGATGCCACGCCCACCGCCCCCGCAAATCGGTTATTTGCGATTATTAAGCAAAATATTAAACCCATAACGTTTTGCTTTGGTATGTATAAAGCTAAATGCAATATAAATATTCTCCAAATTACAATGCGATCGGACCAATAGCACAGAAGTTATTCAAGTCAACCTTTCAGTACAAATGTTCGGTACGGGCAGCAGCTTGCGCGCTGCTTTGAGCAGTTGACGCCGACGTCGACGTTGCGTCGTGTCGCTTTACTCTTTACGCGCGTCGCTGTGTGAGTGCGAGCGAGTAAGCTATATGTAGTAGAAGTATTTGTGCAGAATTCTCTGTTTGAAATTATAAGTGTGGTTACACGTTTGTAACGGATTTAGAAAATTGGGAGAAGGGTATCTTGCTGTCGGGCGCCCGACTGTAGCCTTACCCCCACTTGTTAAAGTTAACGTTTTCAGAACAAATGTTCGGACGTCAAAGTCGCCACGCGTCGCTTTACTTTTTGCGCGAGTGTATGTGTGAGTGAGAGCGAGTAATTTAATTTGAAATTATGGAAATTGGGCGACGGGTATTTTACTGTCGGGCGCGCTCCACTGTGTCCTTACCGACTTGTTTTTATTGGTTTTTTATGAGTTTTATATAATTCTTTTGCAGAAAATGATGAAGGATAATAATTTGGTGCGTCATTTGGATGCGTGTGAGACAATGGGCAACGCAACTGCAATCTGCTCAGATAAGACTGGTACTCTAACGACTAACCGTATGACCGTTGTTCAGTCCTACATATGTGAAAAGCTATGTAAAGTTCTACCCACATTAAATGATATACCTCAGCAAGTTGGAAACCTGATAACTATGGGAATCTCCGTAAATTCAGCTTATACTTCCAATATTATGGTGAGAAATGGAATAAGACTTGTGCTGAAATATATCATTGACATATTTTTTTATAATATTACCTCAGCCTGGCCAAAATCCTGGTGATTTACCCATTCAAGTTGGAAATAAAACAGAGTGTGCTCTCTTGGGCTTTGTTCAAGGGTTGGGTGTTAAATACCAATCAATACGTGACGAAATTCCAGAAGACAGATTCACACGTGTATACACATTCAACTCTGTGCGAAAGAGCATGGGAACAGTGATACCTCGACCTAACGGAGGTTATCGGTTGTACACCAAGGGTGCCTCTGAGATCATAATGAAAAAGTAAAAAAAGCCACCAAAATTGATCATATTTTACCCAACTATACTTTTTGCAGGTGTTCGTTTATATATGGTCACGAGGGGACATTGGAGAAGTTCACACGTGATATGCAAGAACGTCTTATCCGAGAAGTTATCGAACCAATGGCATGTGACGGTCTGCGTACTATTTCAGTTGCGTATCGTGACTTTGTGCCCGGCAAAGCAGCGATCAATGAGGTGCACATTGATAGTGAACCAAACTGGGATGATGAAGAAAACATAATGACGAATCTCACCTGTCTGTGCGTTGTTGGTATTGAAGATCCAGTGCGCCCAGAAGTGCCCGACGCCATACGCAAGTGCCAACGTGCCGGCATTACTGTTCGCATGGTGACAGGCGACAACATAAACACTGCACGATCAATAGCAAGCAAATGTGGAATTTTAAAACCAAATGATGACTTTCTGATTCTGGAAGGTAAAGAGTTTAATAGACGGATTCGCGACACCAATGGTGATGTAAGATTTTGTGTGAAAATAATAGATCGAAAAAATATTTGACAACTCCATTTCGTAATCCCTACCAGATTCAACAGCATCTCATCGATAAGGTGTGGCCAAAACTGCGAGTACTTGCCCGATCTTCACCCACTGACAAATATACACTCGTTAAAGGTCTGTGTTGATTATGACAGTAACGTAATAACATAAGTATGAATACATTTTGGACAAAAGTGTTCTGTAATCATAGCATTAACAGCAAAGTATTACTTGTGTCTATATTGTTGAAAATCGCATACAAAATTTACTGCGAATGAAACGTACTGAACGAATGAAAGTTGTATAACCTAAACAAAATTTAAAACTAGATTACCATAGCGTAAAATTATTTATAAAACTGACAAAGATAAAAGGACTCATTGTCCCATAGTTTTGTGACTTATTGATAAAGCTGGCTTAGGCATAGAACTTTCGTCACAGAGTAATTATTATGTTTTATTCTATAGGCATGATCGACAGCACTGTAACTGATAACAGAGAAGTGGTAGCTGTTACCGGCGATGGAACCAACGATGGCCCAGCTTTAAAAAAAGCCGATGTTGGATTCGCCATGGGAATTGCCGGAACAGATGTCGCTAAGGAGGCATCCGACATTATTCTAACGGATGACAATTTCAGCAGCATTGTGAAAGCCGTCATGTGGGGTCGAAATGTTTATGATTCAATAGCAAAATTCTTGCAGTTTCAGTTGACAGTAAACGTCGTTGCTGTGATTGTCGCATTTATTGGAGCTTGTGCAGTTCAGGACTCTCCCCTTAAAGTAACTAGTTATTTGCGATGACGTATAAAAATGGTACTAGACCGGTCATTTTTGTATTTAATAGGCTGTTCAAATGCTGTGGGTTAATCTTATTATGGATACTTTAGCATCTTTGGCTTTAGCGACAGAAGTGCCAACGCCAGACTTATTGCTTCGTAAGCCATATGGTCGCACAAAACCACTTATATCGCGAACAATGATGAAGAACATTTTGGGTCAGGCTCTTTACCAGTTGGTCATAATTTTTGGATTACTCTTTGTTGGTAAGTAAAAAAATGTCTACTGTCAATATATTTATATTGGTTAATATATTAATAATACAATAGTTTGTATACATTGTAAAATGTTAATTCAAACCAAATGCAAAAGTATTATTTCAAAATCACTGAATGGAATACGTTTGAATTTAAACATTCTGTTCAAGTTGACTTACAATTTGTAAAGAGCAATTCGCAATTTTGATTTAAGTTGATAAGGTTAAATAAAATGGGAATTCAATATTTTTTTTTTGTTTCGAAAAAATAACTTAATTTTATTGTCTGTTGCGTTCGTTACATTTTTTTTTTAAAAATTTATATTTTTTAATAGGGGACTTAATATTGAATATTGAATCTGGTCGAGGAAAGGATCTTAATGCTGGACCAACCCAACACTTTACGATAATTTTCAATACCTTTGTCATGATGACCCTCTTCAATGAAATTAATGCAAGGAAAATTCATGGCCAGCGAAATGTTGTTGAAGGACTATTTACCAATCCCATCTTTTACACCATCTGGATTTTCACAATGATTTCACAAGTATTTATAGTACGATATATCACTCACAGCAGTTGTAACAAAGTCTATAATGTTTCACAGGTAGTCATAATCCAGTACGGAAAAATGGCTTTCTCAACTAAAGCTCTATCTCTTGACCAATGGCTGTGGTGTATTTTCTTTGGTATCGGTACACTAGTTTGGGGACAATTGATCACTTCAGTGCCTACTAGAAAATTACCTAAAATTTTATCGTAAGTAAAATGATTGTTTATATAGTTAAAGCCAGTATTTGCATTTGTATTTCCTTTACAATTAGTAATTATCTATTCAAATAAGCTTAATATTAAGAAATATTAAATTGTGCATCCACGATTGCCAACAGATTATCCATAAGCTATTATTTTCCACAATGATGTGTATTTAATTGACCTATGAGTGATAAATACGTTTTCCAATTGGTTTGCGTTAATCGACAGTATTGTTCTATCCATCTTTTTCTCATACAATAAATTACAAGCATGTTATTTTATAAGTATACATTTATGCTATATGGCTTATAATACCAATATATGAATATTCTACTTATTAATTTCTATTGGTTATGTTGACTTATATTATTGCCCTTACTAACTGTTTTAGTTTAAGCTGGGTTATGTTGCAATTCGATTTTTATATATATCTTAAATTAAATATCTTAAAATAAAATAATATATTCGGCTTAAATATTTTTTCCACAATAAATTAAAATGGTCCGTTCGAACATGTAAGTAAAAAAGTGCTACATAGTTGATGTTTACATTTATTTCATGTAAGGTTTAAGTATCAAAAAAAAATGGAATAGTCTAATTGTTATCGAAATTACTTATCAAAAGCAGTGTTGGTGTGGGATATTAACAATTTTTGGTATTTACTTTTACAACTTTGAATAATGTTACTGTTCAAAATATTAATTAATTAATACAATAATTTTAATTTAACTTAATTAATACATGTCAGTATAAAAACATTTTGTTTTAATTTTCGGCTTGTACATACATACATACATAAATTGTTATATAATGCATATGACGTATACAAATGAATTGTTCATAAAAATATAAAACTATTTTTCAGTTGGGGACGTGGCCATCCTGAGGAATACACAGACGCCATGAATTTGGGTGAGGAACGATTCGACTCCATTGACTCTGATAAAAAACCTAGAGCTGGGCAAATTCTGTGGATACGTGGCCTTACGCGCTTGCAAACTCAGGTAAGTTTTTGCTGTTTCGTATTTTATTGAATAAATATATATGAGTAGCTATATTTGTATTATATTTAATTAAAAATAAACTTTATAAATACGTTTAATATACGTTATAAATATATATTAATTAAATAATTATATCCACATAAAATATTTGTAAATTTTTTGTTTTAAGATTTGATTTTTAATATTTAATTTTTTATTATTTAAATTTCAATGGTTCGATTTAAAATTTAATTAACACATTTGTGAGAATATAAACGTAATATACGATTTTATTAATGTATATTGCTAAGGAGCTGCGGATTATAAAAAGTCTAGAAAGGCATGAAACAGTAATTGCCTTTCTGGTGAAAATCATTCTGAAGGTTTTATAGCCCTGCAGTTTATGACATAATAATTTACATTAGTCTTTTATTAAAAATATGCATCATAGCTATTCATCATAATCAGGAATTAATGAAACTTAGTTCCGATATTGAATAACTGTACAATAACTTAATTTCCATGTCATTGTATTATATTTTTAAATGATGGCACTCAACGCAAAAACTAATCAAAATTACACACAAAGTATATATCGGATACTGTCGTGTCCGTCTATTGTTATCTATGCAATCCGAGAACCCAGAGAGCACAAGAGCTAGGGAAACTAAATTTGGTGGCAAACAAAGGTTATTTTAGATCTAGACCACGCCTCAATCTTTAAATCGAATAAATCGCATTGTAAGCGTAATATACATTTCTGAAACATTAACTGCAAGGGTATAAAACCTTATTAGTGCTGCAGATATCTTTTTATTTAAGTTGTTATCATTTAATTATACATATGTATATAAACGTACAGTCCTGCTCAGTTCTATAAGTCGGTCGTTCTTTTTACGCCTTATGAGACATAATATATATAATATATATATAAAAAGAATCATAATCATAATATATTTGGCTAAAGTTTACAGCAAAAGTTGCGATGTTATAAACAAACCGAAGGTTTTATATCTTGTTATCAATAAATTCAAAACAAGTGGCTCCATGATCCGTTTCGTAAAAAGTTATAGCCAAAAATCGATTTACTTAATCGTCTGAGCACGAGGGTATTTTTATACATATGTATTTTTATGTATAAAAATGGTCGCTTTGTCATAAATTTTTGAAACAGGATTTATTTATTGAACTATAAATATTTATTTATTTAAATTACTATTTACATTTTATGTTGCACGAATAGAAATATACAGAAAGAAGAATATTATTAAAAAATATTGTGTATCATGTGATCATAATTACTAAGTTAAACTGGGCCAAAAGAGATAGTTACAATAAATAACAAATTCGCCTGCACCAATTAGAGAACGAATACATGCATCAATTCTATACTTTTATATAACTATTTTCTTTGTTTTTTTTTTTTATTATTATTTTTTTTTTTTTTTTTTGATTATTGCAATTTTTTTAACAATTAAGTTTATTTATTTGTTTAATTTCCTTGAGTTTTTCACACATTTTTTTTTCGTTACTTATAACATTTATTTTGAATACCATGTTTTGGTTTATTGTTTATCAATTCATCGGTGAACTTAAAATATGTACATCCAACGTAGCCAACTTGCCGTTATACTTCCTGCGCTCTCAACTTTTTTGTCCCACTTTAAACATTTTCTTAGACACTGTAGACGGGTTTCTCTAACTTTTGTAATATTCTAAACTTCTCTTAAATTGAAATAAAATTTTGTTTTTGTTATTTACAATTTGAAAAGGTATAATTTAAGAGTTAGACGATCTACATGTTTTCCACTCCCAACTGTCTTTTTACATTCTCTTCTTACTTCTATATCTATGACTTTTTATCAAATCATCAAATAAATCGGAGCCTGCACTTCGTTAAATCCTTTTTCCGCTGAATAGCTAAGACAACATTTATTTCAATTTTACAAAATCTTTCTAAGTGCTAATGCTAAATATAACAAGTTACATCTTGATTCATAAATATTTGTTAATCTATTTTCGATTCTGTGCGTCAAAGCTGGGGCAAGTGTAACAATCATTGGTATTTCTTTTATACACATATACATAATTTAACATAACTACTTCTGTCCTTAGCAAATATCTTGTTTCTTAGTTAGTTCTTAGTTCAGAAAAAATATACTTACAAATAGTACATAATACGCAGATGGTATTATAGGAAAACAATCGAAAACGTCAGATAATTTGGAAAGGCTCTTTACTCATGAAAGTTAAAATTGTTTAATATGGTTCTGTACTTGATTATGCGTCTATATACATATGTATTTGGGTCTATTCGATTGTCAGAAATTTAATTTTATATGCGATTTCTATGCAAATAGAATTGCTGCTACATCAATTCCATCATATTTCCTATTTAATTAATAACTTATTTAAATCCGTTTCTTTGGTTTGTTTTAAGTTTAACACTGTCACTGCATGAAGTTCGTAAACACACATTATGCTAAAAATTCTGTTACACTCCAACTCAATACTTACCACACATATGTTTAAGCCTACTTACAACTATCCCAATACAAAAATCTCTATAAAAGTATATTATAAAATTTGTAATACTCATTTCATATTTTTCGCCCTCCTTTTAAATGCTTAAAACCAATCCCAAACGATTGATTGATTGAATGATTATGTAAAACGCCATAATAATATGAAAAACTACCAAATATAAAACATTGTTAATTCGAATAATACCAATATATATATATGTATATATATGTATATACATATATATATGTGTGTATGTATATATATATTACGCACCTCCAGATATCAGTACCGGTAAGAAAAGTGTAAATCCGTTAAGATTTATTGGCAATTAGACGATGTTATGTTACGCCTCCAATTTACACTGCAGTTTCAATTTCCCTAAAATACAATCTCCTACTTCCAAATTTTCCCAACCTAAATCACAAAAAACACTGCTTCTTTTTCATAATTACCATAATTTTGTGAGCTAATTGTTATCTTCTGATGTTTTCAATTAGTTGGCTATTGTTCTTAATTTATGAGAAACTTATTGTATCGTACTGTGGATTATACGTATACGCACATACATGCATAAGTGAATACATCCTATTTTTATAGATCAGGTTCAACTCAGTTTTTATAGTTTGAAGGGGAAATGCATAAAGCTTTTATGAAACTAGATTGGTAAATCAATATGTTTTTATTAATGCTTATAATTGTGCCCAGTAGAAATTCGTTAATATATTTTTTAACAATCCCAGTCAACAAAGAGGGTGGTCTGATAAGTACTTGCATTCACAGTCATTATCCAGTAAATAATATTTTATTGTTTGAAACATTTTTTTTACTTATACTGTTAAAATTTCGGGCGAAACTTTGATTTCGCTTTGACTTGATTTTACTAGATGTAATTAAAATATGAGTAAGTAATATTGGTCGGTGTTTTTATTCTTGTTATACCCTTGCAGAGGGTTTATTATTTTGGCCAGGAGTTTGCAATGCATTTTACGAGGCATCTCCAACTCCAGAAACGTCCGTCCATCTGTCTGTTGCAAAACGATCTAGTCTCTCAGTTCTTAATCAAACTTGGTAGGCATGCTTTTTATTTCTGCAGGTTGTACTTAAGTCAAAACCTACCGTACAAACTATAGGTTGATTTTTGTTAGTTTTTAAAATAGCGTTTCCAAACTTACCACATCAATTTATATAACGCCTGCAAAATTTCATCCATACGAACCATATGGTCAAAAAACGGCTTTGCATGAAAACCCATACTTTTAAATGATTGGTAAGAAATCTCTGCAAGGGTATATTACACAGCCCCACAAAATTTTTTTTTTGTCATGATCTGGGCATGCGGCATATGAAGTTATATGTATCTTGGGTCGCTGAATCCGAATCCGGGGTCGGAATTACGTCATCACGTCTAGATTTCGACATAACCTCACAAAACTGAAAAATTTTAAAATTTCCCCAAAAAGATATAGAATCATGATCTGGTCATGCGATATATGTTTTCTTATGTATTTTGACTTTCTTAATCCGATTCTTCAATCAAAATGTCTCCTGCACGTCTAAGTTTCGACTTAACCTCAAAAAACATGAAAAATCTTTAAAGCGCCAAAAAATAATGAGGGGTCATGACCTGGTAATGTGATATATGTTTTTATATGTTTTTTGACCTCCTTAATCCGAATCCGAAGTCAAAATATTTTCAGGACGTATACTTCTCGACATAACCTAAAAATTTTTTCAAAATTTTTTAAAAAACTGGGTTTTTTTGTTCTGGATTCAGCTAAAATATTTTTAATGATCATTCATGAACTAACCTAAAATATAAATGCATTAGAAAAAAAATTACAGGAGAAACAATGACACCTTAAAAAGGCGTATTGCAAAAGCCGTTGAAAGAGTACTTAAAGTTGTATTTTAGAATGTAAACATTTTTTATTTTCAAAACCTACATTAATTACATTAAAAAACTTAGTTTTCAAACCAAAAACCCAGTTTTTGAAAAATTTTTGAAAACATTTTTAGGTTATGTCGAGAAGTATACGTCCTGAAAATATTTTGACTTCGGATTCGGATTAAGGAGGTCAAAAAACATATGAAAACATATATCACATTACCAGGTCTTGACCCCCCATTATTTTTTGGCGCTTTAAAGATTTTTCATGTTTTTTGAGGTTAAGTCGAAACTTAGACGTGCAGGAGACATTTTGATTGAAGAATCGGATTAAGAAAGTCAAAATACATAAGAAAACATATATCGCATGACCAGATCATGATTCTATATCTTTTTGGGGAAATTTTAAAATTTTTCAGTTTTGTGAGGTTATGTCGAAATCTAGACGTGATGACCCAAAATACATATAACTTCATATGCCGCATGCCCAGATCATGACAAAAAAAAAATTTTTGGGGCTGTGTTATCTTTGGCTCGCCAAAGGTAGCTTTGCTTTCTGTTTTTGGTAGGGAAATTGCAGAGTGAATTCGAGTAGTGCTTTGATGCTGTATATTTCGACTCATTTTCCTCGAGCCTTTAAAATTGGTTTTACGATTTTCAGAGTTCGCTCGTTGGTTATGCTAAAAAAATGGGCATGCGTCACAATGTTCCGGATGCGTTCCTGTATGCCTTCTATTTATTTCCAAAAAGTCACTTGCACTCGAGTATATCAGCGTAATATTTGGCCTATTAAAATAATGTTTAGGTTCCTATTGCAGCAAGCTTACGGTTGGACTTATGTTAAATATTGATGGGATAATAAAGAGCAGGCGAAGCCAAATCTAAACACTAAATGATTTATTTTCTTTAAATGTGTTTTGGTTTAGAGTTCCGAAAAACTTAGATGCAACAATTATAAAAACACTTAACAAAAGCGATGTTTAAGTCATTATTTAATTGATTAACTTCTTAAAGTTTAAAAAATATTTAACAAAAGCAATGTTTGAGTCATTATTTAAATGATTAAAGAGTTTTAAGGTATTTTACATCTATAGATAATCAGCATTATTGAATGAGGTGATAAAATGGGCCTCATATAAATAACAATGTATTACAAAAGAAAAACAACAAAATTTGTAGATCCGACTTAAACATTTGAAATGTTCGATTAGAACTCTTGAAGTTATCTAACACAGGTTACGGTAAACAAACAACTCAATGGGAAAATGTTACTCTCCTATAATGTTTTTAAGCTGTCAAAAATATATAGCACCTACAAATAGTTTTATGTAAGATGTTAATTCTTTTCAATACTAAGCCCTTTTCATTCCATTATGACAATTCATGCAACTTTTGTGGCTTTAACGTTGAATGAAGCCATCAGTCATTGAACTCGAACCAAATTCCATACAAAACATACAAAATGAGCAATCTTTACTGATTGACTGATCGTAATGATGTAAATAAGTTTTACAAGAATTTCGATCAAAACACATGTACTTATTATTTGGCCACTAGTGTACATATACCCTTTTTTAAGTCAATCATAGCTATCAGTGGTATATACTTATCGTTAAAATAACACCTATTTGATATTATTATTATCAAAAATCGCGCTTTTATGCATTTGACATTGTTTTTTTTTTATTGTGTATTGCTTTATTTTTTTTTTTTCTTATATTCATTATTATTATATTAAATAAGTCTCTAAAAGAAATTTATTTTATGTTTATATGTTGATATGCATATTATGCATACATACATATATTAACTAATCAAGTTGTACTTACTACATGAAATTGCTATGTTTTATTCGGTTTCTTCGGCATTTAGAAATCAAACAGTTTCATTTAAAAAATTTTTCAATTGTTAAATTCTTATAAAAATCGTAATTTTCCCTTCAGAAACATATTTTACATAATTTAAAAATTTGAATTTATGTGAACACTTATGTAATTAATATCATTTTTTATGATTTGTTTGATTTTTATTTAGTTTCTGTGTTTTGCGTTTTTTTAAGTTATAGCGGCATACAAAATATACTATAAATTTATCTTTCATGTTGACTTGATTTGATTACAAAAGTAATTATCGGATGTTTGTTGTTAATTTTTGTAATTTTAAAGCCGGCGGAACCAATACGAGAGACTGAAGTGTAATTAACAATTGCGATTATGAGCAATAAGTACTTACCTATACATATAACAAGAAACTAACATCCTGTCCTTCAAACACACATACAGAAGATTATTTTTTATTTACAAATACTTTAATTAAATGTATCATCATTGAGTAAAAAAAATAACATGCAGAAAGTTTCTCTCTTACATTTTGTTGTGTTTTCCAAAAGTTTAGGGCAAATAAATACAAAGGAAAGTAGGGCAAAATCAAAATAAAGATAAAAAAATACGTTTAAAGACGATATTACTCAATATTCTTTCATGTCTTCATGACAAATTTATTAGCTTTTATAATAGCTGAGACGGAAATAGCTTAATCGACTCGGTTAGTCATTCTGTTAAAGTATATATGTTTTCTAAATCGAAGTACGTGACACCACAAATACATGTGTTCTAGTTGTTATTTTAAACAAAGCGCGTAAAGTTAAAGCAAACGAAATTAGTATTTTAAATATATCCTAATTCAATAATGTAATCAAAAAAGTTCAGAAAATATCACAGTCATCGTATGTTCCCACAATCCTATTTCATGACTCGATTGAGTAAGGGATTGCTTACAATTTAATAAGTTAAAGGTTGAAATACATAGGCGTATGAACCCAAAAACATTTGTTTAAAACATTGAACGTCTCTGTTAAAAGTAATTAGCGATAAGGTTAACAAATATCAAAGAAGAGGAAATTAAAACATAAATTCGATTTTTATTTATATAATTTTGATTCTTTAATTCACCCAAGGGAGAAACTCTGTTACTATTTTATACTCATGATATATACATAAACACATATGTATGTGCATATTTTCAATTAAATAAATAAAAAATACTTAAGAAATGGTTAAATATAATAGCAGTTTTAAGGAAATTGTTTAGAGAATAGGTAGTATCCAGATATTATCTAAAAATTGGATATAGAGCAAAAGGGTCAATATATTATCATTACAAATTTTACTGTACTTAGAACTATGCAAACATACTCAAGAATGTCTGCATACATTTTTCAAGGCATACTTTTTAGATTTAACAAATGAACAATAATAAATATAGGAATTTTTAGAACCGACAAATATAACTGGATACATACGACATTCAAATTAAGATATTCAAATTTATCGGTTGGATAGCTGGGGTCTTAAATTCCATTCTTGCCTGTACAAAAAATAAATACATACTAAATTAGTAATCGGTAATAACCAAGAAAACTAACAAAACCTACAACAAGAAGTATAACTGCCGATTACAACCAGAACAACAACAAATACTACAACGAACAGCATCAACAATACAAGGTCAACTCTCTTCTTCTATCTGCCATGACTACTACTACTTATGTATCTTCTACAAACTCTACTACTATCTACAACACTTCTAATGATCATTAAACGTATGTAAATTTAAATTATGATTTGTTTTAAAAATGTAAACCGGAAGAAGCATCATTTAACGCAAAGTATTATGCACGTGAAAATAAATTCCATTTCAAACATAACTGTTTAAAGCTAATCGGAAATTTAGTCTCTTATTTCTAGTAAAAACCCATTGAAAACGTTGTATGTGCACTTTTGTGATGACCCCTTTTACTAATCATTGTGTAGCTTTCTTGGTAGTAAGCATTGTCTATTATTCGGCAAACATTCGGCATATTAAAATTAAGAATTATTCCTAAAATAACATATATGTTAGCACTGTTCCAGCCATAATTTTAATTTAAGCTTTTAAAAATTGACAAATCTAAAACTTCTTTACCTTTTTAAAAATGAGAGAACTTAATTTATGTAACTGACCAAATGTGAAAATAACAACACAAAATAAGTCTTCATAACCGTCTGTTCTAAGTTTACATAGAAAAATTAGCACATTTGTCTCAACCTGAGTGTGAATGTTAAATTAAAAAAAAAAAAAAGCTTTCGGAAATAAATTTCCATGCTGGTTGAAACTGGGTAATCCATCAGCGTCACCGATTTTTCTAATTTGTATTATGGGTAGTGCTCGATTTATCATCAGTTTAGGTTAAAATAGTTTGACGGAAGCTTCTAGGCACTTTTATTTTTGAATTTGAAATTTTTGTTGTGTTGTGTTTGTGAGATGCTCTCTAAAGCGTGCAACATTTTGAGACGTACAAGTATCCTTAACCGTGTTGCCAGAATTTCACAACGAAGAAAAGCTAGATAAGCCAAAAAAAACTGAATTTATAAAACAATTGCCAAAATAAATAAAAAAGTGAAAATAGATTTTATTTATTTATTTTACAACAAAAATATGAATTACAATTTTGTAGAATTAATTAATTACAATTTTTGTACGTGAAAAAAGCTGAATTCGCCGCTGTTTTCATTTTTTCCCGCTGTTAGACTCTGAAAAAAGCCGGATTTGGCGGGGAAAAAGCTGGCCTGGCAACAATTTAGGATTCCTAAAAGCCGATTTGCTGAAAATGAAAGACTGCCTACAAAAAAAATATTTTTTTTTAATCGACTGCAGCCCAATTACCTCCATATCTACTCCTTTAATATCTTTCTTTAAGTTACACATAAGTTTCCCTTTTTAGGTGTAATAATATTCCTAACACACATCATGGCATCTAATGCCTGTAATCAGAAATTCTCCATGTGCCTTTTTGAATTTAGCTACTATACGCATACATATGCAAAGATCAGCGTTATTTTTTATTAAAACATATCGTTGTATGACACTGTAAGCAACTTAGTGACATTTTTCTCAGAATAGCCAACATCAAAATACATATTTTTGCACATTTCTAGAACTAGAAGCGTCAAATATAATAATATTCATAAAAAATCAAGCACTATACATATTCAAAATTAAAGTAAGTGTCGCTGGCAGCTAGTGATGTATTAACATTGATTCTTAACCTTCTTCTTCGACCTATGACTTATCCCGTTAATTAACTAACTAATTCCTATTATAATTAAGACTTAAGAAGTTATTTTCGAAACTATTTTTATTTTTATATTTAGTATGCACGTTTGTACCACATTTGTCAATTGTATATAACAAACATGTAGAAGAATGCGTCTTCGACCCTACTAAGTAAGTCATTCTTTCTTAGCATGAACAGCTATGCTGATCTGTCTTCTAGTTTCTAGTGTTATACTTAACACACTACAAATACAAACTTTGGTGCGAACATCATGTTGCCATGATGTATTTCATTCAAATAATGTTGAAAGAGTGTTAAAATTTTGTTTACATAAATGTTCACAATGTAAACAAAATAAACATGAAAATCTAAAAAAAGAAACAAAACTTTGCCTCGTTCCTCCCGTTTTCAAAATTATTAAGTACACAAGTAAATCCCCATTTAAACGAAAATTGCGAAAACAAGATAATAACATTGTAATAAGTTCTGCTACTTGTTTTTCGTTGTACAAAAGGTTTATTTATTAAATTATTTATAACACCAAATTATTCTTTTTAAATATTTTATACTATTATTTTCATAACCAATAAGAATTCTGGACAATAGGGACTGTAGGATTTGGAACGATGAATGTAACCTAGAACCCGTGGTAATCAAAATAAGTTCAAAAAGTACTGCGAGAAAGGGCTCTCTTATTATATTCGAAAATCTGTTACAAACATGTTACCACATTTACAACTCCTAACCACAAATGTTTCTATCCCTTTTACACTCATACATACTGACACGCACACAAAAGCGCAACTAAAGCCGGGCGTCGTTACGTCGATGTCATTATCAACATTTCTCAGTATCTCGCAGCTGGCACATTAATTAGTTCTAAAAATGTTAACCTAAAAAACTTCTGTTCTACCTATTAGTCTAATTGCATGGGCACAGATCTCAACTGTTATAAAATAAATACTAAAAGTTCTTATGCACAGTTGTATTTTTAAACGAGATTGCGGTATAATATATTGAAACTAAATGACTCATCTGAGCAAGCTTTAAATATGCAAAATTAAAGTTAGTGTACGAAAGCTTCTATTATTTAGTTATCACTGAACAATTCCAGTTTTAGTTTAGCAATGCCTTTCCGTTATTATACCCTTGCAGAGGGTATATTAATTTTAGCCAGAAGTTTGCAACGCACCTTAGGAGACATCTCCGACCCTATAAAGTATATATATTCTGCATCAGCATCACCAGGAGAGTCGAAAAATGGATGTCCGTCCGTCCGTCCGTCTGTTGCAACGCAAACTAGTCTCTCAGTTTTTGAGCTATCTTCATGAAACTTGGCGCACAAGCTTCTTATTGCTGCACGCTGTAAATAAGTCGGAACGAGCCAGATCGGACCGATATATCGTATAGCTGTCATAGAAGCTATCGGACGATTTTTGTTGTTTTTCCAAGATATTGCACGTTACGTTCTTAATGTGCTGTCAAAATTGTATCAAAATCGGACCACTATAACATATAGCTGCCATAGGAACAATCGGCTGAAATCAGGGTTTTTGTATGCAATCCTGTTTTGTTTTTGGAAATACCGCACATTATCAATACTTTTTAATGTTATGCAGTAGTAACCCGCCCATAGTTTTTCCATTTAAAAATCTCAGATGATTATATTCTATAGCTGTTATAGGAACAATTAGTCAGCCCGTTGTCAGTTGTATAACTGCAAGGGTATAAAACCTTCGGCAAGCCGAAGGTAACCTTGCTTTCTTGGTTTTTAATAGTTTACATTAGTCAGTCCTTTGCTGCTGCTTTTGTTAAAAAAATAAAACTTTCGGGATTTTTCCAGAATATTTTTTTGGAAGCAGGTATTCCAAAGGTCCTAATGTTGTTTTTAGTTATTAACAAAATATGTTTAAAAGTATGCAGTACTTCATCAAACATCGATATATCAAACAAATTTCATGATTTTAGACTATTACAATTTATTTATAAAAGAATCATTTTTTTTTCAACTTTGTGTAATGAAAACAAAGTATACATATTCACACAGACACATCTGTATCTACTGAACTTTACTTTCTAGCCTGACTAATTATTTACGTTTTCCGGGTTCTACTACGCTTACAATCTACTTATGTAATTCTTACACGCTCTCTTCCTGCTGTTTACCAAAGTGTCATTCAAAATAAGCCAAACGCAAAATATGTATGTATGTATGTACGTTACGCGTCCATGTTGCCTTTCCCGTTGAAGAAACACAACCTACGTAGTGTTTCGTCCAGCCTAATTGCATGTCGTGTTTGACCAAAAAGTCTGTTTTACCAAAAGAGCTTTTTCGTTTCTTTTAATATAATTATTATTAATTTTTTTTATTCGAAATTCATATTTTATAAACAATATTGTTTGGCTACCACAGTTAACAATTGTATGTACATATACACACAGACACACATGCACATGTAAAATCGTTTAGGGTTTGTGTGTGTGTGTGTCGCCAATTACACTGTGTTACAGAGAAGACACAATTAAGCGAATTTGTGAAGTGGCCTTAGTAGAGGTTCCAGGTCTAGATGAGTAGTCTAAAAATATTTTGGAAAAAATCGAACACTCAAGAACAGAAGTTATTTCAGAAATGGATTTTTCATGGTTAATTTTGACTTCTAATTTCAAGTTAAAGGGTTTGAGAATGGGACTAATGTATCCACATCTATTTCGCCTAAGACAGATCCTGGTGTCAAAATGGACTTTAAGAAAAAACATTCAACATAATTTTTTACGTATGTTTCCTAATAAAAATTGCGATTATAATCTCGAAAAATAATCGAATAATATTTATAAAATTAAAGGTTTCATATTGCAAAAAAAAGAAAACATTTCAAAAAGTCCATTTTTAAAAATTTGTTACTTTGAGTGTTTCCTTTTTTTGAAATATTATTTTCGTTAGCTTCCCAACTAAATTTATAACCTCTACTAGGTGATTTCACGAGTACATATTTTTGTAACACAGTTATCAATGTTATTATTGCTATTTATTATGTATTTATGCTTATTGTTTGTTTTTATCCGATTATCGGTTTCTGTTCGTTTGTTGTCTAATTTCGTTTGTTTCAGTTGCGCGTGATTCGTGCGTTCCGCTCGACCCTGGAAGACCTTAACGACCGCCGCTCGATGCACAGTTTGCACAGCTTGCGCAGCCCTCGGACAGGCATGCCACCTGCTAGCGGTGGCAGTGGTGTACACCACCCACTCTACAATTTAAACCTGCTAAGTCCCAATTACAGCAGCAGCAAGCAGCAGCAGCATGCTCCAAATGCAACCCTGCCTTCAGACATATCTTACATAGATGAAGATCCGCAGCAACAGCAGCAGCGCAATCTGCAAAATGGGCGTACTAACTCTGCATCCACTCCTGCCTCCCCGCCAATATCCACATCTCCTCCCAGCTCTGCTGGCGGCTTCTCTGATGTCGTGCACAGCCTACAGCAATTAAACGAACATCACCACCATAAAAACGGACAAAGCGAAACACGAATTTAGTAGGAGACTGCACACTTTTCTACATACATATAAAATGTACGCATGTACATACGTATGCACACACACTCACACAGACAAACACCCTCACACACGTCTACCGACGGACAGACGATGGAACGGTTAAAAAAAAAACAGAGAAAAAGTGTTAGTTAAGCGCAATGATAAAAGCAGTACAGACAATACATACTCACACTCCACATACATATCTACACACCCGCACTTCCGTATGTCTGTGTCCTTTGCACGCGCATATTTTCCTCCCACTCACACCTCTAACATCCTCGAACAACTAACCGCAGAGCGTGTCATCCTGTTGCCGATTCACGATAACGATAATTATGTATTGTAATAATATACCTAAAGTTTAACGCTTAGAAAATGTATTTTATACGCATGATTTTTATATTTTTAACCATTATTTTTGTATACAATTAATATTAATATCATTGTCGTACTTGTATTACGTACAACTATGCAAAGTCCAGTTTGTTTCTTCATTTGCCTACTGCGTATATGAGTCCCGAATGAATGGTTCCAAGTGGATCCTGCAGTCAAATAGAATAGATTCCACAGGATGCGTATGAAACAATCCTGCATGTACTCACACATATGCATACGCCACTGAACTTACCCTATGTACGTTTCCATCTACAATAGAATTTAAGTATGTATGTTTATACATACATATGTATGTATGAATGTGTATCGCGTGTATACTTTCTAATTATCAGTACTGCCAATTTTCGAGATCATAAAATAGTTTTCTTCGGAAAAAGCGTAATATAATATAATAGCAAACACAACACATTTATGGAAAATAGGGTAAAAAAGCAACTATACAAAAACGGGACTGTGATTTGGGGTAGATTCCATAGAAAAATGTTGGCACTACCGTAAAAATCCACATTAACTTCAATAAATCCATTTTTATTCGTTAATTGTTCCCGCAAATGGCCTATATAAAAGACAGGTGACAAAAAAAAATGCCAAACGCAGAAACAGGCAAATATTGAGGGCACATACATATGAATGTATGTATGTATTGTATTTCCGCTTGGATTATAAAATAAATTGAGAATCATATGTGACGCTAAGAGAGAGATCGCTGTTTATTTAAATACAATACATGCATATGTATGACATATTTCATTTATAATATTCAAAACACACAGACACGTAAGTTTTCGAGAAATAAGCTTTCAGCCGTTAGCCCTGGAGATATTTGCAATTGAAATTGCGCCTGGACTATTGGTGACTATAAATACAAGTGTTTGTATGTGAAAAGAGTTCGCCTTTACTATACACCAATATACTCACATGAACTCACATTAACTTACACATATGTACACATAAAGAGACGTATTCACTTTGCGTATTCGAAGTTCATCTCTTTGGCTTCCATGGATATATGTGTGTAGTTCTTTATGCATTGGTACATACAAACACACATTTACTATCAGAATCATATTAACTTTTAATTGCTTTTTTCTTCAACTATCTGGTTGCCTTACATAAATACATACATACTTATGTATGTATTCATCGTCTCCCTTGTATTTATACATACATGTACATATACAAACACCGTTCTCACTGCAATTTGAAATTATAGTTATTTTATTTGTATTTCTTACAGTAGATGACCTTTTCGTTTGCTTCCGTTAGCTCTATCCTGACACTGTCCCCCTATCCCAACTAACTCATACACATATAATCAAGTGGGGGTTGTGTGGCACACAAGCTTCGTAGCGTCCTTTGTCCACGGAGACGATCTCGTACACAGTATGCATTTAGATATGAATATACATATGTGTACATGTACGTGCAAATGTGCTGCAGAACCCACCATAATCTTATAAACACTACATATATTGGTATATATTTTAAAATAATAGTTTACGTACCTTCTTTTTATATTCGACACATTTGTATGTATTTAAAGCCGTTGGTTACTCGCAAACACTCACGATGATATTCACGTGCTGTGTGTGTCGCGTGTAGCATTATATATATTTATTGAATCTATGTAGAAACTTAAAATCGCTGCCTTACACACACTTAACTTACTCCAACCTATATTTCTCTTCCCAATTATTGTTTTCAATTTTACTTTCTCTCTTCAATTTTAAAGGTAATAGGCGGCGAGTTGCAAGAACGCTTGATACCGGTTCCCTATAGCAAGAGCAACACTGATCAAGCTGTAAGCGTTTCTTCATTTACCTTACGAATTTACTCACACCATGCCAAGACTAAACCAAAACTCGACTTTGATTCAAGGAGTTGAGCGTTCTTTTGGAATGAGAGCGTTTAGCTCTTAAGTTATATTTCAGTTGGTTGACTTATTCGTTCTTATTTACATATGTATGTAATTATTCGCTGCTTGCTTTGTCCGCTTAAACAACGACAGGTCGCTGTTGTCTGCCTGCCAAAAAAAGGACACAACTAATAACCAATTAATCCAGATTTAGCGTGAAATTATTTATACATGGCTTACATTAGAGCTGGGAAAACATCGATGCTTAGGATCTTCGATGAATCGATGCGTTATCGATTTTTCTTCCAGCTTTAGATTATATGCACACATTTGTAACATTCTATCTATAAATCTGTTCTTATGTCCACTTTTAAGAGCTCAATATGTATTTACTAAATATACGCATAGCTACATTCAAAAAGTTATGACTCTGTCATCTTTAATGTGCATGACTACTAAGCTTATGATTTATTTTTACATTTGTTGTACATATTTCGTTTTACTATAAATATTTTTTGGACTTTATTTTATTGTAATACCTGTTTTTTTTCTACCTCTAAAACATTGAGTGTTAATGCATGTGTTGGTACATTTTCAATTTTCATAATCTACTTTTTGGCGTTTAACAATGTCTATTAAAATATCAGTCGCCCCCTCGCCAATTTAATATTATAAAACTAAGAAAGATAAACGGATGTCACGTTTATTTTTACCTCGGAAATTGCGAAATCGGTGGCAGTATTGAAAATTTTTTATGCTCACCTAATTTTGCTTATATACATTTCCTGATCGTGATTGCATTCATCGCTGTGATTTTGTTCAATTTGACTCTTAGTTTCTTGTTTCGTGTATACATCTACACACACATCATAAATGTAATTGTAAGTGTTTGCATTTGGTTTCTTGAGTTCAAACTAACACACATAAGAAACTGTATTTCCTACTATACTACTGTGATTTTGTCTATCTTGTCACTGTTCTCGGTGTTGTTCTTCTCTTTCTACTTGACTTACACATAGATTCGTGTGGTGAACGCCTTCCGACAAGGTCTCGACGCCCGTTACGGTGAGCACACTAACACTTCGCTGGCAGAGGTTTTGCGCAAGCAGACTTCGCTGAGCAAACGCCTCTCGGAGACATCTTCCATTGAGTATGCTGATAATATACCTGACGAGCTGACTATACCTGAAATCGATGTTGAGCGGTTATCGTCCCACAGTCACACCGAAACTGCAGTTTAATATTTAGTCATTCGCATACATACACACATATACATACATATATCTCTTATTTACAAGGATACATTCAAAACGTGCTTTAATACTGTTTGTAAAATCTGCAAAATAAAAATGTCATTACAACTAAATATGATACATATGTGTTGCATGTATCCATTGCCACATACATATGTACATGTGTATAGATAACATACATATGTATGTACATTAACACATAAATTGCTAGTGTCCTAACGGGTGCCACTCGTTAATTCAACTGCTCAGCTCAAGCCACAAAAATAAAACAGCCAAAATCCAAAACTCTATTTGTAATTTGTTTGGCAGGGAAGCTATTTGGGAAATAAGTGCAACAGTTGGTTAGCGGAAATGTGGTCGAGTACACTTTAACTTTCGTACTTGTTTAAAAGTCCTATTTGTAATAATAAAAATATAAGAATATAACACATACAAAATTAACCTAGATAGCTCAACCTACTTTTGAACCAAAAATCAAGGCGTGCCGAACATTGATTATATACCTTGCAGAGATTTCTCATTTCAAGTTACATTTAATTATTTAAAACCTGTACTACAAGCACCTGTTAGAGGGTAGTTAGTTGCACTGTAAAAGGGTTGGGCTGGGTTGTATTGAAGAATAATATTTAGCAAATAAATCAGCTAATTTTATAGTGGTTCGATTCGGATCGAATTTTTCTGGCTATAAGCCAAAAATTTCAATAGTGATAGAAAGATTGTAATAAAATATTACCAAATCTGTATGAAACAGTGCAAAACTCTGTGAACAAAAAGTATTGGTGAGGAAGGTGCCTAATTTTTACGTTGCTTTAAAGAAACGAAAGCTCGAACTCTAGATAATAACATAAGATACCCAAGTTTGCGATTTCAATTTCTTTCGGCTGTAAAGACTATTATTTAAATCCGAAGAGAAATACAAACAAATGAACTATCCGTACGCATTCGAATGAGGAAAACCAAACAGCAATCCAAGGCGTAAATTCGACTCATTACTATATACATATGTACATACAACAAAATAAATTATGAATTACAAACTTAATGCGTGTGTATTGATTGATAATTCTGACGAAACCCAATGCGCAGCCTTTAAGTGATGCATTGAAAATCAAAGGAATAACTGTAAGTATATTTATAGCTAGATGAGATACCTCGATATGCCAGCGCATTTGACCCTTAAAGTTATTTACAAATTAAAGTTACATAAAGGGAATGTGTCATGCTAATGATGATGGCCAAATGTGATAACTAACGGCAGTAGAGCACCACATATCATGATTATCAGTTCGCTATAGCGCAGGCCGTGTTTACTGTAAGGCTGCGTGTGGGCTGAACCGTTTAAAACTGCCTCATTTGCTGGAGTCTCTCGACCGTCTTCCACCGCATGATAGTCGTATTGGCTAGATCCGCCTTTACGATGATGTCCGCCGTAGCCGCTCTGTGTTAGTTCCGGCAAAACATGCACCGTGGCAACGTACAAAAAGGTGCCAGCAGAAAAAAGCATAGCTATTCCTGTCGCATTGACTGAATTGAGTGTTTCCTTTTGCTTTTGTCCGATCCCAAAATAGGTAAGAAGAGTAAGCAGCGGGGCAGATAAGGAGAATATACCAAGGTGTCGCCGTATTTGATTGCGATCAACCTTTTCGTGCATCAGAAAGCTAACCAAGCCAAAGGCCGCTGGCGCCTTGTGGAGCATTATGGCTATAAAAACAATTATTTCCACATCTTGATGACTTGTAGTTGCTGCCGCGCCCAGGGCGACTCCGTCCGCTAAAATCATGAGATAAGTGTCATATATGGAATAGTTGTGGTGATATGAAGTTACCTGCTGCATGCACCACCAATCCCAAAGTTGCCGTAATATTTTTATCACTTTCATTACCGTTGGTTTTCTTTTGAGAAACCTGATCGATAAGCATCATAAATACAAATCCCAAAACTAGAGACAACCCAATTGTGCGAGAATAATCCTGTACGTCCATGTGACTCGAAAGATCTCTCTGTGCCGGTAGGTCTGCCGTAGTTGGCGACCTTTTATTATCCATATACAATGCTCGTATTCCTTCTGGAATGATTACTGTAAGTGCTGTGCCCACTAACAGACCAGCTCCCAAAACAGTTACGAATTTAAGTTTCTCCTAAAGGATTACATACTTTAATACATTGTTGTTTGGTCAAGTACTTAACACACTTCACTTAATTTCATCACTAAAGGAATGCTTCCCGCTAAATATGATCCAACAAGCATTACCACTACCAGCAATACTAATATTATTGTTTCCTCAGTCATTTTACACTTTTTGTCTTGTTTATGTTGTGCCAACTCAACTATTTGCTTTCCTCAAAGTTTGTTTTACTAGAGCTGTGAAAACATCGATTATACTCACTATTTACATGTCTGATGGCGATGGTCTAAAATATCGATACTAGTGTCCGGCAATATTCCAGAGCAGTGTTGCCAGCTTAGCACAATTCTGGCTAGTCTACATATTTCAAAATGAAAAGTGATATAATTTGTAAATTGCCTGAAACAGGGCTGCCAGATATCCCTCTTAAAAAAACGGATAGATCCAGAGGCAGTATTGCGGTAACTGGGGCGCCAAGATCTGAAAACGGACTTTTATAGAACTCGACGAAAATAATAAATAATTTTTGATTTTCGGCATAGTTGTTACGGACTGCTTTTTTGGTCAGGGCCGCGCCAGCTAGCTCAGCAGCACTTGGGGAGGGGTTTTTCCTCCAGCCCTGCAGTCCGCACCAAATATCGACTAACATCGGTATTTACACACAAAAACACATCACTAACAAAAAGGTAAACAAACCAAACAGTAAAAACAGACAAATACTGCACATATTTTTACATTTGTTGATTTATTTACAGGAACAGCTACTCTACGGGGGACAAACAACACTCAACTACCATTGGTGACTGCCAAGTCACCGCGCACCCACCCAACCATGTGATGCTCCTGCTCAGGAGTTTCGGAGCATCACCCTAAAAATCGTGGAGTCCGTCCTGGCCTACATAGGCCGCCCCATCTCCCTCAAAAAGGTAATTTAGCACATTATGATTAAATTGTACATTTATTTAATGCTAACAAACCTGACTTTCATACCTAACCCCCACGTGGGAACCTGATCACTAAAATACTAACAGAAAATTTTAAGGCTAATAACAATAATTTATATAACTAATGGGACATTTCTTATATTTTAGTTGCCGCTGTCGGATATAGAGAGCCGCCTGATAGGACAAATATATATGGCCTGCAGCCAAAGACGATGCCCGCGGCGGCCGTTGCTGGTGATGCAGTGCAGCGTAGGATCACTGCGGCAGCCGTTGCTGGTGCTGCAGTGGCAGAGCAGGATCACTGCGGCAGCCGTTGCCGGTGCCGCACGTCTCGCAAAGATTTTGCACCGGGGACTAAATAGGCCCTGGCGGATCCTCGCAAGGAACAGACTCACCAGGGCAGGTAAACGTTGATTGACGAGAGGTCCAGGAATCGCTTCTGCACACACACAAAATATTAATTTAATAAATAAATAATTTTAAACAAAAATATAACACGCACTCAATTATTTGCAGATTCTATCTGCGCTGACCGCTCGCTCAAAGGCAACTGAAGAGTCGGCCGCCCTTGAAAGAGATATTGGCGGTCATATGCCTGGGCATTCGGGCAGCTACCGACGGTTCAAACGGCGCTTGGCCCAACGGGAACCTTGGGTCAGTGACCGTCTTGGCTGTTAACAGGCCCAAGCCTCGTAAAGGCTCGCACTGCTTGCTCCGTTGGCCGATGTTTTTTGTACCAGGGCAGCTGAGTTCATCGATACACACCCATCGATACTTCCAATGATCACAGCTGTTCCGCAGAATGCAACATAGTTTAGGAGATAACTGGCCGATTTCCATACATTTTGCTGGCCGAATTGACCAGTGTGACCAGATCTCAAAAAGTATAATCACTCATATTTTGACCCTGTACCAGTGCATGATTATGGTCTCAGTTGAACGCAATATGAACATATCCTGCAAATTACAGTCCGATCGGACCAATAACACAGAAGTCAACGTTTTCAGTACACATGTTCGGTATTGGCAGCAGCCTGCGTGCTGCTTTGAGCAGTTGGCGTCGACGTCAACGTTTCGTAATGTCGCTTTACTCTTTACGCACGTCGCTGTGTGAGTGCGAGCGAGTAAGCTATATGTAGTAGAGGTATTTGTGCAGAATTTCTGTTTGAAGTTATAAGTGTGGTTACACGTTTGTAACGGATTTAAAATATTGGGAGAAGGGTATATATTCTCGTGCGCTTGACTGTAGCCTTACCCACTTGTTTTACATATAGCTTATAAAATGTTTTGCACAACATGAAACTTTGCATGAGCGTAAAATGTTTATTTTTTTCCGATGGGTAGGTACGTAAATCGTGCATATATTATTTATTTATCACCAAGTGATAATAAATATCGGTAAAAACTGCCAATAGTAATGTCGCAATAGTTACGCGACGCCTGCATTCAAAATATTGAACTACGTCGTAGTATGTCAAATTGCTAGTCATAAAAATTTGTTTTACAAGAAGATGAAAGCGAAATGACATAGTGGCATACCTGAATTAAAGTGATTTATTTGACTAACACTAAGCTTTTTTCAGTGTCATTTTTACTACTAGCTTATTTTTAGCATTTTTTTTTTAAAGATAAATATATCATATTTTCGTGCTCTATACCTCCAACACTGCTGATGATAGAAAAATAAATGGTTTGTCTCAACTAGTGTTGCCAGTTTATATCAGTCTTGATCCAGCATGTTTCACAATTCTATTATATTATAAAATCAAACACATTTCAATTTTCATCTAGCTTATTAAATGTTTAGTACCAATATGAACTTTTGCATGGGCAAACAATGTTCCTCGAGCATACAATATGAGTTGTTTATTTTTGCAGATATATAGCACCATAAATCAACAAAAAAATGCTAGTAACATTAACCACCACAGAAATTCCTACACATGGTCTCGTTCTATGAGAAATACACAGCGCAAGAAGGGAAAATTGATGACTTTAACTAATATAATTATTTAAGTACAAATTATTTTATTTAATATACCCTTCGACCATTGAAAATTGTCAATATGGGTATACTTTCTTTGTGAAATGTATGTGGCTGACCCCACAAAGTATAAATATTTTAGCTCAGGATCACTAGCCGTCTGTGTACGAACAGATATCTCAGCTTTTAAAAGCTAGAGACACTAAATTTGGTATGAATGTTCCTATAACTCATAAGCCAATCAAGTTTACATCAAATGTTTGATGCCCAACCACCACCCCCGGAAATCGAATTACAATCCGATCGGACCAATAACACAGAAGTTATTCAAGTCAACGTTTTCAGTATAAATGTTCGGTACGAGCAGCAGCCAGCGCGGTTGACGTCAGCGCTCATAAGATCAGTTGACATCGACGTCGCGTCGCGTCGCTTTACTTTTTACGCGCGTATGTGTGTAAGTGTGATACTCGCTCACATATGTAGCAGAAGTATTTTTAACGGATTTTAAAAATTAGGAGAAGAGTATCTTACTGTCGGGCGCGCTCGACTGTAGCCTTACTGACTGTTTTTGAATTTCCAGTTTATTTTTAAGTGCTCAATACCAGGCAGATCTGGTCATATAAACAAAACAAGTCGGAAAGGCTACAGTCGAGCGCGCCCAACTGTGGTATACCCGCTACAACTATGCGAAAAAAACACGTCTCACAGTCTCAAATTATTTGTTCCAACTATGAAAGTTGCACGTGGTTCTTATTAGATGTTGCCCCTTTGCTTTCAGTGCTTTCCAGTCAGAACTTATCAGAGGGCTTTCAATTATGAATGTGTAAAAGAGACGCCTATATTATGCCTATATATGTACATCCCTATGCCTATACATCCAAACAGATTTGTTGTTTATGTTGTGTTGCTGCGAAATATCACTAAGGATTTGAAATGTCTTTAAATACAGTAAAAAGTTCGTTACCATCGAATTTAAAAGAAGATATAGCATAATGCAAAAAAATATGAATAAGAACAGAAAAAAAAAAAAAATTTACCAACGTGAGGACTTGAATCATGGACCTCCAAAAAAACTTGAGCTTTGTAGTCTGCAACTATAACCGCTCTGCCAATAACGCATTCTGAATTGGGCCGGGCAAAGTCGCATTATGAGACTATTCAGCTTGTCGTATAGGACAAAAACAAATTATTATTGTGTCGTGCGTGCGAGTAGACAATACCAACTCACTTCCCTTAAAATTCTGTTTAATTAAAATACTAAACTTAAAATACATATTTTAAATGCTTGAAAAAAAGATGGTACCCCAAAAATCCCCACTTGCATCGCGTAGGATTCGAACCCTTCCGCTCGACAGTCAACGGACACATCCACTCAGCCACAAAGTCTATTACGCAACCGCTAAAAAATTGCAATTATGATCAATGCAAATTATATTGGTACATATAATTGAAAAAAAAGCTTGCCGCCGGAGTTGAACCTGGATCTTGCATATCTAACATAACAAAACAGACAAAAACACGTGGTCACATGGCACTACTATTTCCTTAATATCTTTCATATTTATAGTCCAATCTTACTGAAATTTTCACGAAACGTCCGCAAGATGGTATTTATAACGTATTTATAAAACTGTTGCTGTAAAGCTATAATATGTAATCAATTTTTTTCACTTTATGGAGGCGGGTGGGGGCGTGGCTGAAATCCAAAATAAACCTGCAGTAATAACACATGTTGTCACCAAATTTTGGAACTCTAGCTCTTATAATAGCTGAGATCCAGGTGTTCACACGGACGGACAGACAGACAGACGGACAGACGGACATGGCTATATCGACTCGGCTGTTGATACTGATTCAGAATATATATACATACCTGTTACATACATTTTCGGTTCGAACAAAGTTATAATACCCTTCTACTCTATGAGTAGCGGGTATAAAAAGGAGCGCAAAATCTATGTTTCTAAAATTGTTTTTTTTTTTCAGCACGAACTAAATATTGTTGCATTCTGTGAAATAAGGCATACATCGACGCTCCAAATGAACACAGCTGCCCTGGTATGCCAGATCGGTCGACGACCCAAGGCTTCTGTTTTGCGCAAGCGCCGTTTGAGCCGTCGGCATCTGTCCGAATGCCAACTAGTATGACCGCCAACATCTCTTCCAAGGGCGATCAACGAACAGTTTGTTCGAGTCGAACCGTCGGTGCAGTAAAGCTGCTGCGAAAATAATAAGTGTGTGATTTTTCTTGCTTAACGTATTTTATTTTCATTTAACTTAAAATTATTTGTGTGTGTGCAGCAAGCTTCTGGACAGAAGATTGGACCAGCGAAAAATACAACATACCTGCCCTGGTAAGTCCGTTCCTGTGGGGATCCGCCAAGGTGACTTTTGCCTTAACGCCTCGGCAGCTTAGCACCTAAATTTGCTGCGACTTCAGCAGAGCTAGCAGACAGCCGACAACCGCAGCGCCAACAACTGGCCTAAATCCTCGCTTTCGCAAGCCAGCAACACCATTTGCCGCTAGCAGTCCCAATTATAGCCGAAGTGGCCACCTTAAATAAAATGAAAATGTCCCTTTAGTTATGATAAAGAATTTTATTAGTATAACCTAACTTTTCAGTGTTAGCGTTCAGTTTCCCACGTGGGGGTTAGTCATGAAAGTGAGGTTTATTAGTGTTAAATAAATGTTTTAAATTTATAATTATGTGCTAATTTACCTTTTTGGGGGAGATGGGGCGGCCTTTGTAGGCCAGGACGGACTCCACGATTTAGGGTGATGCTCCGAAACTCCTGAGCAGGAGCATCACATGGTTGGGTGGGTTCGCGGTGACTTGGCAGTCACCAATGGCCGTTGTTGTGTGTTGTTGTCCCACTTAAAGTAGCTGTTTCTGTAAATAAACTAAACAAATGTGAAAATATGTGCAATATATGTTTTTACTGTTTGGTTTGTTTACCTTTTTTTGTTAGTGATGTGTGTTATGTGTTAAATACCGATGTTAGTCGATATGTGGTGCGGGCTGCAGGGCTGGAGGAAAAACCACTCCCCAAGTGCTACTGAGCTATTCGGCGCGGCCCTGTCGACAAAAAGCAGTCTGTAACAGAATGGCGCCCATTTCAAAAAAGGAGCAAAGAGTTAGACCAGTTACTGACTGTTTTTGAATTTCCAGTTTATTTTTAAGTGCTCAATACCAGGCAGATCTGGTCATATAAACAAAACAAGTCGGAAAGGCTACAGTCGAGCGCGCCCAACTGTGGTATACCCGCTACAACTATGCGAAAAAAACACGTCTCACAGTCTCAAATTATTTGTTCCAACTATGAAAGTTGCACGTGGTTCTTATTAGATGTTGCCCCTTTGCTTTCAGTGCTTTCCAGTCAGAACTTATCAGAGGGCTTTTAATTATGAATGTGTAAAAGAGACGCCTATATTATGCCTATATATGTACATCCCTATGCCTATACATCCAAACAGATTTGTTGTTTATGTTGTGTTGCTGCGAAATATCACTAAGGATTTGAAATGTCTTTAAATACAGTAAAAAGTTCGTTACCATCGAATTTAAAAGAAGATATAGCATAATGCAAAAAAATATGAATAAGAACAGAAAAACAAGAAAGCAAGGCTACCTTCGGCTTGCCGAAGGTTTCATACCCTTGCAGTTATACAAAATATAAAATATCTTTGGATTGCTGCTGGTTTCTGTGGCATTTACTGAACAATTATAACAGTACATCGATTATATCAACCTCTTATAATTTCGAATACTCAGCCTCCTCACCACGGCAAGGTCGCAATCCTCGAGGAGGAATATTTACAATACCTTAAACAACATTGCAAATATATTCTTTAGTTACAATAATAAAATAATATAATTAACTTAATATTTAAAAATAAATTATTAAATTAGTGATTATAGCTAAGGAACACGCCGTCATGGGGAGTTTGATAAGTGATTGCGGCAGCACCGCTTACTGTGTTATCACAAAATATCCAATCAATTTGAGTTAAATGTTTTGTTGTTGGCACATTTTGTTGTTATTATTTAAAGTAGACTCGAGCTGATCAGTGGTTGTTGATCGGCAAATGTTAAAATCTCCTAATATTACCAATTTTGTAATATTTTCAGCTGACGTTAGCCTTTCAACATCATTTCTGATTTCATTTCGAAACCTTGTAATAGGAAAAGCTGGATTCCTATAAACAACTATGACTATTGTATGCAAGTATTTAAATATTATGGACTGGTATATATTTCTTACATTATCAACTGTAACTGTTTCATATAAGAATGTTATGTTTTCCGATATATTTTGTTTTGCATATATCAGTATACAATTCTTAGAAACAGCATTTGGTCGAATGTCTTTGTGTTGTAAAGGATCTGTTGGTCATAAAATCTAAATTTGGAAAGTTCTCATTCAAAAATGCGTTTGAATAACAGCTATATGATTTTTTGTTTAACAGCTACATGTAATAGTACTCAGATTTCCATAAAATTGCAACATAAACCTTCATTAGGCCGATCGTTGATTGTTATAAGTTATAAAAGTTCGATTTCAAACTTTATTATTAGGGACACACTTAGATTTGGATGTGGTAAGCCTGATAGCTATATCTTGAAATATAACGAAAATCGGCCGATAGGCTCCATGACAGCTAAACGATATATCAGTCCGATCTGGCCCGTTCCGACTTATTGAAAGTGAGCAGAAATATGAAGCTTGTGAGCAAAGTTTCATGAAGATAGCTCAATAACTGGGGGACTAATTTGCGTTGCAACAGACAGACGGACTGACTGATTGTTCCTATAACAGCTATAAAATATATACGTCTGAGATATTTAAATGGAAAAACTAAGGGCGGGTTACTGTATAACATTAAAAAGTATTGATAATGTGCGGTATTTCCAAAAACAAAACAGGATTGCATAGAAAAACTCTGATTTCAGCCGATTGTTCCTATGGCAGCTATATGTTATAGTGGTCCGATTTTGATACAATTTTGACAGCATATTAAGAACGTAATAAAAATAAGATTTGCCAAATCTTGTTGCAATATCTTGAAAAACAACAAAAATCGGCCGATAGTTTCTATGACAGCTATACGATATATCGGTCCGATCTGGCTCGTTCCGACTTATTTACAGCCTACAGCAATAAGAAGCTTGTGTGCCAAGTTTCATGAAGATAGCTCAAAAACTGAGAGACTAGTTTGCGTTGCAACAGACGGACGGACGGACGGACGGACGGACGGACAGACGGACATCCATTTTCCGACTCTCCTGGTGATGCTGATTCAGAATATATATACTTTATAGGGTCGGAGATGTCTCCTAAGGTGCGTTGCAAACTTCTGGCTAAAATTAATATACCCTCTGCAAGGGTATAAAAAAAAAAATTTACCAACGTGAGGACTTGAATCATGGACCTCCAAAAAAACTTGAGCTTTGTAGTCTGCAACTATAACCGCTCTGCCAATAACGCATTCTGAATTGGGCCGGGCAAAGTCGCATTATGAGACTATTCAGCTTGTCGTATAGGACAAAAACAAATTATTATTGTGTCGTGCGTGCGAGTAGACAATACCAACTCACTTCCCTTAAAATTCTGTTTAATTAAAATACTAAACTTAAAATACATATTTTAAATGCTTGAAAAAAAGATGGTACCCCAAAAATCCCCACTTGCATCGCGTAGGATTCGAACCCTTCCGCTCGACAGTCAACGGACACATCCACTCAGCCACAAAGTCTATTACGCAACCGCTAAAAAATTGCAATTATGATCAATGCAAATTATATTGGTACATATAATTGAAAAAAAAGCTTGCCGCCGGAGTTGAACCTGGATCTTGCATATCTAACATAACAAAACAGACAAAAACACGTGGTCACATGGCACTACTATTTCCTTAATATCTTTCATATTTATAGTCCAATCTTACTGAAATTTTCACGAAACGTCCGCAAGATGGTATTTATAACGTATTTATAAAACTGTTGCTGTAAAGCTATAATATGTAATCAATTTTTTTCACTTTATGGAGGCGGGTGGGGGCGTGGCTGAAATCCAAAATAAACCTGCAGTAATAACACATGTTGTCACCAAATTTTGGAACTCTAGCTCTTATAATAGCTGAGATCCAGGTGTTCACACGGACGGACAGACAGACAGACGGACAGACGGACATGGCTATATCGACTCGGCTGTTGATACTGATTCAGAATATATATACATACCTGTTACATACATTTTCGGTTCGAACAAAGTTATAATACCCTTCTACTCTATGAGTAGCGGGTATAAAAAGGAGCGCAAAATCTATGTTTCTAAAATTGTTTTTTTTTTTTCAGCACGAACTAAATATTGTTGCATTCTGTGAAATAAGGCATACATCGACGCTCCAAATGAACACAGCTGCCCTGGTATGCCAGATCGGTCGACGACCCAAGGCTTCTGTTTTGCGCAAGCGCCGTTTGAGCCGTCGGCATCTGTCCGAATGCCAACTAGTATGACCGCCAACATCTCTTCCAAGGGCGATCAACGAACAGTTTGTTCGAGTCGAACCGTCGGTGCAGTAAAGCTGCTGCGAAAATAATAAGTGTGTGATTTTTCTTGCTTAACGTATTTTATTTTCATTTAACTTAAAATTATTTGTGTGTGTGCAGCAAGCTTCTGGACAGAAGATTGGACCAGCGAAAAATACAACATACCTGCCCTGGTAAGTCCGTTCCTGTGGGGATCCGCCAAGGTGACTTTTGCCTTAACGCCTCGGCAGCTTAGCACCTAAATTTGCTGCGACTTCAGCAGAGCTAGCAGACAGCCGACAACCGCAGCGCCAACAACTGGCCTAAATCCTCGCTTTCGCAAGCCAGCAACACCATTTGCCGCTAGCAGTCCCAATTATAGCCGAAGTGGCCACCTTAAATAAAATGAAAATGTCCCTTTAGTTATGATAAAGAATTTTATTAGTATAACCTAACTTTTCAGTGTTAGCGTTCAGTTTCCCACGTGGGGGTTAGTCATGAAAGTGAGGTTTATTAGTGTTAAATAAATGTTTTAAATTTATAATTATGTGCTAATTTACCTTTTTGGGGGAGATGGGGCGGCCTTTGTAGGCCAGGACGGACTCCACGATTTAGGGTGATGCTCCGAAACTCCTAAGCAGGAGCATCACATGGTTGGGTGGGTTCGCGGTGACTTGGCAGTCACCAATGGCCGTTGTTGTGTGTTGTTGTCCCACTTAAAGTAGCTGTTTCTGTAAATAAACTAAACAAATGTGAAAATATGTGCAATATATGTTTTTACTGTTTGGTTTGTTTACCTTTTTTTGTTAGTGATGTGTGTTATGTGTTAAATACCGATGTTAGTCGATATGTGGTGCGGGCTGCAGGGCTGGAGGAAAAACCACTCCCCAAGTGCTACTGAGCTATTCGGCGCGGCCCTGTCGACAAAAAGCAGTCTGTAACAGAATGGCGCCCATTTCAAAAAAGGAGCAAAGATGTAGACCAGTTAATTCTGTGCCGAATTCTTTGCTAAAAATCGACTGACAGCCGTATGTAGACACCTCACTACAGCTTGGCTGATGTGACCTAGTCTACAACAAACTGCGGCACGTTGAATTTAAATTTACGTTTGCGCAGGGAGTTGGGGACTGAGAAACATCAGTAAGTAGAGGTATTTGGATGTTGAGGCATGTTGCCAGGCAGGCCGCGATTCATGTTCTACCAAAGGTGGTGAGAACACTGTGCCGCGGGCTTGCTCTGGGCCGTGTCCAATATTCAAATGTGTTGCATGTAAATGTGACCTTTTCATTATTTTTTCCTTTGTAAAGTAGTAGATCGCCTGCCTTCGCTGGTTGTCAGTTCCATTAGTCCGGCCAACGTGGCTTCATGAGGGACATGTGACCCGTAAATGCCTAGGGCAATACGCGCTGTGTGTGTTTTGTTTTGTCCAACAGAGCAAGGCCCATAAGCGCAAAAGTCGTTATAGAGTCCACCAGCGACAAGTCGTTCCATCTCCCTAATTTTGATCTGTCGAAAAAGAAAATATTACCTTATACACAAATATATTTTTTGCATTTATTGAATTACATTTTTTTTTTGTTTCATGTTATTTATTATTATATTCACAATATTTACAAAACTTTTCTAATTATAATTTTAGTGTTAACATTTATTTATGATTATTTCTACTATTTAATTATATTAATTCTTAGATATAAACATTGAAATTACAAATTATCACTATTAAGATACACACATTCACATTTTTTGCTTACGCACACACACACACACACAAGTATTACAAATTAAAGTAAAAGTAAAGAAAAGGTACATTTAGGTTGCACGTTACCCTGCAACGAAGTCAAATAAAAATAAAAATGAGTAAAAACGAGGAAAAAGTTGTTCGTGGGCACCACTTAGGGTGGAAGGGGCCAGTGCCAGAGGCGTGGGACGTAACATGGTCCACCGATGGAAAGGGTGCAGTCGGTCCGCAGATGTCGATGGGAAACAAGGGACTCCTATGGACGCCCAGCAGGATCGACAAAATCCGAAGCCAAATGGATGACGATCCAGTCGACGGCAAAATTTGGACTGCGTGATTATGTCGGCGGTTAACGTAGCGGTTGCACAAGCGGTCATTATACCGTAAGTTTTACGAGACCGAAGTAGCGCAATCACTGAAGGAGGAGATGCGTCAGAGCCAACTGGCAATAATGAAGCTACTCAATGATGTAATTAGGCCGCTGAACGCCGCATCTTGATCAGTCGGAGGGTCGAACGAGCAAAGACGGTAAATGGTCGTGCCCAGTAGGCCCACGGAAGACGCGCAAATCCCCCGCGGAGCAATCCCAAAGGGCAGCGCATGCCCAGAACATCGCGCGCTGATGCCGCCACCGCGCTTCCGTCCAGAAGTGCCGGAAAGAAGAAGTAGCATTCCGGAACGGTGGCCAAGGGATGGGGATAGACGCCGTGGATCACCGTATAACGGGCCGATGGATGACCATGCGGAAACGGATTATGTCAACGTCGTGAGCCCGACCCCGAACACTAGAGTCGAGCGGTGGGGCGTGTCCTTTGACGCCGAGGACCGCTACAACTCCGTAGAGGATTTCGTATTCAGCTCGAGTTCCTCCAGAGGCAGTTCCGGTGTCCGTGGTCGGAGATCCTGCGCACGTTCCATGTCCTTACAGGGAGAGCGAGGGAGTGGTACTGGGTGCATGTACGCCACTCGACCGTGACCAGCTGGATGCAACTGCGTCAGGCACTGCTGGACGGTTTCCGCAGCCACCAGACGGAGCATGACCGCATGCACGAGCTCCTGCAACGGGAACAGCAGGCAGGGGAAAGCGTCGAGAAATATGTCCACCAAATGAGTAGACTGTCGTCGAGACTCAACAAGCCCATGGCGGAGAGACACCTGGTAAAAGTAATAAGAAAGGGTCTCAAGGAGAGTATGCACGTTATGTCTACGCTATGGACATATTTACCGTGGATGAGCTGCGGGACGAGGCAGCAGAAGTGGAGCGCAGTTTTGGGCGTCGAGGGCGGACAAACTACCAACAGCCAACGCCTTCCGCCACTTTCAGGCCTCGCGTCCACGAGGTGGCATTGCCACAGGACCATGAAGAAGAGACACCAGTCCAGACTGTGGAAGAGCTGCGCACATTGAAGGCCCCAGATAAGATGGTGTGCTGGAATTGCGGCGAGACTGGACACTCATTCCGCGACTGCGAGTCGGACACCAGGAAGCTGTTCTGCTATCGGTGTGGGAAGCCTGGAACAGTGACGCCGAAATGCCCAAATTGTGCGGGAAACGAACGCCCGGGTGTGACCAAGACGGGAGGCACACGCCCGGAAAGAGACCAAAACAGCAGAGCATAGAGATTAGGTTAGGTTATATCGGCAGGCCTCCAAATGGGGGCCTCACATAGATCAGTATGATCCTTAGTGTCGCCGGATAGAGGCTGTTAATTTATCGATTAATTATCCCAGTCTAGTGTGCTGGTTAGTTTGGCAAAAGCCAGGAGTTTTTGGGGCGCCAGGCCCGCTGCTTCTTCAAGTGATGTAAGCAGGGGGTTTCCAAGGCATTTCGTTCTCGAGGTCATGAGTGCGGGGCAGTCGCAGATGAGGTGCTCCAGAGTTTCGTTTACTTCTGGTACCTTGCATTTCCTGCATTCTTCATTGTCGGTGATGCCAAGGCATTTCGTTCTCGAGGTCATGAGTGCGGGGCAGTCGCAGAAGAGGTGCTCTAGAGTTTCGTTTACTTCTGGTACCTTGCTTTTCCTGCATTCTTCATTGTCGGTGATGCCCAACTTCTTAGCATGCGTTGCGGTCAGGCAATGACCTGTGAGTATACCCATCATTATTCTGCAGTCTCTTCTCGCGAGCTGAATGACATATTGGGCTAATTTCGCGTTTGAGCGGTTGCACATAGTGCGGGCTATCTTGCAGTTTATTGTGCTGTGCCACCTTCTTCCTGCTATTACTGCAGCGCTTTCTTCTAAGCTGTGGCTTATAGATCGTAGCGGTGTCTTCAGGTCCTCAACTGTCAGTTGTCTAGATTCGGCACCCTTCTTTGCTAGCCTGTCTGCCATCTCGTTTCCGTCGATGCCGTGGTGCGCACCTCCGAGCGGGTGCTTAGTGCATCTAATGCTTCTCTGCTTGCCAGTACACTTTCGGAGCTGATGACGTAGGACTGCATAGATTTGATAGCCGCCTGACTGTCGACAAAGATGCTAACCCGATTCGTATTAATCGTTGTCGCTAGTTCTGCAGCCTTCTTTATAGCGAAGACCTCCGCCTGGAAGATACTACAGTAGTCCGGCAACTTGTACGACACTTGAATGAGCGGATCTGCACAGTAGACCGCGGCGCCCACGCCGGTCTCCATTTTCGTTCATGCCGATTTTCCAATCTTCATGTCCCATTAGAGCGGGCGTTCTAGAGAAGTTGTTTATTGGGGTTATATAGTCCGTGCTATTGAGCAACCCTCCTCCTACTTCACTGTGCCCATAATTTGCGGGGGCCATATTTCCCGTAGCACTGAGACGTTGCGCGGTCTTTTGTGCTATTAGTTTGGCCTGTATGTCAATGGGGGGAACTCCAAGTATCACTTCCAAGGCCTTAGTTGGAGTAGATCTCAGTGCCCCGGTTATGCGCATTAGTGCACGTCTCTGTACCCTTTCCATTGTTAGGAGGTATGTGGATTTCTTAGTGGCCTTCCACTATACTAGGACACCGTAGAGTAGTATTGGACGAACAATTGAGATGAAGATCCAGTGCATCAGTCTGGGAGACAGACCCCACGTGCTACTTAGCATCTTTTGTGATGCATATAGTGCACTTGTGGCTTTCTTCACCCGTTCTTCAAAGCATAGAGATTAAGAAGCCTATTATATTAAGAAAAGAAATAATTAATAAGGACAAAGACAAGAGCATAAAGAATATAGTACCATTTGCAGAGAGCAAGAGCGCATGGAGCAACCGGACGACGAGAGTGTCCAAGCCTGGAAAGAACCGCTTTTGTTTAGACGCGAGGAAACTGAATGCACTGACAAAGAAGGACGCTTACCCGCTACCCAGCGTCGAGGGAATCCTTTCCAGGCTGGACCAGACAGAATACATCTCCAGCGTCGATCTTAAATTTGCCTTCTGGCAGATCGAATTCCACTAACAGAATGTCTGCCATCAAATGTATCCCGAAGTCAAAAGCAATGAAGGAAGTGACGGCATTCCTGGGAACGGCTGGATGGTACCGTCGTTTCATCCCAAACTTTCCGTCGCTTGCAGCTCCACTAACAGAATGTCTGAAAAAGACGAATAAAAAGTTTGTGTTAAGCGTTGAGGCAGAAATGGCCATGCAAGATCTCAAGGAAGTACTCACCACAGCTCCAGTGTTAGTACATGCCGACTTCAAGAGACATTTTTTTGTACAGTGCGATGCATCACATCTTGGAGTCGGAATGACGTGGGCCAGGAACAGCCGCTTGCCTTGTTTTCGGCGAAACTTAATGCGCACCAGGTGAATTATACAGTGACCGAGAAGGAGTGCTTGGCAGCGATCATGGCTATTAGGAAATTCCGACCGTATATAGAGGGAATGCCTTTCACCTGCATAACCGATCATGCGAGTCTAAAGTGGCTAATGACCATGAAGGATCTTTCAGGAAGGCTGGCCAGATGGTCACTACAGCTGCAAGGCTATAATTTCGCGATAGAGCATCGCAAGGGGTCGGAAACGTAGTAGCAGATATGCTCTCACGCAGCGTGGAATAGGTCCATATGGCTCCCACCGATCTGCTGGGTTTGGGTGGACCACGGCGTTCGGTGCGGACGAGTACCAAGAATTGGTACGAGAGGCCGAGCTGAATAAGCGGTGCCTGCCAGACCTCAAGACGAAGGAAGATTTGCTGTTCAAGCGGGTTACACAGAAATGCCTCAGTGACGAGATGGAAGAATCGGAGTGGAAGCTTTGGGTTCCGTCAGCTCTGACAGGGACGTTGATAGCACGGGCCCACGAGGAATCGATAGCAGCGCACGGAGGACAAGCGAAGACCCTGGAAGTTCTCCGCAGGCAATATTATTGGCCGGGAATGGCCAATGGCAAGTCCGGGACTATGTGCGAGCATGCGAAACTTGCAAGGAGACAGAGGCGCCAAATCATACAATGCAAGTGGGAATCGGGGAAAAGGTGGAGACGGAGAGGCCCTTCCAGAAAATATATGTTGATTTCCCAGGGAAGTATCCGCGGTCGAGGAGAGGACACGCCTATATTTCCATTTCTCGAATGACACCTTCCTAAGGCGATGTGAGAGGCATCAGCGGCGTCCTTGATGGAATTCCTGGTGCAGGAGGTATTTTTCAAGTTCGGAGTGCCAGAAGTTATCCACTCGGATAACGGGAAGCAATTCGCCTCCAAGACCTTCAAGGAAATGGTAGATGATTTTGGGATTAATCATATGGCACCCGTATACTCACCATCGAGCAATGCAGTGGAAAGAGTGAATCGCAGCGTATAGGCCGCAATCCGCAGCTACCTGAAGGAGGACCATCGGGAGTGGGATGCACATTTGCCAGAAATCGAAGTGGCGATTCGTAACTCCATCCATTCGGCGACAGGAGAGACGCCGTTCTTCAACCTCTTTGGCCATCACCTTTACTTGAACGGCAAATGTTACTGTTTGGCGCGTAAAGTGAAGTCTATGTGTGACCACGAAATGGACGGTATGGCCCATGGCGATAAGCTCGCGATCATAAGATCCCGGGTCCAAATATATATCTAATAGGGGCCTTGCTTTTTTTAATAATGAATTAAGATATTCATCATTCCACCTATTAAATGTTGTTTCAAACTGTGCCTCATTCTCCTTGCAGATAGACCGATTCATGGCAATTTGAGTTAAAGCAATACATTTTTTGTGTCCAAAGACAACTAAACGAAGCGTACGAGGCGAGCAAATTACGGTACGACCAAAGAGCGAGAGTATTTCACGTCACGCCAGGCCAAGAAGTTAACCGGCGGAACTTCGTGCTCAGTGATTTCTCAAAAAGCTTTAACGCGAAGTTTGCGAGGAAGTTCGTGCGGGCACGAGTGGTTAAAACGGTCAGAAATAACGCGTACCTCCTCGAGGATCTGCGAGGGCGGCGTCTTGGCGTATATCACGCGAAAGACATACGGGCATGATCCAACGGAACTGCGAGGAAGAAACCAACGGTGAGATCAAGCATGGGTGACGGAAAAGAAACACATAACATAGCATAACACATAACATACATACATAACAGAGCAGTCCTTTGTGGAGTCTAATTAAGAGCGTGGGCCCCGCGTTGGACGCAGCAAGACGATCAAATGCCCCAATCATTTCGTCGCTCTGCAGGATGGACCGCGCCGCTTGAAATGTTGGGTGCTGTTGCATTCTGCGAAACAGCTGTGTTCATTTGGAGCGTTGATAGGCATGTATCGATGAACACGGCTGCCCTGGTACAAAAACATCGCCTGGCGGAACAAGCAGGGCCAAGCGTGACCTTGGATTAGCACCATCTGGCGATGGGCGGAGGGACTTTCTCCGTTAACAGCCAGATCGGTCGCCGACCCAAGGCTCCCGTATTGAGCAAGCGCCGTTTGAGCCGTCGGCATCTGTCCGAATGCCAACATCTCTTCCAAGGGCGATCAACGAACAGTTTGTTCGAGTCGACCCGTCAATGCAGTAAAGCTGCTGCAAAAATAATAAGTGTGTGATTTTTCTTGCCCAACATATTTTATTTTTAATTAGCTTAAAATTATTTGTGTGTGTGCAGCAAGCTTCTGGACAGAAGATTGGACCAGCGAAAAATACAACATACCTGCCCTGGTGAGTCCGTTCCTGTGGGGATCCGCCAGGTTGACTTCTGCCCAACTTGCCAGCGCCTTCCAACACCGCAGGCTTAGCACAAAGGGGCATAAGTTTACCAGCCACAGACAAACCCCGTCCTGCCTGTAGCTGGCCGATTTTCCCCGGCGTGACCGCCAAATTACTGTCACCTGAATTTGCTGCGACTTCAGCAGAGCTAGCAGACAGCCGACAACCGCAGCGATAACAACTGGCCTTAATCCTCGCCTGCGCTAGCCAGCAACACCATTTGCCGCTAGCAGTCCCAATTATAGCCGAAGTGGCCACCTTAAATAAAATGAAAATGTCCCTTTAGTTATGATAAAGAATTTTATTAGTATAACCTAACTTTTCAGTGTTAGCGTTCAGTTTCCTACGTGGGGGTCATAAAAGTGAGGTTTATTAGTGTTAAATAAATGTTTTAAATTTATAATTATGTGCTAATTTACCTTTTTGGGGGAGATGGGGCGGCCTTAGTAGGCCGGGACGGACTCCGCGATTTAGGTGATGCTCCGAAACTCCTGAACAGGAGCATCACATGGTTGGGTGGGTTCGCGGTGACTTGGCAGTCACCAATGGCCGTTGTTGTGTGTTGTTGTCCCACGTAAAGTTACTGTTTCTGTAAATAAACTAAACAAATGTGAAAATATGTGCAATATATGTTTTTACTGTTTAGTTTGTTTACCTTTTTTTGTTAGTGATGTGTTTTATGTGTTAAATACCGATGTTAGTCGATATGTGGTACGGACTGCAGGGCTGGAGGAAAAACCACAGCCCAAGTGCTACTGAGCTAGACGGCGCGGCCCTGTCGACAAAAAGCAGTCCGTAACAATATCGTTATACAACTATCGATATCGAACACAAATCATCTGTCAATGTATCGTTGTTTTCCACTTTAAAAAAAAAAATGATGTTTTCTTTGCCGTTGATGTATCAACTGCAATGGGATTTCAAAATAAACGTGGAAACATGAACAAGTTAAAATAAATGGTAATTGTCTAGATAACGGGCTCACAGTTAATCGCGACGTAAGAATTTTTTGATTTTCACTTTGATATGTGAAAAAATCATCTAAATCCAAATCCGGGGGATACTGCGGTAACTGGGGCGCCAAGATCTGATAACGGATCCTTATAGAACTCAACGAGATAAGACGAAAATAATAAGTAAACATTTTTGATTTTCGGCTTAGTTTAGGAGATATAGCCTCCGATAACTGGCCGATTGCCATACATTTTGCAGGCCGAATTGACCAGTGTGACCAGATCTCAAAAAGTATAATCACCCATATTTTGGTAAATGATCATGGTCTCACTGTTAATCAGCTAATCAAAAATTTTTACTTAGTATTTTCGTCTTATCTCGTCGAGTTCTATAAAAATGCGTTTTTAGATCTTGGCGCCCCAGTTACCGCAATACTGCCTTTTTTGTTGCAGATTATATGAGTAGCAATTTATGTTCATTACGGACGTTATCCATATTTATGAAGTTAAAATAATGTAAATATATGTTTATTAATTACGTTGAAATGCAAATATTGGAATTAAAGTTTTTAAGTGCATTTTGTGCCTCAGCTCCATCTTTAAAATGTTAATTTGGCTGAAAACATCAGCATTTGAGCAATGTAGCGACAGTATTTGTATGGCAAACGTCGCTATTTCCTAAAATGGATGTCGGTGTCCTGGATTTCATTTCATTTGATAATGAATCCTGTCATACTGCGCCTTCAACTCATCAATGTTAGAGCATTAAAAATGTGTATATATATATATATATATGTATATTAGCTTCCTTTCATACAACTCAATATGATAAATGTGTGATATTACAGAGTGCTCGGCTATAAACAAACATAGTGCAGCTTCTCAGTTTTTGTAATTTTTTTGAGAAAATCTGTTTTTTGGCGTCTGCCTAACTGAACCGAGTGTCATGGTATAATATCGAATAATATGTAGCATCGTTATCGACTTTACGCAGCCAGTATTTTGAATTCATGGGTTGCGAAACTTTTGCTTACATATCACTTTTTTCATTTTATGTCCGGAACTATTATTTTTTATACCACGCGCAATTTCTAATGGCAAAATTTTTGGTTGCATCAGAACAATTATTGATAAAAACTCACATTATTTATGCACGATTCACGAAACAATCAGAAAAAAGTAAACAAACTCAATTCTTTGTGTGCTTTTACGCCATGCAAAAATTCGTTTTGGTAATGAATAAGCTAAGATAAGCTATATGCAAATTTAAATATGCTCATTTTCAGGCTATAAGAAATACACAAATTTTATAATTATTTGCATTTTCAAATTTCAATCCTGAAATATGCCAAACTGGCAACACTTCAGTGTCACCAAACCGCACTACGGCCGATGCATCGATATGTCGTGTAAAAATACATTATGTACATCGATTTTTGAAAACATCTTAAGCATCGATATTCCAAAACATCGATGTTTTTCCAGCTCAACTCTAAAGAGTACCAGTTTCATTATTGAAATTAATAAAATAATTTTGTTTATTTACGCGAAGGGTAACACTACGTATACTATAAAACTATTCTCTTTCAATGTATTAAAGAAAAAACGGTCTACTGTTCGCCTTGGAATAAGGAAGTATGTTTGTATATACATTACCATGTATGTATATGAATACAAATGTATCTTCTTGTATAGTCATATTTGTACATGCAAGTTTACATTAAGTGTTCTATTTGTTATAGAGAGAGAGAGAGAGAGAGAGAAAGAAAATTGTGCTTTAATATAAATATTCATACATATATACATGTACATTAATTTGTTTATTTATTAATTTAATGCTTAATAAATAAATGAAAATGTCAAAGCAAATTATGGGTCTATAGACTAATAGTAGATGCGTATACATACTATGTATATCTGTATAAATATTTGAAAAAAATGAATTCCACATAAAACTACGAAAAAAATAATTGGTGTCCCTTCCAAGGGTACACAATGGGAAACTGCCTGAAGATAAACAGTCCTGATGACATTTCCCTGTTGCGGGGTACCGATAGTAATAACGGACAGGACAGTAGCCCATTGCCAATATACCAGGCAAGTACTTAGACTATTAGTTATTTTAGCTTCAAATGTAACTTTTCATACAGCGCGAGCCACAGTTTTATCCAACATCAACGGCTAGTAACACGTCTACTACCAATCAGATGCCAGAGGAAAGCCAGATTCGGATAGCCAAGCGAATAGGACTCGTGCAGCACTTGCCTATTGGAACCTACGATGGCAATTTGAAGAAGGCGCGTGAGTGCGTCATTTGCATGATCGAGTTCTGCGTCGACGAAGCGGTGAGGTATCTGCCATGCATGCACATTTACCACGTCAACTGTATAGACGATTGGCTGATGCGTAGCCTTACTTGTCCAAGTTGTCTGGAGCCTGTCGACTCTGCTCTGCTTACCAGCTATGAAACCACATAGCGATTAAGACCGAAAATAATCGCCTTTGTATTAACACTGATGGTTTAGATGTTTAAATTGACGTGAACTGGTGCAGTCTATATTATATGTGTTAGAGGACATACATACAAGATGCAAGAAAATGAAAATTGGTGTACATATTTGTAATTGAACATTAGTGTTAAAAAATTATTTAAAGCGTCTTTAATAAGAAAATTCATACTATTAAACAATAATATATATCTAATAGGGGCCTTGCTTTTTTTAATAATTAATTAAGATATTCATCATTCCATCTATTAAATGTTGTTTCTAACTGTGCCTCATTCTCCTTGCAGATAGACCGATTCATGGCAATTCGAGTTAAAGCAATACATTTTTTGTGTTAGTAAAATGTGTTGCAATTGTTCTTGATTTTGGGCAGATGTTTACAACGCACCTTAAAAGACATCTCCGACCACATCAAGCATACAAATCTAGCCATGTCCGTCTTTCTGTGCCAATGCAACTTAGTTTTAAAGATATCTTGACTTAAAACTTGCTTCCTATTGCTGCAGACTTTATATAAGTCGAATCGGTATATCGTAAAGCTGTCATAGAACCTGTCGGCCGATTTTTGATGTTGTTGAAGATATCGTTACATATCGACTTTTTTCCATGTCAATACCACTTAACGTTTTATTAAAATCGGACATTTATGTATAAGAAATAGCTGCCATTGAACAATCGGCCGAAATGAGATTTTTTGTACTGGTAGACACCTATCCTCTTCATGAACCCAAATGGAGAGCTTTGTGATTTTGAGCTCTTAAGAGTCGCCTTCGGTGTGAATTGTGCTCCATTCCAGGCTATCCGGGTTCTTTAACAGCATTTCCAAGACACTTGGATGCCACGTCAACTTCGGCAAGAATTTCTTTTCAGCTATTCATCCATCCATATGATTCGATCCCAAGATGGGTTCATTATACGAAAAGTACTGTTGGACAGACTGCACAATCGTGTTAGCCTGGCAATTCGAACAAATGGACTCCGCTAGAACTGATCAAAGTTATACCAAATGGCCAGTAGAGCTGCTACTTACTGAGGACTTGATTTCGTCTCACGACCTCACTAGAAATAGTGATTAGTGTCATGAACCTGAATGCGAAGAGCTTCGTTCTGTTAAATGAAACTTGGTTAAGTTGCCTTCATATTGTGTTTCGGAACGATTTTCCGAGCTCAGTATAGCGCGAGTGATCGCTTATGTGTGCCACTTTATCCAGCGATGTCATAAGCCAGATGTCACGCCACCTCCAGTTATTAGCAGTTCCGAATTTTCCAACGTTCAGCATCTGCTCGTACGAAATACTCAACGTACTCAAATCCAAGAGGAGTACGACTTTCTGTTGAATAAGGAACAGATTCCGAGGAGTAGCAGTATTATTAATTTTAATCTTTTTATACCATTCAACCATTGAAAATGGTCAAAAAAGGGTATACTAACTTTGTGCAAAATGTATGTAACAGGCATAAGGAGGCGTGGCAGACCCCATGAAGTATATATATTCTTGCTCAGGATCACTAGCCGAGTCGATTGAGACAAATGTTTGAAGCCACGCCCACCGCCCCCGCAAATCGGTTATTTGCGATTAATAAGCAAAGTATTAAACCCATAACGTTCTGCTGGTATGTATAAAGCTAAATGCAATATAAACATATTCTCCAAATTACAATCCGATCGGACCAATAACACAGAAGTTATTCGAGTCAACGTTTTCAGTACAAATGTTCGGTACGAGCAGCAGCCGACGCGCTGCTTTGAGCAGTTGACGCCGACGTCGACGTTGCGTCGTGTCGCTTTACTCTTTACGCGCATCGCTGTGTGAGTGCGAGCGAGTAAGCTATATGTAGTAGAAGTATTTATGCAGAATTCTCTGTTTAAAACTATGAAAGTGGTAACACGTTTGTAACGGATTTAGAAAATCGGGAGAAGGGTATCTTACTGTCGGGCGCCCGACTGTAGCCTTACCCACTTGTTAAAGTCAACATTTTCAGAACAAAGGTTCGGTACGAGCAGCAGCCGACGCGCTGCTTTAAGCAGTTGACGCCGACGTCGACGTTGCGTCGTGTCGCTTTACGCGCGTCGCTGTGTGGGTGCGAGCGAGTAAGCTATATGTAGTAGAAGAATTTGGGCAGAATTTTTGTTTGAAATTATGAGTGTAGTTACACGCTTGTAACGGATTTTAAAAATTGGGAGAAGGGTATCTTACTGTCGGGCGCCCGACTGTAGCCTTACCTTCTTATTATTGACTCCAACGCAGTCAAATCAAAAATTTTTCAGCACAAGGACCATGCATTTAGAACGCACCATTCGGTTCATGGCAACACCTAGCTGCCCATACGACGTTTACCAGCCAACGGGAAGCCGTTCGCCAGAGTCTTTAAAGCATTTTCCACTGAATTAAAAAGGGCAATGAAGTCTAATACATTCAGAAATCTTTTAGCCTTGACTCCTGGCCGTTTTCTGATCGGTGGCCTGCTTAAATCCGTCCTAGAGCCTGATATAGCAAATCTGCATCAACCGTTTTGTTTCCGATGGAAAGAAGAATATCTCCAAGAGTCGTACAAACGGTCCAAATGGCGACTCCCAGTCGTCAAAGAAGACAAATTACCGGTTAACGAGTGGTGCCTGGACGTGGCCGGCAAAATCTCTGAGATGCATGTGGTGTTGGTCGCGTGCAGTCCACGCTGCCGCCTTAAACCGGGCTTCGGTACAGAAGCTAAACAAAGAGCTTTAAGAGCGTTTTCCTAGCATTACGCTGCCGGACTACCGGTTCCATATTCCAAGGGTCGCTTAAAACAAAATCAACCATTTTTGGACAAAAAATAAATCTATCAGCATTGAAAATACGATCCATATGATAGGTTTAAATAGCTACAAAAATGTTGCTTTATTCGTTTTTTTTTTTAACTTACAATCAGCTTCCTACAAATAGTATTGCAAGTCTGCTAATATAGATGCATGAATTTATTTCATCCGCATAAACAGGCACTATTTGCAATTCATGCATTTAAAAATGCATGTGACACGCTTTATGCTAGCGTAGTTTAAGTCAGTTTCAGTATACGCTTACGACGTTTCCAGAATAGCCCTAAAGAAGATTGACACAGATCTACCAACTTTGAGATCAAGATCGGGGTGAAACTGAAAAGTCACCTCTAAGAAATGCAAAGGCTGGCCTTCATAATGCAGGAGCCATACGCACCGGTCCCACTGCAGCCACGTAAGTTTTACTGGAACTCACTCTGCTACACAGAGTTTTTTAATTTCAAGAAACGACAACCATGCTTAGTTTAACCGTTAAAATCTATGGTAATCTAGACGGAAGAAATATTGAATCTATATAGTGTAGTATACCGCTAAAAGCACTATCAAGGGACGGCATGTTAGCGGACTATAGGTTCGACAGGAACTTCTCTGCATTAAACGGCAGTGGATATCATTTGGTTAGGTTCACCCTATGAATCAACATACCATAAAAAGGATGGTATGATGGATCTCTCATCACCAAAATGCGACGATAGGGCCCGGAGGCATTTTAAAATATAATAGTGATACATTTCTGGGCTCCACCGGGTAGCTCAGCAGCACTTGGGGAGCGGTTTTCCCCTCACCCTTGGTTAAAACTAATGGGACATTTTTATACCCATAGAATAGAAGGGTATTATAATTTTGTGCCAACCGAAAATGTATGTAACAGGCTGGAAGAGACATCTCTGACCCCAAAAACGGAAAACAGTTTGCCTCTAAAGTGTTCAAGGAAATAGTTAGGGATTTCGGGATTAAGCACATAAGGGCACTTGTATACGCACCATCGACCAACGCATCGCAAAGGTGAACCGCAGTATGTTGTCGGTAATCCGCGGCCATTTGAGGTGGGATCACAGGATGTGCGACGCTTATTTGCCTAAAATAAAGGTCACCAGCCGGAACTCATTCCATTCAGCGTTGGAAAGACGCCGCTTTTCCCATTATTCGGCACATATACCTAAACGGAGGATGTGCCTGAAAGTTAATGTCCATGTGTGACCAGAGATGGACAGTATCGCACACAAGGGCAGGCTCGCGATCATTCAAGGCTGAGCCCAAATCAGACTCGTATAAGATCAGCAAGTTGCGGCACGACCTAAGAGCGAGGACCTTTATCGAGGAGCTGACACTGGGTTGAGGCCCCGCTTTTGTCGCCTAGCGCACTGCTTGCCACGTCCGTGCCGGCTACAGCATTTACACGGCCCGAATGTAGAACGCCCCAACTATTTCATTACTCTGCGGGGCTAAAAGAAGTAAGTACATTTTTTTCTTTTGTAATTAAAATAATTGTTGTGTGTGCGCGCAGAATTGCTAGTGTCTGGATCTTACATCATACATCTAATATACCCTGAGTTTCTTCATTTTGTCGGGGATCCGGCAGGGCCCAGTATTCTCCGACTCCTGCCTACGGTCCAGCACCGCAGCCGCAGTCATTCGGCCGTGCGCAATATACTCCTGCCTGTAAGAGACCAAATCCTGCCCTGCTTGTAGCTGGCCTAATCCCCTAGTGCTACTTGCGGGTACTACCTGCTGCGATAGCAGGCCACTTCGCCTGCGCTAAGAAACTTCCAGTGGTGCACTACCAGACCAAATCCACTGCAACCAAACAACATCTCCTTGTTAGCAGACCGCAAATCCTTGCCTGCGCTAGCTGGCAACTATAAGTATATGCAGCTGGCAGACAGTCGTCTCTAACTTTGCGGCCGCAGAGCGCTGCAAATATACAAAAATATGTCCTATTATTTTTAGTCTTATAGTATATAACATAAGTTTGTAAATATTTAAAAGTTTGTTTTTTCCGACAAATCTACTTCTTTTGGTTTTTTTTTTTTTTTTTGATGCCTCCTCAACCATAATCCGATGGCGGAGGATTTTTAGTTTTTACTGAGTATTTTCCGAGTTATGTTAACAAAAGAAAATACACATATACTCATATTCACATTTCAAAAAACAAATTTATAAAAAGCATAACATAGTCTACAACAAACTGCGGCACGTTGAATTTAAATTCAAGTTTGCGCAGGGAGATGTAGACTGTGAAACATCAGTAAGTAGAGGTATTTGGATTTTGAGGCATGTTGCCAGACAGGCCGCGAGTCGTGTTCTACCAGTGGTGGTGAAAACACTGTGCCGCGGACTTGCCCTGAGACATGTCCAATATCCAAATGTGTTGCATGTAAATGGGACCTTTTCGTTTTTTTTCTTTATAAAGTAGTAGATCGCCTGCCTTCGCTGGTTGCCAGTTCCATTAGTCCGGCCAACGTGGCTTCATGAGGGACAGGTGACCCGTAAATGCCTAAGGCAATACGCGCTGCACCGCCTCACGGATTAATGAGACGCACACCCAGTGAAAGCAGAGCCGATCGAAAACCAGCCGAGTCCTAATTGGCAACTGTCAACACGCGTGACAGTTAGACCAGTTATTATTTAATTATATTAATTCTTAGATATAAACATTGAGATTACAAATTATAAATATTAAGACATACACATATACATTTTTGCTTATACACACACACACAAGTATTACAAAATTAAAACAATAGTAACTTAAAAGTAAATTCTGGGTTGCACGTTACCCTGGAACGACAAAAAGAAAAAAAAATGAGCAAAAACGTGGAAAAATATGTTGGTGGGCACCACTTACGGTCGAAGGGGCCAGTGCCAGAGACATGGGATGTAACATAGTCCACTGATGGAGAGGGTGAAGTCGTTCCGCAGATGTCGATGGGAAACAAGGGACTCCTACGGACGCCCAGCATGATAGACAAAATCCAGAGCCAACTGCGCGAAGAGCTTCCGACAGAAAGCAAGGAAGGCGCAGTTCCAGAATTATCCGGGAAGCAGCCAGACGCCCTGAAAGAAAATTTGGACAGTGTGGTGAAATCGGCAGTCAATGTGGCATTAGCATCAGCAACACACACTTACCGGCAATTTTTAGACGCGGAAATCGGGCTTTGAAGGATCATCTACGTCAGGCAATATTGACCTTATGAAAATGGTGAACGACACCTTAGGCCATTGATTGCCGCGACGGCGCCAGTTGAGCGACCTGTGGAGCGGGATCCGATATAGGATATGCACAACTCATCCAGAGAGGGAGCGCAAATTCTCCAAGGAGCCATTCCCAAACGCAGTGCATCCCAAGACGCACGCGCACCGATGCGGCCACCCAATATTCCGCCAAAAGAGTTGGCAAGGGACAGCAGCAGCCCGAAACCGTGGCCAAGAAACACGGATAGACACCGAGAGGGCCAACAGCACGTGTCGCCCAATGAATACCCAGCACCAGACTATCCACGCGGCGAGACTGGATACGCGATCCGATTCCCTACGCCCGAGTGGAGCGGTGGGGATTATCCTTCGACGCAGAGGACCGAAACAACTCCGTGGAAGACTTCATCTTCCGTCTGGAGTTCCTTCAGAGGCAATATCGGTGTCCATGGGCGGAAATCCTGCGCACTTTTCACATTCTGCTGGCTGGGAGGGCGAGAGAGTGGTATTGGATCCATATAAGGCACTCCACAATCACCAGCTGGATACAACTGCGTCGGGCTCAGCTTGACCGATTCTGCAGCCACCAAACGGAGCATGACCGGATGCACAAGCTCCTGCAACGGGAACAGCAGACCGGAGAGAGCGTAGAGGATTACATCCACCACACGCGGAGACTAGCATCAAGACTCTGCAACCCTATGGCGGAGAGACACCTAGTCAAAATTTACCGTGGATGAGCTACGGGATGAGGCAGCGGAAGTGGAGCGCAGTTTCGGGCGACGGGGACGCACTCCTTATGCGCAACAACCAGCGCTTCTCGCCTATTTCAAGCCCCGTGTCCATGAGGTGACAGTACTCGATGCAGAGGTGACGCCAATCCAGGATGTGGAGGAGCTGCGCAAATGGCAGCCGAAGGCTCCAGATAGGCCGGTGTGCTGGAACTGTGGCATGACTGGCCACATGTTCCGAGAATGCGAATCGGCAACACGACAGCTGTTTTGCTACCGATGCGGCAAGCCTGGAACAGTGACGCCGAAATTTCCAAATTGTGAGGGAAACGGACGCCCGGGCGTGACCAAGACGGGAGGCACACGCCCGGAGAGAGACCAACACAGCAGAGCATAGAGATTAAGACACCTATTATATTAAGAAAAGAAATAATTAATAAGGACATAGACAAGAGCATAAAGAATACTGTACCACTGGAGGAAAGGATGCGCCGATACATCGAGGCCAGAAACAGGATATTCGGAGAACACCAACTGGCAGGCATGCGGCTCGTGTCACGCAAGGTCCAAAAGGCAAGATTGCGCTTCCGACAACGACGAGTGAAGCGGAAAGAAGTTGCGGCTGCCGTCGTATATCATGCGAAAGACATACGGGCATGATCAAACGGAACTGCGAGGAAGAAACCAACGGTGAGATCAAGAATAGGTGATGGAAAGGAAACACATAACATACCAGAGCAGACCTGTGGATTCTAATTGAGAGCGTGGGCCCCGCGTTGGACGCCTGTTGGATCGCTTCTGAAGAGTAGGCCGCGCAGCAAGACGATCGAATGCCCCAATCATTTCGTCGCTCTGCAGGATGGACCGCGCCGCTCGAAATGTTGGGTGCTGTTGCATTCTGCGAAACAGCTGTGTTCATTTGGAGCGTCGATAGGCGTGTATCGATGAACACAGCTGCCCTGGTACAAAAACATCGGCCAACGGAGCAAGCAGTGCGAGCCAAATTTTCCGTTGTGCAAAGCGCCGTTTGAACCATCGGTAGATGCCCGACTGCCCAGGCATATGACCGCCAATATCTCTTTCAAGGGCGGCCGATCCTCAGTTGCCTTTGAGCGAGCGGTCGGCGCAGATAGAATCTGCGAATAATAAGTGCGTCTATTTTTTTGTTCAGATATACTTATTTAATATTTAAATATTTTTGTGTTTGTGTAGAAGCAGCGCTTCCTGGACCTCTCTGCAACCAACGCCTACCTGCCCTGGTGAGTCTGTTCCTTGCGGCGATCCGCCAGGGCCCATATTGTTCCGCCACGTCGTACGACACCCGTGCACAATCTGTGCAAGACGAGCAGCCACAGCTGCAACGGCTGCCGCAGTAATCCTGCTCTGCCACTGCAGCACCAGCAACGGCCTTGGCTGCAGGCCATATATTTTTCCTGCCAAGCGGCTCTCCACGTCCGGGAGCACCACCTGAAATAATATAAAAATGTCCCATTAGTTGTAGTTATTTAAATCATTATTGTTATTAGCCTTAACTTTTCTGTTAGTATTTTAGCGTTCAGTTTCCCACGTGGGGGTTAGTTATGAAAGTGAGGTTTATTAGCATTAAATAAATGTTTAAATTTATAATAATGTGCTAAATTACCTTTTTGGGGGAGATGGGGCGGCCTTTGTAGGCCAGGACGGACTCCACCGTTTAGGGTGATGCTCCGAAACTCCTGAGCAGGAGCATTACATGGTTGGGTGGGTGCGCGGTGACTTGGCAGTCACCAATGGCCGTTGTTGTGTATTGTTTGTCCCACGTAGAGTAGCTGTTCCTGTAAATAAATTAACAAATGTAAAAATATGTGCAATATCTGTTTTTACTGTTTGGTTTGTTTACCTTTTTTGTTATTGATGTTTTTTATGTGTTAAATACCGATGTTAGTCGATTTTTGGTGCGCACTGCAGGGCTGGAGGAAAAACCCCTCCCAAGTGCTGCTGAGCTAGCTGGCGCGGCCCTGTCGAAAAAAAGCAGTCCGTAACAACTGAAATGTAAAATATTATTTATTGTTCTTTATTTACCTATTATTAGTGATGTGTTATGGATTTTCCGATGTCTATCGATTGCGTGGACGATTGCAGGGCTGAGGAAAAACCCCCTCCACTGCTGAGCAACTCGCCACGGCAGTAACAAAAAGCAAAGTAACATATTTCAAGCATTGATTCTTAGTATGGGTAATCGATTCTAGGACTAAAACTCGATTAAAATTCGTACTGTGTGCAACCGAATTCAAAATCTATAAAATGTATATTTATATATAAGCTTAGAAGAATTTGGTATATTTTGAGGATTAAAGTATGGTCACATATTTTCGTATATTTTGAGGATTAAAGTATGGTCACATATTTTTTCTCAGCCGCAAAAAACTACATTTATTAGATTTGTGGTGAGTTAATTTATTGAATACATATTATTACATTTAATTTCAATATTATGACACCAATAGACATATTTCAATTAAAGGGGGTATATGTAAAAAGGTATTTAACAACACATTCCAAGGTGCGAATAACCCTTACTCTTTCTCCTCTTTCGTGAAAACTTTTGTTGTTTTGATCTAATATTAATATTTATATTAAAATACAATTATTTTAATTCTAGTATCAAGAATGCCTGCTCTGAGTATAAATGGGTATTTTGCCAAACTAAACCCGATAGCTGAAAAAATATCCATCGATATAAACGAAGTGAAGCTGGCCTATGACCAAGTTTGGCTTACCCTAACTGTAATGGAGCAGGATAAAATCCTAAACGACACCTTAATACGATCAGAAATATGTTCGCAATATTTTAAGAGCATAACACAGCATGACAATTTAATCTCCCGGGAACAAAATCAGCTTGAATTGTTCGCTGCAATGAAGTTGAAAGAAACAGTGCACTCAAATAATATAGATAAGGAGCAGAAAAAGAATGCAATTTATTCATTCGACGGTCAGAGTCTTATATCATTTATTCGCCAAAATGTTGGCTGGAAGCTGCTGCATGACGAAAACTATGAAAACTTTGGCGATGAGCATTCTTTTCCGTTTTGCCATAGAACGAAATCTCAAATAAACCTATTGTCGAATATAAGTATTCCCGATATCACTCCGGCAGACAGCAATCTCGCTTTAAGTAGTCCGTATTCGCGTTTGGCCTCTAAACCCAAGCACCAGGAAAATCTAACATTTCAACCGAGTAGTTTAATTCAGCCTGGTCAGGACCTCGCCGAAAATTCATATTCATACTCGAACACCGAAAAGAGACATGATATCATCGACTCCAACTTCAGGGAACAAACACTGTTGAGCATTTCAAGTGAATCAACAGACTCAGAAACAGATTTTGAATCTGTGCATTCTCAATTATTGCCAGGCGAAGTTAAAATTCCCAAAGGTTTTGATTTCCTTAGTAATTGGTAATTCAAATATGAAATTGAATTATGCGTACCAAAAAAATAAAAAAATTCAGGCTGAACGCCTTGTCTTAAGATAATATATGTAGAATAAGTATAGACACTATATTTTTCGCACTGAAAACAATCAAACGTACTAAATTTAATATTTGGCTTTTGTATGATTCTCTATATATAAATATACCTGGCGAATACACCTTTTGTAAATATACACATTTTGAAATGTATAAAAAATATACATATATAATATATGCTTTCTAAGATTGATATTTCTAAAAAAAAATCGTGAGTGGAAAATGACTGAATATTTTAATCAAACGAATTATTTGGATATGCAATTGTATTGGTTATTGGTTGATCCTATAATAAATATCCTTGATTCGTGGTTCCAATTTGGAATCTCATGAACATGCGCATTCAAGAACCTGCATATCGCTCCACGTTGAAATCTTCAACTTGTCGCTGTGCTCTTCATCCACGTGCAGGATCTCAAGCTTTGTCAGTTTGGAGGGTGCGCAACAGGGACGCGGAACACTATCATGATGCTGTTGCCACATAAGGCTCTGCAGCAAGGCGTGATGATGAGCTGGATTATGTCGCGGTGGGCAACGACCCTTGCAAAACCCGGCATCGAACGTTTTCGGCTGTATAATAAACTCAAATCCTTTGAGGTCCTTGAAAGCCACGTCCAATTGATGCCGACAGCAGCGCTGGTGTTCCCTGTAGCAGCTGTTGGGCCACTTCTTGCTTTGCTGAGGGTAGTCGAGTGACAAGGGATGATAAAAGAAGTTGTTACTCTGATTTGCTCTAGATGTTTCTGGGTCTATCCGATGCGAATGGGAGCGACCCACATGTCCAATTATGTTCAATACAGGCGTCAGTTGAAATCGGTTCTGGCTTTGATCCTGCTCTTGGTCGTGGCTCCTATCTGCGATTGGAGCATCGCTTAGAATACGAGCACCATAGCGACGACACTTGTCGCATTGAATTTCTATGCCCAGATTTTCGTGAGTTCCATTTAACCATCCACGTACCGCTTCGGTAACATCGAATTCCAGCCATTGGCTGTGGGTCTCCTCGCCGTTAGAGTTCTCGAACTCAATGCGGCGGACATCCAGCTGCAGGCGTCGGTTCTTCTGCAGCAATTGGAAGATTTTTAGATTCACAACATGAACGCGCGATTTTTGTTGTGGTTTCCGCCCATGCGAATGTGACTTTGAAGAGGGGTGCGCTAAGCCCTGTTCGTACATGTTGTTGCAGCTCTTTCTGTTTTTTTTCTTGAACGGCTTGTTTGAAGGGTCGGGAGCAGACAGGGACGGATTATAGAGCATCATTAGCCTAATGTTAGCCTCGTCTATTTGCTCGTAGTTGACTTGGGCCCCTTTGTGCGTTAAAGGGAAGTGCAGCAGAATATTTGTCCTTTCACTTTGCCCTGTGGCTGGCCGGTGCGCATAGCCCGAGCCGCCACGTGATCTCTCACAGATTCTTGCTGCCCTTATGGCACGCTTATGGTGCCACAGTTTGCGGTTCACCTCGCTTATTCGGTTCGTTACAATACTTAATAGTTGAAGACTGGCCTGCAGACGATTTGGGTTAGCCTCTTGCTTATTTTCTACATTTTTTCTAAGACGCTGTAAGTATTCGATGTATTTGCTAGAGTATTCTAATTGACTAATGTTTGCCTGCAAAGAGAAGAGAGAAGATATGGAATCGCCAAGCAGTATAAACTGAAAGTGCATTGCTTGAAACCGCTTACCCTTTTCATGTCCGGCAGTTTCTTCAAACCGAGTCCGGTTACAACAAGTTTGGCGAGTTTGGCATTATTTATATCATTGTGCATATCGTTATCTAGTTTTTGGCCCTCAGCTTTTTGAGCACTTCGATTTTGAATGACTTCGCGCTTGGAGCGCACGCTTAACTTCGGAAAGCTGCTCCTATTATAGACTTGTTTATTGAATAAATAATATGCAGATCGACTTAAAACTATCAGACTATAACCGTTATTTGAATATAGGGGCTTTCCACTTTCTATGGCGCTAGAGTTGACCTCTTCAAGGTTCCGCTTGCGAAGCATATGGTTTTGCAATTGATAAAGTCGATCGGCAGGCGTGACTTTTCTGACTCCTGGATGTAAATATCGAGTTTTTGATATGGAAACTGCGTTCTCCAGACCTTCTCCGTTGGCCTCTTGAATCAGTGTGTTGTAAGTTATCAGGAAGGGAAACAACAAAACGACGATCAAACATATTTGCTTTAATTTGCACAATAAATACTGGATTTGCTGATACTGGTGTTGGGCGCTTCGTGAGCCGCGCTTCGCATAAGAATGGGAACATTTTATTGCTAGCAAATCCAAAATTACACAATATTTCGAGTGCAAATAATGTTGTTCAATTTTCGAGGTTTGTACTGTTGTTGGTGTAATCCGTGAAAAGTTGGGAAGCTGCCGCTCGCAAAACTGACTGATATGTATTTGAATATCATTCCGATTCCGAGTCCGATTCCGTTTCCGGTTCAAAATACTTGTTCGATATGCCCTTGCAACGTATTCGGAATCACTGCATATTGTCATCGTGATACCACATGGCCTCAACTCGCGTTTTTTTTTTAAATAAACAAATCTGCTGATCGTTGTTGGAGTTGCGTCTGTGTCATTGCTCGCAGCGGTGCTCCCCTTTCAGCTTTTTTCCCGTCAAAACAGGCTTTTTCAAAGTTCAACAGCGGGCTCAAAATGAAAAAATACGAGCATCTAGCCTTGCTTTTATACTAATCGATTGTTTTTTTTTTTAAAACATTTGCAGCACATTTCTTAGATTTTAGTCATTTTTTCCCTTTAGTGGTTTGTTTCGATCAACAATTCTGGCAACACAACTATTTCGCCACACACACATACATACGTATGTACAAACATACATGCTCTCGCGTGTGCAGTTACATATGTATGTATATGCACGTATTTGCGTATGTATGTGTTGTCTATATTTGTATTCCGTTTTAAATTAACCAAAACCAATTTCACACACTAACACACTATTTTATGGCTTTGTTCTGTGCGAGTGCGGAGCGGGAACCTGTTCGGTCTATTCGGCGCTTTAGAGTCGACTGAAGATAGTCAAAAGCGAATGCTTACTCAGCCAACAGAGGTAAACAGAGCCCCCTTACTCACGCACACACACACGGACGCATACCCACACAGCACACATCGTGAGACAGAAACGGCCAACTAAATAGGTTCACTGCATATGTTTTGTGTTGTTTTTTAGATAATTGTATAATCTTATTAAAATTTGTTGCCGTTAATTAAAATGCTAGCAATCATGCACTCTCTCTCAGGTCAATGAAATTCTGAATGTTTTCTTAATTTATACATACATATGTATGTATGTATGGATGTACAAAAGTGTTGTATATGCTCATATACATTGTATGTATGCACTGCATGAACTTGTTGATTTTTATAATTGTTTACTATACTCTACCCTACTATACGTTGTTCGCCAGCTAGCATCCCCCACGCATCCTGCAGTTGAGTTGTTCATGAATAAACACAGAGAATTACGTTCTCTATGTAAAAATATATGTATGTACATACACACATTTTATCTTCTGCTTTATCAAAAGAAAAAGTAATAAATATTCAATGTACAAGAACTTGGATGGCATTCAAAGACAGTGATGGCATTCCACTTTTTCCCGCTAAATTGGAGGTTTAAATTGCTTAAAGCGGTCATTATTAATTTTTGAAGAAACCTTAAATTTTTTCCGCTTGTTCGGACGTTTTGAAGTTCGAGTCGTTTTGTAAATTTGAAAATGGTTAAAAAGCGTATACTATCTTTGTGAAAGTATGTAACAGGCATAAGGAGGCGTGGCAGACCCCATACAGTAAATACACGGTGTGTCCCAAAAATAACCGAACTTTTTGGATATAAAATAAAATACACATTATATTATCTTTGAAAGTTATTATTTATTCAAAATAGGTTCCATTTTACTCAACACAACGTTTGGAACGATCAACCTGCGCATGCATTTTTATACCCTTCGACCATTGAAAATGGTCAAAAGAGGGTATACTAACTTTGTACAAATGTATGTAACAGGCATAAAAAGGCGTGGCAGACCCCATAAAGTATATATATTCTTGCTCAGGATCACTAGCCGAGTCGATTGAGACATGTCCGTCTGTCTGTTCGTCTGTCCGTCTGTATGAGTCAACAGATCTTAGCTATTAAAAAAGCTAGAGACACCAAATTTGGTATGGAGGTAGGCAGATCAAGTTTATATCAAATGTTTGATGCCACGCCCACCGCCTCCGCAAATCGGTAATTTGTGATTATTAAGCAAAGTATTAAACGCATTACGTTCTGGAATATATAAAGCTTACTGCAATATGAACATATCCTCCAAATTACAATCCGATCGGACCAATAACATAAAAGTTATTTAAGTCAACGTTTTCAGCACAAATGTTCGGTACGAGCAGCAGCTTGCGCGCTGCTTTGAGCAGTTGACGCCGACATCAACGTTGCGTCGTGTCGCTTTACACTTTACGCGAATTTCTGTTTGAGTTATGAGTGTGGTTACACGTTTGCAAAGGATTTTAAAAACTGGGAGAAGGGTATCTTACTGTCGGGCATTCGACCGTAGCCTTGTTTATACCCTTCGACCATTGAAAATGGTCAAAAAAGGGTATACTAACTTTGTGCAAAATGTATGTAACAGGCATAAGGAGGCGTGGCAGACCCCATAAAGTATATATATTCTTGCTCAGGATCACTAGCCGAGTCGATTGAGACATGTCCGTCTGTCTGTCCGTCTGTTTGTTTGAGACAACAGATCTTAGCTATTAAAAAAGCTAGAGACACCAAATTTGGTATGAAGGTTCCTATATATTCGGGGCAGGTGAAGTTTATGTCAAATGTTTGATGCCACGCCCACCGCCCCCGCAAATCGGTTATTTGCGATTATTAAGCAAAGTATTAAACCCAAAACGTTCTGCTTTAGTACGTATAAAGCTAAATGCAATATAAACATATTCTCCAAATAACAATCCGATCGGACCAATAACACAGAAGTTATTCAAGTCAACGTTTTCAGTACAAATGTTCGGTACGGGCAGCAGCCGACGCGCTGCTTTGAGCAGTTGACGCCGACGTCGACGTTGCGTCGTGTCGCTTTACTCTTTACGCGCGTCGCTGTGTGAGTGCGAGCGAGTAAGCTATATGTAACAGAAGAATTTGTGGAGAATTTTTGTTTGAAATTATGAGTATAGTTACAGGTTTGTAACGGATTTAGAAAATTGGGAGAAGGGTATCTTACTGTCGGGCGCCCGACAGTAGCCTTACCTACTTGTTCTTTTTATATATTTTGGGAATTAATATAGTCTTTAATATAATATATACCCTGTAAATGATTGACCCTTACTCATTGACGATATATTTTGCTGTATATATATATTGCCACCGTGAATGGTTTTGTATAGACTAAATTGGCTAGAATGGATAAATAATATATGTGTGTGTGTGTGAACGTGCACATGTAAAACTAGTGTTGCCAGGTCAGATTTTCCCAGTCGGTTTTGGCTTATCTTAAACTACAAAAGCAGAACCAAATGAAAACGTTGTATGTACGTACGGATAGTACGGATAAATACAGATATAGCAAATGTAATTTTACAAAGTAAAGATGGCTGGTAGTAATTAGTGGGTAAAAAAACTTATTAAAAACTAAATCCACAGCGCATACTTTTTTAAGATTTGCGCTAGGACACTTTTCTCTTCTCTAAATTGTTCTACATTTCTGCTTTCTTTCTTTTCTCAAAACTTCTGGCAACTCTATTTGGAACAGCTTATGAAAACGTTGACTTGAATAACTTCGATGTTATTGGTCCGATCGGATTGTAGTTTGGAGAATATGTTTATATTGCATTTAGCTTTATACATACCAAAGTAGATCATTATGGGTTTAATACTTTGCTTAATAATCGCAAATAACCGATTTGCGGGGGCGGTGGGCGTGGCATCAAACATTTGACATAAACTTCACCTGCCCCGAATATATAGGAACCTTCACACCAAATTTTGTGTCTCTAGCTTTTTTAATAGCTGAGATCTGTTGTCTCAAACAAACAGACGGACAGACGGACAGACAGACGGACATGTCTCAATCGACTCGGCTAGTGATCCTGAGCAAGAATATATATACTTTATGGGGTCTGCCACGCCTCCTTATGCCTGTTACATACATTTTGCACAAAGATAGTATACCCTTTTTTTGACCATTTTCAATGGTCGAATGGTATAAAAATATATAAATATAAAACTCAGATTATAAATTAAAATTTCTTGCATTTTAACTCCATTTTTATTACATTTTTACCTCGATAACGTGTAATTTTTTTTTGCGAATAAATAAATATCTTTACATTTATTTTTATTATTTATTTATAATTTGGTTTTGTGCTTTCCTATTTATTAGATTTTTTTTTTTTCATTTGTAGATTCGAAGTTTAATTACAATTACATTTACAAATAACGCATTGACTTATCTTAAATCTATGAGTAATAATACAAGTTCCGGTTCGATGTAAACGCGAGCTATTCAAAAATTCTAATTGGAAAAGCGTAAACGTACATACATACATATTCATATGTTTGGTATTGGAACTTAAGATGAATTCTTATAAAATTAGTATATGCCGATGTATTTATTATTCTAGGTTTTTTGTAACGTGTCGCAGATAACTATTATTTAATTTTTAAAATACATACATTCATAAATTATTATATCGGCTGGTTTAGATACAGGCTGTATACTATTAGATCTCGTCTATACATAATTAGATTTGAACTCTTCATATGTACAGTTTTTCCCTTGATTTTTATAAACATAGTTATAAGTTTTTAAAAAACTTGCAAGCATTATTTTTTTTGGTTGAGTTTTCCTTTGCGGACAATTTGGTTTCATTAGTAAAGTAATTCTTATTTTATTACTACTAATGCTATTCCATTTATAATATTTACGATATAGGATCTTTTAGTAAACAGGGCGATCTTTTCCCTTACGCTATCAAGATATTTAGTAGTAGCTATTCTAAATAAAACAAGAAAGTTTACCTTCGGCATGCCGAATGTCTTATATTCTTGAAAAATTAGGCTCTTCCCTATGCCAATTGTATATTATCGTAAAGCGTTTGTGGAATCTTCTGATACGTTAATGGATGGCCTTACGAATTTTAGCTGTTGGAAAAATAAAATATTTAACTTGCAAATAGCACTTGTCATAAGCTGAAATATATAGTCAATAATTCTTTTGGTTTATCATTGAGTAACCAATTGGTTTATTTAAAACCCCATTGCCTATTATGTTTGTGTTGTGTTATGTTTTACTGATAGTTTCAATCAAAGCATTAGGATTTCGGCATCAATAGGTTTTAAAAATAAAATTCTTATGAAAATTGATTTAATTTAAGACAGTTCATGTTACGCTGATAAAATTTAAATAATTATATTCGTGTGCGGTATTTCGAATTTGTTTCTGTAAAAACTATATCTAATAAACGTCAGTTTTTGATTAAATATTACAGTATATTGTGTCGATTGTCGATTGTAAGAAAAAACCAAAATCAGGTGGCAGCTATGCGATAGATACATACTTTTGGTCAAATTCGGATCGCATAGATTTATTAACAGGGTACATGTTGACCAAGTTATATGACTGAAAAACAAGTTTTGTTTGCGAATAGACGGACATAGCAAAATAAAACATATGTACTTTATGAGAACGTCTCCTTTTGCAAGAATATAAAAATGCAATTCCTCAGAACTAAAAAGAGCTTGTACCGAACTATGATTCGATTTTAAATGCAAATGAAATTGTAAATGAGAATTGTTCTCATTGAGTTCAGTTCAACGGTTTTGTTTGGTCACCCACTAAACCAAGAATATATCCGATGTCTCCGACTTTGTACAAGCGCTGCCTGTAGGGGATGCTGCAGATGCCAACGAATTGGCGCGCGTCGCAGCTAAGGGAGAGCGCAGATCTTGGTTAATGGAGGTCTGATTCTGTCCGCCCTCATAGTAGTAAGAGGAACCTGCAAATAATATGCGATAGTTCAATTAAGTATAGGTAAACGAGTGAACGTTCTTCGCGGCAATGCGTTTGCTGCTAGGTAATTCTATAACACACTTACTTATTAAACCACTGCTGGTGCCGTAACTGTAGGATCCGTAGGCTCCACCATATTGTGTATAGGCGGGGTTGTAGGCATAATCGGTACTGGGGACTACGGTACCACAGGCTGAAAGAAGACATTTCGTTCATTGACTTTGCTACGTAGATATAGATATACGTGTAAATTTAAAACAGAAAAAGAAATAAATTCAAAGTGAAATTATAAAAATCGAAAAGAAATGAAAATAGTAGCCAGTTTTTAATCTAGAAATACCCTGTGTTATATATATTTAACGTACTGACGCTACGCAGAAGTGCCATCACCAAGAACTGTGCGATAGTTAAACAATCGAAAAAGTGACAGAACCAGCGAAGAGTTGAGTGCAAGTTGAGTTGAGGTGAGTTTAGTTGATGTGGGTTGAGTTGAGTGGACAGTTGGTAGAGCGACTTGCCTGCAGAGTAGTGGCTAAAACTGGGGAGCATTGTGGGCGTGGCATATATTGCAGTGCCAGCCGTATTGCTGGCGATCGAATCGATTTCTGGCTGTTGCGCCGGGGCAGAGCCAGCACAGTTTGCGCTCGAGTGCAAGAGTATTAGCGAATTGGTACTGAGATTTTCTTGCTGTTGGTTCTCAACCGGTTCTGCCATGAGGTGAGACAGCGGGAGATGCTGTTGTACTTGGGCTATGCTGCGTTGCTTACTCTTGTGATGGTTCGTCATTTCCTGCGCCAATTCATCAACAGGCACTTTGAGCTCTTGTGGGGCGGCATTTGTCGACTGATCAGCTTGGGCCGGGGATGCTCGCACGATCCCCGGATGGTTATTAGTGTTGTCCAGGCTGGTTATTGTCTGGTAATTGCCATTTTCAATGGCAACTGCTGATTTAGAGCGTTTTTAAACGTTTTTTAATTCGGTGTGCTAAAAGCTCTTACTACCCCTACATCTTTTTATCAGATTAATTATTATGGAAAAATTCAAGAGAAACTACTTAGACGTAATTACATGCTTGACATGTGGACATACATATGTTTGTACGTTCTAACTTTCAAGATTATAAGCCATTTCATCTTTGATGGAAACTCTTAGGAAGTCTTACCTGAATAAAAAGGCGAAATAGTCTGTTCCTGTATATTTGCACTATATTTCATGTCTTGTAAACTTATTGGTACTAAGGGCGTCAAAGAACTGCTCCCTATGGGTCGCAAAGGTACACGATTTCATGTGGAAGTAAAATAAAAATAAAATTTTAAATCAAATCTAAAAAATAATAAATATAAAAATATGTAAGAGTTTTACTTAATTTAAACCCGTGCAGCATACTATAACTATTCCACGCAGAATAATTCTAATTGGATACACACATAAGTCTAGGTTTCCAATTATTCTTCCTATAGTTTAATTATTTTATATTTTTTGGCTGAAGAAAAGCCAGAAAGTTAAAAAATGCTGAAAATATCTGATAGGAAAAAAATGACTTGGCAACACTGTAACTAAGAGACTTTTTCACGTAGCAAAGTACGGAGTGAAGATCGGACGGATCATGATCATCATATACGAGCCCCAACCACTATTAATTCGAACTGCATGTGTTTCTTGCAGTGTGCAATGTTCAACACACGATATTTTCAATACTATTACAGAAAGCGTATGCAAGTAAATTTTTTCTAAAAGAGAATTTTATTCTCTTTACGATGACAAAAAAAAATTTCTTGTATTTCCAACAACAACAAAAATATTATTTATTTATTCAAAAGGTAGTCTTAAGAGATAAGAAAAAAATGACCACTATTAATTCGAACGCTGCGCAAGTTAACCGTTAACTCAAAAGAAGAACAAAGCAAAAGCAGCAAATGTAACGGAATCACTATCTAACTGTAATCTGCAAATAATAACACAATGCAGAATGCAAAAAATTTAGAATTACTGCAGTACAGTCAAAGTTTAGCAACGATGGCACGTGGTAAGCCTATTTGCACCGAAATCAGAGAATTGATCAGAGATTATTATAAATCTGGGAAGACAATAACTGAAATTAGCAAACAATTAAATTTGTCTAAATCATCGGTGCATGGGGTGATCCAATTGTTCAAAAAAACTGGGAATATTGAAAGTAATATTGCAAATAGAGGCCGAACATCAGCAATAACACCCCGTGACAAAAGGGAACTGGCCAAAATTGTAAAGGCTGATCGTCGCCAATCATTGAGAAATTTGGCTTCAGAGTGGTCGGAGAAAATTGGCAAAACTGTCAACCGAGAATGGACGCGACAGCAGTTAAAAAATATTGGATATGGTTTCTATAAAGTACGTTTTGTTATTATTTATGTATCATACTCAATAACTTATCTAACTCGTAGGCCAAGGAAAAACCCTTGCTTACGCTTCGTCAAAAAAAAAAGCGTTTGCAATGGGCTCGGGAAAGGATGTCTTGGACTCAAAGGCAGTGGGACACCATCATATTTAGCGATGAAGCTAAATTTGATGTTAGTGTCGGCGATACAAGAAAACGCGTCATTCGTACAAAGACAGAAACATACCATAAAGACTGCCTTAAAAGGACAGTAAAGTTTCCTGCAAGCACTATGGTATGGGGTTGTATGTCTGCCAAAGGATTAGGAAAGCTTCATTTTATTGAAGGGACAGTTAATGCTGAAAAATATATAAATATTTTAGAAGAAAGTTTACTGCCATCAATACCAAAACTGGCAGATTGTGGTGAATTCACCTTTCAGCAGGACGGAGCATCATCGCACACAGCCAAAACAACCAAAAATTGGTTGCAATATAAGCAAATGGAGGTTTTAGATTGGCCATCAAATAGTCCAGATCTAAGCCCCATAGAAAATATTTGGTGGCTAATGAAAAGAAAGCTTCGAAATGAGCCACAAAGGAGCATTTCAGACCTTAAAGTTAAGTTGCAAGAGATGTGGGACTCGATTTCTCGCGAACATTGCGAAAATTTATTAAAATCAATGCCAAAACGTGTTAAATGTGTTATACAGGCCAGAGGCGACGTTACACAATTCTAATATTAATTAATTTGTTATATTACGCAGCGTTCGAATTAATAGTGGTCATTTTTTTCTTATCTCTTAAGACTACCTTTTGAATAAATAAATAATATTTTTGTTGTTGTTGGAAATACAAGAAATTTTTTTTTGTCATCGTAAAGAGAATAAAATTCTCTTTTAGAAAAAATTTACTTGCATACGCTTTCTGTAATAGTATTGAAAATATCGTGTGTTGAACATTGCACACTGCAAGAAACACATGCTGTTCGAATTAATAGTGGTTGGGGCTCGTATGTCTGCCAAAGGATTAGGAAAGCTTCATTTTATTGAAGGGACAGTTAATGCTGAAAAATATATAAATATTTTAGAAGAAAGTTTACTGCCATCAATACCAAAACTGGCAGATTGTGGTGAATTCACCTTTCAGCAGGACGGAGCATCATCGCACACAGCCAAAACAACCAAAAATTGGTTGCAATATAAGCAAATGGAGGTTTTAGATTGGCCATCAAATAGTCCAGATCTAAGCCCCATAGAAAATATTTGGTGGCTAATGAAAAGAAAGCTTCGAAATGAGCCACAAAGGAGCATTTCAGACCTTAAAGTTAAGTTGCAAGAGATGTGGGACTCGATTTCTCGCGAACATTGCGAAAATTTATTAAAATCAATGCCAAAACGTGTTAAATGTGTTATACAGGCCAGAGGCGACGTTACACAATTCTAATATTAATTAATTTGTTATATTACGCAGCGTTCGAATTAATAGTGGTCATTTTTTTCTTATCTCTTAAGACTACCTTTTGAATAAATAAATAATATTTTTGTTGTTGTTGGAAATACAAGAAATTTTTTTTTTCATCGTAAAGAGAATAAAATTCTCTTTTAGAAAAAATTTACTTGCATACGCTTTCTGTAATAGTATTGAAAATATCGTGTGTTGAACATTGCACACTGCAAGAAACACATGCAGTTCGAATTAATAGTGGTTGGGGCTCGTACATAATTGAGTCAATGTTGTCTGTAGAATCTGCACCTGCAAAGGTACTAAAGGCTGGGTAAATCAGTTTTATACCCTTGCAGAGGGTATATTAATTTTAGCCAGAAGTTTGCAACGCACCTTAGAAGACATCTCCGACCCTATAAAGTATATATATTCTGAGTCAGCATCACCAGAGGAGTGGATGTCCGTCTGTCCGTCCGTCCGTCTGTTGCAACGCAGTCTCTCAGTTTTTAAGCTATCTTCATGAAACTTGGCACAAAAGCTTCTTATTGCTGTACGCTGTAAATAAGTCGGAACGAGCCAGATCGGACCGATATGTCGTATAGCTGTCATAGAAGCTATCGGCCGATTTTTGTTGTTTTTCAAGATATTGCAACAAGATTTGGCAAATCTTATTCTTATTACGTTCTGCTGTCAAAATTGTATCAAAATCGGACCACTATAACATATAGCTGCCATAGGAACAATCGGCTGAAATCAGGGTTTTTGTATGCAAACCTGTTTTGTTTTTGGAAGTACCGCACATTATCAATACTTTTTTATGTTATACAGTAACCCGCCCTTAGTTTTTCCATTTAAATATCTCAGACGTTTATATTCTATAGCTGTTATAGGAACAATCAGTCAGTCCGTCTGTCTGTTGCAACGCAAATTAGTCCCCCAGTTATTGAGCTATCTTCATGAAACTTTGCTCACAAGATTCTTATTTCCGACTTATTTATTTAAATAAGTCGGAACGGGCCAGATCGGACCGATATATCGTATAGCTGTCATGGAGCCTATCGGCCGATTTTCGTTATATTTCAAGATATAGCTATCAGGCTTACTACATCCAAATCTAAGTGTGTCCTTAATAATAAAGTTTCATCAAAATCGAACTAACGATCAACGATCGGCCTAATGAAGGCTGAGTATGTGAAATTATAAGAGGATGATATAATCGATGTACTGTTATAATTGTTCAATAAATGCCACAGAAACCAGCAGCAATCCAAATATATTTTATGTTTTGTATAACTGCAAGGGTATGAAACCTTCGGCAAGCCGAAGGAAGCCTTGCTTTCTTGTTTTAACTAACCAATAGATGGTCCGATTGGTGGAGTATAAAGCGAACTTTGCCCTTGGGATATCGTGGATATGCTATCGTACAACATCGCCGAGTCGTTACCAACAACGCCACTGCCCACACTGGCGACACCAGAACAGGAGACAGAGCTGCTTGGGAACCCATTGGGTGCTTCGTAGTAGGCTGTCGCACTGCCGTTGCCGTTGCTTGTAGTCAGATTTCCTAGTTCTGAAAGCAGCTTATGCTCGTCTTTGATGCACCACTTTCCAGACCAGATCTGCAAATATTAATTTACATTATAAAATCATTATTATATATTTATATATTCGTATTGTATACTACTTATTTGACATACAACCTAACTATTTCAAAGTATCTATAAAGCTAATTTAGGTGAAAAAAAACTATTTTCAACCAAAACCGACTTCACATTAAAATAAAATTCATGCAAAATATTTTGCAATTCAAACTTAAACTTGTCGTACACTTTGTGTATGTCGCCGATATTGACATTTTTAATAATACAAATCCCAATGCTTTTTATACCCTTCGACCATTGAAAATGGTCAAAAAAGGGTATACTAACTTTGTGCAAAATGTATGTAACAGGCATAAGGAGGCGTGGCAGACCCCATAAAGTATATATATTCTTGCTCAGGATCATTAGCCGAGTCGATTAAGACATGTCCGTCTGTCTGTCCGTCTGTCCGTCTGTCCGTCCGTCCGTCTGTCCGTCTGTCCGTCTGTCCGTCTGTTTGTTTGAGACAACAGATCTTAGCTATTAAAAAAGCTAGAGACACCAAATTTGGTATGAAGGTTCCTATATATCCGGGGCAGGTGAAGTTTATGTCAAATGTTTGATGCCACGCCCACCGCCCCCGCAAATCGGTTATTTACGATTATTAAGTTAAGTAATGAACCTATAAAGTTATGCTTTGGTATGTTTAAAGCTGAATGCAATATAAACATATTCTCCAAATTACAATCCGATCGGACCAACAAGACAGAAGTTATTCAAGTCAACGTTTTCAGTACAAATGTTCGGTACAAGCAGCAGCTTTTGCGCTGCTTTGAGCAGTCGACGCCGACGTCGACGTTGCGTCGTGTCGCATTACTCTTTATGCGCGTCGCTGTGTGAGTGCGAGCGAGTAAGCTATATGTATTAAAAGTTTTTGTTCAAAAATTTCTATTTGGAATTAGTTTGTAACGTATTTGGAAAATTAGGAGAAGGGTATTTTACTGTCGGGCGCCCGACTGTAGCCTTACCTACTTGTTAAATATTATGTTGTAATAGTTGCAAGAGCTACAGTCAGGTAGAATAGTATGATACCCTTTGCTCAATCCAAAGTGAAAATTATTCATCAATTCCCTGGCTGCTATTTCATTCTCGCAAAAAATGTACTGCTCGGAACTACTTGTATTGAAAACTGTAGCGCAAATAACAAGTTTGTTTATGTCCAATTAATTTTATATATTGAATTAATTTATATATTGTATGCGTCTATGTTTAGGTCAGTGCAGAAAGTAATGCCTTTGTACTTCGTCTTATAATTTTGCATTATCGATTTGCAGGTGTGGTAGGCGTGGGTCCAACAAATTGAACTAAACATATGAATCTTATGGAGCTTTATCAAGCTTGGCTTGTTCTAGGACCAAAGCAAGGAAATCATAAGGCTGGACTTACATTTGAATATATCTGGTCGCCACTGTAGGTTAGGCGTTGGCGCTTCACATCGTCCTCGGAATGCATATTGACATCGCGGTTCTCATCTGAAATGGTAAAAGAGAGATTATTTCGAGATATACCATTCGAATGTCCATTATAGTATCCCCAGTTCTCACTCTTTTAAATGCTAATTCAATTAACGTTGTTACAACTGTGACACCAGGGTGCATGCCACAAACCACATGCGCCCCCTTGCCTCACACCTTTCCTGCGGCACGTGGCAGTTAAGTGCATTTGCGGATTGGGAGCTGCCATAAAAGTAATAATATCTGTGTCCTAAGAGTCCCATTGAGAGGGCGCTTTGCCGACTTATTATGACATTCACAAGTGTTTTTCAACGAATTATCGTAATTGCGTTGACATTAAGTTTTCAGCCGTCGAACCACACACTTGAATTGAATGTGTCAGTGGCTGGGAATTATGTATGAACAATCGACATTGTTGTCAACTATTCACTTTTGGTCAGCCAATCCTTTTTCTTTATATACCGTAGCTTAGTTGATCGATGGGTTTATATTTGTATTATGAACATGCAAGTTCGTGTACGGCACATCATTAGCTTTGAATTCGTCGATTACTTATGTGTTTCTATGGATGTGTGGATGTTGGGTATGGCTCTGAACCCGATTTCCAGCCAAATCTGGTCGGGCTTAGGCTTATATTGGTCTGCTACGCTTTTTTCTCGAACATTCAAATTCAAACCGAATCGTGGAACCTATGTTCTTTTATATATTCCACATCAACAAAATTATAGACATTTTTGGAAGAATTATGTATGTAAGTAACAGACAGATGGAGGCGAGGCAGATCAAAATTCATTCATAAGTATAGTTATGTTATTATAACTTTGCAGAGGGTATATTAATAATATACATATGTATATTCTGACTCAGCATTAACAGGAGAGTCGATCTAACCATGTCCTTCTGTATGTTTCAATGCAGACTTGCCACTCAGTCTTATCTTGATGGTACTTCGCCCACTTGCTTCTTATTTCTGCAGGCCTTATAAGCCGGAACGAAATATAGTATAGCTGTCATAAAAACTATCGGCAGTTTTTATAAGTTTTCAAGTTAGCGACCTTCGGTAAGCCTCTTCACGTATCTATCTTATTTTTTTTATTATTTTAACAAATTATTAACTCGAGTACTTATAGCATAGTTATAGTTACGATACCTATCTGCACATATGTGGACTCTCGGTTAATTTTAGTTGAGGGACACCACAAGCACAATATGCTCACTTTATCCGATATCCCATTAAATATATAACCGACTGATGCTAAATCTGAATCAACAGGCTCGTCGATAGAGATATGTATGTTGTGTCTCTCCCAGACTGAAATCTATCTTGAACATATAAAAATGTATTTCCTGTATTTTCAAGAAGGCCTCGCATCGATAATGTGTTTAGAGAATCAGACAATCCGTAATCCGTAGTTCGTATCAGACCAAGTCAGAGCCCAGAGGTAACTGCTTTATGTATTTAATGTTGCATACTTTTAAGTGCTGTCACAAAACCCACTTAAATGATTTATGACCCAATATATATCCTGCAATTGATAGATATAATTCAACAAAGAACAAGTGGGTAAGGCTACAATCGGGCGCCCGAATGTAAGATACCCTTCTCCCAATTTTCTAAATCCGTTACAAACGTGTAACCACTTTCATAGTTTCAAACAGAGAATTCTGCATAAATACTTCTACTACATATAGCTTACTCGCTCGCACTCACATAGCGACGCGTAAAGAGTAAAGCGACACGACGCAACGTCGACGTCGGCGTCAACTGCTCAAAGCAGCGCGTCGGCTGCTGCCCGTACCGAACATTTGTACTGAAAACGTTGACTTGAATAACTTCAGTGTTATTGGTCCGATCGGATTGTAATTTGGAGAATATGTTTATATTGCATTTAGCTTTATACATACCGAAGTAGATCATTATGGGTTTAATACTTTGCTTAATAATCGCAAATAACCGATTTGCGGGGGCGGTGAGCGTGGCATCAAACATTTGATATAAACTTGATCTGCCTATGGTTTATAGGAACCTTCATGCCAAATTTGGTATCTCTAGCTTTTTTAATAGCTGAGATCTGTTGTCTCATACAGACGGACAGACGGACGGACGGACCTACGGACAGACAGACGGACATGTCTCAATCGACTCGGCTAGTGAGCAAGAATATATATACTTTATGGGGTCTGCCACGCCTCCTTATGCCTGTTACATACATTTTGCACAAAGTAGTATACCCTTTTTTGACCATTTTCAATGGTCGAAGGGTATAATAAGTGGTGTGTAAGAGGTGTTCTTGTAGTACTTTTCCAATTAAAACCATGTTTATGGTAAAACTGGTTACATGTTAGTAACGGACTTGGAAAATTGGCCGAAGGGTATTTTACTGTCAGGCGTGCGCGAGTGTTGCCTTACCCATTTGTTAATTATTTATTTGCTTAAAATTGCTCTTTACTATTACCCAACTCTTTTACGCATTGTAACACTCTACCCCTTAACAGGTGTTTGCAGCACAGGTATACAAGACTAAGTGTAACCGTAAATGAGAAAAATCGGCAAGAGTATATAATACTTTAATATTAGTTATTATTGCATTTTTAAGTAGTAGTACTTAGCTAAAACTTTTTAAATTTTCTATTTTCAATATTAGGTTTGTCAAAATGTGCGAAGCAGGCAGAAAGAGACATCTGCGTCCCCATAAAGTATATATACTTGTATATTCTTGCTCAGATTCAATAGCCGATTCTATTTAGCCATGACTGCCTGTCCGTCTATCCGTATGTCAGTCTGATGTATGAGCGCCTTATTCGCAGTGATTAAGAAGACTTGAGACTCAAAATTTGGTATGAAGATTTCTGTATATCCTAGGCAGTTAACGTTGTTTTCAAATTTCGGGTATCACGCGCACCGCCCCAGTAAATCAGTAATTTGCGATTTATAAACAGAGCATGTTTCATCATTCTACTTTGGCATACGATATGAACCTGTTTTATGAATTGCACTCCGATCGGATAATAAACATAGAAGTTATGAAGTTAACGTTTTCTTTTGATCTGTTTCAAACATTTGCAAGTGGTTTTTATTGATCTTATCGAGTTTGCTCTTAGTAGTTTCCAGTAAGAACTTAGCAGAAGGCCCCCAATGATGAGTGTGTAAAAGAGTGCCTTACATAATTATGAGAGAATCCTTTTGCCCAGATACAATACATTAATTTGTACAAAGTTATTAAGCCCGTTGGTGTCAACGGTAAGGGTAAGGGTCGAAGGGTATAAAGAGGTTGGTGTCATCGCAAGTAAATTCCGTGCAGATGTTGATTCACAACAATTGCGCAGCCGACGGGTTGAAATTGCCAAGTATTTTTTTAAATCACATTTGGGTGGAGGTAGAAGCTCACGCCCACTTTTACATCACTACTGGTAGGGGAGATACAATGTTTCGCTTGGCTTTCGTTCTGCCTAGCAGCTCATCGATTAAAAGCGGGGATGGGAGAGAACAAATTTGCCACAAATTCAGCCTAAGCAGTTGCTATACTTACTTCTTTTCCTCGAGGGAATCGATAAGCAATCTCGAGAAAATGGACAATGGCTTTGGGCTGTTGGATAGGGATTCGGGTACGGCGTCAGATTCAGGTTTCTGGTTACAGGTTCAATTTTATTGCTGTTTTATTGCCCCAATGGTGACTCGCATTGCATTATTGTTTTCCCTCCGATTTCGCATCTCTGAAGAATCATCATCAGAATTATCTGTTGAGTTTCGACTTTGACAATCGTAGCAGTCGAATCGGGGTTGTTTCTCCTTGCGAGTTGCCATTAGCGTGCGATTATTGAAAATGACAACTGAGAGTAGCACTTGTGCCCTTCATTCCGAAGTCCGTATTCCGTATTCCGCATTCCGCATTCCTCATTCCTCATCCCCATCCCGCATCCACCCCCTTCTGGCTTTGATATTACTTAATGATGTTCTCCCCTGGCTCATTGTATCTTTATCTAGCCGAATCTAAATCTGTGTGTGCGTATCTACTTTTAGCACCGCGTAATTGAGATGTTATCGCTCGCACCAGCTTTTTCGCCGTTACAGCTGCTGACATTTGCGGTTGAATGATAACCCTGATATGGCCACAAAGCCATTCTTGGCAGCGGGTGGCAGTGGGGTGGACGCCTTGTAACAAGTCTGCGATATGCAAATCGAGGGACTCGGCAGGAGATGTAAGCACACAGCGGTCATTCACATCTATTATAGGGAGATACTTTCCGTCGGAATAACACTGCTGATTGTAGCTATTTATTTCGGCTAAATATGTGTTTGTATCGCACTAAAGGAGACATCACTAAACCCATTCGGTTCCTCACACATGTTTGGCCAAATAGCTTTCCCTTGAAAGAAATCTAGGTTCTTAATGGAAATGCCTTGGATAGATAACTGGATTTCATTAATAGTATAAATATACAAACGACTGACTGCAATTCAGAAACCATTGGGTTGGTGCAGAATATTCTACACACCCAAAATTAATATTGTAGCCTTAAAATTAATTTACCATGGCAGTTAAATCACACCGGATCTGCGTGTAATAAGATATAGTGCCACTGAATTTCGTAGCCGTAGCTCTTATACTAGCTGGGTCTTAGGTCTTCTTACGGACGGACAGAGATTATTGCGATTATTGATGTTACTCTTAAATATATATAAACACACATATCTTATGGTTTAGGGGACGTCTCATCCAGCCTGTAACGTAGTTATAATACCCTTCAATAGCGGATAAATACATCGCAGGCAGGTCTCCGACTTGGGCATATAAATGTAGGCGATACTTACCATGAATCTCGATTCTTTTTCGTTTGCTCGTCTCTGATGTGCTGTTGTTGTTGTTGTTTGTGCTAATACTATTGTTATTGTTGCTGCTGCTCTGCAAATGATGGCTGTGTTGTTGTTGCAGACCTAGAATACCATTTATACTATATCCAGAACCTGAGCCAGAACCCGAGCCAGAGCCGGAGCCTGCACTTGCACTAGGCCCAGAGCCAGGACCAGGACCGGGACCGGTTCCCGAGCCTGGGACTAGACCCGGACCCGAAACAGGGGATCGCTGCTCGGCAGCCTGTTGCAATGCAGAAGACAGGCTATTCCCATTGCCTTCGTGGTTGCCAACGGGGTTATCAGTGCTGGGACCCAGCTCCTGAAGGTTGGCGGAGCTGCCTCCTGTGGGAGTGTGCGCATTAACTGACGCTGCCAGATTAACATTACTCTTAACTCCGCCGGAAACAGCAGTTGGCCCCTGGTGCTCGCTGCTGGCACCTGTGCTGCTGTCAAGGCTCTCACTTGTATTGTGGCCTTGTGGCATTTGATGGTGATGCTGGTGCACGTGTTTCGCCTTTTCCGCCGCCTTGTTTCGCACGATACTGCAAATACGAATACAGTTTAGAGTGTTATAATATTATAAGCTCACGTATCAACTAACTACAGAAAAAAGATTCCGACTCCGTGCTACCGTCTTAGCTTGCGTACAAAATCAACATTTTCATGGATATCATAGATGGCTTCACCCACAGCGAGTTCCGAAACTGGTCACCGTAGAGGAGCAAATCGTACACCCAACTAGATACTCTGACAAACTGTCAAGAGGAATGTTATCTGCCAAACTTTATAACAAGCTTTCTCTTTTCATTTTTGACATCTTTTATTATATATTGCAGACCCGTATTCTTATCATCAATTCTGAATATCGCTCACAAACATTATTAAATGTTATACACCTATGCGTGCAAAACGGGAAGGGTGTTCAAATAACCCTGATAGAAATACATAAGTAAGAACGGATACCGCCCAGTATTAGGCAATGCATTTTCAATGTACATGTATAAATATGCTGCGGTTAGAGAATTTTAAGAATGTTTCTGTTAAGCATGTAAAAACAACTCTACCCATTCGATCAGGACTCGGCACAGTTGTTTTCTAAGGCGGTACATTCCTACATTCCTTTAAGGAAGGAATTTGGCCGGGCTGCTTATAGCTTGTTAATTTGAAATTAAGATTCACATTGGATTTATTTAAATGTATGGCGAAGCAAAAAGGTGAGCCTCTAGTACGTTGCCTAATATTTGCGAATTCAATTCAATTTCTGATTTGTGGGGGCGGTGGGCGTTGTACCCAAAATTGGAAATTAACATTAAATGTTGTAGATTAGAAAAAAAGCGATAACCGAACTATTTCATTTGCATATGATTATTGTATTCCCTTCGAATTATTCAGAGTTTGCGACTACTAGATATATAGATATAATGTCAAGTGTGCTGTATAATAGTGATAAGCCGATAAGCTGTTCGTCCACCAGAAATGTTTGGAATACTTTTGATTGCTGCCACTTTGCTCTTTTCTGTTTTGTTTATTTTCATTAGGAATCAGTTTTTCTCTCAGGAAGATAACAGGCGCTCATTGGTACATGAGGACCAGAGACATTGAACGCGATCTGAAGGTGCCAAAAATTGGAGACAGGATTCAGGAAATAGCGACAAAAATATAATGATAGACTAGAATCTCATCCCAATAGCCTAGCTAGGCGACTAAGTATCGCAACCCAAAGTCATCGGACAAGAACGAGAAGAAGGCTGAAACGTCACCACCCCCAAGATCTGATTAACCGGAACTACACCATGTTATCTTTGTAAATAACATAGATATTAAGAATCGTTTTAAGTGTTACTGATAAGAGTAAGTTGCCCAATAAGGGTAATAGTAAGCTAGTCCAATTATGAAATTTTGTTTAATAAAAAAAAAAAAAAAATGGAATCAGTTTTTAAATATAATTATAACCTAATGTGTGCTCTAGTTGTTGGTTATCCAAGGTTTATATATGTACATATAAATTAAGTAATTTTTTTTCTACGTTATTATTAGTTAGTTTTTTAGGTAAAATTAAGGAGATTGTATTGTTTTGTTTATTTGTTTATTATTGTCTTATTTCCAAGCGCCTTATTGGGGTTTCTCGTTGTAAGTCCACAACGGTGCGAAATCAGTCTTACGTTGTGCTGGCTGAAATGGAGGGATATCGTATGTATACCAAAATCCCTGTGAGAGAGAGTCTTGTTGCTCACGTTCCATTCGCAGCCGGCAATAACTCTTAGCGACTTATTCTGCATCGTTTGCACCTTCTTCCTAATGGATGCTGCCGCAATACCCCAGATTTGGAGTCCATAGGTCCAAGTGGGTGATATGATCTGCCGGTAGATAAGCCGCTTGCACCGCAGTGCCAACTTACTCCTCTTGTTCAGCAACCAATAGAGCTTGCTCCGTTTGGCGTCACACATTGCGATTGTGTTGGCAATGTGATCGCGGAATGTCAGCCTTGAGTCTAGCGTCAACCCCAAGATACTTGGCTTTTCGTGGCTGCTCCAGTGGAGTATTATTAACTGGACTGCTGGAGAGATTCTTTGCTTTAAGGCGAAGCATACGTTTGCATTCTTATGGCCGTTGATGCCCAGGTTATTGCTGCCACTAAGTCCACTCAAATGATATATGATAGCTTCTGCATACCTAACATAATCAAAGATGCTTCTGTTCTTTTTACCTATATATTTTTTGTGTCCACTACTTATTACTTACTTTTCAAGCTATTTACTAGACACGAATTCAATCCAATCTAATTTCTATGTCTAAAGTATTTACGTGTTAAGAAAGATACGTGACTGGGACACATAACAGAAGCATCATTATGATGATGTGACTTGACACCTGTTTGACTTACAATCGCTTGGTTGGCATCTTGGGTTGGGATAGGTGAGCAAATAACTATTGAGATTTGGCCACCTCAAGAACACTCCGAGCCAAGTGAGCCTTAATCACAGCTTGCAAGTGAATAAGCTAGATATTATTGCATAAATACCCGAGAGTAGATTGTCTTTTTATGCTTCCTCGGAATCTAGAGGGTTGAGAGCGACAACAGGAGAGTTCAACACAGTCACAGAGCCGGAGAACTCAACCGGAATCAAATCAAATTATGTACTGCATTACCGAACAAAGAAGAACAATCCCTAAAATGTGCGAGTCGAGAGAGAGAGAGAGAGATAGAGAGTATTTTCTTTTATTCCGAGTTCTGGGTACTTGGGCAATGCACACAATTGAGACATATGTTTGGGATGCTCAGTTTGCGATTTTCGATTTGGCTTTTTGAAAAAAGGGACTGTAGATTGGCCTACGTTGGGCTTGACGTTGCTGCTGGGAAAGTCACTTTATAAGTGCCAATTCTCCTGGGAGCATCAACGAGGACTGGTCTTCGGAGTACACTGATGGCAGGATTAGGGTGTGAAAAGCGATGGAGTAGGGGATGGGCAAGGTTATGGGGAAGGGGAAACTTTGCTTGAACCGTCAACCATCAACCGCTGCCAACCGGCACCCACAACGGCACCGTGTACTCAGTATATTCACTTGTAGATTCGCTCACACATTGTCGCATTAGGGCGTGGGTCGATAGGGTCGCCGATGATCCCTGGAATTACATCTTGCAAAGCTCTGTTGTTTTGCATAGCTATCGTCGCGAATTGATTCCGTATGGTTGCACGTGCCGCGTTTGGCTGCAAGCGCCAATCGAGCACCACCACCTCGCTTCACAGAAGCTGTGCGAACAAGTGCTGCATATTTCCAGGCACCCACTCGGCAACTCAGCAACCTACCCACGCTACCGGCTCGGAGAGCAGCAGCAGCTGCCTTCCATGGCCAGAATTACAGAATAAAATGAATTATGGTTGAAGAGGAAGCTCGTTCATTAGAACGGGACGGCCGAGGAATGAATGACACTGGCAGTGGGACAGGAGGAATTCCGGTCTAACCGACTAACGGCCTAACAGCCTAACGGAATAATAATGATGATGCTTGAATTTTTTGGCACCGGAACACGCGGAGGAAGCTGCCTTTTGTGGTGGTCGTGTGTCAAGCATTGTGCCGCAATTATGAACGCTAAAAACTACTTAGATATTTTTATTACGTAGTCCTGCGTTAGCCCACACTGGAGCTGGAGACAGGCAATAGTCGCAGGCGCTGTCGTAGTTGCGCGTGCCTTGCGATTTCAGGGACGGAAACCTGCACGGAAAAGGAAGTGAGCAGCATGACAGCAAACAAACATTGCCATCCCGACTCTGTATGGTTGTGCGCATCTGTGCTGTACTGCATATTGCGGTGTTCTGGTCATTTGGTGCGTGTTTGCAGTAACTAAATAATTCATTGAGCCTAACCATTCCGTTGACTTAAATATGTTATATGTAAGAGCAAACTTCTAGACCACATAGAACTGATCAGGGTTACATATTACTTTAAGCTAAATAAATGGATTGAAAAATAAAAAAGATGATACTTACCGGTTTATAGATGATACGCTTGGCACATTGTCCTGGGAACATATGCCCTCTGCCAGCAACCTGTCGCGGATCTCCCAGGCAAACATTGTGGGGTTCTCACGTTTATAGTTCGCAATCGCGTCGACAACCGGCGGGGTAGCTACTTTCGGCTTCGATCCCCCAATGACTCCAGCCTTAAAGCTACCAGTCTCGTAGTACCTGGAATATCAAATAATATATGTTATTAACAAAGTACTCTCTTTCCAATTTTAAAGGAAACATTTAGTGCGAAATCAATGGAAGCTATGTGATTTGGTTTTCGAATTCATATGCAAATTCAACAATATCGATATCCTATCACTTTGAGATTTCGGCAGGGTATAAGACCTTTGGCATGCTTAGGGAACCTTTTTACATACAACATTATCATGTGAGTTGTAAATTTAGCGAGTAGTTTCTTTCTGAGGGTATAATAATTTTGCCAGTTGCTTGCAATGCGTCTTAGGAGACATCTGCGACCCTATGAAGGAGTTGTATACATAGTATTTTTAACAAGCAACCATAGGGAAGTCAAACTAGCTTTAATTGTGGAGCCATCTTTTTTTTTTTATCGTTTTGAAATTGGTCAAAAAATGGTATACTAAATTTGTGCAGATGTATGTAGATGATGTAGGCATAAGGAGGCGTGGCAGACCCCATAAAGTATTTATATTCTTGCTCAGGATCACTAGCCGAGTCGATTGAGCCATGTCTGTCTGTCCGTCTGTATGAGACAACAGATCTCAGCTATTGTAAAGCTAGAGACACCAAATTTGGCATAAAGATTCCTATATACGTATTATAGACAGATCTAGTTTATTTCAAATGTTTGATGCCACTCCCACCGTATTGAAGTCATAACATTCTGCGTCATTATTCATAAAGCTGAATGCAATATGAGCTTTCCTTAAAGTTCCTTAAATATGTCAACGTATAGAATAAAAAATGTTAAAAACTCTATACTCTGTATTAACTAAATAATAATATTTTATAATCATAATATTAAACCAATTGCTCGAAGGGTGTAAAACCATTAGAGATCCAAGGGAACCTTTTCCTTTTTGTTTGCTTCTCATGTTTGCCATTTCGCCGTTTAAGCTGTGATTAATGCAGCCATTTTAAATCGAAACCAGCTATTTAAGCATATCAATTAAAAACAATTTGAATACTTTGGGCTCTGACTCAGTGTATCCCAAACTGCTGGACGTGTGCCGCACGTCGTAGGACGCAGAGATTTATCGTCCTATTTGCATTGCTGGTCGTGGCGACAAGCTGCAACCCGCATTGCTCCGTGCCCAAGGAATGTTCAACTACTAAATAAATGCACCAAAAAGACATACAGACGGACAGTTGAACATGCCTGTGAACTGATCAAGAATATATGTATATATACTCTGTGGGTCACACACGTTTGGGTCAAAGTAAATTACTGTACCCTTCTAAGGGGTATGGAAGACATATTTAGGGCTACTCAGTGCCCATCGGTATCTACTCACCTCGATAGTATTTTTGATACGCAGCCATGGCTCACGCGGAGCTGGCGTGATATATCACAAGGACGAACTCCGTTGTGGGCTAGCTCGACAATTCTCTGACGCACGACGTCGGGCAGGGGCCGCCCGTTGACAAACACGCCTCCGAGTTGATTGACGCCCCCATGACCTGAGTAGGGTAAAAATCGAAAATTGAAAATGAGGAAAACCCTTATTATTCGCATGTAGGTCGTTTGTATCGCTTTAATCCCTCTGGAGAATATTGATAAATAATATACATATACCATTGTACTATATATGGATGTAGATATACTTTATACCATGTAATTAATTCCAAACTAGAATATCAAATACAATACCTAGTTACTTGATTAATCACTCCCACTTCGATTAATTTAGACACTGAATTTCTTCAAAAAACAAGAAATCAAGGTTACCTTCGGCTTGCCGAAGGTTTTATACCCTCGCAGTTATACTAAATATAAAATACATTTGGAGTGCTCCTGGTTTCTGTTTGCATACAAAAACCCTGATTTCAGCCGATTGTTCCTATGGCAGCTATATGTTATAGTGGTCCGATACAATTTGGACAGCACATTAAGAACGTAATAAGAATAAGATTTGCCAAATCTTGTTGCAATATCTTGAAAAACAGCAAAAATCGGCCATAGCTTCTATGGAAGCTATATGCCAGATCGGAGCGATAGATCTGGCTGGTTCTGACTTATTTACAGCCTGCAGCAATACGAAGCTTGTGTGCCAAGTTTCATGAAGATAGCTTAAAAACTGAGAGACTAGTTTGCGTTGCAATAGACAGACGGACGGACGGACGGACGGACGGACGGACGGACGGACGGACGGACGGACGGACATCGACTCCTCTGTTGATGCTGATTCAGAATATATATACTTTCTAGGATCGAGATGTCTCCTAAGATGCGTTGCAAACTTCTGGCTAAAATTAATATACCCTCTGCAACAATGTATTACAGCTCATTACAAATTATTTACTGTGTTATCGCTTGGTACCCAAATATTAATCATTCTGCATCGCACCAGGACAGATACACACGTATGTATCGTTATACTTTATACTTTTCAATACTTCACAACAACACATTAACCTATACGATCTGCAAAACCAACGGAGCCAGCTTTTGATCACATAATAAAATAGTTTTAAGCGGGAATGAAACTGTATACAATTATTAGCAACTATCGATAAACAAGCCCGTACGGCTACAGTCGAGCGCACCCGACAGTAAAATACTCTTCGCCCAGTTTTAAAAATCCGTTACAAACGTGTAAGCACACTCATTGTTTCAAATAGAGTATTCTGCACAACTTATTCTTGTACACATGGTTTACTCGCTCTCACTCACACACACACACACACACGCGCGTATAGAATAACGCGACGCGTCGCGATTGTAATTTTAAGAATATCTTCATATTGCATTTAGCTTTGTGTGTACTGAAACAGATCGGAATAAATTCAATACGTTGCTTAATGATCGCAATAATAATAATTAACCATTTTCGAGGGCCGTGGGCGTGGCATCAAACATTTGAAATAAACTTGATCTTCCTATGATATATGCAAAATGTTGTGTCTCTAGCTTTTATAATAGCTGAGATCTGTTGTCCCATACAGATGCACAGACGGACAGACAGACGGACATGGGCCAATCGACTCAATGGGGTTTGTCACACCTTCTTATGCCTGTTACATACATTTGCATAACCTTTTTTGACCATTTTCAATGCCCGAAGGGAATAAAAATAGAATTATGAGTAAGTCTCATAAAAAAATGTTAGCATCACCGAAAACAGCTAACTTAATTAAATAAGTTCAGAATTACTTCTTTTGCAATCCATCAATTTTTCCACATTTAGCCTTCAATAAAGGCCACATATGACGGGAAAGTAGCTGAATCGCCAGCACTGTGCAGAGCTAAAGATGCACCCTAATGATAAACATACTGCAAAAAACGTCTTGACACACATCATTTAGTGCTTTGCACTTCATTCCTTTGGTCTCAGGCGTGTTAATTAAATCGCTAATTACGAATACCGACTAAAATGTGCCTCTCTTGCACTTAGCTCCCTTGCACTTTGCTCTAAAGGAGTCTTCATCTTGAACACACTCACCCCAACAGAGTACCATTACATATGTAGTCTATCTATGTTTTCTGTCTAATACTATCCATCGATCTGTTTACCTAACAATTCCTAAATCCTTCGAACTGCACTTTTTGACTGTAGGTAACAAAGAAACTTCAAATTTGTGTCTTATAATTCACTATACATATAAAGTTTGATACCCTTAAATGAACCATTATATGTGTGTATATTGTACATAGGTATATTGATATAGAAGCAACATCTTCAAATCTCATGTTATTATTAAAATATAAAGTAACCCTCGTACTGAATTTGGTGTCTTCCCTTTTAGTGAAATATGTAGCTGAGATCTGAGATCACATTAGAGATCCAAAAAGTTAGTTGGCCTTTTCATCTAAATAGCATTAACCTTGAGATAAGTTAATGAGATGTAAGGGTATCAAAATACAACTGGATCAACTTGAATTATTTCTTCTTAGTAGAATATTACCGGGAAGTTTTTACTTATGTTACAACTTGTTTATTGGTTACTCCTCCAGGAGCATATTCTTAAGTTAAACGATGTTGGATTGATAGATATAGTACGAGTAGACTTGCTATGAACTTCCTTGAACAGCAACAACAATAGTTACATATCAGTAAACGAGAACCATGGGACTTCTATATAATCGAAACAGCGGGGTATGAGTCCTTTTGACGTAATGCACAATTGGACCCTCGATAGAGAACGGCTGGTGTGTATAATGGCAAATGGCAATGGGATTGTCATTTTATAAAGTACCTATTGACTCTCTATTGGGAAGTATATACTGTGTATGTGAATTTACCGTCGCTAGGGTCTCGCTCCGAAACCAGTTTCGCCTGACCGGTGTGACCCTCTTTGATGCAATTCTATTATCATTATCAATTCTGATTTTTCTTTGTTTTGTGTCAGTTTTCATTGTTTGAAGATTTCACTACATAAACATACAATATCTGCCAGCCTCTTGTCCAACAGATTTTGGGTTTTGTAATGCCCTCTTCTTTCCCCGGAAATTTTTGATTGCCTCAAGAGCACACACGGTAAACATGGTTCTGTCGGCTATTAAAACCAACTCAATAAAATCGCTTTTAGTAGTATAGTAATACATATCCGCAATGTTTTTTATTCTGTACGGATCTCAACAAATATGATTGCGAAATATAATATTTACATATAACTGCGATAACATTCATATGTTGTATCGGCCAGCAGGTAGGATTTACGTAGCTAGTTTTACACCCCCAACCCCCCCCCCAGACCCCTCAACCCCCAATTACCGTCTCGTTCTCATATACCAAAAAACACATGCGCTGCTCGCAACAATGGAATATGTTGACTTGAATAACGTCTATGTAGTTCATACGATTGAGCTGCAAATTGATCATTTGATTTTATTTGGATAAATTTGGAATCTCCAGCTTTAATGGGTACTAAATCAATTCGGCCAATTATATCCCTATTTCTGCCTCTTGTATACACTTGCACATGGTTGGTTTTTCTTCTTTGGTATTTTTAAAGGATGCCGATGGATTTTGACGGACTCGATGCAGACAGCTAGCTCCTTCAATAACCCAAGCGCGGAATGGAATTGCAAATTCAAGAATCATACAAACAATGTACTAACACCAATATCTGATATCAAACACATTTAAAACTTACAATATTGACAAAAAAAATACATACAGAGTCCCGTAAGCAAATGCAATATAAGAAACTCATTACTAGGCAAGAGTCTTTTCTACAAAGTTTAGCCAAATTGCTATATCAGAGAAGGCTGACTTTCTCTAAATGATTTTAAGGAAACACAATTGAGGTAATGAAATATATATATATCAGCTGTAAGCAAAGTACATTTACAATAAAAAGTTCAACTAAGCAAACCCTAAGAGGGCAAATAAACCGAGTAGTTGGATCGTGTTCCCTCCATTTATTTGCAACATTATATTATTTTGGCATGTGTTGCGAGAGTTGAAGTTGATTCTATTTACATGTGTAGTACTCCATCATGTTCTGGTTGTAACGATATGCTGTAGATAGATCCATGGTGAAACGGGGGTTTAGTCGTAGGTAAAATTTATTTGACTAGAATTGCATACATATGGTATGTATATTTATTATTTATTACTTGTATTTATTTTACTTTTCTACATGAGTAGATCACCAACGCACATGAGACGCGACGAGCACGAAAGAAGCACAATGAAACGAGACGGAATGGAACTTCAACCCGAAATCGGAAGTCGCGATTGTAATCTTAATGGGAACTGTATCGCAACATCGGCGTTGCCAACTGATGAACAGATTGGGAGCTCACGTTCCGCGACTCCGGTGATGTCGAGACGTTTGGCTTTAGGCTCTGCTCCGGTCTGCTCTCTATGGACGGCGTTGGCGTTCGCGGCGTCGGTGGTAACTTGCCCGTGTCTGTGTCTATTCTTGTTCTTCTGCCTCTACTTCTCCTTCTTTGTCTTGTTCCTGCCCACAGCAAACACGAGTGCGAGCGCGATTCGAAGCGATTTCCCTCTTTATCTTTCTTTTTTTTTTGCTCTTGTTCTCGCGTCGTTGTTTCACTTATTATAATTTTTTTTGTTTGCACTGCCGTATAATAATTCTAGCCATTTTTTCCGGACTGTTTGCTGTCAGCCGTAGGGATCCTGCGCAGCGCATCGCAGGACTTGCTTCCGTATCTCTGTCACGTTGCGTGTGTATCTGTGTCTGTGTCTGTATCTGTGCTTGTGACTGAGCAAGTCGTGCGTCCAATCCTGTGTGCGTGTGCGTGTGTGTGTGTGTGTTGTCTGCGCGCGTCATTGCTTCACCACCGCCCAACCACAACAGCCTGCGCGCACTACACTCACTGTATGTGACTGTAGCAAGCTGTAGCAGGCTTGCCCCTGTCTGACTCGGACGCCGACGCCGACGCTGCCGACGCTGCAAGCGCTGACGCCAACGCAGACAACAACGCCGTCCTCGATTCAAAGCGGTGAGCCAATGAAGACGAACCAAAAACCGAGAGACGACCACGACCACAGCCCGAGGCAGTGTGCAGTGTACAATGTGCAGGGAGTATGCTACGGGACGCAGAAAAATGGATGCAGTGCCTGCTGGTAGTGCTAGTAGTGCTGCCCTGCTGCCTTTGCTGCTGCAGATGTGACTGATGAGACGATGCGACTATGCGACTATGCGACTGATGCTGTGCCTGTGCCTGTGCATGCCTGAAGGCGGTGTCCTGGTGGCGTAGCCAGTTAACGCTGCCTTTACTTGGATTGGCGGTCGATGCTTAGACAAGCTACTGGCAATCGATTTAGTCCCTTTTAAAAGACCGTGAATCGATATCGATAATCGTTTCACCATCGCATTCCACTTGCATTTCTTGCTTAAAAATGCTCTTATACTTGTACGTATACGTCTGTGGGTGTGGATTAGTAAAGCAAAGACAATTGCTATCTGCCGCACCAGAGTAGAGCTGCAAAGCAGCCCTGGCTGGGCGGGCCGGTACGTGCGAGAGAGTGGGGCATCACGCAGTGCGATTTCCGCCAATCAGCTGCAAGACGTATCTTTGCCACGCACCAATCACAGCGACGTAGCGCGTTTCTCGGCTTAACACTTAGACATTTTTATGACAGTGTTCTCTTGGCATGTCTCTCTCACTCTCTCTCTCTCTCCCTCTCTTTCTCTCACTCTCTCTCTCTCTCTGTAGCTCGCCCGCTATGTGGTCTGCTCTCTTTCGCACATATGCGTAACCTCTTGGGCTAATTCTGTTGCTACTGCTGCCGGTGCTGCTGTTGCTGCGCTGCTGATGCTGCCTTGGATGATTTTGTGGGTTCTATGTATGACGACGACAACAGAATGTTGTTATCGCATATAGACAAAGTAATTATGCTAACGACAAAAATATTAATAACCGACTTTTTCGCACAGAGATACACACACAATTACATACACGTGTATGTATGGGCGTGTATTCATTTTAATATTGTAGGTACGAGGCCTATTCCCCTCTACCACAATGCGGCGTATGTTCCACAAGAAAGACGGCTGAGGAATGGTACATGATTGGAATGCCAGAGAGGCTAGTATGGAAAACCGTTATGTTTTGAAAACCGCTTAAAATATATTGATCGAGTTGACACCCATTTTAATATCGGATGTGAATGTGGTCTACCATCTTTGATTTCCGCTCGATAATTAAAAGGAACGAAGCGCCAACACCCTGCTATGCACTATGATCTCTTATTTTGAATTCTAATGAATTAATGAAAAAAGGAAATACATATCTAAATACGTAAAGAGCTATTATATTTGTATTTCCTTCTATGTCCTTCGATTTCTTTGGATGCATATAGAGCAACGATATATAATCGGCCCCACTCACCAATCAAAAAATTAGAACTTGTGAAGTCTATTTTCCCCGCATTCACTAACGCATTTTCATAAATTTTTCAAAACACCTGTATTATTTGCCAGATCAGACTTTTATATCGTAAAGCTCTCACAAAACCCATTGTCTAATTTTTAATATGTAACTACACAGAACTCTTGCATAAATTCTCATCACAATATAAAAAAAAAAAACAAAGTCCACCAGAATACGATATATATCATATTTATATATCGTAGCTATAAGCTATATGTAGTTGTAGTTGTCATAGGAACAATAAGCCTAAATCAAAGACTACCAAAGTTTAGGATATTCGGCAAGCCAAAAGGTGCATTACTTAGGCTGACAATGAAATACATACATACGTGTGTATATAAGCTGATCGGCCAAATTAAATAGATTAGAACTCTTTAAGTCGAAACTTGATTTGCTCAAAGCTGATCAGACGATATGCCTTGAAATGAAGTACATCGGCATGTCGAATATATACTGTATTTCTTCAAGAACGTTTGCCAAATAAATGCGCAAGTGGAAGAGGGTGCTCAGAGTGGTTTATGCAAATTATCCTTGTGATTTAAATGACAGGGCCACAAGAGCACGAGATTCGGTGTTTTTATGACAAAGGTATAGCTACACAGACCCATAATAATTAAAACAAACCCCAAAGGATACGGTTTCAAAAGTCAAAACATAAGTTACAAGTGATTTGTCAAATTAAATTGAACAGTAAGGTAGCATGAAGGAGGACGCGAACACAGCGGGCATAAGGGAGCACGAGCAAAGCGAGGGATGAGAGAGGCTGCACCCTGCGCAACTGCCACAGTTGCGGGCTTTTTAATAACAGATGAAAATCGAACTGGGAATTAAGGGACTGAAATGGAATTTTCTAACACATATACCGAAATGCAGTTACACTATTGCCGATTCAGCTTTTCGGCCTTTTACTTATATGTTATACATTTTATGTACAATAGTATTGATTTTAAGGCATTCAAATTTTGCTCTTCTTCGGTTGAACCATGATGTCTGCCTGTCTGCTTGAACACAACTAGACCCCCAAATCTGAAGCTCCTTCGGTGTAGTTTTTGCTACGTGTTGGCACCCCCGGTGGCACCTGAACGTAAAATTGAAGTTGACATAAAGTGTTGTTTGTTACCACCTTCCTGATAACTTGGACTTATTGGGAGCTCATTTTTGCGTTGTCAGATAAGCATGGGTATTTGGCTTACGTAACTTACGTTACTTTTGCCTTAAAAGATACAGAATTTATATGAAATGAATACTTCTATGAGACGGACTAACTGCATCATTCTCACGCTTCCGGCTGACAACAAATTGGCCAAGTCAAGTGTTATCCATTTGCGTGTGGTTATCAAATTGGTTTCCTTGCTTGCAACAGCGTATTCAACAGATTGAATTGCACACCACGATAATGATCCGGGCGGGCAGTGGAGAGTGGACAGTGGACAATTGACAGTGGACAGTGAAGAGTGGACAGAGGACAGTACAATAACTTCAGTCAGACATCATCGTTGTGACACGGCCAAGAAACAGATCAGCGAACACAAACAGACTGAACAGACCGGGAAAGAAAATCAGAAACAGAGAGAAGTTTGCGGTTTAAGCCGACTTTTTTTCAATTAAACACCAGGCTACCCGAGACAGTAGCCAAGAAACCACAAGCAGCCCATTGCCGCTTCTGCCCCATCGTAGACCCATTTATTTGTAGAAATGTCGCACGGATCTGATCTTGCTGGGAACTGAACATATCAACTCATTCAGTCGCTACTCACCATCGCCAGAAATGCTGCCCTGCGAGCTGTGAGAGTCTTCTAAAAAGAGATAATAAGTAAATAAAGGTGATAGTGAGAATAAAAAGATATATGTTTATGTTGAGTTAGTTATGATTTCGATATTATCGATATTCACCTGTGTTATTTTGGGCATCGTTCATGGCTGCCAACCACTCTACTGTTCCCTGCGATTGTCCAAGGAAACTGTGTGAGCCTGCTTCCTGAAGGGTCGAAGTAGATGGTAAACCTCGTAGACTGCCATTCGAGTAGTCGTCGAACTTGGGTGCTGCAAGAAGCAAAATAGGAAATTTACCATAATTGACTTTAATTTTAAAGTATTTCAGAATGTGTTCATGGAGTCTTATACAACATATCGGATATATATGTCCGATTTCCGATTTGCTTTCTCTTTGCAAACTCGTCTCTCAGTTTTAAACATTTCTTGATGAAACTTGGCACAATGAGAAATGCTTCTTATTGCTGCAGGTTGTATATAAGCCGGAACGAGCTGGATCGGACCGATATATAGTATAGCTGCCGTAGAACCTATCGGCGGATTTTTTTTTATTTTTGAAGATATGGAAACTTATAATACATCGACTATCTATCTATGTCTATTACACTAGTAGCAGTATATAGAAATACAATTCCCGTAACGTCGGCCAATTTAGCTACGAAGGTACAATCAGGTCAAAATTAAGATTTTTGTTAATAATGATATGTCAAAAAAAACTACCACATGAACAATGTGTAGAACACTAGTTGTATATTATGAATCGAGGTTGAGTGTGGGAAAGGCAGTCAGCACAGAGCTGGTTGTTGGATTTATTGGGTTTTCAAAATTGTACGAGGTGTGTCATGTCGTCGGGCATACTCCACTGTAGCTTTTGCCATAGGCTAATGTTAGCCACCGTAAGGGAATAATGAAGTTTGCCTTGCGATCTGTCTACAAGACCAGAAATAATCTCTTGCACAGGACAGAAGGGTCTGAAGTGGGGAGGTTGATAGCAAGCCGAGCTTGCAGCCATTTAGGCTATTGTTCTTCAGCCAAGTGTCCACCAGACGCCAGACCATGCTCTCCTTCCAAAGTATTCAAGCCGAAGTCGATGTCTTCCGGTTTTGTAGATGTAAATGTAATATTTTGGAATGTTGTATAACCAAGCAGCGCATTGATATCTACACTCAGAGAAATTGACTCTGTTCGTGCTCAAGAGTCGTATTGTATTATTGTATTGTATATTAATGATGTTTGCAACGCACACTGACTCCATAAATGCAAACTAGCCTCTCAGTCTTAAATCTATCTTTATGGAACTTGACACATATGCTAATAATTACTGCAGACTGTATATAGATCAAAAAAGAAAAATAAAAGCAATTCTACCTTCGGCACGCCTAAAACGATATACCCTTGCAGAGATTTTTCACTTAAGGTTACATTTAAGTCTTGTATATCTGGTCTGCAAACACCTGCTAAGGGGTAGTTGCATTGTAAATGAGTTGGGTAATAGTAAAGAATAATTTTTAACGAATAAATTATTTGGGTTTAGTATGGATTTTCATGCAAAGCCCCTATTTTGCCCGATTGTTTCTAGGGCAGCTATATGTTCTAGTGGTTCGATTCAGATGACAGACGGACAAACGGGTAGAGCTCTGTGAACTCCCCTGCCGATGCTGATTAAGAATATAAATAGTTTATAAATATGATATGTCTCCTAAGGTGCGTTGCAAACGTCTGGCCAAAATTAATATTCCCTCTGCAAGAGTATAATGAGTCGGATGGCACCGATGTTTCATATAGCTGCCGTAGAACTTATCGGCCGATTTTTGTTATTTTCATAGATATCGAAGTCAAACTCATAGTCATCCACTAGTATCGATGTTTATAGCACTAGTAGCAGTAAAAAGAAATAATATTGAAGTAAAGTCGGCTAACTGTATCCTATAGCTTTGAAGGAACAATCAGGTTATAATAAAGATTTTTGTTAATAATGAAAACAATATTGAAGTTTATTATGTAAATAAAATTTAATAATCTTCAAAGGCTAGAGACCATTGTTGTTAGGGTATAAAGAATTCGGCATGCTTTTGATTCTAGTATGTATTTTTTTACATTAAGTTCAAATTTGGCATTTACCTTTAGACTTATTATCCAATTGGGGTGCAACATAGACCAGGCTAGCGACGCTATGATGGAGATGTTGTTGCGTGCTGATACTGGCTGGTGAGAGGTGCTCGCCTGACGTGGAGCTGTGAAGTGCGTGGAGTGTGTCCAGTTCCTGAGACTGCAAGGGATGCTGTACATGCTGGTGAGGATGCTGTTGCTGTATCTGATGAGACTGGTGAGACTGTGCCTGCGGTTGCTGTGCATTTGCATGGATATTGTGTGGTTGCTGTTGATGTTGTTGTTGCTGTTGCTGTGCCTGGGGCTGGGGCTGGGGCTGGGGCTGGGTCTGGGGTTGGTGTAAATGTTGGTGTTGGTGGTGGTGCACTAGAGCAGGCGAGAGTGTCACTAGGCCATGACCAAGATGTGGCGACGTCTGCATTTCCATAGTGTGCATATCATCAACACCTGAAAGAAGGAAGCGCACAAATGCCTTGTCAATAACTCCACTAGTCCGGCCAAGACCAAATCAATATCATCTCAGATTGCTTCAGGGAGTACTCTGATCCCCCACTTACTGTACCCGATAATTATAACTAACTAGCTTAAAGTATGATACTTAGAGCGACTTGTAGCGAGATGGACTTAGACTGGAATCGAGATTGAGACTAAGGATCGTTAGGTTGGGTTTAGCTCATGCCGGCCACGACGAGGTGGCGGCTCGAAGCGCGAGAGGTAGCGTTAGGTTCTGTTAGTTTCGGTTGAACTGCAAGCACGTATCTGCGAGCACCTGATCGAGGCTAGTTGAATAACAAGTTGAAGAACCTGAAATAGTAAGGCAAGCCACGGAGGCTTTAAGAAACATTATGGCGATTGCAGCACCAAGGTATACCCTGTAGCGAGAGTACACATATGCCGAGCGAGTGAACACGTGTCTAGACAAAACTAGTGCTAAGAACTCTATAAATGTGGTATATATATAGCTCTAAATAAAAAAAACTTTATACATAACCTTATCAACCACAAACGGGTTACCTATTGGAGTCATTACTCTGACTCCCTTCAACTGGGCTACCATGAATAGCTACCGAAATATTGGTTTAAATGACTCAACGACTAAAAGGACAAGGACGACGCTCACACACACTTAGCCAATTCCATTTACCTGAATTTACCTAAGGACTGAACAAAAATCAAGAAGAAGGGGTTCCTTGACATGCCCATGGACTCAAGCCCTTACAACTTGTTGCTTCTTATGTACCGATTCCATTCTTATTCCATATCCTATTATTACAAACTACTCTGGAGATTTCAGACTAATTAGGTCTATACACGCTTTGGCATATAATTATTTGATTCTAAATTTTCCGCAGTACAATGTCAGTAAAGCTAACTCTTTTCATTATTCTGATTGGACATACATATATGGTATGCCAACTAAGAGGTACCTGCTGCATAAACTAATGTTTTCCCAAGCTGACCTCGCGGAAGGTTGCGTTGATCAATTGTACAATTTTCAGGTGACCTGAACGCTTTCCCGCCTTTTTCCGGACGGTAGACGTCTGTCCCATTGTCCCTCTGATGCGCTGCACGTACCACGCAACAGCGCGCGCGCCTTCTCATTCACCTGTTGTTAATTGACCTTTGTAAAAGTGCCCGCTCTCTGTTTCCTTCTTCCCTCTTCTAGGGTCAATCGATGAGTCGAGGAATGCACCATGTTGCATGGTGTTGAACGGTGTTATTTGTGTGTTAGGGGTGCGGAGTGTGTTACATCCCTATTCGACACTTTTACGCGGGCAATAGACCATCTGTTTCCCCGCACTATGTTTTCAATAAGCACCCTATGCTTCGGGACTCCCGTATTAAACTAATCCAATTTGTATTTAACTAGTCTACTCGATCAAGTTTCATGTAGCAGGAGACGTCTCCATACATCCCTACTTGCTACTGCTCTCCGTAAAACACCTATTTTATTGGTAAAACTTATTACACATGACTAAAGCTCTTTGATATAAATACATAATTAGTTCTTTAACACACTCCGCAACACTACAATGTTTAGTGTTTAGAAGTTATCCTATACAACGTCTACCAACGGCTTCCAGCAGCGGTGCTTTTATTTACGTGTGAGCGAGAAAGCGATACGAAGAAAATGCATTTATACAGAATTTCCTTTACAGAGTTATAAGTGTGGAACGTGTAAAAGAATTTGAAAATCAGGAGAACGAAAAGAGGAGACCCGCTACTCAGACTGATAAAGTGTATCAGGCAGAAGGGTTATCTCCGACCTCACAATGTGTTTATATTTTGTTCTGTTCGGTTCAGCATGGACACCATAAGATGTTGTAAGGATTATGTTAAGCCAAAAGCAAACGAGAGCCGTTATTACAAGTATAAGATATATGGTTACGAACTGGCTCGATCCGACTTATCTACAGAGTACTGCAGGTGTTTGAATTTGTAAAGATTCACAAATTAAGTTCTGGACCAAATACTAAAGTCGTATCAGTACAACTGTACAACATATGTATAATATGTTATGCGACTAACATCTTGGGTCAACACGGAGTTTTCTGAAATACTATTTTCCTGAACTTCTCTGTGGATGTACACTTTTAAGTATGCATACACATGCACACATGAAATGCCACCTGTTCTCGGGTCTTTGGGCGCAGTTGCTTGCGTTTTGAGAGAACCATCAGGTTAGGGCGCAACCACCATTACAACCTGTAGCCCTTGACGACCCGCTGTCCAACCCGGACAGCTTGTTCTCTAACGTGGCGGGAAAACAGACAGCGCTCGCTTCAATTTCGGCAGCGAGAGAGACCAGCCTGAGTCCGAGAACGATAACGAGAATAACTCGGGAAAAGAACTTCACGTCATGATGTTATGGAGTCATCCGAAGCTAGGCAAAAAGCCGGCTCGGAGCCAAGGTCTTAGAGAATGGTATAATCGTATGCTCTCTCGAGTATGCTCTCTTAACTGCACAACCTCGCGTAATCATACATTCAATTTGAAAATAAAAGTGGGAAAATAAAAGCGTATTTTCACACACTTACGCTGAATATAATGGAAGACTTCACGAAAACGGGAAAATAGGCTCAAGGTCAGTAGCGTGGGAAGACTTGGGGCACAGCGTAGTCTGCGAATGCGAATGCGAATGCGAATACAGATGGAGAACCTGTCTACGAACTCTAATTCAGTCTTGATCTTAACTTTGTCACGAAAACAGAAGGATCATTTGGTGAATGCTTGTACACGTATTTATCAGATACCTTCGTGCGGTGTTTTAACCACCGCAAACGCAGGACGCAATAAACAGGCTGTTCTCGCCTTTTTGTTTGGTGCCTTATGCACAAGACTCAGTCATTCACTTATTCGCTCACACACCCGCTTACTCAATAATAAAAAGGCACCATATTTATCGCTTTATTTTGCGGTGTTTTTTGTGTTTGGGAACTAAAAGCACAGATACGCATGTTTCAATCAAGAGAAGAGTGTGTGATGTCGCGTTCCTTTTCTAGGATCAATAATGTATCTTTTCCATCGACCCTAAACTCACCGTAAGCTTGTTGGTCAATTTAAGCACAATAGTCACTCATGGCATATTTAGTATGTATTAGCCTACAGGCTCTGAATTCTGTGAGTATTCTTATTTGAAACGCTTTTTGATTTAAAAAGGTCGCTCGTTTTTTGCAATATGCATGTAATTTAATCACTGTGTAACTGTATTTGAGCATACATAGATCGCGCACTTATTCCGTGTTCACCATTTAATACAACATATATGTACAAGTATATTTAATTATTTTAGGTTCGCGTTGCAGGTCCCTCGGCAAGTGAATTGGATAAGTGAACCGTACTGAAAGAATTCTTGGCTGAAACTGTTTCGTTTTGTGGTTGCTTGACTCTCGGCTGCTCGGTAGCTCGGCAGCTCGGCAGCTCAACTACTCGGCGGAAGCGTTGCTATAAGCCGCAGTCTGACTCGCACTCAAAACCAGGTTTGAGCTCATCTGCACTTCGGCTCTGATCAAGAGGCTTCGTTCTCAATATCGGTTATGACTCTGGCGTTGGGCTCGGCAACGGCAACGGCTTCGGCAGCAGCTTCGGCTTCGGCTCGTTACGGTTGGTCGACTGCATTTTCACTCAAACAAAGCCTAACAGACTAATCGTCAGCATTGCTGTGGCTCTCTCTCTCTCTCTCTCTCACGCAAGGGCTCTTTTTCGCCTATTTGTACCTTACGCGATCATCGAGAAAGAGAGAGGGAGACGCGCAGCGTGTCTTCGTGTGTGGGTGTGTGTGAAGGAACTCGTTCATATGAGTAAAGCTATTTACAAACACATAACGCAATGAGTTGCTCATAGAGATATACATGCGCTATTTACCTATGCGTATGCGTGTGTGTGTGTATTGTATTTACCTACTTTGGCGTGTTGTACTGAAAGAGAATAAGCTTGTGAATCGGTCGAAAGCAATGAACACTCATCTATCGCTGGGTCGTTGATTTCTTCTTACATGTGCCGTATGACTTTTTGTTGCTACTGACACTGTGTCTGTATGTGTGTACATATCTTTACTTGTGAAGGTAATAAAAGTTGTTCAACTATTCAACTCATTTCCTCTCATCAACCCCCGGCAGTTTTCGTTTTTTTATTTACTCTTTGCTCTACAGGTTGACACATTAAGAGCCACAAGCACACACACACGTAAATGCATGTACTACACATATGTACACATATATCCAGTGTATGTTAGTGCAGCACATACCATATACTATACAGAGATATGTGTGTGTATTGCCTGAATAATTTCTTATATTTTATCATAATTGTCATGCATACACAATGTATACCTAAGTTACCAAATAATACATAAGAATGTGTTGGTAACTTTATTACATATCGAATCGAATGTTCAACGATAACTATGATATCGACAGGAACATACAAATGTGTGTGTAAACTTATTACATATCGAATGTTTAACGATAACTATGATATCGGGTGGAACATACTAAAAGTTGTCTCATCAAAATACCAAAGTTCGACTGACTTCCACGACACCTTCCGTGCTATGCTTGAGGTATATCAGTCCACCCCCTCGTATTGTTAGCTGGGTAAAGTGGTATATGACATTTGTGCATGTATTCAATATTAAATGATATATGAACACCCATACGTACATAGTTCCATTTACACTTTGGGATTGTTAACTGCGTTTTTAATTTTTTAATGAATATATAGTTGATTATAGTACACACAAGTACAAACAAAAATACACGGTCTTTCGTACGTACTTGGGGCACTCAGTCTGTAAGATCTTCCACCATCTAGCTAGCCAGCTTACCAGCTGGTCAGCTAGCTCGCTAGTATACCTGCCTTACTTGTGCAGGTGTAGTAAGTCTGATAGACGACGGCGCGTGCCAAGCAAACGGAGTAACGACTACCGTTGCAAACCACAGCATAATACAACGCAAAGGGCGATGGCGATGGCGACGGCAACGGCAACGGCAACGGCGACGGCGAAGGCAGCGCGACGCTACGCGAGTTAGTGCAGTATTGGGGCCCGGAAGAGAGAGAGCAGAGAGACAAGAAACAGCAGATCACTGAAGCGTCACCAAATCTCACTCGCAGCACAGTATGCTCACAGAGTCTAACGAGTTGTCGGAAGCATAATATGCCGTACTTGTGCTGCCAACCAATGTTGCCAACTTCAGAGAACATGAGTAGCTGCGTATGAAGGGTGGCTATGAGAAGAGCCAACGAATACTTTTGAAATGTATCGAGCAAAATATAATTTTGTTCAATTATTTAGATAGAGACCGAGATAAGCTCACATCAAATCTGAACAATCCGAAATCCCCATTTCCACTAGTTGCCCTTTAATAAAGTCGGTGGAGAATTTAAGCGTCCGCTATTAAGCAGTTCTTTAAAGAAGTGCTTACTGTATCATATAGTCATGTACGCTGGCCTGTGGCTTTGGTAACTTGTTGGTAACTTAGGTCGTAAGCGCGTGCGCCAAGTGGTTGTGAGGCTGGTGGAGAAAGGTCAATCAAAGGCGATAAATAGAAAACGTTAAATATATATATATACTTGTATATATATAAATTATAAAGAAAACGCTTAGAAATAAAATTAAGTTAAAAGAAGTACTTCGATATAAACAACTTTGGCCTATCATAAGAAATGATCCTCAACACACTTTTCTTGGAAGAGACACTAGGCGACTAACGACACATCGACAGTTTAATACATATTATTTGTAGAATGTGTTCAAAACCGGCTAAAGGTATTTGCTCTACTGCCAACAGCTACCCTACCCTCCCCCCCCTCACCAACAATAAAAATCGACTTTTAAAAGAAAGGCGGATGGGGACAGCTACAGTCATAGATAGCTGAGTCTTACTCGGGGTAAGTTTTTAATGTCTTCGGTCAGACAGTGCTTCGCACTCACCAGCTTTGTGTATGCCACTTTTTGTCTATGATCTATCAGACAAAACCTCTTAACGTTAGCATAACCCGCGCTTTATATACAGAACACCTGTTTCTCGCTTGCAACCGTGACGCCAGCGATCTAGAAAAACTACCCCATATGCTTTCGATTATTTTTATTTTTTAGTTTGCCATGCCTTTATTGCTCTTCCTTCTTTTTTTCCTTCCTTCCTTTCCCCCTTACTTTATGCCAACTATACATCGTTCCTCGTGAGTGTGGGCAGAAATAGCTGAAAACAGGGAACGAGGCAGGGGCACGGACAGGGGCAGGGATCGGGTTCAACGATCTGTTCTGCAAGTACACTGAGAAAAAATACGAATAACAATGTTTCGATCAAATATTTCGTTCAAATATGAAAATAAACTGCCGTCGGATTTTAACTTCATTCATTGATCTATTAATATATTATATATGTACATACAAATCACAAAATGAACACATCAAAGATTATATACCCTTGCAGAGATTTATCATTTAAAGTTACACTTATGTATTTATACTACATACTAACATTAAAGAACAATTTTTAAAAAACAAATCATTTAAAAGTCATTTCAATGAAAGCACTATTTTTACCGATTATTCATATGGCAGCTATATGTTATAGTGGTTCGATTCGGTTGAAATTTTGCAGACATAATATATTAATTAATGAACATTGATAAAAACCAACACAAATCGGGTGATAGTTTGTATGGCAGCTATTTGATATATCTGTCCGATCTCGCTTGTTCCGACTAATATACAGCATGCAGCAAGAAAAAAGCTCTAAAACTGAGAGACTAGATCGTGTTGCACCAGACGGACAAAGTTCTTTGGACTGTAGATGCTGATTTAGAATATATATAGTTCATGGGGTCGGAAATGCTTCTAAAGTGCCTTGCAAACTTCTGGCCAAAATTAATATACCCTCTGCAAGGGTGTAATAAAATCGAAGAACAAGCTGAAACGGATCATAAGCTGATTTTCGTTAAATTTGAATTTTCTTCTATGAATAATATGATGGCAAAACAATATATATTAATTTGACTGCTTTAACATAACAACTTGTTGACCTCTTATATAATGGAAAACAAGTGGATAAGGCTACAGTCGGGCGCCCGACAGTAAGATACCCTTCTCCGAATTTTTAAAATCACGAATACTTCTACTACATATAGCTTACTCGCTCGCACTCACACAGCGACGCGCGTAAAGAGTAAAGCGACACGACACAACGTCGACGTCGGCGTCAACTGCTCAAAGCAGCGCGCAGGCTGCTTCCCGTACCGAACATTTGTACTGAAAACGTTGACTTGAATAACTTCTGTGTTATTGGCCCGATCGGATTGTAACTTGTAGGATATGTTCATATTGCATGTAGCTTTATACTTTATACATACAAAGTAGAACGTTATGCGTTTAATACTTTGCTTAATAATCGCAAATTACCGATTTGCGGGGGCGGTGGGCGTGGCACCAAACATTTGAAATAAACTTGATCTGCCTATGTTCTTTCATGCCAAATTTGGTGTCTCTAGCTTTTTTAATAGCTGAGATCTGTTGTCTCATACAGACGGACAGACGGACAGACAAACGGACATGTCTCAATCGACTCGGCTAGTGATATATATACTTTATGGGGTCTGCCACGCCTCCTTATGCCTGTTACATACATTTTGCACAAGGTATACTAACCCCTTTTTTGACCATTTTCAATAGTCAAAGTGTATAAAAACCAATCCAATTATAGATTTACATTTTCTGTATACCATAAAATAAATGTATAATATATTTCATATATCGTATAGTTATAGAAAATTCTGTCTAAATAGCTTTGGTACTCTGACTATTTGATAACTATTCTGCTTTGTTTTTTATACCTAGTTTGCTAGGCACCTAAGATGGCAATTTTGATCCCATACACTACATGTATTCTGAATCAGCATCGACAGAGGAGTTTATTAGCTTTAACCGTCGATCATTCCGTCCGTCTTTCGGTCTGTTTCAACGCGATCTATTCTCTTAATTTTAGAGCTATCTTAATGAAACTTGTTAGAAATGCTTCTTATTGCTGCGGGCTGTAGATAAGTCGCACCGACATATCGTATAGCTTGCAAACAACCTATTGTCCGATTTTTAATATTTCAAGATAGCGCACCAAACTAGCCACATATATTATTATCAATTAATATTACATATATGCCTGCGGAATTTCATCCGCATCGAACCACTATAACATATAGCTGACATAGAAAAAATCGGGCAAGTAGGAGCTTTGCAGGAAAACTCATGTTTACTATTACCCAACCCTTTTACAATGCAACTACCCCTTAACTGGTGTTTGCAGCAAGGGTATACAAGACTTTAATGTAACGTTAGCTGAGAAATACACATATATTGTACATATGTATGTTAATACGATTTTGGCCCCCATTAAAACATTCTATATTAGATAAGTCCCCACATTAAAATAGAACATTGTATATATTGTACATACATACATGTTAGAGATTGCATTTGAACCGAGAAAGATCTTGCTTGAAAAACGCACAACAAACAACGACACACACAGAAACACAGAAACAGAGAAACAGAGGGAGAAAGCGGGAGAGAGAGAGCGAGAGCGAATACATGCTTGTGTGTTGTATCTAAATCTGTATGTGTTGAAGATAACGCTTGCTCTTTATTTGAACAATCGGAATTCATATGTTTTCGGTATGAAGTATGAAATTCGGTATTTCAATCGTGGCTCGTGGCTCGTGGCTTTTCACGGTCCGCAAGCCAACCGAGACTGCCGTTTCTTTTGCTTCTCGACTCGACTGTTGCTTTTGCTGTAGTTTAGCTGTTGCCATTACGAGCCGCTGTCTTGTTGTTGTTGTTGTTTCAGCGTCATTATTGCTGCTGCCACAATACATACGTACATACATATGTATGTACATACATGTACACATGTATATATGTGCTTTTGTTTATAGCATACATACATAGATATCCCGTAAGAGGGAATTAAAAAGTTTGTCATGAAACACATTGACGGTGTGCTATCGAAATCTATAGACCATTTTGTTAAATTATAAAATAAATATCTACGTATGAACATATACGAACATAAATCCGCTGTGTACCTGCCGGTTATATCAATTTATTTGTTATTTATTTATTTTAGTAAAAAAGAAAGCCACGAAGAAAAACATTCAATATCTGGGTATACAGAATCCAATTTCAGGGATCGAAATTTCGCCATCGCGTCTGGAATTCTACTTAACCTCAAAAAACAGAAAACTTTCTTCGAGTCCCGACAAAACATATACATAGAATCCAGTTCCCGTCATGCGATATATGTTTTCTCGTGTCATGACCTTCTTAATCAGATTCTGCTATCAAAGTTCACTCCGACCTTTCGACTAAACCTCTAAAAACATGCAAAATTTTAAAACCTATCATCTACGTTTCAATCATACATACATATATATCCAAAAGCTGTTAAAATCACTGCGAACATCTTGACGGCGAACATCACGTGCGGCAGGTGCTATCTTACTGCGGCAGGCTGCAAATGAGTCGAGCTAGATCGAACCGATATTTACCGTATAGTTGCAATCGAAGTGATCGTGGCAATATCAAATTTAAACTATTTTCTACGTAAGTAACACCCTGATATTTTAAAAATGAACCACAATAACAGAGTACACATACATACACATGTCATAAGTACTTAAAATTTGTTCAAGGACATACAAACTCTTATCATAATCCCGTTATATTAATTACGTAGTAAACTTTTATAAAACCTCGTCGGGAAGGGTACAGTCACGCTGAGTGTAAGAGTCTTAAGAGTTTATTTTTATAGTATAAAAAATATATATTGAAAAAAAAATTTGAATAAAATGAAAACTAGGCGGAAAGGCAAAAATCACTCGGTCACTGTAAGAGGCCATGGATTTTCGGTTTATTATAATATACATATATAGTGTAATAATTATATAAAATATATGTATATTGGGTGTTGTGTTGAGAACCTCTTACTTATCGCTCAGCGGTCGACTGTCTTACGCACTGGGCTACCGTACCAGTTGTAAGCCGATCAGAAAATTTGCTATCTCAATCAAACATACACAAATAACAATTTGAGAATTTTGCGTACTAATGACAACAGCACGCAGGCAACACTTGACAGAGCAATAGAAAATGTTAAATTTCATAACTTCTATGTTTATTATCCGATCAGGGCTGGAATTTATAGGTTTATATCGTTTTTATCTTTATGTATCAAAAAAAATAATAATCGCAAATTACTGATTTACGGGGGCGGTGGGCATGTTACCTAAAATTTGAAAATAACGTTTACTGCCTAGAATATACAGGAATCTAAATGCCAAATTTTAAGAATCAGGCGCTAATACAGACAGACAGACGGACAGACAGACATAGCTTGATCGACTCGGCTAGTGATCCTGAGAAAGAATATACATATGTATATACTTTTTGGGGTCGCAAATGTCTCCTAAGGTGCGTTGCTATTAAAGATAGAATCATGAAATTCAATGATTCTACAATTTTATTAAATGATTATTCATTTTGAATAATAATACTCGTCTATCATATCGGAAAATAGGATTTAAGTCTGACAGAACCAATGTTAATGCGACAAATTCCCTGCCTACAAGACTTGCGTAGCTAAGGCGCTTTACACTATCGCTGCCAATTTGTAGAAGTGCGGATTTATAAATTTCCAATCTTCCCAGTATGAAACGATACAATTAATGGCGCTTTGCAAGTCTTCCCCCTCACTCGCTTAATCCAAATTTTGAGTCCTGACGGAGTGAAAATTGTTGCAAAGTTTTAGTTTTCTATGTGTAAATCTTATAATCGTTACGGTCACTGGTTTTGTATGAAAACATGTTTTTTTAAGAAATATATCATTATATCAGTATAAATTGAAAATATACAGCAACACCATTCCGTTAAAGTCGGCCAACTATATCATACCATCAGATCAATATGAAGATGTTTGTAAATAATAATGTACATACAGCAGTTAGAGTTCATTAAGCTTCCAACATGAACAATGTGTAACATTATTGAAGTATATGTACATACATACATATGTACAATATATTTATATATATAATAATAATAATATATAATACGTGTTTTTATTAATATGTTAATCGGTTAAGAGTAAAGACAAAAGCTGTCATATAAACATGCATATGTATATGTATGTTTAATATGCGTACATGCATATGTATGTATATACAAGCTTGCAGGTGAGTATGTGTATGTATGTATGTGCATTTGTAGGAAATGAGGCAACGAACCGTAATTCCTCAAACCACCAACACAATTACAAACTTAGTGGCACACTATGGACCCTCCACTGCAAAGCTGTAAGCTCTTCGATGATATTTATAGAACTTTTATGAAACTAAGAGAAATTTACTCATGAAGCAATCATTTGAATAACTTTGAGTTAAAAATGATGTACACACATATGCTTGTAAATTGTTATATGACACACATTAATACATATTTTATTTCTATATTACATTGGATGAAATCTTGAAACATATGTACATGCGCTTATCCATCACAAAATAGTGAATAGTTATGTATGTGGTTATTCAAATTAAGGTATGGCATCATAAATAAGCAGATTTGAGCCTGTGTCATATAAAACATTGCTATGACGTCACAGCATGGCTGAACTGTTCATTTGGTGCACAACGAGTGACAACCCTTAGATTTGTTTACACCATGTAAGACTACGAGGGCTACAATAAGTATAAGGATTGCCTTCAGTTATTGTTTTTTTCTTAATCGCAAAACCTTTTTATTTTAAAATATACATGTACTTTATATTTATCAATATTTGAATGAATATTGGGGGATATTGCGGTAACTGGGGCGCCAAGATCTGACGACGGATCCTTATAGAACTCGACGAGATAAGACGAAAATAATAAGTAAAAATTTTTGATTTTCGGCTTAGTTTAGGAGATATAGCCTCCGATAACTGGCCGATTTCCATACATTTTGCAGGCCGAATTGACCAGTGTGACCAGATCTCAAAAAGAATAATCGCCCATATTTTGATAAATGATCATGGTCTCACTGTTAATCAGCTGTGTTTATTGTCAGTTTGCATTCGAAAATTGATAACGCTCTGTTTGTTTGATCGTTTAATAATGTAATCCGCAGGCGAAAAATTTTTGAAAAAAAAATCGCGCGATTTTTTTTTCAAAAATTTTTCGCCTGCGGCGCAATATTCTCCAAACCATGTATGCCGCAGATAAAAAAATTTTTTGAAAAAAAATCGCGCGATTTTTTTTTCAAAATTTTTTTGCCTGCGGCGCAATGTTAGCATACCATTAAAATTAGATTTGCCGTGCTATGCTCGCGCGATTTTTTTTCAAACATTTTTTGCGTGCGGCGCTAGAATTTAAGTAATAATAATAACTTGCACAGCAGTTATAAACATTTATATGTATATATAATTTAAAATAAAACCCAAGAGAATTCGCCGTTAAGAAACAGCAAGTTTGAATAAATTGGTAATATTCACAACTAAGCGTCTAAAATGTTGTTGGGTTACGAAGAAAAACTTATACCAGCACAGGCCTTATCAAATTTCAAACGCAAACTGACAATAAACACAGCTGATTAACAGTGAGACCATGATCATTTATCAAAATATGGGCGATTATTCTTTTTGAGATCTGGTCACACTGGTCAATTCGGCCTGCAAAATGTATGGAAATCGGCCAGTTATCGGAGGCTATATCTCCTAAACTAAGCCGAAAATCAAAAATTTTTACTTATTATTTTCGTCTTATCTCGTCGAGTTCTATAAAAGTGCGTTTTCAGACCTTGGCGCCCCAGTAACCGCAATACTGCCGAATATTGCGAGTAAGCATTATTTCATTTGCTTATCGAAAGTCTAAATCGATGGTAGCAAAACAACTGTACACTCAGTGTGACCAGTGAATTTTTTTATACGTAGCATTCAGCTTGTGTCATGAATAGCAAGCGCCCTACAGTATGCCAACTTAACTAACTGACTGTGTATCAATAAAACTAGCGTTTAATTTTTGAATATATTCATTAATCTCAAACAAATTTATTCAATTAATTTATTAAATATAAAACTGAATTATTTTATTGAGCTATTGGACCCCAAAAAATTATGTTTCAACACAGGAGCGTTTACTGTATCAGCTGTTGACGACGATACTGCGCTAACTCATCCACGATTTGTATTCGTTCGTTATTCAATTTTTATTGAGTCCGTTAACACCAAGCTGAATAAACGTTAGTTTGGTATAGTAACCATAGAAATTCGGCTATCTAAATAATTTATAAAATTAAAATAAAATGTTGTCAATGAAACTATTTGAAAGTAAGGCTCATGAAAAATGTTCATAATATTTACGAAATTGTTTTTAACAAATGCAAATAAATAAATCAAAGCTCTCCAATGAGTTAAGTGTCAATGAAAGTAAGTGGTATTACATACAATCATGTGTGTAAACGTATTTATGCTATGTGCGTATGTGCTTTCTGCATTTGGCAACAAAATTCACTTTATTCCAATCCTACAACAACAACAAATTGACTGACAGAGCAGCACCAGACACAGTGTCTCCAGTGCTTTGCTTCTGTGTGTGTGTGTGTGTGTGTGTGTTGATATTAGGCTCTGTGTGCATGTGTGAGTTCTAGTATTCATGTTGTACTATAGGCGTGAGTCAGTGCGTACACTCGCCTGTACTTTTATGGCATCCGTATTGATGACGAACAAAGTGCGCGAATCCAAAAAAGACATACCGATTTTTCTAGCTAACCGGTTTAACGTCCATTTCGTTGAATGTTTAAGTCAACGCATCAATAAATGGTAATAATAATACCCACAGATAATACAAATGTTTTAAGAAAATTACTTAAATATGCCTAAACTTATATGGTATTTACATTACTTTGCACATTGCCGACAGTGCTCATCCAACACATAACTTCATCGTTCATACATGTACAAATGTAGATAGATATGTATTTACATAGAAAGCATGTCGTTTAAAGAAATAAGATTGTGTCATCCGCTCTTAAAGCACGCACACATGTGCAAACGTATGTACGTGTGTCTAGAGCTATCGTTGTGGCTTTCCCCACATCACAGAGCTGACACTTAAATTGGCGTCGTCTCCTCGCATCCTTTAGTCTGGCAGTCGTCACAAATGCTCCTGGTTCTATTTAAAAGGGTAGTTCTGTGTGTGCGTGCTTACTGTGTATACATACACAGATTTCAACGCACACACCTACACATGCATTTCTGCATTGCGACCAAAACATTAAAACGAGCCTTCGATTGATACCTGATGCGGTTTATGTAGCTTCATGATTCGAATTCTATATAGAAATAGCATAATCGCCAATACGGTTATTGGCATTTTTTATTTCAAGCTTACTCCAATTAATACTCATTTTATACCCGATACTCTTAGAGTAAAGTGTAATTTAAATGCTGAAGTAATGTTAATTCTCTACGATTGTACAGTAGACATAGACCTTGTTATTTTTGAATCCATACAATGCAGTAATAGTAAAATAACAGCACAGTTAAGTGAGGACTTAGAACTTTGTCTCATACTTCGAGGCGATTAATATACAATATGTATTAATATATATTAATGTTGAAGTTGAGGTTTTTAGTAGCCGCACTCAAAAGTATGCAACACAAAATACTTGTCCTAGAAGTTCTTTTAAATACATATATATTTGCAAATGTCGGTGATATTTGAGTGAACAACTTGGAAGAATGCAGTAAATGTTGTTGCTGGTGGGAAGACATGCTTTATGCTTGTTCATAAACCATCTACATAACTACCCGAAAGTCTCCTGAAAATTTCAAAGCGATCGGTTTGGTGATATTTGAGTTATGAACGCACTTGAAACTTGTAGTCAATAAGAAGATAAAAGATTTGCGCCGGAATCGTTCAGTGCCCTCTAAACATAACCGGACGTAGAGAAGTGAGATTATAAGATATTTAGGAGATAATAAGTTATAAAATAACGCGAGACGGGAGATCGGAGGGGTGGATTCGCTTCAGAAGTCGACGTGGCCTAGAAGTTAAATGTGATGGACGGACAGGTGGGTAGCGGGTATTTAAAAATCCAGTGCATTGTACAGGATAGCTCTAAGACTGAGAGACAAGTTGATGATGGTACAGGTTATCTTTTAAGGTGCAAAAATCTGGCCAAAAAATACACATTTCGACACTCTCGAGAGCAGAACGGTATTTCGTAGATTAAAAAAGTATAGACCTAAATAAAGTAAAGTCCGTTATCAACTAGTCGATGCGAAAAAAAAAATAAAACTGCCCATGACTGTCTGAACGCCTAAAGCTGAGAGTCTATAGCAGCTGCACCCACTTATTTTTGTTACAATACTCGTATTAGTGTCCGAATGATTATAACTATTCAAAGATAAGGTAGTGATTTTATTTAATATCTCAGTATGCTAAATTACTCGAATGGCAGGCCATTGAAAATGGTCAAAAAAGGGTATACTAACTTTGTGCAAAATGTATGTAACAGGCATAAGGAGCCATGTCCGTCTGTCTGTCCGTCTGTCTGTCTATTTGTTTGAGAAAACAGATCTCAGCTATTAAAAAAGCTAGAGACACCAAAATTGGTATGAGGGTTCCTATATATCCGGCGCAGATGAAGTTTATGTCAAATGTTTGATGCCACGCCCACCGCCTCCGCAAATCGGTAACTTACGATTAAGCAAAGAATAACCTAAAGTTATGCTCTGGAATGTATAAAGCTGAATGCAATATGAACATATCCTTCAAATTACAATCCGATCGGACCAATAACACAGAAGTTATTAAAGTCAACGTTCTCAGTACAAATGTTCGGTACGAGCAGCATCCGACGCGCTGCTTTGAGCAGTTGACGCCGACGTCGACGTTGCGTCGTCTCGCTTTACTCTTTACGCGCGTCGTTGTGTGAGTGCGAGCGAGTAAGCTATATGTAGTGGAGGTATTTGTGCAGAATTCTCTGTTTGAAACTATGAGTGTGGTTACACGTTTGTAACGGATTTTAGAAATTGGGAGAAGGATATCTTACTGTCGGGCGCCCGACTGTAGCCTTACCCACTTGTTATAAACAATTTGACAGATAGATCATTATACCCTTCGACCATTGAAAATGGTCAAAAAAGGGTATACTAACTTTGTGCAAAATGTATGTAACAGGCATAAGGAGGCGTGGCAGACCCCATAAAGTATATATATTCTTGCTCAGGATCACTAGCCGAGTCGATTGAGACATGTCCGTCTGTCTGTCCGTCTGTCCGTCTGACCGTCTGTATGAGACAACAGATCTCAGCTATTAAAAAAGCTAGAGATACCAAATTTGGCATGAAGGTTCCTGTAAATCATAGGCAGATAAAGTTTATCTCAAATTTTTGATGCCACGCCCACCGCCCCCGCAAATCGGTTATTTGCGATTATTAAGCAAAGTATTAAATCCATAACGTTCTACTTTGGTATGTATAAAGCTAAATGCAATATGAACATATCCTCCAAATTACAATTCGATCGGACCAATAACACAGAAGTTATTCAAGTCAACGTTTTCAGTACAAATGTTCGGTACGGGCAGCAGCCGACGCGCTGCTTTGAGCAGTTGACGCCGACGTCGACGTTGCGTCGTGTCGCTTTACTCTTTACGCGCGTTGCTGTGTGAGTGCGAGCGAGTAAGCTATATGTACTAGAAGTATTTGTGCAGAATTCTCTGTTTGAAATTATGAGTGTCGTTACACGTTTGTAACGGATTTGGAAAATTGGGAGAAGGGTATCTTACTGTCGGGCGCCCGACTGTAGCCTTGCTTTCTTGTTTTTATGGTCTCATAATGCGACTTTGGCGCCTGGCGCAACTTGCACCGTGGCGTCGTGTTTGTAGCATCAGATGGACCAGCAAAAGTCCTGGGTTCAATTCTCGGTCAGGTCAGGAGTAACAAATTATAAACCTATCCTATTGCACTCAGATCAATTGAAGTTATGTTTGCAGCGGTGGAGCGAAGGGTATCTTAATGTGTAACTCGCTCGGACGTAGATTTCGTTCCTTGTTTTGTTCTCAAAAGTTGGCAGCTCTGCACATGCATAAGAGAGAAAGGCCGTGTCTTAATTGCAGAATGCAGAACGCAGATATTGTCATGCAGATATATTGAGGATGCATATTAAATATAGAGCTCCTTTGATAAATTAAATGGTTCAGTATAGTTGATTCCTATTGTTCTATGTTTTAACCCAACAGTGAGATGAGAAAGATGCCTTACGATTTGCCCAAGCAAATATTCTTCAGAAAAAGCAGATACCAAGGATGAAGATGCTTTTTACCTTGGAGAAACAACAACCTACGCCAGGGGCATCCACAGAGCACTCTGTCGGCAGCAGATGCTTCTACAACTGCAACTGTTTCTGCTGCCTCCAAGGATGCTGTGTTGATATCTGCTGCTGCTGTTGCTGCTGTGGTTTCAACCCGTCCAAGAGCCGAACCAACACATCTATGACAATCAATGTTGGAGCCGGAAACATCACTGATATTGGCACCAGCACCAGCACCAGCACCGGCACCGGCACCGGCACCGGCACCGGTGCTGGCACTCGCACTGGGTCTTCCAATGGCACAGGCTCAAGATTAACAGCCAACAATAGTGGAAGCAGAAAAGTATTGATGGCCTTGGTAATCTCTCTAAGCTGTCGTTGGGTGACCACACTCGGCGCACTGCTAAGCAATTACTTGATACTACATCAGAACCGACTGGGCACAGCTGGGGGTCAAAAGGTGAGTGTGACGAGTGCGTCTAGCAGTATTGTATCAGGACCTGCAGGTGGCAGAAGCGACGGAATAAGTAACTGCAGTAACGCCAAAAACAGCACTTCCTCCTACGACGTCACAGTAGATCAGCAGAAACTAAATAACATTCTGTGCAAAATGCTTTGTAATTATCACAAGGGTCAACGCAGACGCCGAAGGCGCCGACGTCGCCGACGACGCCGACATAACAATAGTAACAGTCGCCATCAGCTGCACCAGTATCAACAGCAACAGCACCAACGGCAACAACAGCAGCAACAGCAGCAACAGCAGCAACAGCAGCAGCAGCAACCTCAACAGCAGGGGCCAAAGGGGCAGCATAACATCTACACGTGTATATCTGTCGAAAGCATCATCTCATCGGGGATCTCTCCCGCTTTGCGTAGCCCTAGTTTTAAGCCTATGAAACGAAATCGAGCTAATCTCGTCTGGCTCCTAATCGGACTCTTCTGGCTTGAGGTGAAGCTAATCAATTGCAATGCGATCGTCAACGGCGGTGGCTACGTATCAAATCTGATCATACCAAAGGGTTGCACAATCTGCCAGGTTGAAGATGGCAACCTCTACACCGTAAAAGGTATGTGGATGTGGGGTTAGATCGAAATTTAAGCCTAGTGCGTACGTAAAAGCACCGCAAATACCTTATGTACGAAACCATAATTACGAATGAATGATGAGAAGCTTTTTTTTGTTTGATGAGTAAGTCGGAAACTCTTTATTATTTGAACTACTCATGCGGTGTGTGAGGTGTTAAGAAAAGTGCAGTGCGGTGATAGGGTCAGCTTATATACTGTAGGTATGGCTGAAATATAATATGTTTATAAATTGATTTAGACCTATTTAAATTAGTCCAATACTTTAATTTAACACACTTTACGATTGTCACATTTACACAGATAGCCCACACACTGACTACAAAAACAGCAACAACAACAACCATAACAACAACAACAACAACAAGAACAATAACAACAACAATTATTTCTACAAAATTAAAACAAACCGCAATCAAAACAAAAACAACAACTTTAATAATAAGTATAATTATTATAATAGTAACATTAATAACAAAAATAAAAACAATAATAAAAATAATTTCAATAACGCTAAAGATAAATATAATAATAATTTTAATAATAACAACTACAAGAATTATAATAATAATAAATTTAATAATTATATAATGCTTAGTGATCAAATCCGTTTGGAGTCGATAAAAAGGCAGATACTGACGAAGCTGGGTCTCACTCACAAGCCTAATGTAACGCAGCCCATGCCAAAGCAGTTCATCTGGGAGACTCTGTACCGGGCGGAGGGAGGATGGATGGTAGGCGGAGAAGGCTCTATAGCGAGCGTTATCAGTCCGCAATTTGCATTCGCAATAAGCAGCAATAGCAACCATACCAACCTGTCACCATCCCCATCACCTGAGCGCGATTCAAAGAAACAGCGAGCACAACAGGAGCTTCACCGAAAGAACAAGTCAAATGCATACAGAAAATCAACATATCTTATCGATATAAATCGGAGTAACGTCTTCCTAAGCAACCATAGTGTCCAGTCTGTTGGGAAGAGTCTCAAGTCCACTAATACAGGTGAGAAAAAAGACACAACCGGACACAAGCTACACGATACCGTGGCCATACCAGAGTCCAATGACATTGATCGTGATGAGTTTTTTGGTAACACACAGGAGATCATCACTTTTGCAGAGGAAGGTAAGTCTTACCATACAGTGTTCTGAATACATGAATACTATGTATACTTGTCAAATAATAAATACACATATCCTTAAATGTGTAGAAAATTGCTTTTATTAATTCTAAATAAAATAATGTTAGCTCTTGGGAAATATTACTTTCTTAAAAAAATCGACACAGTAACCGCAAATGTTTACTAACGGTATACTGATAAATATAAAGGCAAGACAGTTCTGGGACGCTACAGTCCCTTATACGATGAACACTTTTAAAACAGCTGAGCCTAATGTTGATAGGGCTGACAGATTTTTAAGAAATAATGACTTGAATATTACTCTAAACAATCGCAAGTTGAAATTTGAAATAAACTCATTCTGACTTCAGGAACCCTCATGCCAAATTTAGTTGGGCTGTAAGTTGTCACGCTGCATTTAACCTCTGCACTCACAACAATATTGACCTAATGTAAGAATATCGAATTTGTCAATTACTCGTCAGAAATTGAGAATTAAGCTTTGGTAATTTATATAGGGTATCGAATAGTCGCCACCGGGAGATTTATTGTTTTGTCTTCTGAGCGTAGCAGTTGCTCGGTCGTCATGTCTGGCATACCACTCCAATCCCCAGTAACTCACGTGTCTCGCTCAGCTCAGCCTATTGAAGTGCTTGGCTGTCGCTTGAGTACTCAGCGGTTATTGCAGACTGTTGAAGTGACTCGCAGTACTTTTACTATTATTCAAAAGTGTGAATAAAGTGCGGAGCAAACAATTCAAAATGCACAGCAAGAAAAGTCTTGTGCATAAACATTTAAGTGTGTATTCTTCCAATACATCCAGGACAATAACAGTGCGTCTAATAATTCTGCATCTTTCGTTTTTATATTCTTCGACCATTGAAAATCATCAGAAAGGATATTCTTACTCTGTGCAAATGTATGTAACAGGCAGAAGGAGCATCCTCACAAAGTTAGGATTGTTGCTTTAGACCTCTGGTCAAGTCGATTAAGCAAGTCCTTTGGAACGCATGAACTGCAGTCTCTCAGCTGTTAAGACAGCTAAGTACATCAAATTAGGCGTGGAGGTACTTTAATAGTGCAGGCATTTATAAACCAATAAATACTTCGTTATTCAAGTTCATGTTTTCAGGAGCATCCCAGCCTGTACGCTGCTGTAAAAAGTGGATGAGGACATTGAGATGCTTTGTTTTAGTTTCTTATGAGTCAAGCTATAGGATAATATGTTATATTATAAATATTCTAGGAGTATATAATTTGAATCACCGACTATATAGCTTTATCGGTCCATCTGTTTCTGCAATTAGTATTTATTACATCAATTAGGACAGATCGGTTAAGGCCAAAAACAAAAGTTGCAAGGGTACAACATGAAGACAGTTTTTTTCTGCCTTGTTGTACTGGGCGACCGTTATCGTCCTGTCATGGTCTCATGCTCGACTGTAGCTTTCGTTACGTGTTTAGGCATTCGATTCCATTCGTTCGATAATTTTATGAACTACCGAACTCATATGAATAGTTGCTATTGCTTATTTCGAATTTACTATTAATATTATATTATTTCAGGAACACAGTATCAGCAGTACCGTATCATAGAGTTTGCGCCTCAAAAGTCAGGTATGCCAAAACAGAAGTTGTCCATTCGAAGTGCCGAGATGCACATTAGAATAGAGAAGCGAATAAAGAAGAGAAACACAGATTGGGAACAGACCCCAGCGGATGAAGCGAGTCCGCAATTAAAAAAATTGATAGACAGCAAACGCAGAAACAGTTTCAGCGCTAATTCGCCTCGAAAGAGAATAAAAATTTGGGTGTTTCGCATGACTCATGGAGTGAACATAACAAACGAACAGGTAACTGATAATAAATGCGTTAGGATCTCATGTTAATCTACTCCAAATTTTGATCAATCATTTGACAGGCTGTAGATAAGGCGTTTATATTTCGTGCCTCGTTTGAAGTGGATACGGATCATCTGGGCTGGCAAAAGTTCGATTTGACGGAGACCACTCGAGAGTGGTATAGTGATCTCAGTGGAGGAAGTCTACGTCTTTTGATCGACTGTACTGGTTGTGGCTCCCAGTACTCTCTACATTTGTTTCAGTGGAAGATGAAGACGAACGGTGCGGAGCATATCGATCCGAATCGTCCGTTTCTGGTTCTTCATACTGAGTCGATTAAGCCACGAAGAGTTCGTAGACGTGCGGTGGATTGTGGAGGCGCTTTGAATGGACAATGCTGCAAGGAATCGTTCTATGTGTCCTTCAAGGCCCTGGGCTGGGACGATTGGATCATAGCACCGCGGGGATACTTTGCCAATTATTGCAGGGGGGAGTGCACGGGACCATTCCGCACGCCGGATACCTTCCAGACCTTCCATGCACACTTCATCGAAGAGTACCGTAAAATGGGCTTACTCAATGGCATGCGACCCTGTTGTGCTCCGGTCAAGTTCTCAAGCATGTCCTTAATATACTACGGCGACGAAGGTATCATAAAACGCGACTTGCCCAAAATGGTCGTCGACGAATGTGGGTGTCCGTAATGTAAGTTTAGCTATTATAAAAGATTTTGCATGTTGCGTGTTTAGTACACTGTGCCGTGACAGACCCAATTAATCGCATGAGCATTAATAGCTGAGTCGGCTATATCCAAGCTAGACTCCAGCTGCTAGATGGGAAGCTGTATGTTAAGTGCATACTCTTCGTACTGCTTGTATTTTTATATACAGGGTTGGCCATATTAGATGGACACATGAGAATCTTTATAACTTGGCAAGAAACTACATATAGACAATTGATATAGATCGCTTAAAGATTTTTGGTATTAAGCAGTACACGCTAATCGAGCATCTACCAACACTCTACGAAGTCCAATCGAAGTCATTGTTCTCTTAACGCTTAAATTGCAAAAGTTCCGCGCTCACCAGAATTAACACCGTAAATGTTTTTTTCTGCGGGGAAAATCAGATATCAACAAGCAAAGGTTCCTAGGCTAAAGCTAAAGCCCGTCGAAAAAAGCCGCCATATCGGTCTAAAAATTGGAAAAGCATTCACATGGGTTCATCTAATCACCTAAGCCTTTGCATCAGCAAAAACAGTCATTTTGACTTACCAGATTTAAATAATTTCAAAAACTTAAAAATTGAACAAATTTAAATTTAAACCGTTACTTTTAATACTCTTAGCTTTAAAAAATTAACATTTTAATTATATTTATATTTTAAATTAATTTTTGTAATTTGTTAAAATATCTTTAAGTCGACTGCTCTCAGTAGACGTTAAATAAATTAAAAACAAGAAAGCAAGGCTACCTTCGGCTTGCCGAAGGTTTTATACCCTTGCAGTTATACTAAATATAAAATACATTTGGAAAGCTACTGGTTTCTGTTTTAATACAAAAACCCTGATTTCAGCCGATTGTTCCTATGGCAGCTATATATTATAGTGGTCCGATTTTGATACAATTTTGACAGCACATTAAGAACGTAATAAGAATAAGATTTTGTTGATCTTGTTGCAATATCTTGAAAAACAACAAAAATCGGCCGATAGCTTCTATGACAGCTATACGATATATCGGTCCAATCTGGCTCGTTCCGACTTATTTACAGCGTACAGCAATAAGAAGCTTGTGTGCCAAGTTTCATGAAGATAGCTCAAAAACTGAGAGACTAGTTTGCGTTGCAACGGACGGACGGACGGACAGACGGGCATCCATTTTTCGACTCTGATTCAGAATACATATACTTTATAGGGTCAGAGATGTCTCCTAAGGTGCGTTGCAAACTTCTGGCTAAAATAAATATAACCTCTGCAAGGGTATAAGAAGTGGGTGACGCTCCTGTCAAGCGTGCCCGACAGTAAGATACCCCTCTCCCAATTTTAAAAATCCGTTACAAACATGTAACCACACTCATGATTGCAGACAGAGAACTCTGACAACTTATTTTACTACATACGTCTTATCCGCTCTCACTCACCCTGGAACGCGCGTAAATAGTAAAGCAACAAGTTACGACGTAGACGTCGACGTCAACTGCTCAAAGCAGCACGCAGGCTGCTGCTCTTTTGTGTTATTGGTCCGGTCGGAGGATATATTCATATTGCATTCAGCTTTATGTATACCCCAGCAGAACGTTATAAGTCTAATACTTTGCTCAATAATCACAAATTACCGATTTGCAGGGGCGGTGGGTGTGGCATCAAACATTTGAAATAAACTAGATCTTTATATATAATATATAGGAACCTTTATGCCAAATTTAGCGTCTTTAGCTTTTTTGATAGCTGAGATCAGTGTTCTTATACAGAGTGACAGACAGACGGACATGGATTAATTAATCGATTCGGCTAGTGCTCCTGAGCAAGAATATATATTTTATTGGGTCTGCCATCCCTCCTTATGCCTGATATATACATTTTCACAAAGTTAGTATACCCTTTTTTGATCATTGTCAATGGTCGATCGGTACAAAAATTACCCTTTACATACTACGTCAAAACATACAAAAATTACCCTTTACATACTTCGTCAAAACATACTACAGTACGTTACACTTACAAACAACTTTTATAATTACTATGAGACTTATGTATGTCGGTTTTTGATTAAATCTTACTTAATCTTAATTATATTTTTTAATTTCTTGGATTCTTTTAGAGTTGGCACATCTCTGAAGTCTTTGGGAGAATAGTGTATTTACCGAACTTAGCTAACTTTTCTCCGTCCTTGAAATCATAAGTTAATAAATCTAAATACCAAACAGCGAACGCAGATTGAGAATATTTTTCGAAATTGTGTGTTCACAATTTACCTAAATAATATTAAATTAATTGCTTCCTACTTACGTTTCAAATCGAAGGTATAGTTGTTTTTAAACATGTATGAGTTTGGGTATGTATGTTTCTACATACATATGTACATATATCTCATAGCGTTTTCGAAAGTGCCTGCATTACAAACAAAATACTATTTATTTACATTAACAAATTAAAAATATTTCATGACAATTTTATGCCGATTCATAAATAATTACAATATATGCCATAAATGTTTACAAAATATTAAAAATAAATATACGACAATAAATACAATATAATGAATAGTTAGTACGTATTAATAAATAAACATAACAAGCATAATTTCGTAATTTAATAACACCTAATACTTCAGCGGGGTAGATACTTCCACAACTTTCTTTGGAAGTCGTTTAGTGGGCCGGTTCGAAACACCGCTGTACCTGCTGGAAATAATCATAAAGTACCTGAGGACCCGCGTTTGGTTCTGCGCAGGAAGCTATCATCGGGCCTGACATATGAAACAGTACCAAGCACAGGCTCCTAGCTGCAAATGCCGGATGAGATCTACCAAATGAGATTTGCAGTTCAAGCTACTCGATACCGGGTGACGCACTGGTTCTCTTCACCGGAGAAGTCATATACAGTTGATGGCCCTAGAAGTTTGCAGTTACTATACACTGATCAAACACGCAACAGAGCAACAGCATGTTATATGAAGCCAAGGTGCCCCCTTTCCTGAAGTACCTTTATAACCACAGGCGTACCATGCACTCATTATCTGCGACAACAGTAAAATAAACGACTGATAATTCCTACATTCCATTTATGAGATAGCATTAGGTTTCTAACATTTGCAGCTCTATGAACTCTATTTTATGTTACCATTTTAAGCAAAAATCTTCTTGTCCGATCTGCTTCCCCGATTTCTATAAAATGCTATATTGAAATATTGATAAAAGTATTCTTTCAATTGAGCACAATATGACCAAATGATAATACATTTTTCGTATACAAATATTATAGTGGTCCGATTTTAAAATTCATATTTCGATAGCATGTTAAGAATATAAAACAAGTCAGTAAGACTACTACGATATATCGGTCCGATCGGGCTCGATCCGACTTATATACAGCGTTCAGGACAGACGGACGGTAGGACGGACGGACATACGGACAAAGCTTTATGAATGAGATTATTCAGAAAATATACATAGTATATAGTTGAAAATCAATGTCGGTCGGAGATGGTTGCTAAGGTGCGTTGTAAACTTCTGGCTAAGGCGAATGTAGGCGTGGCGAAAGTCCCAAATAAACTCGAACAGCGTACAGTATTAACACATATTGCTACTGACTCGGCTGTTCACACTGATTAAGATGTCTTCTTCCACCTGCTTCCTGTTATACATACGAGTATTTTCGGTTAGCTCCATGAGTAGCGGGTATAAATATGAATTTACCCTTGTTTTATCGTATATTGGGTAGAAACCACAGATGTAACTGGTATTTAATGGATGAGGCTATATAGTTAACTTATTTCAATAAAAAATATATTTATCTTACTGTAATTTCAATTGATTAATGAGGAGTAAATTCGAATAACAACAACAAATTTTCAATATAAAACGATTTTCGAAAGAAGGAAGGATTCTTACTTTTCTTGAGCTTGTTTCCCAGTTTGAATTAATACCAATGAATCTATCAATACATTATGAGATATCTACATATCCATCTATTTAGATGTGGCCCAATAGTTAGAGTATCTGTACATCCACATGCACAGGCATTGATGATTTTTGTGATGAATTTATTTGATATGCATAGACTAGGTTTACAGAGATTCGGCAGAAATTACAGCATATTTAATTCGTTCCGCCTTCGAACTGTAATTTTTTCTGTTAAGAATGTGAAACGGCAATTTTATTTTGTCGCTGCTTATCGAGCCGGCGTTATTGCTTTCAAGCAAATTTTATTTCAAGATTAAAGTTTCTTATCAGGCTTAAGTGCAATTCATGTAGAAAATACATAAATATACAATAAAGATAACAATAAATACTAAGTGTTTGTCTATTCGAGAACTGTTCACGACTATTGAAATCCATACATAATCATATAATATGAAGAACAAAAATCTGTAAACACCTTGAACTTGAGCATCTTGATCTGCAGAAACAAGAAATATATTGTATTTAGTTCATCATTCTTCACAGCCACACAGATTCCAATTATTTATTATCAAACATTAATTTTACATATATTTATGTGCTTGATTGATTTACAAAAATGTCGCTCATCTTATCATGCGTATAAACAAATTTATATTCTGATTTGAAAGTCTGTGTTAGAGATAACGAAAGTGATCAGCAAGCAACAAAAGCTACAGTAGACCGCAACCGACATTAAAATGCTCTAAGCTCTATATTAAAAACCGTTTAAAACCCACACAACATTAAAAAATAAATAATGGGTAACAGTTGGGGTATACAGGGTATACTATAATTTGATATATGTGGCTATTGAAACTCCTGAGATCTGTGTGGTTACTCAGACAAAATATATACAAAAATTGTCTTTGATTTCTAAATAGTTGTATTACATGTAATGAAAATGATAGGTAAAATAAAAACCTCCCAAATAAATACATAACACAGTTGTATTTGTCAAAGTTGTAGATCGATACGTTTTAAATGTGTTCTAAATAGAGAAATGAACTCTGTGCACGATTCTATGTTGAAAACTAATATTTCTATGCATGAGAGCAAAGATTCACAGCGTGAGAGCGGAGAAATCCAGAAAAAGAAAATACGCCTCCCATAGACACACATGCACATACACACTCAAGTACAAATCCACTGAAGTACAGACTTATTTATGTATATACTCTTCCCCTTCATAGAGCCGTCTGCCGCGTATTTAAATTGTGTTCTTGTGGGGAATCCGGCTTAATTCGAAGTCAGTTGTCGTCGGATCCGTATCGAGTGTGTTTCGTGTGTGCTTTTAAACAATTCTCTATAGGGACAGGAATTGTAGTCTACACTTTCGCCCAATATTGAAAGTAAATAAGTCTAATCCTTAATCCAGAAAAAACAGAAAAAACGAAAGCAGCACATCACTTAAAACAAATTAATCTATCTAGTATATTTGAAGTGAACTCGTACTTAATTTCGTGTTTTCTAGAAAATAGCTATATATAATGTATTAATTTTTGTAATCGTGTTCCTATTCACAGGCTAAACGACGGGTAGCTGCATTCAACCTGAGAATGACGAACTCGGGTGTTATGCGGGGGGTCATAAGTTGCCTACTTCTATTGGCCGCAGTAAACGCAGGTATGTGTAGTGATACATATATATATAGTTCGGTCTACCAAAAATCAGAATTTGTCGAATAATAAAGTAAAATTGAGTTTTTCTGAAGCTTAAGCCTTTTTAGGCTGTGGATTTAAAAAAAAAAGAATGGTCAATTGTGTTTGTCGAAGTGTGCATAAAGGAAAAATGAGGTATCTGCAACCCATAAGGTAATATTTATATTGTTTTTGAGGATCACTAGCCGCGTCGATCTAGCGAAGTCTGTCTGTATGAGCGCCTGATTCACAGATATCAAAAAAGATAGAGACTCAAAACTTGGTATGATTAATGTATATCCTAAGCAGTAAATGTTAAAAATTTTGCCCATCTCCTCTCTAAATCAGAATTTTAATTTTATATACAATTATTCGCTTTCTGCTTTGGCATACATACATATAAAGAACAGCCTGATCGGCTAAACATTGAGGTTATCTTTATTACTCTATAAAGAGTTACAGCACGCAGGCTGCAGCTATAAGTATGTATTTTCGGTTTTTTTAATCCGCAATTGGTTGTATATGAGAGCTGTTAAAACATAGGGCAGTTTTTATTCATTTTTCTTCAACTATTATAATAATAGTTTTTTAATATGTATTTTTTGGTCGTGTACTTTCAAAATATACACTGAAAATCCATCTTTTCGACTAGTTGCTTGATTATGATTAAAGTCTCAGACTCGCCCTCCTCGTCAGAGTTGGTCTAAGCTGTTCAGTAAACTGAATTAGTAATCAGCATACACACACAAATACACATATTAACATGTACACAATTATTTTATTAAAGTGGCCTCACTTCAAAAAGTGCTTATTCAATGAAAAAAATTTATTATATTAGACTTAACGCATAACAGGAGATTCCGAAGCCCAAAGCAACACGTTTCTTGATCATAAATGCGAAAGCCAGTGAAATAAGTCTTTCAATTTTAGGGCAACATTTTTGAAAGTTTACAGACATGCTTTATATATTTTTTGCGAACATTATTTGCGATCTTTAATTCATTAAAGGTAAAACAAATATGAAAATATTTTTATACAAATATGCATTAAAATTTGACAAGAACTGAAGCAATCTGCAGATATAAAATATTAAATCAAATAACTCCCTTTAACTTTTGTTAGAAACTATTGTTTTAACGAACACATAAGCAATGTTACTAAGCTCTGCAAGCGTATTAACCTTTCCAGTATGCCCAAGGTTGAAAATGACTATAAATACGTTGAGCATTGGGGTGCTAGGGTCAGTTATATAGTAATAAAATCAAGGACAAGGACTAGTCGCCTATTGCCTATTAATGGCAATATGCCTGTGCTTCTATTAAACTTTAAGTACAACGTCTCAATATTATGCTATTATTATTGCTACTTGAATCTATAATGCATCAACCATTAACACTTTTGGGCTTTTGGCTTTTTCAGATGGCACGTGCAACAGTGGATGTCCTCGATGTAAGTATTAATTACGCCTAACAGCATTCCCATTACATAGTTATGAAAATATATATCTATGTTCCTCAGCTGACAATGGCGCTTTAAAATACGCTCCCGGTAGCTTTTACGAGTATGCATTCGACAGCATCTTAACAGTAGGCCTGAATTCGGGCGCAGTCAGCGAGTCGGATGACACCAGTCTAAAGGTTAGCGGTTCGGCAAAGGTCTTTTCGAGCGGCAACTGTGGCTACACGCTGCAGGTAGGCGCAGTCAAGGTTATTAACACCAAAGAGTCTGTGGAGAAAAGACTTGTAACCAACATCCAGAAGCCGGTGAAGTTCACCTGGACCAGTGGACAGCTGGCACCTGAGCTATGTGCAGATCCCAATGACTCCGCCTACTCACTCAACATAAAACGTGCACTTATTTCGTTGCTACAGACTGGAGAGTCTACCACCGGTGTTGAAACTGATGTGTTCGGCCAATGCGACACACATACATACAGTTCTAAGGTCGCAAACGGGGAGCTTGTTACCAAGGTGCGAAACTTAAACCACTGTGCACACCGCGAACAAGTTATCAGTGGTTTGCTATCAGGTGTTGTCAATGAGCAGGCCAGTGTCACGTCTAGTGGGCTCTTCCAGTCGGATTACACCAAGGAGACGCGCGTGGAACAGGGTCTTATTCAGCAAGTGCAGCTCGTAGAGCTATACAAGTTCTCTGGCTCGTCACTAGCAGCTAACAGCAACTCTGATGTCAGTGCAAAAGTTATTACCACACTCAAGTTGAAGAATCCCGGTGGCACAGCTGGTGCAGCACCTTCCACGGGTAACAGTAAGGTTAGCCTCATCTTCAAGAAACCTAACACATATTCAGCAAAAAACATCGCGACCCTGAAGACAGCGCTAAGTGAATTAGTCAACCTCACCGAGGACTATGTGAAAAAGGACAGTGCCAAGAAGTTTGTTGAGCTAATTCGCCTGCTACGTCAGGCTGACACGGAGACGCTCCTTGAGTTGGCGTCATACCCGCATCAAAACAAAGAACATGCACGCAAAGTCTACCTGGATACATTGTTCCGCACAAACACGGCGGAGTCGGCTAGAGCCATACTCAAGCAGCTCAGCAAACTGCAAGGCAAAGAGAAACTCTTCGCTATTCTATCGCTCAATCTGATTGAGTCGGTGGACAAGGAAACACTAAACCAGGCTGCTTCCCAGACACTGCAGGATCTACCCAAGGAGATATACCTAGTGCTGGGAAATCTAGTTTCCAAGTACTGTGCCCAAAACGTCTGCCAAGGATCCGAAATTGATCAAATTTCAAAAAAGTTTATTGATGAGTTAAAGCACTGCAAACCTGAAACTCGACAAAAGGAGGAACGTATTGTGTATGTCCTAAAGGGAATTGGAAATACTCAATACTTGGGCAAGAATGTTGAGACAGCTTTAATTGAATGTTCTTCACCCGGGCGTCCAAACCGCATACGAGTTGCAGCTTTGCAGGCGATCCCTTCGTCTAGTTGCAGTGCAACCGCTAGCGCTAAGGCATTGCAGTTGCTCAAAGATACCAACGAGGACTCAGAGCTGAGAATCGAAGCATATCTTGCGGCCATAAAATGTCCAAACGAGGAATTGGGAAATCAAATTGCGGATATTGTTAACTCGGAGCAGGTTTACCAGGTAGGCGGATTTATTGAGTCCAACTTACGATCATTGCGTGACTCCACCGACGTTGCACGGGCTGAACAGCGGAAACACCTGGGTAACATTCGCGTGACCAAACATTTCCCGCATGACTACCGCCGTTACAGCTACAACTCTGAGTTCTCCTATAAACTAGACGCACTGGGAGTAAGCGCAAGTACCGATTACAAACTGATTTACTCGCAACATGGCTTTCTTCCGCGTTCAGCGCGTCTGAATGTTACGTCGGAGATTTTCGGTACTAACTTTAATGTATTCGAAGCAAGCGTGCGACAGGAGAATCTAGAGAATGTTCTGGAACACTATATCGGCCCTAAGGGTGTGCTAAACAAGGATTTCGATGAGATTGTTAAGATTATTGAAAGAGGAGGTGAAGACGATAGTACTGCAGGTCGCACACGACGTTCAATAGCTGACGATGCAGCAAAGATTTCAAAGAAATACAAAACTTATGGCAGTAAAACTAATCAAGATATTAACTTTGACCTATCTTTAAAACTGTTCGGCTCTGAGTTAGCTTTTCTCAGTCTAGGAGACAACGTACCAAACACACTTCCTGAAATTATATCCTATTTTTCATCGGCTTTCGACAAGACCAAAAAGGAGCTTTCGACTTTTAGCAAACAATTTGCTAGCCATCAACTTTTCCTGGATGCGGAACTCAGCTACCCAACAGGCGTGGGTGTGCCGCTGGAACTGGCCGCCCAAGGATTTGTCGCCAATAAATTTGACCTGGCATTAAACATCGATCTTAATGATGTTCTCGAGCAAAATTGGCAGCGAGCCAAATACCGCTTCAAGCTTGTTCCCAGCATCGACGTAAGCGCGCACCTTCAGCTGGGATTCAACGCACAGGTTCTCTCGACTGGCTTGCGTGTTCAGTCCAGCGCCCACTCAGCCACAGGTAGCGACTTAAGCCTTTCCCTCATTAATAATGGAGCTGGATTCAACGTAGACATCCAGTTGCCTCGTGAAAGGTTAGAACTTATTGATGTCCAAGTGAACACCGAGTTCTTTGTAGCCGAGCAAGATAAACAGCTTAGGGTGGTTCCCTTGAAGGCCGCAAAAAAACATAAGCCATTGACAAACAATAACGAGTTTTGCTTTAACCAACTAGAAATTGTTGGTGTGAATTTATGCGTGGCAAGTTCAACCGATCTAGGAGAAATTAATGGAGGATATCAACAGCAGCTTCATCTATCAAAGCCATTTTCTTTCGCCATCTACGCCACAACAGAGCGGAATTTTAATCTGAAAGGCACCCACACGACCCTCAGCACCGGTAGTCAACAGTGGAAGTTAGCCTATAGCACGCCCGGATCGAAAGTAAGCCATGACACGAGCCTCGTCTTCGAGCTAAGCACTAAGCAGCGCACCTACGGTCGTCTATCGCTGGAAAATCCCCATTACCATGTCGCATTGGAAGCTGGCATTACAAATAATAACCAGGAGCTGGTAGTCTACGGTCAAAGCGAACAAGATCGTGATGTAAAAAAAATCAAGATTGGATTCGCAAAAAATAATAATGAGTACCGTCCCTTAATTGAGATTAAGGACAAAGCTGGCACCATAAACAACATAAACGGCTACCGGGCTGATGGTAAGATTATTGTACAAAAAAATAGCGATAAAGGATCACGCTACAACTTTCAAAATTTCCAACTTTTAAGTCCCAAAAATGAGCGAATTGTGGTAAATGGTTGGGTAGATCTTGGAACCAGCTCTTTAAGCTCTGAGCTGCACATCGCTCCTGGCCAACAGTCATATTTGGTTAAGAGCAATATCAAACTAGAAAATGGATTGTACGCGTTGGGATTGTTCGTAAATGACGAACGTGCGCCCAACCAGATCTACGGAGCATCTGCCGAAGTGATCGTTAATGATTTAACGGCCATTAAGCTGATCGCAAAGGCTGCCTCATGGACAGTAACTAGTGCTTCCGAATTTGAGTATGTTACGTCAAAACACACACAGGAAATAAATTCATATAAATTCTCACATGATCTGTCTGTTGAACAAAAAAATAAGCCTGTTGGTACACTTACCATTAAATCAAACTTAGACGCTAACAAATTTCTACTGGAAGCTAAAGCACAGCGCGACCAGAAGACATCCGCAGCTGTAACTATCAAGTACCTAACGAATCAGAAATCTGTTCACGACTACGAGCTGGTGGCTCAAGGCAAAGTTAACCAACATACAATCGACATCACTGGCAAAGGGGAAACCAACGGAAATCTTTTTGCGATCGATCATAGTCTTATTACTTCAAATGGTATTCAATTGACACTGAAGGGCAATTTAGGACAGCATTATACACTTCACGATATACATGTTGATGTTCAAGGCACAGCTAAGTTTTCTGGTCAGGATAAACCGATACAATTGATTGCTAAGATCTTGGGCACCCCGGAGAAAACTACGAGTGATTTTCGAGTTAGTAGAGAAAATGTGGAACAACTGAAACTGGCCACAGAATTTCAGCATCCTCAGGATAAAATTTCTGCTGGAAAGCTTAATCTTAACGTGCGTAACTTGTTGGTTGCCAAAACTGATTTTAAAATTGCCAAGACAGGAAAAGGAGAACTTACCGCCACAATTGAGAGTCAAAAAACAGATCTTAAACATAAGCTTGAAGTCGATACAAAATTCCACATTCAAGCTCCAAAATACGATGTAGACGCAAGCATTGTGCTTGATGGAAAGAAGAAGCTAAAGTTGAAAACCGAAAACGTGATTGACAAAACAAAACTTACAACTAAAAACATCCTTGAAGTTGAAGAAAAGAAATGGACCTTCGAGGCGAATGGAAACGTAAAAGGAGAGTGGCGTACAAACGGGGATATACTTGGAAATTTCGCTGTAACCGTTCCGAACGGACGCATTGTTGATGGAACTATTAAGCGTCATATAATCCTAAATCCCAAAACACACGTTTCTCAAGGCACAATGGAGTTGCAAGTCTATGATCAGGATCCGACTACTCATAAGAAACGTTCGATCAGCTTCAAAGGAAAATTGGAACGCCTAAACCCTAAATCAAGAGAAGTGTCTGCTCATTGGCAAGTAATCTACACCACTTTTGATGGACAGCAGGCCGAGTTAAATTGGAACCTCAAGCATCTTCTTAAAGGAGAGAACAAAGCCGTCGATATATCTGCCAGCCTTAAGGGAAATTTGCTCACAATTCAACCCTTAGAGTTTAACGTAGTAATAGACGAGTACAGCGAACGTCATGCCACTGGCCATGTAACGGGTGTATATGGTGCCAGCGTTCAAGCCAATTTCAATGGCAATTACCAGCTTGGCCAGGGAACCGTGCCAAGCACATATGAGGTAAAGATCAATTTGCAAATTCCGGAGACTAAGGTCAAGAGCTGGGAGCTAAACAGTCATGGAAAGATCTTAAGACCCGTTGACGATGCGGCTGGCTTGTACAACCTTGAGTTCGTTTTAGATTCAAAAACTGGTGATGGAAATTTTGCATATGTCAACACGCTGTGGAAAGGTACAGCTCAGCAGGGTAGCTACAATTTTGAAGCTAAACACCACAAATTGGCGGCATCTCTGAAATTTGATGGAAACTATGAAAACTCTGAAGCCGATGGTAAGAGGAAATACACATTCAATGGCAACTACGGCGAGAAATACCTCAGGAGCAACGGAGAGCTGAGTATTGGGCAGGCTGATCTGGCAGTGTTGCTCCTAAAACTTGACACAAGCTTCGATTCTTTAAAAGATATTGAACTTAACATTCGCAGTCACAAGTTTCCTGAGGACACCTATACTGTCAGCATTCAAGCTAAGCAATCAAGTAAGGTTTACGGCGTAGAAACAAAACTATTTGGGTCCACTTACAAAAAAGGTTTCGAGCTGCATACTACACTACCCGATTCTAAACCAATTGTACTGATCGCAATTGTGGAAGTGAAAGGAGAACGCAAAGCAAAACTGATGTTGGACATTGACAATTTCTTCGAAGTGGATCTGAAACTCAACATTGAAGCTGCATATATAAGCATTGATGATTTTTATGTATTGGGAGACTGGAATTCCAAGAAACTTAATCTGAACAACTATGTACTGGATGTTAAGGCACAGGCTAAGAACATAAAAGTGCTATTAAAACAAGCGGAAAACATCATCGTCTCTGGTACGGCCAATTATAACTTAAAGAGGGAACAGAGCAGAGCCATCATTGAGGGTCAGGGGCAACTGCAACACGGTGGAAAAACTCACACGGGCAACTTTAAGCTCATCCGCCAAAACTTCGAGCTGGCCAGTGAAAAGGAGATCGGCTTTGCCTATACATTCAATGGCAATTTCGGTTCCAAGAACGCAGTCTCTACTTTAAAGTTAACGAATAAGGAGTTTAACACAAAACTTTCGATTTGCGAGGAGAAAAAGCAGTGTATTAATATTCAGTTACAGTCCACAATTACGATTGATGAGCAGCAACTAGATGGAGAACAGCTGGGAGTTCTGGTGCTGGTGGATCTCCGCGAGCTTGGGTATCCATACGAACTTGAATGGAAATCTAAAACGGTGCGCCAAGGCATTAAATACCAATACAATCTTGACGGAAGAATTTCTGGCAATAACATCAAGTATCAATTAACTGCTAAAGTTCTGCCAACGGGTTCAACTATTCAGCTGAATTTACCGAAGCGTGAGATATTGTTTGAATTGAAGCAGCAGGTCCCGACCGATGGTAAAATCTTCGGACATTACGAGCAAACCGTCGCATTTTATATTGATAAGCTGCAGCGTCCCAACGATGTGGCACGCGCTTCGGCTGTTCTTGATTTGTCGGGTGTTGAACGCGTTGCTCTCAATTCCCGTGGACACTTGAAACTAGAACATCCCTCTATACGACCACTAAGCATTTCTGGAACCCTTGAGGCCAACCGTGATCAACAGGTTTTGAATAGCGAAGTTATTTTTGACGTTTTCCGCAGTGCAGACCAAAAGGTTATTGTCTCCAGCCAGTTGAAGAATACTCAGATACACGATGGCTTTAATGTAACTGCACATCATCAATGGCTTTCCACGGGTCTCCAGTTCAAGTACGAGATCAACGGCCAAACGGGTGTTAACACAGAAACAAAAGACTTCAGTGCTGGTGTCGAGGTTAAGAGTAGCACTAGCGACCTACGTGCCGGAGCTTTCATTTCTGGTAACAAAGATGGCTTGGAACTATTGGTGAATGGACTCAACGAGCAGTTACTTCACTCCACAGCCAATATAGATTGGCAAAAGCGAAGTGCAAAAATTGTTTCAAATATTCAAACGTTCAGCCTAAAACCAGTGCTAATTGTCAGTGAAATTCAACCGACCTGGGCCAAAATTTCGTTAAAACGTCAAAATCTTCTTGAGGCCAATGCAGAGTTTAAACTTGGTAAAGAGTTAAAGTTCGATGTAGTTGGAAATGGAAAACGTTTGTTTGACGGACGCGTCGCTTTTGATTCGGCCAATTTCCTGCAAACCAATTACAAAACGGACGATGATGATATCAAGGCTTTCCTGGTAAGTACACTACTTACTTCACTGTTTATGTTTAGCCGCTCCTAACTAAAGATAGCTTTAAAATGCCGCTTTAAAGTCACTGCATTATACAATACATACATGTGAATACATGTGAGCGCTCAGGCTCATACATATATGTACATCTTTTAAGAGACTTGTTCCAAAAGCTCATTAAATTAAATTGTTTCCAGGATTCTGTTGATGCCGAGATAAAAAAAGAAACTGATGCAGTAACTGAGAAGGTGAAGAAACATTTTTCAAAGATACAACAAGACTTCGATAAAAACCTGAAATTGGTTCAAGAAAGTACTCCCGATTTCACCAAACTTAAGAGTGGATACAGCAGTCAGTTGAAGAACATCGTTAAGGAGCTCGAAAATGATCCTGCGTTGGCAAATATCATTGCGTCCATGTAAGAAAGTATTTCATATTTCATTCACGTACATAACTAACCAGCGTGAACATTTATTTCAGTCGTACACTATTTGAAAAAATCAATAGCTTTACCGAAGAAATAACTAAAGTTTCTTCAGAGTACTTTGAAAAATTAAATAAATCATTTGCTGAAATCAACGCAAAGCTACAGGATCTTTGGAAGAACTCTCTGCTTAAGGCCTGGGAGCAGCTTGTCGTATCAGCAACAAAGTTGATTGGTCAAATTCGAGTGGAACTTGTTAATGCGTACACAAAGGGCTTTAAGGAGTTGTTAGCTTGGATTGAAAAATACGGACCGTTACTGAAGAACTACGGAAAGGGCATAAATGATGCACTGAAACCCATTAACGAAGCGGTCCAGGAACTAATTAAGCTGGCTGTGCACACCGGCGACTTATTGGTCGACGAAATTAAGGAATACGTTGCGAAGTTGCCAACGATCGACGCACTGCGTGAGGAAATTGTCAAGAAGATTGAAGAGCTAAAATTGGTAGAGAAAACAGTGGAGTTGCTCAACAACATATTCTCCCAGCTGCACATTCTCGTGCAGACTCCAGAGAGCAATGAGCTATTGCAAAAGCTACAAGACTACTTGGAGGCTAAGCTGCAACGGAGACCCATTAATGACGAAGAATGGCTAGACGACTTGTCGAAGCTGTTGGTCAAGGCGTTGCGTTCATTCTGGGCATCCATTCAGAAGAATAGTCCTGTTGCTTCTGGGTTCCTCGGTGTCCCAAATAATGATCTGCATTCGTACATTAAAGTATGGCCCCAATCATTGGAAACTCTGAAAAATCTTCCCACCTTGTTGTCGTTCCGTTCAAGCACAATTAACTTTTTATTAAATGAGAAATGGGAAGAAATCTTTAACAGGGAATGGTTAAAGTCCTGGATCTTCTTCCAAAACTTTGAGCTGCACGGTCACCTTGTCGACGGAAAACACATCTTCAGTTTCGACGGACAGGCTTTCTCATATCCGGGCAACTGCAGATACATCTTAGCCCAGGACAGTGTAAACAACAACTTCACTGTCATTGGTCAACTAAATGGCGGCAAGTTAAAGACTATCACCCTGGTCGATCGAGATGGCAATTTCTTAGAGGTTACCGACACGGTAGCCCTCAAAGTAAATGGGAAACCAGTAGAGTATCCTCAGCACCTCCCAGGCATCCATGCCTGGCGTCGTTTTTACACGGTACACTTGCACTCAGAGTATGGAGTAACAGTAGTTTGCACAACAGATCTTAAGGTGTGCCATGTAATTGTGAACGGATTCTACACTGGAAAAACTCGTGGTCTGCTGGGAAATGGAAATGCAGAGCCATATGACGATCAACTTTTAATTGATGGAAAATTAGCTTCCGATTCTGCCGCCTTAGGCAATGATTATGGCATTGGTAAATGCTCTCCCGTCGTCTTCAACAGAGCATATGTAGAGAATCAGGCACGTCAAGATATATGCAGTGACATATTCGGAATAGAATCACCTTTGGCAGTCAATTATTTGATAAAGGACCCAGAGCCTTACCGTAGAGCCTGTGATATTGCATTGCAGGGTACTCCAGAAAAAGACAAAGAATCAGTGGCTTGTACCTTTGCCCTGGGCTATGGATCATCGTTGAAACTTCAGAACAAATGGGTTCTGCTCCCATCACGCTGTCTTCGTTGCTCTGGATCTCCTGGTCAACGCGAACTGTACGAAGAGTTTACTGTTAAAATACCGACCAAAGAGGCCGACGTTGTTTTCGTGATCGACATAAACGTCACAGCCAATGTCCTCAGTAGCCTCGTTGCGCCAGCTATAACGGAGATCCGTGAATCGCTCCAGAACCGTGGCTTCTCAGATGTGCAAGTCGGCGTCATAGTTTTCGACGATGCAAAACGTTATCCCGCACTTCTAACAAGCGACAACGGCAAGCTTAGCTATAAGGGTAACGTGGCCAATATCCAACTGAACGGTCCCAAGAATTTCTGTGACAATTGTATAGAGCAATTAATTTCTGAGAGACGTGTTCTAGACTTATTGAAACTACTTGAACAATTTATTAAGACCATAGTACCACAGTCCGACGAAAAGGCCTTCAACATGGCCCTTGATTATCCTTTCCGCGCTGGTGCAGCCAAGACCATTATTGGAGTTCGTAGCGAAGCACTTGAGTACAAAAATTGGGTAAGTAATTATTTGGCAAGTCTTGCGATAGTTAAAGATTGAATACCTCAAGAACGCCCGAACCGATTTGAATAATTATGTAATTCTACATTTTTTTTACAATATTTATTAACACTTTTACAGTGGAAATATGTTCGAGCCCAGATAACGGGAAGTGTTACCAACTTTGATGGAGCCCTGCTACATTTGATTGCCCCTATTGAGGGACTCGCATTGGAAGGTGTTCCAGCTGAAAAACTCGTCGGTAAGTGAATTTAAAAAATGTGTCCATGCAAATCGACATTCATACTTACTCATATATTTTATTGTCAGGATTTAACGCGCGTTTAGTCGCAACTTTGGATGGCAAGGATAACAAAAAGCGTCCAAAACTGCAATTTGAGAACGATATGGGCATCGACTTTGTACTGGAAAATGGAGGTTGGGTATTTGCCACACAGCACTTCGACAAATTAAAGCCTGGCGATCAAAAGAAGGCTCTGAACCAAGTGACATCCTCTATAGCTGACACCCTCTTCAAGACTGATATCGTCAGCGAATGCCGCTGCCTACCAGTGCATGGACTGCACGGACAGCACAAGTGCACGATTAAGTCGAGCAACTTTGTCCCAAACAAGAAGCCGAAAACTGCGTGAAATTGCCACGAAATCCAACCTTCACGTTATTTTATAACATATAAAGTTTAAATAATGTTTAGATTTTATACAGAAAACTCAAAATCACATTCTATTAAAGTGCCTTAATATTAATCAACAGTATAAATTTGTCTCTATATCGTTAAATAATTATAGTTAACTGCCTCCATTCTGTAAATTATGTTTGTGTTGCTGTGTAGTTGAGGGTTACGACACTGTGTTTCTTTGGACCAAAGATTCTACTGTATTGCCGCTTGACTGTCTGAAAAGATCTATCTTAAGATCGCAGCAAATCGCTAAGTCCGGTATTTCTTTGATTACACTCAGTTCTAATTGCTACGACTTTTTTAATTAAGACGGATTCCCGCTGTTGGGGGTGGCCTCTAGTCGATTCAATTAGGTATCCGCTCGTTAAAATGCGGAGAACTCATCTGTACAAAAATTAGAGATGATTAATACTTGTGTACGATTCCCAACGGTAAGCCCCATAATAATCATTTATTATTCGAAACCACAGTAAGGCACAAAGACTTTTTAAAATCGAAATTTCGTGCAAGTTACCAAAACTGGAAAGCAGTTTATTATAATACACATTTCTTGTACATTATTATTTATATTATTGGAATGTACGAGTATATTGTTTATAATGAGTATATAGATTTTCTGAATAATACCTTTTACATGATTATTGTGACGCAGACTCTTATGTCATGCAATCTGTTAAAACTTGTACGCGTTTCGCATTACAACTCTTACACAAAACATGGTCGTCCAGGGGATAACATCCGCGACCATCCGCTTCCGAAGACAACAAGAGACCACAGTCCTGGTAAAAAAAAATTATATACGTATATTTATGAGTTTTTTTAAATCTAGTACAGCTATAAGTTGTATGTCATAGTTAGTCCTGCAGAGGGTATAATAATTTAGGCCACACTTTTCACGGCTACATTAATAGTTTAAAAGCTCTTGTTTCAAAAGTATGAGGAAGCATATGTGATATGATATGATTTAAACTCAGAATACCGTTTCTGGTATCTAATCTAAACTAACGCTGGATTTGGAATCAGTGATATGAAATACACGTAGTATGAAAACATGTAGCATGCCCAGATTCAGGAACGAAATTTTTGTTCTGGGAGTAGTCAAACGCAACAAAATCCAAATACTGGATTCAAATTCATAACTTCTGTCATTGTCATTGTCGCCGTGTAACCACGCTCATAATTTCAAACAGAGTATTCTGCACGAAAAATTCTACTACGTCGCGTCGCGTCGACGTTAACTGCTCAAAGCAGCGCGCAGGCTTCTACTCGTACCGAACATTTCTACTAAAAACGTTGACTTGAATTACTTTGGAGGATACACTATGTTCATATTGCATTCAGCTTTATGTATACCGAAGCCGAAGCAGCAATACTTTGCTTAATAATCAAGGTTAAGGTACCACGCCCACCGCCCCCGTAAATCAATAATTATTATTAATTACAGCTATTATTAAGCAAAGTATTCAAGATACAGTTTTCTACTTTGGGAAACATTCAGATAAAATCGACATGAATCTATAAATTCCAGCCCGATCGGATAATAAACATAGAAGTTATGAAAGTTAACGTTTTCTATTGCTCTGTGAAGTGTTGCCTGAGTGCTGTCGTCATTAGTACGCAAAATGCTTAAATTGTTATTTGTTTATGTGCGACTGAGATAGCAAATTTACCGATCGGCTTACAGCTGGTACGGTGCCCAGTGCGTAAGACAGTCGACCGCTGAGCGATAAGTAAGAAGTTCAACACCACCCAGGTTGAACAAATTTAATATTTGTATAACCTTCGACCACTGAAAATTGTCAAAAAAGGGTATACTAACTTTGTGCACATGTATGTAACAGGCATAAGGAGGCGTGGCAGACCCCATAAAGTATATACATTCTGGCTCAGGATCACTAGCCGAGTCGTTTGAGCCATGTCCGTCTGTCCGTCCGTCTGTCTGTCTGTCTGTTTGAGACAACAGATATCAGCTATTAAAAAAGCTAGATACACCAAATTTGGTATGAGGGTTTCTATATATCCGGGGCAGAACAAGTTAAAGTCAAATGTTTGATATAATTAACGATTATTAAGCAAAGTATTGAACTTATAACGTTCTGTTTTGGCATGTATAAAGCTGAACGCAATATGAACATATACAATCCGATCGGACCAATACAAATGTTCGGTACGAGCAGCAGCCTTTCATTATTTTTTGAAGTCTTCTAAAGAGACCTACAACCTCTAATAGATCATTCCTATAAATATATTATATATTGTATGTGTATATAATACATACCTCACATTTATAGCACTCCAAGTGGAAGCTGCGATCCAGGGCAACTACTCGCACAGTTTCTTCCTGGCCTGGCTCGGGCATAATTGGATCCTTGCAGACACAGCACCGAGGAGCAAATTTTCTTTGTATAAGAAATATATAGTATATGGTTATATGTAAATAAAGGTAGATACTGATTGAACCCACTTGTGAAAATCCTCAATGCAGTAATTTTGATTGGTAGCATCGACTGTAAAAGGAATAGCTACAAAAAATTAGGATTAGGTACGTTAATAACTAAGTAAAATAAAAGATGTTTATGTTGCTACCATCAAGACTAGTTCCGCAAACAACACAAGTAAAGCATTGCGGATGATACGGCTTTCCAGTGGCCCTGAGAATTCTCTCCAAAATTGGCATTAGGCAAACGGAACACTTCTCGAGAGTTTGTAAGTAATCGTATTCGCAAAAGGGATTCCCTTCTAGGGAATAAAATGGTTTGCCTTGAAGATTTATTTGACACTCTGTACAAGTAAAGCAAGAAATGTGGTATATTTGATCCATTGCTGTGCATCCACTGTTTTCGCCAAGCACCCGCTCTCCGCATTTATTGCATTTTCCTAGAATTACAAAAAATATTTATCACTTAGAAAACACATATATAATATACACATGATTATCATAAAGCTTTTACTGACCATAACTCTCCACTTCACCAGCATCAATAGAGTTTAAATTATAGTGGCGTATGTTTCCATCGAGTGGCAATCTTTGGGATAAGTCCATAGTTTCCGCAGGCGCTGCACCGCTGGGGTACGCTGGATAACTTTCACTGTTTGAGATTAAAGTACTTCCTGATTGATTTGCATACGATGGATACATATTATTAAAGTTGGCCCGGGAGGAAACATCATTAGGTGGACGTGGATTAATTGGCTCATAGATCGAATCATATGTGGAGGAACTCTATGAAAAAAAAATACATTGAAATATAAAGTTATATTTGTATTAATAATAAAATTACAACCTGCGATAAGCCTCCATATCCATAATAGTCTACCGATCCTTTACTTTTACGGTCCTAAAACATAATTAACGAAACAAATCTTACACAGAGAAATGTTCAATTTTAAGCAGTTTGCTCAATCCTGGTTTAGTTTGTTTTTGACACTTATTTAAAACATACGATGATACTACCTACCTTTATATTAGGAGCATAATGATTTACATAATTTCTATGAAAAATAGATGCTGTTGTTACGGGCTGTGTAGTACGTACATCGGAGTCTTTGGTGAAGATATTACTTGCCCGACGAAGCTCGCTGTAGGAAGAGCTAACTGGACTGGGAGGTTGAGCTAAATCATCTTCAGATTCCCTCTCCGCGAGAAATTGGCCATTGTAAATGACAGCCTGCTTAGTAGCTGAAAATTTTTTATTGTAGTATACTTAAATTATAGTATAATATTTAGCAGTCTACCTTACCTATTTGTGGACTTGACTGTTTCACATTAGAGTAAAGTATATTGCAATCACCAGACCGCGTTGACAATTGCGCTTTCATGGGCCTATCCGAATATACACCTGAAATTTTGCGTGTCGAGGATAGGTTGGGAATTCTTTGAAGTGAATTATTCGGTCTACTAAGAAGACCTTTCTTTTCCATTTGAAGCTTATGGTAAGCCAATGCTTCTAATTGATGTTCCAGTACGGCAGGATTATCCAGAGTTGACTGACTGGTCACAGTTTCTGTATGTCCCAAATGTGCTGCCTGCTTTCGTAGAAAAATGCAAGCAGATTGAGAGCCAGCAGCACCAGCTATTGTGGCTTGTAGTGGCTGGGAGTAGAGTGGTTCCCTAGTGTCCGTTACCAGTTTACTAAGCGGCACCTAATCAAATATCAATTATTATAATCACAAAACACATCAATCAACTGCAGGATGTATCATTTATTTTCACCTGGGGCATTTCATTCGGTTTTCTGCTCGGCTTCGGAGGAATCCATGGCGCTGTCTTTGAGAGACTGTAAGTCTCATTCTTTTCCTGTTCAGCAGCAACATTTTTTTGCAGATTATCCACCAAAGCAGCCACCTTTCCAGTCCTCAAGTATCCATCGTCGCAGTTTTCATTTATTGTAAGCTGTCGCAGTTCCTCTTGCAAAGAATTCATTATAGAGCCACTCTAAAAACACAATTCAGTCTGTGAAACGCCCTCGGTAGACATTTGATAGAATGCCTTATATTAATTATTTTAATTTAATTATTATTTCAAAAATAAATTTTTAAGGTAGTATTATTTTACACCAACGCTAAGCGACGACAATAAAAACACAAAATAATTTTTTAGTCATTAGGTTATCGAAAATATAAATCGATAAGTTTCGCAAAAAAAAACTTCAGGGCTCCTCAACTAACTTAACAGGGGATTGTTCCAAAGCGCGCATTATTTATATTTCAGTTATAGGGTACTTTTATTTTTAATTTATATTAAAACACTTAGCAAAATTAATTAAATATTAAAATTATAATAAATTTTTGTATCACATAGACCCAGTTAACTTGTCCAAACCTACATTAGGTATGCATATTAAAGGAAAATAGTTTTAAAGTTATACATAAAGTAGTGTAAGACCGTTACAATTTTTATGTCAAATATCTTTACAATATACTTAGTATAGATTTATGTTTTTTGGTAACCACATAAAAAAATTCACATATTTTATCCGTTTTATCCGCTGATGCATTATAGTGTGGAGGCGAGTGGAACTTTTAAGTATTTTTAAATTTATAAACAAAAAACAAATTGGAAATAATCAGTGCTATGACATTGTGCTTCACTTTGAGGGGCATATAAACAATACTTTCACTTTATATTATGCGAGTGTATGTATATTGGGCAACGTGGGCAGCAGCAACATTTTGCGTCTCCCAAAAAACACACATTTGTACATATATGGCACATAAATGTATTTAGATTATGAAAATAATCAACATTCAAAAATCATAGTCAATTCTTAAAGGGTAATTACTCAGTCAGTCTTTATAATAAGATAACTTTAAAATGCCCTTTTTGTAGTTGAATTACCTTATTTCGTTTGTGCTTTCCTGTTTACATCGACAACTGCTTAACTATCGATGAATGTGCAAGAGTAAGGGCGCAAAAAACAGTTTTCTAAATAAGAAAAAGGTTTGCCAGTCATGCGCGCTAAATGTGAATACATACTCTCTCCCTCTTTATTTCAAAGTAAATGAGGAGAGAGAAACACGACTATTCTCAGAACGCAGAAGAGACCTGGGATACAGAAATGTAAGGCACAAATATTGTAGATATGCATTTCTATGGCACACTCCTGATGCTACACAGTATTAAAAACCGTCAGTATTGAATTCACTTCGTTAACCAACGGACGTTGTGCGTAGTATCGACATATTTACGTTTTGTACATACATATGTAAAATTCGCGTGTCGTCTGCCCCCGTAAACCATGTACATAAATATAATAGTGAAACAAACAAAATAAATTATAAGCTTTCTTATGTATATTTACACATGCTTATACATACATACATTGCATATATGTGTATCTTGTTATATTCAAACATATTTACAAAAATATGAACATATTTACAAAAATATATGTATATAAAAAGATTAAGGGACTTACGTGTATTATAACAAGCTTATATGTTTTTTATAAAGCTTAACAAACACAATAAAAACTTATAGGTTTTAACCTATTATTATTATTAATAAGTAATATGCAAATGCTTTTGAACATTTTCATGAAATTCAAAATAACGACACCATATCTATACTATTTATTTGAAATACACATACATTATGTAAAAACATACAAACATGCAATACAGATGTACATACATAATGTGCAAATCGGCTAATTGCTGGCGTATTTATCTACATATATGTGTATGTATTAAAATCATATGGATTGTTGGCAATAAAATGTTAGTGTGGGTGCCTTTTTATGTATATGTGTATACATACATATGCACAAATATATACACATAAATATGTACATAACGTACATATACTCAAGGCATACACATGTTCGTTCATAAAAACACGGATATTATATATACATTTATATGTGTGTATGCATGCAGTTAAACATGAGGTGTATATATAGACATCTTTAAGTATGTACATACTGACTCGTACATACATATATGTATGTTTGAGAATTGTATGCTTTTTCCAGACGTTTTATTGCCTCATCAAATTTTCAAAAGGATTTTAAATACACATTGACATACTTTTCTACAGTCGCACATGTGCAATCACATACCCAACATACATCATTATCCTTATTTAATAATTATTTTGTATCGCCATATTGCCATATGTATATCCCAAACATGCATTAATATAAAATTAAAAATGTACATACATATATAACATATATATTTAGCGAATAACAATATACATATTATATATTGATCACAGTTCATCAATACATATACATACATTTATACATACATACATATGTATACACATACTTCTAATAATTGGAAGTACGTAAAATTCATGCGCAGCGAAAATGGAATGTGGAAGGAAGAGATTAATAAGTAAAAGCGCACATGTGTGTTTTTACATACATAAAAAAATACATATGTATACTAAACAAATATATGTACATTATCATCAACCTATCATGTCCATACATGTGTACAATATAATGTCCTGTTACGATACACTTGTGTAATTGTATACGTTACGTTTGACATACTTATGTACATATTAAAACACAAAGCCAACAGAGACGAGCCTTGCATGGAAAAACTCACAAATGTTTAAATGTAAACCTATGTTTTTATATTATATAAGGTCAAATGGATTGCAACAAGTTCGATTTATCTTACTTAAATTTTGGAGACGACCCTTTATTAAGCATCTTTGCTCGGTGATCTATTAGTTTAATATCTAAAAAATGCATGCATATGTGTGCATATACTACGTTTATATGTACGTATGAGAGTATATCAAATCATCATACTGCTCATATACATACAAATGTACATACACATAGTATGCTGTACACTTAAAACAGTGTGGCAAACTTCCAGTCAAACGTACTACTGGAAAAGCTGGGGGTGCGTACTCACCCTATTACAATTTGGAATTGGGTTTTACTATATTAAATTGTTAAGTGTACATATTTTAATAAAAATTATAGTTTCGTTTAGTTGCTAAGAACGAGAATGTAATTTGATCTATATGTAGAAATGTATGTTCTACATATAAATGTTACTATGTATGTAAAACCGTAAATGCATGTAGAAATAAATTCATGCGACTGTAACCTGTTGAGGAACAGAAGAATGCTTGGTAATAAGTCTATTAGCTGCTAGCGTCGCCGATTTTTTTTTTTACATTTTGTATATGGATAGTGCTCGATGTATCATGATTTTAGCTAAAATATTATTTGTTGGGCACTTCTAGTTATACCCTTCGACCATTGAAAATGGTGCAAATGTATGTAACAGGCATAAGGAGGCGTGGCAGACCCCATAAAGTATATTCTTGCTCAGTATATCTAGCTGAGTCGATTGAGACATGTCCGTCTGTCTGTCCGTCGGTATGAGACAACAGATCTCAGCTATTAAGAAAGCTAGAGACACCAAGTTTGGCATGAAGGTTCCTAAAATCATAGACAGATCAAGTTTATTTCAAATGTATGATGCCGCGGGGCGGTGGGCGTGGCAAGCAAAGTATTAAACTCATAACGTTCTTTTTGGTATGTATAAAGCTGAATGCAATATGAACATATCCTCCAAATTATAATCCGATCGGACCAATAACACAGAAGTTATTCAAGTCAACGTTTTCAGTACAAATTTTCGGTACGAGCAGCAGCCTGCGCGCTGCTTTGAGCAGTTGACGCCGACGTCGACGTTGCGTCGTGTCGCTTTACTTTTTACGCGCGTCGCTGTGTGAGTGCGAGCGAGTATGTTATATGTATTAGAAGTTTTTGTGCAGAATTTTCTGTTTGGAATTATGAGTGTAATTACACGTTAGTAACGGATTTTAAAAATTGGGAGAAGGGTATCTTACTGTCGGGCGCCCGACTGTAGCCTTACCTACTTGTTATACCCTTGCAGAGGGTATATAATTATTTTTTATATTAAATTTTGTAATATGAAAAAATTGCATGCATTTTGTTGTTGGCTATTTCTGTTACGTTACGTTATTATGTTGCGCACAGTGTCACATGAGCGATGTATTTCAATCGTATGCATACTGAAGGCAAAATCGAAAAATGGTTAATTCTATGCACATGCAGAATTTCAAATAACCCGATAATGTGTGTTAGGAAAATTGTTTTACCTTAATAAGGGAACTTAAGTCGTCACTAAAGTGCAACTGAAAAATATCAAGAGATTAAACATGAATATAATAATCGAGCGAACGATTTTTTTTTTCAAGAAGGTTTCCTATAGGAGTAGTTTTCCATTGCCATCAAATCGGTGTGTAGGAGACTGTTACGTCAAAATGTTGCATGCTTTCCAGAGCACCATTTCAAAATCCAAGAACAAAATTTAAATAATTTGTTCACCTAAATTCATAAAAAATCGAGCATAGTAAATATATGAAAAAATCGTTAAATCTGACAACTAATGGACTCCTACCGAAAGTATTAATTAAAATTAAAAAGAAAAATTAATTAAATTAAATGTATTAATAGGTAAACAAATATTAATATTATTGCAATACGGTTATTAATTTGCGTTTTATTTTAGCTTTTAAAAAATGTTAATGATAGGGTAATCTATTTATATACATACATAACATAAAATGCTTGATCATGCAGACTGACCGTACACGGGACTAAGTTGCTCTCGATATGTATGGCTACTTTTGCATGCATATGTACGCTTGCTGAGCATTATACAAATTTGTAAAATTAAATTTAAAAAAAATATATTTGGCTCATTTTTACGCGCTAGATGTAGAGTATGCAGATAAATAAACTGAATAAATAAGCCAACTGTATTTTATACATATACAATGTATTATACATACATATGTATGGATGTGGGTAACGATGTATGTATATGCATGTAAACATATGTATGTGCGAATAAAAACCAAAACAGATTAAAGACCCAAGTCAACGACAAGGAACAACTTAAACTTGAAACGAAAAAAAGTTTTTATATATTGAAAAAACTTATTGATATTTGTTAATACAATTCAACATATATGGACTGCTAAAAATCTGTAAAAAAAATAACGATCGAGTGCGGCTTAGACAGACACACACACAATAGATTTTCTTAAGTGTGCAATCGCGATGGCTGCTCCAGCAGCCTGTACGCGTTTCTCGGACAATTATGATATTAAAGAGGAACTCGGAAAGTAAGTTAACCTAATACCGCATAAAAAGTTAATTCTTACTCAGTCACATTATATTTTTATAGGGGCGCCTTTTCAATCGTTAAAAGATGTGTTCAAAAATCAACAGGCTTTGAGTTCGCGGCGAAAATAATAAACACCAAAAAGCTGACAGCAAGAGGTGAGAAACATTATTCCTTTCTACCCGAATTTGTATCACTTATTTTAATCTCAAAGATTTTAGTATATATTTTTATTCTTCTTTTTCAATTGTTACTAAATTCTTTTCAGATTTCCAAAAGTTGGAACGAGAAGCTCGAATCTGTAGAAAACTTCACCATCCTAACATTGGTATGCTCAGAAACAAAAACTTAAACATAACATAAACTCTATTTATGTTACGTAATGGATATTTTAATAACTATACATATTTACCATTTGACATCTGTTTTTTCAGTTCGCTTACATGACAGCATTCAGGAGGAAAACTATCATTACTTAGTCTTTGATCTGTAAGTATTTAAGAATAGAAAGAGTACCATATACCGGATATGACGTGCTAGTGTCTTTATATTTTAATAAAAAAACGAGTTAATGACTTGACTATTGTTTATTGAGCTTCATAGTCCATCCTTTCCTTGACCAATCCAAAATAAAAAAAAAAAAAACACAAAAAGTACCGATATTAAAAAACTGCGAATTGTTAAAAATAAAAAATTCGAAATGCAATTACAGTGTTACTGGCGGTGAACTTTTTGAAGATATTGTTGCACGTGAATTTTATTCTGAGGCTGATGCATCACATTGTATTCAACAAATACTGGAATCGGTCAATCACTGTCACCAGAATGGTGTGGTGCATCGAGATCTCAAGCCTGAGAATTTACTATTAGCTAGTAAGGCGAAGGGTGCAGCTGTGAAACTCGCTGACTTTGGTCTAGCCATTGAAGTGCAAGGCGATCATCAAGCATGGTTCGGATTCGCTGGTACTCCTGGTTATCTCTCCCCAGAGGTATTAAAAAAAGAACCGTATGGGAAGTCGGTAGATATTTGGGCGTGCGGTAAGTATTAAATATATATATATATATATATATATATATATATATAATATATATATATATAATATGTATATATATATATAATATATAATGTTAATAACAATGCAAACGATGTTCATGTCTTGATGCTTACATTTTCTTTATATATCTAAACAGGAGTCATACTCTATATATTGCTAGTTGGATATCCACCTTTTTGGGATGAGGATCAACACCGTTTGTACTCCCAGATCAAGGCTGGAGCCTACGATGTACGAAATTTGATTTATAACAGATTTAATGAATTTGGAATATTATTTTCGATGTAGAGTAATTGAAGTATGTAGTAAAAGAAATAGACAAAACTAGTCGTAAAGGATACAGTCAAACGTACCTAACACGCCGAATTTTAAAAATCTGTTACAATCATGGAAACACAATTTTAATTTTAAGCAGAGAATTTTTAAACAAATATTCTATTGCTTGTTCTCACTCACGCGCAAGTTGAGCGACGCATCGCAACGTCGACGGCTACTACTCAAATGAACGCACAGGCTGCTGCTCGCACCGGACATTTGTACTGAACACGTTAATTTAAATAACTGAGCTTTTAGTCCGATCGGATTGCAATTTGGAAGATAGGTCCATCTGACAATTATTAATGTTTAAAACTGAAGCAGAATGTTATGACTTGAATACTTTTCTATATAATCGAAAAATTATCTACTGGAGTGCGTGATACTTAAATTTTGAAACAAACTTATAGAGTTTATACTTTTACGATAGCTAAGATCTGTTCGTTCACACGGACGGACAGACAGACAAATAGATGGTCATAGTTCTATCAACTCGGCTAGTGATCCTGAGCAAGAATATAGATACAATGCTTTTTTATACCATTTTCAGAGGTCGAAGGGTATAATTAAAAAATAAAGAATGTTTTTAACAGTTTTCATCGATTCTTCCTTGCCAATGAAAACATATTTCATATATCAAGTTTCTAAAAAGTCTTTGTGTTTAAGTATTTTAACTGCTGCGATCGGTTTTTCGGTTGACCGCTTTATATATATAATGATTTTATATTATTTCTATTCTATTCGCGCGACTTGGTGTATTAACGCACATGTACGCGTTCCTTCTTGTTTAAGCCTTTAGTCTAAATCATATGTTTATAGATTTTTATGTCGAAGAAGAAATATTTTCTCCACATTTAATGTCTCAGCTGAGTTTCCAAAAAACATTTGAAATTCAAGAAATAATACTATTGCAAAAATGCTTAGTATACATGGTCATATATTTAACCGGTCCAATTAGACTTTTGTAGATGTTTTTATTTTGTGATAAGTGGAGTACATAACAGTAGGCAGTATTTTCTATTGACTTTTCTTATTAGTCTTTTTCAAAATTATTTAATTTCAGTACCCCTCTCCAGAATGGGATACTGTAACTCCGGAAGCTAAGAACTTAATTAATCAAATGCTCACCGTTAACCCAAACAAGCGGATAACGGCAGCCGAAGCTCTAAAACACCCGTGGATTTGTGTAAGTAGATGTTTTAACCAACGCGTTCATTTATCTTGGTGCTTATATTTGTTTTACTTATAGCAAAGGGAACGGGTTGCTTCGGTAGTACACCGTCAGGAAACCGTTGACTGTCTTAAGAAATTTAATGCTCGACGTAAGCTTAAAGGCGCTATTTTAACCACCATGCTCGCCACTAGAAACTTCTCCAGTAAGTATATATGATTTTCATTCTGAGAACTTAATAATAATTGAGGTAGTTCAGGTAAAACTTTAGAAGGTATATTAATTTTGACAAGTTGCTTGCAACGCACCTTGGAAGACATCTCTGACCCCACATATTCTGACTTAGCGTTGGAGTCGATCTAGCCATTTCTATCTGTTCGTCTGTCTCTAACATTGCAATCTAGACTCTGTCTTTGAGCTATCTTTATAAAACTTTGAACACATGCTTCTTATTGCTGCATTAAGCTTTCATAGGAAAATAAAGATGTTTATCAATATGTTATGTCTGCAGCAATAAGAATTTAGAGCTCCCAACTAATAATCACATCAACACCTCTTAAGGGCGAAGAACCTTCGGCAAGGCGAAGATAAATTCCGGTTAAGTAAAGTATGTTGATAGTAGATTTAAACCAATACTATACTCAAGTTAACAGTAATTTAATAATCAATAGTTATCAAAGAATGGGTATACTTCAGATTATATAACTTTTAATTACGTCTATAGGTAGAAGCATGATCACTAAAAAGGGCGACGGTTCTCAAGTGAAGGAATCAACCGACTCATCTAGTACAACACTGGAGGATGATGACGTCAAGGGTAAATATTTTATTCAAAAAGGATGACTGAATGAACCGATTTTCGATTAGAACGCGAGTTTTAGTAACAAGTTGATAAGTAATGAATACCGTCAATCGCATTTAATACCCTTGAATCCTTTTTAAATTTAGATCCGAGCATTGAATAGTTCTACTGATTTTAGACTATTATATTATTTACACATGTTTTTACATACTATATGTGCATGATCCGATAAGTAACCATCGAGAACACTAAATTATATATCAATTTTATTCTCTATAGCGTATATACAACATGAGTTCTCGGGACTTAACCGTCAATTTGCTTTGAGTGTTACACCACTACTTCAGTCAGGTCATAATTAATTTCAATGGGTGTAGAGTAGTACAAAAAGTTAGTTGTCTGTTCATATGTATGTACAATACATATTTACATACAATATATATTTAGTACAATTTAATCTATTATTTTGCCTTAGCTATTTTTTTCTGCATTTATTAATATATTTTATACTTGTAATAAAAGTTAACTTAAGTTGTAATATTTTGTCGGACGCCAACTAAAAGTAGCGCAGATGATGGTCTGAAGAAATGGCTTTTGTGATCACGCACTAAAAATACTTGTTCGAAGTATTTTATTTATGATAGGGCAATGATAGGGTAAATTAATATTTTGGTGGTGCATTTTTAAAAAATACGCTTTTCTTGAGAATCGTTGTAACGAGTGTACACTGCTAGCTTGTCCAAGACTCGCATTTAATTCTGTTTCAAATAATTAATACATTAGTTAAATACTATACATATATTTATATAATATAAAAACCAACTTTTATTTTTAATTAAAAATTGTATGTGTAAGAATATTGAATTGAACATTTAAAACGGAGTTGATAGCGCTTTTGCTATTGTGAATTATTTGTATTGTTTAATTCGTACAGTATTATCATCAGAAATTTGATAAGTCGTTCAATTCTATGCAGATCCTGATACAAACATATTTGCATGTAAAACAACCGACACAATGAAATAATAGCTGAAAAATGCATACATACCCTTACAAGATGAATTTAAAGACTAAATTTTTCTTTCTCTTATTTTATTTACTTTGCAATCTCTTATTAAATAATGTCCGTTTGGTCAGCATGTTGCTTTAATAACTTTGTTGTGATACATTGCCTGCCTCTTTTTTATTTTCAATTCAACAAATATGTACAAAAAAATATATGCTGATAATTTTCGTGATAATAAGTCAAGCCTCTATTAAACTTGAATTGTTACACTTAAAACGACTTCAACACACCGATATTACGAACTGCGAAAATTATTTAAACTAAAGGGGTTGATCCATGAGACACCATGTATTTTAAGCTTTATGTTTATATAATTTCTTAAGCATTTTTGTAGCGACCAGAAAAGTTATAGATATTTTAATTTTATTATTATTATTTACCATATGTATGAACAGTAATGAGCATATATAAAGAGTATATGCAACCATGCAGCTGAAAATAATAAACGGAACATGTTTCATAGTGTTTAGAACAGACCCATTCTCTAAAAAAGTACCCAAATTATTCATGTTTCCATCATTCAGGCGGATTGCCTGAAAGGAAATAAAAATATGAAAGAAAGGTACCATGCTGTCTCAGATATTGCAGTTCAATCGTTCCCATAAAAATACAGGATATAGTTATCCGATTAAAGTTATATCTTGGCTGAATTTTATAAGAATTATATTGGAAACCACTTTCGTTTCCATTTATTCGTATATCAATATAATTGGTCTCATTTATGATTTTAAATCTTTTTGAACAGATAATGTAAAGGGGATGTAAAGGTTACAGGGGTAGTTCTGCAACAATTTTTAAACAAATTTAAAACTCAAATTTGAAGTTATTCACCGAAAATGGTTTTTTCATGTTTTTAAGCAACTAGTACACTATGACTAGCTTATTTAATTGCAAATGGGCTTCAGAAAATGGGTTTTAAAATGAAATGTCAGTTATTTATAAACCCTTACATATATGTAATATATTGCATATATTGCTATTTGTATATATTGTTTTTGATTTTTTTGATTGTCACCGCAATTTTTGACATTATTATGTTGAACATCTTAGCCATAATGTATATAAACTCTGAATCAGCATCAACAGGGCAGTCGAACTAGCCATGTCTGTATGAGAGATCCTATTAGAAAATTGTTTGTTATTTTTTGAAAATATCGCCATCAAACCTTACTATTTCGTTTATAAACACTAGTTAAAAATTTATTCCTGCCATAGAAACAGTCGTTCCTTAATGAGGTTTTTCATTGAAAACATTTATTACCGTTTAAAAGAACTCATTAAATTAGTCTCAATTGAATGTGTAACGATATGTTGTATAAATACAATTTAATAATAGTCAGACAATTACGGCCTATGGCTTATCTAGGAATAATCAGTAATTAATTAAGATGTTTGTTAAAATATTAAAAATAAAACTCTTAACGAGGAATAGGAATAATAGATTAAATCTTGTACATGTTCGTTCTTGATTTTAATTGTTTTAATTACGAGCTTCACATGGGTCAGTCCCCTTATCGGAATTTACATAATTAATAGTTTTTCCCTACCGTTTGAGAATTGTATAATGAAGGATTTTTTTTGATACTGTTGCACAATTTTTTATCAACTTTTCTAGTGAAATTTATAAAAAAGCAATAGACCCATCCTTGTGTATTTTGCATGTGAATGAGGTGAAAATTGGTATTATATATAATTTGGCACTTGAAGCCAACCTTCTTCACATGCAACTTGCAGCTTCTAATAAATAAAATTGAGACACCGTTGCATTTTTGAATTATAAAATTTGTTCTTTTTTAGAAGATAAAAAAGGAGTCGTTGATCGCAGTACCACAGTCATATCAAAAGACCCAGAAGGTAACTGATCATTTGCATTTCGTTTTTTTTTTTTTTGTATTTGATTTTAATGCGCACACCTACTTAAACACATAATTTTACATCACATTCTTATCAACAAACATTTTTGAATGGATTTTTTCTAAATATGTATGTTATTATGTTTGTGTATCCTAAAATCGGATACAAAAACGCGTAGGTTTAAATTTTGCAGCTTTTGGCTTCAGTGTTTAATATATACATATATAATACATATAGTACAGCTGGCTGGAGAACTTTTCGATCTGCATCGAAGTAGGTTTCTTAAAAAAGGAGCTATCTCTATTTTACAACATGAGCTTTTCTTTTACAGTAAAACATATATTTTTCACTATTCCTTTGAAAGTTATCAAATTTGTATAAAACGGAACAATCATATATGGTTTAACCAATTCGGACAGATTAGAGCTCTCATAAAATGCACTGGTTCTATGGTAAAACACTTCTACTGAAACTAGATATAAATGAGTTAAAAATAACTTCGTACAAATGGCAACAGGCAGAGGTTTCGCTCAGTTGATCGAGGCATGTCCTTCTACCTACTGTAAGCGTTTAGATTTCGGCTATTTACTAGCAAGACACCAAATTATACTTTACAATGCTTGTAATTAAATAGCAAACGAATTTGTCGCGAACATAGAAATAGATGTGCATGCAAACATATATGCCTTTTCAAGAATGTCCAGGGTTGGATGGTATTGGATGGACCCATGTGAATGCTCAATAACTTTGGTATACAACTTCGAATCGACTATTGATATAAATCGTTTGGATCAAGGAGATTTTTCATGAAGCAGTACATGCAATTCGAGCAGCCTGAAATTTTTGGGTGTACACCGAAAAAACCACTCAATTTTCAAAGTTCCAATTTTCATGGAGTAAAAAATAGAGTGAACAGAGCACATGAAACCAATAAGTCCACACTAAACAATATATATATTGTTGAATTTTTGATCTGGTCCATCGCGTTTGGAGATAAACGTTTACAACCAAAAACACCAAATATGGAGCGTTATCGAGTTATCTTGAAAATGACTTGGAACACTTCTTGTATCAGTAAGACACTCTACTACCTGAAACAGTTATATTACCGCTTGAAATGTAGAAACAGAGATTTAGACTATGATCCGCTTTCATCTGACCTTAGACTGTAGGAATTTTTCCTTCGGAGCACATTAGCTGCTATTGTTAATAATAATCTAGGCGAACATAAGGCTTAAATCCATCGAAAAATTGCCGCCATATAGGTTAAAAAATTGGAAAATACGAAGGATAATATTGAAAAATATAAACATTGCGCTATCTGAGCAGCAAGCGATACTTGCGTAATATTGTCTTCCAAAACTGAAGCCAAAGCTTCAAACAAGTCCTATTAATCCTTGATCTGAAATTTCTCGCCAAAGTTATAGAGTATTCACATGGGTCCACCTAATATGGCCAACCCTGTATATAAATATTATCAAACAGCGAACTGCACATAAAAAACAATAAATATATGTTATTGGAAAAGTTTTTATCAAACTCTAAATAAAAAATAAATTAAGAACTTTAACCTGTTTAAAATAATGCTAATTTTATAGAGCTGTTGATTAAATGGACTTATTTATATTTGTGTCTAAGAGTTTTCTGAAAGTAACTACGGTTTACTTTTTCTGACCGAATTAAATTAATAAAGACGATACGATTCCGAAAAGTAATTTATCTAAATAGATGTACGTCGGTGACTCTGTCAGCTATTAACCAAGAAAGAAAAGTTGCCCTTGGCTTGTCAAAGGTTTTATACTCTTGCAGCTATTAGCATTTATTACAATTGGCTTTTAGTAATAGGCTTTCTAAGAATAACACGTTTTACGCACGAAATCCTCATTTTAGCCGGTTGTCTCTATGAAAGTTATATGTTATAGTGGTCCGATTTATATGATATTTTAACAGCGTATTTTGATTATAGAATACTTTTTTGGTGAATGCTATAAAAAATAAGTACTTTTTATTGACTAAATTTAATTACAGTAACAACATAAACTTATTGCACCAAGGCAATTAAAGCAAACGCAAATACATGTTAAAGGGGAATGACGTGTGCTTATTAATATTATATATTACTAGCATAGAAACAATCGGTGCAGATTGTTTCCAAAAGCTGCAAGTATTGAAAACCTTCAGCATACTGAAGGTTGCCTTTTTTTTAGTTTCAGTCTCATAATCGACTTAATGAACAAACTTAGAAAGTTGTACTAACAATAACTTGGTGTGGTTATTGTACTAAGATAGTAAAATTACACCGCAGAGTAGGTTAAATAATTTAAAATGGTTTCAAACTAGGCCCCCAGATTTAAACATACCCACTGAGTTACTACACTACATTGGTGTTATATTTGCCTTCTCTCCTTTTCGGCGTTGGCTTTGTCACTTCGGATCTCCATGGCAAAACCAACGACCCAGTTGATGGCTATATAGAATCCAAGACTCGACTCATAGGTGAGTATGGTCTACAAACGCTTGGGCACATTTTCGTAATTGACTCTTTCCTGGGTTTACGCTTGAGTGAGCTTTAAGTGATAAAATAATATTTTAATATAATAATTTATATTATTTAGTCACTCTGCCTTGCGGTCACTGAAAATGTGCAAATTATACTATTTTATTTGTCTTACTCTTTCTCTTTGATCACTTGCAGATCGCATTCTAAGTTTTTGCTGTTTGTCCAATAAGGGAAACCAATAAATTTCACTGCGTGTATGTATAGTCGCCATATTATGAGAAACGGTCTATATAGAAAAATCTTTAACAATATTTTAATAAATTTTGAAAACTATTAAGAGAAAGCTCATTGAATTCCCCATTAGCTTAATTTGAGCGTAATCAGGATGTATACATAAACTTACGCATATTCAACTAGAATCAATAGCTTGGATTCATATTACTGACGATGACATCATTTTATTCAGCTTATAGACATACTTTAATGTAAAAGTAGTAGGTCAGACTATTGATATTCCTGCTTTTACATACACACAAACACTAAACGCTTTTATAAGCAGTTTGACAAAATGTGTTTTTGTCTTTCATTTTATACCCTTGCAGAAAGTATATTCATTTTAGCCAAAAGTTTGCAACACACCTAAGAAGGCATCTCCGACCCCATAAACTATATATATTCTGAATCGGCATCAAAAGACAGCTTATTGGGCTTTGTCCGTCTGTCCGTCTGTTGCAGCACGATCTAGTCTCTTAGTTTTAATTTTAGTTATTAATGCATCTTGGTAGACATACTTCTTATTGTTGCAGGCTGTATACAAGTCGGAACATGCCAGATCGGACCGATATATCGTACAGCTTCCATATAAACTATCGGCCGATTTTTGTAAGTTTTTAAGATAATGTTTCCAAATTGAACATATCGGTTTGCATTAATTAATATACATTCAAAAATTCAACCGAAACTAACCACTATAACATACAGCTGCCATAGAAACAATCGGTCAAAAAGGGCATTGCCTGAAAACCAATGTTTAAAATTATGTATTTGTTAAAAATTGTTCATTACTATTACGTAACTCTTTAACAATATTTAACATGTGTTTGTAGTACAGGTATAAAATACATTATTACTTTAGGTGAGAAATCTCTGCAGGGGTATATAATCTTCGGCATGCCAAAGGTAGCTTTGCTTTCTGGTTTACTGTCATATGTTATGAATATATGTGAATATTTATAAGCACATATATATGCAAATACATATATTTATATATGTATGTATGACGCTAACATATGTGATATATGTGTATGTATTAAATGGTGTATATACTATTGCACATGTATTTTATATTTGTATGTATGTATTATGTATGTTTTAGAATTAAGGATTGTGTGTCCTGCTAAAACTTGCCAGCAAATCTCAGGAAACTCACAGTGTTCGTCAGGTATGTATGTTCATATATTATCAATTGCTTGCATTTATAGATTTATGTTACTCCAATCTAATAGTCCCCATACCCTTTATGCTTATCAAGCAGTCCATCATTGCATAGCATGCCTAGTATTTGTATTATATTAAATAATAGTAGTATATTTTTACTTATTTGTCGTTTAATACTATGACTCATACTGAACTTTGTATAGAGTAAAAATAATAAATCTGTATACTATGAAAAGAATATTATAATATATCTTCTTGTACATTCATACAATATGTTTATTCACAAAAGACAATGACATTTTTATACCCTTGCAGAGGGTATATTAATTTTAGCCAGAAGTTTGCAACGCACCTTAGGAGACATCTCCGACCCTATAAAGTATATATATTCTGAATCAGCATTACCAGAGGAGTCGAAAAATGGATGTCCGTCTGTCCGTCCGTCCGTCCGTCTGTTGCAACGCAAACTAGTCTCTCAGTTTTTGAGCTATCTTCATGAAACTTGGCACACAAGCTTCTTATTGCTGCACGCTGTAAAAATCGGAACGAGCCAGATCGAACCGATATATCGTATAGCTGTCATAGAAGCTATCGGCCGATTATTGTTGTTTTTCAAGATATTGCAACAAGATTTAGCAAATCTAATTCTTATAACGTTCTTAATGTGCTTCAATTGTATCAAAATCGGACCACTATAACATATAGCTGCCATAGGAACAATCGGCTGAAATCAGGGTTTTTGTATGCAAACAGAAACCTACAGCAATCCAAATGTATTTTATATTTAGTTTAACTGCAAGGGTATAAAACCTTCGGCAAGCCGAAGGTAGCCTTGCTTTCTTGTTTAAGAACATATTTTGATCCTTTGATGAATTTTACTTCTCACAAGGCATAATTTAACCTGTTAATGTAAAAATTTGTAAAAGCTTAGAATAACGATATACATATGTGTACATTTAAAATGTTAATATAAAAATTAAGAGTAGGTACCAGAGAACATATTTTTAAAAATTGAACTCTAATTTGTTATATCAGAATTGTCCGTTGTCTTTCCTGAAGACAATTAAATCCATCAATCATTTTTTGTATGTGTCTCTTTTGCCTTAAAAGTCAATATAACTTAGTAAAAATGCGGTGCACTGTGGGTTCATTTATTCGTTTAAAGTTTGATATGTAAATCGATAAATCGTATCTAATTCGACTATTCCATATACTAACTGAATTTGCGAATTCGTAGAATCAAAATGGAAGGTTAAAAAATATAAATTATAAAACTTAATATAAAGACAAGTAAGTGTCTCAAGAAAAGCTGGGAAAAGTTTGCAAAAAAAACAAATTTTGAAGTCATGTCAAATAATTTGCAACACAATTAAAATTTTATTTCATAAGTATAAACATAAAAACTTTTTATCCCTTGCTGTTTATACCCTAGTAGAGGGTATATTTATTTTTATAATCTCGCAGAGGGTATATTGATTTTGGCCAGAAGTTTGCAACACACCTTAGGAGGCATCTGCAACTCCATAAATCGGTCAAAAAAAGACTGCATTAAAACCCATACTTTTAAATAATTTATTTGTTTTAAATTAAAATCACAAAGGGCTACTGGTTTTCATGTTATTAAACATACAAAAACCCGTTTTTGGGCATTTTTTCTTCGCTATTAAGGTTGCAATAATCTCGTTTTTCCTGAAACTAAGGCGTGTTGGTCTATGTTGATACAGGATTTAGATTAAGCAAGGCGTTAAATGATTTATTTAAGGTTTTAGTCAAAACTGACTATCGAGTTGCATAGCATCCAATATTGAAAATCTCATTATCTTGAGAAACGTATAAAATACATAAACCCTTGTGTTATCTCTAGCTGTTAAGGTTGCCGAGATCCTGGCGTAGTTAGGATATTTTTTTGGAACATCAATAAGTTAATGTGTTTGTTTAATTTCGGAAAAGCTAATCAGATAATGTATAAACATATATATATATATATATATATATATATATATGCATCCGCTTTGCCGTTTTAAGAGTTTGTAAAACAATTTCAAATCTGTTATGTTTTCCGTTGATCTTTTGTTGCATTTTTCTTTTTTATCTGTTTATCTTTTGAAATGGTTAATTGTTATGTTGGATTGTTGAATCATTGAAATGTATTTATCATTCTATTAGTGTAATCGCAATCGAAATCGAATAAATTCATCCGTTGTAATATCTGCGCAACAAAACCCACTGCAATTATTTCTAGCAATAATAATTATTGAATTGTTTGATTTCACAAACATATGTATACATATACAAAGCAGCCAGACGTCAAGAAATTATTAAGATCACAGAACAGTTAATTGAGGCCATTAATAGCGGTGACTTCGACGGATATACGTAAGTTTCACCTCATTTATTTAAGTAAAATAAACTTATTCTTGAAATGTTCTCTATTTATTCAACATAAATATTAACAAAGACTAAACAACAATATGCATAACATAACATACCTTGCTGTGTTAAACAACGCCACCTACTGCCAATATTTTAATTTTGCACATTTTCAACCGTTTTCAATGGAAAAGGGGTATTTGCAATTAGGTATATGTATTGTTATTTAAGAAGCAAGTTTCATAACTCCAAACAACAATGACAACTACAGACGAACGGAGAGATAAACTAAAATGAATATGTATCGACTCGGTTGTTGACCCGCTCATAAAAAATAGTGATTATAAAATAAGAGTGCTGTTTAAGGCGGTTCAACCCATTTGAATGGATTTCAAAATTGCATAACAGATCAAAAACTATAACTATACCCTTCGACCATTGAAAATGGTAAAAAAAAGGGTATACTAACTTTGTGCAAAAGTATGTAACAAGCATAAGGAGGCGTGGCAGACCCCACAAAGTATATATATTCTTGCTAAGGATCACTAGCCGTCTGTCTGTCAGTCTGTCTGACTGTTTGTTTGAGACAACAGATCTCAGCTATTAAACAAGCTAGAGACACCAAATTTGGTATGGAGGTTCCTATATATCATAGGCAGATCAAGTTTGTATCAAATGTTTGATGCCACGCCCACCACCCCCGCAAATCGGTAATATGTGATTATTAGGCAAAGTATTAAAGTCATAATGTTCTTCGGTATACATAAAGCTGAATACTGTATGAACATATCCTCCAAATTACAATCCGATCGGACCAATAACACAAAAGTTATTCAAGTCAACGTTTTCAGCACGTCGTGTCGCTTAACTCTCAACATACGTGTGTGTGTGTGTGTGTGTGTGTGAGCGAGTAAGCCATATATGTATATTTGAATAAGTTGTGCAGAATTATCTGTGTGATGAGTGTGTTCACATGTTTGGTACGGATGTTAAAAATTGAGAGAAGGGTATCTTACTGTCGGGCGCTTCCGACTGTAGCCTTACCCACTTTTTATACCCTTGCAGAGGGTATATTAATTTTAGCCAGAAGTTGGCAACGCACGTTAGGAGACATCTCCGACCCTATAAAGTATACATATTCTGAATCAGCATCACCAGAGGAGTCGAAAAATGGATGTCCGTCCGTCCGTCCGCCCGTCTGTTGCAATGCAAACTAGTCTCTCAGTTTTTGAGCTATCTTCATGAAACTTGGCACACAAGCTTCTTATTGCTGCACGCTGTAAAAATCGGAACGAGCCAGATCGGACCGATATATCGTATAGCTGTCATAGAAGCTATCGGCCGATTTTTGTTGTTTTTCAAGATATTGCAACAAGATTTAGCAAATCTAATTCTTATAACGTTCTTAATGTGCTGTCAATTGTATCAAAATCGGACCACTATAACATATAGCTGCCATAGGAACAATCGGTTGAAACCAGGGTTTTTGTATGCAAACAGAACACAGCATCAATCCAAATGTATTTTATATTTAGTATAACTGCAAGGGTATGAAACCTTCGGCAAGCCGAAGGTAGCCTTGCCTTCTTGTTTTTTAGTGATTTTGGTATGCTTCTTTAGGTCAGAACTAGAATAGGTCAGAAATAGAATAAAATATAATCACTTCTTATGATAGGATTTCGTTCAGATATCACTTACAGTACCTTTACCTCAGATTGCGGCGTCTTCCATGCATCCAGTTTGGTTTTCCATTTTCAAAGGTCATAAGAACAAGAAATTTCTCTTTAATTCAAATGACGTGACCAATGTAAAACTAGTTCTTAAATAGTCGGGAAATATTTTTTTTTATGTTGATACAATGAATGTATCAAGTGGTCTATGCAAAACCAAGCCGACACTTGTTACGCGCAGATCCCAGACACACTTCCTCCAAACCGATTGCGGTCGCCTACCGTAAGACTCGAAACGCGAATAGAGAACGGGGACATGCAATTAAATAATAGGATTGAACAGATTGGCGAGGAAAGAGTACTTAATTTATTTTTAGATAAGACAGAATTGCAAAGTATAGATTATAATCTACAATTATTATTAATCAATAATTAATGAAATCCGAAAATAATACCCAAAACGGATCGTGAAGGGCATAGACCTACAATTAGGAAGAATTAGTGGTAGTGGGAGCCATAACCTTTCAAATTTCCTAATAGTTTTAGAGATAACCTGATGAAACAAGTTTTTCACATGGTTAGAAATAACATTAATTTGAAATTTTCCACATCCAAAGGAAATTGTTGAAATCTAAACTTACCTAATGTATTCAAAAATGTTAACTTAGTATTCAGAAGTTATACTTAATATAATATAATAAATAATAATAATATATATATATATAATATAGTAAAAACTAATATACATATGTAATAAAATTTCCAGTAAAATATGTGATCCACATCTCACTGCTTTTGAGCCTGAAGCATTAGGAAACTTAGTCGAAGGAATTGACTTTCACAAATTTTATTTTGAAAACGGTATGTTGAAGCAATTGTTTTAATGCTTTAATAAATGTATAATTTTTTTCTAATTTCACACTTAAAGTTCTTGGAAAGAATTGTAAAGCCATTAATACCACAATATTGAATCCTCATGTTCATTTGCTGGGAGAAGAAGCCGCATGCATCGCCTACGTAAGGCTTACGCAATACATTGACAAGTAAGTAAAAATGTAATATAATACGTTTATGCAACGTGAAACAAAAGTTATTGAAAACGCGAAATACAAATACTCCTTGTTTCTGTGATAGAGATTAGTTCATGTAATGATATAATATTAGATGAGCCTACTATATACTGAAATAAGTTGTTTTTGTCTCAGAGTTTATTCCGTAATCCCTGAAATGGGCCTCGCATAAACACAGTTCCACCACTAAATTATACCAACGGGTCATCTGGCATTGTGGAATACCGCGATGTGACTGTCTGTCTGTTCGAGACAACTGATCTCGTCTATTATACAAGCTAGAGACATCAAATTAAGTAGTTTTATAGCTGAGACCTGTGTTCTCATAAAGAAGGGCAGAAGGACAGACGGACATGGCTCAATCGACTCGGCTAGTGATCCTGAGCTAGAATATATATACTCTATATGTAGTCTGCCACGCTTCATTATGCCTGTTACATACATATGCCTGCAGCACAAAGCTAGTATACCCTTTTTTGACCATATTCAATGGTCGAAGGGTATAATAAATGTTTTCAATACAAATATTCGGTACGAGCAGCAACCTACGCGCTGTTATGGGTAACTGCGTGCGTCTGTTGGTGTGAGTGAGAGCAAGTAAGCAATAGAATAATATGTGCAGAATTTTCTGTTTAAAATTCAAATTGTGGTTACATGTTTATAACGGATTTTCTAAATTGGCGGAAGGGTATCTTACTGTGGGGCGCGCTCGACTGTAGCCTTACTGAGTAGTTTTTTGCAAAACAATATGTACTATTATTTTTCGAAAAAACTAATTTTATCAGTCTAAATTGTATATTTACAAATTGATACCATTTGTTTTTTCATCAGAAAACAGGATTAAATAGTTTTTATTAAAATAATTAACCGAAAATTATGATTTCAGCTAAAAATACAGCAATTAGACTTCATGATACACTTGAACAATGCTAAGATAATAAAAATGCAAAGCATAATTCTTTTAGCCAATTCGAAAGTTTTCAATCTTTCTTGATTAATATTCCCATTGTTTTACTCATAGGCAAGGTCACGCACACACTCATCAATCAGAGGAGACGCGCGTCTGGCACCGGCGCGACAACAAATGGCAAAATGTTCATTTTCATAGGAGTGCATCTGGCAAGATTAGCGGAGCAACGACTTTCGATTTTATATCGCAGAAGTAGATGATACCTTTAATGTAGCCAAGAGGAGAATGATTAACGCTAGAAATATCAAAATATTCGATCATTTGTTTATATAAAATATGAACTGTCAGAACTGAATGAAGCATAATCAGGTAAACTAAAGCACACAAAGATCAAGGAAAATACATGCAACAGCCACAGTCGCTTACGTAAATCTCCTGGTTGTATTATTCCATATTAGCACCACAAACTTGTCCCGCTCCTTGTGTTGAACTTGAATTGAATATGTGAACATGAACTCTTCTTTTTATATATATGGTTATACTACAAATTACATTATCAGAAATTAAAAACAAATCAGAACCTTATTTGATTATCATAACTGAACTGCAAAAAAAAAAAAAACAATGGATTTCTCAATTAGTTTCACTATCAATCAAACAAGTATGTTGAAAAAAATTAAATATACAAGTTTCTATTGAATTATGATGGGAACCTTTATTAGATGCAGTCCGGTTCGATGTTTCTACATATCAGAGAACAGCTTTTTCAAACTTGCTTATTTTCTGAATTTCGAATTCATTTTGATACACCGTTTTTTTACACACAGTGTGAAAGTGTGACGTGTTCTCTGGTACTTAAAACAATTTGTGTACTTATTTTAAGTATGCAAATATATTTATCATTTATTTTTTTCTCTAATGTTTAACAGCAATAAATTCGACCATTCAATACAACGCTCATATAACTTTTGAGTTAATACAAAAAAATAAAAAAAAAAACAAACATATTTTAAAAAGCAAATGCAAGTTCATGTTGAACATAACATTCAGATCTCCTACAGACACATGCATGTTTGTACAAATAACACATAGACATGTGAGAAAAACCTGAAAAATAGATTTTAATCTTTGACTAATACGTTCATTAAAGTAATCTTTTTCTTCGTTTAGATTGAAAATTTAGCAGACTTTATTAATGTTTTAAATTCTATTATCGTGAGTCCAAAAAAATTACATTCTCTACCTAAGAACATTAGAATATACCGCACACATACATATAAACACGCAGACAACTTCCACGTATGAGGTTCAACGTGTAAATGTAATTTTTTGCCAACGCGCCTACACTTAAACATAAACACGCATATGCAAATATAAAATGTTTTTTATTAATGTATCTTCACACGTCAATAAATAAATAAAATAGCATTTACAAATTAAACTAATACCGAAGAAAAAGAAAGGAATGACACTGAATAAATCAATTTAAACTTTAGCTAATTGTTATAAAAAAATAAACATACATGTGTAATGTATAGCTTATATACATAAAATGGCATAATGAATTTTCGAGCCAAATTTAGTTAATTCATTTAATTTTAAGTGTTCAAAATTAGGAAGAGAATTTGATGTCAGCAAGGATGGGAAAACGAAGCATAACCAGCTTATCAGAAGTGTACATTTGCTCTTTTCAGAGTAATAGAACCAAGACGAAATGAATTTAGATAGTTTCATAAATTTGAGACACTTGGGTATGCTTTCATTCCTAAAAACTTTCGTTCCTACACATCGTTAGTGAGATCGTCGGAACGAACATCAAAGTACACCCAATAAGGATCAAGAATTGTTTTGTAATTATAAAAAAAATATTATTGTACGTTTATCTGTAATAATTTATTGATAAAATGATGAATATTTCAATAAAATTATCTATAACTATTACAATAAACATAACATCTGCGAAAAAACTAATGCAAAACGCAGATTTAATCGGTTGATCTTTCTAAAATCGATCGTTAGATCAAAAAATTTAAGAGTATGCTAATCTCTTGAAACAGTATGAAAAAAATTACAAGATATAATAACATAAACATAAATAACAATTCAAAGATTTAAGGAACCATTCTTTTCAAAATTGCTGTTCATCTGACTTTGAACATAATCGATAGATATATATCCTTATTGAAAAATGTATTCAAAATGCTAGTGCTAATTTATAAAACATAAAATTGTTTAAGTATTAACTTTGTATAGAGTGGAAAAGGAATATGAATAACAATATTTGGACAACAACAAAGACATACATATTTTTGAATTCTAAAATTATTTATTTATTTACTTTAATTTTAAAGTCAAAAACTAAATACTATCGAAACATTTAATCATGAATTGACAGTAAGTGGTTATGTCAAGACACTTTGTAGGTCAAATAACACTTATGTACGTATACTACACGGTCACTCGATAAAATTATAAATTATATGAAACAAGAGCTCTTTAAACATTAATACTACTGTTGAATGTCGTGTATGCATTTTAAATTAATCCGAAGCAAGAAGAATACATTAAACAATTATAACACATTTACTAGAACATTAAATGTTTTCTTACATTACATTCTGAATACATATTAATGAGATGGCAATAACACTATAAGATCATCTATTATTAAAATTGAAAGCTTGGAAATCTATAATCAATAAAGCACAGAATCAGAAAATATTGTTTTTAAAGTATCAAAAAAGCAACAAAAAACAATAAAACTACATAACGAATGCCCAAACAAATAACTTTCTGTAGAAATACTGAAATATATAAATCCAATATAAATATTTAAAATTGGCGAATATTTACGCAAAACAATTTACAAATTAATATTTATTATTCCATATTTATGATTTATGTAATACACCGTACTTAATAAAAATAATTAAAGCTATCTCACATATCTTAATTGAACCACATTCAATGATGCTTTGATCATTAAGAGATTAAAAATTGGTATACTATACTTTGTGCAAATGTATGCACAATGTGTTCTGACACAAGAAGGCATTTATTTATTTATTTATTTATTTATTTTTTAACGTCAACTAGGAGCAGTCGACTCAAAGATTAAAAAAGAAAATTACAAATATAAAATTAAATTAAAAATATAAGTATAATTTAAGTTAGAAGTAAAAATATTAAAATTTATTTTTTTCAATTTATAATTATTTAAATTATTAGTTTTATATTTTTAAAATTATTTTATTATTTAATCATTTAATCTGGGAATAAAAAGATAATTTTAGTTGATCCAACATTTGTTGTAAAGGATTGGGGAAACCCAGAAAACCCAAATGGAGACCTCTGCGACCCCATAAAGTATATATATCTTGCTCAGGATCACTAGCCGAGTCAATCTAGCCATGTCTGTCTGTCCGTCTGTCTGTCTGTCCCGCCGTCCGTCCGTCCGTCCGTCCGTCTGTCTGTATGGGCGCCTGATTCTCAGCTATTAAGAAAGCTAGACACATTGGCATGTTATATTCCTGTACATCCTAGGCAGTAAACGTTATTTTCAAATTTGGGTACAACGCCTACCGCCCTCGTAAATCAGTGATTTGCGATTATTAAGCAATTTATTCAAATTACACTACTCTACTTTAAGATACATAAAGAAAAAATATTATATGAATCTATTCTATAAAGCCCGATCGGAAAATAAACGTATAAGTTATGCAAGTTAACGTTTTCTATTGCTCTGTGAAGTGTTGCCTGCGTGCTGTTGTCATTAGTACGCAAAATTCTCAAATTGTTATTTGTGTATGTTTGATTGAGATAGCAAATTTGCCGATCGGCTTACAACTGGTACGGTAGCCCTGTGCGTAAGACAGTCGACTGCTTAGCGATAAAAAAGATTTTTAACACCCAGGTTGGGGCGGCAGATTTAATATTTTTTTTTTTTTTGTAATTTTAATTTCTTTTTTCATTCATTCAAAAATTGAATTTCAATATATATTTTTAATGGTATATAAAAATAAACTGAAAATCCAATGCCTCTTACAGTCACCAAGTTACTGTAGCCTTACCGACTAGTTTTAACAGCAAAGAGGACATTAATTTTTCCGACCCTACAAATTATATATATTCTGTTTCAGCGCAAATAACTCTCTTAGTTTTAAATATATCTTGATAAAACTTAGCACACAGGCTTCTTATTGCAGACAGGTAAGAATTGCAGTCAGGATATGTTATTTCGGCGGGCAAGGCCCAACAGGTGCTCGCAAAGGGCGCACATCAGGACCAGTCCATGGGACAATTCGATTGCTCATTGGGAGAAGAATAGCAGGTTAAGCTCTTGAGTCCTTTGTGAGCGAAGTAAAGAAGTAAACACACAAAGGTAGCGCATCATATGCCACGTGACAATACTGGCTCTGAAGATAAATAAGAAAGCAAGGCTACCTTCGGCTTGCCGAAGGTTTCATACCCTCGCAGTTATACAAAATAGAAAATATCTTTGGATTGCTGCTGGTTTCTGTGGTATTTATTGAAGAATTATAACAGTACATCGATTATATCAACCTCTTATAATTTCGAATACTCAGCCTCCTCACCACGCAATCCTCGAGGAGGAATATTTACAATACCTTAAACAACATTGCACATATATTATTAATTTACAATAATAAAATAAATTAATTAACTAAATATTTAAAAATAAATTATTAAATTAGTGATTATAGCTAAGGAACACGCCGCCATGGTGACTATATGGAGTTTGATAAGTGATTGCGGCAGCACCGCTTACTGTGTTATCACAAAATATCCAATCAATTTGAGTTAAATGTTTTGTTGTTGGCACATTTAACAATGGATATAACCCCTTATTATTTCAAGTAGACTCGAGCTGATCAGTGGTTGTTGATCGGCAAATGTTAAAATCTCCTAATATTACCAATTTTGTATTATTTTCAGCTGACGTTAGCCTTTCAACATCATTTCTGATTTCATTTCGAAACCTTGTAATAGGAAAAACTGGATGTCTTTGTGTTGTAAAGGATCTGTTGGTCATAAAATCTAAATTTGGAAAGTTCTCTTTCAAAAATGCATTTGAATAACAGCTATATGATTTTTTGTTTAACGGCTACATGTAATAGTACTCAGATTTCCATAAAATTGCAACAAGAACCTTCATTAGGCCGATCGTTGATCGTTATAAGTTATAAAAGTTCGATTTGGATTTGGTAAGCCTGATAGCTATATCTTGTCATATAACGAAAATCGGCCGATAGGCTTCATAACAGCTATACGATATATCAGTCCAATCTGGCCCGTTCCGACTTATTTAAAGAGGGCAGAAATAAAAAGCTTGTGAGCAAAGTTTCATGATGATAGCTCAATAACTGGGGGACTAATTTGCGTTGCAACAGACAGACGGACTGACTGACTGTTCCTATAACAGCTATAGAATATAAACGTCTAAAATATTTAAATGGAAAAATAAAGGGCGGGTTACTGTATAACATTAAAAGGTATTGATAATGTGCGGTGTTTCCAAAAACAAAACAGGTTTGCATACAAAAACCCTGATTTCAGCCGATTGTTCCTATGGCAGCTATATGTTATAGTGGTCCGATTTTGATACAATTTCGACAGCACATTAAGAACGTAATAAGAATAAGATTTGCTAAATCTTGTTGCAATATCTTGAAAAACAACAAAAATCGGCCGATAACTTCTATGACAGCTATACGATATATCGGTCCGATCTGGCTCGTTCCGACTTATTTACAGCCTACAGCAATAAGAAGCTTGTGTGCCAAGTTTCATGAGGATAGCTCAAAAACTGAGAGACTAGTTTGCGTTGCAACAGACGGACGGACGGACGGACGGACGGACGGACAGACGGACATCCATTTTTCGACTACTCTGGTGATGCTGATTCAGAATATATATACTTTATAGGGTCGGAGATGTCTCCTAAGGTGCGTTGCAAACTTCTGGCTAAAATTAATATACCCTCTGCAAGGGTATAATAATGTCATTACAAACGATAACGTAGACAATCGTTTCGATAACCTAAAACCTACCAAGTCGATCTAAAGGCCGAAGCAAAGTCTCAACGCAAAGCAGCATTAGGCATTTTTTCAATGTTATGGTTCTTTATTTAAGAAATAAAATGATTTCAATAGGTGTTGTGGCTTACCTTATTTGAAGTATCCAAATTGATATATATATAAATATACATTTACATATATATATAAGTTATGGATTATGAGCTAGATCCCGATCACATGTAGTGTGCTACGGAGACACTGTCAAGTTGGACAGGAGATGGCAAGCTTGACGAAGGTGATACTAGGTTTTTCTCACTTTTAACCCGACGCTCGAGCGAGTAACTTGTCAAGGAGAAGTTTGTAATAAAAATCATAAATAAAATTAATTAAAACATAAAGAACTAGGTGAGACTATGCGGCTGCGAGAGCCGAAATAACTCAGGCAAACAAGGTTTGCCTTAACTGGCGCCCGAGTAGTCTGAACTCTGACTACTTGTGGCAATGGTATTTAAACAAATTATAAAATATAAACAAGAAAAAAAGATAAAAGTTAACCAAAATATGCTGAAGCAGTGACAGTAGTGACAACGTGAGTGTTCCCATATTGTCTAGTGGTCAGGATATCCGGCTCTCACCCGGAAGGCCCGGGTTCAATTCCCGGTATGGGAACCGAGAGTGGAACATTAAAATATAAAGAGAAACGAATACCCGCCGCGGTGAGTATGCCGTTACCTGTCAGTAGCGGGACAGTGGATTGTGAGGATTGTGTGGTAACCGTACCATTAGTAGGCCAAGGCCAAAAGGAAAAATTCGGACCACCGCGCCCAGTACTAAGTTCGACTGCTCACTAAACTCGCTCGTCACTGTTCCATCATACCCAAATTATTCAAACCGAAGCCATATAAAAAAAAATAAAACACAAACAATTTTAAAAGAATGATAAACGAATATCGAAAAAACCATTGCCAACCAATAATTTTTACTAGATTTTTTTTAAAACCCCATTCTTTTTCCCCTAGATCATAAGGAAAATCATAAGAAAAAACAAAACATATACACGGAAAAAAAACACTTATTGAAATCATAAGAGAAGACAAAACACATACACGGAAAAGAAACACTAATTGAAATCATAAGAAAAAACAACACATGTACACGAAGAAACACTAATCGAAGATCAACACAAGCTGTAAGGGTGAGTGAAACCACATTTAAAATAAATCCAGTCAGTGCTTTTCGAGCCAAAGAAATTTCCGTGAATACCAGCTGGACATATTCTCGCATAAACAAAAAGGTCTTGGTTGTCCGTCAGCAGTCCTGTCTGATTCTACAAACTCCGCTGCCCGTCTATTAAAGGAAATGGAGGAGATGAAAGGGACTCTAGATGTAATCCTGGCCCAAATTTCTGGGATCAGGGGCGACTTAAAGAAAATCAGTAAATCAAAGGGAGGCCTCTGTTCCGCGCAATAGTCTGCCACATTAGGCAAAAAATAAGAGGCGGAGCCGAGGAGGCTCTCGATTCTTACGGGGTGCCAGACGATGACTGGCGGGAGATCAAGAGAGTTCTAGCGTTGCATTACGCGGATAAGCGCGATGTGCGAACGTTAGAACACCAGCTTAGTTTACTTAGCCAGGGTAAGAAAACCTTGGAGGAGTACTTTTTTGAGGTGAATAAATACCTTTCACTTATCCTCAACGGATTAAAGGGTATGGGACACTCAATGGAGGTAGCTAGAGCCTTGTCTGAACATTCGAGGGACAAGGCCCTTGACGTTTTTATTCGCGGAGTCGGTAATGATGCCTCTAGGTTACTAGTTATGCGTAGACCAAAGGATTTGCAGGAAGCCTACTTCTTTTGTAAGGAGTTGCAGGAGGTTTCTCCGAGAGGAGGTTCGTTTTCCCAGCCCACGCCACCGTCCAATTTCGCACCGAACACCCGATTTTACCGGCCGGAAGGCGCTCCTCGTTATACTTCTTCTTATCAAGGGAATGTTAGACCTATATCAGGCCAAAATCCGTTTCAAAACCAAGACCGGCAAAATTTTTCATAAATCTGATATACGGAATTGAGAAGACATTGGATTGTTTGTGTGCGTTTCACAAGCTTTTCATTAATAATGACAATAATACACACACTTTTTTCCATTTAAAAATAAACACACAACACGTACATTTACACACTCTACACTCTATATTTTTAAGTTATTATAAGTAGTAACCATTGAAGCAATGTTACTCATAAGTTTATCTTCTCTAATCAATGTCGCAAGTATAGTTTTCGGCCACGCGGTGGGAGCCGCGGAGATCTTTAAATATGAGGCTCCACTTGTGCCATTACAGGAGGGCACAGCCTGGCGTGTCGACGGCCAATTCAAGCTGGCACGCGTAATTGACTTGAGTAGGCTCGGATCACTGATTCAGGAGGTTCAACACGGCGCTATTCACAGATCCCAGGATTAGAGCACTAGTCACGCACTACATAGACTAGTTACAGGAGGGCCTGCGAAGACTAACGGGTACTCCGCACGGACGTCGTTCACTGGACTGGATCGAGTCCGCTTGGAAGTGGATTGCGAGCTCATCCAGACGTGTCAGTTGGCGAAATCAGGAATCGTCAACTCTCGTTTGCTGGACCACGAGGAGGTGCAGGCAATTTTGACTGAGGCCAGGAACTTGCCATACCAGAATGCGGTCGAGGCACTGAAATTTTCCCGCTCGCCAGTAATGACGGATGGAACGGTGCTGTTGTATATTCTGGCAATACCCAAGGTCGCCCCCAAGGAGTACCGCCTGCTTCTTCTTCTTCCGGCAACCTTTGAGGGAAAGCAAATCATGATCAAACATAGCAAGGTGGACGAATGCCTTTCCATATGTTACCGTTTGCCCGGAGAAGAGCCGTCGGAAGATGGACGAAACCAGCTGCATCCCTATGTTGCTAAAGGGTGGCCAGACGAGATGCAATTTCCTAAGGAATAACGAAGCTCGCATAGAGCTGGTCGAAGACGAAGACGAAGGCCAACATCAACGGGACGCTGGAAGTCCAGTTCAGCAACGAGACGATCAGTGTAGATGGGAGAACCAGTTACTCGTCGAGCCACCCCATGGTCATGCCGGCGATTCTAACTACGGTTACGGCTACCGCTTCGCTCGATTATGTGAACGACTTCAATATGGAGAACCTGAGGAGGCTCTCCGGGATATCCTTTCTGGTGGAAGCCTTGGTCGCCTTGATTGTCGGAGTGGCAATATACATCGTATGGAGGAAGCTAACATCGACCAAAGTTATCCTGGTCGTAAAAGTCTGTATTCCGGACCTGGAAACTCAAGTTGCGTGCGGGTCACCAAAAGTCCCGTGATCTGCGGGACGCAGATCTTTGAGGGGCGAGGAGTTATGGATTATGAGCTAGATCCCGATCACATGTAGTGTGCTACGAAGACACTGTCAAGTTGGACAGGAGATGGCAAGCTTGACGGAAGGTGATACTAGGTTTTTCTCACTTTTAACCCGACGCTCGAGCGAGTAACTTGTCAAAGAGAAGTTTGTAATAAAAATCATAAATAAAATTAATTAAAACATAAAGAACTAGGTGAGACTATGCGGCTGCGAGAGCCGAAATAACTCAGGCAAACAAGGTTTGCCTTAAATTAGGCTACAGACGGGCGCGCTCGACAGACAGTTACCCATTAACATCCGTACCAAACATGTAAACACACTCATGACTTCTGACAGAGAATTCTTCCAAACTTATTTTAATACATATGGCTTACTCGCTCACACACACACATACACGCGCGTAAACAGTAAAGCGACATGACGCAACGTCGACGTCGGCGTCAACTGCTCAAAGCAGCGCGTCGGCTGCTGCTCGTACCGAACATTTGTACTGAAAACGTTGACTTGAATAACTTCTGAGTTATTGGTCCGATCGCATTGTAATTTGGAGGATATGTTCATATTGTATTCAGCTTCGTATACCGAAGCATAACATTATGAGTTTAATACTTTGCTTAATAATCACAAATTACTGATTTACGGGGGCGGTGGGCGTGGTACCCGAAATTTGAAAACGACGTTTACTGCCTAGGATATACAGGAATCTTTATGCCAGATTTGGAGTCTCTAGCTTTCTTAACAGACAGACAGACAGACGGACATACGGACAGACAGACATGGCTAGATCGACTCGGCTGGTGATCCTGAGTAATTTGTATTGTATTGTTGTATTTTTTCAGAATTTTTACGAATACAGTCGAGCGCGCCCAATTGTAAGATATCCTCCACCCAATTTTAAAAATCCGTTAGAAACATTCAACCACACTTATCATTTAAAATAGAGAATTCTTCACAAATTATTCTGCAACCTATTGCTTACTCTAATCTCTAAAGCTTACTGTCCGGAAATCTGTCCTTTTTTAGTGTGCCCAATAAATTGTTATTTATTTATTTCACATAATTATTTTTATTTTTGTCAAATCGTCCTTATGATCGAAGCAAACATTTCTGGGATCGTAGTTGAAATCGCACGATTTTAAAAGTGGATTGTTAGAGATCACAAAGATAAAGAAAGGGCTTGAGGTTTTGAGAAATTTATTCTCTTTTAATCAAAAACCTATTGTCCTGTTTGTCCTTTTGTTCGCTAGTCTATCCTTATTTTTCCGTTTTTTTTTCATCATGATCTATCCTTTTTCGAGAGGGCTAGCTGGTATACCTGCTACCACTCCACCTCATGACTGTCACATACCTTTTCACAAAGTTAAACTGTTCCGTGAGCATTTCGTAATTGGATAACAGTTCAAGGTATCCTATGTTAATAGCATTTTAAGTTTATTTGCTACAATCTTCATTCAGACTTATAGTTCTTCTGAATGCTATGATATTAATATTATTAATGGACGGGTAAGATATTGATCGTATTTAGCCTCCAAGGGTATTCCTTAAATATAAATAGTGACGTCAGGTGCGCTTACAGTAGTTTTTAAAGTACATTCCGGTTGACAATAAAAACACGGTGCACCGCACGCCTTTAGGTTTTGTAAGGTTTTATTATTTCTTCAAGGTTCGGAAATTCACAATTTCGCAGAAAACTTTAATGCTTAATTCAATTGAAGTATACTCAATGAGTTTAGGCAGCCTCTTTAGCAAGACGGTCTGCTTTCTCAACCACTTCTTCAATGGGACCAACCATATAAAACGCAACCTCAGGCAAATGATCGTATTCGCCAGCCAAAATCTGTGAGAAGCCCTTGATGGTCTGTTCCAATGGTACCAATTTACCAGCATGTCCGGTGAAGACCTCGGCGACTTGGAATGGCTGCGACAAGAAACGTTGGATCTTGCGTGCACGAGCCACGGTCAACTTGTCTTCCTCGGACAATTCATCCATACCCAAGATGGCAATGATGTCCTGGAGTGATTTGTAATCCTGCAGGATCTTCTGCACTCCACGAGCGACATTGTAGTGCTCCTGACCAATAATATTTGGATCCATAATACGTGATGTCGAATCCAAAGGATCAACAGCCGGGTATATTCCAAGTTCGGCAATGGCACGCGACAACACAGTGGTGGCGTCCAAATGGGCGAATGTTGTAGCTGGAGCCGGATCTGTTAAATCATCAGCCGGCACATAGATAGCCTGCACTGAAGTAATGGAACCCTTCTTTGTTGTGGTAATACGCTCCTGCATAGAACCCATGTCAGTTGCCAAAGTTGGCTGATAACCGACAGCTGATGGGATGCGACCCAGAAGGGCAGATACTTCGGAACCAGCTTGGGTAAAACGGAAAATGTTGTCGATGAAAAGCAACACATCCTGACCCTCTTGGTCACGGAAGTACTCAGCAACAGTCAAACCAGTCAAAGCGACACGAGCACGAGCGCCAGGGGGTTCGTTCATCTGACCGTAGACGAGAGCCACTTTTGACGACTTGTCCTTAAGTGAAATGACTCCAGATTCAATCATTTCGTTATACAGATCATTGCCTTCACGGGTTCGTTCCCCTACACCGGCAAAGACAGAATAACCACCATGCGCTTTAGCAACATTATTGATCAACTCCATAATGAGTACGGTTTTTCCTACGCCAGCACCACCAAAGAGACCAATTTTACCGCCCTTTGCATATGGGGCCAAAAGATCGACAACTTTGATACCAGTTACAAGAATCTCTTGTTCTACAGACATCTCAACGAATTCGGGAGCCTCAGCGTGAATGGGAGCTGTCTTATCGGTCGGTATAGGACCGCGTTCATCAATGGGTTCACCTTTTAATTAAATAATAATTATAAGCTGCTTCAGTTAGAATATATAATTCAAGGTTTATCTCACCAATGACATTAATGATACGTCCCAAAGTCTCGGCGCCTACTGGAATACGAATCGGATAGCCAGTGTCGAGAACCTTTTGTCCACGAACCAAACCCTCAGTACCATCCATGGCAATTGTACGCACAGTATTCTCTCCTAAATGCTGAGCTACCTCAAGTACCAGCCGAGGTGAACGGTTGTCCACTTCCAGAGCGTTCAGAATTGGTGGCAAGTTCTCATCGAACTGCACGTCCACAACGGCACCGATTACGGCAACGATTTTGCCGTTTGCTCCAGCGGCTGCCTTAGCAGCTGCCTTAGCGGCATGGCCACGAGCTGCAAACATTAAATATGTCGATAAATATATATATTTTCCGTATAAACGATGGTTAAGATATTACGTCACAGTAGTAATGAATGGTCGATAGCATAACATATATATATACTATGTATTTATCATTCATTATTTCAGAATTATGTAATGATGGCAACTTATAATATTAGCTCTTCATCTTTATAAATGTGTACAAAGTTTTTGCTATACTAATAAATTATCGACATTTTTACATTAATTGTTATGCAATCATTTCTCTTTTCTTGAACTGCAATTAAGGTTATGTTTGATTTTTTAAATTTTCCTTCGTTTTTTTGTTAAAAATCAAACAAGGGTTTTTTTGTTTTTTTTTTTAGGTGCTTCTCACTCTTAACACAACTTAATTTCATTAAACGATATATTCATTTGTACTTACACAATTGCCCCAAAAATGGCAGCAAATTCTTATCAGCTTTAGCAGCCGTACGTAACGCGAACATTTTCAGACCAACTGACGGCGAATAGTAGAACTTTCGTATACCACCTCAGTCTAGCACGCATACATAACTTTTCACCACGGTCGCTTTTTGATTTATCGAAGATACGGTAGCATAAATAAAATATATCGATATCTTTTCTCTATTTTGAAAACGAAAATTAGATTTTACTATGGTATTACTGCTGAGTATATCCGACTGACTAAATTTACTGTCGCTAGTCTGCTAATATAAATAAATGTGGTATATTTGTAAAATAATATGTTTGTTGTCATAGAATCGATATATTAAAGGAATCGGCATATGTCACTTTATTTGTTAATTAATAACTTTCAAATTAGACCTGTTATTAGTAATTAGAAGATCAAATATGACAAAACATATATATGACAAAACATATTTATAAGTAGGGCAGTTTTCGAAAAAGAAATTTTCTGATAACCCTTCAGTTCAATGGTTTTTTTTTAAAATTTTGGGTGATATTGCGGATCAGTGTTGCTATTTTGAATACATGCGTCGAGAAACTTTTGCATAAATCAGTTTTGGTTTTTTATGTCCAGAACTTTTATTTTTTATAACACGCACAATTTCAAAAGGTTAAATTATTGGTTGCATCAGAACTATTATTGAAAGCAACTCACATTATTTATGCACGATTCACGTAACAATCGAATAAAATGAACAAGCTTAGATCTTTGCATGCTTGCGAAATATATTACGCCCAATGCATATTTCGTTGTGGTGCAAAAGTTTATTTCAGGCATTGCATTTTCAAATCTGCTAGATCTAGCCTGAAATATACTAACCTGACAACACTGTTGCGGATACCGCTATAGTTATCGATGGCTTCAGTCGTATCATCGATGTTTTATAGCTAATATAAATTAAATCATATTATATTTTTTTATATGATTCTTTAATTCTGAGACATATTCAAATTTGTTTATTGACGGCAGTATTGCGGTAACTGGGGCGCCAAGATCTGAAAAGGCACTTTTATAGAACTCGACCAGATAAGACGAAAATACTAAGTAAAAATTTTTGATTTTCGGCTTAGTTTAGGAGATAAAGCTCCCGATAACTGGCCGATTTCCATACATTTTGCAGGCCGAATTGACCAGTGTGACCAGATTTCAAAAAGTATAATCACCCATATTTTGATAAATGATCATGGTCGCACTGTTAATCAGCTGTTTTTATTGTCAGTTTGCGTTTGAAATTTGATAAGGCCTGTGCTGGTATAACATTTTCTTTGTAACCCAACAACATTTTGGACGCTTATTTGTGAATGTTACCAATTTATACAAATTTTCTGTTTCATAACGGCGAATTCTCTTGGGTTTTATTTTAAATTATATATACATATAAAGTTTATAACTGCTGTGAAAGTTATTTTTATTACTTAAATTCTAGTGCTGCAGATAAAAATCGCGGGAGCATAGCACGGCAAATCAAATTTTAATGGTTCCCTAACATTGCGCCGCAGGCGAAAAATTTTTAAAAAAAAAATCGCGCGATTTTTTTTTTCAAAAATTTTTTGCCTGCGGATTACATATTAAACGATCAGAAAACAGAGCGTTATCAATTTTCAAATGCAAACTGACAACAAACACAGCGGATTAACAGTGAGACCATGATCATTTATCAAAATATGGGTGATTATACTTTTTGAAATCTGGTCACACTGGTCAATTCGGCCTGCAAAATGTATGGAAATCGGCCAGTTATCGGACGCTATATCTCCTAAACTACTTTACTTATTATTTTCGTCTTATCTCGTCGAGTTCTATAAGGATCCGTCGTCAGATCTTGGCGCCCCAGTTACCGCAATATCCCCTTATTGACTAACAATTTTCATGACTAGCACACCACAATTATAATTTCATATATTTTTTTTTAATTTTTCCTTTCAGTTTAGTGATGGTGCAACTCAATATAACCGGTGATGGAACAACGCTGATAAGGGGTTCCCATTGGCGACAGCATCAATGTCGTCGATACTATCGACCAGGTAATTGCGATTACAACAACAAAACAACGAACATAATGAAAAAAAAAATAGAAACAAGATATAATCCTGCACGTACACGTTACGTGAAACCGATACACTCCAGCCCACTCTTTTGCAATATTTTTTTACTTGGTAGGGGGTCTTCACACTTGAAAGTGCCATTAAATCCTTTTCAAATCAGCCAACTTAAAAATTTTGAATTTGATTTAGTACTATTTGTTCGAACGGAAATTGAAGAAGCAGATGTTCATACAGGGGCGAAGCAGCATATTAAAATGTACTAAACCTTTTTGCGTGGTATTCAAAATTAAAAACTGAAAGGCTAAGCTTGTCGAAGGACTGATACTCTTGATGCTGTTAAGTGCAGTCTTATGATTCCTATTATTTTTATAAATAATAATGGACAGATTTTAAGAATTGAATAAAAAGCTATATTTCAGTAGACATACTACCTAAATTTTACCCAATTTTCTTTCGCGTTTAACTCCTGAAACACTCAAAATTTCGCCGATTTAAATAAAAATTATTTTCAATACAGTCAATTTTCGATACATCTATCTATATAGACACCCAAATTGTTGTTTGTTTCTTAGTTGCGATATCATTCATATTTGTTGAATTACCGCTCGATTTAATTAGTCTGCGCATTACCTGCACCCATCTGCGCCGTTTTAAAACTGTTTATTCTATTTCACACATTCATTAAGTCTTTTTTTAAACGCTCACAAATATCTAAATAATCAACGAAAAAATACTTTTTTTTTGATATTTCAACAAAAACATATCTTAATACAAATATATCGTTTTCATAAAAATATCGATATATCGATTTTTCATAAAAATATAGATGTACTGATGTTTTGATATATTTTCAACAACCCTAAATGGCATACAATGCAAAGAAACATAAAATCGTCGAAAGCCGACGGATATTCAACTTTTAACCAGATTGATAATTTCGGGAATATTCTATGACAATAAGATACCATTAAGAAAAAAAAAAACAAAAATGGGCATAAAATAAAATTTGTTCGCTAGAGGTGTTGAAAACCATACATATCTAGCTACAAAAAGGCTAAATTGACGTTACTGGTGAAAACACAATGCATTTTGGCAGCACAAAAAATTTCGGACCGAAGAATTTTTGAGCACGAATTAGCGTTTGGCAGATTAGCTGACTTTGGCCCAATGCTGTCATTTTTTTTCATCGATGGAATTGAACAAGAGACTTTGAGTACGAGTCGATTCATCTTCATTGTTGATATATATATATATATATATATATATAGATATAAACATCATTTTTTTACTAATTGTCTAAAATCGAAAATTTTCGAAAATGTACTTTTTCGAACATTTTTTTTTGCAAATAGGTTTGATTTAACCTTTTAATGAATAATTGTGGCATATAAATATTTTATGACCTACTAGCAAAAATACACGTATATGTGTATAACTGAATTACGTAGGAAAAAAATGCACTACATTTTTGTTGTGGCACTTAAACATATATACAGTTAAATTTACTCGCAGCAGCAATGGAATTGAAAGACAATCTCAGCGCATTGAGAAACAATTTAAAAAAAATCGCATGATTTGCAAAAAAAAGCTAAAGTAATTTCTTTTGGAAAAGCCCGTTTTCTTGACATTTGCTGCGAATTCCCCTTATAAAGATAATAAGCCAAGCTAGCTAAGCTTAAGGTGAAAAACGTCGCCCAGCGACCAATTTAAATATCAAAAACAAACAGTTTATATTTATTTAATTGATATTACTTTATTATACTCGCTCAGTATCAGGCTGATGAATGTTACATTTTCTGATCACCCTATTTGTCCAAAGCTGTATTGTTTTTGATGGCAATAATACATTCTTCCTTGCACGCTGTCATCACGGTGCACAGAATGTCCTTGCCTGCCTCAAAATCAGAGCGAATTGAAATTCCAATTGGTCCCTCAGGCAATTTCAGATCTTCACGCATATTGCCATTGTCCGACAACAGGCTCAAATAGTTTTCGTCACTAATATCGGTGAGCTGGAAATCTTCTCGTTTCACGTGAGGTACATTCATGTTGTGTGTTGAAGGACATATATCCTCGTACTTTTTCTGAGTGAATATATCGATGCCAACAAGGTGGACTTTGGCGTGCCCATGCTTGCCTGTCTTTGAGGTAGACATGTCGACAATTTTGCATGGGCGGCCCTTAAGCATTACATATCCATTTTTGCGTAATGATGAGCATTGCACAGGAAAAGTTTCCGCTGCACCGGAATCTCCGTGATCTGGATTTTCATTTACCATGTCCACTTTGCAAAATTTGTGCTTAACGAAAACTTCACACGCGGCACGCTCCGGAAGAAAAGAACTGGAAGAGTGGTCACACTATAGAGATGATAAAACATTCGGAAACACTGTTGCGTTTAAAAAATATCGTTTTACAATGTTCGTTGTACAGCACTGAAAGGTGTCGTTGAAATTTTACCCAGTTCGCAGCTTGGAAGCTGGTTAAAAGTTCCTAAATCAGTAAACTTTTATCAAAAAAAAAAAATAAATTAAAATAAATAAATTAAAATTAAATGTAATTCGATTTTTAATTTAAATCATTTAAGCGGCTAGTAAACGACAACACTGCTAAATTTATCAGATTGCTTATAATCGATTTGTGCAACATTATCGATAGGATGTTTTGAAATCATAGGGTTGCACTTCGTTTCCTTATGTGTGTGTACTTGCTTTACATGAGACTAATGAGTCGTATGTGAACATTTGTATTGTAAGAAAAAACTGGTATCTATAGTGTTTTAAAGAGTGAAATAGAAAAAGAACGAGATATAGAAAAACTTGAATAAAAAATATTGCAACAGCAGCTACAAAATGTACATAAGACTTAATATCAAATGTAAGTGAATTAAATATGGGGATAAACATATAAATATTAATATACATACATACAATCTTCAATATGCATTTCTCTCCCTAAGCATATATATATGTATATTTAATGTTATTTATTTGTTAACAGTTCCACAACATTTCTATATACCAAGTAGAATAACTTCTTGTGAATTAATATGGAGTACAATTTGAGTACAATGTGCATGTATCATATAGACTTCGTATTAACACTTGTAACGCTCTTAAAATTGAGCGTTGGGCGTCGGCGTGGGCGTGGTGGAAATCAAGTTACCGCCTTAATATATATGTATATATGTATACGTATGGTTGCATACAAATACAATGTATGCCTTTGAACTTGCTCTGAAAAGCTTATTGTGATTAAATATGTAATATACATATGTTGCGAATATATTTGCAAACCCACATACATAGTTGCTGTATTTCAGACAAATTCTCTTAATTTTTAGGCCATGGATTTTCATACACACATATTCAAAACATAAATATTATATTAAAATGCACAAAAACCTCACCCCTCGCTCTTATTATTATTGTATCACTATTATTTACAAGTGCAACATAAAAACATATATTAGAAAATTTCCAGCGAAAAACTCAGTTTTATGAAAAATAGCCGGTCAAAGTTGGGATCGATGATAAAATCTAAGAAACTAACACAAATAAAAAAGTGATGTACATGTATGTACTTCCGTGCAATTACTTTTAAATATTAAAAAAAAGCTTGATTTTTGATTTCTCCCTAATTTATCTGTATTCTGGGTGTACACCCTATTACTTCGTTTTCGATAAAACTATCAATGAATGTAAGGAAATGTATGAATTGTATTGGACACTTCTAATATTATGTGAGAGGCTTTTAGGCATCATTATATGGATTTTTCATGTTTAAATACTTAATATCTTGTAATATGGGTAAAAGAAATAAATTTAAAACTAATTATGTTTCCACGCTTTATCTTTTCTCCTTGCTTATTTCAATGTACAGTCCTATTATTTTAATAATAGCTGTAAATATCACCGAAAATTACAAAATTGCATTTACCTTTACGAAAATACGTACATACATATACAGATATCATTTATATTAAACAAATGTATTTATTTCATTTATTTCAGATTATGTGGCAGTTATTAACTGAGAGTGGAAGTTGAATAGAATTCGACTTTTCAGATAGGTACTTGGTGGAATTAAAAATAAAACGCGTTTAAAAAGTGAAATAAAAACGCGAAAGACATTTTATTAAAGACTGTTTGCCGGACCGAGAGATAATACTTAACCACCGTTCGATTTCGAACTGATCGCCTTTTGAAGGGCGGTTAGCTGGCGATTGTGGAAATGAATATTAAATGTTTCATTCTGTTATTTTATATAAGCCATATATATGCGTCGGAATTGAGCCATCATTATAATGCAGATCAACCTTTGGTGTTATCACTTCGAGTCGCCCGGGCTGGACAGAATGCAGGAAGAGCAAAATTGAATTTAACTGAAGCTGTACCGGAGAATTCCGGCAACAGAAATACGAGCAACATCATAACAAATGTGATCAAATTTAATTCGAAACTTAATCATCTGCTTGTGGATACTATTACAGGACGTGTTTTTGTCGGTGGGGTAAATCGACTATACCAACTGTCGCCAGATTTAGAATTGCATGAGACTGTTAAAACGGGTCCACAAAATGATTCGGTCGAGTGTACAATACTTGATTGCCCGCTGAATGCGGTTCGTAAGCCGACAGATAATTACAATAAGGTGCTATTGATAGACCGTGCCACATCCCGTTTAATCGTCTGTGGATCCTTGTTTCAAGGCACATGTACCGTGCGGAACTTACAGAATGTTAGCATTGTGGAGCACGAAGTGCCCGATGCAGTGGTTTCCAACGATGCCAATTCCTCAACGGTGGCATTTATTGCCCCCGGCCCGCCACAGCATCCAGTAACAAATGTTATGTATGTCGGGGTTACCTATACTAATAATTCGCCATATCGTAGCGAGATTCCTGCCGTCGCGTCGCGTTCTCTTGAAAAGACCAAGATGTTTCAAATTGCCTCGTCAGCAGTCACAACGGGCACCAGGACTTTTATCAATTCGTATGCACGTGAAACGTATTTGGTAAACTACGTGTATGGTTTCAGCTCGGAGCGCTTTTCATATTTCCTCACGACACAATTAAAGCACAGTCACCACTCATCGCCCAAGGAGTACATTACGAAGCTGGTGCGCATTTGCCAGGAGGACTCAAATTATTATTCGTACACGGAAATCCCTGTTGAATGTATTAGCGAGGCACAAGGCGGCACCAAATTTAATCTTGTCCAATCAGGTTTTCTGGGAAAACCCAGCTCTGACTTAGCCCAGAGTCTTGGTATATCCATACAGGACGATGTTCTTTTCGCAGTCTTCTCCAAGGGGGAAAATAATATACCCACTAATAACTCGGCACTGTGTATTTTTTCGCTTAAGTCGATACGTCGGAAGTTCATGCAGAATATAAAGTTTTGTTTCAATGGAAATGGCATGCGAGGACTGGACTTTATATCACCAAGTATGCCGTGTGTTTTAACGGTATGTGTCAAACATTTCTTTCAATATAGATATGTATCCACATATCAAAGAATTTTGTGAGCTTTGAGTATCCACACCGAGTAAAATAGTGATGTATCAAAAATTAGTTCCGTTTATTTTTACTCATTTCTCTGATTAATGGTTTTGGCTGTATATTAAGTATTCTTAATATTTTGATTCGTTGTATTTTTGTTGTGAATCATTTTAAATACCGAATCAATTTGTTTTATCAATTTTGATTTAACTTGAAGGAATGCAAGTAGACTACTAAATGTCATTGAGAACATTTTTAAAATAAGAAGTTGTACAAATATTTGTAATACAGAAAATGAAGCGTGCAGCTTACACTAAACTACAAAAAAGTGTACTTGTGAATAAAATAATAGAGGCTGTGTTATTTTCGAAAAAAAGGTATTAATAACATTCAATTCATTTTAAAATCTGAAGTTCTAACAACCAAAATATTTTCATGTTTAGGCCATGGATTTAAAAAAAAAAACATGGTCTATTAGGTTTGTCGGAATGTGCGTAACAGGAAGAAGGAGACATCTGCGACCCCATAAAGTCTATATATTCTTGCTCAGAATCACTAGCCGAGTCGATCTAGCCATGTCTGTCTGTCCGTCTGTCCGTCTGTCCGTCTGTCTGTCTGTCCGTCTGTATGAACGTCTGATTCTCAGCTATTAAGAAAGCTTAGAGACTCCAAATTTGGCATTAAGATTCCTGTATATCCTAGGCAGTAAACGTTGTTTTCAAATTTAGGGTACCACGCCCACCGCCCCCCGTAAATCAGTTTTTTGTGATTATTAAACAAAGTATTATACTCATAACGTTCTGCTTTGGTATACATAAAGCTGAATCAATTAACATATCCTCTAAATTACAATCCGATCGGACTAATAACACAAAAGATATTCGAGTCAAGGTTTTCAGTATGTTCGGTACGAGCAGCAGCCTGCGCGCTACTTTGAGCAGTTGACGACGACATCGACGTTGCGTCGTGTCGCTTAACTCTTTACGCGCGTGGGTGTGTGTGTGTGTGTGGGAAGAATTCTCAGTCAGAAGTCATGAGTGTGTTTACATTGTTTCATTGTTTCATTTTATTAAAATTTGTATTTTAATATATAGTTTTTTATGGTATATAAACATAAACTGAAAATCCATGGCCTCTTACAGTCACCGCGTGACTGTAGCCTGTTCGACTAGTTTTAATTTCATTTAATTGCAATTGAAATAAGCCTCAAATAATATTTATATCCCTAGATAGCTGTTTTGCAGCAAGATATATGTTATATAGAGAGATTATTTAAAGCAACACAAAATCGTTTTTTTTATTAGATTAATTTTTTTTTTTTTTAATTGTACTTTACAGAAACTGCAAACCATCGGAGAGGACTTTTGTGGCTTGGATGTCAACTCGCCGTTGGGCGGAGAGCAGCCCATTACGGCTGTGCCGGTTGCCATGTTCAACACTCGTTTGACAGCGGTGGCTGCGACTAGTATGAGCGGCTATACTGTGGTGTTCATTGGCACAGCAGATGGTTACATTAAAAAAGTTGTGGTGGAGTCCTCGCTTATTGCAAATGAATATGCTAGCATGGCTGTGGATGTGGGATCTGCAATTAATCAGGATATGCAGTTTGATAATCAAAACCTGTACATTTACGCCATGTCCGAACGAACGGTGTCGAAAGTAAAGGTGTATGATTGTGCCGACTTTCAGACTTGTAACGAGTGTCTTGGGGCCAAGGATCCGTATTGTGGCTGGTGCTCACTTGAAAACAAGTGTAGTCCACGCTCTAATTGCCAGGATGATGCCAACGATCCGCTCTACTGGGTCAGCTATAAGACGGGGAAGTGTACGACAATAACAAGCGTTGTGCCTCATCAATTGCAGCGAACCACAGCGAGAACATTGGAACTAATTATAGATCACTTGCCTCAGTTAAAAGAAAATTTAATTTGTGCCTTTACCACCGAGGATAAAGCTTTGTTTACCAATGCAACGAAAAAACGGAATGGCGTTAACTGCACAACACCACGCACTGATATGTTGCCGCAAATTGAACAGGGCAAGCATCATTTCACTGCAAAACTCTCAGTACGTACGCGCAACGGACCTGACCTTGTATCAACGGATTTTACTTTCTTCGACTGCAGTACACATTCGTCATGCACTCGTTGCGTTTCGTCGGAATTCCCCTGTGATTGGTGCGTAGAGGCGCATCGTTGCACTCACGATACCGCCGAAAATTGTCGTAATGATATTTTGGTAACAGGTGTCAGCCGCATCGGACCTAGCTACCGCTCTGGTCCTGGCTTCTGTCCGACCATTAATGCTACTGGGGATGGCAGCGAGGTTCTTGTCGCTGCTGGAACCAGTAAGTCGATAAAGGTTAAGGTTCACATTATTGGTCAGTTTATCGTTCAGACACGTTTTGTCTGTCAGTTCAATATCGAAGGCCGCGTGACAAGCCTGAATGCTCAGCTATTGGGTGATACGATATACTGTGATAGCATGGAGTTTCAGTATACATCTCGATCTCCAAATTTGACTGCAACTTTTGCCGTTATTTGGGGCGGTTCCAAGCCTCTAGACAATCCACATAATATTCACGGTAAGTTTCCAAATTTATATATTATTTATTTTTATAAAACTTAATACTTTATTTATAGCAAAAAGTTTTATACCTATGCTTTTCGTTAAACTTTAGCCGATTATTATGCTATAAAATTGTGTATGTAAAGATTATTAACTGTTTTTATACAATATTTGTAACAATAATCTTAATTTTTGATCAATTGTTCTTATGTCTGGTATTGTATATAATATCTGTCCAGTTTTCTTAAAATATAATTATTAGTTGGTCTTAAGCATAATTTTCCCCATAGGCCCATATAAAGTCTTAGCGTTTTTGAATGTTTGCATTTGACAGGCCAGGTTCTAATCTAAAGTGCGTCCACATGACGCAATTTGACCTATTACCTATTACTCTTTTTATCTATTTATTTCATATGTTTCTTTTGGTCTTTTTTGTTTCAAAGTAATCTTTATCCTAATTCTTACAAACTAGAAGGTATACCCAACTCTTTTTAGCTCATATTGTATAAAAAGAGTGTACACTTTTTTAAACACCGTAAAACAGTGGTATCATTTATGATATTTGCAAAAAAAATCGTATCTGTGCTTATTATGTAAGCGCCCAGTTTCCGAACAAAACTGCATCCGGATCAAACTACTATAACATACATATGCCATAGGAACAATCGGTCAAAAAGGGGCTCTGATTTACCCATTACCCAGCCCTTTTACAGTGCAGTAACCCTTAACAGGAGTTTGTAGTATAGGTATAAAATACATAAATGTAACTTTAAATGGGAAATCTCTGTATATAATCTTTGGCATGCCTAAGATAGCTTGCTTTTGTTTTGTTTTATTTCACAAATTCTTTAAAAACCATATTTGTTTCTCCTTAATCGGGGTACTTGTTACATATGTAGATACTATGTTTGAAAGCTAAAAAAGTCATTCATTCATTTGAGCGGCCCTGTATATTCTATAGCTTCATAAAACCACGCAGTTCGAAATGAACTTACTTTTAACAATGATAATTATTTATTTTAATCAAAAAGCTCCCTTATTGTTTTTAGATTATTTATTAAAACAAAACAAAACAATCTTAAAAATGTTTATCTGGTATGCATCGTCAGTCTGTCAAAGTCAAAAATTATTACCTTCCACGTAAAATCATAGTTTTAGTATAAAGTAGTCGGAAAGGCTACAGTCACACGGTGATTGTAAGTGGCCATTGATAGTATATCTATTTTTAAAGTATTTGTTAATAAAACGTTAGCTTATTTAAGGTGAGTGTCAAAATCGTGTCAATTTCTGCAAATCCAAAATCCAAATCCGGAGTCGAAATTTCGCCATCACGTCTGGATTTCAACTTAATTACCCTCACAAAACTGAACAAATTTGTTAACTCCCCAAAAAACATAAGTATATATTCGTGATCTGGTCATGCGATGTATGTTTGCTCATGTATTTTGACCTTTTAAATCCGATTCTTAAATCAAAAAGCATGCAAAATATTCAAAGCCCCAAAAAATAATGGGGTCATGTGTAAACAAAAAGCATTTGTTTGTTAAAAATTGATCCTTACTACAATATAGCACAAATAACACATAAATTTAACTTTAAATGAGAAAAGTAGCTTTGCTTTCTGGTTTCAGTTTTTTTTTTCACCTTGGGGTACCTGGCAGCCCTTGGTGGCCCAAACATTTTATAATAGTATTACTCAATTCCATCACATAACTAAACTCGAAATGGATATTTATCTTAAATGAATTATCTGGTACTGTCTGGATCAAAAACGGACTGAATGACAAATGAATGCAAAATTTAGGACAATTATCTTTTACATTCCCCAGTGTGATTGAATTTGTCAATACAAAAAATCTATTTCAAGACCTCTTTTGAACATACATTAAATTAGCAACTAACTCTGTTAAAATTAATTTAGTTTATTGTTTTTTTGTTTGCCAGTTGTGATCTATCGATGTCGGGATATGGCAGACAGCTGTGGTATTTGTTTGGCGTTGGCCGAGAAATACAACTGCGGATGGTGTTCCTCAACTAATACATGCGAGGTTGTAGAGCAGTGTAACAAAAATAATGAAGGCAAGACGGACTGGTTGAATCGCAGTGAAATTTGCCCCAATCCGGAAATACACAGCTTCGGGCCGAAGACTGGACCCTGGGAGGGTGGCACCAACATTACCATACAGGGTATAAACCTGGGAAAGAGCTATAATGACATATACTCGGGGGTTCGGATTGCTGGAATTAACTGCATGCCTTTCCCGCAGTTCTATATTGATACGAAACAGATTGTCTGCACAGTGGACAGTCCCGGCGAACAAATGTATCGTAATGGACGGATTGTGGTCCAGATTGGCGACTATCGTGGAGAATCCAAGGAGGACTATGAGTTTGTCGACCCAAAAATATCAAACTTCTATCCCCGATTTGGGCCAACCTCGGGTGGAACGCAGATTCGTATAATTGGCAAGCACCTAAATGCCGGCTCGCGTATTCAGGCGTTTATTAATGATCATTTGCCCTGCCGCATTATAAGCACAGATTCATCGCAAGCCATTTGTCGTACTGCAGCATCGCCAGGCATTATAGAAGGCCGCCTTAAAATGGCATTCGACAATGGGCCACGTGAATTTAACGACTACAATTTTAAATATGTGCTTGACCCGACTGTGGAACAAGTCAGTTCTGGGCCGAGTGGTCAGATTAAGGTCCCAAAGGGAATTCCAGCGGGGGGCATCCGAATAGTAGTCTCCGGAACCCAATTTACCAGTATACAGGTTCCCAGCATCTATGTATTCTTAAATGGACAAATGTATGTAAGCCAGTGCCGTGTGCACTCGGATACAGATATGGAGTGTCCGTCGCCTGTTATTGAAGCAGATAGTAAAACTCTTGACCCAGAAAACCCTATGCTTCTTGAATATGGATTCATTATGGATAATGTGCTGCGCGTGCAAAATCTATCCAAAAAGCACAACAACCATTTTGAGCTCTACCCAAATCCCGAATATTTCACATTCGAAGAACGCGTCAAGTACTTTAAAAGTGAATATCTCACAATAAATGGCCGTAATCTGGATCGGGCTTGTAAAGAGAGCGATGTAGAGGTTAAGATCGGTAACGGTTACTGTAACATAACCTCTCTATCTCGGCAGCAGCTTACTTGTCGTCCGCCAACAGAGGCAGCAGCAGCCAGCAATAGCCCCAGCGGTCCTGAGGTTATCGTTCGCATTGGATCCGCTCTTGAATATCGGATCGGTATACTCAGCTATGAGTCCTCAAACATTATCATGGATTGGGGCGATAACGTAGTCTTTGGTGTGATTGCTGGCTGTGTAATATTTCTACTAATATTTGTCGCTCTGCTCGTGGCATATCGCAAGAAAACCTCAGAATCAAATCGTGTGCTGCGAAATATGCAGGAGCAAATGGATATTTTGGAGTTACGTGTGGCTGCTGAGTGCAAAGAGGCTTTTGCAGAACTGCAAACAGAAATGACAGATTTAACGGGTGATCTTACTTCGGGTGGAATACCATTCTTAGATTATCGTTCGTATGCCATGAAAATTTTATTTCCTAATCACGAAGATCACATTGTACTCCAATGGGAGAGACCAGAACTTTTGCGCAAAGAGAAGGGTTTGCGCTTGTTTGCTCAACTTATTATGAATAAGACCTTTCTGCTGCTTTTCATCCGCACATTGGAGTCCAATCGATATTTCTCTATGCGTGAACGAGTCAACGTGGCGTCCCTTATAATGGTGACACTACAATCAAAGCTCGAGTATTGCACAGATATTTTAAAAACTCTTTTGAGCGACTTGATAGAAAAGAACATCGAGGGTAAGAGTCATCCAAAATTGCTGCTGCGCCGCACGGAAAGCGTTGCTGAAAAGATGCTTAGTGCTTGGTTCACCTTTTTATTGTATAAATTTCTAAAGGAGTGTGCCGGCGAGCCACTCTACATGCTATTCCGTGCAGTTAAGGGACAGGTGGACAAAGGACCAGTTGATGCATGCACCCACGAGGCTCGCTATTCGCTTAGCGAAGAAAAGCTTATACGACAGTCAATAGATTTTCGAGCGATGACAGTCAATGCTAGCATCATTCAGCAGCCGATTTTCTGTAACAACCTGGACATGCTGCCCTCACATACGGAAAACGTGTCGGTGAAAGTACTCGACTGTGACACCATTGGTCAGGTAAAGGACAAGTGCTTGGAGACAATATACAGGAATATACCATCAAGTCAAAGGCCCCGCAAGGATGACCTAGACTTAGGTAAAACACAAAAGAGCTAAAACAAAATAAGTATATATATATATATATTATATTATATATTATATTTTCCCAGAATGGCGCACTGGGGCAACGGGGCGAGTAATTTTATATGATGAGGACGCAACTTCTAAAACCGAAAGCGAGTGGAAGAAGTTAAACACCTTGCAGCATTACAACGTCCCCGATGGTGCCGGCCTTAGTTTGGTACCCAAGCAAAGTTCTATATATAACTTTAGCATTTTATCTGATAAAAACGAAAAGTCACACAAGTAAGTTACATAACTTTTTACCGATTCCATGTCGGAATAGTAATTATATTAAATTTAATATGTATGGAAATAATTAACCAGTTACTAGAATTAAATTTGAAATAGCTTTCTGTCAGTTTTTGGTCGATATACTCAATAAGAAACAAAATGAGGAGACGATTAAGCCTGTCTGGCTTGCTGAGTAACAGGTTTTTTTTATCAGTATAGAATATAAAACGTATACAAGAACTAGGGCAATAAATTAAGTATGTACAGTTACGGTCAAATTAACAATAGTGCTGAGAAAGCCTTAAGATTTTCATTAACATTTTTAAAATTCCTTGAAGAATTTAGTTCATTCTTCTACAATGTTACCTGTCTTTTTTCCTGAACGTTGAATACAAAGAATAGATTAGCAAGTGGTCCAACGAAACCAAGCCGAGGCTTGTTTCGAATTACCACGGCGTGCAGATAGACAAGAATCATAGCAGCGATAGAGTTAGTATTAGGTATGATGTGTTAAAGTTCATTGTAGTACTCTGAACGGATCGTGCAGTGCATAGTTCGACCTACAATAAGGAAGAGTTAGTGGAATGTAGTTACGAGTAGCTTTGCAAGGGACAGCGGAGTAAAGCGGGCTACCGGCACAACTCTGTTAAAGTCAACTTGCATGATATTGTCAATAAATAGCATGGTTCTGCGATTAGTTAAGCAAGGCAAATTAATTAAAAGAAGTATGTTGTGATAGGAAGGCAGTCTTAAATGTTCATCCCAGTTAAGACCCCGTAAGGCAAAAATGAAAAAGATTTTCTGTACCACGCGAATGATCCGTATGCAAGAATTTGAGGGTCTTTGTTAGATAAGGATTATCAAATTCCTTAGATTATCTCTTAATAAAGTCTGAATACCCATTGCTTTTTTGACCATATGTAATATTATCGGAAAACTTTAGTTTTCGATCCAAACGGACCCCAAGATAATCAACTAAGTTGTTTCTTTTAAAGACAAATCCACAAAGAGTATAATAAGCTTACTTTAGACGGGTTAGAGATAACGTCATCAGCTTGCATTTAGAGGTTTACAACATTTTAACAAGACCAAAAATGAACACTGTTTAGGTCGGTTTGTAGGTGTGAATGACAGTGGTCGTCTTTAAATTGGTAACATCTGCATACATGAGAAAACGGGAGGTATGTATGACCAAGGGAAGGGACCATGATGACTCCCCTGAGGAACACCAGATGTGCCATTAAATGAGTTTGAGAAAGTAGTTGTAAAGAGGACTTTTTGAGTTCTGTCAGTCAGATAGCTAACAATCCAACTAGGTAGTTTTAATAAAATCCTAGAAGGTTGAGTTTATTTTCCAGAAGGAAATAATTCACTGAGTCAAATGCTTTACTGAAATCAGTATAAATAACATCAGTTTGAAGATTGAGGAGCTAAAAAATTTTAGAAAAGTTTAGATATAGCCAACAATTTAGAGATACCTCTATAATTGCTTGCATCAGACTTACTAAAGTAAGGGAATGATAAATGATAGAAATTATGAAAGAGTGGAGTTTCTAATAGTTTGAGCAATGCCTTACCCAAGGAGCTGGCACAGAACCGAAGTATAGAAGCGAGAACACCGTTAGGGCCTGGTGAGAAAAAACTGCTTTAACTAAATGGAGATTATTAACAACTGAACTTTAGTATGTTACAAATACATTGACAATTCCAATGAGGGAGCAGGTTATAAAATATATAAACCCGGAGTACAGAGATGAGTTCAATACCAAATTGAATCTCTGGTTATAAAAGTTCCGATGACGGAATTTACTATAATAAGAACTCTACCAACACGTCGGTCAGGTCGATCAACCTTATAGGTGATGTACTTGTCTGAAAAGACTTCAGAGCTTAGGGATTCCGTCCTGTAACCAAGTTTCAGCGAACCCAACAATTTTAAGAAAAAAACAAGTCGGTAAGGCTACAGTCGAGCGCGTCCGAGAATAAAATACCCTTCGCCCAATAGCCGAAATCCGAGCCAAACGTGTAACCACACTCATAATTTCAAACAAAGAATTTAGCACAACTTATTCTACTACATATGGCTTCAATTGCTCATAGCAGCGCGCAGGCTGCTGCTCGTAAGGAACATTTCCAATGCATATTAAATTCAGCTATGTGTATACCAATTGTGAATTGAATAGTTTTCTTAATAATCGCAAATTACCGAAATGCGGGGCGGCGAGCGTGGCATTAAACATTTGAAATAAACTTTATCTGCTATAATATATAGGAATCTTCATGCAAATTTGGTGTCTAGCTTTTTTAAAAGCTAAGATCCCTTGTCTCAAAAAATTTGCAAAAAGTTAGTATACCCTTATTTGACCATTTTCAATGATTGAAGAGTATAAAGATAGAAAGGACAAATGTCCCTCTCATAAAAAAACTTAAATTTTTCCACTTTTACATCAGTAACTTTAATTTTTGCTTGAATATAAGCCGTAAAATCATTTGTGAGATCTGGGGCAAGCCTGGAAACCTATGTGGAACACCTTTTTAGGCGCCCCAGGTATGACTTCCGAGCATAGGTTCTCTTCTGGTAGTTCAGAACTTAAACATGCAAAACTAATCAAATCGGACATATCATAATAGCGTCCGACACTGGTTGCGCACAGCCGCAGATCTCGTTACCATTGGAGGACTGCTGAACGACATCAACGACTGTGTCACTAGCTGGGTGGCACTAAATACATATCAATATGAGAGCAATTTTTTAGCTTTTGGGATTCATTTAATAACTTACAATTATTGAAGGATGAATTCAACGCTGAGAACTGATTGGAAAGTTTACTCTCCATCTCGCTGCACACATCACAGCAATAACGTAACCAGTAATCTTGGCTACGGCGTACGCCGTTGGGCAAGTAAAACCGAAATACTTCGCGTGTACTACGTTGTCACATAGCCAATACGAAATGCTTGCATTGGCGGCATTATAGGAGACACCTACTGTAAAAATAAAACAGCCAAAAGAAAATAAAACTAAAACAATAAGTATGTTAAGAATTTAGCGCGCGTAATGAGCAGAGACTGCGAAAAAAAGTGAAGTTGTGCAGCAGAGAGAGCGACAAAGCGTAAGAGCTGCGCGCTCAAAGAAATAGGAGAGATACGAAAGAGATAAGAAAGAGTGATAGCGCTGAGGCTACTAAAACAACAACGCTTACCGAAAAGAAGAGGATGAAAACAATGTACCAGAGAAATAGATCCAATGGACAACCAATATAAAATTAGCAAAAAAAGCTTAGTTTGACTAATTGCGAACGCGACGAGTCAAACTGGCTGCTAATAGGAATTTAGCTGTGGCAATCATATACATTTAAAACACCGGTCGTTTTATTGTTACAGACAGTATTCAAAACGCACAAAATAAAACACGTCCGATCACTGAGAAAAGAAGAACTATTGTAACGACTCTTGCGTATTATTTTTTTCTAAAGGTGATGTAATTAAATCTACTAAGGACAAGTCCTATTAATTCTTGCCAAAGTTATTGAGCATCCACATGGGTCCATCTACCCTTTTTGACCATTTTTATTAGTCGAAGGGTATCTAAATGTCGAACCGTTTTAAGTTGATTCTCAGGTATAATTTACGTAAACTACGAAACTTGTACACTTAAAATTCATGGCCTTTAACAGACAAAACTTTACTGTAGACTTTTCGACATGGTATACTCTTGTAGAGGGTATTTTAATTGGTTCATCTTTTGATCAACCGCAGTTGGTGTTTTATTTTTCGTATCTTCCTACATTATGTAAATAATAAGTTCCCTCTATTTATGATTTAGGTATGAAACGTTGAATATATCAAAGTACACTTCCTCCTCTCCGACATTCAGTCGCGCTGGAAGCCCTCTCAATAACGATATGCACGATAATGGCTTAAAATACTGGCACTTGGTTAAGCACCACGACAGTGACATACAAAAGGAGGGAGAGCGTGTCAATAAATTAGTCTCGGAGATCTATTTGACACGACTGCTGGCGACTAAGGGTACACTCCAGAAGTTTGTGGACGATCTTTTTGAGACTATATTTAGTACGGCACATCGAGGCTCTGCGTTACCATTGGCTATTAAATATATGTTTGATTTCTTGGACGATCAAGCACTTTTGCATGGAATCACCGATCCTGAAGTCGTGCACACTTGGAAAAGTAATAGTTTACCATTGCGGTTAGTCTCTTTTTCATTCTACTATTTTGAATTCTATTCAAACCTTATGGTTCTCTTTCAGCTTTTGGGTAAACCTAATAAAGAATCCAAACTTCGTATTTGACATACACAAATCAAATATTGTAGACTCCTGTTTATCGGTTGTGGCTCAGACATTTATGGATTCATGCTCAACATCGGACCATCGGCTGGGTGGGTGAATTTAAATATTTATTGTTTCAGTTATTTGCATTCTATCTGTTCTTCTTGTTTATAGGTAAGGATTCTCCTAGCTCAAAGCTATTGTATGCTAAAGACATACCAGAGTATCGTAAGTGGGTTGACCGATATTACAGAGATATTCGCGATATGTCCTCTATATCTGATCAGGACATGAATGCTATGCTTGCTGAGGAATCACGGGTAAGAAAAGAGAAAGCAAAAAACAATAACTTTGTTCAAACTGAAAATGTAGGTAATAGGCAGAAAGAAATATCTGTGGCCCCATTAAAAATATGTTAAATCTGTACCAACAGTCGACTCGTTATAGTAATGTCCGTCGGCTTGTCTGTCGGTTCGTCTGTTCGTGAAACCGATATATAGAACTCTGATATCTGTCCTTTATTGTGCACTCTCTTTTAAGTCATTTTGGGCTTGTGATATTTTGGGTATCTTGCTGTAAATGGAGTAAGCAGGTTTTTGGCTGGAAATAAAAATAGAAACAAGCCACAAATCTGCGAATATTTTGTGAACTTTTCTGCTTATTTAATAAAAAAGGAATACATTATATGCCCTTATGTGTTCTTAGCTCAAAATAACTAATTTTGTGTAAATATTTCACTAAATAGACTGAAATATTATTTAAAACACTTATTATATTTTCCATGACTGTATATATCATGCATAAGGAGGCGTGAAAAACCCCACAAAGTATATATATTATTGCTCAGGATCACTAGCGTAATCGACTGAGCCATGTCCGTCTGTCTGTCCGTTTGTCCTTCTATCCGTCTGTATGAGAACACAGATCTCAGCTATTAAGAGAGCCAGACACACCAAATTTGGTATGAATGTTCCTATATATCATAGGCAGATCATGTTTATATCAAATGTTTGATGCCACGCTTAATAATAATAAGCTCTTCTCTAATAAGGTGTTTGAAGACGTTATCAAAGTAAAATCGCTCGGAGTTCTGAGGTACCCAGAGCGAAATGACACTCCGCTTCCATGCGATTTCTTTGTCAACCTTGATATGAATTTCTTAATACAATGGACTTATTAATGTCACACATACATACTCTTTATATTTACAGTTACACACAACGGAGTTTAATACAAATTGCGCCCTACACGAGCTCTACACATACGCGGTAAAGTATAATGAGCAGCTAACGGTAACATTAGAAGAGGATGAATTCTCTCAAAAGCAGAGACTCGCATTTAAACTAGAGCAGGTGCATAATATCATGTCTGCTGAATAAGAAACCACTCATTCAACAAAATATGGATAACATATGTATATATGTGTAATGTGTGTGGAAGGTTTACAATTTGTTCGGGTTTTTTATGCTTTTCAGTGTGTGTATAGTATATTAGAAATCAAAACAGGAATGAATACTGCCTTGAAGAACAAGCAAAGGAAGTAAGAAAAATCAATACACTCACTTACCAAAAAAAAAAAGAAACAGCATTCCATTTTAATGGAAATATATCAGCTCTTAGACTTATAGTTTTCCTTTTGTTCCACTTTGCTCATTAATTAGTATATGTATGTAAATGTATTGTATGTAATGCACGTAAGTAAATTTATATGAATATGTATATACATATGTACATATAAACACTCACGCTAACGAAATGAAGTCAGTAATTTTCATCTAGATTGTTGTTTAATAAAATGGAAATCCATGATTATAGGACCATTATTCGAAACGAACAGTGAATTCCCTTCATTAAGTCCTTTGGTAAGCTCTAATTAAAAGAATACAAAAAAAAGTAATGATATTAAAATATATCAACCGGAATGTAGAGTTTTCATTTTATTGGTACAAATATCTAGAAGTAAACGACTTAATTAAGCACGTGAGCAAGTATCTGTATGTATCTACATATGTATGTATATATCTTATATTACTTTAAATATATATTAAAAAATACTTTATTATTTACTCAAGGCGCAAATGCTATAATCGACTGATTTTTATAAATATTTGTTTAATAAAATATGTATGTAATAAAATGTCAGCCAACAATATTGATAGAATGATATAAATCGCAACAACAAAATCATTCGTAGTAAATGGAACAAAATTTTGTATTGCTTTAAAATATCTTTACTATGTTACCTGGTAACCCTGCGGAAACGTGAACTCAAAATTTTATTGGACATGCATTTAAAAAGTATTTTTTAACGAATCTTAATCAAGAATTGTATATAGTTTCTAAGAAAAGCTTTCAAAGTTGAATCGAAGTGATCAGAATAAATAGCCGTGTAGGCATGAGATCAGCATGACATTAACTTTTTGAAAGGACCTATTAAGAAAACCCGCATACCAATTTGTGTTGATATTGACAGACAGACAGACACTAACGTTTGTCGAAGCTATGCAATAAACTACTAACAATAAATTATATGATTTCTAAGGATTAAGGCCCTTTGGTCTTTATACTATAGAGTTTTACAACATTCGTATTCATTTTTGAAGACGCAATGTATAAAAACTAATGAATAACACAGCCCCACAAACAATTTTTTTTGCCACGATCTGGGCAATCGGCATATGCATGTATGTATTTTGACCTTCTAAATCCGATTATTTAATCAAAAGGTACACGTCCTGGTAATATTTTGACTTCGGATTCGGATTAAGGAAGATTTTTCATGTTTTTTGAGGTTAAGTCGAAACTTAGACGTGCAGGATACCTTTTGATTAAATAATCGGATTTAGATGGTCAAAATACATGTGAAAACATATATCGCATGACCAGATCATGATTCTATATTTTGTTGGGGAAATTTAAAAAATGTTCAGTTTTGTGAGGTTATGTCGAAATCTAGACGTGATGACGTAATTCCGACTCCGGATTCGAATTCAGCGACCCAAAATACATATAACTACTTATGCCGCATGCCCAGATCATGACAACAAAAATTTTTTTGGGGCTGTGTAATCAGCAGTTTTAGCAGCTACTTCACATACAACAGCTTATTGAGATAAACAACTTGATGTGCCACAGTTACCTTCATGTTGGCTTAAGCGCTGCATCGATAAGGCGCTATCGGATACCGAAGCACATTGGGGTTTTTATTCCGAGAAATATTATATTAATATATTTATATATAAAAAGTTTCTAAAATTACCAATAATTAATACGTATTTAAAACTGATATTATTTTGCAACAAACACGGCTTAAATAATATGTTTGGGTATTTTGGGCTGCACAATGTACGTTAAAAGTTGCCATTTTGTTCATAACAGATGCCGCAATTAAAATTTTTGTAATAATTAAGATATTTGCGATCAAAGTTGCATTGTCGAAAATAATAGTACGTTTTTTCGCTAAACATGAACTCAGTACTTGCATCACCATGTTGTATCACTTATATTAAAGCTCACTAGTTCCACTAGTGTAAATAAAAACAGTCACACAAATCATCCTTAAAAATGTTAAAAAGAATAAATAACAATAAACTAGGCACATCCCAAAACTTAGTTTATATCAATGTTTTAAAATTAAAATAAACATATATACGACAGTATGTATGTGTATGTAAGCATGTGTGAATAAATCTATTGAATACCCCACTGTGCGACGGGAACACTTTATTAATTGTATTATGCATGGAGCGTTTCTGATGCACCGCTTGAAAGTCTCTGGTGTGCTATCATCTTTGCCGTTACTGGGTTTATTTAATTTTTACCCATTTAAATTCATTGGTATGTAAGATAAACTTATCATTTCACCGTACAAATGTAACATTTTTAATTTTATTGTCTAGAATAAATGTACAAATTATTTGTTTCTTTTCGAGCTATAATTTTTGTTCCAATATTTATTGCGGAAACGCTCTCGCTTGATCAGATTTTTTTTTTACAAACATACATAGTGATATAAAGTATGTAAAACGATTGCACGATCGGTTCGATTTTGGTTAGTTCTCAAAATTGGCAATCAAACTTTTCATAGTTTATTTACTTGTATCGTGTCTAAAAATGCCAAAATGTTCCAAAAACCTAAAGAAGGACAACCAACAATCCTATTTCGATTATCGTGTGGGTAAATACGTAATGTTCCACACATTGCGTTTATCATTAATTTAATAGGTTCATCTGATCAATTAACTATGTATGTTATGTACATACAAACATACGTACATATGCAATTACTAAATTGAACAATTGAATTAAAATTATACCATTTTTCTGTGTCTGAGTGTGTACTGTAATCCATATATTATAAAGTAGAAAAACGTTAAACAAAAAATAAACAGCATCAATATGCTAAAAGCAAATATGGCTATTACTATGTACTATTTCGTTATTTATACTTTCGAGTCATGATTGCGTCATAAAAAAAAATTAAAAAATAAATAACCCACCAATAAATGAGAAATAAAATATATTCTATATTTCGTATATTCTTTAATTATTTAATGTATGTTCTCATTTGTTTTCAAATTTCGAAATTTGAATTTTAAATATAATTGTAGCTATTACGCTCGACTATATCCCGAAGACTGACGACGCTTAAAAAATTATAAATTTTATTTTGTTTCTTTGCTTTCTATGCAATAATATTTTGTATAATTGAAGTAGGCTATTTTTTACTTAAAACCACCGATGCAGAAATAGTTATAATATATATGGATGTATTATAATAGCATTAAATGTATCAGTCAGTTAACTGAAGCTAGTATAGTAAGTACCTTTTTAATTTAATGCAGATACCTATCAATCTGGGTACTTATGTTTCTAGTAGACGTAATCATTTGTAGCCACTGGATCTTTTTATAACTCTTACAAAATAACATTGGCCTAGGCCTATTCAGTTGTCAAATAAATACAAATTTACTTGCTAACTGTATCATTTGTGTGTTTATATGTATACATTATAATGTAAGATATTTGTGGTTGTGTGTACAAAATCAAGTATAACCGTAAATTTATGTTTAGCTAAAAGAAGATTGAAATATATTAAAAATATTCTTACATATATAAATGTGCTTCAAATCGGAAAGACATGGAATTCAAGTAATAAAAAAGCTTCCGCTGTTATCCACCTTTCTGTTGGATACGTTGCTTTATTTAATTTAAGACAAAAATAAACTCAATTCGCAAGATCGATCGTAAATATATTCCTCATACAAATTTTGTGTACAAAATTTCGAGATAGATAACCAAATAAAAATCATTCTATGCGATGTAATTACTGATAAATCGTATTTAACGTGTGATTAATTCAATGAGTCAATCAATTCGAAGCTAAATCTGAAACTCAACACCTACTATGAATCATCTTTAAGAATATCATATTTGTATTTGCATATATGTTTGTGCGTGTAAAGTATTTTAAATATACGAATGAAAAAACTGTCCAAGACTCTTTGAATTATTTCGATAATAACAAATTTTTTCTATTCATAGGCTTTTACCAAAAACTGTACAATGATAAGAGATACCTCCGATAATTTAAAGTTCAATAATTCTGACTCGGCGTGAACAAGATCTAGCAATGTCCGGATCGGACAAATATACATTTATACAAACAATCGACCGAAATAGGGAAAAATCTTATTGCATAATTATTAGTTTAGTATATATAAAGTTGTATTTTATTCAAATCGGACAACTGTATTATCTAGGTTACATAGAAACAATCAATCCAAAATTAAGAGTTTTATTTAAAAGATTGTATGTCTACTGGTAATTGGTTTCATAAGACTCTTATTTTGGACGTGGATTACAATGAATGTATTAACAAGTGGTCCAACGACACCAAGCCGCTTTTTTGAAGTCCACCTCCCGCCTAACCGACCGAAAGGCACCGAGAGGAAACGCGAGAAGAAATTAACGCGATAGGGATAGAAAACGCGTTTAGGATTTACGATAGAACGCGGCGTGCAAATAGAAATCAAAAACAAAAAGAAGATCGAGAAGAAGAATCGAGGAAGATAATAATACTAATTACTTGCTAGATAGACAAGAATTCAAGACATCATAGTGCAAGCTATGACATGTTAAAGTTTATTGTAGTCCGAACATAATACCCTGAACGGATCGGAAGAACAATGCGTATATACAGGGTTGGCCATATTAGATGGACCCATGTGAATACTCTATAACTTTGGCAAAAAACTTCAGATCAAGGAATAATAGGACTTGTTTGAAACTTTAACTTTAGGAGATTTGATTACATCACTTTTGAAAGACAATATTACCCACGTATCGGTACTAGATTTAATAGCGCAATGTTCCTGCTTTTCGAAATGTTCCTTCGTATTTTTAATTTTTAGTGCGATATGGCGGCTATTTTTTGACGGATTTAAGCCTTATGTTTGTCTAGAGTCCCTACTTTCTTGATATTAACCATTGTATCTAATGTGCTCCGATGAAAAAATTCCTACGGTCTAAAGTATGATTAAGGCGGAGCCCATTTAACATCTTTGTTTCTGAATTTCAAGCGTTAATAGAACAATGACTAAGAAAAATCATTGTAGCTCAACCTGTTTCAAGTGGTAGAGTGTCTTACTGATACCATAAATGTTCCAGGCCATTTTCACGAATAGTTTGGATGAAAAAAAAGGTTATCTTAGCTCGATAACGCTCCATATTTAGTGTTTTTGGTTGTAAACGTTTATCTCAAAACGCGATCAGCCAGATCAAAAATTCTATATCACATTATCACTTCTGGGTCATTCAAAGTTACCTCATTAATAATTTTTGGGTTTAGAGTGGATTTATTAGTTTTATTGTGCTCTTTTTATCGATGTACATCTACAAAATTTTGGGTTGCTCTAATGGCGTATACTGCTTCATACAAAAATCTTCTTGAGCCAAAGCTTCGAACGAGATATATCAATCGTCCATCCGATGTTGTACACCAAAGTTATAGAGCATTCACATGGGTCCATCTAATATGGCCAACCCTGTACATACATATTTTGGACTATTTAAAACTATTATCATAGAATGTTTACTTGAAAACTGAGTATACTTTGTTTATAAGATAGGATTCAAATTTGTCGATCAAAACAAGTCGGTAAGGCTACAGTCGAGCGCGTCCGACAGTAAAGTACCCTTCGCCCAATCCACAAAATCCGTTACAAACTCGTAACCACACTCATAATTTCAAACAGAGAATTCTGCATAAATAATTATACTACATATGGCGAACTCGCTTGAATAACTTCTGTGACAGACAGACGGACATGGCTCAATCGACTCGGCTCGTCATCCTGAGCAAGAATATACTTTATGGGGTCTGCCAGGCCTCCATATACCTGTTACATACATTATCACAAAATTAGCATTCCCTTTTTTGATAATTTTAATGGAGGTATAAAAATATACCAAACCGAAATAAATTGAAATTATTTGGAGACAATTGGTGGCCCTAGCTCTCTAAGTGTTAGGGGCCCATACAAACACCCGCACTGAAGTGACCCAGTTAGTAATACTGGTGAGGAATATAGTTTGTGGGAACTGCCACGCCTTATTTTGCCAGTGTCTCACAAACACCATAACCACGCAAGAACGAAACCCGATCCTGAAAGTTTAATGAAATCATTATAGCAGCGCGTGTCTGGGGGCGTGAAAGATATATTACAAACAACCTATGACAGAATTTGCTGATGGTATTTTATGATTTTTGAAATTGGGTGCTTCAGTAAAGTATTTGTAAAAGAAAAAAAACATGATATTATTGTGGTGCGTACACACTTAAATTTATTATGTCATTGTCCAAATAAGCAGACATACGAGTACGTTTACGAGTATAGCAAAATGTTACATCCACTTCTTCTACATTTACATAAATTCGAAATATAAGTTTAATACATAATACGTAAATATCGATTTATACAATTAGCTTTTAATTCCGTTCCATTAACGGAGGTGATTCATGATAAATGGTTGTCCTTGTTGGGTTGGAATTGGGGTTTTGAGTGTTCAGTTTCGTTGCGATTCGATTTAATTTGTATTCGTTAGTTAATCCACGTTAGTTTAAAATTTTTTTTGTTCTCTAATCTAAAAACCGATTCCTTTGAACAAAGGGCTTATCTTAAACCCATTATTGACATTACAACATACCTAACATTAGTTCTATACTTATAAGGGAATTTGTAAAACCTCTACCTCATACGCATTAATCCAAAGCCTCTCGTGTTTACTTATGCTAGGTCATGGGGCTTGGATTTGGTAGCACGGTAAAATTCGAGGAGTTAGACTATTTCAGGTGGATTGCAGAATGTTTTACTTGTTTGCTGGCTCATGCAAATGTTCGGTTGACAAATTTTAACTCGGTTTTAGTCCAGAATCTGAAAAGCATGGGGTTGACTGCTGTAAGAATCGGAGATTGAGCTCGGCGCTATATGGGATAAAGTTGTTGGTGGGCTGACTCTTGACTGTTGCTGCTTCTCAACGAGATCCGTTACAACGTTTATTGCCGATTCCTTGGAGCCCTTGAAGAGCAGCTTCGTTGGCAAATTGAAGATCGAAGATCACTGAAGACGTGGCCAGTAATTGCTGCCGGTTAAGTCAGATACATTCTGTGTGGAGATTTGGACAGGTACCGAAACGCCGGCAGAAATGACGCCTGCAAGAAGAAGATGCGACTTAGACAGGTCGATCTTGATTCGGGTTGTTAACTCTTCTGTACCTGTATTAGAAGTGCTCACAACGGAGCTATTGCCATAGACCCCGTGTTGGGGCGGTTGCTGATGGGCTGTAGCCGGGTTACAGGCTGAGTTGCGGGGATGTGTCGCATAGGGGGAACCCAGCGACAGCGGATCGTGGAACATATACGGATAGCTCTCTCTTTGCTGCAGGCATGTGGGCGTCATCGAGCTTAGCGAGGAGGTCATAGAGCTGTGGAAAATCGGAAAATCAATAGAAATATGCACTAATTCATGGAAGACTATTAGTTTTCGATTAATGGATAGTTTTCAAAATTGCCTATTATATGATCCAATTTTAACGAAACACAAAAACTATAGGTAAGATAGTCTACACTGTTAATGACATCTGGGGCAAATTTCATGTCAGTGGGATTGTCGGTAATAATATTTATGTTTACGCTTGCGTTTACCAAACGACCAAGAGTGCATTTTTCGATTTTTATATGGTTTAATTTAATTTGGCAAACTTTGTTTGCGGAGGATGTTGCGGAAGGACTTTGGCCATGTTGCAGAAAAATGTTTACAAGTTGTGCAAAGACTTCAAAGAACGTGTCAAGACCGTGCTGATCAACAGACATCAACAGATAACTAACACGTCAACACGTAGTTATCGAAAATAGCCACAAATCATTGCTGTTGTGTGATTTTAATACTTTTTAATCTAAATTTAGGCTCGGGAACTAATGCAATATCAGTTTGAAAGAAATCTTTTGGTATGGGTTGCCTGCTTGGTTCCTATTCCTATTCGTTTTCGCAGGCACTGGGAGAATTCGTTGGGGATCAACCTACGAAGCCTGCTAAACCAACAAAGTGCTTGCCACAGTCTTATTATTTGTAGACTCACTTATAATTTTCTGCCATTGTTGCGATGGGTTGTGGCATGGTTGAGTACATCGTGTTGAAACCGGGGTTGATGGGCAAGCGGGGCGCCGCCGGTTGTAGAGGCGGGCTCTCCGAGGTTGCCTGCGCACGATTGGCGTCTCCACCCAATATCTAAGAAAGTGTCAAATGGATTATTAGTGCATTTATGCATTTATGTGTGTAGTATTTGACTCACTGTTGGCCCGTTTGAGTTCTCGGCTAGGCTTACAGCGTGGGCGGCTGCAGTACCTTCCGAGACTGCTGAACTAACTAGGCCGGGCGTGGCATTGTTGGCTGCTACAGGATTCTGTGCGGAGGTTGAACCGCCGGTGGAATTGTTTGTGCTCGTTCGTCCACTGACGTTGGCGTTGGCGTTTTCCACCGAACGTCGCTGTGTGCGCAATTTCTCCTCACGTCGCCATTTTGCACGTCGATTCGAGAACCAAACCTAATAAAGGAATACTTCATACAGTGAGAAACAGATAAATACAGATACCCAAATCAATTCATTTGAAACCCCACAGCCTTCTTAATAAACTAAATAAACTGCCTATACAACATCTAAAGAAACCGAATTTGGGATCTTAAGCTTCTATAATAGCTGAGATCTAGATAGATGCTCATACTGACTACTACTCGATGTGTAGCGGATTTAAATGTTTAAGGTGTACAAGCAGTTGAGTGATCGCATTTATTTCAAATCATCAATCTTAAATAACTTTTGCTTTATTTGACCGATCGCAGTTTTAAGGGATAAGTTCATATAGAGAGTATGTGTATAGCATTTGTGTGAACGGGCATAGCAATTAAGCCATTTATACTGTCTCTTAGACGGACAATCGCCGTCCCACAGCTGTGACTTTTTACTTTTTGGGCCACGTCATCGAGCTATCTTCCGGCCAAGGGCAGTTCCCGCCCAAGAGAAGTATAACTGTTGTAAGAAACTATAAAAGTCGAATATTACCAGGAAAATACCCTTCGCCCATATCCAAAATGAGTTAAAATCATGTAACCACACTCAGATAAATGAAAATATGTGAACTAAGAATTCTGCCCAAATTAGTCCACTACATATGGCTTACTCGCTCTCATTTATACGAGTATACCGAAGCAGAGCGTTACGAATTCAATACTTTGCTTTATAACCGCTTATTACCGATTTGCGGGGCGGTAATATATTGGAATCGTCATGTCAAATTTGGCGTCTGTACCTTTTCAAAAGCTGCGATCCGTTGTCTTAAACAGAAAGAAAGACGGACGGACTTGGCTCAATCGACTCTGCTAGTGATTCTGAGCAAGAATTTATATACTTTATGAGGTCTGCCACACCTCCTTATGCATGTTACGTACATTTACACAATGTGACCGAAAATGGCCGAAGGGTATAATTAATAAATTACTCAAGCGGATTGTATAGTAAAGTATTTTTACTGCCTGATATTTTTACAAATTATAATCTTCATAAACAAATATGTAAGAGTAAAGAAAATAATGTAACTAATCGCAAATTATAAATTAGTATAGAAGATGCGCCATACACAGAAACTCTTTTGGTGTCTCTATTGTATCTGACCGTTTGTATAAGTAGTACATATATGTATATTATGATAGTATATCGAACCGAAAGTTTTCTGAACATGATTTCGAGTCGAAGGAAATATCGGAAAGTATACAGTGCGGAGTTAATCATGGCGAATAAAAAATAAGGGTTATCCAGCCGTTGTTTCCTATTCATTTAAAAAGGATGAATGTGACATTAATAAATACTCGAGAGCCACAATTCGTTCCATCGAATTCTGTTCGGGCCCACAATAACCCTCGGAATGATGTGACAAAGGGGTGCACGAGGATTACAATATTTGTTGTGCTTTCATATTTTCATGTTCCAGCATGACATTTATTACATCGGGTTATTTTGCAGCCGACAAAATTGACAGAACTCTCAAGCTCTCAAGCGGGCACTCGATGTGAAAATCGCAAGTAGTTTCAAGTGTTTTCACAGTCAAATTGTTTTTATTCACTTATACAAATAATCAGAAGCTCGACGAAGGGAAAAAAGAGGAAAGAAGGGAAAAAGAGAGAGAAAGAAACGATGAAAACATTAATGACAAAGTATCCGAGGGGCGCATGTTGAGGGTTGACATCGAATTGACTTGCTTCGCAAGGAAATCACTTCAAACAATCGGTTACTATAAATTTAACACCCCCGTTTTGTCGGCAGAGGCATAAGGATCCAAGCAAAATAAAGTATATCTAATTAGTAGTCTACTGTATTACGTTGAAGTTATGCTCCATGTGATTACGATTTTACGATTGCAAAGTGAAACAAACCGAAAAAAACGTATAATGCTATCTTCGGCGCGACGAAGCCTACCTACCCTTGCAGATCGATTCTACGCTAACTAGACATGAGATCAGGGATCGAGCTTAAGCTAGGTTTCTCGCAAATCTTTCCTATCAGGTGGGCCATCGAGATTCCAGATAAACGCCCAAGGATTAATAAGTGCACAATAAGCTTTGATTTCTACAATACTTGAAGGTCCTCTTAAAAGTATATACACATATATATATGGTATATGATGATGTATACACACATGTATGAGCCATGAGGGCTTATATGAGCTGCAAGGGCATAAGAAGCTAAAAGACAAACCTGAATACGTGCCTCTGGCAAACCAATTTTTTCGGCGAGCCTCTCCCGTGCAAAAACATCTGGATAGTGCGTCCTTTCGAATTCTGTTGTTTTGCAGCAAATTTCAAATTGATTAAAAATAGTAATGAAAAAGCAAATTCCCGAAAATAAACAGTTTAAAGAATACCTTTCTCCAGACTATCGATCTGTTCGTTGGTGAAAGACGTACGGTTCCTTTGTAGCTTGCGTTTCAATCGCATTCGCATTTGCGAGTCTTCATCGCCAGAAGAATTGTGATCTGAGTTCCCGTCTGAAGTGCTCTCATGGGAATTCGGGTGAGAGAGGTCGCCGGGATAATGATCTGTAAAAGAAACAAGTACCAAAAGTTACAGTCGAGAGAAAAACTAAGATACCCTTAGTTAAGGCAACCATTTTGAACAAACAATATCATAATAATTTTAATAATAATTATGTAAATACTTATTCATTTCAAATATTCGATATATCGGCTGCAATAAGAAGCTCACGCTCTGTCAATATAGCTCTAATACCTCATGCGAGACTAGTTCCGTTGCTATGGGGTCGAAGATGTTTTCTAAGGTGCATTGCAAATCTGGAAAACTACAAAAAGTTATCGAAAAGCACAGAAGTAAAGAACGTTCTCTCTGTTTGACGGAACATTTCTCTTGTGAATTGGCAAACGAAATGGGAATGTAACCATGGACTAATGACAACAACTAAGATAAACTTGTATTTTCCGTAAATTATTGGGAAAGCTTCAAGCCTACCCGTCTTATTTTGTCTCTCTGGCCTTTGGTATGGCTGAAATCCTTGTCTTAGAGTCTTAGTCGACCCCTTTCTACGCAGATTAAACGATGACAGACACATACAACAAGGGAACGAAAAAGAAACACTACTGTATGGTCAGCTAGTCAATAGGTAGGCAGATCTTTAGTGCCAAAGGTCAGCGTCCTGCCTTTTGATTGGGACTGTGAACAGATGTTTATTGAAGGGGAAATGGCACATAAAAACACAAGATATCAATACGCTAAAGATCATCAATGTAAATAGTTCTCTAATTGAATTGCGTTTGTATCGCTTCGCTTCGGGTGAGTTCGCTACGTTACGTTAGAGGTCTAACATCATTTTCCTGATTAGTTTTCCTTATCTTTGCGGCACATTTGTCACAAAAAGCAAGTTCCCTGCATAGATATTTCATGTGGCCAAAAAGGGCAGTAGCAAGGCAGCGTCTTCAATTGAGAGGCTGGGGGTTGTTTGGGCTGAGCTTCGAAACGCAATGTCGCCTATTGGCAAAAGGACATATGTCAGTTTTCGTTATCGATCGCAGTGTAAACAAAAGTAATTGAAGTTGGCAAACAGTCGAGCGTCGAGCACATAAGAGCTGCGCTCCTCAATTAGATTTAATGGCAAATAACAAATGACCAACAAATTAACTGTTTGTTTGGCCCGATGTTTGATCATCTGTGACAAAATGTTGCAACCGCTATAGCGCGCTAGGGGGTTGTTCCGTCCGATGATTGAGATGGCTCAGTTAGCGTTGCCTTGAGACTGGTGACTCGTGTGGGACAAATTTGAAAATGGATAAAGTAGGACTCATTTACATTGAACGGTTTTCAACTTTAATTAACTTTTTAAGCATAGCCTTCTCATATATGGCGACTTCTGCCATACCTGGCAAGGAGCACAAAAAGAGGCATCGGCCAACTTATCGAAAGTATCCTCCCTTTTTTTTCTCAAGAATTTTTGATGTTCTCGAGTCAACTATACTGTAGTGTCACTGTGTCTGGTCGAGCCCCTTGTCCGGCAAAGGATCCTCCTTACACCATTAACTAAAATATGGGTTTGTACGATACGGAATAGGTATTTATAAATGTTATGTTATGATGGAACAAGGGGAACAAAAGTCTTACCTCGCTTTTGTACCTCCTCCCTGGTCAGCTGACCGGATAGATTCGTTGGCACCGCCGTGGGCGTGGGTGGCAGTGTGAGGTGAGCGGCTGCAGTGTTCCCCGGATACCACGCCCAACCACCGGACTGTCCGTTGAACATGCGTAGCTTCTCGTAAACTGATTCATTTTGCTGCTGCGCCTGCTGTTCCTTCTGCGAGGCCAAATTACGCAAAACGCGATTAATAGATGAAACCTGCAATTAAAGGCATGGAACACATACTCGTGTGCATTAGATTTAGTATTGTGCGTCTGCGTATGTGTATGTGTGGCCTTCTGCATCTGCGAGCACAGCATTTCCACCCCGAAACTGCAACGCAAGCCAGACGAAAGAACCCAACTTACTGCCATTGGCCGTCGACCGCTATCCAATCGTAGCACGCGCCGCTGCTTGCGAGCGAGACGACTATACTGACAACTTACTGACGAGCAGAGCAAACAGGCAAATTAATATTTACACACACATTCCCGTATGTATCAAGCGGAGTTTTCGTATGAGCATACTTCGCTTCGAAGTGAAGTTACAAATATGTATTTGACTTGCGTTTATAGTATTGTATAATGCCAAGGTTGATTTCGAATCGGTTTACCCGATGCATCAGGATTGTGCACGATATTATTTTCGCTTATTACAGCTCGTGGTCCAGAGATGCGTAATCGCTGTCCACATCGATGTAATCGACTTGCACCGACACATCGATGTACAGCGAAAGGACGTAACAACAAATTCACCTCATCTTACTCTTTGTCAATACAAAGGTTGCCGATTAAAAACTCGCACATAACCTCTACCTATTAAAATTGTGACATATCAAATCATATTTTGTAAAAATCAGTTATATATCTCCAGAATATTATTGTTAGAGTATGGAGTAAAATCTTCAAAGTTATGCATTCCGACCGTAATCTTTATACCCTTTGTACCCCTATAGTTTATGGTCGAACCATTGAAAATGGTCAAAAAAGGGTATACTGTGCAATGTACATATGTAACAGGCATAAGGAGGCGTGGCAGAACCCATAAAGTTAATTAAGCCATGTCTGTCCTGGTCTGACGATCCTAGTCTCTCAGTTTTAGAGCTAGTGTGTGTGAGTGTGTGTGTGTGTGTGTGTGTGTGTGTGTGTGTGTGTGTGTGTGTGTGTGTGTGTGTGTGTGTGTGTGTGTGTGTGTGTGTGTGTGTGTGTGTGTGTGTGTGTGTGTGTGTGTGTGTGTGTGTGTGTGTGTGTGTGTGTGTGTGTGTGTGTGTGTGTGTGTGTGTGTGTGTGTGTGTGTGTGTGTGTGTGTGTGTGTGTGTGTGTGTGTGTGTGTGTGTGTGTGTGTGTGTGTGTGTGTGTGTGTGTGTGTGTAGGCGTTTGTGTGTGTAGTTGCCTGTGTGGGACGAGATTCCACTTCATTCTTGCCTGCACATACAAAAACATGGAAAACAGCACTTCCCTCTTAAGTGTTGGCACGTGTCCTGCGTACGCGTTTGTGCTCCTGCATGCTTCGCCTTCTACTCTCCCTTGCAGGCCACGGCTATAAAGATTATAATGAGTAGCTGGCCGTTTTATATTTTTGTGAAAAGACATCAAACGACATCAAAGCTACCGCGGGTCTATTATTATTAAGTACACGCTTATGGTAACCGTACTTTGATTGTGGCGAGCTTGGCTTGGCCTCACACTGGCTTATGTTTTACATTTGCAACACACACTGACTAAAACTCGACCTATTTGACTACCCGATGGTGTCTTGCAATATTCCCATTCCCAGTTTCATTCTCGTTCTTTCTTTTTATATGTAAGAAACATGCAACGAAAGCTGCAGTTCTCTTCGTTTGGAAAACCCGTTATAAGCTAATAACCTCATTTCTTTCATGTGTAATCGCATATAGCAGACTCTGCATCTGCATCTCTGAATACCTACAGTATTCTCGCTCTCAATGAAAACGTGACTTACGTGTAACTTGTCCAATCGTAGGGCAGGTTCATATAGCAGAATGTCATGACCTTACACCTTAACTTACTGATTTGTGATGGCAGTAGGCGTGGCATCCCGAATTTGAAGTACGCTCTTTCAGGCCGTGCCTTGCAATTCCAATCGACACTCTTACAAATACGGTTGATCAAATAATTATATGTTTTCTTGAAATCAATGTATCGATCGCTCTCATTGTCGATTGATAATATCGCCAATCCCCATCAGGTATCTACTGGAGGTTTTTCAGTGTTACTTAGATTAATTGGTAGTTGAATGCAGAAAACTAAACAAAACTGGGTATAAAACCACTGCAAGCCCATACTTTAAACCTTCCTTCGATTTCAACAATTACAGAGTGAGCTGTCATATATAACCGATTCAACTTTAACCAGTATCTTTCAAAGAAACTATCAGTCAAAAATAAAGAGTTTTGTGAAAAATAAATTCTGTCCCTTTTTTGTCCAGATTTCTTATACAATTATTATAATTATTATACAAATATCCGTTAAATTAAGTTAATTGGGATAGGAAAATTATGTACCTGAGAAGGCAAATGTTTATTAAATATGTATGTCGAAGAAATGTGTGTCTTAGCTTTTTCGATATAATTTTGCTTTTAACAGCAATTCGCCTTTAAACTCTTATAAAGCCTTGCGCGAAACAAGCTGAGGTCCACAGTACATCTTCACAAAGCTATTGCAATACTCTTTCTCTTGTTTCGATTGAAATGGTTTTGAGAAGAAACTATAGAGACCCAATCAATACACACTCCTTACTATATCATGAGTCCTCTAAGGGCTAAAGACTCAAAGGGCATTATCTGCACATGCTGGTTCTCCGGTTCTGGATCAGACACTATTGTTCATAAGTACGATGAGAGGGATAAGGCCTTCTGGCTACCTGCCTGACAAAAGTATCTTTTGCGGTATCGAAATTTTAATCCATTTTAAAAACGGTGGGTCGGTATTATTTTGAAATTACTTAAGCCACATTGTCCATTGTGTCAGCTGAGCGTCTGCTGCCCTACTTTGCCACAATCTAGATCAGACGAGGCGGCTTCTGTTATTGCATTGTTGTTGCATTTGTATCGAGGCGAACATCCACTCTTTCTGTGCTCTCAAACGTAACTCCCAACTGGAATTGAAGCTGCATTGGCTGGCTTGTATGCCATGGTAGACCGCATGGCAAATGTAGGAATAAAATCCCAAGCCTATCGGCTACCACGCGTCTATTTTAGCTAAGTCGCCGACAGCAAAACGTTTCTAGTCAACAAATAATATGAAATACAAACGCTTGCACTCCAAATCACTTTTTGAGAGAAGCCTGTCGAAATGCGGTGCACAGCGGCTGTGGCTGTGCATATTTGAAGCTGTTCTTAGGTTAATATATAAGAACCTACAGACTACGTGTAGTGTATAAATGCGAATAGAACTTACACTTGGAATATTATCACTATTGCATACTTGCTCCGAAAGCAGGCGATCTCGAATCTCCCACGCAAATATACTCGGGCATTCTCTCTTGTAGTCGGCAATTTTTTGTACGACGGGCGTTGTGGCTACTCGGGGCTTTGATCCACCGATCGCACGGGGCTTTATAGATCCAGTTTCGTAATACCTGAAGGTATAAGAGATTAATAAATATTAATATATAACATTTAAGTTTTTTACCATCCGCTATCTAAAAGAAGCAATAGCAAGTCGGTAAGCAACAGTAGAGAGCGACTGACAGTCAAATACCTTTTGCCCAATTTTCAAATCCGTTACAAGCGTGTAACCACAATTATCATATCAAACATAGAATTCTACAAGAATTATTCCACCACATTTGACCTACCCGATCTCACTCACACAGACACGTGCGCAAAAAAAAGAGACGCGACGCGACGTCAACGGCTCAAAGCAGCACGCAGGCTGCTGCTCGTACTGAACACTTGTACTGAGAACGGATTGTAATTTTGAGGATATATTAAAACTGCATTCAGCTATGTGTATATCGTTATGAATTATAATACTTTGCTTAATAATCGCAAATTACTGGTTGGCGGGGGCGGTAAGCGTGGCACCAAACATTTGAAATAAAGTTGAAGTGCCTATGATATATAGGTACTTCATGTCAAATTTGGCGTCTCTAGTTCTTTTAATACCTGAGATCTGTGTTCTCATACAGACGGACAGACAGACAGACAGACTGACGGACATCGACTCGACAAGTGATCCTGACTTTATGGGGTCTGCTACGCATCCTTAGACCTGTTTGCACAAAGTATAAACCATTGACCATTTTCAATGGTCGAAGGGTATAAAAAGGGGCTAAATAAATTTATCCTATACCGATGTATTTAAAACGAACGGATAAAATTACCAGTTATCGCCTAGGAGGATTCTATCAAGGTTTTAGATTACTTTATTGGTATAATAATTATTTATGAACTGTAAATAATTTTGAGCTTAATAAAGTGTATTTGACAAATATAGATGATGTAAGTTTGATTCCGATATCTTGAAAAATAAAAAAATTGGCCGATAGGATCTATGACAACATTCGATATATCTGTTCAATCCGAAACGTTCAGACTTATTTAGCACTAACATTAAGAACTCATACAGTCTCGGAAAATATATTTTTTTATGTGTATATCAAAATAAAGAATACTTGGGATTGATTGTCACAATGAATGGCAGCCTATAAAATCAAATATATATAGGGCTAAATAGACTAAGCCGAGCAAGTAAGAAAGTTGAAGTGTTCCACTGTGATAAGCCCGCTACACAGCTGTTAATTATTTTGTGCTGCATACTTTATGGTTCAGCTGAACTCCAAAATCCATAAAAAAAACTTGTTCTGTGTGCAATAATACGATAAAACTATTGGTTTTTATAATAGCTGAAATTGAGTTTCTTAAATGAACAGACAGTCAGACGAACAGTCAGCTCGGGATCCTGGGAAAGATTATAGATACCTCGTGGGGTCTGCCCTATATACTCCTGCCTGTTACAGACATTTTCGGTTGGCCTAAAGTATGAATACCCTACTCTATGAGTTTTCGCTTACCAAAAGTTACCCGCTAAGACTGCAAAAAGGAGGCACCAACCATATTCATATCATATATATATATATATATATATATATTAACCAACTTGACTAGTGATCCTGAGGAAGAATATACTTTGTGGGGTCTGATACGCATACGGAGGCCTCTTACGTACATTTGCACAAAGTTAAAATGCTCTCTTTTTGTTTACCAATGGATAAAGGGTATAGCTATAGGGAGAAATTAAATGTAGCAACAGACAGAAGAAGATCCTTTAATCCTTTTTATAATAATCATATAGTAATAATCGGTTATGGCTGAAACCCAAAGCAGTACGTGTTTCCTTCGGCAACCGTAGACTATAATTCTCAATTACTGTTCGTTTGGTGTCTCACACACTACTCGTACATATATGCTCCTCAACTTTATTTAAAATGATCGGTTATTACAAAATATTTTCAAAACGCGTGTATAAATGTAGAAAACAAATCTCTTCTAGCTTATTTTACTTGTTATACCCTTGCAGAGGGTATATTAATTTTAGCCAGAAGTTTGCAACGAACCTTAGGAGACATCTCCGACCCTATAAAGTATATATATTCTGATTCAGCATCACCAGAGCAGTCGAAAAATGTCCGTCCGTCAGTCCGTCCGTCCGTCCGTCCGTCCGTCCGTCTGTTGCAACGCAAACTAGTCTCTCAGTTTTTGAGCTATCTTCATGAAACTTGGCACACAAGCTTCTTATTGCTGTACGCTGTAAATAAGTCGGAACGAGCCAGATCGGACCGATATATCGTATAGATGTCATAGAAGCTATCGTCCGATGCAACAAGATTTGGCAAATTCTTTATTTTAATATTCAGATTTTGATTTTATTCTATTATTTTAATATTCAGATTTTTATCAAATATTCAGATGTGACTAATTGGCTGTGATATCTTGCAAAATAATACAAATCGGATTCCATGATTACATGAATAACCGATAACATTTTATTTCGAGGGTTATATGAAAACTTATATTATTTAAAAATAATAGAAATAATTTGGTGTTCTAGTCTAATGCTGATGATCGAAGTAGACTGTTCTTCGCCACACTTAATCTGTGGAATACGGTTTGCAAACATTTCACGAAAGAATAATATTCAAAAACCTTAATATGTACAATCGCAATTTATTTTTGCTTAAAGGGAAAATGCTCTTACCTTCCCAGAATTTTGCTGACGCAGCCGTTGGAGACTTGCAGTATTCGCGAAATATCACAGGGCCTCGCGCCGGAGTGGGCCAATTCAACAATTTTTTGACGCGTCGAGTCTGGCAGGGGACGCCCGTTGACATAGACACCGCCAAGTTGATTTATCCCACTGTGTCCAGCTGTGGAACAGCCAAACAGTGAGCTCTGACTAACGCCCACGCCCACGCCTACCGAGGAGTGCGGATGGCCGTGGTGCATGATGTGTTCCGTGGTTAGCATCATCGTAGCACACTTTGGTTCCTTAATTAGTTATGGGCGTTATTGTGTATTTAGCTTATTTGCACTTTGCACTTTTTACTTTTGTTTGCACGCTGTCAATTCGTTGTTGCTCCACTGTAAATTTGTATGTACCATACGCATGTACGTGTATGTCGATAACACTAGCCTACATTTGATAGATTGTAATCGGTGGGCTTGCCTTATCTAAAGTTCACTAACAAATAACGTATTCGCTTTTATTGTTATTTGTACTATGACCTTGTAAATGTTCTAGTACCAGTTCAGGTTCCGGTACAGTTCCAGTTCAAGCTCGAATCAGGCCATCCGATCTGCCGTTGGCAGCTCAGCGAGCCGGCGGCAAACGCCACGGATTGCCAGCCGGTGCACACGGGACTAGTGAAATTTGTTTGCTGTAAAATGCAAAATAATCACAACTTGCGGCGGCGCTATTAGTTGTGTTGGTGTGCCCCGAACGAAATTCTCGACGACTAACTGGTTAGCCAAGCGAAACGATAATGAGCTCTCAAGCGAAAGACCAGACCAGCCCAGTTGGCTCAGACGGGGGTAGCTGCTGCAGCACGCATGCCAGGTCGCACTGGTCAGAGCGGGACGACATTACATACACAGCGGCCATTTTGACAGCCAGTTGTCTGCGTTCGTGAGAGAAACGAGAGACGAGACACGAAAAACGAGAAACGAGAAACGCTGCGCAAGTGTAGCAGGTCATTCAAATTGCGAAACGAAAACGAATCTATCGCAGCACAATAGCTGTCTCTCTCGTGCTCACTGCACCTCTGTTCAGCCATTTAAAATATACAAATTGCAGGCAACTTTAAGTCAAACGCGGCCACTGGCAAATTCAAGTAGCAGCGTGTTTGTATTTGCGTGTATATTCTACACAGCTACGCAGACCGTACGGTACGGTACGGTACGGTACGGTACGGTACGGTACGGCACGGCACGACTCGGTACGGTTCGCTGTTGTGGCGGGATGGGCAAGGATGATTGGGAAGGGGTGGTGGGTTTGATTACTAGCTCATGCATGTACTGCGACGAGAGTATTGTGTAGGTATGTATGTGCGTGCATATGTAAGTGCAAATGTACATGTAATCATGTGAATAGTTTTCTTTGCATACTTCTTTGCTTGCAGCGCTGTGAAGAACACTCACACATGCATACATGTGTATATACAGAAACGCAAACATACGCATATACGTATGTATATATGCATATAATTTGTACATCTGTTAAATATTGGTGATTACAATTCTAATTATTACCATTTTAATTAAATATGTATAATACTTCAATGTTCTTACACATTGATCTTGTGATGGTTGGGAGTTTTATAAAGTCTAACTACTTAAGTTTTGCTATAATTAACAAAAAATCTTCATTTTGACTTGATTAATCATATAAAGCTTTAGGATATATTAAGTTGGCAGACTCTAACGGAATGGTGTTACAGTATACCTTCAATTGAGACTTACGGGGCTAGATAATACTTCTTTATCCCAATAAAACATGCTTTCATACATCAAACCTCAGCTTTGTATTATAGTGGTCAGATTTTGATGAAAATTGGAGTAAGGTGTTTTTGACATTGATAATAGTGGATGTAATAAGTTTGATGGCGATATCTTCTAAAATAACAAAAATCGGTTCGATCCGGCTCGTTCCGGTTTATATGCACCAACAAGAAGGATGTGTAGCAAGTTTTATCAACATAGCTCCAAAACTGAGAGACTAGTTTGCATTGAAACAGATAGACGGATAGTCGCACATACGGAAAGTGTACTCTACTAAGGTCATATGAGGTCATATTTAATTAATATACCATAATTAATATACCCTCTGCAAGCGTTACAAAATCTGAAATTATTAGTTCGGTGCTGTACACTGAAAATTATCAAAAAAACGGGTATACGAACTTTGTGCAGATGTAATTCTTCCCCAAGGTCACTAGCGGAGGCGATGGAGCCATAACCGTTAAACTGTCTGTCAGTTTAGGCAAACAGTTATCCGTTTTTATAAAAGCTAAAAACTAATTTCGGTTCCGGTGCATAGGTTTGTAGGTATAGTTAGATCAAGTGTATTTTGAATTTTAGATAACACGCCTACAAAAATAATTATAAAGTAATTAATGTTTGCATACTTACAGATGAACACAATAGTGTGACTATACGTATATTTGGGTCTAAAAGCGGACGCACTGCATCGAAAAATCATAAGCAAAGACACTCGGAATATAAGAAACCGTATCCAAAATGGTTAGAGAACACATCATGATAATAATACCCCTATTACAGGGCATAGATGTTGATGGCTTCCAGTATAGCCAAGCAGAAGCTGAAATCGCTAATACCTTAATTACGCAATCGAAAACTAACGAATCTGTTCAATGCTGACCAAGTAGCATTGAAGGATCTTATGATTCCCAACAGTAAGCTCTGCATGAATTCCTTTCAGTCACATCTTTACTATATGACTTTCTCACTCACAAGCAGACAGCGCGACCAGTAAAAAGTAAACTTCATCTTCATCTCTGTGTTTACGATTAGATCGGCTCGCAATTCGGACGATAGAGTAGAAAGTTACCATATACATACATATGTATTCAAAATAATAGTAGGGCAGAAGAAGTTTTCTGGTCTTTTGATCGACAACACAAACGCGCTTTTCATCATAAAAGGTGAGCAATTGATAATTGATAATAAAAACGTATAGACGTTATAGAAGAGGTGAAATGATGTCCCTAAATGTTTTTTACAACCATAAATCTTTCCAAATTCCAAATTACATGCTAAATTGGGAACAAGAGGGTAAAATAAGTGAATATATATCTCCAAATGTAAAATGATTTTCATTCTTTTGGAGATCCGGAAAATATTGATGGAAAGCCAGAAAGCCTATCCAGACAGTCTGTCACGGTCTATCTTTCTCTTACATACATATTGTACCCATTTTAAATAGTAGAACAGTACAAGCCAGCTTTGATAACGATTAAAAGTGTAGATTTTCAAACGCAGATGATTAAATTGTTTAATTTTAAATCTTCTTAATGCGAGTTCTACATTAACTGGTATTGTTCTCTCCAAGTACATATATACAATAATATATGAAGAACACGAAGTATGGTCTTTATGTTTATCCGATTTTAACCTTAGCCGTATAAAAGTAATTTTGTTGTATATGTATGGTATTGACCGTACATATGTATTTCATATTGAAATTAAGGCAGACCGCTGCTGCAAATGGCAGAAATGTTCAAATTGTACCATATCGCAATTCGTTTTCACCCCCCTTGGTTACGGAAGCACCGGCATAGTCAGTGCACAAGACCTCTCCTCCCATCCGTCCTTAAGAACCCCCGCACTTCAGGGGGAGCAAGCTAGACTTGTGCATGGAAAGCACTCGCAATTTCCCTTCCTCAAGTTGAGAAGAGAACGTCAATTTCAACATGCGGCCCGACACGTTTTTGGGATTTTTGAAGTCACACGCATCAACGGTCACACACCCTCAACCCCATCCCATCTACCCGACCAGGTTCTTCAAAGCGACAAATACTTGGCATTCCTTTCGAGTGAAGTACAAAATTTCAGAGCGCATTGTCGAGGTGACGAATCAGATTTTTACTGGTATGTTGAAAAAATGTTAATTTCCTTTATAGTGTTTCCATAGCTAAATTATAAGTTTTGAGCCTGACGCTGAAAAGTTATTTCACTATGTACAAAACAGCTGTACAAAGAAGAGAGATAACTTTCGAAACATTGCTAGAGGCTTATGTTTCAAGCCGTTATTATACATATAACAGTAATTCAATTTCCGTAAGAGCTGTTATTTCATTGTGACGGGCTGTACATATTCTTTAGGAAAAATCGACATTGTCTATGTAAAAAGAGAAAAATACCTGTCTAGTTTTGAAACACAACGCACAAGCTGCATATTGGTATACCACATTAAAACTAGAAAAAAGCAAAGCTGCCTTCAGCACGCTGAAGATTTAATACCCTAGCAGGGATTTAACATTTAAGATTACATTTAACTCCTTTTTACCTGAACTGCAAACACTCGTTAAAGCTTAGTTGCAGTGAAAAATAGTTGGGTAATAGTAAACCATTGAAAATGGTAAAAAGGGTATACTAACTTTGTGCAAATGTATTTAACAGCCATAAGGAGGCGTGGCAGACCTCATAAAGTGTACATGTACTTGCTCAAGATCACTAGCCCAGTCGATTGAGCCATGTCCTTATGTTTGTTTGAGACAACGGATCTCAGATATCAAAAAAGCTAATTTTGATATGAAGATTCCAATATATCATAGACAGATCAAGTTTATTTCAAATGACTGATGCCACGCCCACCGCCCCAGCAAATCGGTAATTTATGTTTCTGCGATATGAACCTATCCGCCGAATTGCAATCCGATCGGACCAATAACACCGATGGTATTAAACTCGTTTTCAGTACAAATGTTCGGTACGAGCAGCAGCCTGCGCCTTACTATGAGCACTTGACGTCGACGTCGCGACGCGTATATGTAGTACGTAGTAGAATAAGTTGTGCAGAATTCTCTGATTGAAATCATGAGTGGGGTAACGAGTTTGTAACGGATTTTATAAATAGAGAGGGTATCGATTTTCTCTTACCACCATTTTGAAAACTTAAAAAAATCAGCCGACAGGTTGAATGACAGCTATACGATATATCGGTCCGATCTGGCTCCTTTTGACTTATATACAGTCAGCAGCAATAAGAAGCATGTCTAGCAAGTTTCATTAATATAGCTAAGACTGAGAGAATAGATCGTGTTGCAACAGACGGACGGACAGACAGACGGACAAACGGACAAAGCTCTATGAATTCCCCTGTCGATGCTGATTCAGAATATATGTTTCTAGTTTATGGGGTCAGAGATGCCTACTAGGGTGCGCTATGAACTTGTACCCAAAATTTATAATATATTATATATTAAACTGGGGTTTTACAAGTGTATATGTTCTTGAAAACTGTCAATAGAACAGTTGAGTTAGCTATTTCCGTCTTTCTGTCTATCTGTCCGTTAGTCTATTGGAACGCATAGGTTTCAGCTTGTAGATAATAGAGACACTAAAGTTGGCATGAAACGTCTAAGCAGGACTTTTTATACAAATTAGTGTATTTAAAATTTCAGACGTCATGTGCATTTCCCACGCAATATAATTATTGCGACAAGTTTAAGCACAACTTTTTCCTTTCCTATTAAAGTTAATTTAGCAAACTGATAATGAATTGTAAATTATTTGTTGATTTTAAAAAACTAAAGTCAGAATACTTAAACCATATGCAAATGTCAAGTCTCTATATAAATAAGAATTCGATACTTGGCTGATATTCCAATATTTAAGAGCGCTAGCCCTCTACTTATATTTCTGACTAAATACAAATTATGAACTGTGAATTCCCGGACACCAAGACGTCATCGGACGTTCGAGATCCCACGTTTGGGTAGGTTTGTCTACTTATTAGCTCTTTCAACAGATCAAAATATCGATGATTTTGTTGGAAAGGTGAGGAGAGATATGAATTTTTATGGAACAAAAAGTCCCCGTTGAGCATTGAAGAGAACCGATGCGAGAGAACAAAAGTAATATACGTGAAATACCTATTGGCCAAATAACAACAAACTCAATACCCAGACGATGTAAACCTTCCATTGCCTTTTCACCAGCCCCTAGCTCATCCCGACTTCGGTGAAAACATAAGCCGCAAAGGTGCCCGCAGTTGCAGTCAATGCAACAAAGGAACTTTCACAATGAAGAAAAGCGTGCCGACGGTCGGGACCCAAAGCCGTGCAGACCGTGGTATATGTGTTCATAGATCGTTCCTGGGGTAATTATATGTATCTGAGAAGAAATACTACCTTTGGTATGCCGAAGGTTATGTAGCCTTGCTACTTTTGTAATCTTCACCGAATTTTAGTACTTTATGTAGTGACATATCGTTTAAATTACTTATTGCGCGACAGCCAGCGACCACAACCACTTAGTCACTGCATCTATTACGATCAAGCAAGAAAATTGCAATGATGATCAGTGCGAATTATATTAGTACATATAATTGGAAAACGAATTTCTTGCCAACGGAGTTGAACATGGTTCTTCTTTAATATCTTCCATATTTATCGTGCAATCTTAATGAAAGATAGTATTTTAACGTATATATAAAATTGTCACTGTGTAGCTGTATAGATTGCAGCTGAAATCAATTTTTTTTCGACTTATGGAGGCGGATCTCTATCAAAATAACAACAAACTCAATACCCGCGCAGGCTGCTGCTCGTACTGAACATTTGTACTGAAAACGTTGACTTTAATAACTTCTGTGTTATAGGTCCAATCGATTTGTAGAAGGAAATGTTCATATTGCATTGAGCTTTGTGTATAACGAAGCAGAACGTTATGACTTCAATACTTTGCTTAATAATTGCAAACTACCGATTTGCGACGGACAGGCAGACGGACATGGCTCAATCGACTCGGTTAGTTATCCTAAGCAGGAATATATATACTTTATGGGGTCTGCCACGCTTCCTTATGCCTGTTACATACATGTGTCAATTGCACAAAGTTAGTATACCCTTTTTTGGCCATTTTCAATGGTCGAAGGGTACAACAATAAAACAATCTGTTTGCGATTTCATAAAATGAAAAATGAAAATACATGGTGATTAAAAAAAGATTGTAGCTTCAAAAACAGTAAAATTAAAAAGAGACTTTACAAGTGTTGTCATCAATTTAAGTTGGCTTTAGCTCTTACAGGCTCTGCGACATATGCATATACTCATATGTAATAGAATTGCAATGCCGATGGGAATTTGCGACAGCAATCGAATTTGTTGATGTGTTTAAGAATAGGACGAAGGGTATCTTACTGTCTGCATGATACTTCAAAGTTGGAAACAAATACACTACCTTGCACAAGGGTACTAGGTATCATAAGGAATTTGAGGAGTTTTGCACAAAATGAAAAATAATGCAGACGTAGAACCACAATATCGACAGCAATGACAACAATACTCGGATTTAATAGAAACAAAAAGGTCAAAGTAGTTACACTTTGCACAGGCCTAGAGAGTGAGCAAGCAGGGCTACAACATCGACTACTTAGGGGTGAGCCGACTCGACTTGACTAGACTCGACTCCTTTCCTTTTTAGAATAGCCGCGTCAGGACAGAGCTGATGGGAACATGAATTAATATACAATATATTCCCTTAGCAATATACAAAAGTGGGTATTCCAATTAGAAGGTGGGAGAATAAAGGGTCGTTGTCGGTCGTCTTGCGAAAAAGGTTGCCAGAAATGCGGAAATGTGTTTTAAAGTTGTTAACCAATCAGCAGTTGTAAAACCCATTATTTTGTAATCATTTTTTTGCTCACTTCTTTCAAAATTATAACATAGTTATTCATATATATTATATATACTACATACCATAACTACGTAAAAGGCGGAAGGGGACGCGACAGTCTGGCTGATCTCCCTTATCTCCGAAGCTACACTAAAGTTTATTTCAAAGTTTAGTATACCACGCCCACTGACTAGAAAACTCGCTAATATACGATACGGTAATACGGTAAATTGGTATAATCCCATTTAACAGAACCTAAATCCAATAAATCCAATGTGCAAATATAGATATGTAGATATTCGATCTCTGTAGCTTTTTCTATTGTACTTAATACAAGTATAACATATATCCATATAAATTCTCTTTTGCAATACTTAATACTAATATGTATATCCTTATAGATTTTAGGGATCTGCAATACATAAGAGAAATATATAGATGGTGTAATTGCTGACTAGTTGATTGCTTCCAGTGGCCCTGGATCCCTGAAGTGGTAAAAATTCTGCGAGCACGCGCCGCGTATTACTTGCCGGATACGGAAATATTATTTTAAATAACTGCGTACTGAAAGGCGTAGAGGCGTGCTGGACGCCGCTTGCCGCCCCTTGCCGCCGCTTGTCTTGTTTGCCGATGGATGTAGAACTGCAAATCCTGGTCACTGGATGGGTTGTGGGATTGTGCTTCGTTCGCTTTGCCTTTTCGAGGGTTGGCAAAGATGTGAGCGTGTGCACGGGAAATTAACAAAGGAGCGTGTTGAATCTGATTCGTAATATTTGCTTACTAAAAGCTGCCATCATTTATTAGTTTATTGCTCGGATTTTGTTATATTTTTCTATGGGTTACAATATACACGAACGGGTAGGGTACTCGTATTCCTTTGGTTTACTCAATAAATACAATATGTACCAATTAATATGTTGAAACAAATAAAAACTGTATAGAACTTATATTAAAAATACTCATTAACAGTCATTAATATCATAAACGAAAAGTGACTTTGCTAACATTGTTTTCAAATCAGATTTAAATAATATGCTTTTGTCTTGTATTCCTCAATATATGGTTCCAAATCAGACTCAAATAAAATGTAATTATTGTATTCCTCAATATTTATGCCGAATGAGAGGGATGTGACTTGAATATTATGTTTAATAATCACAAACTATATTCATAAAGTAACAACAACTGATAGCAGTAATTATAAATGATACACATACATATATACATATATGTATATTTGTACATATTGTCAAATCTGGCATATAATTGTCCCCGAAGATATCTATGGAGAAAAACTCGTTCTTTGCAACATTTCTACGAAGGAATCGAACAATTCGCACTCAGTTTGAGTCGTTAAATACCCGTCATTATAATGTTATCCGTATCGTTGACAACCACCTACGAGAGTGACCATTTCCAGCCAGGTCAGGCGTTTAAATCTCTATTTACTGCACCTCACTGTGCGCCGAGGGGTTGCCAGAGAGTTGCCAGAGGATGCAGCCACTGCCAGTGCTCACATCCACGGTGTGGCTGCTCCTGATGCCTTACGTCACCGTCAGTTCCTTGTGCCGCCCCCATCCGTAGCCCTGCCATCCCAATCCCAGTCGCAATGCCAACCCCATCCCCAGTTCCAATCAAAGCAACCGCCTGCTGTTGCCAGCGAACTAGAAAGAACAGTCGTTCGGCCACGTGTCGCTGACAAACTGCTTAAACACGCCGTTGATGAATTCAAATAGAGTTGTATAGTGCGCGAGCTAGGGTTGTCATGGATTGCCCTGGCACGGGTTGCCAACGCTCGACAAATTACACACTTTGCGGCATTTTGCGCTTTTAACATTTTTATTGTTATCGATCGAATGGTCGCCTGGCTGCCAATTATCAAGTGCTGCGTTCATCCAGCACCATCACAATTACCAGCTCCAGCAACAAGGGAATCGCACGTCAAATCGACTTCTGTGGTATTGGACAACCCAAGAGCCAAGGATCTCAGCCCCGCGATTCAGATTGGAATCGCCTCAAAACCCAAGTAACACAATAATTTGCAAACATCGGGCATGACTACAAATGTGATTAATTATATGGGCCGTTGCCCGTGAAGAGCAACCAGTGTTACCTTAGGCCCAAATAAATACACATCGAGCACCCATACATCCATACGCCTGTACACCTCCACACAGAGACCCCACATCAATGAACATGCATGTGTAAACAGGGATTAGTAGGTGGTCGCCGAGGTATAAGCTGGAGGTGTACAAGAAATTAAGAATTACACGAGTTTTGTTTGCAGTACACTGTGTGCAATAATTATCTGTAACGTTTGATTCCAATCGGTTCCTCACAAATTAAACGACTCTTAGTTGCCAGAAACATCACCAATAGGCAAGTAATGGAAACAAATTTGGACTGTTTTGGACTGTTGGCTACAATCGAGCGCGCCCGACAGTAAAGTACCCTTCGCCCAATTCACAAAATCCGTTACAAACTCGTAACCACACACATAATTTCAAACTGAGAATTCTTCCCAAATTATTTTACTACATAAGGCTTACTCGCTCTGACTAAAGAGTGAAGAGTAAAGCGACGCGTCGCGACGTCGACGTCAACTGCTCATAGTAGCGCGCAGGTTTTGTACTTTGTACTTTTGTACTGAAATCGAAACTTTAATAACTTATTAGTCCGATTGGATTGTATTTCATATATATTTTCATATTGCATTTGGCTTTGTGTACGGACGGACGGACAGACGGAAAAAATTCTATGAACTGCCCTGTCGATACAGGAGATACCTCCTAAGGTGCGTTGCAAGCTTCTGGCCAAAATTAATATACTCTATTTTTTCTTCAAAACGTATGTAAAAGAATAAAAATTATGATTGCAATATCTTGAATAGTACGAAAAATCGCCCAATATGCGATATATCGGTCCGATCCTTGTTTTGACTTATGGGTCAGAGATGTCTTCTAAGGTGCGTTGCAAAGGTCCGTACAAATTGTATTGATCTTCTTCAAAACACATAGCTCCGTTGTTTATCAACAATTTTCTGATTTCAGACAAATTTGGTGTTCTTAGTTTTTCCAATAGCTGAGAACGTGTGTCCCACAGAGAGAGACAAATTGGTTGTGAGCAATTATCTTATCCTCTTTGAGCAATTTTAATGGTCGAAGGATATGAAATTATTAGAAACACAAAGTTCTATATTTATACCCTTGCAGAGGGTATATTAATTTTAGCCAGAAGTTTGCAACGCACCTTAGGAGGCATCTCCGACCCTATAAAGTATATATATTCTGAATCAGCATCACCAGAGGAGTCGAAAAATGGATGTCCGTCTGTCCGTCCGTCCGTCCGTCCGTCCGTCTGTTGCAACGCAAACTAGTCTCTCAGTTTTTGAGCTATCTTCATGAAACTTGGCACACAAGCTTCTTATTGCTGTAGGCTGTAAATAAGTCGGAACGAGCCAGATCGGACCGATATATCGTATAGCTGTCATAGAAGCTATCGGCCGATTTTTGTTGTTTTTCAAGATATTGCAACAAGATTTGGCGAATCTTATTCTTATTACGTTCTTAGTGTGCTGTCATCATTGTATTAAAATCGGACCACTATAACATATAGCTGCCATAGGAACAATCGGCTGAAATCAGGGTTTTTGTATGCAAACCTGTTTTGTTTTTTGAAACACCGCACATTATCAATACCTTTTAATGTTATACAGTCCCGCCCTTTGTTTTTCCATTTAAATATCTCAGACGTTTATATTCTATAGGTGTTATAGGAACAATCAGTCAGTCCGTCTGTCTGTTGCAACGCAAATTAGTCCCCCAGTTATTGAGCTATCTTCATGAAACTTTGCTCACAAGCTTTTTATTTCTGCCCTCTTTAAATAAGTCGGAACGGGCCAGATTGGACTGATAATATCGTATAGCTGTTATGGAGCCTATCGGCCGATTTTCGTTATATTTCAAGATATAGCTATCAGGCTTACCAAATCCAAATCGAACTTTTATAACTTATAACGATCAACGATCGGCCTAATGAAGGTTCTTGTTGCAATTTTATGGAAATCTGAGTACTATTACATGTAGATGTTATACAAAAAATCATATAGCTGTTATTCAAACGCATTTTTGAATGAGAACTTTCCAAATTTAGATTTTATGACCAACAGATCCTTTACAACACAAAGACATTCGACCAAATGCTGTTTCTAAGAATGGTATACTGATATATGCAAAACAAAATATATCGGAAAACATAACATTCTTATATGAAACAGTTACAGTTGATAATGTAAGAAATATATACCAGTCCATAACATTTAAATACTTGCATACAATAGTCATAGTTGTTTATAGGAATCCAGCTTTTCCTATTACAAGGTTTCGAAATGAAGTCAGAAATGATGTTGAAAGGCTATCGTCAGCTGAAAATATTACAAAATTGGTAATATTAGAAGATTTTAACATTTGCCGATCAACAACCACTGATCAGCTCGAGTCTACTTTAAATAATAACAACAAATTGTGCCAACAACAAAACATTTAACTCAAATTGATTGGATATTTTGTGATAACACAGTAAGCGGTGCTGCCGCAATCACTTATCAAACTCCATATAGTCACCATGACGGCGTGTTCCTTAGCTATAATCACTAATTAACTAATTTATTTTTAAATATTTATATTTATTTTTAAATATTTAGTTAATTAATTTATTTTATTATTGAAAATAAAGAATATATGTGCAATGTTGTTTAAGGTATTGTAAATATTCCTCCTCGAGGATTGCGACCTTGTCGTGGTGAGGAGGCTGAGTATTCGAAATTATAAGAGGATGATATAATCGATGTACTGTTATAATTGTTCAATAAATACCACAGAAACCAGCAGCAATCCAAATATATTTTATATTTTGTATAACTGCAAGGGTATGAAACCTTCGGCAAGCCGAAGGTAGCCTTGCTTTCTTGTTTTTTAATGTTATTAGTTCAACCACCTTAAGTCACCTAGGAAGCGAGTACGAGCTTAACAAAACTCCATTATCTTAGACATCATTGCATATAAGTGTACACAGAAGATATGTTGTTATCGACTATTTTTGTTTGATGCTAACAGCTAGCGGACTCAACTGCACTGTATTGCAGAGCGCTAATCTGCAATTGATCAACTGAAGAAGAACCACCTTAGCACTTCAATGCAGGTACTTTATCACGTTTGACGTTGACATTTCATGTCGAATGATGTTATCGTCGGGCATGAGTGATTGGCCTACCAAGAAGAGTTGGCCATTGTCACGGACAATGGATGATAAGCAATCTTGTCACCTGGCACCGGGCACCTGGCACCACCTGGCATAGGCGTCTTATCATCCGTTTTAAAAGTTGTAATTCATAATTTTCGCTTGTCCGAGATATTAAAATTGGCCCTGCAACAATATTAGACATAATGAGATATATACGCACACATAAGCACACACAAATTACATATTTATACCCTTCGACCATTGAAAATGGTCATAAAAGGGTATACTAACTTTGTGCAAAGTGTATGTAACAGGCATAAGGAGGCGTGGCAGACCCCATAAAGTATATATATTCTTGCTCTGGATCACTAGCCGAGTCGATTGAGACATGTCCGTCTGTCTGTCCGTCTGTCCGTCTGTCCGGCTGTCCGTCTGTCCGTCTGTCCGTCTGTTTGTTTGAGACAACAGATCTCAGCTATTAAAAAAGATAGCGATACCAAATTTGGTTTGAAGGTACCTATATATCCGGGACAGGTGAAGTTTATGTCAAATGTTTGATGCCACGCCCACCGCCCCCGCAAATCGGTAATTTACGATTATTAAGCAAAGTATTGAACTTATAAAGTTCTGCTTCGGTATGTATAAAGCTGAATGCAATATGAACATATTCTCAAAATTACAATCCGATCGAACTAACAACACAGAAGTTATTAAAGTCAACGTTTTCAGTACAAATGTTCGGTACGAGCGGCAGCCGACGCGCTGCTTTGAGCAGTTGACGCCGACGTCGACGTTGCGTCGTGTCGCTTTACTCTTTACGCGCGTCGCTGTGTGAGTGCGAGCGAGTAAGCTATATGTAGTAGAAGAATTTGTGCAGAATTTTTGTTTGAAATTATGAGTGTGGTTACACGCTTGTAACAGATTTTAAAAATTGGGAGAAGGGTATCTTACTGTCGGGCGCCCGACTGTAGCCTTACCTACTTGTTTTTTTATTGATTATTTACACGCCCCGTATAGGATCAGGGATAGCTTATGCCGGCTAAAAAAAATATCAACAAATGAGTTACAATTTCTTGAATGGTACGGAAAATATATAATTGTTTGTGATTATTAAGCAAAGTATTAAACTCATAACGTTCTGCTTCGGTATGCGTAAAGCTGAATACAATATGAACATATCCTCTAAATTACAATCCGATCGGAGAAATATCACAGAAGTTATTCAAGTCAACGTTTTCAGTACAAATGTTCGGTACGAGCAGCAGCCTGCGCGCTGCTTTAGGCAGTTGACGCCGACGTCGACGTCGCGTCGTGTCGCTTTACTGTTTACGCGCGTGTATGTGTGTATGTGAGCGAGTAAGCCATATGTATTAAAATAAGTTTGGAAGAATTCTCTGTCAGAAGTCATGAGTGTGTTTACCTATATGTTTGGTACGAATGTTAAAGGGTATCTGTCTGTCGAGCGCGCCCGTCTGTAGCCTTGCGCACTTGTTTTTTTATACCCTTGCAGAGGGTATATTAATTTTAGCCAGAAGTTTGCAACGCACCTTAGGAGACATCTCCGACCCTATAAAGTATATATATTCTGAATCAGCATCACCAGAGGAGTCGAAAAATGGATGTCCGTCTGTCCGTCCGTCCGTCCGTCCGTCCGTCTGTTGCAACGCAAACTAGTCTCTCAGTTTTTGAGCTATCTTCATGAAACTTGGCACACAAGCTTCTTATTGCCAGATCGGACCGATATATCGTATAGCTGCCATAGAAGCTATCGGCCGATTTTTGTTGTTTTTCAAGATATTGCAACAAGATTTGGCGAATCTTATTCTTATTACGTTCTTAATGTGCTGTCATCATTGTATTAAAATCGGACCACTATAACATATAACAATCGGCTGAAATCAGGGTTTTTGTATGCAAACCTGTTTTGTTTTTGGAAATACCGCACATTATCAATACCTTTTAATGTTATACAGTGACCCGCCCTGTGTTTTTCTATTTAAATATCTCAGACGTTTATATTCTATAGGTGTTATAGGAACAATCAGTCAGTCCGTCTGTCTGTTGCAACGCAAATTAGTCCCCCAGTTATTGAGCTATCTTCATGAAACTTTGCTCACAAGCTTTTTATTTCTGCCCTCTTTAAATAAGTCGGAACGGGCCAGATCGGACTGATATATCGTATAGCTGTTATGGAGCCTATCGGCCGATTTTCGTTATATTTCAAGATATAGCTATCAGGCTTACCACATCCAAATCGAACTTTTATAACTTATAACGATCGGCCTAATGAAGGTGCTTGTTGCTTTTTTATGGAAATCTGAGTACTATTACATTTAGCTGTTAAACAAAAAATCATATAGCTGTTATTCAAATGCATTTTTGAAAGAGAACTTTCCAAATTAAGATTTTATGACCAACAGATCCTTTCAAACACAAAGACATTCGACCAAATGCTGTTTCTAAGAATTGTATACTGATATATGAAAAACAAAATATATCAGAAAACATAACATTCTTATATGAAACAGTTACAGTTGATAATGTAAGAAATATATACCAGTCCATAACATTTAAATACTTGCAGACAATAGTCATAGTTGCTATTACAAGGTTTCGAAATGAAATCAGAAATGATGTTGAAAGGCTAACGTCAGCTGAAAATAATACAAAATTGGTAATATTAGAAGATTTGAACATTTCCCGATCAACAACCACTGATCAGCTCGAGTCTACTTTAAATAATAACAACAAATTGTGCCAACAACAAAACATTTAACTCAAATTGATTGGATATTTTGTGATAACACAGTAAGCGGTGCTGCCGCAATCACTTATCAAACTCCATATAGTCACCATGACGGCGTGTTCCTTAGCTATAATCACTAATTTAATAATTTATTTTTCAATATTTAGTTAATTAATTTATTTTATTATTGTAAATTAATAATATATGTGCAATGTTGTTTAAGGTATTGTAAATATTCCTCCTCGAGGATTGCGTGGTGAGGAGGCTGAGTATTCGAAATTATAAGAGGTTGATATAATCGATGTACTGTTATAATTCTTCAATAAATACCACAGAAACCAGCAGCAATCCAAAGATATTTTATATTTTGTATAACTGCAAGGGTATGAAACCTTCGGCAAGCCTTGCTTTCTTGTTTTTTCATTATATTAAAATTTATATAAATATAAATTTATATATATTTTATGGTATATAAACGTAAACTGAAAATCCATGGCCTCTTACAGTCACCGCGTGACTGTAGCCTTTCCGACTAGTTAGCTCTTTAGATCGGTAAAAGCTTTTGAATCTCCGTCCCTCAATTTGTCGAATACCTGGATGTAACTTGACATATGTAAAAGGCCCGTTATATCGTTATATCTTTGTTAATTTTCAATCAAACCAACCACATCTACATATGTAGCCTTTCCTATGGGCATAATATGCATTAGAAAAAAAAGGATCCAATCATTATTAAAGGTACAATCACAGACTGCAAGAGGACAAAATCTTCGGTAATGAAATCTTCAATTCAAATTTATTCGACTCTCAACTTAGACATGATGATTTTTTAGGAAACATATTCTTTATGTATATACTGCAAATCTGCCTTGCAAACAAAAAAATACAATGCCATATGTACGAGAAAGCGGCGAAGCCCACTAGTATATCTATGTATATAGAAGTTATTTTCAGAAATCGGAAAGTAATGATGACCGAGTTCTTTAGCTGATAAACTTTCCTTTCTCTCTAATATTAAATAGTCGAAGAGTATATGTGTATGACGCTCTTGAGTTTAACATGTACAGCCCATTATCAACTTATGTATTGGCGGCATAATCAATTTGGAACGAAGAAGGCGGCGAACGTTGAGAAAAACGAAAAATTAAATAATTGTATAACAAATGTTACGGGAATTTGCCTGAATTCAAAATCAGTGAAATGAAATAATGGAAATCCCAAAAAACAATCAAACGGATACCCAAGACCAACTTCTAACTCATTTTTTGTGTTTTACCCTATTCGGCCGGCATGGGCTGTCCCAGATCCTGCACGGGGTGCGTGTGAATAAATATGTATACGTGTGTGTGTGTGTATGTGTGTGTGTGTATTCCAGCGTGCTTGCGATACTAGCAGACTAATACGCGGCCAATGAAGGGCGTGCTCAGCTGATAAATTTTAATTTGGGCCTTGCATTTGTCCAACTGTCTGTCCGTCCACATTTACATATATGTATGTGTGTATGCATGTGTATATAACGTAGGTAAGATGTGTGCACATACTGCTGTAGCTTACTGTATCTCTAATTAAGTCAGTTTGTTGCTGCAATTCAGCGCTCTGAGCTTTTGCACTCTTCCTTTGGCATTGTCCCCCTATCCAGCTATCCCCCTATTTATATATACACCTACCCGCTGTCGCTGCCACCACACAGCTCACAGAAAGTGAGAGGCGCAGCGCAGGGCGTGCCTTTGCTAGCACAATGCTTTGTTTTGTGATTATTTCCTTGGACGCAATAATGAACAACACAGCAATCATTTAAACAACAATGCGTGATGCGCACGGTCTGCGGATGAGGATGAGAATAAGGACGAGGATGACGATGGGCTGTGACGATGACGATGACGCTGACGCTGACGACGACGACAATTACAATGAGGATTTGGCCACGGTGCTGCGGTGGATGGCCATCAGCGCCGGGTCTCCCGAACGCAGAAGGCTATAGCTCAACTACTCTATCCCTTTTTCGCTTTTTCGCCTGCCATGTCTGTCTTTCTCTGTCTCTGTCTGTTTCTCGCTGCCAGTTGACTGGGCAATAAACCATTGGTTCGGAAAAGTAAAAAGGGAGCTTCAGCCTCAGCCTTACAAACGAAGGCAGCAGAGCAACAACAACAACAGAAATGCAGCTCTCAGTGTATTTCGTGGATTTTGCACCCTTCGTTCGGTCCTGCTGCCAGTACGCTAGGCATTGCGCACTCGCAATCGAAACAGTGGGCAAATTCCGCAAGTTTTGTTCCATTCTCATAGCATCAGTGAATATTTCACGGGAAATCGGATGTTTCATAGAAGCATGTTTTCGAAATAGTTTTCCAGCTACTAATATATGTACATCTTGGGATAATGATTTCATACTTATTTTATAATCCATCTTAGTGTGAATTAGAATTGGAATTGTTGATTTATCTAAATATAGTTATAGTTTTATTCATACAACTTTTTAGGGAAAAAAATAAATCAATCAAAACTGCGTAGGGCTCACGCATGTTACTTGTTTTGCTCCACTGTGCACCAGAAGCAATGCCTTAATTAGCAGACATTCTGGCAGATTTATCATCCGATTCGAATTGGGATTCGACTTTAGTTGGCAAGCGGTGCACTATTTTTGCTGTGCCACATTTTCACATTTCCCGCAGGTGGAATGGAATACAAAAGATTTCTGGGCTGTGAACTCCAAAAAATAACAGAAACATTTTACAGAGTCCAAGCTATCAGCTGTACACACAAGGCACGAATAAGTTTATTTGAACAGAAAACATGACTTGATGTCAAACTTACGGAAATAGAGTATTAACCGTACCATAGATAGGGGCAACTCAAACTTTGCTAATTTCTTTAATTTCTCTTGATAAAGTGTACATTTCTTTATCATTCTTAGGAACTACGTACCGAACCCGGAATCGAACTATGAGAAACAGGAGTGGCAGTTAGCATGACAAAATTAACGCGCCGATCAGAAGCTTGAAACATCAAAATAACCATATCAATTATCATTATCACAATTAACCTACATACCGAAGACTGATCAAGCTTAATTGTAATTTTGGATGCCACCCCCACTGAATGGGAGATTTGCTACTATCAGTATACATACATAAATGTTAAATCAGAAAATGCATATGCTACCGTCGGCACGCCGAAGATTACATACCCTTACAGAGATTTCTCATTATATCCGCTACTCATGGAGTGGAAGGGTATTATAACTTTGTGCCAACCGAAACTGTATGTAACAGGTAGAAGGAGACATCTCCGAACCCATAAGGTGTATATATTCTTGATCAGTATCAACAGCCGAGTTCGAAAAAAATTTATTACAGCCGCAATATAATCTCTTTAGAAACAGTTTTATATACACGTTATAAATACCATCTTGCGGACGTTTTATTAAAATTTCAGATTGGACAATAAATATGAAAGATATTTAAGAAATAGTAGTGTCATGTGACCATGTGTCTTTGTCTGTCTTATTATGTAAGTTTGGATAGATTTGTTTATATGTACCAATATTATTTGCAGTGATCATGATTGCAATTTTTTCAACACATCCATATTAGATGCAGTGGCTGAGCGGTTGTGGTCGTTGACTGTCTAGCGAAAAAAGTATACGTATTTTAATTCTCCTATCCGCGATGCAGCGGATTTTTTTTGGATACTAGCTTTTTTCAAGCATTGGATACTAGCTTTTTTCAAGCATTTCAAATATTTTAAGTTATGATTAAACTGAATTTCAAGGGGAGTGAGTTGGTATTGTTATAACCTTACTATTGGTTACCATAATAATTTGTTTTTGACCTGAACGATCGAACGAATATTGCGCCACTAGCAGAGTCGTTGTATGTAGTTGCAGGCTGCGTAGTCCAAGTTTTTTGGAGGTCCATGGTTCAAGTCCTGACGTGGGTCAAAATTCGTAATATTTTTTATACCCTTCGACCATTGAAACGGTCAAAAACAAGAAAGCAAGGCTTGCCGAAGGTTTTATACCCTTGCAGTTATACTCAATATAAAATACATTCTGATTGCTGCTGGTTTCTGTTTGCATACAAAAACCCTGATTTCAGCCGATTGTTCCTATGGCAGCTATATGTTATAGTGGTCCGATTTTGATACAATTTTGACGGAACATTAAGAACGTAATAAGAATAAGATTTTGTTGATCTTGTTGCAATATCTTGAAAAACAACAAAAATCGGCCGATAGCTTCTATGACAGCTATACGATATATCGGTCCGATCTGGCTCGTTCCGACTTATTTACAGCCTACAGCAATAAGAAGCTTGTGTGCCAAGTTTCATGAAGATAGCTCAAAAACTGAGAGACTAGTTTGCGTTGCAACAGACGGACGGACGGACGGACGGACGGACGGACGGACGGACGAACGGACGGACGGACATCCATTTTTCGACTCCTCTGGTGATGCTGATTCAGAATATATATACTTTATAGGGTCGGAGATGTCTCCTAAGGTGCGTTGCACTTCTGGCTAAAATTAATATACCCTCTGCAAGGGTATAAAAAGGTATACTAACTTGCGACAAACATACGTATGCATGTAACAGGCATAAGGAGTCGTGGCAGACCCCACAAAGTATATATATTCTTGCTCAGGATCACTAACCGAGTTGTTCGGTACGAGCAGCAGCCGGCGCGCTGCCATGAGCAGTTGACGTCAACGTCGACGTCGCGACGCGTCGCATTAGTCTTTACGCGTGTCTGTGCATGTGTGTGAGCGAGTAAGCCATATACATATATTAGAATAAGTTGTGCAGAATTAACTGTGTGAAATCATGAGTGTGTTTACATGTTTGCTACGGCTATTGAAAATTGGGAAATTGGGAAAAATTGAGAAGGGTATCCTACTGTCGGGCGTGCCCGACTGTAACCTTACCCACTTGTTTTTTTTTTTGCATTATGCTATATCTATATACTACAGACGGGCGCATTCGACTGTAGCCTTTTCGAATTGTTTAAGGTTACATTCAAGTCTTGTATACCTGCACGTTAAACACCTGTTAAGAGGTAGTTGCATTTTCAAAGGGGTGGGTATTAGAAGATAACATTTTTTTAATAAAAACCTATTCTGAAAAGGATAAATTATTTAAAAGTATAGTATACAGTTATAGTGGTTCGATTCGGATTAAGTTTGGTATCGCTAAAGCTAACAAAAATCGGCCGATAGGTTGTATAGCTTCTATACGATATATCGATCCGATCCAGCTCGTTCCGACTTATATACAGCATGTCTACTAAGTTTCATTAAACTAGCTCGAAAACTGAGAGACTAGCTTGCTTGGATAAATTACAAAACAAACTAAGTCAACGGGCAATAAGATTTGAATTTGGAAGCCTTAGCTCGAGTATTCTCTGAGATTTAGACTAGATTGGAATCGAATGACGCTGGGGGAAAAAGCCTTGGTACTTTACTTAGCTCCTGTGCTATGGTTATGCATCACGGTGCCAGATGCTGAGGTCGATTCACATTGTTGCGATGTCTTAAATCCAACAAGTGTTGTTGACAGCATCACTTTCCACATTTCATTTGAGTGTCATTAATTTTCGAGTCGAACGAACCGCAACGTGAAAAATAACAGCTGATCCTGTTTGGCTTTGCGTTCTGCTATGCTCCGCCCCGCACCGCTCCGCATGCAGCGCCGCACAACACACAGCGACACGTCACATCGCTCGGAATCAGCCTGCCGAGTGGAACTAAATTGACATGTGATAAGAACTTTTGAGATAAATCTCAATGCGTGGCTCCAGGGTGAATATCGTTATTTTGTGTGTGTGTGTGTGTGTGCGTGGTGTGTGTATGTGTGCGTGTGTGTGTCTGTATTAGTATGTATATGTGCAGTAGTGCTGCCGATTCCGCTTTTTCCCGTCAAACCTATTATTGAAGGCCAGTCTGCTACTCATATGGAAGAAGGGTATTTATTATAACTTTGTGAGAACCGAAAATGCATGTAACAAAGTACGCACCTTTGGAGACATCTCTGGTCCCGTAAACTATATACATATGTTCTGAATCAGCATCGACAGGGGAGTTTATAGAGCTTTGTCCGTCTGTCCGTCCGTCCGTCGTTCAATTTTAGAGCTATCAAAATGAATGGTAGACATGTTTCTTATTGTTGCTGTATATAAGTCGGCATGAGCCTGATCAGACCGATATATCGGTCAGTTTTTGTTAGGCCATGGATTTGAAAAAAATACATGGTCCATTAGGTTTGTCGGAATGTGCGTAACAGGCAGAAGGAGATATCTGCGACCCCATAAGGTATACGTAAAGCTGAATACAATATGAACATATCCTCTAAATTACAATCCGATCGGAGAAATATCACAGAAGTTATTCAAGTCAACGTTTTCAGTACAAATGTTCGGTACGAGCAGCAGCCGACGCGCTGCTTTGAGCATCTGACGCCGATGTCGACGTCGCGTCGTGTCGCTTTACTGTTTACGTGGTGTATGTGTGTGTGTGAGCGAGTAAGCCATATGTATTAAAATAAGTTTGGAAGAATTCTCTGTCAGAAGTCATGAGTGTGTTTACATGTTTGGTACGTCTGTAGCCTTGTGCACTTGTTTTTGTTTCATTATATTAAAATTTATATAAATATAAATTTATATATATTTTATGGTATATAAACGTAAACTGAAATACCATGGTCTAGTTAGTTTTCAAGATAGCGTATCCAAATTTAACACATAATTTTCATAAATTAATATTTATGCCTTCCAAATTTTATCGAATCGAACCATTATAACACACAGTGTGCCTTATTATTACCTAACCATTTTACAAAAGTAACCTTAAATGAGAAATCTATGCAAGAGTATATAATCTTCGGTAGCTTACCTCTTCCTGGTTTATCAATTAGATTGATATAATAATTAATTTAGTTGAAAACAAGTCGGTCAGGCTACAGTCGAGCGCGCCCGACAGTAAGATACCCTTCTCCCAATTTTTAAAAACCAGTACAACCACATGTTTACACTCATGATTTTAAGCAGCGAATTCTGCACTACTTATTTTACTACATATGGCGTACTTGCTCGCACACACAAAGACACGCGCGTAAAGAGTAAAGCGACGCTTTGCGTCGCGACGTCGACGTCCAGGAACAGTCCTGCCAAATTTGATGTCTCTTACTTTTTATACCCTTGCAGAGGGTATATTAATTTTAGCCAGAAGTTTGCAACGCACCTTAGGAGACATCTCCGACCCTATAAAGTATATATATTCTGAATCAGCATCACCAGAGGAGTCGAAAAATGGATGTCCGTCTGTCCGTCCGTCCGTCCGTCCGTCCGTCCGTCCGTCCGTCTGTTGCAACGCAAACTAGTCTCTCAGTTTTTGAGCTATCTTCATGAAACTTGGCACACAAGCTTCTTATTGCTGTAGGCTGTAAATAAGTCGGAACGAGCCAGATCGGACCGATATATCGTATAGCTGTCATAGAAGCTATCGGCCGATTTTTGTTGTTTTTCAAGATATTGCAACAAGATTTGGCAAATCTTATTCTTATTACGTTCTTAATGTGCTGTCAAAATTGTATCAAAATCGGACCACTATAACATATAGCTGCCATAGGAACAATCGGCTGAAATCAGGGTTTTTGTATGCAAACCTGTTTTGTTTTTGGAAATACCGCACATATTATCAATACCTTTTAATGTTATACAGTCCCGCCCTTTGTTTTTCCATTTAAATATCTCAGACGTTTATATTCTATAGCTGTTATAGGAACAATCAGTCAGTCCGTCTGTCTGTTGCAACGCAAATTAGTCCCCCAGTTATTGAGCTATCTTCACAAGCTTTTTATTTCTGCCCTCTTTAAATAAGTCGGAACGGGCCAGATCGGACTGATATATCGTATAGCTGTTATGGAGCCTATCGGCCGATTTTCGTTATATTTCAAGATATAGCTATCAGGCTTACCACATCTTTTATAACTTATAACGATCGGCCTAATGAAGGTTCTTGTTGCAATTTTATGGAAATCTGAGTACTATTACATGTAGCTGTTAAACAAAAATCATATAGCTGTTATTCAAACGCATTTTTGAATGAGAACTTTCCAAATTTAGATTTTATGACCAACAGATCCTTTACAACACAAAGACATTCGACCAAATGCTGTTTCTCAGAATGGTATACTGATATATGCAAAACAAAATATATCGGAAAACATAACATTATTATATGAAACAGTTACAGTTGATAATGTAAGAAATATATACCAGTCCATAACATTTAAATACTTGCATTCAATATTCATAGTTGTTTATAGGTCTCCAGCTTTTCCTATTACAAGGTTCGAAATGAAATCAGAAATGATGTTGAAAGGCTAACGTCAGCTGAAAATAATACAAAATTGGTAATATTAGGAGATTTTAACAATTGCCGATCAACAACCACTGATCAGCTCGAGTCTACTTTAAATAATAACAACAAAATGTGCCAACAACAAAACATTTAACTCAATTTGATTGAATATTTTGTGATAACACAGTAAGCGGTGCTGCCGCAATCACTTATCAAGCTCCATATAGTCATCATGACGGCGTGTTCCTTAGCTATAATCACTAATTTAATAATTTATTTTTAAATATTTAGTTAATTAATTTATTTTATTATTGTAAATAAAGAATATATGTGCAATGTTGTTTAAGGTATTGTAAATATTCCTCCTCGAGGATTGCGACCTTGCCGTGGTGAGGAGGCTGAGTATTCGAAATTATTAGAGGTTGATATAATCGATGTACTGTTATAATTGTTCAATAAATACCACAGAAACCAGCAGCAATCCAAAGATATTTTATATTTTGTATAACTGCAAGGGTATGAAACCTTCGGCAAGCCGAAGGTAGCCTTGCTTTCTTGTTTTATAGGTAAGATCTGTTGTCTTAAACAAACAAACGGACAAACGAACATGGCGCAAGCGACTCGGCTAGTTATCCTGACCAAGAATGTATATACTCTATGGGGTCTGCCACGCTCTTTATGCACGAGTATTATAGTACTTTTGACCATTTGCAATTGTCGAAGGGTATAAAGAGCAACAAATTTGTGAGTTTGCCGCATTTGTACAAATTGAATAGAATTAGACATCTTAAATTATTGATCTATCGAAGCAGGTCTTTGATACATACTTATTAATAGTCCAGACACATAATACTGGGTTACTAAATTGTAACTACTTGCCATCTAGTACATATTTTGCTTTTTAAAAACATTAGCTTTTGTCAGTTGTCCTCTACACCAAGAGTTTCATATGCTTCAGCTTTTCTTGAGACTACATAAGAGGTTTAGTGAACGTGATAGACTCTCATTTAAACTTTAAAGGGCTAAGACGAACAAAATTTTTTATACGTACGCGTGAGGAAAATAAAATAATAAATATCAATAAATTTTAGTACTTGTCAAAATTTTTTAAGGCTATGTATATTTTGAGTATATATATACCTTTCGACGTTTATTTTTCGGTTAAAAAAAACACGTATACATTTGATTTAGTATACAAATAAATATTGGGTGTACTTGTACTTTAATTGTTCACTAATAGAACATCTGCCGCGCCACCTATTGGGAGTTTATATTCAGCACATTCAAAAGCATTAGCTTTTGTCAGTTGGCCTCTTACACTCGAAGCCACCTATTGGCAGAAAAAGTAACCTCTATCAAATTAAGCTGTTCCGTTTTTACTTCCAAACGCTTTTGTCAGTGTGTGTGCCATCACGAAATAGGAAAATAGTAATACTTTCGGGCTGCCAACCTTAGCAAAAACAAGTAGGTAATGCTACAGTCGGGTGCCCGACCTTCTCCCAATTTTTAAAATCCGTTACAAGCGTGTAACTATACTCATAATTTCAAACAGAGAATTCTAAACAAATACTTCTACTACATATAGCTTACTCGCTCGCACACACACAGCGACGCGCGTAAAGAGTAAAGCGACACGAAGCAACGTCGACGTTGACGTCAACTGCTCAAAGCAGCGCGCTGGCTGCTGCTCGTACCGAACATTTGTACTGAAAACGATGACTTGAATAACTTCTGTGTTATTGGTCCGATCGGATTGTAATTTAGTGAATATGTTCATATTGCATTCAGCTTTATACATTCCAAAGCAGAACTTTAAAAGTTTAATACTTTTCTTAATAATCGTAAATTATTGATTTGCGGGGGCGGTGGGCGTGGCATCAAGCATTTGACATAAACTTCACCTGCCCCGGATATACCAAATACCAAATTTGGTATCTCTAGCTTTTTTAATAGCTGAGATCTGTTGTCTCATACAGACGGACAGACGGACATGTCTCAATCGACTCGGCTAGTGATCCTGAGCAAAAAAATGAAAAAATGGTCAAAAAACGGTATACTAACTTTGTGCAAAATGTATGTAACAGGCATAAGGAGGCGTGGCAGACCCCATAAAGTATATATATTCTTGCTCAGGATCACTAGCCGAACCGATTGAGACATGTCCGTCTGTCTGTCCGTCTGTCCGTCTGTATGAGACAACAGATCTCAGCTATTAACAAGAAAGCGAGGCTACCTTCGGCTTGCCGAAGGTTTCATACCCTTGCAGTTATACAAAATATAAAATATCTATGGATTGTTGCTGGTTTCTGTGGTATTTATTGAAGAATTATATCAGTACATCGATTATATCAACCTCTTATAATTTCGAATACTCAGCCTCCTCACCACGGCAAGGTCGCAAGTTTGATAAGTGATTGCGGCAGCACCGCTTACTGTGTTATCACAAAATATCCAATCAATTTGAGTTAAATGTTTTGTTGAGCAAAGTTTCATGATGATAGCTCAATAACTGGGGGACTAATTTGCGTTGCAACAGACAGACGGACTGACTGATTGTTCCTATAACAGCTATAGAATATAAACCTCTGAGATATTTATATGGAAAAACAAAGGGCGGGTTACTGTATAACATTAAAAGGTATTGATAATGTGCGGTATTTCCAAAAACAAAACAGGTTTGCATACAAAAACCCTGATTTCAGCCGATTGTTCCTATGGCAGATATATGTTATAGTGGTCCGATTTTGATACAATTTTGACAGCACATTAAGAACGTAATAAGAATAAGATTTGCCAAATCTTGTTGCAATATCTTGAAAAACAACAAAAATCGGCCGATAGCTTCTATGACAGCTATACGATATATCGGTCCGATCTGGCTCGTTCCGACTTATTAACAGCCTACAGTAATAAGAAGCTTGTGTGCCAAGTTTCATGAAGATAGCTCAAAAACTGAGAGACTAGTTTGCGTTGCAACAGACGGACGGACGGACGGACGGACGGACGGATGGACAGACGGACATCCATTTTTCGACTTCTCTGGTGATGCTGATTCAGAATATATATACTTTATAGGGTCGGAGATGTCTCCTAAGGTGCGTTGCAAACTTCTGGCTAAAATTAATATACCCTCTGCAAGGGTATAAAAAAGCTAGAGATACCAAATTTGGCATGAAGGTTCCTATAAATCATAGGCAGATAAAGTTTATGTCAAATGTTTGATGCCACGCCCACCGCCCTCGCAAATCGGTTATTTGCGATTATTAAGCAAAGTATTAAAAACGCATAACGTTCTGCTTCGGTTTGTATAAAGCTAAATGCAATATGAATATATCCTCCAAATTACAATCCGATCGGACTAATAACACAGAAGTTATTTAAGTCAACGTTTTCAGTACAAATGTTCGGTACGGGCAGCAGCCGACGCGCTGCTTTGAGCAGTTGACGCCGACGTCGACGTTGCGTCGTGTCGCTTTACTCTTTACGCGCGTCGCTGTGTGAGTGCGAGCGAGTAAGTTATATGTACTAGAAGTATTTGTGCAGAATTCTCTGTTTGAAATTATGAGTGTGGTTACACGTTTGTAACGGATTTTAAAATTGGGAGAAGGGTATCTTACTGTCGGGTGTCCGACTGTAGTCTTACCCACTTGTTGCCTTTTATTAATTTCATTGCAACCGAAGCTTAAATAAACTAAATGGCGAAATACACGTCGCTATAATTTAAGCGCCACCTATTGCCGGAAGGAGTCAAACTCTAACAACGAATTGAGTTGAGCGCAATGATGACTTGTGAACATGAAATGTAGATAGAAAAACGAAACATATACATATGATTCGAAATACTATTTCAAAAGGATAAATAAATATTGGGTGTACTTGTGCTTAACTGTACACTAATATTGGGTACATAAATATGAACATCTTCCTCGCCACCTATTGTGAGTTCATATTCCGCACATCCAAAAGCATTAGCTTTTGTCAGTTGACCTCTTACTTATAAAAATTTAAGCGCCACCTATTGCCAGAAATAAAGCTTTTCGGTTCGGTTTCGCAAAGAAGGCTTGTAAAGATGATAGGCAGATAGAAAAACGAGAAAGATACTCAGCATTTGCATATAAATATGATTTGGCTTACTATTTCATATGCACAAATTGAGTGTACTTGTACTATAATTGTATACTAATGCAGGGTACATAAATACGGACATCTTGCGCGCCACCTATTGGCAACTCATATTCCGCACAAAAGCAATAGCTTTTGTCAGTTGTCCTCTTAAATATATGACAATGTGTGTTTTGCCTTCAAGATGAACATGTAGCTTTGGTAACCATTAAATTTAAGAAAAGCCACAGAATGTGAGAGATGCGATTTGCGTGTATAAGTTCAAATTATTACGACAGTCAATAAATTAGTGTTGCCGTATCGCTTATATCAAGTAATATCAAAAGTTGTCAGATGTAGGTGTCGCCGTCGATATATCGTGTCGCTATTATTTACACATATAAAATTACTCCTTATTTTGTATCATGGGTTAAATGTTCCTAACGCATGAAGTTAATTTTGGGTAATAGGGAAAATCAAATCAAAACTGTTCTTAAATAATACGCTTTATTATTCGTCAAACGTTCGAGTTATAATATCGGCGCGAGCTTTTATGAGCGTCCGAGAAGACGAAGTCAAGACAAATCAGTTTCGATAGATATCGATAACTTACAAACAGTGTTACTTAACTAATAGGTGGCTAACAGGGTTGCCACAAATATAAACATTTAGGCGCCACCTATTGTCAGAAAGAGTTAACATTTATCAACAAATTAAGTTGTTCGGCTCGTATTTGCAAAGAATACGAACTTTTTGACCTAAAAAAAAAAATATATACATATATATACAAATTAAGTTGTTCGGCTCGTATTTTGCAAAGAATACGAACTTTTTGACCTAAAAAAAAAAAATACATACATATATATACATATATACATAAAGTATATATATTCTTGCTCAGGATCACTAGCCGAGTCGATAGAGCCATGTCTGTCTGTCCGCCTGTCTGTCTGTTTGTTTGAGACAACAGATCTTAGCTATTAAAAGAGCCAGAGACACCAAATTTGACACGAAGGTTGCTATATATGTTTATTTATTAATCGTTTGATGCCACGCCTACCGCCCCCGTAAATCGGTAATTTACGATTACTAAACAAACTATTAGGCTCAAAATGTTCTGCTCCGGTATACATAAAGCTGAAAGCAATATGAACATATCTTCCAAATTGTAATCTGATCGAACTAATGATAATTTGCGATTATTAAGCAAAGTATGTGAAGCGTTTCCAGTTGTGTTGTTGTCATATAAGTATGAAATTTCTCAAATTGTTATTTGTGTACGTGTGGTTAAGATAGCAATTTTGTCGATAGGGTGACAGTTGGTACGGTACCCTAGTGCGTACGGCCGTCGGCTGCTGAACGCGAAGCAGGTGGTTCGACGCCCAGGGTTGGCCAGATTTTGTATATCGCGTGTATGTGTGTGTGTGAGCGAGTAAGCCATATGTATTAAAATAAGTTTGGAAGACTTCTCTGTCAGAAGTCATGAGTGTGTTTACATGTTTGGTACGAATGTTAAAGGGTATCTGTCTGCGAGCGCTGCCGTCTGTAGCCTTGCGCACTTGTTTTTGTTTCATTATATTAAAATTTATACAAATATAAATTTATATACATTTTATGGTATATAAACGTAAACTGAAAATCCATGGCCTCTTACAGTCACTGTAGCCTTTCTGACTAGTTTTATACTTATACCTGCTACTCATAGAGTAGAAGGGTATTATAACTTTGTTCAATCCGAAAATGTATGTAACAGGCAGAAGGAAACATCTCCGACCCCATAAAGTATAATAATAATAATAATATAATTATTTGTTCTGTACAACAAGCTGAATGGATTGATGATGTAACTTTGCTGACCTCATAAATAGTGCGCCAATGGCGGAGTGGCTTAAGTTGCCGTCTGCATAGCCCGTGTTTTTGGAGGTCCATGGATCACGTTTCTCACGGTTGGGTCAAAATTCTTTATGTTATACACTTCGACCATTGAAAATAGTCAACAAAGGGTATAATAACTTTGTGCAAATGTATGTAACAAGCATAAAGAGGCATGGCAAACCCCATAAAGTGTATATATTCTTGCTCAGGATCACTAGCCGAGTCGATTGTCCGTCTGTGTGTCAGCCACGCCCACCGCCCCCGCAAATCGGTAATTTACGATTATTAAGCAAAGTATTGAACTTACAAAGTTCTGCTTTGGTATGCATTGGATTGCATTGGCTCAATCGACTCGGCTAGTGATCCAGAGCAAGAATATATACACTTTATGGGGTTTGCCATGCCTCCTTATGCCTGTTACATACAAACATTTACATACATTTCACAAAGTAAGTATACCCTTTTTTACCATTTTCAATGGTCGAAGGGTATAACAAGTCGGAAAGGCTAAGGTCGAGCGTGTCCGACTTTGCACGATGTTTTTATTGGATGTTGTTGGATGTTGCCACTTTGCTTTCCAATTAAAAGAGACGCCAATCAATACATCTCTCCAGATTTGTCGTTTTGTTGTTATTTTGAAGCAAAATATCAATTAAAATTCCAACTGGCCTTAAATATAGTAAAAACATCGTTGGCATCGATTGTTGGCCTTAAATATAGTAAAAACATCGTTAGCATCGATTTAAAAAAAAGATATAGCATAACGAAAAAAAACAAGAAAGCATGGTTACCTTCGGCTTGCCGAAGGTTTTATACCCTTGCAGTTATACTAAATATAAAATACATTTGGATTGCTGCTGGTTTCTGTTTGCATACGAAAACCCTGATTTCAGCCGATTGTTCCTATGGCAGCTATATGTTATAGTAGTCCGATTTTGATACAATTTTGACAGTACATTAAGAACGTAATAAGAATAAGATTTGCCAAATCTTGTTGCAATATCTTGAAAAACAACAAAAATCGGCCGATAGCTTCTATGACAGCTATACGATATATCGGTCCGATCTGGCTCGCTCCGACTTATTTACAGCCTACAGCAATAAGAAGCTAGTGTGCCAAGTTTCATGAAGATAGCTCAAAAACTTAGAGACTAGTTTGCATTGCAACAGACGGACGGACCGACGGACGGACGGACGGACGGACGGACGGACAGACGGACATCCATTTTTCGACTCTCCTGGTGATGCTGATTCAGAATATATATACTTTATAGGGTCGGAGATGTCTCCTAAGGTGCGTTGCAAACTTCTGGCTAAAATTAATATACCCTCTGCAAGGGTATACAAATTTGGATCCTGAACAATCCTTGAACAATGGACCCGATGCAAGTGTTTTTTTTTTGGATGGATACTATCTGTTTTTTTGAAATTTTTTATTTGAAATATTTTATTTTTATTACGCTTATCTTATTGCTGTACGCTGTAAATAAGTCGGAACGAGCCAGATCGGACCGATATATCGGCCGATTTTTGTTGTCTTTCAAGATATTGGAACAAGATCAAGCAAATCTTATTCCTATTACGTTTTTAATGTGCTGTCAAAATTGTATCAAAATCGGACCACTATAACATATAGCTGCCATAGGAACAATCGGCTGAAATCAGGGTTTTTGTATGCAAACAGAAACCAGCAGCAATCCAAATGTATTTTATATTTAGTATAACTGCAAGGGTATAAAACCTTCGGCAAGGCGAAGGTAGCCTTGCTTTCTTGTTAAATATTTGGTCTAGAAAGCAAAGTGGAAACATCCAATAAGAATCAATACAACTTTCATAGTCAAAACAATTTTGAGACTATGAGACGTGTTTTTCGCATAGTTGTAACGGGTATACCACAGTCGGGCGCGCTCCTCTGTAGCCTTTCCGATTTGTTTTTACCAGTTTCTATGGTTGAAAAGGTGCAGTTGAGCGTGCTCGACAATAAGATACCCTTCGATTAATATTGACTATATTTAATGACCGGCAGGCTATTCAAATTCTGCAACATTTTTTCATATTTTAAGAAACATCTCTTAATTTTAGGAACGTATGATGCTAAATTTGTCAGCTCTTGGTCTTGGACAGACAAATACTTAGACGAAGTTTTAGTGTTTCCGCTTGTCGCAATGTTTCAATCTAGTGGGGTGACTCAGTGGCCATAAAGTTAATTCCTCAAATTAACATAAGTATATTTAATAGCCAATTAACGATACTTATGACAAGCCTATTTTTATTTTCGTTTATTACAAAGCTTCTGAAAAGGATAGAAGTCACCCCAGAGGCGGCCTTGGTTGTCATGTGAAATGAAACCAGTAGATAAAGCTTCAGTTGAGCGTACCCGACGATAAAATACCCTCGGGCAGATTCCGATTTACACAACTCCCATGGTAAGGGCACTCGGCTGGAGTATAAGCCCTGACGAAGACCGTATATAGATTTACTGAAGTCGTCTGGGACTGCATGTACCTTTCACTGTCCAGAGTCAGTATACCCATATCTTGACAATTTTTAATGATTGAGTGGTAAGAAAAACTGCTGCATTGCAATTAAGTTGGTAGAACCATGTCATAAATAATCTTTCATTTACTTTTCGCCGTGTACAATGACGACTCTTGTAACCGTATATTATATATCCATGTTGCTTATTATAGCATGTGGTACATGTGTTACATGTCAGATAAACGAATCAAGCGGAGTTTACAATAAAGACTTTGAACAATTTAAGGTTAAAGTGCACTAAGATGGTCTTCCCAAGAACATGAGTTATTTAATCCCAACTGGTTTTTCAGATGATGAACAATAAGAGCTACATACGAGCTTTCGACGAACAACGTAGTTTGGAGGCATATAAACAAAACCAGAAAATTGTCAATGAGCACAATAGGGATTTTGAAATCGGGAAACGCAGTTTTCGACTAGCAACCAATCAGATGGCAGATATGGTACTGTTGTAAGCATTCCCTAAGAACTCGAACATACCGTTACTTTATTTCAGACCACTGATTCGTATCTCAAGAGCTTTCTTCGCCTGCAACGCAATGAAGCGAACGCCAACTTGGATAATATGGCCGATATAGTTGGATCGACGTTGATGGATAATGTGCCCAGTAGTTTCGACTGGCGTAAGAAGGGCTTCATTACGCCGTCTTATAACCAGGATACCTGTGGGTCTTGCTATGCCTTCAGCGTAGCACAAAGCATAGAGGGGCAGGTCTTCAAGCGCACTGGTAAGGTTTTAGGCTTAAGTGAGCAGCAAATTGTCGATTGCAGTGTACCATACGGCAACCAGGGCTGTACCGGAGGGTCGCTAAGAAACACCTTAAACTATCTTAAGGAAACAGGAGGTCTAATGCGATCAATGGACTATAAATATGTATCAAAGGTAATCAGTAGTGACCCTGACTATTGCTAAAGACTATAATGGTTTTAAACAGAAGGGTAATTGCCAATTCGTAAAGGAACTAGCTGTCGTCAATGTTACCTCTTGGTCAATTTTGCCGGTTAGAGATGAAAACGCCATTCAGGCAGCTGTAGCACACATTGGACCAATTGCCGTGTCGATAAATGCCACCCCAAAAACTTTTCAATTGTATAGGTAAGTGGAATATATAAATATATATTTTGTGTTTACAATAAACACATATAGTTATAGTTATAGTTCGATTACGAGGTTATTTTATATAAAGTAAAAAAATCTAGATTATTGTCATGTTTCCTCTGATCTAAAATGATTATCGTCTACTTTAGTAAACTATAGTCGAGGTAGCCTTAACAATGTATTGTTATTGTATTGTACTGAAAATTTAATTTCAAGTTTGGATATATACAGAAAAACAAATAGTCTGCAGGACAGACGGATATATTTAATTCGACTTTTCTTGTAATGTGATCAGACTGAAAAGCTTAGTTTTCTGACGGACAGGCACGTTAGCTACTTTGCTAATGATCCTGAGTAGAAATAGATTTGTGGAGCATGCCTTGCCTCGTTCTGCTGATCAAATACAATTGCACACACTTAGTATACCATTTTTTGTCAATTTTTAATGGTCGAAAGGCTTAAAACACTAATGTTGGCATGAAGATTGCTAAAGTTTCATTCAAATTGTGGGTGCCACGCCCACACAAGTTGTTTATCTATGAATATTAAGCAAAGTCCTCAAGCTACAACTTCCTGTAATTTGACCGGACAATAGTACTAGCTATTCAAGTTTTTTCCTATCTTACGAATAAAGTAGAGGTTGTTAGTACATAGTTCACACTGACGTTGCCCAGCTCTTGTTACTTGTTGATGTATAGTATACGATATTTATCACCTGGATCCAAACTAGTTTTGGTGTAGTGGTATACCCACTATAGTCGAGTAGACAAAAATATATATTTTCATGGGATTTTAGAGTTATACAAATAAAACAACAATATTTTTATCTTTACGTAGCGACGGGGTTTACGATGACGTCTCCTGCACTGCGACATCTGTGAACCACGCAATGCTAGTTGTCGGTTTTGAGAATGATTTCTGGATCCTTAAGAACTGGTGGGGCGATCGTTGGGGAGAGGCCGGCTATATGAGGCTGCGTAAAGGCGTTAATCTGTGCGGAATAGCAAACTACGCGGCCTATGCTATCGTTTGATATGTGTGTATTTTTATGCCAAATTTAATAAATTCAAGTGCTATTTACATTGAAATCGGATTAACTGCAAACGCGTATATTTACCTGGTGTGTACTGTCGCCCTTTCATTACTGCCCTGAGGGCTTTATTTAATTTCATGCCACAATTTGCTGGAAAAAGTTAATTAAATTAAAAGCAATATTCACAGTTCGTTGAATTCAAAATACAAAAACGTGCTGGCACTATTTGTGGACGTTGGGGCGAGTGAGGGGAGATATTAGCAAGGGTGAGTCTAGGAATTCATTTAAGGCGCACGCGTACTACGCGCATGTTCCAACTGCGAGCACGCCTCCAACCAAGACTCGTTCTAATTGGCAACCCAATATGAAATACACAGAGCTCATCCTTTGGAACGTGCTAGAAGCTGCTCTCATTGGTTCAAACGTTCTTGCATGGTATTTACCAACTGCACATTCCCATGGTGGCATTCCTATTTTGGAATATTTCGAAGTCTCCGGTATATTACATGTGCCTTTTCTATTCAGTCTTCGTGCATACGTGGATACGGTGACGCGAAAATTCTTAAGAGTACTCCGCATACTTTCTAGATCCATATTTCGGAGTCACAATTATGAAGAGTTCTTCAACATCCTTTTTTCCCCCAAGGTGAAAATGAGTCAAATTCAGTATTGTAAAGAAAAGAAAAAGAGCAACTTACCGAGCATGCCGGACAGTAAGATACCCTTCTTTTAGTTTGAAAAAAAATGGGAAACGATCAACTTAATAACTTCTGTGTTTATGTCCATATAAATGTGATCTTTAAAAAATATTGAAAAATTAAGACTGCATAAAATATCCAATAATCGCAAATGATCGTTTTTAAAGGGCGAAAGTGGTGTTGAAGTAAATTAATAATTTATTGGTATACTGATTTCTGTAGTACTTTCCGATTGAAATTTTGAGAATATGTTAGTTTTTGTATTTGTATACCCTTGCAGAGGGTATATTAATTTTAGCCAGAAGTTTGCAACGCACCTTAGGAGACATCTCCTAGTGTATATATATTCTGAATCAGCATCACCAGGAGAGTCGAAAAATGGATGTCCGTCTGTCCGCCCGTCCGTCCGTCCGTCTGTTGCAACGCAAACTAGTCTCTCAGTTTTTGAGCTATCTTCATGAAACTTGGCACACAAGCTTCTTATTGCTGCACGCTGTAAATAAGTCGAAACGAGCCAGATCGAAGCGATACATCGTATAGTTGTCATAGAAGCTATCGGCCGATTTTTGTTGTTTTTCAAGATATTGCAACAAGATTTGGCAAATCTTATTCTTATTACGTTCTTAATGTACTGTCAAAATCGGACCACTATAACATATAGCTGACATAGGAACAATCGGCTGAAATCAGGGTTTTGGTATGCAAACAGAAACCAGCAGCAATCCAAATGTATTTTATATTAAGTATAACTGCAAGGTATAAAACCTTCGTCAAGCCGAAGGTAACCTTGCTTTCTTGTTTTACTTGTACAATTAACACAAGCTAAAACCCAGAAAAAATGAAAGCTGCCTTCAGCTCGCCGAAAAGTATATACTCTTGCAGTGTTTTAAGGTTACATTTAAGGCTTTTATACCCGTAAAAAATAACACCTGTTAAAGGGTAGTTGAATTGTAAAAGAGTTAATTATTAGAAAGAACAATTTTTAACAAATAAATAATTTAAAGTTTTGCATGCAAAGCCGATTGTTCCAATGACTAACTAACAAAAATCGGCCGTAGGTCGTATGGCAGCGGTACGATATATTGGTACGATCTGGCTCTGAACTTATATATGACCTGTAGCCAGCGTGTCTTCCAAGTTTCATTAAGATAGCTCCAAAACCGAGAGACTAGATAGCGTTGCAACAGACATACAGAAGGACGAGCAAAGCTCTCCTTTCGATGCTGATTAAGAATATTTATAGTCGGAGGTGCGTTGCAAGCTTTTGGCGAAAATTGTAATACCCTTTACAGGGGTCATAAAATTTTTAAGGTAACAATTGATTTTTAAATCAGAGATTTCTCTATTTGCAATTTGGAATATTTGACTGAAGAACATATATTTCAGATATTCGACACAAAGTTGTCTTAATATTACGATTATCACTTTCCGAAAATCAACGGAGAAGTTACTCAAAAACTTAAAACCCACGGACAGCACAGGTACCAGCTCTGCCCAATTATTGAATAGCTCACGCTATAGCGCGCTAGTTTGCTAGATGCATGGGTCTTTGCCAAGGGGACAGCAATTGATTATGTTTGTAAGCGCCTTTTTGTACCTGTAGCACTTTTAATTAGACAAAGTAAACTCAATTATCTGCGCTTTTCATTCAGCAAATGTTAATCGTCGCGTAATTTAACCCAATTAAATATGCATGATGTTGTACGAGTAAACAAAAGACCATTCGCCATGAGTGTGTAATAATGATTACCCGCCCTTAAATGGAACACCTATTATTTGCCTGTTGACAGAGTCCACTCAACCGAATTATTGCCAACTCATCAGTGGGTATTTTCGAACTGGTCTCTCTCTCTCTCTCTCTCTCTGCCTCTCTTTCGTTCCCTTTTAGATAGAGGCATATGCTTTCAATTTCCACCACCTTACAGGATTGTAATCGTAATCGTTTTCAATTTCAAAACCCCCTTTATTGTAGATACTTGAAAACGTTTACAGTTGGAAAACAGAACCTAAAAGCTTGCTAGGAAAAATATATGACTTTCAGCCACAGTTTTGCAAATACGGTTTTCCAAACCCGACTCCAATGAAATATCAGATACTTATGTATTTGTTTTTCACCAGGTCGATTTGCCACTGTCCGCCTTCCCGTGTGGACACAAAGCCTTGCTGTCTCAAGATTATATTAAAAACATACTTTACATAACGTATCTGAAAAGTATTCAATATGTAATAACAATGACTTCCACTTCTTTTTTAAGATTTGAAACCTTTGAGTTTTAGTCGAATACATAGTAAAACATATATATATCGCTTGCCCAGGTTAGGACTCAATATCTTTTGAGGGCTTTACAGTTTTTTTTTTTAGGTTACGGACGTGGTGGAGAAATTCTGACTCCGGGTTCTGTCCTTCAATGTTTACAGGATTTTTATAATTTTATGCATTTGATAGAAATTCTAGTAGGAAATGCGCTGAAAATATTTAATTTAAATTGTCGAATAGGTGTATAGGGTATATATGGTATAGCAGTCGAGCGCAGTCGACAGTTGGTTTCCTACGTTTTTGAGATATGATAAAATAGTTGAGGCAGTAGAGGGCGTGGCAATGCCTACAATACAAGTCCGTCAGTTTTGCGCCTGTCCGTCAGGTAAATATATATGTAATAATAGCGTACTGTTTCATATAGTTTTTAGTTCATATTTTGTATACTACATTTGTTAAGCGAGCAAGGTACTCTACGTTAATTGCAGCATACGGTGAATATGACACGACGGCAGAAACAACCCCGATACAAATTCCCTAACCTTGGGCAAACACCCCCGACACATTTTTTCATAAGATAAGTCCATCTGCCAGATTTACAAGCAATCTGCTGTTTTCCTAAATACTAACATAATTTTGTCATTATTTACCTCACTGCTTCGCAATACAACCCTCCGGTGGGATTGCTCTTCACCCCATTCCCGTCCTATTCCCTTGAAAGTCATTTGTTTCGCTTTACGCTGCAAATACATTGGCTTTACGCTTAACCGTCCGCAGCTTGTAACGATTGTTGCTGCAACATTATTATCTTTAACGAATTGTCTCTAGGGACGATCTTCTTTTCAATTATTCCATTCACACGCAGGATATAATTGAATATATGGAAAGAAGACAATGGAAGTTAGAGGCAATTTCATGTAGAATACATGTGCCAAAATTTTGTATTAATTTTATCGTTTCGTTTACGGGGATGCAGTTATACAAAATAGTTATAAAAGTTCGATTTTGATAAAACTTTATTACACTTAGATTTGGATGTGTTAAGCCTGATAGCTATATCTTGAAATATAACGAAAATCGGCCGATAGGCTCCTTGACAGCTATACGATATATCGGACCGATCTGGCCCGTTCCGACTTATTTAAAGAGGGCAGAAGTAAGAAGCTAGTGTGCCAAGTTTCATGAAAAATGAGAGACTAGTTTTCGTTGCAACAGACGGACGGACGGACGGACAGATGGACATCCATTTTTTGACTCCTCTGGTGATGCTGATTCAGAATATATATACTTTATAGGGTCGGAGATCTCTCCTAAGGTGCGTTGCAAACTTCTGGCTAAAATTAATATACCCTCTGAAAGGGTAAAAAAATTAACAAGGAGGCGTTGCAAACATCACAAAGTAATGCATAATTTCTCATTTTTAGACACACTCAATTTAGCATTATGGGCTATGATTATTCAATAAATTTAGGATTTTTAAATATTGATTAGTATGTGCTACGCCCACGCCCTTGCAATTCGGTAATGTGCGATTTTTAAGTCAAGTGTTTGAGTCAAAACTTTTAGCTTTGGTTCATACATAGATACATAGATACATAGATACTATATAAACCTATCTTTCGAATTGAAATTCCAATCGAACAACAAACACAGAAGTTATTCCAATCAATTTTTTTCACTATTGCAACCTGTGCTGCAACAGAATTTGCTGTACGAATGATATTTGAGCAGAAGGTATCTTACTGTCGGGCGTGCTCGATTGTGGCTTTTGTTTCTTAATATTTTACACAAGCGTATTTAAATAAATTGTTTTATCCCATGCTAATAATCAACACACTGCTCGAATTAATTGATTTGTTTTAGAACTTGAGATAAATGGCATTTCATGACTTCGCTAAAAAATCTACGCGGCCTTCCACTCCAACCAATAATATGGAAAACGGTCAGACGCATAACTCCCAAAAAACAAATCACGTACGTGTGAATATAAAATTACTTAATTTATGTTAAAGCTTAACTTAAAAGACAAAGCTTAGCCCTTGCAGCTTTCAGCTTCATTCTTAACCGTGTTGTTGTAGATCAGCTACACATAGACTCCACGGCTTATCTGCTATCTGTGAGACCCTCGGAGGGCGGCGAAAGTAGTACTATGTAGGCGACTATAGAATAAACGCTGAAGTATTCGAAACTCAGCAATATATATGAAGAAACTCTGGATTTTAGGTTTTAGAGTCGCTTTTTGAAAAAGATATATTGCTTACAAGAGTTTTAAGTTTAAGATTTAAGAAGGGTTGATTAAGCCAAGTCTGACTGCCCGTCCGGTGTCTGTGTGAACGTATAGATCTCAGCTTTTATAAACGCTAGGGACTGTAAATTTGGCATGCGGGTTACAGTACCAGTACAGCAGAGAGCTTCGGATACCGTCAACTTTTGTAGCTATCATACTGAAAGACAAGTTTGCATTGCAAAACACTATCACAAACTAAGAGCATGGCTAGTTCGTCTCCCATGTTGCCGTTAATCAAAAATATATACATATTGAGATAAGAGATGTTTTCTAAACAAAATTCAATAAATATAGCCTCTTTAAGGGTGTCGGGCTCGTTGGCTGTTGCTTTTGTTACTTGTTTAAGATGGACCAAAGAGTATTAAAATACTTATCTTAACTTTCGTCATTCGTATACCTACAAAAATTTCCAATTAAAGGATCCCCACTATCTAGCTAAAATAAAATACTCAAATGCTTACGATAAATAAAACCTTAAATGTGTACTGTTGGGGTGCGCTTGATATGCATCGACAATCAACCAAATAAATTGAAAGTAGACAAATGTTTCCCTTAGGACATGGCAGATTACGTGATTCGTATATTTAATAAAAAAATTGACGGAAATATTTAATTTACAGTTAATTCTAAAGTTACACAATTTGTATACTCTTTTGTCTTTTTGTACCCTTCGACCATTGAAAATGGTCGAAAAAGGGTATACTAACATCGTGCAAATGTATGTAACAGGCATAAGGGGGCGTGGCAGACCCCACAAAGTATATATATTCTTGTTCAGGATCACTAGCCAAGTCGATTGAGCCATGTTCGTCTGTCTGTCCGTCTGTCTGTCTGTTTGTTTGAGACTGGTCAGATCCGATCAGACCAATAACACAGACGTTATTCAACTCAACGTGTTTTCAAATGTTCGGTACGAGAAGCAGCCTGCGCGCTGCTTTGAGCAGTTGACGCCGACGTCGACATTGCGTCGTGTCGCTTTACTCTTTACACGCGTCGCAGTGCGAGTCCGAGCGAGTAAGCTATATGTAGTATAGGTATTTGTGCAGAATTTCTGTTCGAAATTATGAGTGTGGTTACACGCTTGTAACGGATTTCAAAAATTGGGAGAAGGGTATCTTACTGTCGGGCGCTCGACTGTAGCCTTACCCACTTGTTTATAATGCTCTTTGTTTCATGGTCTTGCAAATACCGTTTGAGTATGCTCGATGACGTTTTATCAAAATTTGACTTTTATAAATAAATAAGAGTTTTGTATAAAAATATGTTTTATAGTAAACATATCTGAACAGCAAATGCAAGCTTATGACATTCTCTCAAGCCAGTCCTAAGCACGGTCTCAATTAAAAGTGTACAGAAACACCGAAGGTAGCCTTTTCCTAGTTTTATTAATTAACAGCACATTGAAACAAGTCGGAAAGACTACAGTCGAGCGCGCCCGACTGCGGTATACCCGCTACAACTATGCGAAAAAAACACGTCTCACAGTCTCAAATTTGTTTTCACTATGAAAGTTGCACGCGGTTCTAATTGGATATTGTCATTTTGCTTTTAGTGTCTTCCAGTTAGAACTTATCAGAGGATTTTTAATGATGAATGTGTAAAAGAGACGCCTATATAATGCTTCACATATTTATTAAGAAATTCAACACATCCAACCAGATTTGTCGTTTTTGTTGTACATTGATGCAAAATATCACTTAAGGTTTTAACTGGCCTTAAATAAGATAAAACTTCGTTAACATCAATTTTAAAAGAAGATAAAACAAGTAGGTAAGGCTACAGTCGGGCGCCCGACAGTAAGATACCCTTCTCCCAATTTTCTAAATCCGTTAAAAACGTGTAACCACACTCATAATTCCAAACAGAAAATTCTGCACAAAAACTTCTAATACATATAGCTTAGTCGCTCGCACTCACACAGCGACGCGCGTAAAGAGTAAAGCGACACGACGCAACGTCGACGTCAGCGTCAACTGGTCAAAGCAGCGCGCCGGCTGCTGCTCGTACCGAACATTTGTACTGAAAACGTTGACTTTAATAACTTCTGTGTTATTGGTCCGATCGGATCAGCTTTATACATACCGAAGCAGAACCTTATAAGTTTAATACTTTGCTTAATAATCGTAAATTACCGATTTGCGGGGGCGGTGGGCGTGGCATAAAACATTTGATATAAACTTGATCTGCCTATGATTTATAGGAACTTTCATGCCAAATTTGGTGTCTCTAGCTTTTTAAATAGCTGAGATCTGTTGTCTCATACGGACGGACAGACGGACATGGCTCAATCGACTCGGCTAGTGATCCTGAGCAAGGATATATATACTTTATGGGGTCTGCCGTGCCTCCTTATGCCTGTTACATACATTTTGCACAAAGTTAGTATACCCTTTTTTGACCATTTTCAATGGTCGAAGGGTATAAATAGAACAGAAAGAAAATTAACAAGTAGGTAAGGCTACAGTCGGGCGCCCGACAGTAAGATACCCTTCTCCCAATTTTCTAAATCCGTTACAAACGTGTAACCACACTCATAATTTCAAACACAGAATTCTGCACAAATACTTCTAGTACATATAGCTTACTCGCTCGCACTCACACAGCGACGCGCGTAAAGAGTAAAGCGACACGACGCGACTTCGACGTCGGCGTCAGATGCTCAAAGCAGCGCGTCGGCTGCTGCTCGTACCGAACATTTGTACTGAAAACGTTGACTTAAATAACTTCTATGTTATTGGTCCGATCGGATTGTAATTTGGAGAATATGTTCATATTGCATTTAGCTTTATACATACCAAAGCAGACATATGGGTTTAATACTTTGCTTAATAATCGCAAATAACCGATTTGCGGGGGCGGTGGGCGTGGCATCAAACATTTGATATAAACTTGATCTGCCTATGATAGATAGAAACCTCCATACCAAATTTGGTGTCTCTAGCTTTTTTAATAGCTGAGATCTGTTGTCTCATACAGACGGACAGACGGACAGACGGACATGTCTCAATCGACTCGGCTTGTGATCCTGAGCAAAAATATATATACTTTATGGGGTCTGCCACTCCTCCTTATGCCTGTTACATACATTTTGCACAAAGTTAGTATACCCTTTTTTGACAATTTTCAATGGTCGAAGGGTATAAAAATGTTGGCTCAAAATCATCACCCTCGTGAGGACTTGAACCATAAACCTCCAAAAAACTTAGACTACGCAGTCTGCATTTATAACCGCTCTGCCATTATCTCATGTTTAATTAGATCGGAAAAGTTATGAGATTATGATTATGGGCATTATGAGACCATTCATACGACAAGCTGTCGTACAGGACAAAACGAAATATTATTGTGTCTCGTGTGTGTGTGTTGTGTGTGTAAGACAATACCAACTCACTTAACCTAAAATGCTGTTTAATTAAATAAATGCGTTTAAAATACTAAACTTAATATATTTTAAATGCTTAAAAAACTAGTCGGAAAGGCTACAGTCACGCGGTGACTGTAAGAGGCCATGGATTTTCAGTTTACATTTATATACCATAAAATATATATAAATTTATATTTATATAAATTGTATTATAATGAAACAAAAACAAGTGTTCAAGGCTGCAGACGGGCGCGCTCCTCAGACAGATACCCTTTAACATTCGTACCAAACATGTAAACACACTCATGACTTCTGACAGAGAATTCTTCCAAACTTATTTTAATACATATGGCTTACTCGCTCACGCACACACATACACGCGCGTAAACAGTAAAGCGACACGACGCGACGTCGACGTCGGCAAGCAGCGCACAGGCTGCTGCTCGTACCGAACATTTGTACTGAAAACGTCGACTTGAATAACTTCTGTGATATTTCTCCGATCGGATTTAGAGGATATGTTCATATTGTACTCAGCTTTACGTATTCCGAAGCAGAACGTTATGAGTTTAATACTTTGCTTAATAATCACAAATTACTGATTTACGGGGCGGTGGGCGTGGTACCCAACATTTGAAAACGACGTTTACTACCTAGGATATACAGGAATCTTCATGCCAAATTTCTCTAGCTTTCTTAATAGCTGAGAATCAAACGCTCATACAGACGGACAGACAGACAGATCGACTCGGCTGGTGATCTTGAATAAGAATATATTAACTTTATGTGGTCGCAGATATCTCCTTCATTTCCTTCATTTGATATAAACTTCATCGGCCTATGATATGAAGGAACCTTCATGTTAATATTGGTGTATTTAGCTTTTATAATAGCTGAGATCTGTTGTCTCAAACAAACAGATGGACATGGCCCAATCGACTCGGCTAGTGATGCTGAGCAGGGGAGATGCTTCCAAAACAGAAATGAATATATAGTCTCTATAAGGGTTTTCTGTACTGTCACGCCTCCTTATGCCTGTTACATACATTTCCATAAGTTATTAGTCTACCCATTTTTGACCATATTCAATGGTCGAAGGGAATAAAAAATACATCAACTTTATTTATAGTATTCTGAATCACCATCGACGTCATATAGCTCAGTCCGTCTGTTGCAACACGATCTAGTCTCTCAGTTTTAGAGCTATCTTAATGAAACTTGAAAGACATGCTTTTATTGCTTTATTGCGATTTTTTTTTCAAAAATTTTTCGCCTGCGGATTACATATTAAACGATCAGACAAACAGAGCGTTATCAATTTTCAAATGCAAACTGACAAGAAACACAGCTGATTAACAGTGCGACCATGATCATTTATCAAAATATGGGTGATTATACTTTTTGAGATCTGGTCACACTGGTCAATTCGGCCTGCAAAATGTATGGAAATCGGCCAGTTATCGGAGGCTATATCTCCTAAACTAAGCCGAAAATCAAAAATTTTTACTTATTATTTTCGTCTTATCTCGTCGAGTGCGTTCTCAGATCTTGGCGCCCCAGTTACCGCAATACTGCCATCTTCGGCGTGCCTTGCATTGCTTTTTCCTGGTTTCAATTGTTCTTAAATTGTTCTTATAATCGACATACCACCACATAACTTGTGTAAATATCGTTATCCCGGGCTATCGATTGTTTGCCTATCGAGTTTCAAATAATTGCAAAACATAACAAAAGAAGTATATAAAGTAAAATTCCGAAAATCGTTGCTGGAGTTGCACATTATTTAAAAGTGGAGCACAGTGATAAAGACAGAGCCTACTGCAGATATTGCAAGTGCCTTGTAAAGTCTTTGAAATTCATATATATATATATTTTTTTTTTTGACGTTGAATACAATGAATGTATTAACAAGTGGTCCAACAACACCAAGCCGATGCTTGTTGCGCGCGGAACCCAGACGAAGTCCACCTCCCGCCTAACCGACCGAGAGGCACCGTCGCGAATAGACACGCGATAAAAATAGAGAACGCGGATAGGAGCATGCAAAATCAAATAAATAATAAAAAATAATATCGAGGAAATAATATTACTAATTATGTGCTAGATAGAGAAGAATTAAAGATTTCATAGTAGCAATAGAGTTAGTGCCAGCTATGACGTGTTGAAGTTTATTGTAGTCCGAACATAATACCCTGAACGGATCGTGCAGTGCATAGTTCGATCTACAATAAGGAAGAGTTAGTGGAAGATAATTACGAGTACTTCTGCAAGGGACAGAGAAGTGAAGCTGCATTACAAGGGTTTCACTGTCAATGTCACCTTGCATAAGGTTGTTAATAAATAATACCCCTAGAATGGTTCTGCGATTAGTTAGGGAAGGCAAATTTAATAATAAGAGTCACGTAACGCAAACAATAAAAAGTTCTTTTGTATGGACTCGATGCGTTCTTTATGAATAGTGTACTGGGGACACCATACGCATGAACCATATTCAAGAATAGGACGAACAAGTGAGATGTAGAGGGTCTTTGTAAGAAAAGGATCGTCGCATTCCTTAGACCATCTCTTAATAAAGCCTAGAACACCCATGGCTTTATTGACCATATTAGAAATATGATTGGAAAACTTTAGTTTTCGGTCCAAACGGACACCCAAATCATCAACTAGGGTGATTCTTTCCAAGACAGAACCACAAAGAGAATAAGGAGTATATATTGGACTGGCTCGAGAGAATGTCATCAGCTTGCATTTAGAGCATTTAGAGCATTTAAAAAATTGGCACAACACCACGATTGAAATCTATTAAGGTCGGCTTATAAGTGTGAGTGACAGTGGTCGTCTTTAAATTGATAATAAAGCTTTACATCATCAGCGTACATAAGAGTACGAGAGTTATGTATGACCGAAGGCAGGTCATTGATGAAAAGCGTAAAAAGTACGGGGCCAAGATGACTCACTTGAGGAACGCCAGATGTGGCGTGAAGTGGATTAAAGTATATGTTTTAAAATATGTATCATTTTTTTATCAAAAACCTATTGTCCTGTTTTCTACCTTTTTTCTGTTGTTTTTTTTTCCTTTTCCTCCTTTTTAATTTTAATCTATCCTTTTTTTTGACAGCCATGATCGCAATATTTTTGAATGTTTGTGTGAGTTCCCAATCCAATTTTTCTTTCTAAGCATACATATTAAGACACTCAAAATGGTTTAATTTTATTAAAGTGTATATGGAATCGAAAAAGCAATATTTATCAGAAGAATTTAAGTCCCACTGGACCAAAGTTTTTGTTAATTGTTTTACAGTTGGTAGGAAATTTTCAATACTGTTTAGGCCATTGATTTAAAAAAAAAGTGTTGTTTATTATGTTTGTCGGAGTGTGACCCTTTAAGGTGTATATATTCTTGCTGAGAATCACATGTCGATGTTGCCACATCTGTAGGAGGTACATCCATCAAACTTTGGGACAACACTCGTATGATTTGCAGTCTCATTGCTTTTTAAAAAATTTGGTGAAGCCTGACTCTACAATTACGTTTTTTTCGACAACTATGATATATAGAATATCGCTAACGTTTAGCGAGCGTATAGAAGATAGATGCAGTGTTAAGGTTAAGTTTATGCATTTCGGCAGGAATGTACACAAATAAGTACAGTGTAGACCGAATATTAACTGCATACTTTCATGTAGTTTTAGATAAGTTAAGCAAGTAAGAAATGTTGTCCTCCATTTTTAAAACCCAAACAAAATGTTGCTTATAAAGCTACACACAAAACCGGACAATAGATTTTTATAAAAATGGCTACATTTTTATTCACAGAGAGCCCGTCAATTGCTCAAAGCAGCGCGCAGGCTCCTGCTCGTACCAAACATATGTCCTGAAAACGTTGACTTGAATAACTTTTGGGCTATTGGTTCGATCGGGTTGTAATTTAGAGGATATGTTCATATTGCGTTCCGCTTTATGTATACAGGAGCAGAACGTTATGAATTAAGTACTTTGCTTTATAATCGCAAGTTACAATTTGCGGGGGCGGTGGCATCAAACATTTGATATAAACTAGATCTGCCTATGATATATAGAAATATTTATACCAAATTTGGTGTCTCTAGCTTTTTTAAAAGCTGTGATCTGTGTTCTCATTTACGATAATTAAGGCACGTTTTAAGCGTTTTCGACGAAATACATATAAATTAAGAATACTACCCGTCTTATTGTAATCCCCACAAATCAATAATGAAAGCTACGTGTATTTAAGTTAACGTTTACTAAACTAACGAACAAGCAGAGTAGCCACTGCGATGTTAGTAGTTTACGCAAACGTCGGGTCATGTCATGTGTGTGTGAGAAGCTAGAAAGCGATTAAAAGAACGGTCATATTATTTTTATATATTAGGCCATGGATTTATTTATAGTATATAAAGGTCTATTGTGTTGTCGGAAATGCGTAAGTACAATCAATAGCCTAGTCGATATAGCCATGTATGTCTGGCCGTCTGTATGAACAACTTTTTCACCTTACATGCCACGCCAAGGAAGTACCGAGATGTATGAAGCGGTTGTATAGTAGAGCCCGTAAAGAATAATAAGTATAGTTAATACCAGAGTATTATTTTATTGATTTTGATTTGCGGGGGTTAAATGGGGATTGGACAAATTGGGGTACACGAAAGTTAACAACAAATTTGTTGGCTATAGCTCCGAGATGTAGGCACCCATAAAGATGGAGACAGAGTCAAACAGACATGGCTGTACTGACTTGGCTATTAATGCTGAGCAAACGTTTCCATAATGTTGGCAGTCTTTCTTTTTTTTACCATTTTCCATTGGTTCAGTTTGTTACTAAACGCATAAACATATTAAACATTCTGAAACCCTCAGTCGTGGTCGGTGAAGAGAGAAGCCAGAAACTGCAAGGGTGTAACAGCCTTTTTATCTTGTAGAGTGATATACAAAATAATGATGGACTCTTTTCAGGTGAGTTCAGTACTGCTGTATGGCATACCCATCGTGTCTCTGTTTATCGAAGGACAAGAGCGGCTATGTCTTGCACAAATTTCAAACACGCTGCTAAAACAGTTTAGCTATAATGAAATTCACAATAGACGCGTCGCATTGGGTATAACATGCGTCCAGTGCACTCCAGTGCAGTTGGAGATCCTGAGACGTGCCGGGGCCATGCCAGTGAGCTCGCGCCGTTGCGGCATGATAACCAGAAGGGAAGCTGAACGACTCTGCAAAAGCTTTCTAGGCGACAATACACCTCCACGACTGCCAGATGACTTTGCCTTCAGTGTACAGCATAAGTGTGCATGGGGTTGCCGTGGCGCCTTTCTACCCGCGCGCTACAACTCGTCGCGAGCCAAATGTATCAAGTGCACCTTTTGCGGCATGTTCTTTTCGCCAAACAAGTTCATATTTCACTCCCACCGCGTCACGACGAACGATCGCTACATTCAACCCGATGCAGCGAATTTCAATTCGTGGCGTCGCCACATGACGCTCTGCGGGCACACACAGGAGGAGAAAATTGTACACGCATGGGAAGACGTCAAAGCGATGTTTAATGGCGGTACCAGGAAACGACTAGTAGGATGCAGCACCAACCGTAATCAGAATTCGCCAGCCGCAGTTGCTGTAGTCGCAACAACCTCAGCGGCAGCAGCAACACCCACGGCGACAAAGATCTACCCCTCTCCCGCTAGCAGTGGATCCCTTACCAATAAGGAATCTACTACCTGCTCAAAGTCACGTTCTCTGGATCAGCCCTATGACTACAACACGGTTGCAGCAGCTACCGCAGCTGTTGTCGGTGTCACTGCTGTGGCGGCAACTGTTGGTGTTCCCTTCAACGTACATCGCTCGACAGTGGACGAACTCTCCATAATGCCAATACCAAGCAACTTTGTTGTGGACTATACAATGTGGCAGCAGCAACAACAACAACAGCAGACGCAACCACAGCCGCATCAACAACACATGAAAAAGTGCTTTGAGCCATGTTCCCATTCCTGGACTCGCCCGGAGCCACCGTTCATCAAGAACGAGCCCTACTCGGGCAAGTGCCGCAAACTGTCCGATTCGATTACCGATTTCCATATTCCTACGATATTAAACTCTTCGGCATTTAAACCTGTAGTTGCCTCAGCGGCTATTGTCTCAACCTCCCTTTATGCAGCACGCTCCTCCAGCGATTCTAATAGGAATACTTACATTACTCCTGAAACCCGAACAACAACGGTTTTTACGCACAACAGCATAACGGCGACACCCCAACGTGTACAATATCCTGATGCCAATCCGGTATTTTCTACCTCTCCAAGCCTTTTTTCGCCTATATTGGATGCGGGCTTTTCATCTCCTAATACCACAGCAGATCCAGAAACAGTATTTGGTCGTCAAGCTAAGGCTGTTGATGACGACGACGAAGAAGTCGTCGATATCGAAACGACGGAGGAAGAAACGCAAATCGTAAAGACAATAGACGATTTTGTCACCTTCAATGTTGTCTATCCCCGCGTCAACGACCGTGCACAATCTCGATCCCCCTCCCTGACAAATGATGATATTTCCTGCCACTCAGCTAGCCCAAATGTTGAAGTTGACGTTGACGGCTTCACAACGGATGTCGATGAACAAGTCGATTTTAAAACAAAGCTTTGCTCAAACGTAAAGATTAACCAGTGCGATAACGAAAACACATCTACAATTCCGTTGATCACCAATGCACAAATTGAAATCCGCAAAAATTTTACGGAGAAGATTGAGGTATGTATATTAAAAACTCTATTGATCCGCAACTCATTTCGGCTAAATTTTGGCTGAGAGGAGAAAACAAATTGTTTAAAACAGAAAAGAAAGTCAACCCTAGTAAGAGTTTCATTCCATTTTCCGTTAGATCGACGAGAAACGATTTGCGTAAAGGTGGAGAGACTAACTTCTATTCCCTCACCCTGTTTAGAAAATAAATCTTAAGGCAAGCGTAGTTAATCATTTTCGATAAGATCATTGATTATATTTAATATATCATTTTAGTGTAGGTTTAAAAATGAAGCTTATTTCTTGTTCCATTGAAGCTGTTTTTCTAATTTCGGATAGTCTTTATTAAAATCATGGCAAATAACAGTTGTTTTGTAGAAAAACCTAAAAACAACCAGCTAGAGCATTTATAAAAAATTTTGAAACTTGTAAAACTGAAAATGAAAATAATATGACCCCACTTCCAATTCCCAACTGAAATTTTGAAATAAAATTATATTTACATTTGCACAAAGTTAGTATACCCTTTTTTGACCATTTTCAATGGTCGAAGGGTATAAAAATTTCAATCTTCGTCTGGTGATGGAAATATAATAGTGGGAAATAAATACATAAATACTGTACTTTGATATGTTTAAACAAATACGTTTTTATACCCTTCGACCATTGAAAATGGTCAAAAAAGGGTATACTAACTTTGTGCAAAATGTATGTAACAGGCATAAGGAGGAGTGGCAGACCCCATAAAGTATATATATTCTTGCTCAAGATCACTAGCCGAGTCGATTGAGACATGTCCGTCTGTCTGTCCGTCTGTATAAGACAACAGATCTCAGCTATTAAAAAAGCTAGAGACACCAAATTTGGTATGGAGGTTTCTATCTATCATAGGCAGATCAAGTTTATATCAAATGTTTGATGCCACGCCCACCGCCCCCGCAAATCGGTTATTTGCGATTATTAAGCAAAGTATTAAACCCATATGTCTGCTTTGGTATGTATAAAGCTAAATGCAATATGAACATATTCTCCAAATTACAATCCGATCGGACCAATAACATAGAAGTTATTCAAGTCAACGTTTTCAGTACAAATGTTCGGTACGGGCAGCAGCCGACGCGCTGCTTTGAGCAGTTGACGCCGACGTCGACGTTGCGTCGTGTCGCTTTACTCTTTACGCGCGTCGCTGTGTGAGTGCGAGCGAGTAAGCTATATCTACTAGAAGTATTTGTGCAGAATTCTCTGTTGGAAATTATGAGTGTGGTTACACGTTTGTAACGGATTTAGAAAATTGGGAGAAGGGTATCTTACTGTCGGGCGCCCGACTGTAGCCTTACCTACTTGTTTAATATAATAAAAACAAAAATTAAAATAACGAAAAAGCAAGAGTCGATAGCATAAGTTAGAACTAGAGAGATTTATGTGCATTTTTGGCGCGTTCCAAAATTCGTTACATACACACACACCAGCGTCAGCTTCTTCTTCTTTAATTTTTTAGACGTCCTTTAAAAATTACACAGAGCTGCCTCATGTTTTGTGTACGAGTATTGCCTTACACGCATATACATATTTATGCATGTGTGAGCTTCGCGTGCATACATTGTATACATGTTCGCATAAGTACAGCATGCAAAACATCTTAAAAGGCAAAATGTTCCGTTCAATATATATTATTTATTAGATAAATACAAATGAATTGGAAATAATTCAAAAATGTATATGCTTTATAAATATAAATGTAAACAAATATGAAATACAACACATACAAAATTAAAACAAAAAGCAAAATTCTCTTTTCGCTGTGGGGAATCGAACCCTGGCCATTGCATAGAAGTTCGTCATCCTAACAACTAGACCACCGTCGCTGCGCACCGCGCCCGTTAAAATTGCATTTTTAGACCATTTGCTCAAAAATGTCAAATATGTCATGTACAACAATAACACTACTACAATATTAAATGACCACAAGAAAGCCGAATGTTATTTATTTATATTTAATAAGATTATTTGTTGAAATTTGATAAATGAAATCAAATTTTATAATGATAAAAAAAAATAAAATATTAACTTATAAATAGTGAAAAAGTAAAAATAAAATCAAACCACCTTCCCGAGGGGTCGAACCTCCATCCCTTTGCTTGATTGCCGGCTGCTCGCCATATTTGACTACCGCTGCAACTATTTGCCACTTGGCTAAATTACTATTTCCATCTCATACACACACATAACCATTTTCGCATTAAAAAGATCAAAAAAGCACGTGGCGGGCAGCAGCTTGCAGGCAAGGCATCACAAATCAATAGTAAATGTTTACTCACATAACTTCTATGTTTTTATTAGCCGATCGGGTTGCAATTTATAGAATAGGTTCACAACGTATTTATCTAGATGTATGCCAACGCAGAAAGTTAACACTTTAATACTTTGCTTTATAATCGCATTTCAAATTAAATTTCTGATTTACGGGAGCGTGGGCGTGGTACCCGAAATTTGAAAAAGACGTTTACTGCCTAGGATATACAGGAATCTCCATGCCAAATTTGGAGTGTCTAGCTTTCTTAATAGCTGAGAATCAGACGCTCATACAGACGGACAGACGGACAGACAGACAGACGGACAAATCTTGGCTCCACAGTAACCGCAATACTTCCTTCTTATAGAACTCTAGAACTTTAAATTTTAAATTTGTGGTTTTCATTTATACGTGTAGCAAGAAATCGTAACCAGATCTAAAAAAAAGTAATCACATATTATAATTAGGCAAAAATGTAAAATTGTCTTTAATTCAGATGTTAACAATAACAAGAAAGCAAGGCTACCTTCGGCTTGCCGAAGGTTTCATACCCTTGCAGTTATACAAAATATAAAATATCTTTGGATTGCTGCTGGTTTCTGTGTAATTTACTGAACAATTACAACAGTACATCGATTATATCAACCTCTTATAATTTCGAATACCTCGAGGAGGAATATTTACAATACCTTAAACAACATTGCACATATATTCTTTAGTTACAATAATAAAATAATCTAATTAACTTTATATTTAAAAATAAATTATTAAATAAGTGATTATAGCTAAGGAACACGCCGTCATGGTGACTATATGGAGTTTGATAAGTGATTGCGGCAGCACCGCTTACTGTGTTATCACAAAATATCCAATCAATTTGAGTTAACTGTTTTGTTGTTGGCACATTTTGTTGTTATTATTTAAAGTAGACTCGAGCTGATCAGTGGTTGTTGATTGGCAAATGTTAAAATCTCCTAATATTACCAATTTTGTAATATTTGCAGCTGACGTTAGCCTTTCAACATCATTTCTGATTTCATTTCGAAACCTTGTAATAGGAAAAGCTGGATTCCTATAAACAACTATGACTATTGTATGCAAGTATTTAAATGTATTTAAATGTATTTATTTAAATGTATTTAAATGGACTGGTATATATTTCTTACGTTATCAACTGTAACTGTTTCATATAAGAATGTTATGTTTTCCGATATATTTTGTTTTGCATATATCAGTATACAATTCTTAGAAACAGCATTTGGTCGAATGTCTTTGTGTTGTAAAGGATCTGTTGGTCATAAAATCTAAATTTGGAAAGTTCTCTTTCAAAAATGCATTTGAATAACAGCTATATGATTTTTTGTTTAACAGCTACATGTAATAGTACTCAGACTTCCATAAAATTGCAACAAGAACCTTCATTAGGCCGATCGTTGATCGTTATAAGTTATAAAAGTTCGATTTGGATTTGGTAAGCCTGATAGCTATATCTTGAAATATAACGAAAATCGGCCGATAGGCTCCATAACAGCTATACGATATATCAGTCCGATCTGGCCCGTTCCGACTTATTTAAAGAGGGCAGAAATAAGAAGCTTGTGAGCAAAGTTTCATGATGATAGCTCAATAACTGGGGGACTAATTTGCGTTGCAACAGACAGACGGACTGACTGATTGTTCCTATAACAGCTATAAAATATATACGTCTGAGATATTTAAATGGAAAAACTAAGGACGGGTTACTGTATAACATTAAAAAGTATTGATAATGTGCGGTATTTCCAAAAACAAAACAGGATTGCATAGAAAAACCCTGATTTCAGCCGATTGTTCCTATGGCAGCTATATGTTATAGTGGTCCGATTTTGATACAATTTTGACAGCATATTAAGAACGTAAAAAAAAATAAGATTTGCCAAATCTTGTTGCAATATCTTGAAAAACAACAAAAATCGGCCGATAGCTTCTATGACAGCTATACGATATATCGGTCCGATCTGGCTCGTTCCGACTTATTTACTGCCTACAGCAATAAGAAGCTTGTGTGCCAAGTTTCATGAAGATAGCTCAAAAACTGAGAGACTAGTTTGCGTTGCAACAGACGGACGGACGGACGGACGGACGGACGGACGGACGGACGGACGGACGGACGGACTGACGGACGGACGGACGGACGGACGGACGGACAGACGGACATCCATTTTCCGACTCTCCTGGTGATGCTGATTCAGAATATATATACTTTATAGGGTCGGATATGTCTCCTAAGGTGCGTTGCAAACTTCTGGCTAAAATTAATATACCCTCTGCAAGGGTATAACAAGAAAGCAAGGCTACCTTCGGCTTGCCGAAGGTTTTATACCCTTGCAGTTATACTGCTGCTGGTTTCTGTTTGCATACAAAAACCCTGATTTCAGCCGATTGTTCCTATGGCAGCTATATGTTATAGCGGTCCGATTTTGATACAATTTTGACAGCACATTAAGAACGTAATAAGAATAAGAATTGCCAAATCTTGCAATATCTTGAAAAACAACAAAAATCGGCCGATAGCTTCTATGACAGCTATGTATATGATATATCGGTCCGATCTGGCTCGTTCCGACTTATTTACAGCGTACAGCAATAAGAAGCTTGTGTGCCAAGTTTCATGAAGATAGCTCAGAAACTGAGAGACTAGATTGCGTTGCAACAGACGGACGGACGGACGGACAGACGGACATCCATTTTTCGACTCCTCTGGTGATGCTGATTCAGAATATATATACTTTATAGGGTCGGAGATGTCTCCTAAGGTACGTTGCAAACTTCTGGCTAAAATTCATATACCCTCTGCAAGGGTATAAAAATCATCTAGAGCAATTTAAACGAACTCTTGAAGTTGTTAAAATAATATTTTTTTACTTTTTTTTAGGATGCAAAAAGCTTAAAACGACATTATACAACATATTCTCGCCGAAAACTCAAAGAGCGTAAAACTTGCAACAGCAGCGGACTAGCAACTTCAAGACTGGAAACCGATAAGTCAATTTTCTCTACCCAACCAGGATCCCAATTGCACATACAGCAGAGAGTGACTTTTCCAGTGTTTCTAAAATCCCACATAAATACCTTTCGTCCACGCCAACAACGGCAAATGAGTCCTGGCACATCATCACAATTCTTTTGCTGTGACGCAGTAGCAAAGGCAAATGAAAATGTCTCCGATTAAGTGTACTATTAAGGATCTTTAGAAGTTCAATATATCGTAATAAAGTTTGATTAAATTCAAGTCATTGAGTAAGCAATAAACGTTTGGCCACATTCATATTTACAAAAGAATGCATTCATATTCATATGTGGTGCAGCCTCAGCCCTTTGTTTGGAAATCTTTTTCCACATTTTTTGTATTATCGTCGGTATACTATTGAATTATAATGTTGGCACGCGCGTAAAAAGTAAAACGACGCGTCGCAACGTCGACTTCGACTTCAACTGCTCAAAGCAGCGCGCCGGCTGCTGCTCGTACCGAAAATTTGTAGTGAAAACGTTGACTTTAATAACTTCTGTGTTATTGGTCCGATCGGATTGTAATTTAGAGGATATGTTCATATTGCATTGAGCTTTATACATACCGAATATACAGAACTTTATAAGTTCAATACTTTTCTTAATAATCGTAAATTATCGATTTGCGGGTGCGGTGGGCGTGGCATCAAACATTTGACATAAACTTCACCTGCCCCGGATATATAGGAATCTTCTTACCAAATTTGGTATCTCTAGCTTTTTTAATAGCTGAGATCTGTTGTCTCAAACAAACAGACAGACAGACAGACAGACGGACGTGTCTCAATCGACTCGGCTAGTGATCCTGAGCAAGAATATATATACTCCTCGCCTCCTTTTGCCTGTTACATACATTTATAAAGTACATACATCTATAGTATATATATTCTTGCCCAGGATCACTAGCCGAGTCGATTGAGACATGTCCGTCTGTCTGTCCGTCTGTTTGTTTGAGACAACAGATCTTAGCTATTAAAAAAGCTAGATACACCAAATTTGGTATGAAGGTTCCTATATATCCGGGGCAGGTGAAGTTTATGTCAAATGTTTGATGCCACGCCCACCGCCCCCGCAAATCTGTTATTTGCGATTATTAAGCAAAGTATTAAATCCATAATGTTCTGCTTTGGTATGTATAAAGTTAAATGCAATATGAACATATTCTTCAAATTACAATCCCATCGGACCAATAACACAGAAGTTATTCAAGTCAACGTTTTCAGTACAAATGTTCGGTACGGGCAGCAGCCGGCGCTCTGCTTTGAGCAGTTGACGCCGACGTCGACGTTGCGTCTTGTCGCTTTACTCTTTACGCGCGTCGCTGTGTGAGTGCGAGCGAGTAAGCTATATGTAGTAGAAGTATTTGTGCAGAATTCACTGTTTGAAATTATGAGTTTGTTTACACGTTTGTAACGGATTTGGAAAATTGGGAGAAGGGTATCTTACTGTCGGGCGCCCGACTGTAGCCTTACCCACTTGTTTTGCATTATTTCATTGTCTTTAAGGTGTCTTCTTACTGTTTGGGAAATACTTCCTCATTTCAGACATTTTTCAATGACATAGCGTACCCTAAAGGGTCGCACATATTTCAACAGGTGACACACTGCTGTCAACACTGTTCTATCGATAGGGATATCGACACTATCGTTAATTAAATAAACTAACGATAGTGGATGGACTAAGGTACACTTAATGACAAAGACTTATCATCAGTGTTGCCAGGTATCGATCACGAAAATATGCTAGATCTGCTGCAAAAATGCTAAAAATAAGCCAGAAATAGAAATAATGCCTAAGACTAAATCAGGAAGAATACACAAAATAAATTATTTTTAACATTTTTATTTCAATTGAAGTAAGATAATAAGTTACCAATTTCGCTTTCGTCTTCTTCTGATGTGTATATCTCATTATTAGAGACTAGAGGTGGGCGCGGGCCTACTTTTTGAGGCCCGGCCCGGCACGAGCACGAAACCTAGTCCAAAAAAAAAGCACGAGGCCTGCACGACTTTTTTTGAAAAAGCACGGCCCTGCCCAAGCCAAACACGAAAATTTCAACAAAAAAAAAACCAATGCAATTTTTTTAATTTATAGTATGTCATATACAAAGAAATTTAGTTAAGTGCAATATACTTATTAATTATTACAGTGTTATAATATACAGTGTTTTAAACATAACTTATGGCAAGTTCTTATTTAAAAATAAATTTTTTTCTAAGTTTGAACTTTTTAAACGTGTACGACGCTCATTTAATATTATTCCAGAGGTAGAAAATAACCTTTCGCTCGTCGCTGAGCTTGCCGGAATGGCTAAAATGTAACGGGCAAGTCTTTTCATTAGTTTGAGGTCACTACATTTCCAAAATTCTAACACATTTTGGTCTGAAAAAGCTGCAATAAATATCTGAAACATTGAAAACTATCATATCACGAGTCCCACCGATTGTGCGGTTCGATTTTGCGGGCTTCCGGTCTTTTGCGGGCTTCCGGTCTTTTGCGGGCCTCCGGGCTTTTTTCTTAGGCCCGGGGCCTAAGAGCACGTTTTTTTTGGCAAAAGCCCGCGGGCCACGAAAAAAAGCACGGCCCGCGCCCACCTCTATTAGAGACCATATCTTTGTTGCCGATTATATGAGTAGCAATTTTTTCCACTACTACATAACCCATATCTGTAAAATTAAAGTAATGTAAATATAAAATAATTATTTATTACGTTGATATTCAAACTTTATGCTTAATATTAATATTAAAAACTTTAAATGCATCTTGTTCCTCAGCTTCGTGTTTATGACGTTCATTTTGGTTGAAAACGCGTTCAACATCAGCATTTGACTAAGGTCGCGACAATATTTGTAAAGCAAACGTCGTTATTTCCTTAAATGGATGTTGACCTCCTGGCTGCTACAGTGCATTTGCAAAAGCAACAGTACTCTTTCGTAGCATCGCCGTCGACTTTGCGCAGCCACTCCTTGAACTCAGTATTTTGAATCCATGCATCGCGAAACATTTGCTTGTATATACATGTTTGGCATATTTATGTCTGGAACTTTTATTTTTAAAAACACGCGCAATTTACAATTGTTAAATTATTGGTTGCATCAGAACTATTATCGATAACAACTCACATTATTTATGCACGATTCATGTTTGGCATATTTATGTCTGGAACTTTTATTTTTAAAAACACGCGCAATTTCCAATTGTTAAATTATTGGTTGCATCAGAACTATTATCGATAACAACTCACATTATTTATGCACGATTCACTTAACAATCGAAAAAATGAACTGCTTAACATAATTGCATATAACATAATAGCTCGGTCATTCTCACATTTGATCGGGCCGATCAAAGATATACAATAATTACATAAATTAAAAGTTAAACTTAAATTAAGATAACAATTATTTTTACGGTTCTGAATCACTTTCGACATTGACTTTCCAATGATAGAAAACAGGAATCGTAATAAATTAATAGTTTAAGCATTATAGATAAGTAATTAATAGTTTTTTGGACTTTGTCAAAGGCATTAACATAACAATTGGTTTTTAAATCTGACATTACAGTGACAGTGTATGGCACGCCGTCAAATGGAAATGAAAGGGTATAAAAGTTGGAACAGTTGAATTATGTCTTCAATTGTTATTACCCATCATAAATCTTTAAAAAATCTTAATAAATGAAATAAATACTAAAATTTTCTCTAGCACTACTCTGTTTTGAGTGAATCAAAAACATCCTGAATAGGAAAAAAAGGAGAAAACTAGAAAGCAAAGCCACCTTGCCGAAGATTATATACCCTTGCAGAGATTTCTCATTTCAAGTTACATCAATATTTTTTATACCTTTACTACAAACACCTGTTAAAGGGAAGTTCCATTGTGAAAGGGTTGGACAATAGTAAAAAACAATTTTAAAAAAATTGTTCACCATTTGTTCTATTGGCTGCTATATGTAATAGTAGTTCGATTTAGCTGAAATTTTGCAGGTATAATATATTAATTAATTATATGTTAAATTTGGAAACGCTATATTTAAAACTTACAAAAATCGGTCGATAGTTTGTACGGCAGCTATACGATATATCGATATATTTTTATACCTGTACTACAAACACCTGTTAAAGGTTAAAGGTTGGGCAATAGTAAAGATCAATTTTAAAAAAACAAATCATTAAAAAGTATGGTTTTTTATGCAAAGCGTGGCGGCGTGTCGCTTTACGTTTCAGGCACTTTGCTGTGTAAGTGCGAGCAAGCAAGCCATATATAGTATAATTATTTGTGCAGAATTTCTGTTTGAAATTACGAGTGTGGTTGCACGTTTGTAACATTTTAAAAAATGAGAGAAGGGTATCTGGACTGTAGCCTTACCGACTTGTTTATTATTTATAGTTGAATACCCATTGCATACAAAGTGAGTGAGTCACTTTATTAAAAATGATCATGGGTGAAAGGACATAAAAATACCGAAGGCTTTCTTTCCAATTTTGTCGAAGGCTTTAATAATAGCATGGCTTTAATTATATGGGTAAAAAAAATTAACTCCAAGGGTATAATACCTTCGACAATGTTTAGGTATTAATCGACAAACAATAGAGTTGTAAGACCATTGTCGATAATTACGCACTATCGCTACTCGAATTGGCAAAATTAAACGAGTGCGTAAGATAGGGATAGTTTGTGACTGTAAACTACAAAATTAACGGCGATTGTCTACAGACTGGGCTTATGGTTAATCGGGACCTTAAAAATTCCCAACTTGGCCCATAAAATGTACTTAGCCCATAAAAAGTAAAAACTTCCCCTGAATCCGAATCATTCATTCATTTTACGACCGATAGTATCGAAGTTATGTTACAAAACACCCTGATTTTATTGGAACTGTCTAATATTATCGATGCTGTGACAGCACTAGCAGTCAGTAAATACTAAGTGAAATAAAAGTATCATATAAACAATAGACTAAGAAGTTCAAATATTTTCGATAGTGTACTACCACCATTATTCAAGAATGGAGTTTTAGACATAAAATTTCATAGTTGTATTTATATTAAATATATTAAAACAGTGTTGACATTTCATAAAATAAAGAAAAGGAAAAATTAAGCAACCTTAAATGATTCAGTTCATTCTATTGATTCATTTGAACAGACGACACAACTCTGTGTAAAAGTGTGTAAAAAAATTTGTCCTAATGTTAGAAACGTAAAAAATACAAAGTCAATTTTGAATTATTTATATTAAAATGAATTAAGCCTCATAATAGTCAAAATACCTTAAATGTTCAAGAGTTAAGCCCAAAATCTGACTTCACATTTTACATACATATGTATGTGGGTATACCCAGGTATATTTACATACATATGCTATAGTACGCATAGGGCAACAACAACAGATGCACACCTTTTATTTAAATCCAAATATTTGTTAAAGTAATACGAGTCAAATATTAATTTGTGTGTTTATTTTTTTAAGAAACTAAAGATTGAGAAATACCGTTTGTCTCATTTAGCATCGTGTGTTAATATGTATGTATAAGCATGTACTATACAGTATAAATTTACAAGAAACATATATGCTTACACTTCCACACATGCATAAATAAGTTCGTTTCTTACAGACATTGTCAGTTTATGAACATATAAAATGGATATCGCTATTGTAAAATCAAGGTAAGCCCCTGAAACTTCGACCAAATATAATAATTTTTACCAAAAGTGTGACGACTTAAAAAAAAAAACTTCATGAGTTAATAATACCAAACTTTTTCTTGCATCAATAACTTTCTCAGTGCGAAGTAAAAATTTAAAAAATTGCATGATGATTATCATTATCATGAAGATTACAATCAAAAGGATGTTTCCTGAAAAGTAGCTTTTTTAAACATGTAAACCAAAAGGTTTTAAAACTTTGCGACTCTTCATTTTCAATATGTGTTGAATGAAGCCTTTTTTTACATATTCAAGGTTATGGAAAGTCTTTACCCATTTGCTTTTGCCAATTTTTTATACATGTATTGTATCCGGTTTTGATAAAAGTTATTTAGTTTTAGAAGAAAATCAAAAGAATTTGTTTTGCATCGAATAGCAGACTCTCTTGGTAAAAAGGAGAAAACAGTATAATATTAAAATATAAATTTAAATGTAATAACCATTTTATCTATAGGTATACACGGGCCGATCTTCTTGCTCTACGATATGAGGAAAGCGCAAGACAGCGTCCTAATTGTGTAAATCGCATCGACCTTCAAACCTTAAACTTTTGGAAAATCAGTGGATTTTCAAATAACTCAATTGGAAGTAATGTAAACTATGGAAGTAAAATTAGCTCTTCGCCTGATAGGGAAAGGGACAGAGATAATTCAAGTCTTAGTAGTTCGAACAGCTTAATCAGCTCTCGGCGGGCTATGCGTAACCGAGAGAGAGCTCACAACTACTATCAACGATTTAGTTCAAGCGATCAAATTGGCGTAGAAGATGGTGGAACCCCTTCACCTGCAAATGCAAACACACCTTTGAGGTCATCCAGCATAATAGATCATCGAAGTATTTCCTCGTCACATTTAATGCCTGCGTTTGCCAAACGTCGTTTTGTAATTGCATCTGGAGATGGATCAAATGAATTGCAAAGCGAGAAACTCGTAGAAGACGGCTCTGAAAGTCGAAAGGAGAATTTCACTTCCATGCGATCTTCAAACAATTTATTGGACTCGCCAATGCATGTTAGCCAACCTATTCCATCGAATGATTGGGAACCTAGTGATAAGCATTCAAATTTAAAGGACTTGGAACAATCATTGGCATCTTCACCGACTTATTTGTCTGGCCGTCAAAGCGGAGAACGACGTATAGGAAGTGGGCGATTACTGCCCCGCAATGATAATTGGGAATATAAAACTCAAGATACGAACAGAGTGGATATTGAAAAGCATCAAAATGGGAATATTTTAAATCAACAACGCCATCGAACATGTAGTGGTAAACAATGCGAAAGAGCCGGTGAATTGGCAGATCGCCGCATCAATATTAATGAGCATGTTCGTGATCAAATTGATGCCAAGAGAAACAATGTTCAAAGCGGACGTCGAACCGCAAATAAGGAAAAATTCAACTTTTGTGATACGGCAAATCAAAGTCGCGGAAGACGCGGTCCCAATTCGTTTCAAACGCATGAAAGACACGAACCGGAATGGTTTAGCGCTGGACCAACATCTCAACTTGAAACAATCGATTTGCATGGTTTCGAAGACTCGGAAGAGGAGCCTGTTTCACTAGCAGAAGCAGATGAGATTGCTGTAGCATCAGCAGGACTATCGAGAAGTAGCAGTGTTGGCAGTCTTACTAAGGTCAAATTACATTCTAACAAGACGGAATCGAATGAAAAGGCTAACAATGAAGGCCAAGCAAGCGGCACTCCAGTTTCAAAATCAGAGGTTGAGTTTAATTTTGAAGCGTTTCTCAATATGGATCCAATGGAACATTCTTTAATGGTTAGTTTTCTTTAAAATGTTTTGTTTTTTTTTTTTTATATATATATCATGGCCTTTATCTTTTATTTTATGTTTGTAAACTTTAAATTTCTTATTATTAATTTTGCTTTATTGATTTCAATAAAACGAGTTTTTCTTGCAGGGCAACGACAGCACAACACAGAGTGATAATTCAGGAACCTCGCGCTTCAGTCAATGGTTTGCCATAAAAGAGCCTGCTAATATCAGCAAACCCTCGACGCAAGAAACGCAAGGTAGCTAACGATTTATGTTTTCAAAACACCAAAATACATTAACAAAAGAGGTTAAAAATGATTTCAACAAGCCTAAAAATATATAATACATATAACATTTTTGCAATTGTCATAAAAAAAAATCAAGTAGATCTCTCCTAGGCATATGCGAATATGCACATGCACTGCCTTCCATTTGCTCAGTTAAAAACCAAGGGATAATAAAAGTTAATTTATATATTGTTCGTAATTAGTTTATAATTAAGTTGATGTTGACCAGAAAAATCGTTATTTCATTTGACTAGCACACTTATCATGTTTAAAATGTTCGAAATTGTAACAGACAGAAAATGAATGACTAGCCGAGTCACATAATCCATTTTCGCTTTCCTTTTGCCCGTTTGAACGCCGGAAGCTAATCTATTAAAGAAGCTAGATATACCAAATTTGGCAAACAAAAACAATCAACCTATCCTCCAAATAACAATCCGACAAATAACATCTATTAACGATTTTATCACTAATTTACCAGTTGAACTGCCAGCATGCTTCAGATCAGAAATAACTTGTATAAGTTTTAATTTCAAATATACATATACATATACACAATGTATACTGCAAATTGACTTTATAAAGCTCTTAACGAACAATACTAAGATACTGTAGACTAATATATAATAATCATAGTAAAATTCGAATTTGATCCATTTTAATTACAGAAATTCCTAGTGTTGAAGATCTTGAAGCTCAAATGACAAAGGTAGATTTGCGAGTTGAATTCGGAATGCCAATTAACAGCACTAAAGAAAACGCTGAGCAGAAAGCAGTTAAAATGGTTACCAGAGATACTGAAGCTTTTAAAAAACTGTTGGAACAGTTGGGTTCGCAAAGTATTAAACCAGCTGACAAATCATACCCTCTCATGACGAATGGGCTTAATATTTCGAATGTTCGAGTTGCACATCGACCAAATATGCCGCCCCAACATTTGGGTCTTGGGTTTCAGGAACCACAATCTCAGGAGGACGATCTACAACAATCCATTAACCATCAACAGCATACCAAAAAAAATGATATTCAAGTTAACCGTCTAACGCATGTACAAAATCAGTTGCACCCCACATATGCCCACGATCCGAACGTGTCTGGACATTTACCTTTACATGACCGAAAACGAATGGAGGCTCAACATTTACTTCAGAGTAAGTTTAAGCTTTCAACGAAGATCGGATTGTTTCCTTTGTTTACATTTTTTGTAAATGGCAGAGGAAAGTGACTACATAACTACATTCTGTATAAGCTGTTTATAGGCTTGAAGATAGCCTCTAGCGGTCGCCACTAGTTGAAGTTCCAATTCAACCAAGTTGTATAACTATAGTATTTCTCTTTTTATACCCTTCGACCATTAAAAATTATCAAAAAAGGGAATACTAACTTTGTGCAAATGTACGTTACAGGCGTGGCAGACCCCATAAAGTATATATATTCTTGCACAGGATCACTAGCCGAGTCGATTGAGACATGTCTGTCTGTCTGTCTGTTTGTTTGAGACAACAGATCTCAGCTATTAAACAAGTGGGTAAGGCTACAGTCGAGCGCCCGACAACACTCATAAAGTCAAACGACGCAACGTCGACGTCAACTGCTCAAAGCAGCGCGCAGGCTGCTCTCTTACCGAACATTTGTACTGAAAACGTTGACTCTTATAACTTCTGTGTTATATCCGGTGCAGAACAAGTTTATGCCAAATGTGCGATGCCACGCCCACCGCCCCCTCAAAACGGTAATTTACGATTATTAAGCAAAGTATTGAACTTATAAAGTTCTGCTTTGGTATGTATAAAGCTGAATGCAATATGAACATATACTCCAACGTCGACGTCGGCGTCAGTGTGGTTACACGTTTATAATGGATTTTAAAAATTGAGCGAAGGGTATTTGACTGTCTGGCGTGCTCGACTGTAGCCTTACCGACTTGTTCTCTCTCTCTGATATACTTCCTATTCTCGCTAGGTAAGAAGTGAATTTTCCGTCGTAATTGACTTAACTCATTAAACTCCTTATATCTTCTCAGAGTTTAACACCTTAGTCAATCAAGATATGATGCAAGAACTTGATTTTATTCGAAAGCAGTAATACGATTATTGTTGTATTCTAAATTAATAGTGGTAACTTTTATAGAAAAATTCGGATCTCGCCTCACCATTTAATAATATTTGCACTAACAAGCATATAGAGACGAAGCGGACTTCTCTAAGGAATTAGGATTACTAAATTGTTCGAAGGGAAGCTTACTGTCGGGCTCGTTCTACTGTATCATTCGTTATATTTTGTATATAATTTTGAATGTCCTTGCAGAGGGTATATTAAGTTTGGCCACAAGTTTGCAACGCACCTTAGGAGGCATCTCCGAACCTATAAACTATATATATTGTGAATCAGCATCGACAGGGTATTTCATATAGCTTTCTTTGTCCATCTGTCCGTCCGTCTGTCTGTTTAAATTTAACATATCGATTTTCATTAATTAGTATATTTTAACCTACAACAATTTTATCCGAATCGCAGCACAAAAAGGGGCTTTGCACGAAAACCAATACTCTTAAATAACTTATTTGTTTATAATTGTTCTTTACTATGCAACTCTTTTACAATGCAACTTCTCTTTCACAGTATAAAACACATAAATTTAACTTTAAATGAGAAATCTCTACAAGGTTTTATGATCTGGGCATGCGGCATATGCAGTAATATGTATTTGGGGTCGCTGAATCCGAATCCGGAGTTGGAATTTCACCATCACGTCTAAAAAATTTTATAATTTCCCCAAAAAGATATAGAATCATGATCTGGTCAAGCGGTATATGTTATCTTATGTATTTTGACCTTCTAAATCCGATTCTTATTCAAAATTTACCTTTCATGTCTAAGTTTCGCTTTAACCTCAAAAAAACAACAAATTTTCAAAGCCCCAAAAAATAATGGGGGTCATTACCTGGATATGTAATATATGTTTTCATATGTTTTTGGACCTCCTTAATCCGAATCCGAAGTCAAAACATTACCAGAACGTATAGTTGTCTAATCTTCGTCATACCGAAGGAAGCTTTGCTTTATAGTTTTAGAATTATACGATATAAGAAAGGAAATACCTTTTGATTTTTTCCGTCAGCATGTCAGCAGTTGGGCCATTTTTTTTCACCGCGGAAGACTGCATATTGCTTAATTATTTCTATGGGTTACCTTGTACAACCCCTTAATACTCGTGGCGACTTTAATAAATAAATAATCAATCGAAAGTAAAGATTATTCCACGAATAAGAGTTCCTGAAGTATTTAAATAAGTAATGAACAATGTTAAAAGACTGCTTTATTAAATTAAATAATTCAATTTTTTTTAAGGTGTACTGCATGGAGATATTTCTCTAGAAACTTTAGAGAAGGAAATCAACAATCCAAACACTGCAGGTCAATCGAGGGAGATTATTGCAAATGTTTTATATGAATTTTCAAATTCTGGTCGAAATCCATCACAACAAAAACTGACTTATCCAAACGGAATACAAAACCCTATGAAAATGCATCCAGTATTTAACAAAAATACTTTTGAAGGTGTGTCCAAAATTGAATTAGTTTTCGAACTTTTTAAAATTTGTCGTTTTCTTTGTTTTTAATAGAAATGTTTACGCATCATACTTCTCCGATCCAAAGCATTGGTCAGCAAGCACCAGTACACCTAAGGCAAACTATTTCTCCCACGCCTTTGGCTTTTACCCCAACATCCGTATTGAGAAAAATGACTGCTGATAAAGAAACAACCTCCAGCAGCAATACAAATTTGTATCCACAGAATGCAAAAAAACAGAGTTCGCACAATAATATAATGAACGATACAGCGATAATGTCTGCTAATTCAGGAATAAATGTACAACCTCGCATGATATTGGGCGGAAACTATGCGATGCAGCAGCAACAACAGCATCCTTTAAATGCGAATAATCCGCAAATATCGACAAAACTACTGCCACAATTATCCCAAGTTCGCTGCCAGCCCCAAGTCAAATGGCCACCAGGTGGAAATATGCATCATCCCAAATCTTTTGGTGAGTTTGTTTTTAAAACAAGATGTCAAACCTACAAGCGTCAAAGGGTCTCAAGTTTTCTGTAAAAGTATTTGTACATTCAGGAATTCAAAATTTAAGGTCTTTTTTTTATTTTATTTCTAGGTCGGCCAATTCTAAAAGGAAATCTTAACTCTGTTGGCAGCCAACCACAGGTGACTGTTATGGCCTTTCCTTCGGGTAATGAGATACATCAAATGCATCATCAACAAAGAATCAAGTCTGTGCAACCAATTGAAGCATTAAATAATGACACCATACACAATGCTCCATACTTAGATGGAATCGCCCAAATGCAACATCATTACTTACATCACCAACAACAACAACAGCAGCATGCGCAACCCAGATATCGTTTAATACACGGTCAGAATAGCACAATGATGAATGCAGGTAATGATAGTTTAACAAACTTACGATAAAGTATCTAAACCACCTAACCTTTTGTACACCTTTTTTTTTAAGTTCCCTCAGAAGGTACGGAAAAAAATTGCCTCAGCTCACTAAATTACCATAGAGGAGAAGATACTATAGATCGACTATCGCCTACAACAAATCAATTGGCCCAATGGTTTTCACCAGAGCTGCTTGCCCGAGCATCGGCCGGTAAATTACCCCTACTAAATATGGATCAAGCTCTCAGTCTAGAAGAATTTGAGCGTAGTATGCAACATTCCTCGGCCACAGTCCTCAATTAAAATATTACATTGACAAAACAAAAAACATAAGTTTTGAATACTTTCGATCAGTTTTTTCACAACAAACGGAATTATTTTTCCGTAGTTCAGTAAAATATTTAAACTCAAACAATTTAAACTTATAAGTAATAGTAGTTGATTTTATTGTAAAATAAACATATATCTGTACATAATAAAACAAGTAAAGAAGGTCTAATACATATTATGAATTGATTTTATTTAAAACCAACAAGTGAGAGTTAAATGCTCAAATAGATTCATTCTAACAATTTATATAGGAAATGTAAATATTGTTTCACTACTTCTTAAATATTTCATACTAACATTACTTTACATTTAATTCTTTTGGTGGGATAACTTATGACACAAAACGTAACCTACTAGTTTAAGTGTGTAGGGATAGAAGCAAATGAGCTTTAATAAATATATATATATATTTTTTTTTGTTTCGAATTCTTGGATATGTATGTATGTACAAACTACCTAAATATTTAAATATACTTGTGTTGCGTGAATAAGAATCTATCAATATTCAATAGTTCGTGCAAGTGGCTTAAACCATTTAAAATATTTAACAAATGGGGATACCTCATGTTAATAATGCCTTAAAAGATTATAATAATAAGTTCTGCTAATAACAAAGAGATTTTACACATACATACGTACAAGCAACATGTATGTAAATTATTTGGTTTCAGGCTGTAACTGGCTTTTATAATACGTTTGGTCTGATTGACTGATTCGTTAGCGTTATGCAAAATATTTGAATTCTTTAATGTATCCTTATGACTACACAACTTAATGACCTGTTACTATACTTGCACACGATTTGTTTATTTATGAATTGCAGAGACCTTCAGTGATCTTTTGCATAGCCTATGTATAGGTGATTATTCCTCAATAAGAGCACACGTGTGCTCAGCATTCGATGGTCCAGCACTGCAGTCACACGCTATAACTGGGGGAACTTTGGGAACAAAAAAATCTTCATCGGTCCTACTTTGACTGACAGGTATCTGATTTTGATCCAGATCAGGACTCGGGCTATTTTGGCTTCCATTTCGATGTAATGCACGATCGGATGATGCTAACGTAGCGGCGCCTGCCGCAACTTGTGTACGGCTTATTGCAGAACTTGTTGCACCTCCACCCTGTCCTGTTGTGGCCGATCGGCGGTAGACGGTGCTATTCATTGTTAGCTTTCGAACGTTCTTATCAGGATGGAATACTAATATGTAGACTTTGGGGGAGTAGAGGCAAATTAATGCCACCGATGCACTTAGGCTAATTGAGATGCACAAAGTGGTTATTTGTATCTGTAATTAAACTATTATTGCACTGACAAATAAAGCAAGTAACTAGACTAACCTCGTAAGAATTTCCGGTGCCAAAATAAATCGGGACAAATGCTAACCAAATAATGCAGGTAGTGTACATTGTGAATCCGATAAACTTGGACTCGTTGAAATTTTCTGGTATTTTACGGGTTTTAATAGCGTAAACAGTGCAAATTGTTATCAGAATCATGTTGTACAATTGTGAAAAGAGGAATGACATGTCTTGTATTTTACACTTTAGAATTACTTCTGTTCGGTCAGGGTAATAAAATCGAGTTCCTGGTGGCTCCACTATCATCCAAATCATTGTGATTAAAACTTGAATGGCTTAAGTATATAAATTTGAATTATGTTAATTGCCTTGATAATATTTCTTTCGATAGTGTCATTGTTGTGAAATGCTTACCGATTAAAGACGTTGTAATAACAACCTGCGATTGTGGACTGATGTATTTAAGGCGTTGCGCCGACTTCGATGCCGAGTGAAAAATGCGCGATATACGATTAGTTTTTGTTAGTAGAGCGCTATATATTATGGAGAAGCCAACACCAATGCCGAAGCGCTGCAGGACACACGAGCCAATTGTCGGCTTAGCAATAAGAGCAAATGTGTTGCAATAACAGACCAGAATTCCGAATAGGAGCATATAACTGAGCTCGCGACCGGACGCCCTTACGAGTGGAGTGTCATGATTTCTGGCAAATAGCACAATAACGATTAAAGTCATTATTATGCCAATAACGGCAATTGCCAAGGGAATAAAAGCAAACAGCGAATTCCAACGCATGTACTGGATACTAAGAGGAAAACATGAGAGCTTATCTGGATACGGCCAAAGTCCTGGGCCGCAGTCTCTGCAGGTGAACTCATCGTAGACATACTCATACGCCTCACAGCTGTCGCAGATCCAGCAGCAAGTATCACCCTGTGAATCCAAATAAAAAATTATAATTAATAACTAAATATATACAAATCTGTATGAGAACTTTGATTACCTGCTGTTTCTTTATCATGCCGACTTCACAAGGCAGCGAACAAGCAGAGGTTGGCATTTCTTGTTCCCTGTTCCATACGACGGTTTCCATGTTAAGCTCAAGACCATTAAACCACTTTCCGACCACCTATGTATATTTGGATTTTAATAATGATATAAACAAATAAATATTGCTATGTACACATGTCCCTACGCCTTAAAGCCAAAATACATTATGGACTACATTTTCTTATAGTCCTTTACGGATAAACAAATGGGTGTTGTTCAAACGTGTGTTTCAGACAGATGGAGACATGGCAGCCACGCAGACCCCTGTATACCTTCACCAAGAATGAAGAATACGAAGAATATAAAATATAAAAATATAATATTATAATGTTATAGTATAATTATATACGGTAATAGTGGTTCATTATTGGTGTACATTTTAAGTTATAACTTTTAAACAAATTAAAGAAATAAATAATTCTCACAAAACAATCGACCTTCAAAAAAGTAACTCCTCTAAGCCCAACGTTGCAGATAGTCTACTCCTATCGCAAGTAGTCATTCCTTTGCTTCCCACGTGCTTGCGTTTAGTGAGGCTATTTTCAACCTTTTCGTCAGGTGATTTCTGTCGACTCCACTATCAAGTCGAAGATTCAATTTGGCAGTGAACTCGTTTGAGTAAAACTACTACCATAAATTTAACCAGTTTGTACATTATTGTCCTAGGCGAACCTAACATATGCAAAATAACTGAACAGTGTCTATTGCCTTCACACCAGCATAAGGGAATGCTTGACTTTTAACGTAAAGTTAAACCGAAAGAGCCCTATCCTCCCACATTTGAAATTAGGGGATAGAAAGAAAATGCCGTGAGAATCAGAAAATGTGTGTAAAAGGCAGAATTAGACAGCTCCTTAAAGTATATCTATTTTTGATCGTCGACAGCCTAGTCGATATAGTCATGTTTGTCTGTAGATCACAGAGACTCTTAGAGCAAAGTTTATTTAATGTTTTGAAAACTTAATTGTGTAAATAACTAGATAATACAAATAAATGTTATATAATTTATTATGTTGGTAGCATTAGTGGAGTACTAAAAAGTATGCAACACAAAACACTTAAAATGTTATTTATAGTGCACGAACAGGTGGGTTGCGGGTGTAACACCCATTACACAAAACATCCTATCCATGGACTTAAAACAAAATGTATTTATACCCTTCGACATTGAAAGTGCTCAAAATAGGGTATACAAACTTTGTGCAAATGTACGTAACAGGCATAAGGAGCCATGGCAGCGCCCATTAAGTGTACATATTTTTTCTCAGGTTCACTAGCCGAGTCGATTGAGCCATGTCCGTCTGTCTGTATGAGAACACAGAACACAAATGGGCAGACCACATTTATTTCAAATGTTTATTGACAAGCCCACCGCCCCCGCAAATCGGTAATTTGCGATTATTAAGAAAAGTATTGAACTCATAACGTTTTGCTTCGGTATACATAAAGCTGAATGCAATATGAACATATTCTCTACATTACAATCCGATCGGACCAATAACACAGAAGTAATTCAAGTCAAGCAACGTGTCGCTTTACTTTTTACGTGCGTTGCTGTATGAGAGCGGAGAGTTGTTAAAAATGTCAATGGTTAAAGTATAAAAGAATGACGCAGTTACATAATGTACTTGAAGGTGAAGTCACTTAAATGCTGAATGCTACCTTGTACTGGTATCCAGAGGAGTTGTATAGTCGCTGATAGTTTAAAATATCATATCTAGCTAGCCCATCTCCTTGCCGATCGAACTTGACCTCACTGCCAGCCAAATCTTGGAGAAACATTATTAAATTATTATTGCGAGATTAAAAATATTTTTAAAACGAGATATACAGTACCTACGAAAGAGACGTTTAGCAAGTAGTTTTTGTAGAAGTCTTTGCCGTCGTAACTGGTCATGTCTGGACACGCCTGTGATTGGCTATCCACGGGATGACGATACCAGACGGATTCACTGTGCAAATGGTGCTTCTCCAGGCGAACGTCATTTTGGGTGCATAGATCCTGATGCAGATTATGAAGCGCGTGAGCGAAAGCGTAAACTGCGTCCACCACGAATTGCGTTTTTGATTCCTGTTCATATCTATGGGATATATATATTTATTATACCCTTCGACCATTGAAAATGGTCAAAAAAGGGTATACTAACTTTGTGCAAAATGTATGTAACAGGCATAAGGAGGCGTGGCAGACCCCATAAAGTAAATATATTCTTGCTCAGGGTCACTAGCCGAGTCGATTGAGACATGTCCGTTTGTCTGTCCGTCTGTTTGTTTGAGACACCAGATCTCAGCTATTAAAAAAGCTAGAGACACCAAATTTGGTATGAAGGTTCCTATATATCCTATATATCCGGCAGGTGAAGTTTATGTCAAATGTTTTATGCCACGCTCACCGCCCCCGGTATGTATAAAACAGAATGCAATATAAACATATCTTCCAAATTACAACCCGATCGGACCAATAACACAGAAGTTATTCAAGTCAACGTTTTCAGTATAAATGTTCGGTACGAGCAGCAGCTTGCGCGCTGCTTTGAGCAGTTGACGCCGACGTCGACATTGCGTCGTGACGTCGCTTTACTCTTTACGCGCGTCGCTGTGTGAGTGCGAGCGAGTAAGCTATATTTGTGCAGAATTTTTGTTTGAAATTATGAATATAGTACACGCTTGTAACGGATTTTAAAAATTGGGAGAAGGGTATCTTACTGTCTTACTGCCTTACCTACTTGTTTTTTATATATACTTGATATATAAATATAAGATAAGCGAGCGATCGTAGCGAGGGAGCTTGTATATAATAATATTATGGAACAAATAATAAAAAAAAAAAGATTTCTCTCAACACGAAAAACTATATTTTATTTATCTACAAGTACTAATACCGCTAAAACCGATTTTATATAAAACACTGATGTCTCCCCTTTATTTTGCACTCCCATTTAAGTCGTTAAGTATTGGTATTTAGGGTATTTTGCTTTATTTGGGGTGTGCAAAGAGGATGTCTTTTACAAAGCGAAAAAATTGATATAACATACTGTGGTGCGATAAAATGTATTTAGATATGATCAAATACGTCAGTTTTCTGAAATACAATAAATAAAGTAAAATACAGCTTTCGAATCTAAACAGATCAATAAAACTCAAAATCTATAAGCCCAATCGACTCAAATGGGAATGCACATTAAAGGACACTTATGTTAGTACTCAATGCAAAATTTAGTTTTCCGTGCTGGAGTAAATCTTGTTTCTATTATTTTTTCCATGAGTGTATATGTAGTTTATAGTTATACATATGTAGTATTAGTCTAGCCTCAATGATACCGAACTTATACCATATATACATATAATAGTACATTTTATGGAGGAAGATCAAATGTGTACTTACCCAAATTTCTCTGCGAGCCGCAAGTTCTCGTCGCACTGGTTTATCTTGTTATCCGTCATGTTTGCAGGCTTTATTCCGACTTCTAGGATGCAATTAAAGGTGTCTTCCCAGTACTCAGCGAACCACGGATTTCTCTGATTTGATCCCGGGGTCAGTTGCATCATATAACTATCGAAATCCTCGATTATCTCCGACTGTAGCTCAACAGTAATTGCACCCTCGGCAATCTCCTCCAAGCCCTCAAGCAGTTTCTGCTGCTTACCCCAGCCATCGCTGGCAATCCAATTGAATGGATGCGCGAGATTTGCTCGCTTCGCTGCTTGCAGAATACGTCTTGCGTCTTCAGCACGCGTAAACAGTACCACTCCCCTTGCACTTGATTTTTTCTGCAGTTTGCCAATTATGGCGTCGAAAACTTTTTCGTCCGCTGCGCTTGGGACCTTTTCGGCTGCGGCAATGCAAACATGTCGTTCAGTCGCCTCCTTGTGAAAAGCTTCAATTCCATATTCCCCGTAGGAACCCTCTGAGTGAATGGTCGATACATAAGACCAATTCAGGTTTTTTATTATATCCACTAAGGCCACTGATTGAAACGTATCAGGCGGCACAGTGCGAGCAAATAGATCAAACCGCGACTTGTCCGACAGTGTTTTGGCCGTGGACGCTGGAGAAATTTGTGGTATATGAAATAGACGTAGTAGATTGGCCACCTGCAGCGATACCGAACTGTACGAGCCACCAATCACACCGAACACCGGACCGGATGATGCATTCCTTCGCAGCTGTGGACTTGAGGTGTCCAAGCACTCAAAGGCAGATGTATCAAGATTATTTAGCGACGCGCGTACAAATTGCAACGACTGATTCAAAGCGTAGGTATCTCGGGAACAGGTATCTAAAATGTGCACGCCCAATGTAATACCCGGCAACAGATTCGTATCATTGTTGACTCGATCAATTGCATAAAGCATTGCTTCCAGTCGTTGCACGCCGCGATTGTAGACTTTAGGACCGCACGGCAGAGCACCTTCACCCTTTTCGTGCACTGGGAAGAGACCGCCTAGTATTATGTCTCCGGGTAATGACACAGACACCGAGTCTTGCGACTGCGACTGACCCGACACTGATCCATACAGTTGCCAAGTATAAGAGGATGCTAGCACGAAGACGAAAAATCGTGCCGCCATTAAACTTGTTCTGTACTTCACCGATTTAAGCATAATATTGGACAATTGTTACGAATACGGCGAATTCAACAGCTCACCCAGCTCAGTCCAAGGTCTTTGTCCAAGACCATGCTACGGAAAAGAGATTTTAATAAGTTGGTAGCTTTTCTACATAGTACATTTTAACTACCAATTTCATTACAAATACATTCATTGTAGAGTTGGGCGCGGGCCGTGCTTTTTTTCAAGGCCCACGGGCTTTTGCCAAAAAAACGTGCTCGTGCCTAAAAATCGAGTTTCGTGCGGGCCCCGGGTCTAAGAAAAAAGCCCGGAGGCCCGCAAAATCGAACCGCATGCGGAAATGCGTTTCTTATCGCCAAAAGTTAAGGAGAATGTCGTGGTAACGGTCAAAGCAATGCTTTCAGAAATGATAAATGATGAGGAGGCATCAAATGAGTTTGTGGAATTAAGAACTGCAATCCCAGATGAAAAGGGGTCAGGACTGTTTGTAGAATTTCAAGATTACAAATTTTCCAAAAAACCAAAGTTACAATTAAATTCTTTTGATATTGAAATCGAAAAATATTTAAATGGCTGTGCAGCCATTTCAAACCAAAATGTGTTAGAATTTTGGAAATGTAGTGACCTCAAATTAATGAAAAGACTTGCCCGTTACATTTTAGCCATTCCGGCAAGCTCAGCGACGAGCGAAAGATTATTTTCTACCTCTGGAATAATATTAAATGAGCGTCGTACACGTTTAAAAAGTTCAAACTTAGAAAAAATTTTATTTTTAAATAATGCTATAAGTTATGTTTAAAACACTGTATATAATAGCAATGTAATAATTAATAAGTATATTGGACTTAACTAAATTTCTTTGTATAATTGCATTGGTTTTTTTGTTGAAATTTTCGTGTTTGGCTTGGGCCAGGCCGTGCGTTTTCAAAAAAAGTCGTGCGGGCCTCGTACATTTTTTTGGGACTAGGTTTCGTGCTCGTGCCGGGCCGGGCTTCAAAAAGTAGGCGCCTCTAATTCATTCTATTCAACTATTACTCTACCCTTGCATACTTATTGCATATTAATTTGTATTCTTGGATGCTTTTAACGCAGCTTAGCAGAAATATTTATCCCAATCAAATTTACAAGCCGGATTTGACTGATAAATCGAATAACAGTCTAGAAACTACAGCTTTTCGGAAGGGTTTTACTTGTTATAACCTTCGAAAATTGAAAATGGTCCAAAAAGGCTATACTATCTTTTTGCGAATGCATTTCCAGATGGCGTTGCAGGCCCCACAAAATATATATAATCTTGCTCCTGATCACAAGCCAATTCGATGAAGCCATGTCTGCCTGACTGTCCGTCTATCCTTTTGGACGTAGAGATCTTTGATGTAAAGAACGTAAGAGATGTCAAATAAAGCATGTAGGTTCCTATATAGTGTAGGTAGATTCTTTTTTATTCCATAACTCGAACCAATTAAACATAATTTATCCAAGCAAACGTTTATATGGTACGAGCAGCAGCACAGCACAGCTATAAGTAGTTGACGTCGACTTCCTAGTTGCGACGCGATGCTTAGTTTTGCTTGCATATCTGATTGTGAAACTGTTTGAAATTATAAGTTCAGTTACATGTTTCTAACGGATTTTCAAAACTGGTTAAAGGGTATCTTACTGTCGGGCGCACTATACTACCTATATTAATACCTATAATAATACCAACACCTATACCTATACCTATACCTATACCTATACCTATACCTATACCTATACCTATACCTATACCTATACCTATACCTATACCTATACCTATACCTATACCTATACCTATACCTATACCTATACCTATACCTATACCTATACCTATACCTATACCTATACCTATACCTATACCTATACCTATACCTATACCTATACCTATACCTATACCTATACCTATACCTATACCTATACCTATACCTATACCTATACCTATACCTATACCTATACCTATACCTATACCTATACCTATACCTATACCTATACCTATACCTATACCTATACCTATACCTATACCTATACCTATACCTATACCTTTACCTATACCTATACCTATGTATAATTATACCTATACATACGTACAAAAGACTTGTTCAATTTACTTGCGTATGGGTGTTAACGTACACAAACTCATATAATGGTACATCAGTTTTATAAACATACATAAATGTATGCATACATGTACATAAATCCATAGTTCCACATGCATTTGTATGTACAACCGTTTTTCTTTATTCCCCATAGGTTAACTTTAGTACACTTAAATTAACATAATATGTAATTAGTTATGTACATGTATATACATACATACATACGTATACAAATGTTATAAAAAATGATGGTAACATTTTTCGATGAAACATGTATTTAGGACTTACATTATTGGATAAGTCCTTGTGTTTCGATTAGTTAACCAATCTTTCAGCAAAGAGAAAGAAGCACGCACATCTGTCCATAGCATTAACTGTAGATAAACTGATTCACTCATGATAAGCCCAAACAGTTCTTGTACCAGCAGCAGCACCAGCAGCAGCAGCAGCAGAAGAAGCAGAAGCAGCACAATAACAACAAGATGCTACATCTGCACGGCAGTGGGTGGCACAATGGAAAAGAACAACAGCAAAAGAAGCAGAAGCAGGAACAACAAAACCCCCATCAACCATCTAACTGTCCATCTCTCCGTGAATGGTCTTTTTTGGGAGAGCAGGCACTGCTGCAGCAGCCGCAACGGTTCTCAAAGAGAAAAAGGCAACATAAAACTGCGAGTTAAAATACACACACTTACTATAAAAACATTCTCTTACCACGGCTAAGTCTTGCAGAACGTTTGTCCTGCGTTTGCTAAGAGCGCAGCGAAAGCTTTTTTAAAAAAGCTTTCAAAGGTTTGAGTTTCTCTTTGAAATTCGTTACAAATTTGTTCGTCATTTTATAGTTTTTGTGAATGTTTTCGTAAAATTGAATACTAATATGGCATTATAATCTAGTGTTGTAATATAAAAAAATATTTGAAACAATTTATTTTTAAATTTATGTTTAATACGATTTTTTTTCAAACTGATGGCCAGTCACTAATGTAAACGACTAGTGTTGGAAAATGAATTAGGTAGGTAGGTATTCGATTTTTGTTAAAAATCTAATCTAAGGCAGACAAGCATGTATTTCATTAATTAAAGTCTTTGTTATGCCAATAAACTTTTTCTAAATATCGTTTTTTAAAAAATATTAAATTAAAAAGCAATGATTATTGTAAAAGCAACCGTGCAATACACGCGATTTAAAGGGTCGATAAGTGTATCGATATATATGTCGCCATTCCTAGCTAGCACATTGCATGTGGAATGAAATTGATATAAAATTGTTTTTGAAAAAATACGAGAATTAAAAAGTTTACAAGTATATTTTCAAAGTGCAGGCTTAATTTTTTATTGTATATAATTGCTTACCATACTAGTGACGAATGCTCCAGGTAAACCAATTCAGTGGCTAAAGTAAAATTACATGATGACATTTCACACAAGTGCAATCCGTTGACGTTGCTCTTAAAATGATATTAATTTTATTGTATGGAAATACGTGTACCTTATAAAAAGTCCTATATTCACTATTTTGGAGTTAGTCTTTTAGTTAGTATGCAACATAATATATGACGGTGCTCAACTTAATTTTTCTTTGTGTAAAAGTCGTTCCACCAGCCCCTACACTTCCCTCAGTCTTTGGCTGCTTTCTGTCATTTGCACGCACGCATACTTATGTACATGGCTATGCATGTACGTCGTCAACGGCGCAACGTCGGCAATATGTGCATTAAACATAATTATAGAAAAGTTTAAAGTACATTTAAAATCGAAAGTCATATAATTAAATGAATTACATTTCAATATACCATTTGTCTTGCATTGTATGTGTTTGCTTGAAAAAAAAACCAAATAAGAAGTCGGGATAAAACAACAATTAGGAGATGCTTTCTACGAAGCTCTTATGATTCTGAAAATATGTATTTCGTTTTATTAAAGATATTTTTATAAAACCGACAAAAGTTGTACTATAATTATTCAATATTTTGTAGGTTGAGTCCCTTAAACTTTGTTGAACAAATAAAATATTTCAGGTGAGATTTAAGAAGAAATTAATATAAGAAACTATTGGTATTAACTATATTTCAAATTAAACAGAAATACTAAACAAATGGTTGTGTGACATATTGCCAGTGGGTCAAAACTCGCCCTGGAGATCAACAAAAACGAGAAAGGGGACAATTTAACGATTTTCCTTTGGTAATTTCGTAATGCAACCAGCGACAACTCTTACTACACAAACAGAGATTTCTAAAGCCATGCAGCCCCAAAATATGGTAAGTCTAATACTATGCTCTCGTAACAAGAGGTTTATGATAGCAGTTTTAGTTAAATCTATAATGTTGACATTAATATATTATATACATTTTCATTACACTGTTTTAGTTTTTGAGATATATTATTAAGTCTACTTTACCTTAGTATTCGGCTAATCGAATATACATAAAAACATTGATTGTTATTCTCACTTTTATTTTTTTATTTAATTATAATGCACTTTTTTAAGAGAATAGGAAAGACTATCATTGAATATTGTGTATTTACCCTCTTACATACATATGTATATGTATATATATATGTATATATATATATATATATATATATATATGTATATACAGCTATGGGCGACTAATTGGCACAAAAAAATTTACGTATAAAAAACAATTTTTTTTTATTAAGTGTTGATGAAAGGAAACAAACTGAAATGACATTTTTAAGCCTATGCTGTGGGCTCTTAAATAAGGAAAAAAAATTTCAAATTAACTTAAAATTTCAAAAGATATTTTGAAAATATTCAAAAAAAATCAAAAGTTGCCTGCTCATATAATTGGCACAGATTCATTTAAATTGTTATAAAATTAAAACTATTATTATTTTGAACTAGTAATTTGTTCTTGGTATTAGTACTTGGTACTGTAACCATTATTTCGGAGTACTGCTTCACATCTGCTGCTCCTACTCTCCACCAGCTCTTGGCACCGATCCTTGGGGGTAGAATTCCAGGCTTCGTGAACACCCACCCACAAATCATCAACATTTTTAATTTTTTTTTGAGAAATGGCCACTTTCACATCGTTCTAAAGGTTTTCGATTGAGTTCAATTCTAGACTTTGTGCTGGCCGATCTAAAACCATTATTTTCTCCTCCTGCAACCACTTCTTCACAATTTTTGAGGAGTGCTTTGGGTCGTTATCATGCATAAATGTCCACTTAACAGGCATGTTTTCATATGCATATGGCTCTATTGTGTTTTTTAAAATATCTAAATATTGGAATCGATCCATTATTCCATTGATTCGGAAGATCGGACCCACACCGTGCCAGGAAAATGCTCCCCAACAAAGTATACTACCTCCTATTGAGGGGCATGGGCTTTATGGACTTTATTGTGTACTTTGGATTGAGAGCTTGACCTTTTGGACGACGCACAAATGTTTTTCCATCGGGTCCCATCCTATTTATTTTTGTTTCGTCGCTCCACAATACGTTCCTCCAAAATAAGGGATCTTTGTCCTTGTTGGTCTTAGCAAAGTGCAAGCGTTTTGCAATATTTTTCTTTGACAGCTGTGGTTTTCGTCTGCTGTACCGCCCAAAGAGCGAAGCTTCATTTAATCTTCTTGCTACAAGTGTCCTGGACAAGTTCACGCCATAATCAGCATTTATTTCCACACAGATTTCGCGAGCAGACTTAAAAGGGTCACCTCGGCTCTATAGAACTATTGCCCTGTCCATGGCAAGATCGGTTTTTCGTGGCCTTTGCTTCCGAATCTTATTTTTTTCCATAAATATGGGATTCTCCTCGACTAGTGCAAGTGCATTGTATACCTTTTTTCGGGAGCATTCCATGATTTTCGCAATTTCACCTGGTTTTTTACCTGATTGCTTCAGTTGGTAAATTACTTTACGTTTCTCCACAGTGCAACTTTTTCCACTACCCATTTTAGCTAAATCTGCTTCAAATTAATGTAAACTCAGTAAATAATAGCAAAATGTGACCAAACATGTGCTTTGTACAAAAGAATCTGCGTTAATAGGAATGTGTGCCAATTATGTGAGCATTAAAAATTGTCTGTGTTCGAACAAAAACGAATGCCGAAGAAGACACGAAAACTGTAACGGGATAAATAATGGTTATTTGTATTGCGCATTTATACAGTCATCAGCTGCATCCAACATTTCGAGTCTAAGCGTCGAACTTTTTGTGCAATACGCAAATAAAAAAAAAATTTTTTTTTGTGCCAATTATACGCCTATGGCTGTACATACATATGTATATTCATCATTACAAATCCAAAGCACGATTTTCAAACTCATCAAGTATCTCCTTAATTTTGCAATGCACCTACGACGTCTTCTGTGACTTAATTACAAATATGACACCAACGAGGTCGGGCAGAAATGTTTCTGGCAGTGCAACAATTTTTTATATTATTTTTTTTTTTTTTTAAACATAGTCTCTTTTAAAGTCAATTCACTTCTCTCAGCGGTTCTCCCACTGCTTAAGCTTCTCAGATAAACAATCCTGAACTTTATAATGGTTTGCAGAGTTATAATTTTGTCGTTTAAAAATGGGCGTCCGTCAATCGTATTTTTTTAAATTGATAAATAGGAAGACCATTCTTAATACGTAATACGTATATTTGTTGTCTTGGCACTTGTTTATGTGTGTATCCGAATGTGCATTATCAAGGTAATAGAAAACAAAAACAAAATGAAAACCTGAATTTACCTATGTTAGGTTGTAATTCAAATTGAGTAGTGAAAGAACAATTTTTAAAAATTCATTGGCCTCAAAATCGAAGCAATGTCCTAAAAATAGATGGATGGGTTTTAAACTTAAAAAATACACTAGCTATGTTATTTGTTAACGGATTTCAGATTTAAAAAAATAGACTCTATTATTATTTCCATATTATCTCCCAATCTCTACTTTGAGCCTAACTTCCGCTATTAAGATTAATATTATACAGTGCCGCTCAACTAAATAGGTTCGACTATTTGTTAAGGTTTGAAACGTTGTATCTCAGTTACATATATGCAATCCGATTTAAACGAAATACATTTTTATGTATGAATATGTCATTTGTTAAATGTCATAGGCAGGTAAAGTTTATATCAAATGTTTGAGGACACGCCCATCGGCTACGCAAATTGGTAATTTACGATTATTAAGTATATACATATTGCTTCGGTATACATAATGCTGAATGCAATATGAACACACCCTCCAAGTTGCAATCTGATTGGATCCATAACACATCAGTTATAGGAGTCAATGTTTTCAGTACAAATGTTCAGTGCGAGCAGCAGACTGCGCACTGCTATGAGCAGTTGACGTCGACGTCGCGACGCGTCGCTTTATTCATTACGCACGTCGCTGTGTGAGTGCGAGCGAGTAAGCCATATGTAGTAGAATTATTTTTGCAGAATTCTCTGTTTAAAATTATTAGTGAAGTTACACGTTGGTAACGGATTTTGAAAATTGGGTGACGACTATTTTACTGTCGAGCGCGCTCGACTGTAGCCTTACTGATTTTAACTAGGGTCCCAGTGTCACTGAATTGTCTTCCTCCTTCGTACTGGACAAAAGTCCCCAAACGTTTTCAATAATGTTAATGTCAGGGTAGTAAAGAGTAAGGCCACTTGAGCAATTTTACGTTTTGGTCTTTAATCCACTGTTTTATAATCCAAGCCCTATGAATGGGAGCGTTGTCATGTTGGTACGTTCATTGAATATGACCATAACTCTGAGAAAAAAGAGGAAAAGCCTTTTGAACTACGGTAACAAACTGTCGGCTTAAAAAACATTCTTCCTTATATCGTGGAAATAGTAATTATAGCCATCCGGTCCATCGAGGTTGACCTTCTTTTTATCGGAGAAATTCACCGTCTCCTCTTTCTTGTTCTACGTCATGTGTTTTCGGTCAAATTGATGTCATGCTTCCTTACGAACATGTGAGAGGTGTTGTTTTTTTTTTATCTCTTCAAGTGTTTGGATAATAATTTTAACGTGTACACTAGCATTTACGCTGTATTTTTCCATAATTTTTTCCAGCAGAAAGGTGGGAATTTGAGGCAGTTCGTTGGATAAGTCGTCTCTCTGATGGTGTTGTTGCATACTTTTTCCTCCTTATATTTTTTTTTCCATAATCGGCTTCATTACGGAGAAAATTACTTTTGACTTCGAGCGATTTTCTTGGCTATTATACAGTGTTTTAAGCCAGATTCAATATAGCCTTCTATTTGACCTTTGTAAAAATGAGTTAAAGGTTTTCTGCAGCCAGGTCAAAAGTATCAAGCCTATTGAGATGAGCCAAAAATAGTGCACACATTGAGCAAATTTTACGAAGAAAGCAAAAATCTAAATTACCGTTGCATTTGTCCCGTTACTTTTTTCTTGCACATAATATGTAAGTATTTATGTATAAAGATTCAAAACAAAACAAATGGGTAAGGCTACAGTCGGGCGCGCCCGACAGTAAGATGCCCTTCTCTCAATTTTTAGCGTACCAAACATGTAAATACACTCATGACTTCTGACAGATAATACTGCACAACTTATTCTAATATATATGGCTTACTCGTTCTCGTACGCACACACACAAGCGCGTAAAGAGTAAAGCGACACGACGCGACGTAGACGTCAACTCAAAACAGCGCGCAGGCAGCTGCTCGTACCGAACATTTGTACTGAACACGTTAAATAAGAATAACTTTGTGTTATTGGTCCGATCGGATTGTAATAATAATTTAGAGGATATGGTTATATTAAGTTTAACTTTATGACACCAAAGCAGAACGTTGAGTTCAATACCTATTAAACAATAATCGCAAGTTACTGATTTGCAAATTTTGCAACGCAGCTTAGCAGACATCTCCGCCTTCATAAAGTATATATATACTCTGACTTAGCATCATGTCGAACTAGACATTTCCGTCTGTCTGTTTGAATGCAAACTTATAAATCAGTCTAAGAGCTATCGTAATGAAACTTGGCACATGATTGTTACCGTTGGAGGCTGTAAATAAGTCGGAACTAGCTGAATCATATAGATATATATCGTATAGCTGCCATAGAGTCGATTGTTGTTATTACTAAAGATACCGCAATTTAATCTTAATCAATCGACTGTTATAACTTTCGCTCTAAATTCCATGAAAATCGGACCAACAAAATATACAGCTGTCAAAGGAGCAATCTGCCGAAAATATGTTTTTGTATAAACATACAAATTATATAGGTCAAATATATATTTTATGTCAAATATTTGTAAAATGAATAATCGGAAAAGACTATAGAAAAAATCTGCGGTATGCCAAAGGTAACGTTTTTTTGTTGGAGATAAAGCTAAAACCAGTTAGTACTAGGTTATTTTCGAAGCTCTTATTATCTTATCGAAAATTACAATAATTGTTGCGGTAATTGTTAAAGGATCCGACTGCCAAACGATAAATCTGTGGTTCGACACACGGGTTAGAAAGTTATAGTACGTTCGGTTTTTTATACCCATCAAAAAAGGGTATACTTACTTATATATATTCCTGCTTAGGATAACTAGCCGAGTCGATTGATCCATGTCCGTCTGTCTGAATTCTGCACTTATTATTCTACTACATACATATGGCTTTTACGCAATAACTTACGTGTGCAAAATAAAGAGACGAGTTGCTATGTCGATGTCAACTGCTTATAAGCATTTTTTAAACTTGATAAATAACATATATAAAGAAAATGAGTGGTGATGAGTAAGTCAGCTATATGAAATATCGATCAGATCATATATATACTGATCTTATAAAACGTAAACAATTTCACTATCAAATCTTCACTTTTATATCTACGCGTTTTACACAAGCCTTCTGCTGAAATATCATGTCCACAGAAACCTCCAATTCTCAAATGCGAATTAAATTAAGCGGGAATAAGATGGAATACGTAATACGAAAAAGCCTAAAAACCAGTGCAATGTAGTCAGTCATAAAAATAAGCGATACATTTATGATTATATTGGTTTTAAGCTACATTATTACTTAATCTAAATCAGAAATACTGAATATGCCAGCTGTTCGGTCTTCGATGTCAATGTATGTCAAAGGAGAGAGTTAATATGTACTTTTCCTTTTATTTGCAAATAATTATTGACTGAAATTGATGCCGTTCACTATTGCCTTCTTGTGACAAGGAATTATCGGTATTTGATAAATTCATCTACGAGTCTTTGCAGACGGTGTCACATACTCGTAGAAGTCTGCTGTGATCATGCTATAATGTTTCACGGATAACATAAATGACAATAGCTACTGGAAGTGAAAATTCCCATATATGTAATTTCTTTTATAGAAATGTGCAAATGTGTTAGAAGTTTCACAAAAATAATAGCTTACGTTCAAAGCAAAATTAAAGCTGACTTGACAGTGACAAAAATTTGAATTTCATAAAAAAAGGATGCATTGTCCATTTAATAAATGCCCGAGATATAAAGTGCCTGAATAACAAGTTGACCTGATATTGTAACAAATAAAAAGGCGAAGAAGAAATTGAATCGGGAGCAGATTGTTTTTTATTTTTGATTATGGTGATGTAATTATTACACAGCTTCACAACATTTTTTTTGTCATGATCTGTTCTGATCATTTAAAAAAATGTTTAGGTTACGTCGAAAAGTATACGTCCTGGTAATGTTTTGACTTCGGATTCGAACATATGAAAATTTATATCACATGACCAGTTCATGATTGGAATAGTCAGCCTTTTTGCGATACTGTCATTAATTTGTTATTAGACAGGGATCACTCCAAAGACGTTGGAGACTTTAAAATTCTTGAGTGCTGGACTAGGTGTGTTTGGAGTTTGCATTGAAAAATATAAAAACTGCAAAAGCTTGTGGTATACTTAAACCTAAATTTTGGTGTGTCAAGCTTTCATTTTTGCTGAGATTTGTAGGTTCAAAAGGACACAGGGCTGATAGAAGGACAAGGATCAATTAATTTGGTTAGCAATCAAGAATAAACATATAGTACTATGTGAAGTCTGCCTATTACATTCATTTGCCCAAAATAAGTATATAGATAAGTCATATAGACTGCCGATTTTTCGATAAAATTAATTCGCTGTAAAAATTTCAACAAAGCCGTAACATTTAGCTGCTACAGAAAATATCGGTCAAATGTTAATATATTAGTGAATATTCAGAAAAACTTGTTTCCATTGACACTATATTTATTTTTAAATGAAACTGGTTGATTTTGATCAACGTGTGTTTTTTTTCTTTTCCGCATAGTTCAACAACCATTTCGTGTTTATGTACACACTTCTTTCAAGAATTCGTTAAATATTACACTTATTTTGCTTCGGATAAACGAAGTACATGTTATAGTCCACAATGCACAATTTCTGACATTATTATACATTCCTGCTGAGTAGCCACTTGCATATAACATTTAACATATACATATACATTTAACAATAGAACCAAAGTTTCATCAACTTAAAATACTTCCAGGAGCTGGTAGATCAACTAATGCGTTATTAGAAATTTTAAATAATGGGTGTGATGTTCGCATATAATGACATCATTAAATAATTTTGTAATCGATTTACCTTAACTCTTATTTTGTTTTTTATTTATTTTGTATGCTCAAAAAGGGACCATAGTGCAGCCAAATAATGCTTTCTTTGTTTCCAATGTGTTTAATAAATAAGAATATAAATAATCCTTTAAAGTTTACATGTTGAGTATTGAAAAAGTGGTAATACATTTTTTATAGAATTTCCTTCTAGACCACGTTTTGTTGGATCTATAATAAGGGCCGCATACTAATAAATCATAATTTTTTACATTTATAATTTTTAAGATTTAAAAATACTTTAAAAAGATATTGTTTTATCGATCGGCTTTTCGTAGAATTTCGATTGTTTAGGTTATGTTAGTTAACATATTTTGGTTTCTCAATGTGCAATGTGTAACAAAAAAAGAATATGAACTCTTTGTAGATTTTGCTGACAAATAAAAAGTCCAAAAAGTATTCATCTCAGGTGCAGGTACAGTTGCAGATGCCACCGTCGAAGCAGCAGCAATCCCTGCCACAGCACAGTTCTACTCATCAGCAGTTTCAAATAAACAAGGCATACAATGTTGTCTCCATATTCAAATCCTCGCCACGGCAGGTGAACTCGCAACCAGTATCTCATCTGGCTCATTCACATCATCAGGTGCACGTGCAGCATTCACAGAACCAAACACAGCACAGCTGCAACAACACACAGCAGCAACATAAAAGTTTTCTAAATGTTGATAACGGGCAAACGATAGCGCCAGGGGGAATACACCGGTCGCCGCAACAACAACAGCATACAGTCATATGTAGTGGTGGTAACTTTATGACTGTAAATGAGCTCTACAATTTGAGCGGGCATCGCAGCAGCACTGGAATTATTGATTCATATCGGGTATCAGATCTATCCAAGGTAAACAATACTGTAGCGAACCAACAACAACAGCAGGATGCAAGTGATGATGGTAATTGTAATGACAGTAATCACAGCGGGAGCATCATTACCTTGGGAAACTCGCATGGAATAACGTTAGGCACCTCAAGTGGTGCTTCTTTTGCCATACACGATAAAAGCCTGCTGCATGTTAACGTTAATGTCGGCGTTGGCGTCAACGTTAATTGCTTTGATAGTAGGAAGTACGACTATAAGAATAATAATCTGCTTTCCAACAGCAGCTTCCAAACACCCCCAGAGGTAGGCGAAAAAATCTGAGTAAAATCCAATATAATTAAAATAACTAATTGAACTTTTTTTGGAAAACGTTAGGAACAGAATTGATATCCTGAACATCCAAGTGAATACTGATTAAAAGTAAAACCATATCGATTATACAAATATATTATTTCGAACTTGTAAAAATTTTTATTATTTTGAATTCAGAAGACATTAAAGCTATCATATATAGGCTTTTGTATTTACTTTAAACTTTAAATTTGATGTCTCGTACATATAATGTTTGTTACTATCCCATTCGACCATTAAAAAGGTATGTCTGTATTTTGTATGTCCGTATGTGAAAATTTCAGTTATTATAGAAACATGAGGTATGAAGGTTCCAGTATACCAAAGGTGGGCATATTTTAAGCTCAGTTCATGCAGGTTCGTTAAGCTACTTCGTTAAATATGCTGTGAAAAATTACAAAGCATGTTTTGATACTGTAGTCAAAACTATTTTTGGTAAATGTCTAGAAAACGGGCTTTTTTTTATGGAAATAGGGGTTTTTTTTATGGAAATAGGGGTTTTTGAACCTCCTTAACCATAATTCGACGCCGGAGTACAAAAATTCTGGGAGTTACCGCGAAACAAAATTGAAAAATGCACTGTTTTGCTGCACTGTTTGGCACTTCGACGCGTATAAAACCACCATTTTTTGGCTTGAAATTATAAGTGTGTGTAAGCCGCTGACAACTCACAGTGGACTGAATCTTAAATTTGAGTGATAATAAGTATAGTCATAGAAAATTCTGCACAACTTATTCTAATATATACTTACTCGCTTACACACATACAGACACGCGCTTAAAGAGTAAAGCGACGCGACGCGAAATTGACGTCGACGTCGAAGACAACTGCTCAAAGAGGCCCGCAGGCTGCTGCTCGAACCGAACATTTGTACTGAAAACGTTGACTTGAATAACTTTTGTGTATTTTGTATTTATGAGCTTAATAATTTGCTTAATAATCGCAAATTACCAATTTGCGGGGGCGGTGGGCGTGGCATCAACATTTCATACTTGATCTGCCTATAATATCTAGGAACATATACAAAATTTGGTGTCTCAAGCTCTCTTCATAGCTGAGATCCGTTGTCTCAAACAAACAGACAAACGAACATGGATCAATCGAATCGGCTAGTGATCCTGCGCAAGAATGTATATATCTTATGGGGTCTGCTACGCCTCCTTATGCCTGTTACATACATATGCCTGTTGCACAAAGTTAGTAGCATACCATTTTTTGACCATTTTCATGGGTCGAACGGTATAAAAAGTCTAATTTCGGAAAAGTCCGTTTTCTAGACAATTACCAAATTTGGGAACGAATAATTTCTTATCTACCTAAAGTTTAATGTTTGAAAAGGTCAGAAACTATGGAATAATTGGTACATACTAAAACGAAACTTAAATAGGTTTATATATCGGTGCCGACCTGTGGTGTGTACCATACGCTCTACAAGTTTAGAAGAATATTTCGAAACAATTTCCAGTAACAAAGATATTTCTAACATATTCATTTTTAGGCTGCATAACATTAATAATAAAATCAAAATAACAATTTTGACATATAACAAAAAAGTGAGTAGGCTGCTGATCGTAGATAATATTTGTAATGAAAACATTATTTTTAATAACTTCAGTGTTATTGGTCCGATCGAATTGCAATTTTGTGGATATACTCATATTGCATTCAGCTTTGTGGAAGAAGAACGTTATGAATACCTTGCTCAATTACCGATTTGCGGGTGCGGTAGACATGGCAAACATTTAAATTAGACTTGATTAGCCCATGCGATTTAAAAATGCCAAATTTAGTGATTTTAGCAACAAAAAGACGGACAGATAGACAGACAGACGTACATGGCTCAATCGAATGGCTAGTGATCTTGAGCAAGAATATATGTATATACTTTATGGGGTCTGCCACGCCTTTTATCCCTTTACATTCATTCCAAAGCAATAAAAATATACCATTTTCAATTGTAGAAGGATATACGAATATTGTGTTGAATATACGTAGGCTTCCAAAAAAGTACTGCCTTCGGTTCTAAACACACAGTTTAGATAAATGTGCAAATGACAATGAAGGCAGGTATTTCTATACCCTTGCAGAGGGTATATTAATTTTAGCCAGAAGTTTGCAACGCACCTTAGGAGACATTCTCTAACCCTATAAAGTATATAGATTCTGAATCAGCATCAACAGAGGAGTCGAAAAATCGGTGTCCGTCCCTTCGTCCGTCCGTCTGTCTGTTGCAACGCAAACTAGTCTCTCAGTTTTTTAGCTATCTTCATGAAACTTGGCACACAAGCTTCTTATTGCTGCACGCTGTAAATAAGTCGGAACCAGTCAGATCGGAGCGATACATCATATAGCTGCCATAGAAGCTATCGGCCTATTTTTGTTGTTTTTCAAGATATTGCAACAAGATTTGGCAAATCTTATTCTTATTACGTTCTTAATGTCCTGTCATAATATTAATTAATAGCTGCCATAGGAACAATCGGCTGAAATCAGGGTTTTTGTATTGTGTATTTAGTATAACTGCAAGGGTATAAAACCTTCGGCAAGCCGAAGGTAACCTTGCTTTCTTGTTTTATTCTAATTATAAAAGTCGACAAACTTTTTTTAACCACAGCATTAGTTTAAAAATTCCCGCTATTGTTTTTCCTTCGTGTTTAAGTTTAATTATACCCGCTTCTCATAGTGGAAGAGTATTATAACCTTGTGCAAACCGAAAATGTATGTTACAGGCAGAAGGAGACATCGCTGACCCCATAAAGTGTATATATTCTAAATCAGTATCAATAGCCGAGTCGATACAGTCATGTCCGTCTGTCTGTCTTTCCGTCCATGAGAACACCTTGATCTCAGCTATTATAAGAGCTAGAGCTTTCAAATTGGGTGACAATATGTGTATAATGTACGCTTATCAAGTTTATTTTGCATTTTTGCCACTCCCCCATAAATCGAAATAAATAGATTGTAGACGCAATCTTAGCTCTACAGCAACAATTTTATATTTATGTTACGTTGCGAAATTTTAAAAAATTGCATTAAAATTTGACAATAAATGTGGAAAATAAATAATAATAAAAAGAAATAGTTATGTGGTTTTGTCGTTTTATTATGTAAGTTACTGAAACGCGAAGATCCAGATTTTACTCCGCGGCAAGCACTTTTTTTCAATCTCATGGTTCAATCGACTCGGCGGCTAGTGATCCTGATATATATACTTTATGGGGACTGCCAAGCCTCCTTATGCCTCTTACATACATTTGCACAAAGTTAGTAAAACCTTTTTTGACCATTTTTAATGGCCGAAGGGTATAAAAGTAAACTTGAAAACCAATTAAAAAATAAACTCGATATATATTTATAAATGTATTTTAAAATTTAACTGTTATTGAAGTGTAGTAATTATGTTTACAGATCAAACCGTGCTAATTGCTTAAATTTAAAATTTTGCAGTTTGTGTCATCGGGCAATAATAATTCAGGAAACAGTGCTCGCTCAAATCCACAAGGCAGCGGAGGCGGAATATATCGCGGACCGCCTGCATCAAATGCGCCTCGTGGAACCAGTGGTGGCGGAGCAAATGCGCGACATGTGCACATGCCGGCAATGTTTCCAAACGTGATGCTACAGCAGTACCCGCCGTTCAGTCAGCGCCCATCTTTTCAGACGCCACATTTGCAATACGCTCCTCCACATCTTCCATACTACCCTTATCAATATTTGCCTTCAATGCCACAGCAGCCACAGCATACGCGCAGCGGCGTAGCTGTTAATACAAGTGTCAGCATTGGTAACACAATACCCGTGCAGGGCGGACCGAACGGACCCCTTACTGGTCCGGGAGCCACATCATCCCAGCTCCAGCTGTTGACTGGCGCTGTGCAACCAGGAGCAAATACAGTTTTAGGAGTTGGCGGAACTGGGAGTGGACCGGTAGGCGTCCCGCCTATGGTTAACGTTATGCCAACAAATGTGGCGCCAGTGCAGCAAGTTCAGGTACAGCCCACGAGTAGGCGTCGGCATCAGCACCGATTGCAGATAATCGATCCTGCAACGCGAAAAAATATTCTTGATGATTTTGATAAGGTATGTTCTTTATATTTATTGGTCATCAGATTTTCTTAAGAATAAAACTATTACAGAATAATTCCAATGTTGAAAGTGAACAATACCAAGAACAAGCAACTACGACAACGGGGGCCGCATCAATTCCACCAGTTGTAGTTCAACCAGATTTGCCCACATGCCTTTCACAGCCAGACGCAGTCGGGATGACTATTTCATTAGCCAGTGGCATGACTACGCAGAATAACTCTGAACACAGAGCCAATATTCAGTACAAAATTGGTATAAATTAAATAAATACGTAATACAAATATTCTCCTAACCTGTCAAAAAAAAAAAAAAAACAGTGTTGTATGAAATTCAATCAATATATCTTATAACTTTCATAGATACAATCAGTAACGCAATACAAATTAAAAAAAAAAAAAAAAATTAAAGCTTTGGCGCGCCAAAGAAAAACTTTCTTATATATTTTTTTTGCTGTATTTAACTTAAATATAATTAAAATATAATCATAGATCAAATTCCTGCTCAGCGCCAAGACACAATTGCGGCTCAAACTCCGGTAGTTTCTGCAATGTCTGATGCTCCATCTGTTGAAATTTTACCGACGTTACCACAAAAGACTAAAAGCAAAAAGTATGATATTTTTAAATTTAATAGCTTTAAATAGTTTATTATATTGTTTTTTTTTTATATACAGATATTCAATACACAATTCTTTAAAAGATGAATCAGAGGAATCAAATGAATCAATGACTGGTGAGTTTATATTTATAATAAATGTTGTATTTAGGCCAAGGGTTTTAAAAAAATGCATGGTCTATTAGATTTGTCGGAATAAACAGGCAAAAGGAAACATCTGTGACCCCAAAAGTATTTCAGCTGTGATCACAAAAATAGCAGTGCGAGAAATGTTATTTTTTCAAGTTCCGTTACGACTATTCCAACGTCAACGCATTGTTGTTGTTGAATGGAATGTGTATAAGGAAGAAAAAATCCCGTAGATTTGCAAAATTTCAGCAAATAAACAACAACTTTGGCCAGAAGCACCAAGACTGTTCATTAAAATAGCAGTGCGTATCTTGATAAGCCAAAAAATTTTGTTAAGACGTTTAATTGATGAAAAGTAAGTGATTTTGTGTTAGTGACTATTATTAACATTAGAAAACACTAAAATACATTTATATAACTTAGTGGGCAGGGGCAAACATTGTACTCCTGAAAAAAGAAATATTATAGTGCAACTAAGTAACCTGGGAAAAACATATAAAGACATCCAAAAAAAATGTGTGGATGTTCTGCTTAAATGATTCATAATGCTATAAACTTTAAAGAAATGCCCGAAAATCGTGGTATCCGACGTAAAAACACGCCTCATGAGGACCGATCTATTGTGCGATGTAGCAGAGCGCAGCCTTTTGCATCGTCCAGCAAGATAAAAAAATGACTTAAGCTTGAATGTTAGTGGCGTTACTATTCGGCGACGTCTTAAAGAACAAAATCTCAATGCGTGCCAACCACGAAAAGTTCCACTGTTAGCCACCAGACATGTCAAAGCACGTTTGTTATTTACCAAAAGTCACCTTAATTGGCCCATTACAAAGTGGCGAAATATTTTATGGTGTGACGAAAGTAAAATTGTGTTATTTGGTGGCAAGGGCTCCAGACAATATGTCAGATGTCCACCTAACACAGAGTACGATCCTAGGCACACATTGATGACAGTTTAACATGGCGGATTGAGTTTTATGGTATGGGCATGTTTTTCTAACAGTATATATTCATGATTAATGGGATCATAGCTCGATCTGTATATGTTTACATATTAGAAAATGTTGTTTCCTTATGCCAATTGGGAAATGCCACTAAAATGGACGTTTTAACAAGATAACGACCCCAAAACGTACAAGCAAACTGGTCAAAAGCTGGATGGCATCAAAGCTAAACGATCTTATTTCATGGCCTGGGCAGTTTTCGGATTTAAATCCAATTGAAAACCTATGGGGATATGTTCAACGATATGTTGCAAATGCAAATCCAACATCTCGATCACAGCTTTGGAAGGTTGTTCAAAAAACATGGGTGCGGATCCCTGTCAAGCGCTGCCAGGACTTAGTGGAGGCCGTAATAACCCAAGCAAACAAATTAAAATAGTCAACAATGTTTTTTTCAACTAATTCCACTGTTTTCATTACTCACTGCTATTTTTATGAACAGCTGTAAACAGCACTTTTTTGTTTAAATTAATAATGTAAAAAAAAATTAACAACATTAAATAGGAAATTGAATTGTTTTTGCTTAAAATAATCACAAAGTTAAAACAAAATTAAATTTGTGAACTTTCATTTACTTTTTGATATATAAAATTAAGTTTAAAGTTGCAGCTCATGAGCACTGCTATTTTTATGAACACAGCTGTATATTCTTGCTGAAGATCACTAGCCGAGTCGATCTAGCCATGTCTGTCTGTCTTACCGTGTGTCCGTCCGTCTGGCTGTATGTTCAAGCGTCTGATTCTCAGTTAAAAAGAAAGCTTGACCCTCAAAATTAGGTATCCAGATTTTCTATTCTAGGCAGTAAACGTTATTTTCAAATTTGGGTACCATGCCCACCGCCCCTGTCAATCAGTATTTTGCGATTAAAAGGCAAAGTATTGCAATTTTAACTTTATTCTGTTGTATACATATGAACCTAATTGCAGCCCGATCAGATTATGAGCATAGAATTTAAGTAAGTTAACGTTTTCTATTGGTCAGTGAAGCGTTGCCTGCATGCTTTTGTCATTACAGCCTTTACACTAGTATATAATAATTATATTACATCAAAATAATCGTTAACTCTCAAGACAATACAAAAAATAAAAACAAAATTGATATTACAAATCATATCCGAAAATGGATGCAATTCCTTTTGTTAAAGCAAAATTCCTAGTCTCGTATTTTTAAATGTTCAACGTATTTAAAAATTAAAAAAAAATTTTAATTTAATCGTACAGTCAGAGCAGATTCTTTTCATTAAATGCTCTAATCTCCGTTAATTTTGTTCGGACGTATTATATGATAAATGATGCTTTAAAAACATGCATACAAAAATATATATTTTGTAAAATTTATAAGTTACAAGTGGATGTGAGCCTTAAAAATATTCAAACTGATATAAACGTTGACAGTGTTTGCTTTGGGTATATACAAGGTTTGCTTTGCGTAAATAAAGGGTTGGCTCTAAACCTTTGGGAAAAGACTTCAGATCTACGATTGATATAACTTTTTTAGAAGCTTTGTCATAAGAGATTTTCGAAAGCCCTGAACTTTTGTAGTGTAAAAATATCACTCTCAAAAATCACATGAAAACCAAAAAATCCACCATAAATCCTAAAATTATTAAAGAGGTGCCTCTTAACGACCTAGAATTAGGAGTGTTATTGATTTATGATAATCGAATTTTTCATGCCAACTATTCATGAAACTGACTTGGAACACTTCAAGTTTCTGTAATATACTTTAGCACCCTAATCTGCTAAGTTACAATGGTTTTTCGAAGTCATTGGTCTCTTAACGCATAAAATGCATAACCAGTGATTTTGACTGGGCTCTACGTTCCCCTGACTTTTCTTCGGAGCAAATTATATTCCATGGTTAATACTAACAAGCTAAGGACCCTTGCTTAGGCTTACATCCGTCAAAAACTTGCCGTCCTATCGGTCTAAATATTGGAAAATATCGACGCACAGCAACATTTCGCCATTTGAGCTTGTAGCGATACTTGCGAAATATCATCTTACAAAAGTGATGTAGTCAAATCTCCTTAGGCTATATTTTTCATTCTTTCTTTTTACACCTTGCGGTATACATTATATTTATGTTATTTAGTGAGAATGAGCTTGATATCACTACCAAACCTATCTTCTTATATCTCTTCTTTATACCTGCCATAGGAACGATCGACAAAATGAAGTTTTTTCCATGAAAACATGTATTACTGCACAAACTAACCTCTAATATACGATGTTTCATAATATGTACTGAAAATATCTAATATATTAAAACTTAGGAAAATTGTAATAGGAGGACGTGACAACTATAAGTAGTTTTGCTATTTGCCAATAGAAAAGAAGAAGAAAGTGTAATTTTTAATTTATCAAACATTCCAACTTTTAAACATTTTTAACCTGCTACTCACAGTTCATTTGTAATTCGGACTTTTTCTGTTATCCAATAAATTCGTTGCTACCGCCTTAATGCTATCCCAGGCCTCATTTTCAACATTCTTAATTTCAGAAACAAAATGTTTATCCTGGAACAGCGTTCGAATTTGGGGTCCGTCAATTTTTCATCTGAGATTGCGGGGAAATTCTAATGTAGGAAAAACCATCTTTATCTTCTTTAGCTTCATTAATTCAAGCTTAATGTAAAGTGGTGGAATGAGTATTTTGTTAGGATCAACAATTTGTACGTTGATGATATTGTGAGATTCTCCTAATAGCCTCTCGCCGGGTAAAACTTTGTGTTGTTCAGTAACACTGCTTTTATGCTTCGTTTAGACGAATCTTCATCCTTATAAAACTTTCTTTAATTTGATTCATAAGACTTTTTACATCTGTACAATATACCAATTAGTATCTGCTTCTTTTGTAAAAACAAGAAAGCAAGGCTACCTTCGGCTTGCCGAAGGTTTCATACCCTTGCAGTTATACAAAATATAAAATATCTTTGGATTGCGGCTGGTTTCTGTGGTATCTATTGAAGAACTATAACAGTACATCGATTATATCAACCTCTTATAATTTCGAATACTCAGCCTCCTCACCACGGCAAGGTCGCAATCCTCGAGGAGGAATATTTACAATATCTTAAACAACATTGCACATACATTCTTTATTTATAATAAAAAAATAAATTAATTAACTAAATATTTAAAAATAAATTATTAAATTAGTGATTATAGCTAAGGAACACGCCGTCATGGTGACTATATGGAGTTTGATAAGTGATTGCGGCAGCACCGCTTACTGTGTTATCACAAAATATCCGTCAATTTGAGTTAAATGTTTTGTTGTTGGCACATTTAACAATGGACATAACCCCTTATTTTTAAAGTAGACTCGAGCTGATCAATGGTTGTTGATCGGCAAATGTTAAAATCTCCTAAAATTACCAATTTTGTATTATTTTCAGCCGACGTTAGCCTTTCAACATCATTTCTGATTTCATTTCGAAACCTTGTAATAGGAAATGCTGGATTCCTATAAATAACTTTGAATATTGTATGCAAGTATTTAAATGTTATGGACTGGTATATATTTCTTACATTATCAACTGTAACTGTTTCATATAAGAATGTTATGTTTTCCGATATATTTTGTTTCGCATATATCAGTATACAATTCTTAGAAACAGCATTTGGTCGAATGTCTTTGTGTTGTAAAGGATCTGTTGGTCATAAAATCTAAATTTGGTAATTTCTCATTCAAAAATGCGTTTGAATAACAGCTATATGATTTTTTGTTTAACAGCTACATGTAATAGTACTCAGATTTTCATAAAATTGCAACAAGAAACTTCATTAGGTCGATCGTTGATCGTTATAAGTTATAAAATTTCGATTTGGATGTGGTAAGCCTGATAGCTATATCTTGAAATATAACGAAAATCGGCCGATAGGCTCCATGACAGCTATACGATATATCAGTCCGATCTGGCCCGTTCCGACTTATTTAAAGAGGGCAGAAATAAGAAGCTTGTGAGCAAAGTTTCATGATGATAGCTCAATAACTGGGGGACTAATTTGCGTTGCAACAGACAGACGGACTGACTGATTGTTCCTATAACAGCTATAGAATATAAACGTCTGAGATATTTAAATGGAAAAACAAAGGGCGGGTTACTGTATAACATTGAAAGGTATTGATAATGTGCGGTATTTCCAAAAACAAAACAGGTTTGCATACAAAAACCCTGATTTCAGCCGATTGTTCCTATGGCAGCTATATGTTATAGTGGTCCGATTTTGATACAATTTTGACAGCACATTAAGAACGTAATAAGAATAAGATTTGCCAAATCTTGTTGCAATATCTTGAAAAACAACAAAAATCGGCCGATAGCTTCTATGACAGCTATACGATATATCGGTCCGATCTGGCTCGTTCCGACTTATTTACAGCCTACAGCAATAAGAAGCTTGTGTGCCAAGTTTCATGAAGATAGCTCAAAAACTGAGAGACTAGTTTGCGTTGCAACAGACGGACGGACGGACGGACGGACGGACGGACGGACGGACGGACGGACGGACGGACAGACGGACATCCATTTTTCGACTCCTCTGGTGATGCTGATTCAGAATATATATACTTTATAGGGTCGGAGATGTCTCCTAAGGTGCGTTGCAAACTTCTGGCTAAAATTAATATACCCTCTGCAAGGGTATAAAAAAAATCAGAAACTCTTTGTCTCTATTGCGATAAAAGGAAACTCTCGTTTCTGGTTTTAAAAAGTTTTATTTTTATACCCTTGCAGAGGGTATATTAATTTTAGCCAGAAGTTTGCAACGCACCTTAGGAGACATCTCCGACCCTATAAAGTATATATATTCTGAATCAGCATCACCAGAGGAGTCGGAAAATGGATGTCCGTCTGTCCGTCCGTCCGTCCGTCCGTCCGTCCGTCCGTCCGTCTGTTGCAACGCAAACTAGTCTCTCAGTTTTTGAGCTATCTTCATGAAACTTGGCACACAACCTTCTTATTGCTGTAGGCTGTAAATAAGTCGGAACGAGCCAGATCGGACCGATATATCGTATAGCTGTCATAGAAGCTATCGGCCGATTTTTGTTGTTTTTCAAGATATTGCAACAAGATTTGGCAAATCGTATTCTTATTACGTTCTTAATGTGCTGTCAAAATTGTATCAAAATCGGACCACTATAACATATAGCTGCCATGGGAACAATCGGCTGAAATCAGGGTTTTTGTATGCAAACCTGTTTTGTTTTTGGAAATACCGCACATTATCAATACTTTTCAATGTTATACAGTAACCCGCCCTTAGTTTTTCCATTTAAATATCTCAGACGTTTATATTATATAGCTGTTATACGAACAATCAGTCAGTCCGTCTGTCTGTTGCAACGCAAATTAGTCCCCCAGTTATTGAGCTATCATCATGAAACTTTGCTCACAAGCTTCTTATTTTTGCCCTCTTTAAATAAGTCGGAACGGGCCAGATGGACTGATATATCGTATAGCTGTTATGGAGCCTATCGGCCGATTTTCGTTATATTTCAAGCTATAGCTATCAGACTTACCACATCCAAATCGAACTTTTATAACTTATAACGATCAACGATCGGCCTAATGAAGGTTCTTGTTGCAATTTTATGGAAATCTGAGTACTATTACATGTAGCTGTTAAACAAAAAATCATATAGCTGTTATTCAAACGCATTTTTGAATGAGAACTTTCCAAATTTAGATTTTATGACCAACAGATCCTTTACAACACAAAGACATTCGACCAAATGCTGTTTCTAAGAATGGTATACTGATATATGCGAAACAAAATATATCGGAAAACATAACATTCTAATATGAAACAGTTACAGTTGATAATGTAAGAAATATATACCAGTCCATAACATTTAAATACTTGCATACAATAGTCATAGTTGTTTATAGGAATCCAGCTTTTCCTATTACAAGGTTTCGAAATAAAATCAGAAATGATGTTGAAAGGCTAACGTCAGCTGAAAATAATACAAAATTGGTAATAGAAGGAGATTTTAACATTTGCCGATCAACAACCACTGATCAGCTCGAGTCTACTTTAAATAATAAGGGGTTATGTCCATTGTTAAATGTGCCAACAACAAAACATTTAACTCAAATTGATTGGATATTTTGTGATAACACAGTAAGCGGTGCTGCCACAATCACTTATCAAACTCCATATAGTCACCATGACGGCGTGTTCCTTAGCTATAATCACTAATTTAATAATTTATTTTTAAATATTTAGTTAATTAATTTATTTTATTATTGTAACTAAAGAATATATGTGCAATGTCGTTTAAGGTATTGTAAATATTCCTCCTCGAGGATTGCGACCTTGCCGTGGTGAGGAGGCTGAGTATTCGAAATTATAAGAGGTTGATATAATCGATGTACTCTTATAATTCTTCAATAAATACCACAGAAACCAGCAGCAATCCATAGATATTTTATATTTTGTATAACTGCAAGGGTATGAAACCTTCGGCAAGCCGAAGGTAGCCTTGCTTTCTTGTTTTCATTAAAGAAGCTAGTAGCTTTTAGCCATCTTTTGGTAATCCCAGATCTCTTGTTAAATCATTCATTTCCACCAGCGACAGCAATCGAAGTTTTTTTTGATAAGGATCTATAGCCTCTAATGTACAATCGCCATCTTCCGACTCACTCTCATTAGAATCCCTACTTCTTCCAATGCAATGCAATTCGATGTGGTGGTGCTAATTAAATCTTTCTTCTTTTACAGTACGCTTATTTGTGATATTGGAGCTTTATTTTTGATGTTAATGACCTTGAAATCAATCATGCTGAAATAGCTGTTAGAAAATTAGAAGTATTTTTTAATACCTGACTTTTGAACACGATGGAAAAAAGTCTGAAGAAAATTAATTTGATATGAGGAACCCATTAGTGTAAAATTTTACGTCCAAAACAGTTTTTATAAAGCTTTTCTATTTCGACATCAATTTTTTCCTCAAAGAACTGAATTCATATTTTCTACAAATATAACTAAAGCAATCTGCATTTTTGTGCAGTTATGCAAATTGTAGGAGTTATTGTCTTTATTTCTTGTAGCAAGAGCTGCGGCTGCTGGATGAAGACGTCGGCGAGCTGGCTTTCTCACCTTGCCCAGACGCTAACACTGGGTTTCCAAATCCCTGCATCATAAAACATTTAGTTTTGCCTGCCATGACGGCGTAAAAGCCCTTTACCCAGGGACTTAGCCAACATGGATCCGTTGCCCACCGTCACCACGTGGAGGTGCTCTGGACACAAAACTGACGATGATTAAAGCATTTAGAAATATATTTCAAATAGGCATAAGTGTTCATCCCTTGCAAAGATAATTTAAAGGAAAAAGGATATAGTTAAAAAAAGAGGGTTAAAAAAAACATAAAAGTAGACGTGATAGTCATGTTTGAATGAAGGATTCGGATTGACCGGGTCAAAATCCCCATTATTTTTTAGTGCTTTTGAAAATGTTTCATCTTTTTTTAAATTTTTAAATTAGACATGCAGGGTAAATTTTGATTGCAGAATCGGATCTAGAAGGTTAAAATACATATATCGCATGGCTAGATCAAGATTCTATTTGTTTAGGGGGGACTTTCATAAGTGTTCAGTTTTTTTTAGGTTAAGTCGAAATCCAGATGGCGATATTCTGACCCCGGATTCGGATTCGGCGATAAAACGCCAAATACATATAACTACATATGCCGCATACCCAGACCATGGATTTTAAGGATTTTAGGCCATGGATTTTAAAAATATTTATGGTCTATTAGGTTGTCGGAATGTGCGTAACAGGCAAAAGGATACATATGCGACCCCATAAAGTATATATATTCTTGCTGAGGATCACTAGCCGAGTCGATCTACCCATTTCTGGCTGTCCGTCTGTGTGAACGTCTAATTCTTAGCTATTAAGAAAGCTAGACCCTCCAAATTTGGCATAAACGCTATTTTCAAAGATAAATACGATATGAACTTCTTCTATAAATTGCAGCTCGATCGGATAATAAGCATAGAAGTTATGCAAGTTTGTTGTCATTTGTATGAAATTTCTAAAATTGTTATTTGTGTCTGTGTGATTGAGATAACAATTTTGCCGATCGGGCGTCATTTGTTGCGATAGCCAAGTGCGTAAGGCAGTCGGCTGCTGAACGATAAGTCAGCGGTTCGACACCCAGGTTGGGCAGATTAAATACTTATTATACCCTTGCAGAGGGTATATTAATTTTAGCCAGAAGTTTGCAACGCACCTTAGGAGACATCTCCGACCCTATAAAGTATATATATTCTGAATCAGCATCACCAGAGGAGTCGAAAAATGGATGTCCGTCTGTCCGTCCGTCCGTCCGTCTGTTGCAACGCAAACTAGTCTCTCAGTTTTTGAGCTATCTTCATGAAACTTGGCACACAAGCTTCTTATTGCTGTAGGCTGTAAATAAGTCGGAACGAGCCAGATCGGACCGATATATCGTATAGCTGTCATAGAAGCTATCGGCCGATTTTTGTTGTTTTTCAAGATATTGCAACAAGATTTGGCAAATCTTATTTTTATTACTTTCTTAATGTGCTGTCAAAATTGTATCAAAATCGGACCACTATAACATATAGCTGCCATAGGAACAATCGGCTGAAATCAGGGTATGCAAACAGAAACCAGCAGCAATCCAAATGTATTTTATATTTAGTATAACTGCAAGGGTATAAAACCTTCGGCAAGCCGAAGGTAGCCTTGCTTTCTTGTTTTTTCGTTATTTTAATTTTTTTCAGTCAGCGATTCGACGCCCGGGTTAAGAAATTTTTATACCCTTGCAGAGGGTATATTAATTTTAGCCAGAAGTTTGCAACGCACCTTAGGAGACATCTCTGAATCAGCATCACCAGAGGAGTCGAAAAATGGATGTCCGTCCGTCTGTTGCAACGCAAACTAGTCTCTCAGTTTTTGAGCTATCATGAAACTTGGCACACAAGCTTCTTATTGCTGTACGTTGTAAATAAGTCGGAACGAGCCAGATCGGACCGATATATCGTATAGCTATCATAGAAGCTATCGGCCGATTTTTGTTGTTTTTCAAGATATTGGAACAAGATTTGGCAAATCTTATTCTTATTACGTTCTTAATATGCTGTCAATTGTATCAAAATCAGGGTTTTTGTATGCAAACAGTAACCAGCAGCAATCCAAATGTATTTTATATTTAGTATAACTGCAAGGGTATAAAACCTTTGGCAAGTCGAAGGTAGCCTTGCTGTCTTGTTTTTTTACCCTTCGACCATTGAAAATGTTAAAAAAAAAGGGTATACTAACTTTTTTCGACTTAAACTTTGATTAGGACACGTTCAATGTATTTCGTTAACACCGATTTTAAAAGAAGATATTGCATTAAATCAAAAAAAAATATTATAATAACAGAAAAAACAAAATAACAACATTTCAATTTGAAATTACGTGGACTTGAACCATGGATCCAAAAAACTTAAATTTTGCAGTCTCCAACTACAACCGCTTCGCCATTATCGCATACTTCACAGGTTCGGCAAAGTTATATTATGAGATTTTTCAGATTGTCTTACAGGACAAAAACAAATTATTATCACTCCCCTTAAAATTCGGCTTAATCAAATTCATTAGTTTATCTTAAAAGCTATAATACCCTACTTATCTATGAGTAGCGGGTATAATAAACATTGAAAATCTATGGCATCAGTCACCGCGTGAATGTAACCTGACAAGTTTTTAAATCGATTTGGCTTTTGATATTCGGGGTATCAAGTGTTAATTGAAGTGAGCACACGTTTAGGTTGGAAGTAAAAATATATGAAGGTTCGATGAAATGGGTTTGGATTGCAATACTTTTATTACTTTGCAGTGGGATCGATCCAGCTTAATGTGTCTTTAAATCCATTACAAATCAGCCTATCTTTATACCCTTGCAGAGGGTATATTAATTTGGCCAGAAGCTTGCAACGCATCTTAGGAGGCAACTCCGACTCCATTAATTATACAGTGCCGCTCAACTGAATAGGTTTGACTATTTGTTTAGGTTTGAAACGTTGTAACTTAGTTATATGCAATCCGATTTAAGCGAAATTTGTATGTATGTATAATAGATCAGTCATTTGTTAAATAGCAAAGTTTCTGATCTCTTAGTTTCGAGGTTGAACTTTTCATCGGAGAAAACCACCGTCTTCCACTCCTTGTTTCACGTCATGTGTTCTCGGGCAAATCGCAGTCGTACTTCCTTACGAGCATCATTGAGAGGTGTTTTTTTTTAATTTTTAATCTCTTCAAGTATTTGGAACTTTGAATAATTCGTTTTACCGTGGCCACACTAGCATTTACACCGCATTTTTCCTTAATTTTTCCTGCAGAAAGGTGAGAATTTGAGGCAGTTCGTTGAATAAGTCGCCTCTCTGATAGTGTTGTTGCATATTTTTTTCCTCCTTTCATTTTTTTTCCATAGTCGGCTTCATTACGGAGGAAATTACTCACAACGTTTTGACTTCGACCGATTTTCTTGGCTATTACACAGTATTTTAAGCCAGATTCAATATAGCCTTTGATTTGACCTTTTTCAAAATCGGATAAAGGTTTTCTGCGGCCCATTTTAGAAAAAAATGATAAAAGATGATTTAAATTTTAGAATACAAAAGAATTCAACTCTTTTCAATCACGCGGTCAAACAAAAAGTGAAATCAATAGTGTAAAACCTATTCAGATGAGCCAAAAATAGTGCACACATTGAGCGAATTTCACGGTGAAAGCAAAATTTCGAATTACCGTTGCATTTTTCCCGTTACTTTTTTCTTGCATATAATAAGTAAGCAATTGAAGGTTCAAAACAAAAACCTATTCAGTTGAGCGGCACTGTATATATTCTGAATCAGCATCGAAAGGGGAGCTCGTATAGCTCTGTCCGTCCGTCCGTTCTTAATTCTTGTTCTTAATTAAACTCGACCTTTTTTTAAAAAAAAAAAACTTTCAAAATGAATGTATGTAGAAATTCTAAGCGATTTTGTGCAATGATTTGTTGCTTTTGAATGTGCCATGTCTATCCCACTCTATTCGTTTTTGAGTTTTCTTTGCTCTCTTAAGAGTGCTGTTGTTGTTGACTCGATTCTCTTTCGAACACAAACACGTGCTTTATGCATGCAGTATATCTGTGTGTTAACTTTGTGCTTGTGTGTAGTAAGAAGTATTCACTTTTGCTTTGGTTCTACGATACCTAGACGTTTATGTTCATACTACGTATACGGCGATGATGACGTTTGTTAATTTGCTTCGTCTTATTCTTGCCTTCGCTGCTGGGCGATTTCAGTTACAGTCGCTGTTTGCTGCATGCTACTAAAACGACGCCCAGTCTATGCGATCGTTTGTGTTTTGCGTTAGTATTGATGCTATTCAATATCATCTATGTCTATCTATAGCACTAGGTAACAACGCGATAGCGGTTGGACATTCGCACACTAAGTTTCTCGATGTAAAAGAAATAAAAATTTAAAAGTATACATTTTTTGATTTAGCCTGTATCTATGCGAATTTACAATTTCAAAAATAATATTTAAAAATATAAAAAAATTCAACGTTTTATTTAAATTGCAAAGTTAATCGGTGTGCTAATACAATAAATATGTTAACAAATTTTCCATCATAACTCAATTTTATCTGTGATAAAAATATTGAATAAAATAAATTCCAATACGGTATGTTCAGTGTACATATTTATGTCAATGCCTATGTCGTTGTTTTCAGAAAAATGCGAATGTAATAAAATTCGATTATTTATGTTTACGAAGAAGAAAATTATTATTTTTTAAAGTGAATATATATATATATGGCTTACTCGCTCTCAATCGCACAGCGACGCGCGAAAAAGTAAAGCGAAGTGTCACGACGTAGACGTCAACTGCTCAAAACAACACGCAAGATGAGCTCGTACCGAACATTTGTAATGTAAACGTTGACTTAAACGTTTTAAGTTAGCCAATATATTCATATTGTATTCAGATTTATGTATACCGAGCAGAACGTTATGAGTTAAATACTTGTGAGTTCAATAGTTGTGCAGAATTCTCTGTCTGAAATCATGAGTGTTTAAATGATTGGTACTGATGTTACAAATTGGGAAAGGGTATCTTACTGTCGGGCGCGCCTTGAGATCTGTGATCTCATACAGACGGACATGACTCAATCGAATTGGCTAGTAATCCTGAGTAAAAATAGATATATTTTATGGCGTCTGCTTTGTCTCTTTATGCCGTTTACATACATTTGCCTAAAGTTAGTATGTCCTTTTTTTGACCATTTTCAATGGTCGAAGGGTATACAAAAATACGCAACTAAGCTTTGTTGATTTATTCATGTCCAGTTATTCAGTTATTAAGAACTTAATTATACCCTTCGACCATTGAAAATGGTCAAAAAAGGGTATACTAACTTTGTGCAAAATGTATGTAACAGGCATAAGGAGGCGTGGCAGACCCCATAAAGTATATATATTCTTGCTCAGGGTCACAAGCCGAGTCGATTGAGACATGTCCGTCTGTCTGTCCGTCTGTATGAGACAACAGATCTCAGCTATTAAATAAGCTAGGGATACCAAATTTGGCATGAAGGTTCCTATAAATCATAGGCAGATCAAGTTTATATCAAACGTTTGATGCCACGCCCACCGCCCCCGCAAATCGGTTATTTGCAATTATTAAGCAAAGTATTAAACCCATAACGTTCTGCTTTGGTATGTATTAGGCTTAATGCAATATGAACATATTCTCCAAATTACAATCCGATCGGACCAATAACGCAGAAGTTATTCAAGTCAACGTTTTCAGTACAAATGTTCGGTACGAGCAGCAGCCAGCGCGCTGCTTTGAGCAGTTGACGCCGACGTCGACGTTGCGTCGTGTCGCTTTACTCTTTACGCGCGTCGCTGTGTGAGTGCGAGCGAGTAAGCTATATGTACTAGAAGTATTTGTGCAGAATTCTCTGTTTGAAATTATGAGTGTGGTTACACGTTTGTAACGGATTTAGAAAATTGGGAGAAGGGTATCTTACAGTCGGGCGCCCGACTGTAGCCTTACCCACTTGTTTTAATATATATTTTTACAATAAAGTAATGCATATGTTTTTATTGGTTTTACAATTTTGTAGTCAATGTGGATGATGCTTCGGCGAAAGGAAGTGCTGTCATTAAAGATTCGATTGAGAGTATTAAACAGCCGGACTGTATTGCAGAGACAACCCAAACACACCCTCAGCAGACTAAATCGAATCAACCGCAACAGAGCCATCAATTGCAGCAGCAGCAACTCCAAGAGTCGATGCAGAAAGTGGAATCACTGGAGCAACAGACACAATTGACGTCCATGGGCCAAGTGACACCCTTATCACAAGCAACGAGCGTAGTCGTCGCTCAGGAGGAGATTCACGGTGTGAAGCAAAGAACCGAAGAGGTTCCCGAAAACTGTGAGGATCTGCCCCAAGAAAGCTTAGAGACAACTTTAAAAAGTGTTGTTGCTGAATCGGAGAAATTGGACAGACCGGATCTTGAAATCACTGGCAAGGGTCTAGAACCACCACAGTGTATTGAACATTTAGAAGAAATTGCAGTTGATATAGTAAGTGCACATGAAAGCACGCCTGATGAGACGGATCGGTCCGTAATTGTGATGGAAAAGGAGCTTGAGGTAGGAAACCCAGAGCAAAAAGAGAAAAACGCAATAGCGATAATAGATGAACCTAAACTAGAGGAAAACGAAACCGGAAAAGCAACTATTGCTACATCGATTGTTTCGCTGATCAATTATAAAGATGGCCAGTGGTCGCCAAGTAATCCTGATGGAAAACGGCAGTATAATAGGGAGCAGCTTCTTCAATTGCGTGAGGCGAAAGCGTCGAGAGTACAACCCGAAGTTAAGAACGTTTCCATATTGCCGCATCCAAATTTAATGCCTCTTTTTATGCGTAATAACAACAACAACAAACGAGTACAGTCAATGGTTGGAATGATCGGAGGCGGGGGTAATCGCAGTGCAAATGATGCAGGGGGAAATTTCGGTGGCAAACAAGTTTCGTTGAGCGGTGTGCAAGCGGGTAGAAACAGCATGAAAGGTATGATACACGTGAATCTATCGCTCAACCAGGACGTGAAATTGAATGAGACGGAAAACGCGTGGCGTCCCCGTCAGCAGAACAAGTTAGAAATTGATAACGTTTCTTCCCTTGATGGTAAATCTTCCACCCATGAAAAGGATGAACTCATTCGTCGAGTTCGCGGCATATTGAACAAACTGACACCCGAGCGATTTGATACACTAGTCGAGGAAATAATAAAATTAAAGATTGACACTCCAGAGAAAATGGATGAAGTCATTGTTCTCGTTTTCGAGAAGGCTATCGACGAGCCAAATTTCTCCGTGTCTTATGCACGACTCTGTCACCGACTGATTAGCGAGGTAAAGGCTCGTGATGAACGCATGGAAAGCGGCACCAAGTCGAATCTTCAGCACTTCCGAAACGCACTGCTTGACAAGACAGAACGAGAATTTACCCATAATGTTTCGCAGAGCACTGCCAAGGAAAAGAAGTTGCAGCCCCTTGTCGACAAAATCAAAAAGTGTGGTGATCCGAATGAGAAAGCTGAATTGGAGGCTCAACTCGAAGAGGAAGAACGCAAAATACGACGACGTTCCGGTGGTACTGTGCGCTTTATTGGTGAACTATTTAAGATTTCCATGCTCACGGGAAAAATCATATATTCGTGCATCGATACTCTACTTAATCCGCACTCGGAGGACATGCTCGAGTGTCTGTGCAAGCTATTGACAACGGTGGGGGCCAAGTTTGAGCAGACCCCAGTAAATGCCAAGGATCCAGGTCGTTGTTATTCTTTAGAGAAATCAATTAGCCGTATGCAGGCTATTGCATCGAAGACAGATAAAGATGGTGCCAAAGTCAGTTCACGGGTGCGTTTCATGCTGCAGGATGTCATTGATTTGCGTAAAAATAAATGGCAGTCAACTAGAAATGAGGCGCCTAAGACAATGGGACAGATTGAAAAGGAGGCGAAAAATGAACAACTCTCCGCCCAATATATGAATTACAGTGGCTCCCTCTCTTCCAGTGGCACGGCTACGGGAACTAACGTTTCGCAGTCAGGAGTCGGGAAGCGTGATGATCGTCGTTACGGTGATAATAGATCCGCAGGTTACGGCGGAAGTCATAGTCAACGCGGCGGTGACGGTGCAGGCGGTGGACGCCAGCAGAGCCATACCGGTGGTGTTGTTAATGCTAACAGTGGCGTCGGCAGTAGCGGCAGCAACAACAACACTCACTCCAATGGGAACACCGATGATAACACATGGCACGTGCAGACCGGTAAAGGTAGCCGATCCCAGGCGGTGGATACAAATAAATTGGAGGGCCTCGTAAGTTTTTCATGAATTACCATATTATTTTTATTTAGACAATAATTTTTTATACCCGCTACTAAAGAGATTGAAGCATACCGTATTGAGTTTTCGTTGTTCACGTTTAAAATCTTAAGATTGTGCTAAACTGAAATGCCTTTGATGTTTCATCTATAGGGCTCCACATTCAAACTTTGTTTCAATAGAAAGAAGCATCTCCGAACCTACAATTCATAAAGAACATATTATATACTAGCGACCCGCCCCGGCTTCGCACGGGTGCAATGCTGATAACAGCGTACCCCCCTCACTGTAACAGCGTACCCTCCTCGAAGCAACATCGTCTAACCCATCGATAGTTTTTAATCGATTGTTCCCTTGGAATCGTCTTTTTAGGCCATGGATTTAATTATTAGGTTTGTCGGAATGTGCGTAACAGGCACAGAATCACCAGCCGAGTCGATCTGGCCATTCTGTCTTTCCGTCTGCCTGTCTGTCTGTCTGTCCGTCTGTCCGTCTGTATGAGCGTCTGATTCTCAGATGCCAAATTTGGCATGAAGATTTCTGTATATCCTAGGCAGTAAACGTCGTTTTCAAATTTTGGGTACCTGCCCACTGCCCACAGTAATTTGTGATTATTAAGCAAAGTATTAAACTCATAACGTTCTGCTTCGGTATACAAAGCTGAATACAATATGAACATATCCTCTAAATTACAATACGATCGGAGATATATCACAGAAGTTATTCAAGTCAACGTTTTTAGTACAAATGTTCGGTACGAGCAGCAGCCTGCGCGCTGCTTTGAGCAGTTGACGCCGACGTCGACGTCGCGTCGTGTCGCTTTACTGTTTACGCGCGTGTATGTGTGTGTGTGAGCAAGTATGCCATATGTATTAAAGTAAGTTTGGAAGAATTCTCTGTCAGAAGTGAGTGTATCTGTCTGTCGAGCGCGCCTGTAGCCTTGCGCACTTGTTTTTGTTTCATTATATTAAAATTTATATAAATATAAATTTATATATATTTTATGGTATATAAACGTAAACTGAAAATACATGGCCTCTTACAGTCACCGCGTGACTGTAGCCTTTCCGACTAGTTTGGTTCAAGTAAGAAGAAGAAGATGGCGTACACAACACACAGAAGTCGTTGAAGAAAAAAGTAGTTGAATACATAAACAACGATTTTAATTAAACTAAAAGTGATTCACTACATAGTAGGGCTTTATAGTCTATATTAAATTAACAATGTATTCAAGGTATTTAATTGGTTAAGGATTAATGCTGTATTGGTTAAAATCGCTTCGAAAATTAGGCATTATTTGTCGTAAAAAGTAAATGACAAAAAAAATTTTTGTGGGTTATCCATAAGAGATACACATATACCATCGCGGACTTTTTTGTAGACCTTTTCAATGTGTACAATACTTAGTACATTATTTTGATAAAACTCGTAGGATTCAGCCGGCATTTGCAAAAAAATGTAATTATTTACGCATCACATTAGAAACCTCAAAAATAAAAGTACTTCTTTACTATTTAATAGATGTTATTATACATATAAACCTTCCTCTTGAATCACTCTATTTATTAAAAAAACCGCATCAAAATCCGTTGCGTAGTTTCAAGCATACAAAGAGACATAGGGACAGATAAAGCGACTTTGTTTTATACTATGTAGTGATTTAGCTGCCAAAGAGCCTGTCTGCCGAGTTTTGTTATTTTTTAAGATATATGCCAATAACATTATCAAAATCGGCCCAATATAAAATATAGCTGCAATAGGAACAATGTGGTTGGGGCATGGATTTTTAAAAAATGCATAGTCTATTAGGTTTGTCGGAATGTGCGTAACAGGCAGAATGAGTCATCAGCGACCCCCAAAAATATATATATTCTGGCTCAGGACCACTAACCGATTTGATTGACTGTCTGTTCGTCTGTCTGCTGGCCGTCTGTATGAACGTCTAATTCTCAGCTGTTGAGAAAGCTAGAGACTCCAAATTTGGCATCATGGTTCCTGTTCCTGTTCATACGTTGTAAACGCAATTTCCAAATTTTCAGTAGCACGCCAAAGTTTAAGTTTTACCTTTCTGCTTTGATATACATAAAGATAAATATAATATGAACCTATAAATATGTGTATGTGTGATTGACAGCAATTTTGCCGATCGGCTGACATTTGTTGCAGTAGCCTAGTGCGTTGTGCAGTCGGCTGCTAAACGATAAGTCAGCGGTTCGACACCCAGGTTGGGCAGATTTATTATTTTAAGGCCATGGATTTTAAGAAAATACATGGTCTATAAGGTTTGTCGGAATGTGCGTTAAAGGCACAGGATCACTAGCCGAGTCGATCTAGCCATGTCTGTCTGTCTGTCTGTATGAACGTCTGATTCAGAGCTATTAGGAAAGCTAGAGACTCCAAATTCGGCAAAAGGATTCCTGTATATCCTAGGCAGTAAACGTAATTTTCAAACTTCGGGTACCACGCCCAATGCCTCCAGTAAATCATAAATTTAATTTCATACGCGATTATTAAGCAAAGTATTAAACTTATTCTGCTTCAGTATACCGAACCCTTATGCTATATGAATTACAATTTAATCGGACCAATAACACAGAAGTTATAAAGTAATGTTTTCAGTACAAATGTTCGGTACGAGCAGCAGCCTGCGCGCATTGCTTTGAGCAGTTGACGTCGACGTCGACGTCGCGACGCGTCGCTTTACTCTTTACGCACGTGTGTGTGAGTAACAGTCTAACAGTCACCGCGTGACTGTAGCCTTTCCGAAACTATATATATATATATATAACTACGTAGGAACAATTAGTTGGAAATGAAGAGTTTCGTTAATAGTGCTACAGTAGTAACGACTACATGAACAATGTGTTAAAATATTGAACTATTATATTAGTGAACTATTAAACATGTGCTCCTATTTATATATTTATTTCGGATACAATCGAATACTTCCACTGGCAAGTTTGACATTTTTTGGCATATCTCAGAATTTTTTGTCATTGTATCGTAAACTGGATGTTACATGTGCTCATGGTCAAGAAGTGGAATAAGCACGTGGAAATGTTTGTGCAATGATTTTTAACGATTTTCGGCGTGGATTATCGCGTCAAATTGTTTCAATTTTGGGGATCCATCCAAAACCACTGTGAACCTCTAGTACCATAAGTTTAGTCTTCGACGCTGTTCGCTTAGAGTGGCTTATAATCTAAGATTATACGTAGGTGACAAATCATGGATCTATGCATATCAGCCCGAAACAAAACAGCAATCAACCGTATTGGTTTTTTAAGATCACCCAAATCCAACGAAAGTATTTCGTGGAAGAAGCACATGGAAGCAAATGATTGTTTGTTTGTTTAAAGACAATGTGACAATAATTGCCTATTACTTCACAACAACCATGAAAGGAACGTATAAAATCAATTCTGATTGGTTGGTATATAAACTTCTGTTTGCAAACAGTGATTGAAGATATAAGGAAGACAATGCGACAATGCGAGTTTAAACACATCAGCTGCAACAATAGGCTATTTGAGCACTGGAAAAGTTGAATTGATGGGTCATCCGCGATACAGCCCTGATTTGTCACTCAATGACTTTGTTCTCTCACATCAAGAAAAATAAGCGTGGTCAATGAATTTTGACGCCCAAAGAGTTACTTCAATCGGATTGGAAAAAGTGCTACAAAACTTGGTTTAAGCGCATGCAAATTAATGATTGTTTTTAATTGCGCGACTTGAAATATAAATAACAGCTCATATATTGGTCTGATTCGGCCTGTTCCAAATTATATACAGCCTGCAGAAATAAGAAGCATGGCTACCAAGTTATATTAAAATCAATTAAACAGAGAGACTAGATCGTGTTGCAACAGACGGACAAAGCTCTATGAACTTCCCTGTTCCTGCTGATTCAGAATATATGTAGTTTATGGGGTCGGAGATTAATATATCTTCTGCAAGGGTCTAAAAATTGAAATATTTGGTAAGGACTGAAGACAAAATCAGCAAGGGTATAAAACCTTCAGCATGATATGTAGCCTTTCTGGGAAAACGAAAAATTTTATTGTCGGTCGTATTTATTACTTGTATTTAACTTCTATTTTTACAAATGTGCATATTTTTCAGACATTGCAGCTAAACCAAAATTTGGACACGAAAAAAATGGGTGGTGTATCGCAATTCATTTGGGATCGCAATGGAAGTCGACAGTCTTCGACACCAACAACCACACCTACCAACTCTTTTGCTGCGCTCTCATCACTAATTGATAAGAATATGTCCTCGGAAAGAGATCGTGATCGTACAGGGACTAGAAACAAGGCCTCATACAACAAGGGGTCAATGGAGCGTGATCGCTATAATGATAGAGGTTAATTAAATTAAAAATATTTTAAACCCCACAAACCATAGACAAAATAAATTGTTTTTCATTTAGGTATTAACTCAAGAACAGGCTCATCCCAAGGCTCACGGGAAAACTCTTCATCGCGTGGAGTAAGTCAGCACTCGCACCAACAAAGCCGAAGCCTGATGAATAATTCTTCTTTGCAAAAAACTGCTAGTCACTCCAAGTATACACAACAGACACAAACTCAAAGCAGGTTGTCCAACAAGGTAGGTTTTATAAAGTTATTTTGTAGGTTATGTTCAATTACAATTTTTAATTTGATTTTTTTTTTCAAGGCAATAAATGCGAATGTGGGAATGGGATTGTACAGAGGAGTCGATCAGCCATCGGGTACCTCGGTTTCTATCACTTCTTCCGCCGCTGCACCGCCTGCTGTGTTTGTTGAACCGCGTGACACCGATTTTAAACTCTTCAAATCTGTCCTAACAGATATGATTGATCAGATGGCGGCTGCTAAATCTGTCACGCCTTCGCTTACTGATTGTTTCAAGCGAATCCCGGAACAACAGCGCTGTGGCTTTTTGTACTATATTTTAACTGATTATTTGCATTTAGCGAATGTGGGAAAACAGTACAGGCGTTATCTTGCAAATTCTATTGTCTATCTTGTACAGCAAAATCACCTATCAATGGAACACTTTAAGTTGGCTTACAAAGAATTTAGTGAATTTGCCAACGATTTAATTGTTGATATTCCAGAACTATGGCTTTATGTGCTTCAATTTGCAGGTAAGATGGGCTTTAACAGTTTGATAACAGAACATATTTTTTTGTTAGAAGGGTTGACGAGCATATGTCGCCTTATTTTAAATTTAATAAGTCAGAAGAGTTCTCAACTTATTCGTTATCGGAATCATTACTGAGGTCCGCAAAATCGATGTTCGGTATAGTATACTAACTTTGTCCAAAACTATTTAACAATAAAGTTTTGTGGAAAATTCCACAAAGTATTTCTAATCCGTCTGTCCGTTTGAATAGCATTGATTTCATAACATTATGCTTCGGTATACACAAAGATGTATGCCACCCTATCCAATCGGATCAATAGCACAGAAGTTTTTTAAGTTAACGTTTTCAGAGCAAATGCTCAGCTAGTTGAGCTCTGAGTAGTTGATGTCACTGTTGAGAACGAATAAGGTTTAGGTGGTAAATTATTCTCGGTTTGAAATTATAAGTGGGTTTACATGGATTTTAAAAATCAGGAAAGGTGTATCTCACTGGCACGCTCGACTGTAATGTGATACAGTCCAATGTGATTAAGTCCGCAAACTTCGTTAAACAAAATATTTATTCAATACTATGGATTTGCTCAAAGCATATGTGTCGGGATGTACAGGGTTGGCCTTATAAGATGGACCCATGTGAATGCTCTATAACTTTGGTGTAAAACATCGGATCGCCGATTAATATAACTCGTTTGAAGCTTAGACTCAAGGAGATTGAGCAACCTAAAATTTTTTAACTGTACATCGAAAAAAACCTCTCAATTTTTAAAGCTCAGATTTTCATGGTACAAAATAGAGTGAAAAGAGTGGCCACACAATAAAACTAATAAATCCACTCTTTAATGACATAGAAATGATAATTTGATATCGAATTTTAGATCTGACCGACTCAAGGAGATTGAGCAACCTAAAATTTTTTAACTGTACATCGAAAAAAACCTCTCAATTTTTAAAGCTCAGATTTTCATGGTACAAAATAGAGTGAAAAGAGTGGCCACACAATAAAACTAATAAATCCACTCTTTAATGACATAGAAATGATAATTTGATATCGAATTTTAGATCTGACCGATCGCGTTTGGAGATAAACGTTTACAACCAAAATCACTAAATATTGAAGGTTTTCGAGCTAAGATAACCAATTCAAACTATTCGTGAAAATGGCCTGGGACACTTCTGGTATCAGTAAGATTATTTCGAAGTTATTGTTCTATTTACGTTTGAAATGCAGAAACAACGATTTTTACTGGGCTCCGCCTTTATCAGACTATAGACCGTAGGAACTTTTCGGAGCAAATCATGCAACTGATTAATATCAACAAAGTAAGGACTCTTGGCGAACATTAATCCGTTATAACGGTCCAAAAATTGGGAAAAAACGAAGGAAAATATCAAAAAACAGGAACATTGAGCTATTTGATCTGGTAGCGATACATGCGTAATATCGTCTTCCAAAACTGATGTAATCAAATCTAAAGTCAAAGCGTCAAACAATTCTTTTTATTCCTTGATCTGAAGTTTCTTGTTTCTTGTCAAAGTATTCACATGGGTTCACCTAATATGGCCAACCCTGTATGTTCACTCAACGAAATTTAAATTAAACCTTGTAAGATACATACAAGTGTATGTAACAATAATGGATGATGGATATTATAAAATAACTAATATGGATACGCAATTAATATGGGAGGTACAATATCAATATTCTCGAAATTCGCCGAGATGTATTAAAGATTGAGTGTTATTTTAATCGAGAAAATATTGCCAAAAATACTTTTTTTTTAATTTTTACTTATTATTTATATATATTATTTATATATTGTGTGAGTGTTTTAGTAAAAATCATACAATGTGAGATCACTTCAAATTGAGAAGACTACGCAACTAGTAACCCTTTGGTGAAATCCTTTTGCTTAAGCGTCTTTTCTAGCTAGATGACTTTTTCATTACAAGTTGAAGATCTCTTATAAGAATCAAACACGAGCACTAATGAACATTGTTAAACTTCTTCATGCATGGAAATGGATACCGGGTATCATTTACAGTATATAAATATTAATCTATTATTTAAAATTTCAGGTCCATTTTTTGTTAAAAATTTGTTGACAGTATCGGATCTGTGGAATAAAAATCTTCAAGAAAGCAGCCCATCTGCTATGGGTAAAAAGTTCCTTAAGACTTATTTACAATATTGTACTCGGGAAATAGGACCAAACTTCACGCGCAACATGTGGAAAAAGTTTAATATGCGCTGGTCTGATTTTATGACAGAGAGCGAGATAGCGGATTTCGTTGAATCAAATGTAAGATAGTCCTTTTTTTTATTTAAGTGCAACCAGGAAAATCCAAATATTTATGTTTTCAGAGATTAGAATATGTGGAAAACGAGCTTAAAACGCCAGTGATTGAGGAACGAGAATCCGCAGAAAAACATGTGAAAAATGTGATAGAACATATTGAGCATCTGCTGAAGGAAGGTTCTACTGCAGATTGCATAATTGATTACAGTAATGTAAGAATGAGATTTTATATATATATATAAAATATGTGCTAATTTATTTTATAACTGAATTACAGGGTAATATTGTAGTGGCCGATAAGCTATTCATTAAAGGCTTAACGCAGACTTTAAGCAACTTTGCAATTATCTATAAAGAAAATAGTTATAAGCTGGAACCGGAAATCTTTCAAAAAATCTGCATACCCGTTTTTCTTCGTTACATCGATTCCAAAGAGGATTTACAACTTGAGTGCTTATACGGTGTGCAGTTGCTAGTACACAGCTTAGAACATCCCAGAGGTTTGAATTTTATTGAGACACAATAATAAATTTATTGATAACAACTTAATTCTCATGTAGGATTATTGAGCGAACTTTTTGGTGAACTATATGATGGCTATGTTATACAGAAAGAAACTCTTTGCAAATGGCGTGACTCAAAGGATCAGTCGGCTGGCAAGGGTATGAATATATGATTTAATTTGCTTCCAACTATAAGTTATAACGATATTTTTTTTCTGTAACTTCTAGGCGTTGCTGTAAAAAGTCTCAATCCATTTTTTAACTCTCTTTTCAATGATGAAGCCAATTAATATATATTTGAATATATCTGAAGCTATGGCAACTCACTGAAATACAACGCATATATATATATATATATATATATATCACTGATACAGTAAGAGTATATGCAATAATAAAGAAATGTATAAATATTGTGCGTATGTACCATGTACTATAAAATAAAGCAAATCTAAAAAAAGCATACTAGTAATTGGTTGCTATGATATAGACCCAGATCAAGAAAATTTTATAAATAACACAGATGCAGACGTAGTTTAGTGAGTATAACGCAAATGAGAAATATTTTAATAACAAGAAATTTTATCCAATCAACTAAAAGAAATCAATAGATTTAATTACATAAAAGCTTATATTTGTATCTCTAAGAACCTTTAAATCCTTGTGTAACTTACTGAGGAATGATAAATTTGTTTTAAATATAATGTTTTTAAAGGTGAACAAAACAAACGCATTTGTTTTATACGCTTTTTGCATTTTACGAATTGTTAAGAACTTAATATGAGCCGGGTTCTTTCCATAGATACTAACATATCTAAAGAACATACTTTAACCATCACCAAAAAAATGTATACTCTTTTTGTGCAAATGTATATATGTATGTAACAGTCGGAAGGTACATACATTTATTCTTGCGCAGGATAAGTAGTTGAGTCGATGAACGTCGAGATTTCAGCAAAATAAAACAACCAGTTATCCCAAATTGAGCTGAGGCATTACCATAGCCTTGCAGAGTGTATATTCATTATGACCAGAATTTTGCAACGCACCTAAGTAGGCAAATCCGACCCGTAAACTGCGTATATTCTGAATCCGAATCTAGTCTTTCAGTCTTAGAGCTATCTTAATAAAGCTTGGTGGTCATGCTTCTTATTGCTGCAGGCTGTATATACGTAAGTAGGAAAGAGCCAGATCGGACCGATACCTACAACCTATCGGCCTACTTTTGTTATTTTTCAAGAAAGCGTTACCATATTAATATTCATCAAATAATACATGCCTGCAAAGTTTCATTTGAATCGAACCATATGTTATATAGCTGTCGTAGGAATAATCACCTTGAACTGGTGTTTCAAGTACAGGTATAACGTTAAATGAAAAATCTCTGCAAGGGTATTTAATCATCGGCATGCCAAAGGAAGCTTTCCTTTATGTTTTTATACCCTTCAAACATTGAAAATTGTCAAAAAGGGTATACTTACTTTGTGCAAATTTATGTAACAGGCATAAGGTGGGGAGGTATGCCAGACCCCATAAAGTGTGTATAATCTTGCTCAGGATCACTAGCCGAGTCGTTTGAGCCATGTCCGTTTGTCCGTTTTCTATATGAATCACCTATTTTATAAATTTCAGCCCGATCGGATAATACATGTAGAAGATATGCTAGTTAACGTTTTCTATTGATCTGCAAAGCGTTGCCTGGGTGCAACGCTATTGGTTACTTGTGTTTATGAGATTGAGGTGGCATTTTTGCCGGGAAAGTGACAATTGCTTTTGTGACGAATTGCGTAAGTCAGCTGACTGTTAATCATTAAGACTGCGTTTCGACTCCCGGGTTGGGAAGATATTAAATTTTTTTCTTTTCGTTTTATTATTTAATATATTATTTTACGGTATATTTTAAAAAGTAGTCGAAAAGGAAACCTCAAAAATTTGTTTTGTCTATGCAAGTTCCACGTGGTTCTAATTGGATGTGCCACTTTGCTTTCGGTGCTTTGCAGTTAGAACTTATCAGAGATCTTTTAATGATGAATATCTAAAAGAGTCGCCTATATGTACTAGCAAGTGCAATTGCACTATATTTTCGTCTTAAACTGTGATTGGGACATGTACAATGTACTTCGTTAACATCGATTAAAAAAAAGATATTGCATTAAAGCCAAAAAATAATAATAAGAACAGAAAAAAAACAAAATAAAACTAGTCGGAAAAGCTACAGTCACACAGTGATTGTAAAAGGCCATGGATTTTCAGTTTTATACCATAAAATATATATATTGAAATACAAATTTTAATATAATGAAACAAAAACAAGTGCGATGGCTACAGACGGGCGCGCTCGACAGACAGATACCCTTTAACATCCGTACCAAACATGTAAACACACTCATGACTTCTGACAGAGAATTCTTCCCAACTTATTCTAATATATATGACTCGCTCGCACTCACACATACACGCGCGTAAACAGTAAAGCGACACGACGCAACGTTGACGTCGACGTCAACTACTCAAAGCAGCGCGCAGGCTGCTGCTAGTACCAAACATTTGTACTGAAAACGTTGACTTGAATATCTTTTGTTTTATTAGTCCGATCGGATTGTAATTTAGAGGATATGTTCATATTGTATTCAGCTTTATGTGTACCGAAGCAGAGTTTAATACTTAATAATAATCACAAATTAATGATTTACGGGGGCGGTGGGCGTGGTACTAGAAATTTGAAAACAACGTTTACTGCCCAGGATATACAGGAATCTTAATGCCAAAATTTGAGTCTCTAGCTTTCTTAAAAGCTGAGAATCCGACGCTCATACAGACGGACAGACAGACAGACGGACAGACAGGCATGGCTAGATCGATTCGGCTAGTGATCCTGAGCAAGAATATATACTTTATGGGGTCGCAGATGTCTCCTTCTGCCTGTTACGCACATTCCGACAAACATAATAGACCATGTATTTTTTTAAAATCCATGGCCTAACAAGTGGGTAAGGCTACAGTCGAGCGCCCGACAGTAAGATACCCTTCTCCCAATTTTTAAAATCCGTTACAAGCGTGTAACCACACTCATAATTTCAAACAGAAATTCTGCACATATACCTCTACTACATATAGCTTACTCGCTCGCACTCACATAGCGACGCGCGTAAAGAGTAAAGCAACACGACGCAACGTCGACGTCGACGACAACTGCTCAAAGCAGAGCGCAGGCTTCCAGCCCGTACTGAACATTTGTACTGAAAACGTTGAAAACGTTCTGTGCTATTGGTCCGATCGGATTGTAAATTGGAGGATATGTTCATATTGCATTCAGATTTATACATACCAAAGCAGATATGTAAGAACCCCGGATATATAAGAACCCTCATACCAAATTTGGTGTCTTTAGCTATTTTAATAGCTGAGATCTGTTGTTTCAAACAAACAGACGGACATGGCTCAATCGACTCGGCTAGTGATCCTGAGCAAGAATAAATATACTTTATGGGGTCTGCCACGCCTCCTTATGCCTGTTACATACATTTGCACAAAGTTTCAATGGTCGAAGGGTTTAAACAAAAAAACTTAAACTTAGCTTTTTCTAACAACAATCGGCAAAGTTATATTATGAGACTATTCAGATTGCCTAACAGGACAAAAACAAATTATAATTGTACTACCTCACCCCCACTAAAATTCGGTTTAATCAAATTCATTAGATAATCTTTATAGTAGCGGGTATAATTAATTATTATTATTATATCAATTTCTGCCCTAGTGTTGGTAGTGTATGTAACGGCTCATTTTTAAAACCATCAGAGATTATTAACTAAAGACCTTCTTAAAAACAAGTGTTTTTCGAACACTAGGTTAAAAATGCTTTATTCGCAGCTATTTAATTATCGTAAATTGATTTCAATAATATAACAGGTATATAACAAATATGTAATGTCAAGGTGGGTTGAATTTTCATTTTTCGTTTTTTAAACTCAGTTTCTCTTAATAATTAAAATTTATTATTAAATTGTTTAAATATTGTATTATTTAACTCTTATTTAAAATATTTTTTGTGTTCCTTTTACACTTAATCTCAGCAGACACTTGTTCCGGCAATGTTTGGCTTATTTCTTGACAGTTGATTTTCAATTATTTTACCAATTGTCTGCTCTCTAATAAAAAATAATTAATATTAATTTATGTATATAACCTACTGCCTATGGTTCTAAATAGTTTTGGCTTAAACTACGCTCGTATGTATGTATAAGTAACATAAATACTTTAGATTAATATGACTAATGCACACAGTTTCATTTTCTTCCTTTTATTATAAAAGAAACAACAATTCGCATTTAAGTAACTTGTAACAATGTCGTCTTACGAGTCATAATTATAATCTAATATATAACAATTTAACCTTACTTTCATACCATTTTCCTTTATATTTATTAAATTGTATATGTGCATGAGTGTGAAGTTAGCTTCCTTCGTTTTCTTCGCTTGCTTGAATGTCATAAAATTATGCTAAAATTACCATACTTTAGGTTTAAACGGATAGATCGTGTTGACTTCAGCTTATTAATATTTTGTTTTTCCATGCAAAATGTGTTAAACTTGTTTTATTTCTTTCTTTTCTTTGGGTTTTTTTCACTCTAATTAACATTTTGAAATTTAAAGACAATCCATATTAGCTGCACTATAAATAGATCTGATACTGTTTTAAATCAAAACTGTGAGCTTGTTCTTTAACTTAATTATTTCAAAGACAAATTTAGTGCAGTTTCAAGCTCACCTTTAAATTGAACAATAGTCATGCATACATAATGATATATAGAGTTTCGTTATTTATCATAAATTTGTTCTACTATATTTATTAGAAACACGCATAAAGTACTGTCATCTTATCTTTATAAATAAATAAAATCTACTCGGGTTTTAAGCGATGCCACTGCACTACACTTTGCTTTGGTTTCGAGATCATATCCTGCCAGTGTTTGGTTTCTGAAGCTCCCGATCCGTTCTTACCTAAATAAAAAAAACGTGGAGAAATACACAAGGAAGGACACTAGGTCATAGCTTAACATGAGGAGTATGTTTTTGGATAATTTAACAAAAAGGGTCGTTACGTTTGCAAATAACAATATATTTTGTACTTCTTTGAATAGCACGCCCATCGCACCCGTAATTGGAAATTAACGATTATAAGGAACAATTGTTAACAGAATTATACTATATGAATCCGATAGCACAGTAGTCATTAGGGTTTACGTGCGTTTTACCTTCGGGGTCGCTCGATTGTAGTTTTTGGTACTCGTTTGCTTTAAACTAGTAGTAGCGGTAAGAACCAAAAAGCTGTAAATCAAATCGGACCAGACGTTCATTGATAAATCGACTTTATAGCACTCTTTTAAACCACATATCATGTTAAGCGAGGGCCAAGTGTATACATAAAAATAATTGTATCTTCATACTTTTGTATATGCTATGAATACCTGCTAATAATATTCTGCCAATCAGTTCGTTGCGCCCAATGTTATCAAAGTCCATAACCATAACATCTAGTGAACATTCGCGAATTTTTTCCCATGGAACATTAAAACTGAACGATTCATTAAATACTGGATTTAAGGTGCATGTAAATATGGGTGTTTTTCTTTTCTCAACACGCTTGTCACCGAATTGTAGCCATACTTTCACATACGGGTCTGATAGAAAAATATTTTGTTATGTACTTAGGTTAATTTTTCATATTAATTATTAACCTGATTTTCCGTTGATATCTTTAGCTTTAAGATTCCGCGCTTTTATTAAGGTTAAGGTCAAAATAGAGTTAGAAGGATGATAGCACAACGAAGACAGAAGTTCTCCGCACTTATCTTTTGCAGGTGGTTTTAATGCCTTCCAGAAAGATTGTTTTCCAGCGAAATCCACCTAAAGAGACAACATTTATCCATATTTGTAAAGCAAAAGTTCTTACATACATACCTGGCATAAGGGTAGAAATACTTCTCCGATTGAATCGTCCCTTGAAAATCGATCGTAATCAAAAACATGTAAATGTAACACCTGTGTGAAAGAATTGCTGATAAATACAAAAAAATTTGACGTTATATGTCAGACACTTACACGTGACTGAAGCTTTTGAATTGGAAACCCTTCAAAGTAAAAAGTTTCATTCCATCGAGGATTAAGAGTTCTTCGTTTTATTTTTGTTTCTAAACGATGTTTCTTATCCGGTAGCAATGTGACGCGCACATACGGATCAGAGGTGCCGCTTAAATCTTTAGCTGGAAGCTCTTTTCCCTGCAGAACTTTCAATATAAGGGTTGTGTTTTGAAAATCGTATTCAAGAGAAAAATGTATCTGTCCCACATTTTCGCTGGGATCCGTACTATCAAGGTACATATCAGTCATTGAAATACTTTTATTCTGAGGAATTTAAAAACAAAAAAAAAACAAAAACACAATTATGGTTGTTAAATAATATAATAATCTTTAAATATTTGAATTTTCGAGTTCTTATACCCAGTAAGTGGTTACTTTTAAATTCTACTTTTGGGTCAACTCGAGAGTAGCTCTTATAACATGTTTTGCTTAATTTGTTTGACTAAAAAAAAATGCAACATGTCGAACGTTTTATTCTGTTCCAGCGTTTGTCTTAATTTGTTACCGACCATTCCTATTATTATTTTATATAATTGTTTAATGTTCTTACATCTTCATATGGTGGTTATTATATTTCTTAACGGCAAAGCTATATATTTTTTCCGCCATAATTTTGCCCAATACATTGTGTCCGCGATTTATTTCTCAGCGATTTAATGTCGTTTCGAAGCGTCATTAAATCTCGCGAACTTATTTCGTCCAGAAATAGTTCGTGGCGATCTTATGGCGCTGTATCAGTCTCACGATAATATTCCAATTAATGGTAATATTCCAATTTTAAGGTATGCCTATTTGGAGTTTGTAAACAGCTTCTTATAATTTACATAAAGTATATGCAAAAGTAGATCAGGACAGGTTTATTCTATTGTACTTTTCATTTAATTCAAATTCTTTGATTTTCAGATTACGGCTTAAATCTCGAAAAAAAAACAGAAGGTAGTAATGAAGGTAGCTTCATTAATTAAGCAATATTTATAATCTGGGCGGTGCTTTGTTGATATCGGATTATGAAAACTGCCCGGCGTGCAAAAAAATAAGGTAAATTAGTAGATTTAAGTCAAAGTAAAACGCAGCAAAGATTTTTATACCATTTTTATAAAGTTTCTGCTTCTTTCTTTGCTGCCCCCAAATTTGATTGAACGAGCATTCGCCTTGCTGAAAAACAAAGCGTATGCTTTTAACAAAAATTTGTTAAAAACAATTTTGAATTATTTTGACAAGCAGTGGCTTAAATGAATAAGTACATTATTTCCTATTTAAAATGTTGTCTTTGAAAAACCCACTTCAGTGTTTTTTTTTTATACCCTTGCAGAGGGTATATTAATTTTAGCCAGAAGTTTGCAACGCACCTTAGGAGACATCTCCGACCCTATAAGGTATATATATTCTGAATCAGCATCACCAGAGGAGTCGAAAAATGGATGTCCGTCTGTCCGTCCGTCCGTCTGTTGCAACGCAAACTAGTCTCTCAGTTTTTGAGCTATCTTCATGAAACAAGCTTCTTATTGCTGTACGCTGTAAATAAGTCGGAACGAGCCAGATCGGACCGATATATCCTATAGCTGTCATAGAAGCTATCGGCCGATTTATGTTGTTTTTCAAGATATTGCAACAGGAACAATCGGCTGAAATCCGGGTTTTTGTATGCAAACAGAAACCAGCAGCAATCCAAATGTATTTTATATTGAGTATAACTGCAAGGGTATAAAACGCCTTGCTTTCTTGTTTTTTATTAATATTAATGATTTACTTTTTCTATAATACTAACTCATAAAATTATTGTTGATATGGCCACCTTCATTTATATTAAAACAGGAAGAACCGGATCGCATTTTCGCCTTTAAAAGATACCTGAGAACGTAAAGTTATGTTGAAGCCTACAATTTAAACATAGGAAACAAAATTCACGCCAAGGGACATTTTTTCAAGTTTATAAAAAATTTGCACTTTTATTTCAGACTGGAGAAACGATCCACAAAAGCGTAAGGGCTAGCACGATATTTACAGTTCTACCCTAAAACAAGTTTAATTTTTGAAGGACCGCTCTTAAAAAATAATGGATTCAATGGATCTTTTAGAAGCAGGAGTTTTCTGTCAAACTCTTGTTTAAAATGAACAATTTAAAAAACTGGATTTGTTCAACCAAGTTTGGGTCAGCAATCCAACAAAATATTTGAGATGCCTGCTTGACCAATCCCAAATCAGTCTTGTTGCAACCTTGCAAGCATTAAAACATCTGGAATTATTGTCGGATTGTATGATTGGCAAAGCACAAGTCTCGGAAAATCCACCTTAATCTCCGATGTGCAACCAGGTTGTAATCTCTTTATAAGAATCGTTTGTATTTATGATTAAAAAAATACCATTTTGTTTACTAAAAATAATGTTTTCGTAGTTTTGGTTTACCTAATAAAAATTCAAATGATGAAATAATAAATTCTTGTGTTTGCAATGTTCAATATTGCATAAATGCTCCAGCTAATGTTCAACAGCTTACCGTCATCCATTAGTTGTTAAATAAACATGAAAGCTTATAATTAAAACTCGCCTAGGCTGGAGTAATTGCTTTTATTGGAGAGCTTATTGCGTCTTAAAGCATTATAAAATCGCAACGAATAATATCTGGACAACATAATTTTGCGCGATCTCATGACTCCTAGTGGCGTAAGAAGTTCGCTGGCCCAGGATTATTGTCACTTTCATTTTGGCGTTTTTTTTAAGCCCTAAAGCGTGATAAGATCGCCACGAATAATATTTGGACGACGATAAGTTCGCCGATGTTAGTATAATGTCCTTTTCATCTTGGCGAGCTTATGACACCCCACAACGTCGATGTTATGATATTTCACGGGGCGGAATTATGACGGCGAACTTATGTCGTTACCCTTGAACAAAAATGTTTATTTTGAAATTTCCTAACTCAGAATCGCAATAACTTGAGGAAAGATATCGAAATGCTCTCGGCCAGCTAGGCAGCATGAAAGTCATTCAGTAAATGCAAAATCAAATCGAAACTATTAAGAGTTGTGATGATATATTAGTTCTATGCTCTGCAATGGGTAAATTGTAATGAAACATACAGATCTATAGAATAACACCAATAATACTGTATAAATTTGCAATTGGCTTATAATAGAGGGTGTCTTGTTTCAGAATAGACGAAATACACAAATAGTGTACTATTTCTTAAATTATAATAATTCAATTAATAATTATCAATAATTTTCAATACAATATGTATTGTCCATTTTTATGAAATCTGCCATATTTAGTGTCTCAAACTCTAATACTAGTGTCTCAGATCCGTACGATCAGTTTCATGTCGTTCCTTCAATTTAAGCAGAGACATTTTTGTATATGCTTACCGGTAAATCTTTAGATGCAGCATCTGGACCAGTACCAACTGTATTTGTCATCTTTGCAGGCGTTGAACCAGTCCTTAACAAAAAAAACACACACAAATGAAGTGATCATCACGAATATTATTATATATTGAAGTCATCATTACAAACCCAATAAGAGGCGCCCTCAAGTTCAAAAAGCCATTAAGTTTTCGATTAATATTGTTTTGCAGAGGCGTTGCAACTGTCTGTGGGACCTGCGGCTTACAGGGAGGATTTCCAGAATCGACAATATCCTGGGTAGCCCTAAAATAAGAATAAGAATAAGAATAAGAATAAGAATAAGAATAACAATAACAATAACAATAACAATAACAATAACAATAACAATAACAATAACAATAACAATAACAATAACAATAACAATAACAATAATAATAACAATAACAATAACAATAACAATAACAATAACAATAACAATAACAATAACAATAACAATAACAATAACAATAACAATAACAATAACAATAACAATAACAATAACAATAACAATAACAATAACAATAACAATAACAATAACAATAACAATAACAATAACAATAACAATAACAATAACAATAACAATAACAATAACAATAACAATAACAATAACAATAACAATAACAATAACAATAACAATAACAATAACAATAACAATAACAATAACAATAACAATAACAATAACAATAACAATAACAATAACAATAACAATAACAATAACAATAAAAAAAATAAGTTATATACCTTAAGCTATAACTGCTTGATTCCTCGTCTTCGTTTGGTTCAATAAATTGTAACTGAGATCTTTTATGTCTCCACCAAAGGTATCCGCCAGCTAAAAATAGCGCGATCGCGATTATGAGCCCTAATATAGCTAAACCTGCTATTAATATTAGGCTGGCCATAGCTGTCAAAAAATTAAAAACTTGTATGATATAAAGAATTTTGCATCAATCAAAAGCTTTAATTTCGAATAAGAGCTAAGTATGAATGCTCATATAAATGTATTAACCATATCATATCTATTGGATATGTATGAATTTATGATTTCGTTAAAAATTCCAATTCTATAAAATTGCAATAACTTTGTAAGTCCGAATTTAAAAATGATTAAAAACATTTTTCAAAAATAACCGAAAAACATGATTGGGATTTAAACATATTAGCAAATTTTCAATATTGCATGGGTGTCATTCAATTATCAAATATCAATCATAAAATAAGCTATACATTATGTAAATGCAAGTGCATACTTTTTCGATTAGATATGTGGCATTTTATCTTTTTTATGTTATGTTATGTTGAATTTTTTTTATTTTTTAGGTGTCTTCACAATGACATAAAACTGAATTATGTATATTCTATTAAAATTCACTTTAACGTTAATTGAGTGAGTTTTTTCATTCTACTCTCCTGAGTCCATATGTAAAGCATTCAGATAATTCAACTTGAAACTGCAATTCTGCGCAATATTTTGCTTTTAGGCACTAGTTTGGAAATACGTTATTGTTAATAATTTTATGTCTATTGTTTAAGTTTTAATTTAAGTTCAACTTCGTTTTATTAATTTTGTCTTGAATAAAACACTGTACTGTTTGTTCTTATGTATGTATAAGTAAATGACTAAGCAGGGGATGATGATTTACTGAATCAGTTACCGAACTGGCTGGAAAGCCACCCAAAAACTGAAAGCTCGTCAAAAACATGAGAGTCGGGTGGCATAAAAGCCGCGCAAATAACGATAAATGCATATAAGACCATAGGGCAAGGGCCTGTTTTATCATATTCCTATGAATATTAATTCTTGAAAATAAACCTTATTTAATTTTAAAAATTATTGACATCTTAACCATTTTAATTGCATATACGGAGTATTGGTCCTTTAATTAGTGTTTATGTACAAATTTCCCGGTATAAGAGGTTTTTCTGTAAAAGATAAACTTACCGGAAAGCTCATATAGTAAATTCGCAGTGCGCATGTCATCTTAGAATTTATAAATTTACTATATCGGTACCAACGCATGAACAAATAAAATAAAACATATGGAAAGAGTTAAGATACGCAATAAAGAAGTCTTCAGTCAATCATGATAGTATAAGACCATTGATTTTCAATAAGTAAACCCGTTACCCACCTGTTCGCCCACTTGAAGAATTGCTTACTATTGCGAGCAGGGAGTGGTGGGAAAATAAATTCTATGCCTTCTTTCAGATGAAAAACAAATTTGAAAAGATTATTTAGATAAACGCTGTAGATTTAATAGACTGGCATAAAAATATCGGCTAGACAGTCGGTTTTTAAACTAGTCGGAAAGAGAACAGTCTTACGGTGACTGTAAGAGGCCATGAATTTTTCTGTATACACTATTAAAGAATATAATAATAAATAAATTTAAATATCTCCTCCCTTTTGCACTTGTATACCGTAATAGCTCTGCGCTGCTTGGCAAAATTGGTAGCTTAATTTAAGACAAACGAATAATTACTTGCGGATTCGATAAGTGGAAAACACATGCGAATAGCAACATCTCGCATTCAACGATTTACAGAGCAATAGTAAACATTGATTTTATAGAATAGAGGTTTATGTCGTATTTATCTGTATATATATATATATATATATATATATATATATGCCAAAGCAGAAAGTTGAGATAATACCGAGCTTAATAATGGGATATGAAATATCGATACCAAATTAAATAACGAATATAAATGATATACTTATAAAAACGTTGATTATTATATTCGGTCTATACTATCATTAACGACTATTTTTATACCCGCTACTCATAGAGTAGAAGGGTATTATAACTTTGTTCGAGCCGAAAATGTATGTAACAGGCAGAAGGAGACATCTCCGACCCCATAAAGTATATATATTCTGAATCAGCCTAGTCGATATAGCCATGTCCGTCTGTCTGTCTGTCCGTCCGTGTGAACACCTGGATCTCAGCTATTAGAAGAGCTAGAGTTTTTAAATTTGGTGACAATATGTGTTATTACTGCAGGCTGATCAAGTTTATTGTGGATTTCAGCCACGCCCCCACCCGCCCCCATAAATCGAAAAAAACTGATTACAGCCGCAATATTAGGTCTACAGTTTTATATATACGTTATAAATACTATCTTGCGGACGTTTCGTTAAAATTTCAATAAGATTGGACTATAAATATGGAAGATATTAAGCTACGTGTTTTTGTCTGTTTTATTATGTTAGATATGCAAGATCCAGGTTCAACTCCGGCGGCAAGCTTTTTTTTTTAATTATATGTACCAAAGTTATTGCACTAATCATCATTGCAATTTTATCGTAGTTATCTAATAGCTGTAGTGGCTGCGTGGATGTGGTCGCCGTCTGTCGTGCAGAAGGGTACGGGTTCTAATCCTATCAAACCCCGATGCAAGTGGATGATATTTTTGGATGTGTTAGCTTTTTTCCAAGCATTTAAAATATATTAAATTTAGTATTTTAAACGCATTTATTTGATTAAACAGAATTTTAAGTGGAGTGAGTTGGTATTGTCTCACACACAACACACACACACGAGACACAAGAATAATTTGTTTTTGTCCTGTACGAAAAGCTGAATGGTCTCATAATGCAACTTTGCCGATCTTATTAAACATGAGCTAATGGCAGAGCGGTTATAAATGCAGACTGCGTAGTCTAAGTTTTTTGGATGTTCATGGTTCAAGTCCTCACGAGGGTGGTGGTGTGTGGTGAATTTTGAATTTTGTTTTTTTCTGTTCTATTTTTAACTTCTTTTAAAATTGATGTTAACGAAGTTTTATCTTATTTAAGGCCAGTTAAAATCTTAAATGGTGTAAACATTGTCATAAAGGCACTACCTTTTTGATAATATATATAAATCGGTTCAGTTATTTTCATTTAAAATCAGAAAAGAGCAAATCTACCTTCGGCAGATTAAATTAGCAGTGATTAACCTCACAAAAAATTGCATGATCTGGGCACGCGGCATATGCAGTTATATATATATATATATATATATATATATGTATATGTATTTTAGGTCGCAGAATTCGAATCCAGAATTTTGACATAACGGATGGATTGCAACTAAACCTCACAAAACTGAAAACATTTTTAATTCCCCCAAAAACATAAAGTATCGTGATCTGGTCATGCGATATATGTTTTCGGACTCGGGTTCTGTGACCCATAATACATATTTAAACAAGAAAGCAAGGCTACCTTCGGCTTGCCGAAGGTTTCATACCCTTGCAGTTATACAAAATATTAAATATCTTTGGATTGCTGCTGGTTTCTGTGGTATTTATTGAAGAATTATAACAGTACATCGATTATATGAACCTCTTATAATTTCGAATACTCAGCCTCCTCACCACGGCAAGGTCGCAATCCTTGAGGAGGAATATTTACAATACATTAACCAACATTGCACATATATTCTTTATTTACAATAATAAAATAAATTAATTAACTAAATATTTAAAAATAAATTATTAATTTAGTGATTATAGCTAAGGAACACGCCGTAATGGTGACTATATGGAGTTTGATAAGTGATTGCGGCAGCACCGCTTACTGTGTTATCACAAAATATCCAATCAATTTGAGTTAAATGTTTTGTTGTTGGCACATTTTGTTGTTATTATTTAAAGTAGACTCGAGCTGATCAGTGGTTGTTGATCGGCAAATGTTAAAATCTCCCAATTTTGTATTATTTTCAGCTGACGTTAGCCTTTCAACATTATTTCTGATTTTATTTCGAAACCTTGTAATAGGAAAAGCTGGATTCCTATAAACAACTATGACTATTGTATGCAAGTATTTAAATGTTATGGACTGGTATATATTTCTTACATTATCAACTGTAACTGTTTCATATAAGAATGTTATGTTTTCTGATATATTTTGTTTTTCATATATCAATATATCAATATCTTAAAAACAGCATTTGGTCGAATGTCTTTGTGTTGTAAAGGATCTGTTGGTCATAAAATCTAAATTTGGAAAGTTCTCTTTCAAAAATGCATTTGAATAACAGCTATATGATTTTTTGTTTAACAGCTACATGTAATAGTACTCAGATTTCCATAAAATTGCAACAAGAAACTTCATTAGGCCGATCGTTGATCGTTATAAGTTATAAAAGTTCGATTTGGATGTGGTAAGCCTGATAGCTACATCTTGAAATATAACGAAAATCGGCCGATAGGCTCCATAACAGCTATACGATATATCAGTCCGATCTGGCCCGTTCCGACTTATTTAAAGAGGGCAGAAATAAAAAGCTTGTGAGCAAAGTTTCATGATGATAGCTCAATAACTGGGGGACTAATTTGCGTTGCAACAGACAGACGGACTGACTGATTGTTCCTATAACAGCTATAGAATATAAACGTCTGAGATATTTATATGGAAAAACAAAGGGCGGGTTACTGTGTAACATTAATAAGTATTGATAAAGTGCGGTATTTCCAAAAATAAAACAGGTTTGCATACAAAAACCCTGATTTCAGCCGATTGTTCCCATGGCAGCTATATGTTATAGTGGTCCGATTTTGATACAATTTTGACAGCACATTAAGAACGTAATAAGAATAAGATTTGCCAAATCTTGTTGCAATATCTTGAAAAACAACAAAAATCGGCCGATAGCTTCTATGACAGCTATACGATATATCGGTCCGATCTGGCTCGTTCCGACTTATTTACAGCCTACAGCAATAAGAAGCTTGTGTGCCAAGTTTCATGAAGATAGCTCAAAAACTGAGAGTCTAGTTTGCGTTGCAACAGACGGACGGACGGACAGACGGACATCCATTTTCCGACTCCTCTGGTGATGCTGATTCAGAATATATATACTTTATAGGGTCGGAGATGTCTCCTAAGGTGCGTTGCGAACTTCTGGCTAAAATTAATATACCCTCTGCAAGGGTACAAAAATATATGCCGCATGCCCAAATCATCAAAAAGTGTTTATTCGTGATTCGGATGAAACTTTGCAGGCATTTGATGAAAACCGATGTGGTAAGTTTCGCAACGTTATCCTAAAAAAAAAAAAATCGGCCGCTATATGATATCACCGATGTCCGATCTGGCTCGTTCCGAATTATATACAGCCTGCAGCAATAGCATGTCCACCAAATTTCATAAAGATAGCTCTTAAATTGAGAGACTAGATCGCGTCGAATGGACTGACAGACGGACGGACGGAGATGCGTCCTAAGGTGCGTTGCAAACTTTTGGCCAAAATTAATATACCCCCTGACAATAAGTTAGCTTCAAGATTCAAAAACAATAACATTTTCTAATGAAAAGCGTCCAATTTTGTTTTGTTTTGATGTAAATTAAATTTTTATGCAGAAAGAGAAACACCTTTCTATAAAGAGTTTGGAATAAATGAAAGAAAGAGTGGACAGCAACGCTTCATTCTCTTTTTCTGCTACTTTTGGTGACATGCGCATTATGTATTCTGAACTGCGCGCATGCTTTTCGCTTACAAAAGAGAGGGAGAGAGAGATATATAAAGATAGAGATAGAAAGAAAGGGGAGTGAGATAGATAAAGATAGAGATAGAAAGAGAGGGAGAGAGAGAGAGAGAGAGAGAGAGAGAGAGAGAGAGGGAGAGAGAGAGAGAGAGAGAGAGGGAGAGAGAGAGAAAGAGAGAGGGAGAGAGAGAGAGAAAGAGAGAGGGAGAGAGAGAGAGAGAGAGAGAGAGAGAGAGAGAGGGAGAGAGAGAGAGGGAGAGAGAGAGAGAGAGAGAGAGAGGGAGAGAGAGAGAGAGAGAGAGAGAGGGAGAGAGAGAGATTTTCAAACGGACAGTTCGAACAACTGACTCCACTGCCGAACAGAATTTTCCATTTTTAGTACGCTTTCATTGGCCTCCTCGGAAGAACATGAAGACGTTTGGAGCAACCCAAAGGGATTGCACAGTGCTTGTTTATTTCTCATGCTATTAGTTAGCCAAAGAGAGCGGAGAGAGTGTCATAGACTTGAGTTTGTGAAGTGGCTGCTATAAATTCCATTTTAAATTTAGTCTAAAGATATCCGTTTTGCACTACGCACTGATTGCTTTCTTCTAGTTAAAAGTAATGTAAGTTCATATATACATACATTCATTGCTATGTACTATGTACTCGAATGTATATTACAAAACAATGCACAATTCTGCACATTATCTGGTAGTCTTATTGTACTGCATATTGTTAAATGACCACCTAAGAACTATATATAATATGTATGTAGCTTCAACAAACTGGTCAAGAACACAATTGTATATTTACATGTAAAATAATTCATTCATATAATTTTATTAAGGTACGTATGGGTTGAAATGGATTGTATAAGAATTGTGTAATTCTCGCCAGCTCACATATTGCTATTTACATACCTATGTATGCATATTAAACTGATGGAAATAATTTGAAATTTGTAAGATAATAATTTAATAGCATGAAGCTTATTTTATGATTTCGAATTAATCAAGTAAACTCTCTATTTTCTAATTTATTTCTCCAAGATTTATTAAATATAAAATGAAAGCAATTTGGCAGCTTACTGGTAAGATATGATAAATACAATAATAAATTGCAGCAAACTTTTTAACAAAATATGCTTTATAGAAACCTATACTCAAAACCAATTGGATTAAATTGCGACCAATCTATGCAAGGTATGTTTATACCAGATACATTAAGAAGCTGTATGATCGAGACAGACGTATCTTCCTATTTGCAAACATCTTCGACTGGACAAGTAAGCAGAATAAATTTTTATGTTAATTTGTGCTCTGAGCTCAACAACAATTGAACAATTCAAATTAAATTTTCATTACTTTTTATTTCCGTACATAAATCAAAAGTTTTTCAAAACTAACTGAAGTTAACCAATTCTATTGTTAGGTATAATAAATTCCCTCTGGATTTTGTTGGGAAATAATCACACAATGTAATTAACATTTCCTTTCATATTTCGGTTTTGCAACCAAATTCTTTGTTTCTCTTGATGTTAATGTCATTTAACTTTAGCCATAATTATGTCTCTGTAATCGTAAATGTACGTACATGTAAATTTATCAATATTTATCTTTATCTACGATATACATATGTATGTACTATGTATGTGTAAATCTGTGTCCACAAATGAATATATATCCCGTATTATATTATCGTTGTTTTTTTTTCGCCCACAATTATTTGTTGTATTTAATGTGCAAGAATGTCTATATTACCTCATTATTAATATATGTCTACATTTATACATCATATATGTATGTACATATATGCGTCGAATTTGATAGTATACACTGACAATCAATGTTAATCCTTGATACTTTAAGGCATAAATAAGTTTTTGCTGTTCTTTATACCATTGATCATTAAAATAGAACAAAATAAATAAATTGTAAATAAATGTAACAGACAGAACGAGGCGTGGCAGACCCTACAAAGTACAATTTCACATTTATACTTACTCAGTATAAAGAATAGAATATAGAATATGCATTTCTAAAAATTTTCTTCATTTTATCATAAATGCTTTTTTTCCATGAGAAATCGGTAACCCGCCGGTACTCTTTTAAAAGACTCTTAGTGTCAATCCATTTTTTTTTTCAATGAAAATACTTAAAATAACTTTTAAATTGTTTTTAATAAAAATTTAGTATGCCATACGAATTATTTAAATATAAATATTTTATATATACAATATATATTAAGTGGGTCTTCTTCTGCCACGCTTTTAGTATTTGACCATAATTCGACGCGCAGTTCCATTAGGAGCTTTTTTTCTGATAAGTTACTTCCTGTCAAAGTATTTTATTGTCTTATTTAAAAAATAAAATAATTATAATGAAGTTCGCTGCGACCAACCCTACTACTATTGTTTCCGTAGAAAATACGCATTTCAACACTCTTTTGATTGAAATTTTTTAAAATTTGACCTTGCAGGCAATATTGCGGTTTAGAAAAAGTATATTATAACCTACCTATTTTATACAATTAAAAGAAGTACATAATTCTTATTGAAGATCTGAAATAAATTGCAGGATACGAAGCAAAGACCTAAGTTCGCGTCGTGTTTGACCGTCAAAAGAATATACATACAAAACCTGTTTCCACGCTTCCTTCTGCCTGTTTTTGAGTTAGTATACCATTTTTATTTTTATTTTATTAATAATTGAAGAATGCATTGGAAAATAATTGGATGGTAGATGAAGTGCGGGCACCGCAACCCGACACATTTTTTCACACGAATACCGGCATGCTCGCACTCAAAATAATAATAATTGTATATGTTTTATATATGTTAATACAAACATACATAATAAGCTAAGACATGTATTTTTCCTTTTCTTTTGCACAATTTCCAACATCCTCTTTCACCATTTTAAATGTGATATACATATAAATATGATGCTCAGCCCAAGCTATGAAATTACTGGCATAGATACATTCTACATATGTTCCATAAAAACATTATACAGGACTGTTCGTCCGATAAACTGTCTAACCATGGACTTAAGCATCTAACATCTCTCGGAAAAACCGCGATTCTATACTAATACTCAATAATTTATACAAACAGTTTATATTTGCACATGTCTGTTTTGTGCTTTCGTAAGCTTTGGACAAAATCAACCAGTTAATGTTAATAGGGAAATTGTCCAGAAGATACGCTTTTCCGAAAATTCACATTATTGAACTTTGTTTTTTTTCTAATCCATTTGTTTTAACCTCCACGAGTATAATCCGGTACGTTATAATTAATATTATTATTATAATTTAATGAGTTAAATATTAACAAAGTACCACAAAGCAAAGATACCTTCGTCATGCCTAAGATTATATACCCTTGCAGAGATATTATTTCTCATATTAAGTTACATTTATGTCTCTTACAGTTAAAATACCTACAAAGACCTGTAGGGTAGTTGTGTAAGGGTAGTTGTATTGTTAAAGGGCTGAGTAATAGTATAGAACAATTTTTAAAAAAGAAACCATTTATAATTATGAATTTCCGTGCAAAGCCCTTTTATGACCTATTGGCCCTATGGCAGCTATATGTTATATTTTTATTGTACTAAAAACGTTGACTTTAATAACTTCTGTGTTATTAGTCCGATCGAATTGTAATTTTGAGGATATGTTTATATTGCATTCAGCTTTACCTGGTACGCTGGAAGAACTTTATAAGTTCAATACTTTGCTTAATAATCGTATAGTACTGATTTGCGGGGGCGGTGGGCGTGGCATCAAAAATTTGACATAAACTTGTTCTGACCCGAACATATAGATCTGTTGTTTCAAATAAACAGACAGACAGACGGACATGGCTTAATCGACTCGGCTAGTGATCCTGAGCAAGAATATACAACATATACTTTATGGAATCTGCCACGCCTCCTTATGCCTGTTACATACATTTGCACAAAGTTAGTTTACCCTTTATGACAATTTTTAATGGTCGAAGGGTATAAAAAGTGTCAGATAAAACAGAAAAGCTCTAACGAACAAAAATCGTGCTATTGGTGCTATTATTTTAACCGCAACTGTATGGTTTATGGGGTCGGAGATGCCTCCTAAGGTGCGTTGCAACCTTCTGGCCAACATTAATAAAAATACAATGAAATCAAGTGGGTAAGGCTACAGTCGAGAGCGCCCGTCAGTTAGATGCCCTTTCCCAATTTTGAAAATCTGTTACAAACATATAACCACACTCATAATTTCAGACAGAGAGTGCTGCACAACTTATTCTCACATTTGTACTAAAAACGTTGACTTAAATAACTTATATTTTATTAGTCTAATCGATTGTATGAGTTTAATACTTTTCTTAATAATCGCAAATTACCGATTTGCGGAAGCGTTGGGCGTGGCATCAAACATTTGAAATAAACTTAATATGCAGCCTATAATATAATATTTATATGATATTCTCGTACAGACAGATGGACAAAGCTCAATTGACTCGGCTCGTGATCCTGAGCAAGAATATAAATACTCACACAAACAGTAGAATAAGGAATGTAATTTGTAATTATTATATTATATATTATATTTTCCGGGGCGGTGAGCTCTGCCACACCTCCTTATGCCTGTTACGTTCATTTGCACAAAGTTTTTTGACCATTTTCGATGGTCGAAGGGTAAAACAAGTCGGTAAGGCTACAGTCGAACATGCCTGACTGTAAAATACCCGTCTCCTAATATTTAAAATACGTTACAAACGTGTAACGACACTCATAATTACAGATATATGGCTCACTTGCTCGCACTTGCACACACACACGCGCGTAAAGAGTAAAGCGACGCGACGCGACGTCGACGCGCCGGCTGCTGCACGCATCGAACATTTGTACTGAAATTGTTGACTTGAATAACTCCTGTGTTGTAGGTCCGATCGGATTGTAATTTGGATTACTTTAACTTTATAAGTTGCTTAAGAATCGTAAATTACCGATTTTCGGAATCGGTGGGCGTGGCATCAAACATTTGATATATACTTGATCTGTATATTAGATATAGCTTATTAGCTTTTTTAATAGCTGAGATCTGTTGTCTTATACAAACAGACAGACGGACATGGCTCAATCGACTCGGCGATCCTGAGCAAGAATATTTATACTTAATGTGGTCAGCCACGCCTCCTTATGTCTGTTACATACATACATATGCTTGTTGCACCAAGTTAGTTTACCCTTTTTTGACCATTTTCAATGGTCGAAGGTATAATAAATATGTTACACTTATGAATAAGATCGAAGCTGTCATTTAAATGAAGTTAGTCAAAAAGTACTTAATGTCTGCATGTCATGGAGCAGCTGTAACAACATCGATAATTGTAACCATCGACAGTTACGATGTCGATAATTGAAACATCGATATCATCCTAAAAATTAACTGTCGAAACAATTTTTTTTGTACATGTTATAAACAGTTGTTATTATTTAACAAACTCACGAAACCAAGAATTAATAATTATTTTTCTAAATAAAACCCCTGAATCAATATTTGAACGAGCTTAACCAGCATTTAAATTTAATCTAATCAAATAGCGTAATAAATGAATGAATGAAATTTGAGCTATGCAGCTGTGTGAAAACAGTTAGGTATTGCTATTAAGTAATAGTAGCTTCGAACATTTGGCAGTCACCCAAGTTTAAACAACTCTGTAAACAGCAATGTACATATATAATAATGATAATGATAATTTGAAATATGGAAAGATCTATTGTATTTTAATAAAGGCGACGGTAATTGTCTACAATACGAATCGTTTAATTGTAAAGTAAAAACTTGCGGTATCCCCAAATCGACGTTAATAAGCTTTTCGATTACTGTTTTATTAATATTCTGATAGCGGAATGAAGTTAATTCACCGAAAATTCTTGTCAATAAATTGTACAGCATTTGTTTGCATTTTTAAAAGCCAAACCAACAAAAACGTATCTGGCATCCGCAACAGCTAGGAAAATTTATTAAGTTGTATTTTTAAATTTAGTTTCACATTAATATGATCAGATTGTCAATGTTTTCTAAATCACTTAATTTTTCCACTTGTCATCACAAGATAATGCATCATTAAAACAATATTAACAAAAACAAAAAATAAATATCTTACTATTTTATGCAATCAAATAAATAACGTATATATAAGCTACAAATATTAAGGACTTAAATACAACAAAATATATAAAAATTGAGTATGATAAATTTGTGCAAAACTATGTTTTTACGTGTCTGTTACTGTATAATTAGGAATATGAATATATATCGTTTTGTTTTAAATTATTAATGTTAAAGCTTTTGAATGCTCCATTAAACTTACAGTAAATCGATAACAATATTACCGACTTATTTAATATTTATATGCGCTTATCTTTACATGAAAAAGGATGAATTTCACCCCTTCATTGAAGCTTTATTGCCGTACGTCAAATCATTTTCATATTCCTGGTTCAACCTGCAAGCTGCCAAGCGGAAGTACTACAAAAAACACGAAAAACGGATGTCCCTGGAGGAAGAAAGGCATTGCAAAGACGAGCTGCAAGTAAGTTTTAAGAGGAATAAATTAATTAACATGGTTAAATGTATAATATTCGGCTGTAGAGTGAGGCCAATCATTTCAACAATTCAGCAAGATGATGACAAAAAACCTAGGTGTTCAGGGATTGAATTGGGTTTTAAATACTCCACCCCAAAGGCAGTTACTTATATATAACCGCCATGTCTCTTTTTCCAGACAGATCTGTCAATTTTTGTCGTATAGTATGAACAAATCTCTAAATCTTACTGTCTGGAAATCTGTCCTTTTTGTCTGTGCCCACTTAATTTTAATTTACAAATGTTATTTTGTTTGCTTTAAATTCAACAGATCTTCACATTTTATCGATTTCTTATAAATTGTTCTTAAATTCGAATTACCACCTTTAAGTTTTTATGAAAATCGTTAGACCGGGATATCGCGCCGTAAGAATTTTTTGATTTTCACTTTGATATGTAAAACAAGTGGGTAAGGCTACAGTCGAGCGCTTGACAGTAAGATACTGCACAGATACTTCTACTACATACAGCTTACTCGCTCGAACTCACACAGCGACGCGCATAAAAAGTTAAGCGACACGACGCAACGTCGACGTCGGCGTCAACTGCTCAAAGTAGCGCGCAGGCTGCTTCTCGTGCCGAACATTTGTACTGAAAACGTTGACTTTAATAACTTCTGTGTTATAAGTCCGATCGGATTGTAATTTGGAGGATATGTTTATATTGCATTCAGCTTTACCAGCGTACTTTATAAGGTCAATACTTTGCTTAATAATCGTATAGTACTGATTTGCGGGGGCGGCGGGCGTGGCATCAAACATTTGACATAAACTTGTCCTGCCCCGGATATATAGGAACTTTCATACCAAATTTGGGGTCTCTAGCTTTTTTATAGCTGAGATCTGTTGTCTCAAACAAACAGACGGACAGACAGACGGACATGTCTCAATCGACTCGGCTAGTGATCCTGAGCAGTCGGGCGCCCGACTGTAGCCTTACCTACTTTTTTTTCTTGTCTATCCTTATTTTCTTTGTCCTTGTTCTATGCCTTTTTTCTTGTTTTAGAGAAATTTGCTTTTTTGTTTTACAAGTCTTTTGAACTGTATTATGGAAAAATATACACTTTGATAACCCTCTTGTAAATACCCGAGCTTTGTGATAGCGCTGAAGACTTGAGAAATAATGCATACAGCACAGTATGGAACTTCGATAACACAGCCCCACAAAAAATTTGTTTTGTCATGATCTCGTCATGCGGCATATTCAGTTATATAGATTTTGGTTCGCTGAATCCGAATCCAGATTCAGAATAAAGATATGAAATCGTGAGCTGGTCATGCGATTTATGTCTTCTCATGTATTTTGACCTTCTAAATCCGATTCTTTAATACAAATGTATCCTGCACGTCTTAGTTTCGACTTAACCTAAAAAAAAAACAAGAAAAATCTTCAAAACCCCCAAAATGGGGTCATGACATGGTCCTATCTTTTTTGGTAAATTAAACAATTGTTTTTTGTGGGGCTTGTGTAATAAGTATATAATTAAGTTATTATATCACATTCTGGGGGCTTTTTCGGATTAAGTTTGTACTTTATGATTTTTGTTATTTTATTCGCTCAAAATTCGATTGGCTCATGTGGTGCTTGGTCGTCGTGTGTAAGCGCCGGTAACACAAACAAACTTGTAGGAGGGTACAACTGGAACACATTTTGAGGTGCAGTCCAATGTCGTAGCCATCTACTTATCGCTTCGGGCCCATCCGGCTGTGATGTTTCTTAAAGGTGAACAATTTTCTGCCGGCGTGGTTAAATTGGGATGAACTTTGTAACGACCGAAGTCCAGTAACGTCCCCTGCACACCCTGTCTAAATTACAGCCGGCTAAGCTCAGGGAAAATGGGCGGGGTTTTGTGTGCAGGTTCGGTTATCGATGTTACTAGAAAATATCGACAGGTTATAGGACTGCTAGAGGAGGGAATGGCAAGAAAAGGGAAGGCCAAAATAAACGGACGGACTACCCCTAACGAACGATCTAGTCAGAGAGCTAGATGTAATGCTCTCCTTCTTCACCCACCCAACCATGTACTATCGATATCGGAATACCGATACTACCCATGTTGCTGTTATGCTACCGCCCTTAGTGCCTTAAAAAAGAAAAGGTTATTCCATTTTAAATTTCTTAAATGTTATTTGATAACAAACAATATTAGCACTTGCAGCTTCGTGCTGCATAACGAATTCGAGAATTCTAATTTTACTTCCCTAATTTTTAGTCCTTTTTGATTTGATGGGATATTTTTGCAAACGATAGGCAGACGATAGTTTTAGTATTTCATTTCGATATTTCTACTCCCGATAGGCAAGCGATTGTTTGAATATTAATTGGTTTCGAAATTGTTGTCCACTCACCCGTGATCCGTTGGGGCCCCGACGAAACAGCTGAGGAAAAATAATAATGGCAACAATAACCAAGACACCAATAATACCCAAACACAAAAAAAATATCTTCTGACCTATCACTCAATCTTGTTTTATTTTACGTTACGAATTTCTCTTATACGCATACGTGCGTATGCGAATGAATGAATGAATGAATGAACTGAGTGAATGAAAAAGATGAGAAAAATAAAAAGATTAAATCAAAAAGGATGAACAATATAAATGAAATGAAACAAAAATGAAAATAAAAATTATAGAATGATGAATTAAATGAGTGTGAAAAAGAAAAATGAATGAGAATTGTGTGAATATAAACGTGGATGTGAATGTTTTTGGTGTACTACAAGTACATAAGTGTGTTTGAATGTAAATGTGTGTATGAAGCTTGAATGTGTATGTGTACTGCAAGTACGTATGTGTGTATGAAAGTAAATGTGTATGTGTACTGCAAGTACGTATGTGTGTATGAAAGTGAATGTGTATGTGTACTGCAAGTACGTATGTGTGTATGAAAGTGAATGTGTATGTGTACTGCAAATACGTATGTGTGTATGAAAGTGAATGTGTTGGTGTAATATTTAGTTAAGGTCTGCGTGTTTTGTAGTAAGGAAAATTTGCAGATGTGTCCTATGCTCCTTCCAGAAGTTCCCGGAATTTTACACGCTGTGTTATAATCAGGTTTAACTTCGGAAACTATACAGGCTATGAGGAGATAGAAAAATGCACATCAGGTGGCTGCCTAAGCATAACTTTTTTTTGAATTTTAAACCACTCACCACAAACAGCAAACAACAACTAAAGGTAACCGGGCGATCACGGCACCAGAATAGATGAGGGCAAATACGCACGCCCACCAGTAAAAAGGCGCGAGAGCGCTAGGGCTACTCTGGGCACAAGCGGTTTACTAGAAAGCAAGACGAGGTTAGAACCTGCCAAACAATGTTTGGAAAGCTTATACTCACGTCCAGCCTCGTACACCCACAACATTAACCGCACCAAAAGCTTGATTTTCCAAGCTCAACAATTTTCGAGTTCACTTTAATATTTTTTTTGCGATCACTTTTGATTTATTTCGATTTAAAAATTAGCATCGACGCGTGTTCTCCAGCTTTTTCTCAATTAGTGAAGAGGGAAAATAATATCGAGCGCGATAGGTGGCTTAGGCAATCGATATATCCCCACCCCACTTCCCAACACTGATCGTTCGGATCGGCCGATTTGGAATTGCCAGACCGGTCGATTATCGGTGTGACTCTGGGTGTGGTGAAAACCGTTGTTCAAATTCAAATTGAAATTTAAATTTGAATTAAATTTAAATTTAAATTTTATTAAATTTAAATTTCAATTTGAATTTGAATTACTGAATTTTTAAACGAGTATGGAGGCTCACCATATAAAAATTTGGCAAAAACAAAACAATTAATACACGGGCCTCACACCCTCAAGTTTAATTTCATGCCACTGGTCTGAAATTAAGCTTGAAAAAAAAATTAAAGGATCGTGTAGAGTTTCATGGGACACCTAACCTGGAGTCGAAGTCTAGGTCCATAGGTCTTTAGCATGGAAATATCCCAATTCCTTGCCCGACAAGTCCTCCAAAAGATAAAGGGTGTTGCCCAACCTCCCTTTATCGCGGACTTTCGTGCCTACTGGCGCCAATTTTGCATTGAAATTGGTGGCAGCGTTGCTCAGTGCGAAGTTACGTTTAATCACTACTTGGCCAACTTCAAAGGAGCGTGGTTTTGCCCTTAGGTTATAGCTACGTTGATTCTGCTCGAACGCCTTGAGAAGATTTTTATCAATCTTCGAGCGAATCAACTGTAGACTATCCGGCCTTGCCACGTTCGCTTCGGCATCGCCAAGCATGGTAATCGGATCCATGCGACATCATGTGTTGCCCAAAGACAACCAGATATGGTGACATGCCGATGGACTGATGCAAAGTTTTTCGTAGCGACGAATTGATGCTACTAAGGACTACGTCCCATTCCCTTTGATCACCCTGCACAGAAGCTCTCAGAGCCGCATTGATTGAGCGATTCACCCGCTCCGCTGCGTTCGACTGCGGAGCATACGCACTCGTGCAGATGTGACGGACTCCAAACTTCGTCAGAAAGGTCGAGAACTCATGGCTTTTAAATTGAGTGCCATTATCGCTCACGACTACTTCCGGTACCCCAAAACACGAAAAGATCTCTTCTCCAAGGATGTCTATCACTGCCTTGGCCGTGAACTTCTTCACGGCTTTCAGGAAGGTAAACTTGGAGAAGTGATCTAATACAATGAAAATTCCAATGTTTCCCTTTTTCGACCTTGGAAACGGACCAATAAAGTCAATATAAAGACGTTGGAATGGTCGATCGGTTACTACCCGAGCTCCCATGGGTGGTTTTAGCGCCACTGTAGGATACTTAGTAGTCCGACAGACCTCGCAATTCCGGATGTAGTCCCTTACCTGCACTACCATGCTTGGCCAGAAAAATCTACGGCGGATCTGATCGACGCACTTAGCCATGCCTCAATGGGCAGAAGAAGGCTGGTCGTGTGCGGATCTGATAACGCCTTCCCGCAAAGATTCCGGAACAAACAGCTTCCAGCTGTCATCTGGACTGACATCACCACCAGCGAATTCTGTACGGTGATAGATGTATTCATCTATTACTTTAAAATCTGGAAGATTGGCCGCTAGGAACTTTTTCCTCAACGCACAGTACTCCTCGGACTTGAATGATTCTGAACTGAGGTCGATCTCGGGAAGAATTTCGCAATCCAACGCGCATAATTCATCCGTGCTCTCAAAGGATCGTGATAATGCGTCCGCGACGACATTTTCGCTACCCTAGCGATGTTCAATGTCGAAGGAGAATCCTTGCAGCTTGATCGCCCATCGAGCCAGTCTGCCGCTAAGATCTGCCTGGTTCATCAGCCAGCGCAAGCTTGCATGGTCTGTCACCACCTTGAACGGATGACCCTCGATGTACATGCGGAATTTTTTAATGGCCAGAACTACCGCCAAGCACTCGAGTTCGGTTACTGTATAGTTGCGTTGAGCCTTATTCAGCTTCTTGGACATGTAAGCAATGGGTCGCTCACAGCCAGACTCGTCGCACTGCGCCAAGACAGCTCCGACACCATGCAAGGATGCGTCGCACTGGAGAACAAAAGGTTTCTCGTAGTTTGGATGAACTAGAAAAGAAGCAGAGCACAAGCACCCCTAATAAAAGCCTCCTGAGCTCGGTCATTCCACTGGAATGCCCTGCCTTTCAGAAGCTCCGTTAGGGCGAAAATAACGTCCGAATAATTTGGAATGAACCGCTGATACCAGCCAGTCATTCCTAAAAACCTGCAAAGCTGCTTCTGCGTCTTCGGAACAGGAAATTCCTCGACCGCGCGAATCTTGCCCGGATTAACCTGAAGCGTTCCCTCGCCAACAATGAATCCAAGGTAATCCACCTTCCTGAGACAAAACTGACTCTTCTGGACGTTGATGGTCAGTCCAGCCTTACGCAGCTGAGTTGCGACCTCCGTCAAATGGATGAGGTGTTCCTCAAAACTGGAAGAAAGCACCAGAAGATCATCCAAGTAGACTAAGACGTGCGACTTCAACTGGTAAGGAATCACAATGTCCATCAGGCGACTCATCGTTTGAGGAGCGTTGGTCAATCCGAAAGGCATGGTACAATGGCCTATTGGGTACCGTAAAAGCAGTCTTCGCGCGGGAGTCCTGATCCAGACAGATCTGCCAAAATGCATCCTTGAGATCTATCTTGGAGATGCAGTGTACTGGAGGGAGCCTGCTAAGGAGCCCATCCATGATTGGAATAGGATACGCATCCCTCACAGTCACTGCGTTCAGCTTCCGTGCATCTAAACAAAATCTCACCTTGCCAGGTTTTATATGCAAGGTGACTGGAGAAGACCATGGAGAACTAGGAGCCTCTTCGATCACGTCCATGGCCAGCATTCTATCGATCTCAGCGCACAGGAGACTCTCCTTAGCCGGAGACAAGGGGTAAAACCTTTGCTTTATTGGCTTTGCGGCTGCTGTATCGATAGTATGCTGGATGAGTGTCGTCAGTCCTAGGCCATTCTTCTCGAAGGACGGAAATAAGGTAATTACGCCATCAAGCTGTGATTTTTCGACGTGAGTCAAATCTAGCTGAGGCGAATCGGGATCAGATTGGCAGGAGACTTCATTTATGGATGCTGGAACGATGGAGATGTTAAATCGTTTCCAGAAGTCCATTCCACAAATGAGCTCCTGTCTAATGGTTGGAACAATCAGAAACTCAAACTCGGTTGTCACCGGATTGTCAGGGGAACAGCAATTAACCCAATTATCTCCTGCGTCTGCCCATCCGCAGTGTGCACGACGTTCTTCGTCTTGCCGAACACACATCCCTTGTCAACTAACTGCTGTGCCAACTTGCCACCGATAACGCTTTTGTTAGCACCGCTATCAAGGAGTGCCAAGTGATCCTCACCGAAGACGTTGACTTGGGTGAAAGGGCGTATGTCACCGCTTTGATGGACGATAGAAGAGATAGTATACCGTTTCAAGCCCCGTATGCGTCGCCAAAATTCACGCATACGGGTTGCAGACCTAGATCTACTTGAAACGGTAGCATCGACTTTGAAAATCTCAGCTCTTCGCTTTAGATATTCGCGTAGACGCACGTGATACGGTTTAAAATGCTGTGGAATTATCAAATCTGGTATTTTGGTCATGTCTGGTGAAATAGAAAGTCTGGTGGGATAAAGTGACGCTGCAGATTCCGAGATTAGCGTCGGATGTCGCCTCTCGGAAGTCTGCGAGCATCCTGCGTCGGGTTTTCCGACTTGGCCTTGCACCTGTCACAATTCGGCTTATATACGTCAACAGCACCGCATCCGTAGCAAAAGATGCAACTTGGCTGAAGACAATCCTGATAGCGATGGCCTACCTCCTCGCAATTCCAGCATTTGGAATTGTCGAATGAGCGAACGGCGCATATTTCCGGTTCCGACGCCTCTTTTGACTCTGGCTCGGAATCCTCTTCCACCTGAAGAGAATTCACGAAGCTTCGCTTAACGGTTGAGCGATATTGGGGTCGAATGTTTCGGAAGAACTCCTCGTGTCTGTGACATTCCCTACGCAAACTGGCCAAATCCGACGTTTCTACATGCAACAACTCATGTTGCAGCTCCGAACGCAAACCATGGCGAACCTCAACCGCAATCTCGCTATCCGACATAGGTTCTCGGAGGGAATCAGCGATAGCCAGCATAGCATCCAGAAAATCATCGAAGCTTTCGTTGCTACCTTGCTTACGACGACGCATAGCATCCTTGATGTCCCTGTCTGTTCTCTGGTCCTGGTACCGCACTTGCAGGCGACTACACAACTCGTACCAGTCCAGATCGCGAACCGTGCGATGCACTCTCCAATAAAACGCGAGTGCTGGGCCAGAGAACAAAAGATGAGCAAATTGGGACAGCAATGAAAAGTTGCCGTTAAGGCTCTGGCTGGTCATGCAATTGACTCGAAATATAAAGTCTTCGAGAGGAAGGTCATTGGGTGATCCAGTGAACTTAATGCGCCAGTTCGAGATGGTGTTTGAGATCCTATCTGGGCGATCAATGTCTGAATAGCCGAAAGAAACACGAGCTCCATGCTGCCTTCCACCTAAACTATCTTCAGGCCTCGAAGCGTTGCTCGTGCGGCGAACTGATGGTGCTGTCTCGCCTTCCTCCCCGTAACGAGGATCATCTCGAACATATTGGGTCACATTTAGATTGCGGAACGCGGCGGAGATCTGCTCAGCAATCACGGCTGACATGCTATCTCTATAACTCGCCATCGAGCTAGAGATGAGCCTATTAATTCGCTCTTCCGCGAGCGCATCTGAGTCAGGGGTTTTAGTCTCACGTCGGGTGTTTCCCCGAGTTGGAAGTGGGAGTGAGGAGCTGGCATGGGTCATGCCACGCCCCTGAGAACGAGTATTCATACGGCTCTTTGGAATTGCTCCCGAATGAGCCGGAGCGTTCAAAGGTCGTTGCTCACTTGGTGGATTTAAAGAAGCCCTGCGCTCAACTGCAGCAGTCAGGATAGCTTTTGAGCACGTCTGGCGGCATATCGGACAGTTTTCGTTATTATCGAGCCAACCGGACAGACAAGATCTGTGAAAATGGTGTCTGCAGGTGGTCTCGATGAGGTCTGGATCCTGACTGGTGTCATTGCAGATGGTACAGTCCATCGCGATGCTCATCAGGTCCCCTACCCTCTCGTTACCCCGTTTTACCGCCATAATAAAATCTCAAACAAAATAATGAACTTGGTCAAAACTACTCGGTTCCAACTCCGGTTAACAAAAAAACTTATGTGCGATAGTACGATAAAGGTATCCCACAAGTTGTAGCTTACAATAAAATGTAACGTAGTTGCAATTGTGCACACAAACACGTATATATGTATTTTTTTAATACGCCAAGCTCAAGGATGTGAAAGTGTATATATGATAATATTCATGCAAGATTAGAGGGCTTACCTAAGTTAAGGTAACATAACAGCAATTTTGTGATGTGATCGTTCATTAGAAGAAGTTCCGATTACTGAAGCTACGTTAATAAAAATAAACTGCGTGAAGCTCTAATCGGATGCTGAGGATCGTGCCGAATCCGTCCAGCACAAACAATCTCAGCCATCACGAGTCGAGGTGTTTGTTCGATGGAGCTAAGATATGGTATCGAACCGATATAAACCAATTCGATAGTTCCATACCCTATATTCCACCATCGAACGCCACTGATAATCCTCTGAATCGAAGATTATCGAACTCGGATAGCTATATGCAATCGGTCTGGATCCGATATCCACCAGAGTAACCAGCAGTTCCAGATTCGGCTGAATCTACAAAAATCTAATAAAAATGGAGGGATTTTGGGTTCCTAGGAAAAAGAGAATGGAAAGGAAAGGGTATAGCCGAGTGGAACCTTTTCGGACCCCACGTTGGGCGCCAATTACTGTAACGACCGAAGTCCAGTAACGTCCCCTGCACACCCTGTCTAAATTACAGCCGGCTAAGCTCAGGGAAAATGGGCGGGGTTTTGTGTGCAGGTTCGGTTATCGATGTTACTAGAAAATATCGACAGGTTATAGGACTGCTAGAGGAGGGAATGGCAAGAAAAGGGAAGGCCAAAATAAACGGACGGACTACCCCTAACGAACGATCTAGTCAGAGAGCTAGATGTAATGCTCTCCTTCTTCACCCACCCAACCATGTACTATCGATATCGGAATACCGATACTACCCATGTTGCTGTTATGCTATCGCCCTTAGTGCCTTAAAAAAGAAAAGGTTATTCCATTTTAAATTTCTTTAATGTTATTTAATAACAAACAATATTAGCGCTTGCAGCTTCGTGCTGCATAACGAATTCGAGAATTCTAATTTTACTTCCCTAATTTTTAGTCCTTTTTGATTTATTTTTTGTTATTTATTCAATCTCAATGTAATTAGATCTTTTTCTTTTAAATATTTTTTAATTATTTGGTGTCGATAGTTTACTTTACTTGGTTTCGATAGTTGTATATTATTTGGTTTCGAATGGAAGAGATGGGATATTTTTGCAAACGATAGGCAGACGATAGTTTTAGTATTTCATTTCGATATTTCTACTCCCGATAGGCAAGCGATTGTTTGAATATTAATTGGTTTCGAAATTGTTGTCCACTCACCCGTGATCCGTTGGGGCCCCGACGAAACAGCTGAGGAAAAATAATAATGGCAACAATAACCAAGACACCAATAATACCCAAACACAAAAAAAAATATCTTCTGACCTATCACTCAATCTTGTTTTATTTTACGTTACGAATTTCTCTTATACGCATACGTGCGTATGCGAATGAATGAATGAATGAATGAACTGAGTGAATGAAAAAGATGAGAAAAATAAAAAGATTAAATCAAAAAGGATAAACAATATAAATGAAATGAAACAAAAATGAAAATAAAAATTATAGAATGATTAATTAAATGAGTGTGAAAAAGAAAAATGAATGAGAATTGTGTGAATATAAACGTGGATGTGAATGTTTTTGGTGTACTACAAGTACATAAGTGTGTTTGAATGTAAATGTGTGTATGAAGCTTGAATGTGTATGTGTACTGCAAGTACGTATGTGTGTATAAAAGTAAATGTGTATGTGTACTGCAAGTACGTATGTGTGCATAAAAGTGAATGTGTATGTGTACTGCAAGTACGTATGTGTGTATGAAAGTGAATGTGTATGTGTACTGCAAATACGTATGTGTGTATGAAAGTGAATGTGTTGGTGTAATATTTAGTTAAGGTCTGCGTGTTTTGTAGTAAGGAAAATTTGCAGATGTGTCCTATGCTCCTTCCAGAAGTTCCCGGAATTTCACACGCTGTGTTATAATCAGGTTTAACTTCGGAAACCATACAGGCTATGAGGAGATAGAAAAATGCACATCAGGTGGCTGCCTAAGCATAACTTTTTTTTGAATTTTAAACCACTCACCACAAACAGCAAACAACAACTAAAGGTAACCGGGCGATCACGGCACCAGAATAGATGAGGGCAAATACGCACGCCCACCAGTAAAAAGGCGCGAGAGCGCTAGGGCTACTCTGGGCACAAGCGGTTTACTAGAAAGCAAGACGAGGTTAGAACCTGCCAAACAATGTTTGGAAAGCTTATACTCACGTCCAGCCTCGTACACCCACAATATTAACCGCACCAAAAGCTTGATTGTCCAAGCTCAACCATTTTCGAGTTCACTTTAATATATTTTCTGCGATCACTTTTGATTTATTTCGATTTAAAAATTAGCATCGACGCGTGTTCTCCAGCTTTTTCTCAATTAGTGAAGAGGGAAAATAATATCGAGCGCGATAGGTGGCTTAGGCAATCGATATATCCCCACCCCACTTCCCAACACTGATCGTTCGGATCGGCCGATTTGGAATTGCCAGACCGGTCGATTATCGGTGTGACTCTGGGTGTGGTGAAAACCGTTGTTAAAATTCAAATTCAAATTTAAATTTGAATTACTGAATTTTTAAACGAGTATGGAGGCTCACCATATAAAAATTTGGCAAAAACAAAACAATTAATACACGGGCCTCACAACTTTCAATCGTGAGTTTTTACTGTCAATGTTGATATTTGCTCTATATAATCCGGTTGGTCCTTATTCTCTTCTCGCTTAAGCGCATTGGAAAGTTTATGTAAAGCATCTTTTAATCTTTGCTTTGGGAGTGGCAATCTATGAACTTGCCACTCCCGTCGCTTCCGTCGTTTTTATAAACAAGCCGCTCGATGTCTAAGTTTGTCCTCCTAGGGCTGCGTGGTGCACACTCCATTCGTTGTGTAGCGATGCGGTCAGCCGCAGCTAAAACACTCTCCAGGGCTTTTGCTGCAGATTTAATATCGGCATCGAAATTTAGCCTTAGATAAAGCTCAATGTGTGAACTTATATATATATGATAGTCTGCCTGAAGAGACTTAGTCAAGCTTTCTATTTGCTTTTATGATAAAACAAATGTTTTTCTGTAGGGGCGAGGCGTGATCCCCAGTGGGTCTTATTAGCATTGTAGTCACCTGCTGCAATTAAGTGGTCCTCTAGGGTGTTGAATAAGTCCAGAAATTGTTTTTTGGAAACATTACAACGAGAAGGACAGTATATATACCGCTGCGAGGATAAGATTGCCGCTTTCTTCCAATAGTTGGTGGTGCTGTTTGATGCGGCTCCTAAAAAGGATAACGGTTCCGCCACGTGCTTTTCCGTCTGGATGATTTGTTCCGTGGTACAAAAAGCCGTTTATTTGAAAGTTGTATTTAGGATGTGTTTCCGAAAAAAAATCAAATTCGTAAAATTATTTGTAAAACAAATATCGACATAAGCCAAAACAACCAGTTGTGGTAAGAAAAAAATCCCAGCGATCGCTTCTGATTAAGAAACATATAAAACAATACCTTTTATTTTTATACCCTTCGACCATTGAAATGGTCAAAAAGGGTATACTAACTTTGTGAAATGTATGTAACAGGCATAAGTAGGCGTGGCAGATTCTATAAGGTATGTATATTCTTACTCAGGATCACTAACCGGGTCGATTAAGCTATGTCCGTCTGTCTGTATGAGACAATAGATCTCAGCTATTAAAAAGCTAGAGACACAAAATTTGGTATGAATGTTCCTTTATATCATAGGCAGATTAAGTTTATATCAAATGCGCCCACCGCCCCCGCAAATCGCTAATTTTCGATTATTAAGCAAAATAAAAACTCATAACGTTCTGCATTACGTTCGGTATACATATAGCTGAATAAAATTTGAACAAATCCAACAAATTACAATCCCATCCGACCAATAACACAAAAGTTATTCAAGACGATGTTTTCAGTACAAAGGTTCGGTGCGAGCAGCAGCCTGCGCGCTGCTTTGTGTAGTTGACGTTGACGTCGACGTCGACGTAGTGACGTGTCGCTTTACTCTTCATGCGCGTCTTTGTGTGTGTGAGAGCGAGTAAGCCATATATATTTAAATAAGTTGTGCAGAATTCTCTGTCTGAAATCATGAGTGTGTTTACATGTTTGGTAGGTTGTTAAAAATTGGGAGAAGGGTTTCTTACTGTCCGCCCGAAATAAACTGAAAATGCATGGTCTCTTTCAGTCACCGCGTGACTAGTTTTTTCCGACTAGTTTTAGTTGGCAAATATCGTGTGTCTAAATTTCTGCTTGTCTTTTTGCAGAATGAGAAAACAGAAGTTAAACAGAAATGGGCCTCCCGTCTTCTGGGAAAATTAAGAAAGGATATTACCCAGGAGAGCCGTGAAGATTTTGTTCAGTCGATCATTGGCAAACGAAAATCTATTTGTGTTCTTTCCAATCCCGATCAAAAGGGCAAAATGCGACGTATCGACTGCCTCAGACAAGCTGATAAGGTGTGGCGCTTAGATCTCGTTATGGTCATCCTGTTTAAGGCAATTCCACTGGAGAGTACAGACGGCGAGCGGCTGGAAAAAAATCCCGAGTGCTTGCACCCAGGTCTTTGTGTAAATCCATATCACATTAATGTCTCCGTGCGAGAACTAGATTTATATTTGGCGAACTTCATCAACACCCACAATGAAAGTTCTTTGCTAAGCTCTCAATCTCCCCATGTTTCTATCTTCGGCCAAAATCGAACGGGGGATAGAAAAGAAGACAGCCTGGATAGTATCGATGCTGAAGCTAAAGGGCCTTTACACAATCCTTATAATGGTGTTGTCTGCAATGATATTATCCTCGCTACCGGCGTCTTTTCATCGCAGGAACTTTGGACCCTCTCAAAAGGTAGAAAAATGACGGTATTATACAACATATTACACTAACTATTGTTGTGTTTCCGACTACTTTAAGATTCAATAATGGACGATGTTGGTAACAACAACTTGCACGGCAACATTATTAAGCGCGAAAACATGACGGCCACCTATGACTGCCACACATATCAATTAACGCCCGATTCGCCCATTCCTAGCTTGCGCACGCAGACACACGTGCAACCCGACGTACAGAATCAAGGCGGTACCATAGTTCCACATCCTCTTCCAACTGATTATAGCAGTAAGTAATGGTTGAATGAATCATTTACTTATGTACATATTATACATATGTCGGAGACACGGTAGTTTTATTTATCAATTGTTTTTTTTTTATATAGTCGAACTATTGAAAATGGTCGAAAAAATATATATGTAGGAAATTTAATGTTTATTTGTTCGACTAAATTTAACATTAACACTATGAGTAATGTAACAAGTAATAACAGATTTTAAGGAAAGTTACTGGGGCAAAACAAACGATTATTTAGCAGAGTATTAAACTTATAAAGTTCTGCTTTGGTATGTATTGTATATGTATATGTATGTACTATGAGTAATGTAACAAGTAATAACAGATTTTAAGGAAAGTTACTGGGGCAAAACAAACGATTATTTAGCAGAGTATTAAACTTATAAAGTTCTGCTTTGGTATGTATTGTATATGTATGTATGTATATATAAAGTTGAATGCAATATGAACATATTCTTCAAATTACAAATTCGACCATTAACAAAGAAGTTATTAAAGTCGACGTTTTCAATACAAATGTTCGGTACGGGCCTGCACGCTGCTTTGAGCAGTTGACGCCGACGTTGACATTGCGTCGTGTCGCTTTACTCTTTACGCGCGTCGCTGTGTGGGTGCGAGCGAGTAAGCTATATGTAGTAGAAGTATCTGTGCCAAATTTCTGTTTGAAATTATGAGTGTGGTTTCACATTTGTAACGGATTTTGAAAATTGGGAGAAGGGTATTTTACTGTCGGGCGCTCGACTGTAGGCTCACCCACTTGTTTAAGATCCGTCAGTTCGCATGAAAAAAATCCACATTTTTGCTTTAAGCTTTTAATACAAATATTTACAATTTTTTCCAGTTGATTTTGTCGATCAGAATCAAAATACAAAAAATGTGCCTTTATCACATTCTCCTGTAAATGGAGCTTCCGATTCATGCAAGATCACCCAAAGCTCTTCACCCCCAGTTATCTCACGGACAACAACTGCAGTTGCAACCCTCGAAAACTGTCCTGCTGCTGCATTCTCAGTGATACTCAGATCTTCCGCGACAAGTAACATTTCAAATGGCGATGCCATTGACTCGGCGGTCTCCTTACAGCGATATACTCCGCTTAACAGCAGGCCAGCAGGCACATCGCAAATTCGTTCGGCTGATGGTGAATTACATGCTAATCAACAATGCAATATTTTATCAGTTTTTTTCATTGCAGCAATCATTCATCACAACTGCTCGACATTGCTGACTAGCTCTGCTAGCCCAGTTAGTGCACTCTACTATCCGCAGCAAAGCAGCCCGCGACTGCCGGAACAGGATCAGTCATTGCACCAGCAACAGGAAACCGATAAGTTTTCGACGGAAACACATGATATATCTGACTTTGTGACGTATGTATGTCAGGATGCTGGCTCTGCAACACTGGAAAATGCTAGTTTTCACCCACACCCGCATCAGCTAGCACCGCACAGTCACTCGCTCGCTCAGCACGCATCGCCACACTATCATCAGATACATCAGCAGCTGCGAGGTGCGAAATTGCCTGGTCAACAATCTACGCCCTATCACAACACAATGTTGCCGCCGATGTTACCGCCAATGGCTCGTCCAGTTGCCATTATACGCACCAGCGGAGATCTTTCGATGGTGCAATCGGGTGATAAGGACAACCACATTGATGATGTGACCCTCAACGTGACAACAACCGTTGGGGGCAACGACAGCCCAATAGAATCCAATGCAGCAGACTCTATTGCCAGTTCCGAGTGTACCACTCTTATTACCAGGACATCTCCACAGCCTCACACCCTGGCCCAGAATTTGCCACATTCCGTGAACAGTTCTCAGAGCGTTACCCAAACAACACGATGTAAGGTTCCAGCGATAGCTTCAAACTCTCTGGCACGAATCGCGACTCAAATGTATCCCTCAGCCAACGGTCGAGAGTATTTTAATCATTTCCACACACAATCAACATCTGTAAGTATAAGTTTATTTCCAAATTAAAACGATAACCATTACTAAATATCGCAGAGCAGATAAGTTGGCTATCGATAGTTAAGCAATTTGTCACTGATGTCTTTTTATACCCTTCGACCATTGAAAATGGTCAAAAAAGGGTATACTAACTTTGTGCAAATTGTATGTAACAGGCATAAGGAGGCGTGGCAGACCCCATAAAGTGTATATATTCTTGCTCAGGATCACTAGCCGAGTCGATTGAGACATGTCCGTCTGTCTGTCCGTCTGTATGAGACAACAGATCTCAGCTATTAAAAAAGCTAGAGATACCAAATTTGGTATGAAGGTTCCTATAAACCATAGGCAGATCAAGTTTATATCAAATGCTTGATGCCACGCCCACCGCCCCCGCAAATCGGTTATTTGCGATTATTAAGCAAAGTATTAAACCCATAATGCTCTGCTTTGGTATGTATAAAGCTAAATAGTACAAATGTTCGGTACGGGCAGCAACCGACGCGCTGCTTTGAGCAGTTGACGCCGACGTCGACGTTGCGTCGTGTCGCTTTACTCTTTACGCGCGTCGCTGTGTGAGTGCGAGCGAGTTAGCTATATGTAGTAGAAGTATTTGTGCAGAATTCTCTGTTTGAAACTATGAAAGTGGTTTCACGTTTGTAACGGATTTAGAAAATTGGGAGAAGGGTATCTTACTGTCGGGCGCCCGACTGTAGCCTACCCACTTGTTTATCGTTGTTTTTTTTTTTTTTTTTCATTTCTTTCTCTTGTTTATTGAATCTTCTCATTTATGAGACCAACAAAAAGTTTTCAAATCTTAATATAATTTAGAATACAATTTTTGATTTTTAATTGTTGTTAAACGGTCCTGAGAAGTTACGGCTGGGCAGATTGGTCAAATCGCTGCAGTCTAGATGAGCTGCAAGCTCGCAATAATCGCTTGGCAAGTGGGTTAGGGTGAGCGTAGAGTTTATTCAGGTATTTAGTCCTTTTGTCAAGTATTTCATCTATGACTAGGTTGATTTGCAGATCTCTCCAGTTATAGTGCGCAGAATTTTTGATTGGGCTCGCTGGACTACGTTTATGCTGCTTTTTGACGCGCTTCCCCATAGCTCGGAGCCGTATGTCCAGGTGGGCTTGATCACCGAGTTGTAGATGACTACCTTGTGTTCTAGTTTCAGGGGGGAGTGAGCGTTGATAAGCCAGTGGAGACTAGCTGCCTTGAGCTTCAAATTTGTTGTTTTTGCTTCGATATGCCGACGCCATGTGAGCCGCCTTTCTAGGTGAACTCCCAGGTACGTTACTTCGCTAGCTTGTGGAACTGGTGTGTTGTGTAGGATTATAGTAGGGCATGTTCGTCGATTGAGCGTGAATGTAACATGTTTGCTCTTAGCCTTGTTAATGCAGATGCGCCAGTCTGCAAACCATGTTTCCACCAGTATTAGGTGGCGAGCTAGTTTCGCGGTTGCTTCCGTTGGAGATCTGGATCGGCTGAGGATCGCAGTATCGTCGGCGAACGTGTGCGTTGTTAGCTGGGAGTTTATAGGTATGTCCGATGTAAACAGAACATAGAGAACGGGGCCCAGGACGCTACCTTGGGGGACGCCAGCGTTGATGTTATGGTCATGGGACGTACTGTTGTTGCATCTAACTGTGAAGGTACGCTTGTAGAGGTACGTCTCCAACAGCTTATGGGTGTTCTGAGGCAGCAGTTTCTGGATTTTGAACATAAGTCCGTCAAGCCAGACTCTATCAAAAGCTTGAGCTACATCCAAGAATAATGCAGAGCAGTATTCGCGGTTTTCAAAGGCAGTGCGTATTTCCGTTGTGATTCTGTTCACCTGCTCAATGGTCCCATGCTTCTTTTGGAATCCGAATTGATGCGTAGGAATGATGTTATGGAGATTGATGTAAGGCATGAGACGTAGCAGAAGCACCTATTCAAAAAGTTTGGATAGGGTGGTTAGCAAACTTATCGGCCTGTAGGAAGCTGGTGACGTTTTATCTTTTCCTGGCTTGGGAATCATTATTACCACTGACTTTTTCCATTGTGTAGGAATATAGCCAAGCTTAGCAATTCCGTTGAAAAGCTTGCAAATCAGGTTCAGCGCACATAGAGGCAGACAGCTGATCATCTTGGAAGTAATCATGTCGTGCCCTGGTGATTTTCCAGGTTTTAATTCCTTAACCGTCTTCTCTATTTCATCTGGTCTGAAAACCATTGGCTCCAGCGGTGCGCAATTAGTAGGTGACAAGGGGAGGTTGAATGTGTTTGTAGGCGGATTAGGCTGAAACACTTTTTGTAGGTGGTCAGCAAAGGTGTGGGCTCTTTGTTCGTCGCTTCGGGACCAATTTCCATGGGCATCTCGCAATGGTGTGACAGCCTCTGTTGGTGCCTGGAGGTGTCGGTTGGCTTTCCATAAGGAGTGTTTTGTGCTGGTTGGTGAGAGCTGCACGATGTATTCATATTGTGCCTTTTCTTCCGCTAGCTTGAGTGTTCTGGTGAGCAAACGCGTCGCAGCTTTTAGTCTTTGTTTCGAGCTCGGCGATCGGTGCTTTTGCCACTCTCTGCGCAAGCGCCGTTTTTCAAACACCAGATTTTCAATATCTCTGTTTGTTAGGTTGTATCTCATAGGAGCAGGGGGGTCTGGTGGAGTTGAGACTGTTGCTGCTGCAACTAGGGTCGATTAAAGCGAGCCGTTCAGGTTGTCAATGTCTGTTTCGGTATTTGGCAATCCTGAGGCGTCGATATGAGAACAGACATATTTTGAATATTTGGCCCAGTTAGTTATTTGTAAGCCTATAAGTCTTCTCAATTAACCGGGGCTGCTGTAGAAAGCTAAAGATTACTGGAGAGTGATCTGAGGACAAGTCTGGTGTTGACTCTGCTGTTATGAGATGCTGTGGAATACCTTTAGTTATTGCGAAGTCAATGAGGTCAGGAAGCTTCTTTGGGACAGTATACTGCTGCAAGTGTGATAGGGCCATTTATGGCCTGTATGCTGATCGACGTGGATTGCAAGTAGTTTTTTCCAAACGTGTTCTGAGGATAGTGCTTGAGCCGAGCTCTAATAAGTACTCCAGTACCCCCATGGGCTTTGCCATCTGGGTGGTTAGTGAAGTAGAATTTGAATCCAGGAATTTGGAAGTTGTTTTTATTTGTTAAGTGCGTTTCAGAAAGCAACATAACATCAATATTTTTGTTGTTAAGGAACTGTGTTAGTTCCAGCCTGTGCTGTGAGACACCATTGGCGTTCCACGTAGCTATTTTTAGGGAAGCCATTATAATGATTTTCTGGATACGAGCAGCTGTATCAGCGTGTTCTGGTTCTTCATAAGCTCTTGCAGGGTGGTTTGCATAAACGACATGAACTTCTCCAGGCTTTGTTGGAGTGTAGACATCATCGCTTCCAAGCTACATGGCGGGTACTTGGGTGGGGGTTGGTCGTCTGGTGAGGCGATGGGTGGGTGGAGTTTACTCAAGGCTCCTAATGCTGAGGTGGAAGTTTTGGTGCCTGACTTAAGGGCACTTGCGTATGAGGTGCTGGAGTCAGTATGTGAAGTAAGCTGGTGTTGCGTTTGGGAAGTGGTTGATCTGGCTGATGGTTGTATGTTAGAGGGGATCCTTGGCGGGGGCGTGCGCTTGTGAAGGCGATTTTTAAGCTCTTTGAAGACAACTCAGCCACGCCAGTTCGCTGTGTGGTTCTTGCCGCAGTTGCTGCACATCTTAACCAAAGTGTCTTCCTTATTTTTTGTACAGTTTGCAGTACTATGTGGTTCACTGCAAACAACGCAGATTGACCTCAGAGTGCAATAGGCCTTGGTGTGGCCATATTCTTGACAGTTGGTTTCGTTTGTGCGGCTCTTCCACAGTATGTTAATTACTGATTTGGCCTAAAAGTTTTTAGCTTTTAGTGCTGCAGTAATTTCATCAGGCGTCACGGTGGGTTCGATTCCTTTTAATACAACTTGGAGTCCATTGGCGCTCTTAAGTTGGTATGTATAGTAGGTTTTCCCAGCATCGTCCAGATATTTTGTTACAGCCCGGTGGCCGGCTTCGGTTTGTGTTTGGATCCTGGTTTCGCTGATTTTTCCCTTTGTTAGGGGTACGACATGGAAGTTGTTCTCGCCAATGAGCGCAACTATTTTGCTGACCAGGGCTGTTGTTATTTGCTCGCGGACGTAGATTGGCGGCGGTTTTGGAAGCTTCGGCGCCATTTCTGGCTCGTCGATTTGATTCGCTGAGGTGTTGTCTAGGAGAGCGAATCTATTTGAGTATTGTCCCTCAGATTCGCTATTAGTAGCGTTGTTGCGGTTCATTTTCGGCTTGTTGCCGCCTCCTTTATTCTGCGGGCTCAGCTTGCGCTTAATCTGTATGTACCGATCGATACCACTTTGCACCAGTTGCGCTGCTCGAGTTTGTTTTGGTTTCGTTTCACTGTTGTTTTCGTTTTCGCTGGTACAACTGTCCGAGAGAGGCGTGGGAGGTTGGTTACACAAGAACAAAGAATATACACAGAGATTTTTTTGCGAGTTTGCATCGCTTAAGCGTCCTTTCGCTAATTTAGAAAGTATATTTATAGTTGTAGTTTCACTGCTGATAATGATGATAACTGATAGTTCCCGTAGCACAAAACAAAAACACGTCTGTTAACGTCGGGCGTCCAACTCGTTGTTGTATTCGGTCACACTTACTTAACTAAGAATTAAGCTTAATTTGGCGCGTCAGATCAGTACATAGACTTGCGACTAGATTTAAGGTTAAATTCCTTTAACGATATTATTTCAATGTAGAATAAAACACCACACTACACGTTCACATTACCCGCAAGGAAATTAAATTACTAGGTCAAAATCCGCGTGATACTCCGCAGCCTGACAAAGAGGGGCAGACTACCTTTTCCACAACTGTAGGGGTGGCGAACATACTGGAATGGATCGCAATCTTAGAAAGGGAATTATCCAAGGAAAGGGCGAAGAAAGAGCAAGCAGAGGACGCAAGGAATCCCGTTGGAATCGAGTCTAGCGGTAACGGTGACGGTGTGGCAAATACACCGTTAAGTATGACTGAAACGACATGCAGCGACGACGCAAGTATTGAGTGACAATATGCAACGAGAACATGACGTAACGCCATCGTTGAATGAACTATTGCCCGCACAATTGAGTGCAAACTTGCAGCCACTATTGAGTGGAGCTTGGTACCAATGCAGGGTGGCTATTTTGTTACTGGTCACAAGTCACAAGGAACAACTGCACAACAGCAAACCTATCTCTGCCTTGCTACGTTAGGGCCACGGTGGAGTCATGTTCATGCACTACGGGAACCACAACGCGGCTTAATGGCAACCACACCTGGATCCTATCGGCGAGTATACCAAATGGATGGACACCACGTCGACTGCCTGATCTTCCAGAGTTCGAAGGTCAGCCTGAGAGACAATCAGAGACATATCGGTGTACAGCTTTAGAGAACAATCAAAGGCTAGTGAAGGATTTGAAGAGTGAGGCCCGAGCAGCAGTAAAGGCGCTGATCATCCACCCGAAAAATACACGCATGCAAACGGTTATGAAGCAGCTTCGATTCAACTTATTCGAAGTCAACTGAAGAGTGTGCGGGATGTGCTGCCAATCTTAGAAGATACCATATCCAGGATTGTGCTGTTAGCCACAAGGGTGAGCAACCTCGCTCCGTTTCTACAGTCATCGATGAGCGGCATTCAGCACTAGAAAATTCGAATGGAGAAGCTGATCGCCAAGTTACCCATGAGCTAGACTGGGTGAAGCATCCGGCTTGTGTCTTCAGCAGCAACAATCGAGTTAGCGAGGAAGCATATGATCTGCTGCTCGTGCTCGGAAAGTGGACTTGGAAAGTGGGCTACAAATGCAGTGTTAACTGATGCCAAAGAAGGCACCACTACCTGCTGTACGATAAAGTCGAAAATCCCAAATAAAGTCCAAGGGAGAAACGAAGCTGACACCAGCTGCAAAGGGACGATAGCCTGGGCCGACGTAATCTGTTGTCGTCAACGGCTGCGACGCTAGAAGCAGGACGAGCCGAGGACGGCCCGGAATTGCCTCACCGAAATCTAAGTTCCGTCGTCCATGATGAAGCTCACCTGCTATTCTGTATTTTCCCTGTTATGCAGCACGGGAAGAATAAGCAAGTGAACACTTATGCACTGCTTGATGAAGGATCATACGTAAAGCTCATTGACTACGATTTAATCCAGAGCCTTAACCAAACGGGAGAGAGTCTACAGCTCAACGTGCAGTACACATAGAGCACGCAACAGTAGTTAACCTAAAAATCAGTGGTATGAGCGAATCCAAGCTCCACGGGCTACGAAATGTGTACACTTTATCGAATTTAAATATTCCGACGCAAATCTTGCGTCGTGAAGACATAAAGATAATGATGGCAAATGCGCGGCTACCCATCATGCTGTACTTCGCTGCAGCGCCAAGGATTTTGATCAGCTTGTAGCACGCACATTTGGGTATTTCACTAAGAACCAAAAGTTTTGGAGCAGGAAGACCATATGTAGCCGCCACCTTTCGCACTTCGAGGTTGAGAACCCAAACAAGCCGGGAAAAATTCGAACTATGTGTTACTGAACTCGGCGATGGTAAAAGGCCCTGAGCGCTACAGATCCCTACCAGCAGTACTCTTCCACTTCCGGGAAGGAGCAGTTGGGGTATGTTCAGACATCAAGGAGATGTTTCACCAAAAGTTAATACAGCCATAGGATAGAGCCCAAAGATTCCTTTGGAGAAATAGAGATGCAGGTCATGACATTCGGAGCAGCCTGTTCACCTTGTGCAGCGGACTATGTGAAGGTGGTTAACGCTTCGTAGTATAGTAGTACAGATCCGCGAGCGCTCCTGGCGATAAATGAGTACAACTACGTTGACAGTTTAATGAGCAAGGATGAAATTGTCGCCGTTTCGTCACGGGTGAAAGAAAAATACGCGAACGCGATTTGTGTCGGTTTTCCTCAAGCAGAGGTGGTTAGGCTTTGAACCCACAAGGATCACGGAAGTTAATTGAACCGAATACTGTTTATGTACTGGCAGCCGACTTCGGATAACTTCAAGTTCAGCGTCAAACAGCAGGAGCAGTGTGATGAATGGGAAACGTGCTTCTTGTCATATTTATGTGGATTCAAGAATACAGTGCTAACCTGTTGATGCGAGAGATTTGGGGGAGACGATTCAAATGGGATGAGCCGCTACCAGCGGGAAATTAAACACATTGATAAATTCCGATGTCCACGCTTCGATGGCGCAAGACGTGTGCGGACACTGCAGCTGAACGTTTTCGTGGATTTCAGCCAATCGGCGTTCGTCGCGGCGGTTTATTGTCGGGCCACATACGTACACGACGACTTGCAGGCACATTTCGCATGTTCCAAAACGAAATGTGCTGCCTTGAGGACGATGTCGATCCCACAACTGAAACTTTAAGTAGCTGTGTTAGGAACGGGACTAATGGATACCGCTAAACAGGAACACTGTGGAGCGATCAGTGGGTGCACACTTTGGACAGACTCTAAAACCATGCTGTATTGGATCACCAGCACTTACCAGAGGTACAAGCAACTTGTTGGAAACCGGGTAACAATGCAGATGACGAAACTAGGCCACAACGGCGCGCGGATCTCGGTGAAAGTTCGCGTTGGTTAAGCGGACCACCATTCCTTTGGGAACCTAAAGAAAGTTGGGCCAAATCTTCTTCAAGCGATGGATGCGCTCCACAGGCTGCTGAAGAAAAAGAGAAACTCGCATGACATGAGTTTGCATTGTTTTGGCTAACGAGCCTTTTTTATCTATGCAGACGTTCTAGAGTTTTAACCGGCTGGTAAGGACGACAGCATGGGTCCTAAGATTAATTGACAGTGTCGGGGGCGACGCCACAAGCTAGAAGGGCATGTACTTACTGAGATGGCCCCTTGCTGATGCACAGCTTGAGGCAAACGGATGGCCATTTAGTATACAGGCCTGGACTATTTTGGAACGTTGCTTGTGTCAATTGGGCACCAAATAGAGATCAGGGTGGCGCTATTCACCTGCCTAACTACGAGATCCATCCACTTAGAGATAGCTCATGATCTTTCAACAGATTCATGCATCATCGCCATGAAGTTTTTGAGCCAGCGAAAGCCAGGGCTTGTCCAGAGTTGACGTCCAAAGGAATACAATTGATCTTTAACTGTCCAGCACACCCAGCTGAGGGTGGTGTCTGGGAAAGGATGGTCCAGTGCGTATAGAAGGTGCTGGCACACACGATGAAGAAACTCGCGCCCAAGAAGTACGTGCTGGTGAATTCGTTGAGCTGAGAAATTTGTAAATTCTTGCCCGCTCACCAAGAACCAAGAAACTCCACTGACACGAAATGACCAATTGAAAGAAATGCCCGACATGTCAAATCTTCCTGAAGACGAAGGACTGACTTCTGGGAGATGTGTTGCAATGAAGCTGTGGCGTATCGCTTAGATGATGAGAAATCAGTTTTCCAAACGATGGATGCACGAGTACCTGGCCACGCTCGTTCACAGAGAGAAATGGTGCCGGCGCGTCGAGTCTATACGTAGTGGAGCTTTAGTATACATTTGCGATCCAGTGTTACCACGCAGAGAGTGGAGAAGAGGCGTTGTCGAAAAGGTTTTAACCGGAGATGATGGTTTGCCACAACGAGCGGCGGCGAGGACCAGCGATCGATCCAAATTAGTGATGCGTCTCGCTTCAAAGTTAGCTGTTCTGGATGTGGCGCCCGACAGTGATATACCACACTCATTATTTCAGACAGAATCCTGTACAGATTATTCTATAACATATGGTTACTCGCTCCTTCTCACATGAACAAGCGCGTAAAAAGTTAAGCGACTTACTTTAATCTGTGTTATTGGTCCGACCGGACTGTAATTTGAAGTTTATTGCAGTCATCTTTAGATATACCGAATATATATACTGAATTCAATATTTTCTTAATAATGTAACGACCGAAGTCCAGTAACGTCCCCTGCACACCCTGTCTAAATTACAGACGGCTAAGCTCAGGGAAAATGGGCGGGGTTTTGTGTGCAGGTTCGGTTATCGATGTTACTAGAAAATATCGACAGGTTATAGGACTGTTAGAAGAGGGAATGGCAAGAAAAGGGAAGGCCAAAATAAACGGACGGACTACCCCTAACGAACGATCTAGTCGGAGAGCTAGATGTAATGCTCTCCTTCTTCACCCACCCAACCATGTACTATCGATATCGAAATACCGATACTACCCATGTTGCTGTTATGCTACAGCCCTTAGTGCCTCAAAAAAAGAAAAGTTTATTCCATATTAAATTTCTTTAACGTTATTTAATGACAAACAATATTAGCGCTTGCAGCTTCGTGCTGCATAACGAATTCGAGAATTCTAATTTTACTTCCCTAATTTTTAGTCCTTTTTGATTTATTTTTTTTTATTTATTCAATCTCAATTTAATTCGATTGTTTTCTTTTCTCTTTTACATACTTTTTCTTATTTGGTGTCTATAGTTCTAGTTTACTTGGTTTCGATAGTTATATTTTATTTGGTTTCGAATGAACGAAAGAGATGGGACGATAGTTTTAGTATTCCATTTCGATATTTCTACTCCCGATAGGCAAGCGATTGTTTGAATATTAATTGGTTTCAATATTTTGAAATTGTTGTCCACTCACCCGAGATCCGTTGGGGCCCCGACGAAACAGCTGAGGAAAAATAATAATGGCAACAATAACCAAGACACCAATAATACCCAAACACAAAAAAATCTTCTGACCTATCACTCAATCTTGTTTTATTTTACGTTACGAATTTCTGTTAGACGCATACGTGTGTATGCGAATGAATGAATGAATGAACTACTGAGTGAATGAAAAATATGAGAAAAATAAAAAGATTAAATCAAAAAGGATGAACAAAATAAATGGAATGAAACAAAAAAAATTAAAATACAAATTATAGAATGATGAATTAAATGAATGAGTGTGAAAAGGAAAAATGAATGAGAATTGTGTAAATATAAACGTGGATGTGAATGTTTTTGGTGTACTACAAGTACATAAGTGTGTTTGAATGTAAATGTGTGTATGAAGCTTGAATGTGTATGTGTACTGCAAGTACGTATGTGTATATAAAAGTGAATGTGTATGTGTACTGCAAGTACGTATGTGTGTATGAAAGTGAACGTGTTGGTGTATAATTAGTTAAGGTCTGCGTGTTTTGTAGTAATAAAATTTTGCAGATGTGTCCTATGCTCCTTCCAGAAGTCCCCGGAATTTTACACGCTGTTTTATAATCAGGTTCACTTTCGGAAACCATATAGGCTATGAGGAGATAGAAAAATGCACGTCAGGTGGCTGCCTAAGCATAACTTTTTTTTTAAACCACTCACCACAAACAGCAAACAACAACTAAAGGTAGCCGGGCGATCACGGCACCAGAATAGATGGGGGCAAATACACACGCCTACCAGTAAAAAGGCGCGAGAGCGCTAGGGCTCCTCTGGGCACAAGCGGTTTGCTAGAAAGCAAGACGAGGTTAGAAACTGCCAACCAATGTTTGGAAAGCTTATACTCACGTCCAGCTTTGAACACCCACAATATTAACCGCACCAAAAGCTATATTGTCCTGGCTCAACAATTTTTGTGTTGTCTTTAAAATTTTTTTTGTGACCACTTTTGAATTATTTCGATTTGGAAATTTGCATCGACGCGTGTTGTCCAACTTTTTCTCACTTAGTGAAGAGGGAAAATAATATCGAGCATGATAGGTGGCCCAGGCAATCGATATATCCCCACCCCACTTCCCAACACTGATCGTTCGGATCGGCCGATTTGGAGTTGCCAGACCGGTCGATTATCGGTGTGACTCTGGGTGTGGTGAAAACTATTGTTCAAATTCAAATTTAAATTTGAATTACTGAATTTTGAAACGAGTATGGAGGCAAATCGCTCACCAAATAAAAATGTGACAAAAACAAAACAAATAATACACGGGCCTCACACCCTCAAGTTTAATTTCATGCCACTGGTCTGAAATTAAGCTTGAAAAAAAAAATTAAGGGATCGTGTAGAGTTTCAACCTATAAATGTGGACGAAGTATGAGTGCATGGGACACCTAACCTGGAGTCGAAGTCTAGGTCCATAGGTCTTTAGCATGGAAATATCCCAATTCCTTGCCCGACAAGTTTTCCAAAAGATAAAGGGTGTTGCCCAACCTACCTTTATCGCGGACTTTCGTGCCTACTGGCGCCAATTTTGCATTGAAATTGGTGGCAGCGTTGCTCAGTGCGAAGTTACGTTTAATCACTACTTGGCCAACTTCAAAGGAGCGTGGTTTTGCCCTTAGGTTATAGCTACGTTGATTCTGCTCGAACGCCTTGAGAAGATTTTTATCAATCTTCGAGCGAATCAACTGTAGACTATCCGGCCTTGCCACGTTCGCTTCGGCATCGCCAAGCATGGTAATCGGATCCATGCGACATCATGTGTTGACCAAAAACAACCAGATATGGTGACATGCCGATGGACTCATGCAAGTTTTTCGTAGCGACGAATTGATGCTTCAAAGGACTACGTCCCATTCCCTTTGATCACCCTGCACATAAGCTCTCGGAGCCGCATTGATTGAGCGATTCATCCGCTCTGCTGCGTTCGACTGCGGAGCATACGCACCCGTGCAGATGTGACGGACTCCGAACTTCGTCAGAAAGGTCGAGAACTCATGGCTTTTAAATTGAGTGACATTATCGCTCACGATTACTTCCGGTACCCCAAAACACGAAAAGATCTCTTCTCCAAGGTTGTCTATCACGGCCTTGGCCGTGAACTTCTTCACTGCTTTCAGGAAGGTAAACTTGGAGAAGTTATCTAGTATAATGAAAATTTCAATGTTTCCCTTTTTTGATCTTGGAAACGGACCAATAAAGTCAATATAAAGACGTTAAATGGTCGATCGGTTACTACCCGAGCTCCCATGGGTGGTTTTAGCGCCACTGTAGGATACTTAGTAGTCCGACAGACCTCGCAATTCCGGATGTAGTCCCTTACCTGCACTACCATGCTTGGCCAGAAAAATCTACGGCGGATCTGATCGACGCACTTAGCCATGCCTCAATGGGCAGAAGAAGGCTGGTCGTGTGCGGATCTGATTTCTTCCCGCAAAGATTCCGGAACTACTAACTTCCAGACGTCGTCCATACCAATGTCGCATCCAGGAAACTCCGATGGTATATATAGTTGTCTACCACTTGGAAATCGGGAAACTTAGTGGACCGAACATTCTCCCTCAACCGTCGGTACTCCTCTGACTGGAATGCTTCCGAGTTGAGGTCGATTTCGCTAAGGACTTCCGTGTTTAATATGCAAATCTCTGCTTCCTCGAAAGAACGGGATAGCGCATCCGCAACCACATTCTCACTCCCCTTGCGGTGCTCAATCTCGAACGAGAAACCTTTTAGCTTGATCGCCCATCGAGCCAGTCTGCCGCTAAGATCTGACTGGTTCATCAGCCAGCGCAAGCTTGCATAGTCTGTCACCACCTTGAACGGATGACCCTCGATGTACCTGCGGAATTTTTTGATGGCCAGAACTACCGCCAAGCACTCAAGTTCGGTTACTGTATAGTTGCGTTGAGCCTTATTCAGCTTCTTGGACATGTAAGCAATGGGTCGCTCACAGCCAGACTCGTCGCACTGCGCCAAGACAGCTCCGATACCATGCAAGGATGCGTCGCATTGGAGAACAAAAGGTTTCTCGTAGTTCGGATTAACTAGAAAAGAAGCAGAGCACAAGCACCCCTTTATCTTAATAAAAGCCTCCTGAGCTCGGTCATTCCACTGGAATGCCTTGCCTTTCAGAAGCTCCGTTAGGGCGAAAATAACGTTCGGCTGATACCAGCCAGTCGTTCCTAAAAATCTGCGAAGCTGCTTCTGCGTCTTCGGAACAGGAAATTCCTCGACCGCGAACCGGATTAACCTGAAGCGTTTGCCATATATATATATATGCAAGATGACTGGACAAGACCATGGAGAACTAGGAGCCTCTTCGATCACGTCCATAGCCCGCATTCTATCGATCTCAGCGCACAGGAGACTCTCCTTAGCAGGAGACAAGGGGTAAAACCTTTGCTTTATTGGCTTTGCGGCTGCTGTATCGATAGTATGCTGGATGAGTGTCGTCAGTCCTAGGCCATTCTTCTCGAAGGATGGAAATAAGGTAATTATGCTATCAAGCTGTGATTTTTGGACGTGAGTCAAATCTAGCTGAGGCGAATCGGGATCAGATTGGCAGGAGACTTCATTTATGGATGCTGGAACGATGGAGATGTTAAATCGTTTCCAGAAGTCCATTCCACAAATAAGCTCCTGTCTAACGGTTGGAACAATCAAAAATTCAAACTCGGTTGTCACCGAGTGATACGTCAGGGGAACAGCAATTAACCCAATTATCTCTTCGTCTTGCCGAACACACATCCCTTGTCAACTAACTTCTGTGCCAACTTGCCACCGATAACGCTTTTGTTAGCACCGCTATCAAGGAGTGCCAAGTGATCCTCACCGAAGACGTTGACTTGGGTAAAAGGGCGTATGTCACCGCTTTGATAGACGATAGAGGAGATTGTATACCGTTTCAAGCCCCGTATGCGTCGCCAAAATTCACGCATACGGGTTGCAGACCTAGATCTACTTGAAACGGTAGCATCGACTTTGAAAATCTCAGCTCTTCGCTTCAGATATTCGCGTAGACGCACGTGATACGGTTTAAAATGCTGTGGAATTGTCAAATCTGGTATTTTGGTCATGTTTGGTGAAATAGAAAGTCTGGTGGGATAAAGTGGCGCTGCAGATTCCGAGATTAGCGTCGGATGTCGCCTCTCGGAAGTCTGCGAGCATCCTGCGTCGGGTTTTCTGACTTGGCCTTGCACCTGTCACAATTCGGCTTATATACGTCAACAGCACCACATCCGTAGCAAAAGATGCGTCTTGGCTGAAGACAATCCTGATAGCGATGCCCTACCTCCTCGCAATTCCAGCATTTGGAATTGTCGAATGAGCGAACGGCGCATATTTCCGCTTCCGATGCCTCTTTTGACTTTGGCTCGGAATCCTCTTCCACCTGAAGAGAATTCACGAAGCTTCGCTTAACGGTTGAGCGATATTGGGGTCGAATGTTTCGGAAGAACTCCTCGTGTATGTGACATTCCCTACGCAAACTGGCCAAATCCGAAGTTTCGACATGCAACAGCTCATGTTGCAGCTCCGAACGCAAACCGTGGGGAACCTCAACCGCAATCTCGCTATCCGACATAGGTTCTCGGAGGGAATCAGCGGTAGCCAGCATAGCATCCACAAAATCATCGAAGCTTTCGTTGTTACCTTGCTTACGACGACGCATAGCATCCTTGATGTCCCTGTCTGTTCTCTGGTCCTGGTACCGCACTTGCAGGCGACTACACAACTCGTACCAGTCCAGATCGCGAACCGTGCGATGCACTCTCCAATAAAACGCGAGTGCTGGGCCAGAGAACAAAAGATGAGCAAATTGGGACAACAATGAGAAGTTGCCGTTAAGGCTCTGGGTGGTCATGCAATTGACTCGAAATATTAAATCTTCGAGAGAAAGGTCATTGGGTGATCCAAGGGAATTTAATGCGCCAGTTAGAGATGGTGTTTGAGATCCTATCTGGGCGATCAAAATCTGAATAGCCGAAAGAAACACGAGTTCCATGCTGCCTTCCACCTAAACTATCTTCAGGCCTCGAAGCGTTGCTCGTGCGGTGAACTGATGGTGCTGCCTCGCCTTCCTCCCCGTAACGAGGATCATCTCGAACATATTGGGTCACATTTAGATTGCGGAACGCGGCGGAGATCTGCTCAGCAATCACGGTCGAAATGCTATCTCTATAACTCGCCATCGAGCTAGAGATGAGCCTATTAATTCGCTCTTCAGCGAGCGCAGCTGAGTCAGGGGCTTTAGTCTCACGTCAGGTGTTTCCCCGAGTTGGAAGTGGGAGTGAGGAGCTGGCATGGGTCATGCCACGCCCCTGAGAACGAGTATTCATGCGGCTCTTTGGAATTGCTCCCGAATGAGCCGGAGCGTTCAAAGGTCCTTGCTCAGTTGGCGGATTCAAAAAAGCCCTGCGCTCAACTGCAGCAGTCAGGATGGCCCTTGAGCACGTCTGGCGGCATGTTCATCAGGTCCCCTACCCTCTCGTTACCCCGTTTTACCGCCATAATAAAATCCCAAACAAAATAATTAACTTGGTCAAAACTACTCGGTTCCAACCCCAGTTAATACAAAACTCATGTGCTCCTAAATGTCAGGGGGACTACGATAAAGGTATCCCACAAGCTACAACAATTACAATAAAATGTAAGGTAGTTGCTATTGTGCACACAAACACGTGTATGTATGTTTTATTTTAATACGCCAAACTCAAGGATGTGAAAGTTGTATAAAAAGAATCCTAGCGTTATTTTATGATATGAATTAATGATATAATATAACATTCATTCAAGATTAGAGGGCTTACCTAAGTTAAAGTAACATAACAGCAATTTTGTGATGTGATCGTTCATTAGAAGTAGTTCCGATTACTGAAGCTACGTTAATAAAAATAAACTGCGTGAAGCTCTAATCGGATGCTGAGGATCGTGCCGAATCTGTCCAGCACAAACAATCTCAGCCATCACGAGTCGAGGTGTTTGTTCGATGGAGCTAAGATATGGTATCGAACCGATATAAACCAATTCGATAGTTCCATACCCTATATTCCACCATCGAACGCCACTGATAATCCTCTGAATCGAAGATTATCGAACTCGGATAGCTATATGCAATCGGTCTGGATCCGATATCCACCAGAGCAACCAGCAGTTCCAGATTGCATATAACTATCGGCTGAATCTACAGGTTCCAAGGAAAAAGAGAATGGAAAGGAAAGGGTATAGCCGAGTGGAACCTTTTCAGGCCCCACGTTGGGCGGCAATTTCTGTAACGACCGAAGTCCAGTAACGTCCCCTGCACAACCTGTCTAAATTACAGCCGGCTAAGCTCAGGGAAAATGGGCGGGGTTTTGTGTGCAGGTTCGGTTATCGATGTTACTAGAAAATATCGACAGGTTATAGGACTGCTAGAAGAGGGAATGGCAAGAAAAGGGAAGGCCAAAATAAACGGACGGACTACCCCTAACGAACGATCTAGTCGGAGAGCTAGATGTAATGCTCTCCTTCTTCACCCACCCAACCATGTACTATCGATATCGGAATACCGATACTACCCATGTTGCTGTTATGCTACAGCCCTTAGTGCCTCAAAAAAAGAAAAGTTTATTCCATATTAAATTTCTTTAACGTTATTTAATGACAAACAATATTAGCGCTTGCGCTTCGTGCTGCATAACGAATTCGAGAATTCTAATTTTACTTCCCTAATTTTTAGTCCTTTTTGATTTATTTTTTTTTATTTATTCAATCTCAATTTAATTCGATTGTTTTCTTTTCTCTTTTAAATACTTTTTCTTATTTGGTGTCTATAGTTCTAGTTTACTTGGTTTCGATAGTTATATTTTATTTGGTTTCGAATGAACGAAAGAGATGGGACGATAGTTTTAGTATTCCATTTCGATATTTCTACTCCCGATAGGCAAGCGATTGTTTGAATATTAATTGGTTTCAATATTTTGAAATTGTTGTCCACTCACCCGAGATCCGTTGGGGCCCCGACGAAACAGCTGAGGAAAAATAATAATGGCAACAATAACCAAGACACCAATAATACCCAAACACAAAAAAATCTTCTGACCTATCACTCAATCTTGTTTTATTTTACGTTACGAATTTCTGTTAGACGCATACGTGTGTATGCGAATGAATGAATGAACTAACTACTGAGTGAATGAAGAAGATGAGAAAAATGAAAATGAAAAAGAATGATGAATTAAATGAATGAGTGTGAAAAAGAAAAATGAATGAGAATTGTGTGAATATAAACGTGTATGTGAATGTTTTTTGTGTACTACAAGTACATACGTGTGTTTGAATGTAAATGTGTGTATGAAGCTTGAATGTGTATGTGTACTGCAAGTACATATGTGTGTATAAAAGTGAATGTGTATGTGTACTGCAAGTACGTATGTGTGTATGAAAGTGAACGTGTTGGTGTATAATTAGTTAAGGTCTGCGTGTTTTGTAGTAATAAAATTTTGCAGATGTGTCCTATGCTCCTTCCAGAAGTCCCCGGAATTTTACACGCTGTTTTATAATCAGGTTCACTTTCGGAAACCATATAGGCTATGAGGAGATAGAAAAATGCACGTCAGGTGGCTGCCTAAGCATAACTTTTTTTTTAAACCACTCACCACAAACAGCAAACAACAATTAAAGGTAGTTGGGCGATCACGGCACCAGAATAGATGGGGGCAAATACGCACGCCTACCAGTAAAAAGGCGCGAGAGCGCTAGGGCTCCTCTGGGCACAAGCGGTTTGCTAGAAAGCAAGACGAGGTTAGAAACTGCCAATCAATGTTTGGAAAGCTTATACTCACGTCCAGCTTTGAACACCCACAATATTAACCGCACCAAAAGCTATATTGTCCTAGCTCAACAATTTTTGTGTTGTCTTTAAAATTTTTTTTGTGACCACTTTTGAATTGTTTCGATTTGGAAATTTGCATCGACGCGTGTTCTCCAACTTGTTCTCACTTAGTGAAGAGGGAAAATAATATCGAGCATGATAGGTGGCCCAGGCAATCGATATATCCCCACCCCACTTCCCAACACTGATCGTTCGGATCGGCCGATTTGGAGTTGCCAGACCGGTCGATTATCGGTGTGACTCTGGGTGTGGTGAAAACCATTGTTCAAGTTCAAATTTAAATTTGAATTACTGAATTTTGAAACGAGTATGGAGGCAAATCGCCAAAATAAAAATGTGACAAAAACAAAACAAATAATACACGGGCCTCACAATAATCGCAAATAACTGATTTGCGGGGGCGGTTGGTGTGGCATCAATCATTTGAAATAAACGTAATCTGCCTTTCTATAGGAACATTTATACCAAATTTGGTGTCTCTAGACGCGTTGTCTCAAACAAACAGCCAGACAGATAGACGGACATGGCTCAATCGACTCGGCTGGTGATCTCCCATACCTCCTTATGACTGTTTCAAACATTTTCCCAAAGTTAGTATACCCTTTGATTATTTTTAATGGTCGAAGGGTATACAAATATTGGGACAACAGTTTGTATTCCATAAATTTCAATTGATTTAAAATGTCAACCTGGCGCTTTTAAATCGCCGATTGTCAACTCGTCTAGGAAATTTAATCTCACTTGCAACAGGTGCTAGTCTTACCAATAGGCAAGTTAAAAGAGTGCTGAGCATGGGCAAGAGTTGGTTGACAGTTGTTGAATCAAATTATCAATAATGGTAGTATGTATTTAGGAAGTATTTAATTATACCCTTCGACCATTGAAAATGGTCAAAAAAAAGGGTAAACTAACTTTGTGCAAAATGTATGTAACAGGCATTAGGAGGCGTGGCAGACCCCATAAAGTATATATATTCTTGCTCAGGATCACTAGCCGAGTCGATTGAGACATGTCCGTCTGTCTGTCCGTCTGTCCGTCTGTCCGTCCGTCCGTCTGTCCATCTGTTTGTTTGAGAAAACAGATCTCAGCTATTAAAAAAGCTAGAGACACCAAATTTGGTATGAAGATTCCTATATATCCGGGGCAGATGAAGTTTATGTCAAATGTTTGATGCCATGCCCACCGCCCCCGCAAAATGGTAATTTACGATTATTAAGCAAAGTAAAAAATGTATAATGTTAATCTTTGGTATGTATAGAGCTGAATGCAATATGAACATATCCACCAAATAACAACCCGATCGGACCAATAACACAGAAGTTATTCAAGTCAACGTTTTCAGTACAAATGTTCGGTACGAGCGGCAGCCGGCGCGCTGCTTTGAGCAGTTGACGCCGACGTCGACGTTGCGTCGTGTCGCTTTACTTTTTACGCGCGTCGCTGTGTGAGTCGAGCGAGTAAGCTATATGTAGTAGAAGTATTTATGCAGAATTCTCTGTTTGAAACTATGAGTGTGGTTACACGTTTGTAACGGATTTAGAAAATTGGGAGAAGGGTATCTTACCTACTTGTTGTAAGGTTAACTTTGTAACAAAATCAAGTCCCATAGAAAATTAGTTGAAAGTTGTAGCATCAAATGATCGGTGATAGTATTATGCTCTAGGAGAAGAGAAGTTGATATTTAATTGTAATGTAAACTTCGTTACAAAATCAAGTCCCTTAATACCAAAGTTTAAGCAGAGAGATGAGAATTTGCTTTTTTGCTTACCGATATGCGGGTGCGGTGAGCGTGGTGTCTAGTCTTTGAAATAAAGTTGATCTGAGATCCGGTGTCTCAAACAGACGGACATGACAATCGAGAACGAGTGACAAGTTTCATTATTGGTGCGTCACTTTTCTTTCACATGACCTAGTATTTAGTAATTATTTCTTTGACGCAGCTTTCTTATTTTTTTTCTTTTTCTTGCAGCTACTGGGCTACCCAGCTTCTATTTCCACAATGTCCGGTGTAATAAGTCCAACAAACCTGAGCCTATATTCAACACCAACAATGGCTGTGAGTTCGGCACACCGCTCTGGTGGCCGGTCCAGATGGAACACGACAATTACAGAAGACGAGTTTAACTTAATTCCGCACTCTGCAGCTAGTACAAATATAGAAAATGCGCAAGTTATACTAATGGAAGATTGTAAGTACTCAAACGTGAGATTGAAGTTGGTGTCTAGCTTTTTTAATAGCTGAACGGAATGTGTGTCCCGGTACCCATCGTAGAGTGAGGTTGTTTCTCTTCCAAAGCCCAGTCCGGTGCCCTGTTTAGTTAGAGACTCATCTGTAAACCATTTAAAGGTGTGTTGCTTAATAGGATGGATCTCATTGAGTGTGGCCCACAACCGTTTGTTACTCAGTTCGACCGCGAAATATTTGTCGAACCTGTATTCTATTATACTTTCATCCCTTGGTATCGAGATTAGCGGTATGCTACCCTCCAGGGACTCTACGTTTCGAGTGTTGATGGAGGCACCTTCAAACCCCTTCCGTCAATTGTCAGCTTTTGTACGGCGAAGTTCGAGCACCCGATGTAAGTTTATTGCAGCTGTTGGACAGGTTCGCATGGCTCCCTTCATACAGATACAAGCCATTCGCTGTAGTCTTTGCAGTTCATTTTGCGTGGTTGCTACATATGTGAGCATTGACCGAATGACCATCAGGTAAAGCCATCTTAAGATATGAGGTGAGGTACCCCAGGATTTCCTGCCTCATCGATGGTGAGCATTGCCCTAGCGGTGCTTAGCCCATTCTGGTTCTCAAACAGGCCAAGAATGCCTGAATGCCAAGAATGCCTGCCGTCTGCCCTGTGCACGTCCTTTTGGGCATGTAGCCTTGTTACTTCCTTTGCAGTCTTTGCCGAGCTCATTGGTGGTTTGCGGCACCCTGCCTGGTCCCCACCATCAGCTCTCACACCATCTAGTTGCCTCTCCTCAAAATGCCTTGCGGCCTATGCGGCGTTGATACCCCGCTGTGTCAATTGGCTTTTAGTTAGCCCGGGCCCCCGCCAGGTTGACTCTCGGCACGGTTTGAGTGACACCTTAGCTCGGACCGGATGGGGTGAGTTAAAGAGACACCTCTCTTCGCCCGGCTACCATTAGCCAATACTGCTAGCAGGGCTGGTCTGCTAGTAACCTGCTTTCAGCCGCCCTCGTGAGGAGAATGGCATGCTTCTCTGAAACCAGATCAGTTCCCCCTGCCACCTCTGACAGCTGACGGCTCAAGGATATAACAATTGTTTATTTGTATTTTCAGTGTGTATCTCATATTTTAGCAACTATGTATATAGATTACGTTTATTCACACATTTACACATTATGCATATGCATACATTGAATATTATTAAGAATACATTTTATCGCCGATAATGTCGATTAACATTGGTAACCCTCGATGGTGGCAATTATCGATGGTTTAACGGCCCCGCCGAAAACTGCAATTTTCGAAAACTAGTGGTCTGATTTGGAAATTTCCACGATGTCTATAAATGGTTTCTTTGAATTTTCTGCATCCCTTCGATTACCTTAACCAGTGTTGTGTTCTGTAAAATTTTAGCAAGGCGATTCTTCAAACAGAATTTGCATGCATAACGCACATCTCTTTAAAGTATTAGCGAGGGAAGCCTTTAGGAGTTTGTTATTTTATTATATATACTTGTATGATTCAAAAGACATAATAATAATGTAGTTATTGTACTTTTTACAGCAACAGGGCGCTTTACTGATGAATACCTGGCAAATCCGAGCCGAACCGACTATGCTGCTTGAGGCAACAGGGCTAACTAGAGCAAACTTCGTTAGTCCTACCTGTACATGTATTGCATACGTTCACTATAATTATACACGTATAAATGTATCTGCATATACATATGAATATAAACATTTATGTGAGTGTACATACTAGGTATATACATATTTATATATACATACATATTAGCTTTTTTCAAGTGTAGTCCATTCATATACACATGTAAGTGGACTAAAATAGGCTATACTTACATATGCCGTACATGTGCATATGTCAGATTCATTTGTATGCATGTACATATATGAACAAGCAAGTGTATGTTTGTACATCCTTATACATATGTTACATATGCACATATGCTCGAGTATCCATATTGAAATACATATGTTAGTACATATGTAAGTATTAAAATGTACATTTTAAAACTATGTATGTATATATGCCTATGTATGCCATTTTGTGCATTAATAAAAATATGCAGCTACATGAGTGTACACACATATAATAGCTTCGGATATATGTATGTACGGTATGTACACATCCGTATTAAATCGCACTTACTCGTATTATGTTTACGATGTATTATCGTTGTGAATATGATAAGAGTTTTCAAATGAAACAATACTAACTAAAGACATACAACGTAAAGTTAGCTATTCTTAAATATGTTCCTGTGTGCGTAGACCCAATTGTACTCATGTATGTATGTAAATGTGTGCATATTTACCCTGTACCACATACGTACGTACGTATGTACGTATACAGTGACTTATATTAATTTTTGCAAGGGAAATTGTATTAAGTTCGCTCACACATGTATGTACATATGTACGTACATTTGTGTATGTTAGCATAAAAGTTTATGATATGTGCTTATGTACATAGTTTTGTATATATAAACATTCATATGCATGTATGTATGTAATAGAGAACAGCTTCTGACATACACTTCCGTAGTACACTGAATATTTACAGGTATAATTTTCACACGGAGTACAAAAGTGAATATCAAATGTGATTTTATCACAAAATGATAAGGTATTTGATTGACACATAAAAACTATTTAAACGATAAAAAGATATTTAAACAAATGATTATTGTTTATTTACCTGTTTATTGTTTATATACCCGTATGGAATATAAATCGATTGTTCAAATGACGGTAAATTAGTGGATACAACTCTAAAGAAACTTAAGCTGTTCTCGGGACTTACATGTAAAATCATATATTTTATCTAAGTTACATTTTTGCAACAGTGACGATTATCTAATCATCGTGAAGTTTCAAGGCCTAAAGACTCATCTGCTAATGTAGCTGAAAAAATGTGAGAAATTATATAAATTAATGTATATGAATCTTATACATTCATACATATATAATATATGAACTATGTATGTACAATAACTATAAAAATGTCGTGTCAGAAAACATATGGATTTTATAATAATGTGCAATGTTATAATATCTATATGTATGCTAATACAAAATTATACATATAAATAAATATACATAAAAACATATGTATGTAGATATAACTTTAAATATTATTATGACAATATTAGAATTAGTCACAAGTCTGAAAGGAATATATTTGATTACATATTCCTAATTTTTTGAAAAGATACATAACATAATATAGTCCCACAATAGAATGTACGTATGTTTGTACATATACGTGAACTTAATAACATTTATATACATGTATACATGTGTACAATTATATACCAATGTATATACGTGCATGTATGGTATATGTACTTATGTATGTGTACTCATGATACAGACTGTCTTAAAGTACTAGTTTCTTTGACAATACTTCTGATATTTAGGTAATGTTGCTGAGTAATACACGCAAAAATATGCAAATACATACGCTAAGACTTTATTTGTTTTGTTATATTATTAACTTTATTTAATGTTTTTGATATCATTGTTTAATGCTGATTTGTCATACGAATAAAGATTAAGTGGTTGCGAATTTGTATGTAGTGTACTACATAGTATATATTTTCCTATACCCTTGCAGATGATTTGTATATTAATTATGACTAGTTTTAACACACATAAGAACCGGGCCCATTTGCAGATTTGTTTATGAATGTATTAATCTGAATCAATATATGAGACGAGAGTTGTATCTGTCTGTTTGTCCTGTACAATGTAGAGTTTTACCTTTTATTTAAGAATAAGTTCCTTTGAACTAAGCCACAAACTAAACTAACGAACTAAGTCCTGACATTTACCCAAATCAGCATCTCTAGATTATTGCTAGGTTAGTCTGTTCGTTTGAGAGTGGAGCTGCAGAGCAATTGCTGGAGGAATCTATCTATCTATCTATCTATGTATATAATTTTCTACGGCAGCCATCTCTAGTTATATCATCATCGATAATGGGCAAATACAAAAAACGTTTTTGTTTGTAGAAATGTAAACTACGCGATACAAAAGGAAATAATATTGGAAAAGTTTGTGACAATAAACATACGTTAGCATATACGCTATAATAACTATATGTTCATGTGTATTTAAATTAAATAAACATATATAGAAGCATCGGGACGATATATGTTATATGTTTAGCTGTCATAGGAACAGTATGCCAAATTGGGAATTTTTGTATAAAAACGCATCTTATCCCTAACAATTATTCAGGAAGCCGTATATACTGTATAACATATTTTAATTTTATGCCATCCGAAAAAGTATATCTAAAAGCTTGATTGTCAAAAGTTTTTAAAAACAATGTTTACAATTATCTATATATATATATATATATATATATATATATATATATATATATATATATATATATATATATATATATATATATATATATATATATAAACAAATAAACAGTAAAGCCTTACATCTGCCAGGGTATTAAACATTCGGCAGGCCGAACCTAACTTTCTTGTTGCTAAATGTCTTTTATTAACAATAATTTTCGTTGATAGACAAACTTATATATAATAAACCATATAACTATAAAGCAAAGGGGCGTGTTCAAAAATGTTAGCAATAATTTTGTAAGTTACGAATTGGCTGTGAATATAGTCTTTTGCAAAATATGCGTGTTTACATACATTTGTAAATATTTATACACAGATATACACCCATAACTATATACCATATACATATTTAGTTGAAAAGTGGCTTTAAGGCGCTTGTGCTTTTAGTTGAGTAAGATATAACATTATTGTATTTTAATAAAACAACGAAATATACTTTGCGATTGGTCAGAGTGTATATTGTGTTCACATGATAAATAAGGTGTTTGTTATTGCTTATTTATTTTTATCAGTTTTTTTTTAAATTCAGCAACCTCCAACCTGCAACCTCCAGTCTGCACGATGCAGGATCGGATGTTCGATGTTGTTTATATAAGTAGATATAGCCGAGTCGATTGAGTCATGTCCGCCTGTCTGTCTGTGTGAACGCACAGATTTAAGCTATTATAAAACCTTAAGCCGATGCTTGTTAGGCGCGGGTCCCAGACACAGCGAATGTCCATCCGATCAATCGACCGAAGAGCACAGTCGCCGAACGTCCGACTCGAAACGCGAATGCATGCAATTAAAAACAAGTGGGTAAGGCTACAGTCACGCGGTGACTGTAAGAGGCCATGGATTTTCAGTTTATTTTTATATACCATAAAAAATATTATATATATTGAAATAAAATGTTTAATATAATAAAAACAAAAATTAGAATAACGAAAAAGCAAGAGTCGATAGCATAAGTTAGAACGAGATAGAGATATGTGCATTTTTGGCGCGTGCCAAAATTCGTTAGATACACACACACCAGCGTCAACTGCTTCTTCTTTAATTTAGACGTCCGTTAAAAATTACACAGACCTGCCTCATGTTTTGTGTATTGCCTCACACGCATATACATATGTATGCATGTGTGAGCTTCGCGTGCATGTATTGTATGCATGCACGCATAAGTACAGCATGCAAAACATCTTAAAAGGCAAAATGTAACACTTAATATATAAATTATTAGATAAATATAAATAAATGGCAAATGATTAAAAAATGCATATTCTTTATAAATATAAATGTAAACAAATATGAAATACAACACATAAAAAATTAAAATAGCTAAATTCTCTTTTCGCCGTGGGGAATCGAACCCTGGCCGTTTGCATAGGAGTTCGTCATCCTAACACCTAGACCACCGTCGCTGCGCTTCGCGCCCGTTAAAATTGCATTTTTAGACCATTTGCTCAAAAATGTCAAATATGTCATGTACAACAATAACAGAACTGCAAGATTGAATGACCACAAGAAAGCCAAATGTTATTTATTTATATTTATAAGATTATTTGTTGAAATTTGATCAAATCAAATTTTATAATTATGAAAAAACAAGAAAGCAAGGCTACCTTCGGCTTGCCGAAGGTTTCATACCCTTGCAGTTATACAAAATATAAAATATCTATGGATTGCTGCTGGTTTCTGTGGTATTTATTGAAGAATTATAAGAGTACATCGATTATATCAACCTCTTATAATTTCGAATACTCAGCCTCCTCACCACGGCAAGGTCGCAATCCTCGAGGAGGAATATTTACAATACCTTAAACGACATTGCACATATATTCTTTAGTTACAATAATAAAATAAATTAATTAACTAAATATTTAAAAATAAATTATTAAATTAGTGATTATAGCTAAGGAACACGCCGTAATGGTGACTATATGGAGTTTGATAAGTGATTGTGGCAGCACCGCTTACTGTGTTATCACAAAATATCCAATCAATTTGAGTTAAATGTTTTGTTGTTGGCACAATTTGTTGTTATTATTTAAAGTAGACTCGAGCTGATCAGTGGTTGTTGATCGGCAAATGTTAAAATCTCCTTCTATTACCAATTTTGTATTATTTTCAGCTGACGTTAGCCTTTCAACATCATTTCTGATTTTATTTCGAAACCTTGTAATAGGAAAAGCTGGATTCCTATAAACAACTATGACTATTGTATGCAAGTATTTAAATGTTATGGACTGGTATATATTTCTTACATTATCAACTGTAACTGTTTCATATTAGAATGTTATGTTTTCCGATATATTTTGTTTCGCATATATCAGTATACCATTCTTAGAAACAGCATTTGGTCGAATGTCTTTGTGTTGTAAAGGATCTGTTGGTCATAAAATCTAAATTTGGAAAGTTCTCATTCAAAAATGCGTTTGAATAACAGCTATATGATTTTTTGTTTAACAGCTACATGTAATAGTATTCAGATTTCCATAAAATTGCAACAAGAACCTTCATTAGGCCGATCGTTGATCGTTATAAGTTATAAAAGTTCGATTTGGATGTGGTAAGTCTGATAGCTATAGCTTGAAATATAACGAAAATCGGCCGATAGGCTCCATAACAGCTATACGATATATCAGTCCATCTGGCCCGTTCCGACTTATTTAAAGAGGGCAAAAATAAGAAGCTTGTGAGCAAAGTTTCATGATGATAGCTCAATAACTGGGGGACTAATTTGCGTTGCAACAGACAGACGGACTGACTGATTGTTCTTATAACAGCTATATAATATAAACGTCTGAGATATTTAAATGGAAAAACTAAGGGCGGGTTACTGTATAACATTGAAAAGTATTGATAATGTGCGGTATTTCCAAAAACAAAACAGGTTTGCATACAAAAACCCTGATTTCAGCCGATTGTTCCCATGGCAGCTATATGTTATAGTGGTCCGATTTTGATACAATTTTGACAGCACATTAAGAACGTAATAAGAATACGATTTGCCAAATCTTGTTGCAATATCTTGAAAAACAACAAAAATCGGCCGATAGCTTCTATGACAGCTATACGATATATCGGTCCGATCTGGCTCGTTCCGACTTATTTACAGCCTACAGCAATAAGAAGGTTGTGTGCCAAGTTTCATGAAGATAGCTCAAAAACTGAGAGACTAGTTTGCGTTGCAACAGACGGACGGACGGACGGACGGACGGACGGACGGACGGACGGACAGACGGACATCCATTTTCCGACTCCTCTGGTGATGCTGGTCGGAGATGTCTCCTAAGGTGCGTTGCAAACTTCTGGCTAAAATTAATATACCCTCTGCAAGGGTATAAAAATAAAATATTAACTTCTAAATAGTGAAATAGTAAAAATAAAATCAAACCGCCTTCCCGAGGGATCGAACCTCTATTCCTTTGCTTGATTGCCGGCTGCTCTACACATTTGACTATCGCTGCACTTATTTGATGCCCGGCTAAGTTACTATTTCGATCTCATACATGAACATAACCATTTTCGCATTAAAAAGATCGAAAAAGCACGTGGCTGGCAGCAGATTGCAGGCAAGGCATCACAAATCAATAGAAAATGTTAACTCACGTAACTTCTATGTTTATTAGCCGATCGGATTGCAATTTATAGAATAGGTTCACAATGCATTTATCTATATGTATGCCAAAGCAAAAAGTTTAGACTTCAATACTTTGCTTAATAATCATAAATTACTGATTTACGGGGGCGGTGGGCGTGGTACCCGAAATTTGAAAACGACGTTTACTGCCTAGGATATACAGTAATCTTCATGCCAAATTTGGAGGGTCTAGCTTTCTTAATAGCTGAGAATCAGACGCTCATAAAGACGGACAGACGGACAGACGGACAGACAGACATGGCTAGATCGACTCGGCTAGTGATCCTGAGCAAGAATATATATACTTTATGGGGTCGCAGATGTCTCTTTCTGCCTGTTACGCACATTCCGACAAACCTAATAGACCATGTATTTTTTTAAAATCCATGGCCTAACAAGTGGGTAAGGCTACAGTCGGGCGCCCGACAGTAAGATACCCTTCTCCCAGTTTTTAAAATCCGTTACAAGCGTGTAACTATCTTCATAATTTCAAACAAAAATTTTGCACAAATTCTTCTACTACATATAGCTAACTCGCTCGCACTCACACAGCGACGCGCGTAAAGAGTACAGCGACACGACGCAACGTCGACGTCGGCGTCGACTGCTCAAAGCAGCGCAAAAGCTGCTGCCGAACATTTGTACTGAAAACGTTGACTTTAATAACTTCTGTGTTATTGGTCCGATCGGATTGTCATTTGGAGAATATGTTCATATTGCATTCAGCTTTATACATACCAAAGCATATATTCATTACTTTGCTTAATAATCGTAAATAACCGATTTGCAGGGGCGGAGGGCATGTCATCAAACATTTGGCATAAACTTCACCTGCCCCGGATATATAGAAACCTTCATACCAAATTTGGTGTCTCTAGTTTTTTTAATAGCTAAGATCTGTTGTCTCAAACAAACAGACGGACAGACGGACAGACAGACGGACATGTCTCAATCGACTCGGCTAGTGATCCTGAGCAAGAATATATATACTTTATGGGGTCTGCCACGCCTCCTTATGCCTGTTACATACATTTTTTCACAAAATTAGTATACCCTTTTTTGACCATTTTCAATGGTCATTTGCCAAATCTTGTTGCAATATCTTGAAAAACAACAGAAATCGGCCGATAGCTTCTATGACAGCTACATGATATATCGGTCCGATCTGGCTCATTCCGACTTATTTACTGCGTACAGCAATAAGAAGCTTGTGTGCCAAGTTTCATGAAGATAGCTCAAAAACTGAGAGACTAGTTTGCGTTGCAACAGACGGACGGACGGACGGACAGACGGACATCCATTTTTTGACTCCTCTGTGATGCTGATTCAGAATATATATACTTTATAGGGTCAGAGATGTCTCCTAAGGTGCGTTGCAAACTTCTGGCTAAAATTAATATACCCTCTGCAAGGGTATAATAAGAATAAGACAAATTTGCCCAATTACTTTACTTAATTTCTAGAAAGATGGGACATTATTTCAAATTTAAGGCATTCAACAGAGAAAGTATTGAAAATAAGAAAGTATAGATTGTTTTAGTCCGAGCATACTAACCTAAACGGATCTTGAAGGGCATAGTTCGACCTACAAAAAGGAATAGTTAGTGGTAAGTAATTGCGTTTTATTCTACAAGGGAATTGGACGAACAAGTTTAGTATATAGAGTCTTATATAAAGATCGGCAAACTCCTTAGACCACCTCTAAATAAAGCCAGCACACCCGTGCCTTTATTAGAAAAATGTTCGGAAAATTTTAATTTTAAGACCCCAAGATCATCAACTAGGTTAATTCTATCTAAGACACAATCACATAGAGTATAGGAAACGTACTTTGGACTGGCTCGGGAGAATGTCATCAGTTTGCATTTAGTGCTGTTCAGGTTTAAGAAATTTGCACAACACCAATAATAAAAACTATTTAAGTCGGCTTGTAGGTAAGAAAGACAGTGGTAATCTTTAAATTGGTAGCAAAGCTATACATCATTCGCATACATGATAGTACGGGAGTTACGTATGGTCATTGATGAAGGGGAGGGGGGCTAAATGGTTAACCTGAGGAACACCAGATGTGGCATAGAGAGAGTCTGAAAGAACGTTATTAAAGAGGACTCTTTGAGTTCTGTAAGTCTGATAACTCATAATCCAAATATGTAGTTTTGGTGAGAAGCCTAAAAGGCTGAGTTTATGCGCAAGAAGGGAATGATTTACTGAATCAAATGTTTTACTTAAATCTGTATATATTACGTCAGTTTGAAGATTTTCCTGAAAACCTTTTATAACAATTCGTCGTAGTTGATCGACGTTTCATAAATCCGTGCTGAGAAGGCGATATGACGGATCTACAGAAATGTTGCAAGTGAGGAGTTAAAACATACTTGAAAAATTTAGGTATAGCCCACAATTTATAACTACCTCTATAATTGCTTGCATCAGAGTTGCTGCAAGCAAGGGAATAATAAATGATTCCTTCCATATAGAAGGAAGGATGAAGTATCTAAGGACAGCGTGATAAGTTTGAGTAACGGCTTACTTAAAGAGTTAGCACAGAACCGAAGTACACAAGCGGCGGGACCTGGAAAAACTGTTTTAACCGAGTAGATCCCTAACAAGTGAACATTCGTTCAGAATAGGGCTGAAGTTACCATCCGAACAGTAAATGTTATTATGATAACAATTAATATTTTGTGTAGAAAGCGAGTACGCAGTTTGGAAAATCTATGCAAACATGTCAGCCATGCCTTGGCCGGTGTCTGCCACAGAATTTTGAAAAAACGACTTTGATGGTATGACCGATGACTTACGCTTCATGTTAACAAAACTATAAAACTGTTTAGGGTTCACAAGGAACTGAGTCCTACAACGAGCTCAATAGTTTTTATAACACCAAAAACTCCTAAAGTTTTTAAAATTATGAGTGCCAATTTAATAATTTGCGATTATTAAGAAAAGTATTGAAGTTAAACATTCTGATTCGGTTTATAGATGTTATCAGTTAGAGGCTTATTCAAAATAGGTATTATTAGACCAACGCCTGCGCGCTGCTATGAGTATTTGTAAAGTTATAGGTGTGTCATGCATTTTCAGAATTGGGAGAAGGGTAACTAACAGTCGGACGCGCTGCAAAATTCCTGCAAAATTTCATCCGAATCGAAACACTATTACATATAGCTGTCATAGGAACATTCGGAAACAAGTAGGCTAAGGCTACAGTCGAGCGCGCCCGACAGTTAAATACTCTTCGCCAAATTTTTAAAATCCGTTACAAATGTGAAACCACACTCATACTTTAAGATAGATAATTATGCACAAATTTTTCTACTACATGTGGCCTTCTCGATCACACTCAAAAACACACGCGCGTAATGAGTAAAGCGACGTGTCGCGACGTCGACTATAGGAACCTTCATGTAAAATTTGGTATCTCTAGCTTTTTTAATAGATGAGATCTGTTGTCTCAAACAAACAGAAGGTCATGGCTCAATTGACTCAGCTAGTGATCCTGAGCAAGAATATATTTACTTTAAGGGGTCGGCCACGCCTCCTTATGCCTGTTACATATATTTGCACAAAGTTACTTTACCCTTTTTGGACCATTTTCTATCGTCGAAGGAATAACAAGAAAGCAAGGCTACCTTCGGCTTGCCGAAGGTTTCATACCCTTGCAGTTATACAAAATATAAAATATCTATGGATTGCTGCTGGTTTCTGTGGTATTTATTGAAGAATTATAAGAGTACATCGATTATATCAACCTCTTATAATTTCGAATACTCAGCCTCCTCACCACGGCAAGGTCGCAATCCTCGAGGAGGAATATTTACAATACCTTAAACGACATTGCACATATATTCTTTAGTTACAATAATAAAATAAATTAATTAACTAAATATTTAAAAATAAATTATTAAATTAGTGATTATAGCTAAGGAACACGCCGTCATGGTGACTATATGGAGTTTGATAAGTGATTGTGGCAGCACCGCTTACTGTGTTATCACAAAATATCCAATCAATTTGAGTTAAATGTTTTGTTGTTGGCACATTTAACAATGGACATAACCCCTTATTATTTAAAGTAGACTCGAGCTGATCAGTGGTTGTTGATCGGCAAATGTTAAAATCTCCTTCTATTACCAATTTTGTATTATTTTCAGCTGACGTTAGCCTTTCAACATCATTTCTGATTTTATTTCGAAACCTTGTAATAGGAAAAGCTGGATTCCTATAAACAACTATGACTATTGTATGCAAGTATTTAAATGTTATGGACTGGTATATATTTCTTACATTATCAACTGTAACTGTTTCATATTAGAATGTTATGTTTTCCGATATATTTTGTTTCGCATATATCAGTATACCATTCTTAGAAACAGCATTTGGTCGAATGTCTTTGTGTTGTAAAGGATCTGTTGGTCATAAAATCTAAATTTGGAAAGTTCTCATTCAAAAATGCGTTTGAATAACAGCTATATGATTTTTTGTTTAACAGCTACATGTAATAGTATTCAGATTTCCATAAAATTGCAACAAGAACCTTCATTAGGCCGATCGTTGATCGTTATAAGTTATAAAAGTTCGATTTGGATGTGGTAAGTCTGATAGCTATAGCTTGAAATATAACGAAAATCGGCCGATAGGCTCCATAACAGCTATACGATATATCAGTCCATCTGGCCCGTTCCGACTTATTTAAAGAGGGCAAAAATAAGAAGCTTGTGAGCAAAGTTTCATGATGATAGCTCAATAACTGGGGGACTAATTTGCGTTGCAACAGACAGACGGACTGACTGATTGTTCTTATAACAGCTATATAATATAAACGTCTGAGATATTTAAATGGAAAAACTAAGGGCGGGTTACTGTATAACATTGAAAAGTATTGATAATGTGCGGTATTTCCAAAAACAAAACAGGTTTGCATACAAAAACCCTGATTTCAGCCGATTGTTCCCATGGCAGCTATATGTTATAGTGGTCCGATTTTGATACAATTTTGACAGCACATTAAGAACGTAATAAGAATACGATTTGCCAAATCTTGTTGCAATATCTTGAAAAACAACAAAAATCGGCCGATAGCTTCTATGACAGCTATACGATATATCGGTCCGATCTGGCTCGTTCCGACTTATTTACAGCCTACAGCAATAAGAAGGTTGTGTGCCAAGTTTCATGAAGATAGCTCAAAAACTGAGAGACTAGTTTGCGTTGCAACAGACGGACGGACGGACGGACGGACGGACGGACGGACGGACGGACGGACGGACGGACGGACGGACGGACAGACGGACAGACGGACGGACAGACGGACATCCATTTTCCGACTCCTCTGGTGATGTACTTTATAGGGTCGGAGATGTCTCCTAAGGTGCGTTGCAAACTTCTGGCTAAAATTAATATACCCTCTGCAAGGGTATAAAAAGGGGTTTTGCATTAAAACCCATATTTTTAAACGATTTGGGGCATTCTGCAAAACAGCTGTGTTTATTTTAAGTGTCGATAGGCATATTCATATATCGATGAACTCTGTTGCCCTGGTACTAACAACATTTGTTGACGGAACAAGCAGTGCGAGCAAAGTGTGACCTTGCATCAGCACCATCTGGTGGTGGTCGGGAAACCTCCTCCGTTAACAGCCTGATCGGTCGGCGACCCAAGACTCCCGTTTAAGGCAAGCGCCGCTTAAGCCGTCGGGAGCTGCCCGAATGCCAAAATATATGAGCGCCAACATCTCTCTCAAGGGCGATCGTCCAACAGTTTATAGTGAGAAATTGAGAAGTGCGTGGTTTATTTATTTTTTGGTTATTTTCTTTATTCTAATAATACAATAATACAAACAACCAACATACCTGGCCTCGTGATTCTATGTAGAGGACGTGCAAGGTCCCAGTACTTTTCGACTTGCCAGCAAACTTAGTCGCAAGATGATGCGTATCGGCAGCCTTCATTTTCCGGCCGCAGAGTGCTGCAATATACCCCAGAAAGCAAAGCTACACCGAAGGTTATAGACTTGCAGAGATTTTTCATTATACCCTTGCAGAGGGTATATTTATTTTAGAAAGAAGTGTGCAACGCACCTTAGGAGAAATCTCCGACCCTATAAAGTATATGTATTCTGAATCAGCATCAACAGAGGAGTCGAAAAATCGATGTCCGTCTGTCCGTCCGCCCGTCTGTCCGTCCGTCTGTCTGTTGCAACGCAAACTAGTCTCTCAGTTTTTGGGCCATCTTTATGAAACTTGGCACACAAGCTTCTGATTGCTGCACGCTGTAAATAAGTCGGTAGCTTGTATGACAGCTATACGATATATCGTTCCGATCTGTCTCGTTCCGACTTATATACATCCTGCAGCAATAAGAACCATGTCTTCCAAGTACCAATAAGATAGCTCTAAAACTGAGAGACTATACCGTGTTGCAACAGACGGAAGAAGCTCTATGACCTCCCCTGTCGATGCTGATTCAGAATATATATAGTTTATGGGGTTTTGGCCCAAAATGATTGTTAATAGTTTATAAGTTTTGTAGTGGTAGTTTTTGTCCCACGTGGGTAAGGATCTGACAGAAACAATATTAGGAATAAATAAATGTGTATTTCTAAATTCCCTTTCCGAGGGAAATGGCGCGGTAAGTAGACCAGGACGGAAACCGCGATTTTTTTAAATACGCAGATCAGGTTTATATCATATGTTTGATGCCCACCGCCCCTGCAAATCGATAGTTTGCGATTATTAAGCAAAGTATTAAACTCATCACATTCTGCTTTGGTATACATAAAGCTGAATACAATATAAACATAGTCCGATCAGATGATTATTTGGAGGATCAAATAACCATCCGATCGGACCTATAACATAAAAGTTATTCAAGTCGACGTTTTCAGTACAAATGTTCGGTAGAAGCAGCAGCTTGCTCGCTGCTTTGAGCAGTTGACGTCGACGTCTCGTCGTGTCGCTTTATTTTTTACACGCACGTCTGTGTGTGTGAGAGCGAGTAAGCCATATATATTATAATAAGTGGTGCAGAATTCTTAGTCAGAAATCATGAGTGTGTTTACATATTTGGTACCGATGTTGAAAATTGGGAGAAGGGTATCAAACTGACGGGCGCTCCCGACTGTAGCCTTACCCACTTGTTTCTGTTAGACCTGTACATTATTAGGCCATGGATTTTAAAACAAGAAAGCAAGGCTACCTTCGGCTTGCCGAAGGTTTTATACCCTTGCAGTTATACAAAATAGTTATTAAAGTTCGATTTTGATAAAATTTTATTACACTTAGATTTGGATGTGGTAAGCCTAATAGCTATATCTTGAAATATAACGAAAATCGGCCGATAGGCTCCTTGACAGCTATACGATATATCGGACCGATCTGGCTCGTTCCGACTTATTTAAAGAGGTCAGAAATAAGAAGCTAGTGAGCAACGTTTCATGAAGATAGCTCAATAACTGGGGGACTAATTTGCGTTGCAACAGACAGACGGACTGACTGATTGTTCCGTCTGAGATATTTAAATGGAAAAACTAAGGGCGGGTTACTGTGTAACATTAAAAAGTATTAATAATGTGCGGTATTTCCTAAAACAAAACAGGTTTGCATACACAAACCCTGAGATCAGCCGATCGTTCCTATGGCAGCTATATGTTATAGTGGTCCGATTTTGATACAATTTTGACAGCACATTAAGGACGTAATAAAAATAAGATATCTTGAAAAACAACAAAAATCGGCCGATAGCTTCTATGACAGCTATACGACATATCGGTCCGATCTGGCTCGTTCCGACTTATTTACAGCCTACAGCAATAAGAAGGTTGTGTGCCAAGTTTCATGAAGATAGCTCAAAAGATGAGAAACTAGTTTGCGTTGCAACAGACGGACGGACGGACGGACGGACGGACATCCATTTTTCGACTCCTCTGGTGATTCAGAATATATATACTTTATAGGGTCGCAGATGTCTCCTAAGGTGCGTTGCAAACTTCTGGCTAAAATTTATATACCCTCTCCAAGGATACATGGTCTATTAGGTTTGTCGGAATGTGCGTAACAGGCAGAAGGAAACATCTGCGACCCCATAAAGTATATGTATTCTTGCTCAGGATCACTAGCCGATTCGATCTAGCAATGTCTGTCTGTCCGTCTGTATGAGCGTCTGATTCTCAGCTATTAAGAAAGCTAAAGACTCCAAATTTGCATGGATTTCTGTATATCCTAGGCAGTAAACGTCATTTTCAAATTTCGGGTACCACGCCCACCGCCCCCCGTAAATCAGAAATTTAATTTGAAATGCGATTATAAAGCAAAGTATTAAAGTGTTAACTTTCTGCGTTGGCATACATCTAGATAAATACGTTGTGAACCTATTCTATAAATTGCAACCCGATCGGCTAATAAAAACATAGAAGTTACGTGAGTAAACATTAACTATTGATTTGTGATGCCTTGCCTACAAGCCGCTGCCAGCCACGTGCGTTTTCGATCTTTTCAATGCGAAAATGGTTATGTATGTGTATGAGATGGAAATAGTAACTTATCTGCATGGCGATAATTGCAGCCATAGTCAAATGTGAGAGCAGCCGGCAATCGAACAGATTGGTTTTTAAGTTTATTTGCTTTTTTTCACTATTTAGCAGTTTTTATTTTTTGCACCGTTATAAAACTTAGTTTAATTTTCAAATTTTAGCAAATAATTTTATTATATATAAATGAATAACACTCGTATTTCTTGTGCCCATTCAATCCAGTAGAAGTGTTATTGTTTTACAAGACAAATTGACATTTTTGAGGAAATGGTCTAAATATGCAATTTTAACGAGCGCGGTGCGTAGCGACGGTGGTCTAGTTGTTAGGATGACGGACTTCTATGCAAACGGCCAGAGTTCGATTCCCACGGCGAAAAGAGAGAATTTAGCTCTTTTAATTTTTTATGTGTTTTTATATTTTTATTCATAAAGCATACAAATTGAATTATTTCCAATTCATTTGTATTTATCTAATAAATAACATATATTAAGCGTTACATTTTTCCTTTTAAGATGTTTCGCATGCTGTACTGTACGCGAAGCCCACACATGCATACATATATGTGTGTAAGGCATACACTAAGAAAATTATTGAAGAAAAAGCATTTTTGTTGTTTTTCAAGATATTGCAACAAGATTTGGCAAATCGTATTCTTATTACGTTCTTAATGTGCTGTCATAATATTAATTCATAGCTGCCATAGGAACAATCGGCTAAAATCAGGGTTTTCGTATGCAAACAGAAACCAGCAGCAATCCAAATGTATTTTATATTTAGTATAACTGCAAGGGTATAAAACCTTCGGCAAGCCGAAGGTAGCCTTGCTTTCTTGTTTCTTTAGCGCTCGGTAATTGTGGCATCCGATATTGTGGATTGGCTCTCAGATTTAATCTTATGGTAAATTTTTTTTAAATTACATTATTATCTTTATTTCTAAACTACAGAAGAATCACAAAAAGTTTCATTAATCAGCCAAGTTTGCTTGGAACTATTCACTGAAAGTATATAATTATATTTAAATAATTGCTTCATTATAATTACCAATAATTAATTTTTGCTAAGTTAATTCTTATTGGCATTTATATCTTTACGTTATATACATACATGTATAATGTAGGAAAATAAATTAAAGGACAGAAAACGCGGTTCTGTGCCACATACATAACACATGACTGGCTATGTATCCGTCTTGCGCTCTGAGGCCAATCAGTCCGTTTCACTTCGATTTATTAAAAGCACAGCTAGAGCTTTTTTGAAATGTAAAAAAGTTGGCCGATCATTTCACTGCTTATTAAAGTTTTCCAAGCTATACACTTCAATGTTGCGAATAGATACATATATGTATATTTAGTTCTTGTTTGTATTGACTATGATCGCTCGAATTTTCCAACGTTGTGCGTGTGAAAATAAAACCAAATATAAAAAGTACGATATGAGAAAATTATTATTATCTATAATACATCATAACATTTAGTAAATAAAATTTCATATTCCAGAACCTTTGGGCTTAAAATCACAACACTAAACCCGTATTCGATCCCAGATGTATTTATAAATTTTTTATATACATCATAAGCACAAACTATGTTAATTTTTTAAAAACACACATTTGTGCATATATAAATGAGTACATCGGTATGTAAGTATTTCTAAATAAATATGTACATACATACATAACTCGGAATAAATGCATGTATATAAAAATATTTATGCATGTATGTACATAGTACATATATATATATTTACATACTTAATGTCCGTGCGTTGGGCACAGCAGCTGAGCATGTATTAATATGCATACATAAATAAATACGTTTGTACGTATAAATATATAAATATGTATTCATATTTATATATGTATACATATGCATACCCTTTCAAAAATTGATACATGCAGAGGAAAGAAGAACACCGACTTTTATTGAATTTTATTCTACCTCTTTGTCTGCTTTTTAATTTTTGAGTATTTCCGAAGTAAGTAATTTCATAAGAATAGAAAATAAATTCGAAATTCGACTTAGGAACAGTAGCTATTTATATACTTAAATATTTATGCAGAAATGGTGAATTTGGTGTATGTTTCGTTCAGTTGTTTGTGATTAGGTTCTTTAAGCATCAAAACCTGCAAACAAACCAAACACACAAATGTAGGAATATGTATACAATCTCACACGTGTTATGTACATACATATATAGAAATATCAAAACCACGTGCTGTATATTGTACGCACATACATATGTATATGTATGAAGACCTCTACCGCAAAAGGAATAAGAGTTAAGGCTGGCGATTCCGGTGAAACTATGCAACCGCAAGAAAGGTTGCCCAAACGCAGATCAAATTTTGTATTATCCTAAGGTACTAAGTTACTTAATATAATTATCTAGAAGATTTCTTGTGGTGGAAATTCCCATACACAACCGGTGTCTTTTTCTAGGTCCATCAGTATAACTTAACTTCAACAGACTTGATAAGCTAATACGATATAAAACGAATAATTAACGTATTTGAAATAATTTTTTGAATTAAAAACGAAAATACTCACAAAAATATACCACTGCTTAATTAACCAGGTACCAACTTCCTCTACATATATCACATGATAAAAGCTATTCAACAAAATTTTAATATTTATTGTCAACAGCTATTATAAGCCTATTTGGCATTGACTCCACTAACATTTTTTTGAATAATTCTCAACTAACGTCGTTTTTAGGTCCGATTGACTTCGATCGTGCGAAATGAACATACATGTGTAATGTATGTATGTACATATGTATATATATATATTTGATTATTTATTGAAATGTTTGCTATTGGGAATTGTTGTTAGAAAATATTAGTATTTTAACGGGTATTCCATAGTGGATTGGGTGAAGGATATCTTACTGTCGACTGTGCTCGACTGAAGTTTAATTGCCTTTTTTTCAGCGTGTGACTAGCTATTTATTATTTACCCAAGAAATAATTAAAAATTGTAAAATTCACATAAAACTGTCAATCTTAATTTATTTTAACATACGATTTCTCCACAATTAGCAGACATAAGACAATAGATCAACCTCCGCACAAGTTGAATTGTATTATTAACACTTAATAATAAAAAATATTAATGTTTGATCTAAATTCCTAAACGAATTATAATTAATGTGTCTCATCCTGACTGCAAAAATCTTCGAATGCACTTTATATTTATTTAATAAGGTTATTCAGCGCACTGTCTACTTTGGACCTTGGAATAATGCCGGCTTTTACTTGTACGCTGCGGCAAAGAGGATTTGAATCAAAACGAACTAGATAATAGAACCAAAAAACTTTAAATTAAACGCTGAAGCTTTTCCACTTATTATGTTTGTTTCAGATGCGATCGACGCCAACAGCAGCAAATGAAATATTGACAGCAGCATCTTCAATCAATAAATTAAAGGAAGATAGTATAATAATGGATACCTTTAAAAAAAAACCAGAAAAAATAACAAATACTTTACGGCGTCCTGTAACGGTCGTAAAGAAACGATCAGGGCCGTTGGACGACATGCTCGAGGAGCTGGATCGCAATATAGAGACTCCTGATTCGAGTCTACTTCAAAGCTGGAATTTGAAGTCTTCTGTTAAAACATCTTCTCCTGATGAGGAACGGACGAAGTCAAAGGCTTTTGATAAATTTTCTCCGTCCGCATCAATGCGAAGACGTTGTCATATTAAGGATAAAGATAAAAAACGTGAGCGTTGGTTACTGACACGCAAAACATGGCGTTATATGACAGATGCTGGTCGCAAGCTATTGCCAGATGGCACACAACACGGCAACCTCGATAATTTTGAGCATATTGAGGCACACTTTCAGGAGGTGTGTACTATGGAGCCGCGTTTTATATTATGGCGGCGAAAGGCATCGTATCCCGGCGCCACCAAGCATTCAAAAAAACGTGTCAAGATACTCTTGAGGCATCGCAGTAAACTTTCCCACATCAAAGATCAGGAGGAGCATAAGAATATTGAACATACGATTGAGCTATTACAAAGCTATCTTAAAATTCGTGATGCCTACAAGACGACGGCGCTTTTGGGAACAAAAACCATTAGACCTGATCAAACCGCATCCCCCAGCTCGCGCCGTCCAATTAATCAATCGGTTGATCAATGTTCAAATTTAAATGACGGTCCATCGGACTCTGATAACATACTTTTTAACCTTCTGCAGGAGCTAAACAAAAATTCCGTCTATATGGGCCTTAACATGGAAGCAATAACCCCAGCAATTATGGAAGACAAACCGCAGCTTAAGAAGATATATAATATATTGAAAAAACAGCAATTACACCGATTGCTGGATTCAACGGATTCAAGCAAAGCAAATTTGGAACGTGCTTGTTCAATGTCTAGTTTAGTGCGGAATACAGACTTGAACGAAAATGTCAGAAAAGTGTCTAGGGTTCCAAATATAAACATGGATGTTACCTTGAACGCATGCACAATGAGTCGCAATCAAGATACAATTGAATTGTGTTCCGACCGACACCGGAAACCTCTGGGAACTCGTAATATTAACCGCATTACGGGGACCACAAAAGTCAATCATAAGCCGAACACCAACTCCTGTGGAACTCAGACAAATTTTATTCAACTAAGCGAGCTAAAGTTACTCGCAGAACAATATGAACAATTTTTTGAACAGACTTCCGAAGGGGATGCAAAAGAGGAGAAACAATCCGGATGCGGACGCAAAAGCTCAATAGATAATGAGGATATTTCACAGTCCGTAAGTGATACGATAAAACGATATTTACGAATGGCTCGCAAGAAAAATTTACTAGACACTGACGCAAATCGCTTTAAGTCGGTCAATTATGATCGTAACTTAAGAAATATAAGGGCAAAGGGTGAAATAAACCCTCCAGGAATGGATGAGGATAACAGTAAGGCCGTACAGACTTTGGATGCTTGGGCAGTTATCTCCTTAGATTTTATTCGGGGAATTGAGGGTTCCCCAAACTTGCAAAATGCACATATAACCTGGCAAAAAGATTTGGATGAGCGAGTACGCAAAAAATTGGAGTATGATCAGAACTGTAGAGCTGTTAGTGGCGGTAAAAGTATTACAGCGCAACAATTTGCTTACAAATCGGCTCCAACATCGCCGACATCTCCGACAAGTGAACTCCAGCAACATCATCACTTGCGTGAAAAAACTGGACGCACTGCTACCGCTTTACTAAGCTCAAGCTCACAATTTCTTTCAAACTTTTGGCACACAAACGCATCCGAACCCCCAAGTTCTCACCACCCTAAAAATGGAATTTCAAATAATATTTATTTAAGTAAGTAAATGATAATCAGTATAGTGATTGGTATGTATGTTTATGAAAAACCACATATTTTTACGACGTTTACTATTTAGATCACGTATCTTAAATTAAAAATCAAATGACAGTTAGATATGAATTTTACAATTTTTAATCAAATTTAGGAATCGTTCATATGATAAGGTTACTTAAAAAAATGAATAAAAATGATAAGTTATAAATATGTTTTGCAGACTCCAAAAATGAAAGAACAAACATGCAAAAGTCAAAATCTTTATCGAACGTTGGACAGTTTGTATCAAGAAAAATATGGGGAAACCGATCAAAATACCAAAGCCGACAGGATGAAAGTCGCGACGTTGCTACGTATACCCAAAAATGGTCTCCTTCTGTAAGTCATATATATGCTGTCAATAAAAATCTAGAAACTACTATAAACCATACGCGTTTAAGGAAAATTTCGCATGGAAATCCGACCAAGGACAATATATTCAACTAACGGAGACATCTTTAGAAAAATTGTCTGACATTGAAGCAGAATCGCTTATAAAAATTGCTCTTGATAAAATAAGAGAATTGAATATTGGGACTAATATAGGTAAGCAACACAACATAGCCGCGAAATCATATTATATAATTCTATATATAATATATATCCTTTGACCATTAAAGCTTAGAAAACTTAGCCGTAACTCTATGCAAATGTGCGTAACAAATAGAAGTAAGCGGCGCAGTTTTAACAAAACAGATATTCAATTACGGTAACAATAATAGTAGTTTTCTAAATGCCAACAAATGTCGCCGCGTCTCTTTACTTTTTGGGCGCGTGTCTGTTCGTGTCAGTGGTAAGCCTATTTTTATGACTGGTCCTTTAACAGGGTGGGTGCCGAATAAAGTCCAAAAATAATAGAATTCCATGGGATAGGTTAATGTTCATTTACATTTTAAAAGAGCAAGTCTAAACATTTGCATTGCAAAAGAATGAACCCGATTCTTTAAGAAATTACGAAAATATTGATTATAATATTTAGGCTTTCTCATTACTATACTTCTTTGACGTATATAATCAGCTCAGTAGAACTGAGACGATTTAGAGATACATATCAGGGCCCGCTACGCCTGTTTCTTACATAATTATGCACGTATACAAAAATGGTCGAAGGGTATACCAATTTTTATGCTTATGTTGATCAAAACGTTTATATTTTTACTTTTAAGATTTAGAATCAAAGGTCTATAAAAAGCGTGTCTTATTAAGGAAAAGAGCGCTCACAACAAGTTTTTTTGATATCGGAAAAAAGGATGAACAGAGTAAGCTTTATCCATTAACTTGTCTTTAGTGGGCATAATAATAGTGTATATGGTATAAGTACATTCTAAATCCGTGTCTACATGTTTTATAAAGAATTAAAAAGGTTGCTTAATGTATGTAGAAGCTTAATCCCAAATGAATTAGTAAAGATTTACGTAAATTCAAATATTTTCCGCAAGGTCGAGACGATTTTCTCTTTGGAACATCTCTGGAAAACTGCATTTTAAGAGAAAAAAAGAGACAGGGATCGACAGTCGGATCAAAACATTCGCTGATGTCACTTTTTCTTAGTAACGACAACAGTAGTGAGGGTGGAAAACTTCACAACAATGTACGTTCTATGAATATCTTATTTTTATAAATTCTCGTAAATAATTCAAAATTACTTTAGGTACGTTCCTGTGAGAGCTTACCAACAAAACCGTTGGACACAGAGAATGCAACCATAACAGATTACTATTTCGAAAATCTTGGAAAGTCCAAATTGATCTCTCAGAGTCAAATTGAGATGCGAAGTGGCAGTGAAATGGATCTTGACCAAATCGTATTAAAGGAATTAACACCTGCTTCTAATCGTACACTAAACGTGCCCATGTTCGTAATCAATTGCATAGAATATTTGGAACAACATGGACTTCAGAAAATTGGCCTCTTCCGTGTAAGCACATCAAAAAGACGTGTCAAGCAAGTGGGTGAATCAACAACATATAAATATGAATTGAAAAAAAGATAAATGATTTGTTTTATTTACAGCTACGTGAAGACCTGGATAAAAACGTGAACAAGTGCATTCCTGTTGATACATGCCCTCATGACGTAGCTACGTTGCTGAAAGAGTATTTTAGGGATTTACCTGAGCCACTTCTTTGCAAAGGATTGTATACAACTTTCTTAGAAACTCAACGTAAGATGAATCTATCAGTTGTTGGAAAAAATAAACATGACGCGAGTTTTTTCAGGGATTCGAAATCGAAGGCTTCAGCTCGAAGCCATATCACACCTAGTTAAATTGCTCCCAATAGCGCATCGAGATACTTTATATGTTTTACTTAAGTTTCTTGGGAATGTGGCTGCCCATTGTGACGATGTCTACTCTAGAGATGGAACCATTCAAATGATTGGAAACAAAATGGATAGCAACAATATATCTACAGTTTTCGCACCAAATATTTTGCGTGAGTTGTCTCCCAAAACAGAATACAAAGAAAGGAACCTGAGCGATGCAATAAATATTATAAGGTATGCTATTAAATTATAAAAAAAGGAATGTATTAATGAATAAATATTTAAATCCTTGTCTTTTTAGAATAATGATCGATCACTATGAGGAAATCTTTAAAGTGCCCTGCGAAATTATAGACCTTCTTTATACTCACATGTTAGATGCTTGTCCCGAAAAGCTGAATGCATTGATCTCCGAAAAAACTAGTTTATTTTACAAGTAAGTATTTTACCCTTGGACATATATTATTATTTTAACCAGATATTTGCAACGAATCTTAGTATACATCTGCGTACTTATGTATATTTATTTTGAATTAGTGTCAAATAAGGGTTTCGCTCTACCCATGTCCGTCTGTCTGCTCCAGCGCAAACAAGTCCCTCATGTTGTACTCTGTTAATAGATCTTATCGTAGCGATATATCGTAGAACTGCCAGAAAATCTATCGCCCGAATTTAATAATAATTTAATAAGTATTTAAAATATTTTTTGTCTACTACCAATAAACTTAAAAAAGCTCATAACTCTGCACTGTTATATATAATTATTATAGTCAGTTAAAGCATTTAAGAGAGGCTGCAAGGGTAGGTAGCAAGTCGAAGTAACTGTTTTAAACTCTTCTTTAATGTTAAATTACTAATTGATCTTGTAATGTTTTGTTCCCAGCTCGGGACTTGAGAAAACTCACCCTAAATCAGATGGTGAAATCCAAGTAGAAGTGTTGGAACCACCGTTTGATGGCAGAAGACAGTCTACACCAGTTGTCCTAGAAAATCCCCAAGTAATTTCAGCCAGTCTGCAGATAACAATGCCTGAGGAGTCGCCTTTACAAATAGGTAACATAACAATATAAATTTACTACATACATACATATATTAAAAATATATTTATTGAATTCATGTAGATAGCAAAATAAGTGAGCCAAAATTGCCTGCGAGTATATCGAATATTGGAGGGGCAACTTTATGTGCAAAGACTGCTGACTTTGAAAGATCCTGCCACCGAAATGTAATTCAAAATGGACCCACACCTTCCATACCTATGCCCACTACTAGGAGTAAAACGCTTTACAAACGCCAGCAACTTATTTCTAGTTCGAGGCAATAGAAATATTACAAAAATAAATAGTTTATTCATACTTTATTCTTTAATTGTATGACAAAAGATGCCAAACTGTACATTAGATACGTGCAAGTATGACATTATATTCATTTTTATTATGTATACGTATATTAGTATTTATTATCAATAGTTTTTATTACATAAAACTATAGGAGTTATACTTATTTTAGTATGTATTTTTATTATGTATTGAATATTGGGTAAACTTGTTCTTTTACAGTCGTTCCATTGGAATCCGCATGTAATCTTTAAGTAGTTCAAAGTAATTATTTATATAAAACAAAAATTAATTATTTAGTCAAATATTTACTATAGTATTTTATGATCTGTTTGGTTTGTTATACTTTTTTACCTTAGTTAAATTTAACTCTACTTTTTAGTGCAGTAACACACCCATCGCCAAATTAAGCAAAATGTATGGCTTAAAAACCATAGAATTGCGTAAGCAACACTTTACCACTTATAACATCCAATTAAAACACCTGAAGCTCTCAACAAACATATACATAACGTTCGGAAACTTTGTATTCTCTTCACTCATTAAACAAAATCAATAAAAGTATATAGAGGACTTCGTCTGTCAGTTTAAATAATTGGAACAAAGTTATTACAAAGGCTAGAGTTTATTCAGATTACAGGTGCCACGTGATTTGAATCACTACATTCTAGTGTGTGCCATGGAAGCACGTTTTATATAATGGCGGTGAAAGGCATCATATCCTGCCAATGTTCAAATTTAAATGACGGTCAATCGGACTCTGACACGTACTTTTCAACCTTCAGGAGCTTAACAGAAATTCCGTCTATATTGGTCTACATAGGGGCAATATCCCCGCAATTATTGAAGACATAACGCAGCTGAAGAAGATATATAATGTACTTAAAAACAAGTCAGTAAGGCTTCAGTCGAGCGCGCCCGACAATAAGATACCCTTCGCCCAATTTCTTAACACCGTTACAAATGTGTAAACACTCTTATGATTTGAAACAAATAATTTTGCACAGCTTATTCTTCTACATGTGGCTTACTTAGTCTCACTCACACAAATACGCGCGTGAAGAGTACGACGCGACGTGACGTCGACGTCAACTGCTCATAGCAGCGCGCAGGCTTCTGCTCGTACCAACCGATTGTACTGAAAACGTTAACTTTCATGTCTTCTGTGTTATTGGTCAGATCTAATAACCGCAAATTAGCGTTTGCGGGGGCGTGGCATCAAACATTTGATATAAACTTGATCTACCTGTGATATATTGATACTTATTTGGTGCCTCTAGCTCTTTTAATAGCTGAGAACCGTTGTCTCAAACAGACAGACAGACAGACAGACAGACTGACGGGCATGGCTCAAGCGACTCGGCAAGCGATTCTGAGCAAGAATATAAATACTTTATGGGGTCTGCCACGCCTCCTTATGCCTGTTAGATACATTTCACAAAGTTATTATACCCTTTTTGGACCATTTTGATTGTGCAAAATGTATGTAACAGGCATAAGGAGGCGTGGCAGACCCCATAAAGTATATATATTCTTGCTCAGGATCACTAGCCGAGTCGATTGAGACATGTCCGTCTGTCTGTCCGTCTATCCGTCTGTATGAGACAACAGATCTCAGCTATTAAACAAGAAAGCAAGGCTACCTTCGGCTTGCCGAAGGTTTTATACCCTTGCAGTTATATAAAATAGTTATAAAAGTTCAATTTTGATAAAACTTTATTACACTTAGATTTGGATGTGGTAAGCCTTATAGCTATAGCTTGAAATATAACGAAAATCGGCCGATAGGCTCCTTGACAGCCATCCGATATATCGGACCGATCTGGCCCGTTCCGACTTATTTAATGAGGGCAGAAATAAGAAGTTTGTGAGCAAAGTTTCATGAAGATAGCTCAATAACTGGGGGACTAATTTGCGTTGCAACAGACAGACGGACTGACTGATTGTTCCTATAACAGCTATAGAATATAAACGTCTGAGATATTTAAATGGAAAAACTAAGGGCGGGTTACAGTTTAACATTAAAAAGTATTAATAATGTGCGGTATTTCCAAAAACAAAACAGGTTTGCATACAAAAACCCTGATTTCAGCCGATTGTTCCTATGGCAGCTATATGTTATAGTGGTCCGATTTTGATACAATTTTGACAGCACATTAAGAACGTAATAAGAATAAGATTTGCCAAATCTTGTTGCAATATCTTGAAAAACAACAAAAATCGGCCGATAGCTTCTATGACAGCTATACGATATATCGGTCCGATCTGGCTCGTTCCGACTTATTTACAGCGTACAGCAACAAGAAGCTTTTGTGCCAAGTTTCATGAAAATAGCTCAAAAACTGAGAGACTAGTTTGCGTTGCAACAGACGGACGGACGGACGGACAGACGGACATCCATTTTTCGACTCCTCTGGTGATGCTGATTCAGAATATATATACTTTATAGGGTCGGAGATGTCTCCTAAGGTGCGTTGCAAACTTCTGGCTATAATTAATATACCCTCTGCAAGGGTATAAAAAGCTAGGGATACCAAATTTGGCATGAAGGTTCTTATAAATCATAGGCAGATCAAGTTTATATCAAACGTTTGATGCCACGCCCACCGCCCCCGCAAATCGGTTATTTGCGATTATTAAGCAAAGTATTAAACCCATAACGTTCCGCTTTGGTATGAAGCTGAATGCAATATGAACATATTCTCCGAATTACAATCCGATCGGACCAATAACACAGAAGTTATTCAAGTCAACGTTTCCAGTACAAATGTTCCGTACGGGCAGCAGCTTGCGCGCTGCTTTGAGCAGTCGACGCAGACGTCGACGTTGCGTCGTGTCGCTTTACTATTTACACGCGTCGCTGTGTGAGTGCGAGTGAGTAAGCTATATGTACTAAAAGTATTTTGCAGAATTTTTTGTTTGAAATTATCAGTGTGGTTACACGTTTGTAACGGATTTTGAAAATTGGGAGAAGGGTATCTTACTGTCGGGCGCCCGACTGTAGCCTTACCCACTTGTTTTTTTTTTGCAAATTTGAATTAGGTTTAATGCTTCCTCTGAGGCTAGCACACAACATTACGAAAAAAAACTCTAGGAACTTTTCGAATTAGGAAAGCATTACATTCACATCTAGTTTATTTCAGCCTGCCAATCATCTATACGTACACCAAAGCAGAATGGTGTAACCTCAATACTTAAAAATCGCAAATTACCAATTTAGGTGTGTGGTAGGCGTGGCACCAAAAAATTTAAATAAACATCAGAAGGTTATGATGATATAAGAGTAACCTTCATGCAAATTCTGTGCGCTTACACGGGCAGACGGACAGGCGGAAATGACTCAATCGACTGAGGAAGAATATACATATATATTTACTCTATGGGTCTACATTTTCAAGAATTTAGTATACCTATTTTGACCATTTTCAATGGTCGAAGGGTATAAAAAAGCATACAAGGCCATCAGATCATGTTGTGGTAATTTTCGACGAACTCTTTCTTGTGATCATTAAGCTTTTCATTGTTAGATCAACACATATTAACTAATTTAGTATTTACCATGGGATTGAAATACTTTACGCACCTTAAAAGAAAAATGTTAGAGCTATGTCTAAAAATTCTAATTAGTCATCTTAAACTTCGATGTACGAGTATGTATTGGGCGAGCTTTAAGGCTTGACACAACAATACTTTTGATATGATCAAACACGCAATTGAGGTTGGTGTCGAACCATTTGGAACATGTGCACCGCTCGTTTGCATTGCTGCCGGCTGTTCACCTGCAGAGAAGAGATAAATGTATATACAGTAATAGTATTGATATAGTTTAGTCAATGTAGATTTTAGCTACCCGTCAATACGTGAACCCGCACTGAAGCAGGCACTGCTGCATTGGGTACGCACGTATAATTTCCAGAGTCCCGCAACGTAGCACGTGTCAACATGAGCCTGCTAGTTGTACCAACATCTGTTTTTTCCGTTTCCAAACTTATTCCACCCCGCAACGAGTCAAAGTCAACAACGGCGGAGCCATGGTACCTTCATTTGAGATTTGTAAAGATTAATCGATTTAAGGCAATCCCAACGATTTAAGAAATCGTCTGATATAGGTGTATTGTCATGCTTTTTTTAAGGGAGACCTCAGATATATGAAGTAGTTTTAATAAGATATTCATACCATTGCAGAGGGTATATTAATTTTGTCCAGAAGTCTGCAACGCACCTTAGGAAGCATCTCTGACCCCATAAACTATATACGTGCTTATTCTGAATCAGCATCAACAGAGGAGTTCACAGAACTTAGTTCGTCTGTCCGTCTGTTGCAACACGATCTAGTCTTTCAGTTCTTGGCATATCTTATTAAAATTTGGCAAACATGCTTCTTTTTGCTGATGGCTGTATATAAGTCGATCAATCGGTCAGTTTAAATTTAAAAGGTAGCATCTCCGACCCCATAAAATATATATATATATCTTCTGAATCAGCATCGACAGCGGAGTTCATAGAGTTTTGTCCGTCTACCTGTCCGTCCGACCGTCTGTCTGTGTTCATGAAACTTCTTATTGCTGCAGGCTGCATATAAGTCGGAACGGGCCAGATCGGACCGTATAGCTGTCATACAAACTATCGGCCGATTTTTGTTAGTTTTCAAGATAGCGTTTCCAAATTTAACACATAGATTTTCATTAATTAATATATTATGTCTGTAATTTTATCCGAATCGAACCACTATATCATATAGCTGGTCTTTGCATGAAACCCCATATTTGAAATTATTTATTTGTTAAAAATTGTTCATTACTATTACCCAACTCCTTAACAATGCAACTACCTTTTAACTGGTATTTGTAGCGTAGGTATAAAAGACATAAATGTAACTTAAAATTTGAAATCTCTGCAAAGGTGTATAACCTTCGGCACGCCGTAGGTAGTTTTGTTTTAAAGTTAGTTACTCTATTATTTATCAAATTATAATTACCACTGTACGGACGAAGCATGTATATTGACTGAGCAGGCCAGAGCTATGGTACTGTCCCTTTTCACGTGTATTTCCGATGATCCTAAAATTTTAGCACGTGCAGCTTTTTAATGAAAGTCAAATGTTAATACAAACATATATCATTCTAATATCGAAACAGTGCCCAAACCTTTTGAATCATAGTAAAGTTTTTCCGAATTTTTTCCTCTTAGATCACTTTCAGCTGCATTACAAATAAAAATCATACATACAATGTTATCTTTTAAAAAATTATTATTATTTCCTACCCAAAAAAGTATGTGTTTTATCAAAGTGAATAGGCAATAAACGAATGTGCGTTTGTTCCCAACGGATATACTAACTTTGTAAAAGTCTCTACTACATCTTTATCTCTATCGCTATCTAATATTACCTTTATTAATATTCGTATTACATACACAATATGCATTATTTTGTTACGTCTCACCTGTGATTTCAAGTGTAATTGCTAGATTTATTTTCGGCTCAGTGTTTACTTGGCATTCGTAAATGCCGCTATCCCGAGTCTGGGCATAGTCGATCTTTAAGTCCCAGTCGTCGCTACTTGGCGGATGTATAACGGAAAACCGCTGATCACCCGTGTAGGTATAAATGTTAGTGGTCAAAATATGTAAGTCCCGTTTTCGCATCCATGAAACCTGTAGAGTTCTGAATATTTATAAATGCGTCCAAGTTGATTCGAGTCCAAGCTGAACGTACAGTTCGATTACCCTTGTTCTTAACACGGCACCGCAAAGTTGCTGTTTCATCAACCACCGCTGATATATTTCTCGGACTTATGTCATCAAAGTAAGGCCGATCAATGTTGGCCAGATCTGAATATATAAAATATACACATTAATGATTTTACATTCTTGTAATACCCAACACTAGTAGACATACCATTGATGTTTATGAAGGAAGTTGCGTTGATATGCCAAATACCAGTATTAAAGTGCAAGATCAAAATTATGAACGGGGTAACTTTATTTACCATATCCGCCCACACACACTTTTCAAGTTTTGAAGCTGACATGATAGGTTTTTTGATCTCTTCAAGCTGCAAAAGTAACCAATAACATGTTTACATATTTGAAAGCAGACTAAAGTGTTTTTCTGTTTAATTATACCCTTGTATATTAATTTTGGCTAGATGATTGCAACGCACCTTAGGAGCCATTTCCGACCCCATAAGCTATATACACATATACTAAATCAGCATCGAGGGGAGCTTATAAAGCTTTGTCTGTCTGTCCGCCCCAACCTTAACAATGCAACTACCCTTTAACAGGTGTTTGTAATACAGGTATAAAAGACACATATGTAACTTTAAACAAGTGACAGATAATTCTGCACAATTTATTTTAATATATATGGCTTACTCGCTCACACACACACAGAAAAATGCGTAATGAGTAAAGCGACACGACGCGACGTCGACGTCGACATCAACTGCTCAAAGCAGCGCGCCGGCTGCTGCTCGTACCGAACATTTGTAATGAAAGCGTTGACTAGAATAGCTTTTGTGTTATTTGTCCGATCGAATTGTAACTTGAAGGACATGTTAATATTGCATTTAGCTTTATGTATAGCGAAGAACAGAACGTTATGACTTAAATACTTTACTTAATAATCGCAAATTACCGATTTGCGAGGCGGTGGGCGTGGCATCAAAAAATATGTTTGCTGAGTAATCCAATTTTTTACACATGTATTTTTATGTGTGACCTGTTTAAAATAAGATAGAGTTATGCGTAGTATAAGTGGTATACAAATATACAAAATATAAGCCATCCGATTCATACTTTCGAAGATCTCGACGTATCTCCTTCGATCATTGAAAATGTTCCCGAAAATGTAAACTTACTTTTTGTATACGTTTGTTACAGGCAGATACCACAAGTTACTAATATTATTGATCAAAATAACTAAAGGAATGAGCTTTGTGGGTCTGTTCGTCTGTGAGTTTGCTTGAAATTATTATAAAAACTAGATACGCGAAATTTGACATGAATGTTCCGTACCATGGCCAAGCAATTCGACTATTTTGTTAATAAGAGTACTTAAGTAATAATATTCTGTTTTGGTGTACACATGTATAGCTAAATACCGTATGAACTTAACTTTCACATGGTAATCTGAACGAGAAGGAAATAGGTTTGTTATTATAAGTACGGTTATATCTTTACAAAGCATTTTCGAAATTCACTGATTCTTAATCTCCACAACGGTGTGACCAACTAAATAAATAAATAAACATGAGCTTTGTTGCCTCCTGAAATTTGTTATACCCTTGCAGAGGGTATATTAATTTTAGCTAGAAGTTTGCAACGCACCTTAGGAGACATCTCCGACCCTATAAAGTATATATATTCTGAATCAGCATCACCAGAGGAGTCGAAATTTGGATGTCCGTCTGTCCGTCCGTCCGTCCGTCTGTTGCAATGCAAACTAGTCTCTCACTTTTTGAGCTATCTTCATGAAACTTGGCACACAAGCTTCTTATTGCTGCACGCTGACAATAAGTCGGAACGAGCCAGATCATACCGATATATCGTATAGCTGTCATAGAAGCTATCGGCCGATTTTTGTTGTTTTTCAAGATATTGCAAAAAGATTTGGCAAAACTTATTCTTATTACGTTCTTAATGTGCCGTAAAAATTGAATCAAAATCGGACCACTATATCATATAGCTGCCATAGGAACAATCGGCTGAAATCAGGGTTTTTGTATGCAAACATACCCCAGCAGCAATCCAAATGTATTTTATATTTAGTATAACTGCAAGGGTATAAAACCTTCGGCATGCCGAAGGTAGCCTTGCTTTCTTTTTTTTCTTTTTTTTTTTAATTTTTCATCAAACGTTTGATATTACGATGAGTGATAAAAACTTTATCTCACTTTAGGTCGTCCAAAAATTTGAGAGAAAATGCCGTCACAAGGGTCAATCTTCTTATTTTAGAAAGACATGTCTGCAACTAGTAAGAGGTTCGATACTACCGCAAGGTTGTAGTCTTTGTTCTCTTCTGTTGTTCTGCTGTATATTGTTGTCATTTATATTATTATAAGCTTCCATTTTCTGACTTTTACCAAGCAGCTGCTCAATAAATGATATGAATGATAACACAAAAAATTACAATATCGCAGATATTTTCGTTTTAATGTTACTCACATGTTTTGATGTGTAGAGAAAATATATACTTACTTATCAGCCATGTACAGCTCTTTCGCTATTTTTATTCTTCATTTGCAATTGAAATAACATTTGAGGCTGGCATTTCAAAATGTTTACGAAAAGGCTTTTTTATTTTGCAATTTCAGTATTAAATTTTATGTTTTACTTTGCAACGAATTATACTTTCTTTCGACGTGTAGAATATATTTATTTCGCAAAAAATGTATTAAGGTCGTTGTGCGCAACTCAACTCACATTCTGAATCAAATCAACCACCCTCCATATGGGGGAAAAAGTACACAAATTGGGAAGAGAGAACTTTACACACAGCTTTCAAAAAGAGAAAAAGCTCTTGTCATTGTTAGCAGGGGCTCTATGTGCGATGTACCACGATGTAGTTAAAGATGTTACTCAGAATATATTAAAGTAAATTGCTGAGCTTTACTTAGGAACCACTTGAATCATTAAATGCTTTAATAAACCATTTTTATAACTGTGTATTATTATTTAAAACACGCAAATAAACAAACTCAATAAACCAGCACAAACCAAGTTATTATATGTATTAATCGCTATTCGTAAAGTTAAATATTGTATTCACCAGCGACTGTAATGTGAAAACAAATTATCTCGTTAGTCGTAATCGGGCAACAGGTTAAATAGGACGCCAAAACAAATATTTGAAACCTCTTAGAAGTCCGAGTAGGGAAGACTGCTTGAGGCCAAAGATGGAGCCCTTTGTGGCGTGTAGAAAACTTCCCGGTTATTGGTAGCCGTTTTCCAACCTCGAGCACAGTTATTAAAGCTCTGAGTCTGATTTATCGAGCTGTTAAACTGATTATTGGGTCCTGACCGAACTTCTTTTGATGGGGATCGGTAAAAGCTTGAGTTGTTTTCAATTCCAGCTGTGTTTGGAGCAGCAACGGTATAACGTATTCCACTGTTAGGTTTGTTAACATTTATATAACGAGGCTTCGCGTTTTGCTGATCAGATTCTTGGAACTTAGAAAGTTTGTCAAATGAAAGCGGGGACGGGTTAAAATTGACCTGCGGTGGGGCCTGGGACTTGCTCTGAGGTATCTTTTGGTAACTTGCAGGATCGTAAAGTTGTTGCTTGGGCGGCGCAGCCATATAAAGGCTGGACGACACGGGGAAGCCACTGGTCTGTGGTAGTTTGGAGCCCACAGTCGGGTATTCTTTACCAAAGCCGTCCCTAGGTGTTTCCTGGTGGTAACAGGAAAATTGCTCTATGTCTCCTAGTGAAGCCGCTGTTGATGGAGCATAGCCACTGTTGCCTACTGTCGGTTGTCCTTTGGAAAAGCTGATCCTAGGTGTTTCCTGTGGGTAATAGGAAGATTGCTTTATGCCGCCATGTGAAGACGCTGGTGGAGGGGCATAGCTGGCTAAGGAAATCTCCTTGGGAACATATAAACCTGTGTGAAAGTGGATAATAAAATAAATTAGACTTTTATTCAGAAATATTTGATGAGTACACGATAAATAACATGTACACGCGTGCATATACATACACAGATGCAAACATGTCTTACTGTAAAATATGTGATCGTTCTACTATTTGCACAACCTTTGACTGTTACTGACTAACAAAACAATGGGGAATTCGGGTATTTTTGAGGAAAACATTTATAACTGGATCAAAGAATTTGTAGTGTAATACAAGTCCTAGGAGTTATTTTGGAAATGTATTATTTTATTATTTAAAATAAAATCGCACTTTTGCCATATCGTTTCTATGTTATAATAGTCAGATTTAAATTAAATTTATAAATCAGAAAAATACAATGCTACCTTGGCACGCCGAAGATTGTATACCCTTGCAGAGATTTCTTATTCAAGATTACATTTAAGCCTGCAAACACCTGATAAAGGGTAGTTGCATTTTTAACAAATAAATAATTTAAAAGTTTTAAAGGTTTTCATACAAAATCTCTTTTTATCCGATTGTTCCTATGGCAGCTACATATTATAGTGACATAATATATTAATGACATGATGGCATAATATATGAATTATTAAAAATCGACTTAAAAATCGGCCGATAGGTTGTACGGTAGCTATATGATATATCGGTCCGAACTGGCTCGTTTTCTATACAGCCTGCAGCATGTCTACTAAGTTTCATTACGATAGCTCTAAAGCTGAGAGAATAGATCGTGTTGCAACGGAAGGGTAAGCGAACAAAGCTCTAGAAACAACCCAGTCGATGCTGACTAAGAATATATATAGTTAATGGGGTCGGAGATGCTTCCTAAGGTGCGTTGCAAACACCTGGCCAAAATTAACTACCCTCTGCATAAAAATTGTAAAATAATTGGTGACGCAGGCAACCAATTGGGATATGTTAATGATACGCAACAGAACACAGTCAACGTAGCACATTACTGCTCAACATTCTTTGCATGTTTATTATCCGATCGGATTGCAATCAATTCTTTCGGTGCGGAACTAGAGGAAAGCTAAGAGCGGTCCGAGACATTTTCTTGATTCAAGAAAATTGAAATTAATGGCTATGCAATAGCGTCAACGCTTATAGAGCTTAAAGAGCATACAATTATTGCATATGTCGACTCTTTCTACTACTTTCTAATACTTATATTTAAAGTTATTTTAGGGTTGTTAATAATTTTTCAAAATATCAATACAGCCAATTTTTTGGTTTCATTTCATGAGTTCTGGAAGAGATGTACATAAAAACACAAAATTCATGAATTCGCGCATACATGAATTTATCCATCAATTCACACCTGAGTGCGTGGTAGTAACATAAACGTTGTTAGACTCCTTAGAAATATTTCTTGCAAAAATAAACGGTAATACATTTTAAACGGTAACTGTCAACAAACATAGCTGATTAATAGTGAGACCATGCCATGCAACTATGCAGGATGAAAATTTGTGTTATTGTACTTATTAAAATCTGGTCTCACTGGTCAATTCGGCCTGCAAAATGTATGTATGGATATCGTTGACTATATATCTTAAACCTTGACGAAAATCAAAGGTTTACTTAATTTTTTCGTTTTATTTCGTTGAGTTCGGGGATACTGCGGTAACTGGGGCGCCAAGATCTGACGACGGATCCTTATAGAACTCGACGAGATAAGACGAAAATAATAAGTAACAATTTTTGATTTTCGGCTTAGTTTAGGAGATATAGCCTCCGATAACTGGCCGATTTCCATACATTTTGCAGGCCGAATTGACCAGTGTGACCAGATCACAAAAAGTATAATCAACCATATTTTGATAAATGATCATGGTCTCACTGTTAATCAGCTGTGTTTGTTGTCAGTTTGCATTTGAAATTTGATAAGGCCTGTGCTGGTATAACTTTTTCTTCGTAACCAAACAACATTTTGGACGCTTATTTGTGAATGTTACCAATTTATACGAGTTTGCTGTTTCTTACTTATTATTTTCGTCTTATCTCGTCGAGTTCTATAAAAGTGCGTTCTCAGATCTTGGCGCCCCAGTTACCGCAATACTGCCTTGAGTTCTATAAGGATCAGATCTTTGCGCCAAGGTAACGGTAACGTAAAAAAAACGGTGGTAAATGTCTAGAAGACCGCCCGCACCTAAAAATCAACTTTCTTTTTTTTTTTGATGCAAATAGGGGTATTTGAGCCTCCTGAACCCGAATCCGTTGGCGGAAGACGGAAAATTTGCGTATTTAAGAAGTTATAAGCGAAAGAAAATTGCTAATTCACTGCTTTTCTACACTGTTCGATACTTCGATACCACATAAAAAGACGCATTTTACACGGAATTTTGTATGTGTATGTGTGTCCAGCTGACAATTGTGTGATCTGCTGACATTTTGCAGTGTGCAGCAACTTATTATTTAAGTGTTGCAAATGGGCGGTCTTCTAGACATTTACCAAATAATTGTAATGGCTAAGTGAACTCGCAATTCAACTCTTTTAAGCATATTCAAAAATCTGTAATCGATTATATACACGAACAAATTTGTAGCAACGTGACTTTGACAAGGACATATATTGCGTAACAATGATGTCTTAGCACAAACAAAGGGATAACAATGAATAATGCACAGCAAAATCGTGCCTTGGTGATCTGTATCAGTCTCTAAATGGGACTTCTCCGAATCAATGGAATATTTTCCAGCTGGTGTTGCTAGGGGCTTTTTACTTTTAGGGTGATATTTTTTATATTCTTCGTCGTAGTCGCTTAAGGACTGTTGTTCAAATGAATATATCAAGTCTCGCACATTAGCCAATGCATTATAATCTACAGATTTTTCATCTGTCATATTTTTGGGCAGAGAAGAAATTGTATCGACGTCTTCAATACATTCCGCCTTAGCTGATGGCGGTGGTATAACTAGAGCTGCGAGATCAGCGAGAGCTAATCTCTGCTGGTTTAGAAAGGTTTTTTGAAATTCTTCCAATTTTCGAAGTCTTTGCAGCATTTCAGCATCAACGTTTCGAGTCGTTTTATTATCAGCTGAACAAGTTTTTGAATTATCGGTACTCGCATAGCTATATTGTTCTTCGATTTCGTCATTGGTACAATGTATGCCAAATGCGTAAACATCTTGAAGATCATTTGCTGAAATTATGATTTTTTTTTTTTTTTGTTAAAATGTTACATTTTTTAAATTTAGAGCTGTATTTGTTGTATAATTCCACATTAACTTTAAGGATAACTGCTTATATAGATTTAATTAAACAAGAAAGCAAGGCTACCTTCGGCTTGCCGTAGGTTTTATACCCTTGCAGTTATACAAAATATAAAATACATTTGGATTGCTGCTGGTTTCTGGTTGCATACAAAAACCCTGATTTCAGCCGATTGTTCCTATGGCAGCCATATGTTATAGTGGTCCGATTTTGATACAATTTTGACAGCATATTAAGAACGTAATAAGAATAAGATTTGCCAAATCTTGTTGCAATATCTTGAAAAACAAAAAAAATCGGACGATAGCTTCTATGATAGCTATACGATATATCGCTCCGATCTGGCTCGTTCCGACTTATTTACAGCGTACAGCAATAAGAAGCTTTTGTGCCAAGTTTCATGAAGATAGCTTAAAAACTGAGAGACTGCGTTGCAACAGACGGACGGACGGACAGACGGACATCCACTCCTCTGGTGATGCTGATTCAGAATATATACACTTTATAGGGTCGGAGATGTCTCCTAAGGTGCGTTGCAAACTTCTGGCTAAAATTAATATACCCTCTGCAAGGGTATAAAAATGTTGGTAGACGATACCCTTATGTCAACCAATAGTGGTCTGATTAAGATACATTTTAAATAGTAATGTCTTTAAACAGTGTGATCGACTGTGATTTACCCGTTACCCGAATATGTGTTCAACACAAATTACTATAGAATTACACATTTAATATTATTAATGTCAATTATCTATCCTATGGCAAAGAAATAAGAAATTATTTTGCCCTTGTCTCCTTCAACCTGTAACGCATCTGACGATGCATTTCTAACATTTATAATACTATCTCTGTGGAAATATATGTAATAGACATAAGAATATATACTAGCAGTGTCGATTGAGCCATGTCTGTATGTTAGTTTGAATTTTTGTATATACTCCAGTGATGGATCTCCGTATCTATAATACTAACGTGCTCTTTGTAAAATATCAATGTTGCTGAAGCAGAAGTTTCCCAGATTTGAGAAGAGGAGGACGTTGCAGTTCATACATATAAAAATTTGAGACTACTGCCTACAGCTGAATATATGTTTTTTTTTTTGGCTTTAATGCACCTGGATCAGGTAAGTCTTCTGTTATGATGCACACCTAGATATGTAACTTATTTTGCATTGGGAAGTACAGTATTGTTTAAGACGATGGCAATTTTGCCTGTTGACATTTTGTTTGATTATTTTAACTTGGGCTACATTAAATATGTGCGCTTTTGCTTGATGTGGGCCCCTAGATCGACTTAGAATTCTTCTATTGTCATACAAAGTAAAAGTCGCTAGTAGACTGCCTGTTAAGATATCTGCTGAGTTAAGGCAAGCAAGCAGCATTTGCTGCTTCAAAATACTTCAAAACTTTTAGTTGGTAGGTTGCTGCTTATCAGCTTTCTCTTTTTATTATTTTCTTTTAATTTGCAGTCAGAAAATTACCGGAGATGTAGGAAAAGCACTTATATCGTGTTGATTCATTTTTGCAATAAATACAAGTCCTGGGCTCTTCTAATTTGATTATAGGTAGTTGTACAAAATTTTACCACGTGCTATACATCGCATTGTCGTTTTATCGCTAGATTTACAAGTAACAATAAGAACCACAACCGTTTGGTTTGAATGTTTATCACAATAGATAAACTAGATAAAATAACTCGTGGGAAAATATGAGAGTCCTTAAAGTTTATTGACGTAGAACCCATTTCAATGTCGTAATAACCAATATTTATTAAGAATAAAGTGAGTATAAACTCTGCATTTACCTCTCGGTAATTCAACATTCCGGCCTCCCCATCCTTGAGCAACGCTAGGCTTGTAGGCAAGCTCTCTCTGAGGATTGATATTTTGATTCTGATTAAAACGAAATACAGATGATATATAAAGACAGAAAATGGAAAGGAAAAGAATTCATATTAAATATGTAACTATAATATTGTAAATAGTAAACTTACATTTTTATATATGTCATAAGAAGTTGAAATCTCCGGCTGAACTGATCCAGGATAATCAGCAACATCCCGCTGAAAACTTACAGGCGAAGCAGTTTCTGCTATTGGCGTTTGATTTCCATATTTGTATTCATCCACAAATGCTGAACTTGCCGAGCCCGTTTGCAGTGCTGCCTCCCACGGCGATTTGACAACTTGAACACCCGGCTTGGCATACTTCTCAATTAAGTTTTCTTGATGAATATTCAATTGAACGCGATGTTTACCCGCATCTGAGTAGGCAGGTAATAGGTTTGGTGAGGTGGCCGGCTTAGCCTTATAGGGTTGGTAATCTGAAAGACCGGACGGACTGTGAATGCCGGCATTTGTCTCATCGACCACCCAGTTATCGGCTTTTCTCCGACGTTTAGCAAAGAGCTCAGCCCCTTTTCATAGTCGATATTGTCGTTGTTGGTAGTAGTGCATTAAGCAGTCGAGGAACAGGCGCGGGCGGCATAGGCAAATGCAAAGCAATTGGCATCAATTTAAGTAAAATAAGAATACGTTAATTATTAAGTTTGATGATACATTTTACAAAATCTTCTCTGTCCTCAATGAACCAATTTCTTGAGCAATCAACAATGATTTACATAGATTGATAAATTGGATAATCTATAGCGCTTTAACATATTAATTTTACGTAACATTTAGTCTCTGTGGAAGGAAAAAGAGTAGCTTTGAAATTTAACGGTATGAAGTCAGATCGTATAAAAATTCATATTTAAAACAGCTACTTTAGATTTTCATTAAAGACTTCATAATATATTATTTTAAAAGGTTTATAAAAGGTTGAGTATTTATATAAATTATTTAATTATAATCACTTTTATAATTTTGGCTATGGAAATGGAAAATGTTTAAGGTTCATTTACAAACTAGATCTGTAAAATTTGGGTCTTGCGTTAAAAATTAATTACCTCGGCCTTTATGCAGTTGTAAAGCGGTTATAAGCTCAGCGCAATTTTCAGGTGATAAAAGGCCAGTTTTAATATTCATCGATTCTTTCAGTGAGTTATAGTCACGCATTTTTCCATGTGGATTCATGATAAGCTTTAGCGGCAGTTTTTCCAGCTTTGTTAGTTCCTTAGGCAAAATTTCTTCAGCATTTTCCTTGCAGAATGACTGAGATTCTAGTATTTCATCTTTTTCTTCTGTTCAAATAATATTATATTATAATTTTATTAAAATCATGTGTTCCTTAATCAACCTTAGTCAAATCAGCTAAACAATTGAAATCTATCTACCAAATTTTTAACCTAAAGTTTAATTTTTAATTTTGGGTAACACCATTCAAATTCTACAAATTTGGCCAGATTCTGTCAAGAGGATTAAAAAAAAATACATGGTCTATTAGGTTTAGCGGAATATACTTGCTCAGGATCACCGAGTCCATCTAGCCATGTCTATCTGTCCGTCTGTATAAGCTCAAGATTCTCAGCTATTAAGAAAGCTAGACCCACAACATTTGGCATGTAGATTTCTGTCAATCGCAGGCAGTAAACGTTATGTTCAAACTTTGGGTACCACGCCCATCGCCTCCGTAAATCATTAATTAAGCAAAGTATTAAACTCAAAACGTTCTGCTTTGGTATACATAAAGCTGAATGCAATATGAACATGTCCTCCAAATTACAATCCGATCAAACCAATTACACAAATGTTTTTTAAGTCAACGTTTTCATAACAAATATTTGGTACGAGCAGAAGCCTGCGCGCTCCTTTAAGCAGTTGACGTCGATGTAGCGTCGTGTCGCTCTACTCTTTACGCACGTGCCTGTGTGTCATTCTCTGTCAGAAATCATCATCAGTGTCTTTACATGTTTGGTGCGGATGTTAAAAATGAGCCTTACCCACTTTTTTTTTTTGTTTCATTCTTTATAAAAACAAATATTAATCCTGATACTCCTATATAACATATAAATAAATATTTATATAAAATTTGCTTACAGCTGCGAAAAAGAAAAGATTGTTCTTAAAACATACTAAGTTATTCAACTTAATTTATTTTTTCAAACTCCAAACTATGATTTAGAGTAAAAAGTTTGGAGATTTTTTGCTAGTTAACAGTGTTTGTTGTTGTTTCCTTTGTTAGATTTTTACACCACAAATAACTTCCATTTCAAGTGTTTTGGGTTTATTAATTCCGTCCGTACGTCTGTCTGTCTGTCCGTACGTCTGACTGTCCGTCTGTCTGTCCGTCTAACTGTCTGTCTGTCTGTCTGTCTGTCTGTCTGTCAGTCAGTCTGTCTGTCCGACTGTCTGTCTGTCTGGCCGTCTGTCTGTCCTTACGTCTGACTGTCCGCCTGTCTGTCTGTCTATTCATCTGTCTATTCGTCTGTCTGTCCGTCCGTCTGTTGCAGCGCAATCTAGTCTCTCAGTTTTACAGCTATCTTAACGAAACTTGGTAGACATGCTTCTTATTGCTACAGGCCGTATGTAATTCGAAACGAGCCAGATCAAACTGATATATCGTTTAGCTGCCATACAACCTATGGCCTGATTTTTGTTCGTTTTTAGTACAGGCATGAGAGACTTTAATGTAACCTTAAATGAGCAATCTCTCTAAGGGTATTTAATTATCGGCGTTTGTTATTAATTTTGGTTGATTCCTATTATTGGTTCCTATGGCAGCTATACGTTATTTGTATTTATGAAATTGTAGCTAACTTTGATTGTAAAATTGATTATTAAAATTTTAGGGGTATTAAAAGATTAATTACAAAGATCCTAGCACGATCAAACTTAATAGTTAAACAGACAAAAACTCAGATCAGAAAACACTATCACTTGAGCACCTAAACAACCCGACAAAGGTCATAGTGGGGTAGATGTTACAACTTCTTAAACAGGTGGATAATAAAGAAACGTAGAATTTATATTGGGGCTCAATAGGACTTGGATTGCAAGTATTGGACTAAACGGTATTAATAAACACGTATTAAGAAAAGTGACAAAAACAAAAACAAACAAATTCGGTTAAAAACAAGTAGGTAAGGCTACAGTCGGGCGCCCGACAGTAAGATACCCTTCTCCCAATTTTCTAAATCCGTTACAAACGTGTAACCACACTCATAATTTCAAACAAAAATTCTGCACAAATTCTTCTCTACATATAACTTACTCGCTCGCACTCACACAGCGACGCGCGTAAAGAGTAAAGCGACACGACGCAACGTCGACGTCGGCGTCAACTGCTCAAAGCAGCGCAAAAGCTGCCGCTCGTAGCGAACATTTGTACTGAAAGCGTTGACTTGAATACGGATTGTAATTTTGAGGATATGTTCATATTGCATTCAGCTTTATGCATACCAAAGCAGAACTTTGTAAGTTTAATACTTTGCTTAATAATCGTAAATTACCGATTTGCGGGGGCGGTGGGCGTGGTATCAAACATTTGACATAAACTTCATCTGCTCCGGATATATAGGAACCTTCATACCAAATTTCTGTTGTCTCAAACAGACAGACGGACATGGCTAAGTCGACTCGGCTAGTGATCCTGAGCAAGAATATGTATACCTTATGGGGTCTGCCACGCCTCCTTATGCCTGTTACATAAATTTGCACAAAGTTAGTATACCCTTTTTGACCATTTTCAATGGTCGAAGGGTATAAAAATATTTGACTACTGGAATTGAATCCAAGTGCATACGCGGTACATCTTTCCCATCGGTCATCAAATTAGAAAATCAGGAAAATCATAAAAACATAAAATTCGATCCCCTGGCTACCTGCACAGGTCTTTAACGTTTTTAATTTCTTTGCGGTATAGTTATTGTTATTAGTAAAGCAGGCATATAATGTATTTGTTATTTAAGATAATATTATTTATAATGAAAAACATTGAAAATTAGCAATAATCGGTCGATAATTAACTCTATGTATACATGTACTATGGATCTTCATTCGTTCTGAATCATATAAAGGGAAGGTATGCACAACAGATTATGAGCATATTATATATGAGTATATGTTGATACCTTACTGGGTCGAACGCAAGTTATGCTTCAAGACAAAGTTATAAAAACTGAAAACAATAATTAAATTTGATCAAATCTACTTGACAATTAAAACTAATATACTGAAATAGACGAACTACCTAAAGGGTTTGATCAAGATAATTTCATTAGATTTATATGTTTATTTCCTAATACACACATACAAATATACATATATACAACATACATATATACATATGTATGTCAATATTGCTTGTAAGCCATGCGTTGCATGTGATAGCAAAAAAGAAAAATAAAGTTTTCTGCTCCTATCAGTATATTAAATTATTTTTTTATCTGCAATATATATCTATTTATTTTCAATATAATAAATTACAACAGTTTTATTTGAAATCACATTCAGTTGATAAAGTTATATTTGAAATTGTTTTTCCTAGCTTATTAACGATTGCTTGCTTGTGTATTCAAGCCAACCGGTAACTAATTTCAAACATTCCACAACCGGTAATAAAAGCAAGGAATTAAATGGCAGTATTGCGGTAACTGGGGCGCCAAGATCTGAAAACTGATTTTTATAGAACTCGACGAAATAAGACGAAAATACTAAGTATAAATTTTTGATTTTCGGCTTAGTATAATAGGAGATAAAGCCTCCGATACCGATACCTCCGATTTCCATACATTTTGCAGGTCGAATTGACCAGTGTGACCAGATCTCAAAAAGTTCAATTACCCATATTTTGACCCTGTACCAGTGCATGATTATGGTCTCATTGTTAATCAGCTGTGTTTGTTGACAGTTGTCATTTGAAATATGATAAGGCTTCATTGGCAGAATTATTTCTTAGAAACTGAAGAACATTTTGGTCGCATTTGTCGTGTATTTAACATGAATAAAGCGAAACTTAAAACAGTAAGATAATGTGATCCGTAGACAAAAAATACACGACAAATGCGACCAAAATGTTCTTCGGTTTCTAAGAAATAATTCTGCCAATTAAGCCTTATCATATTTCAAATGACAACTGTCAACAAACACAGCTGATTAACAATGAGACCATAATCATGCAATGGTACAGGGTCAAAATATGGGTGATTATAATTTTTAAGATCTGGTCACACCAGGTCAATTCGACCTGCAAAATGTATGGAAATCGGCCAGTTATGACACCAAGCCGAAAATCAAAAATTTATACTTGGTATTTTCGTCTTATTTCGTCGAGTTCTATAAAAGTCCGTTTTCATATCTTGGCGCCCCAGTTACCGCAATACGGGGATATTGCCGTAACTGGGGCGCCAAGATCTGACGACGGATCCCTATAGAACTCGACGAGATAAGACGAAAATACTAAGTAAAAATTTTTGATTTTCGGCTTAGTTTAGGAGATATAGCCTCCGATAACTGGCCGATTTCCATACATTTTGCAGGCCGAGTTGACCAGTGTGACCAGATCACAAAAATTATAATCACTCATATTTTGATAAATGATCATGGTCGCACTGTTAATCAACTGTGTTTATTGACAGTTTGCGTTTGAAATTTAATAAGGCCAGTGCTGGTATAACTTGTTCTTCGTAACCCAACAACCTATACAAATTTGCTGTTTCTTAACGGCGAATTCTCTTGGGTTTTATTTTAAATTATATATACATATAAATGTTTATAACTGCTGTGCAAGTTATTATTATTACTTAAATTCTAGCGCCGCAGGCAAAAAATGTTTGAAAAAAATCGTGCGAGCATAGCACGGCAAATCTAATTTTAATGGTTGCTAACATTGCGCCGCAGACAAAAATTTTTTGAAAAAAAAGTCGCGCGATTTTTTTTTTCAAAAATTTTTCGCCTGCGGATTACATATTAAACGATCAAACAAACAGAGCGTTATCAATTTTCAAATGCAAACTGATAACAAACACAGCTGATTAACAGTGAGACCATGATCATTTATCAAAATATGGGTGATTATACTTTTTGTGATCTGGTCACACTGGTCAATTCGGCCTGCAAAATGTATGGAAATCGGCCAGTTATCGGAGGCTATATCTCCTAAACTAAGCCGAAAATCAAAAATTGTTACTTATTATTTTCGTCTTATCTCGTCGAGTTCTATAAGGATCCGTCGTCAGATCTTGGCGCCCCAGTTACCGCAATATCCCCGAATGTTGTCTTATAAGCGCGATATTATCGAAAACCGCCTGAAGTTTCCCGATTTATATTATCGATACAGTTCTTCGTTGTTGATTTCTATTATCGGCTTACTTTCACACTTTCGTTGAAAAACCAACAACTAGTGTTGAGTAACATTTACAAACATCGGAAAGACTGAAATAATAGATTAATTTGTTGTTTTCATACTATACTTCTACATGCATCGCCTAACGACTTACTGGGTAAATGTCTAAAAGACGGGCTTTTCTGAAAAATCTCCTTTTTTTGCAATAGGGGTATTTGAGCCTCCTTTACCCGAATCCGGTGGTGGAGGAAGGAAATTTTGAGTCTTTTAGAAGTTATACTCGAAATAACGGAAATTCACTGTTTTTCTAGGTAATTGTCTAGATAACGGGCTCATTGTTAATCGCGACGCAAAAATTTTTTGATTTTCACTTTTATATGTAAAAAAATCACCTGATTCCAAATCCGGTTACGCTGAAGTGCTTAATTAAGTGGTTTAAAAGATATTAACAAAAGAAAATGCACAAAACTGCATTAAACAACACTGCTTATCGATAAATTCGACACTTTTTGCACGAATTTGATGTGTAAGGCAGTGAGAAAAATGTATTGAACAACACTTTTTTTCTTGTAACCAACACTTCTTGTCCGCGCAATTCAAATAATAAAATTTATAATCAGAAGGATACAATAAAACAATAGACTGCAGACCAAAAACAAATGTTTAAAAAGAAAAGAAGATATCGCCGTCAGGCGAAAAAATTTTTGAAAAAAAAATCGCGCGTTGTTGAGCGCAATATTTTATTGATTTTTTGTTTATAACTCTTTAATTACTTTACTTAGCACTTCGCGCGATTTTTTTTTCAAAAATTTTTTCGCCTGATTTTTTTTCAAAAATTTTTTCGTCGCACGGCGATATTTTCTTTTCTTTTTAAATTTTGTTTGTCTGCATGTTTTTTTTTGCGCCAAAAATGTCTTACATATGTCTGCAAGCACACGCACATGAAATTCATGTGCATAGTGTAGTTATATTAGTAAGCAGTGTTGTTGAGCGCAATATTTTATTGTTTTTTTGTTTATAACTCTTTAATTACTTAACTTAGCAGTTCAGTGTAAGCGGATTTGGATTCAGGTGAATTTTTTACATTTTATAGGTCAAATCCCGAATTTTTTACGTCGCGATTAACAATGAGCCCGTTATCTAGACAATTACCAAAAAAAAAAAATCATATTCGTGCGATTTCGGAAAAGCCCGTTTTCTGGACAATTACCTTTTTTTTATGTGTGTATTGAAGAACCAATATTTCTATATACTTTCAGGCAATGAAGAAGTTTGTTACCTTGGCCACAACCTTCGTGAACCCACTTGACCGAGCGCTTTTTCCTATTCACATACATTGACTGACCCTTTGAGGTCTGATTGCTTATGTCGCTCAATGAGTGTGAGATTCGGCGGGCCAGCTCAACCTGGTCCTCCACAGTGGGATGCAGAGCGGGCGAATAAAACGCCGAGGAAGCATAAAGTTTTCCTATTTTGTACAAATCAAAAGTAAAGTCAAATCAAAAAATATGGTTTTCTACTAAAAGGCGATACGTAATCAGATTTAAAATATTATATATTTTACCCTTAATGCTCCTGCCGATTATTATTTGTAATTTGCAGTCTATTTATGTAGTATGATGGCGATTATTCGGATTTCTTAATGCGATGTTGGTATGTTGATGTGATATTGTTGATAAGCTTGGGTAAGTCGCTCGCACTTTACGTATCACCTTTTTTTAAAGTTGGCGTAGTTTTACTTACGGTTTTTGGGCAAGATTTCGACAGCATCGGTAGCTGGAGTAAATATTTTACGCAAATCAACTGTCCTCGTAACGTTTGAAGATTCCTAATTTACGTATATATATACATACATATATAATTTTTAGCTTATTATTCATTCGTATTTTCTATATACATAAGTTTTCGTCATATCTTTACGTACATAGTTTTTTCGCCAGATTTTTAAGCTTAGTTCGAGAAGGATTTGTTTTTTATTGGCATCACAGCAATCGCTGGGTCTAAACCCACGACTTCTATCGACTTTAGAACACTTTTCAGAGTTACACAAAACGCGCATTGAAAAAATTTTTTTTTGCTTTAGACGATACAATATGTATTTACATACATATACTCAGTGCTCTCTTTGTTCTGTATGTATAATCAGCATTTTAATTTCAAAAACGTTTCGCAAATCATAAAATTGGCGTATTTTTGATACCACCCGCTCGTATTATTAAAATTTTCATAAACAGTCTTCCACACATTGTGCCAAGGTATGTATATTGTCTTATGATATATCCATGTATTTATGTATGTGCATGTATATACACATATACAGCGTGAAAGTGCTCTTTTTAATGCTAATTATAGAAACAACCAGAGAGCCGAAAACGAATGAACTCGACTATTTAACTTAATATCTATGTAAAACAATTTTTAAAACCCATGTGTAAATCGTGTACATATGTATACATGCACATACATATTTGTATACAGCTGTTATCAAAATATAATAGAATTGGCTCGAATAAAGAAAAAAAAATATTTTTTTTAAATAGAATTGATATATATAGCTCATGTATACATAATTAATTTCCTTTATAAGCTAGCATAATTTTAGGAAAATTATCATTTTATTAAATTGTAATAAATAATTAATGTTTATCGAAATAATATGTTAATTTATGAATTCAATAGGTCGATGCCGTTCTAAAAAGTTCCACTTACCTTTTGCTCATACAAACTATCTTGTTGCGTTGGCTTCAGAAGATACTCCTGTCTACATTGATAGCGATTCTGCAACTCTTGCTCCTTAAGCTCTTGTTCCTTACGCTGGTTGTCGGCAATTAGTTTTTGAGCCAAAAGCTGTTGCTTTTGAATCTGGTTGGCCAGCTCTTTTTGTTTATGGATGAGCTGCAGCTCCTGTTCTTTCAGTTGTGTGATTTTCTCTTGAGCTCTTATACTTATATCAATATCGGATTTGATATTTTCTATTTGGTAATTAATGTCAGTCTATAAAACCAAAATATACACTATTAAAGTATCGAAGTGGAATTTGTCATAAGATTTAGTTATGGCTTACACTTACATTAGACACTTTCTTTTCCAAAGAAACACTTCTTTCTATCTCTTTAGTTTCCCCACCTTCCAAGTTGCCTTCGGCAGCATCAATATTATCAACCTAAGTAAAGATACAAGTAAATAAGTTACAGATGGACGTGCTCGAAAATAAAAGATATGTTACCCAATGTTAGAGAAAATGAACTGTACTTTTGGAGAAGGAACAGAAAATAGGATAATTCTTCTAAGGTTACTAAATTAACTGAACGGTTTGGGCTGTTACTTTAAATTGTTGGTTACTATTTCAAAATAGCTGCTTGATGATAAAGAGGGCTAAGATATACATATTTTAAAGAATTTATATACTTCCTTTTGAGGAGTAAACCAGGCTCGATCCCACTCACGACCGTCAGATGCAAAGGTATAACAATTATAGTATATACATATTATATAGTATATACATATAATAATATGCAAATCTCTTAAACTTAATATACATAGTAATCAAAAATTGTGTCAATCTTAAGTTTTTTCCGCCTCCTTAACTACCAACTGTCACAACTTTCTCCACCGTGCTTCTCCTTATTTAACTGAACTTCCTTTCTTTTCCTCTTATAACATCTTACTCTTTTTCTTTAGATTCTAATTTAGATTGAAAAACGGCCTGATTTGCCTAGTTAACGCTAAATTCCGCGTCCCCTTATCTTAACCTTTAAAACACAATAGAGACCGTTAATAGAAATACTTCTGTTTTGTATCAACCTTTAATTTTTCCGCCTCCTCAACAACCAACTTAGACAACTGCAGCTCTCCCTCCTCATCATTCTCCTTTTCAGTTTTCTTCAATTTCTCTTTTTCCTCAGTTTCCTTTAGTTCTTCCTTTGCCTCAAGCTCTATTTCCTCATTATTATCCTCTTCCTCACTCTCCTCGGATTCAGATTCAGATTGTACAACTACAGCAGTGGCGTTTTCCTGCACCACTTCTTTTGGCTCCTTTATCGTTTCCGTTTCCAAAGTTGTCTCTTTTGTGTATGTTTGCACCGCTTCTCGATCTTCCTTCACTTTTTTGGTGATAATGGTTGTAATGGTCGGCGTTGTTTGCGTCTCCGAATTTTCGTCACCATTTTTATTTGCAGTAACACTTATTGCAGTTATCTGTTCTTCGCTGACTGCCTCAGGATCTTTGTTATCTTTTTCATCTATGATCTCAACTATCTCAACAACTTTCTCCGTTACACTTTCTTTGTTCTCTTTAATTTCGACAGAGTTTGCAGTTGGAGCATTATCCTTCGAATTCTCAGTGGTTTGTGTAATTTCGGTTTCAATAATTTTAGACTTTTTATTGAAAAACAAAACAGTTTTGAAACAAAATCAAAAACATTTCAAAAAAAGATTAGAAATTTTAAAAAAGCTAATTTTATTGGCCCTTAGCGATTGAGAATTTATATCCTACATAATCAGTAGATTTTAGCAGACATGTATTAATGTATCTGTATATGTGTGTCGGTAACAGCGGGCATATTATAATATTGAAGCAGATAAGCCAGATAAAGTAATTTAATTTTTGCACAAATGTATGTAACAGGCACAAGGAGGCGTGGCAGACCCCATAAAGTATATATACTCTTGCTTAGGATCAATAGTCGAGTCGATTGAGTCATGTCCGTCTTTCTTATCGTCTGTCCGTCCGTCTGTTTGTTTGAGACAAAAGATCTCAGCCATTAAAAGAGCATTTGGCATGAAGGTTCCTATATATTCCAAGCAAATTAAGTTTATTTCAAATATTTGATGTTCCTCCCACCGCCCCAGCAAATCGGTAATTTGCGATTATTAAGCAAACACACAAAGCTGAATGCAATATAAATATATCCTTCAAATTACACTCCGATCGGACAAATAACATATCACAGAAGTTATTCAAGTCGACGTTTTCAGTACAAATGTTCGGTAGCCTGTGCGCTGCTTTGAGCAGTTGACGTCGACGTCGACGTTGCGTCGTGTCGCTTTACTCTTTACGCACGTCGCTGTGTGAGTGCGTGCGAGTAAGCTATATGTAGTAGAAGTATCTGTGCCGAATTTCTGTTCAAAATGATGAGTGTGGTTACACGTTTGTAACGGATTTTAAAAATTGGTAGAACGGTATCTTACTGTCGGGCTCTCGATTGTAGTCTTGCCCACTTGTTTTTCGTTAATACTGTCAAATTTCACAACAAACCAATGCAAACTGTCCGCTAATAAAGGCTGTTTAAAATTTAAAACAAACTGACAGATGGCTTATGTCATTCATCAGTGTGTGGTCAAATATGAATATTTACAATTTTCGAGATCTGGTCACACTGATTATCTTGACTTGCTTAAACACAGCTCAAAAATTGAAAGATGTAAGAGACTCTTCAACTTAATAGAAATTTTATTGAAAATAATAATTTCTAAGATTTTCATTTCGTTCATCCGAAATATGAAATTAACTTGATATTATTCTTTATTACAAACTTGATAGCAATCTCTTATAGTTGCGTATATTTATTTAAGTTAAGGTCACCGAACATCCTTCTGTTAACATTTATTTTAATATAGGAAAATCAAATCATTATTGGCTTAGAAAAAATGACTAAATAACTAAAAGATTAATTTAAGCATTTTAGAAACAAACTTTATTCCAAACATCGGAAAATAAGATAATAATCTTAATAGATGTTAGTATCAAAACATTTATAAAAGTCGGCTTTATTAATATTTAATGCGGACATAAAATAAGTTTTTGGACATACCGTGGCTTCGGAATCCATTTTATATTATGACAAGTCTCAAATTAATATCTATAAAAAAGAAATGGTATTGATTATTAAATATTCCAGAAAATTAATTTATATATTTAATGTATGACAATCAATATATATTATCTATGTTTATACCAAAGTAAATATTGACACATACATATATACAACATATATTTATATTTTATTTAAATATTCAGTGTACGGGATACAGTGGTTTCACATGCTAGCCTGTGCGGTTGGAATAACATGTTCATTAATTAACCTAGTATGTATGAATGTAAATACTTACATGGATGTAAGTATTCATATTTAGGTAGATTCATATACATATAACACTTTGTAGGTGTTAGGCACACTTATTGTAGGCAAAATTATAGGATAAGTTTATGAAAAACAGTGAAACAACGATTTAAATTCTTTCGTAATACGTAATTTGAAGCTAAGATAAATATTCAAGCAATGCAATTCAAATGTACATAGATGCTTACACGCATATGCATGTGAATGTATGTATGTATGTATGTATATGAGTAGATCTATTTAACACAATCATTAACCCGTATAAAATTTGAATTTACTTACCAAACAATTTAAGTTATTTTTATTATAATTTATAATTATAATTAAAAAAAAATAACGTTCAATCGAATTAAAATTAGGATACCAAACTTCTACAAAATATCAACAGAAATGCGAAGACACTCCGTACTAAAAATTACCTCAAATGAATATATATATGTATATATATATATATATTTATATATATATATATATGTATATATTTATATATATATATATATATATATATATGTATATATATATGTATATGTATATATATATATATATATATATATATATATATATATATATATATGTTTGTACACTTATATATGTTTATGTATATAAATGTATCTATGAACGCTGTTCAATGTGAACAATCTGAATGCAAATTAGAGATAACGTCCACACTGTCCACATTCTATTTATTTACTATATCATCCGGTCTGAAATGAATTTTATACACATAGACAAAAAATAGATACCATATATACATACATATACACATTTCATTTTGACATACATAGTTTTATTTAAAAACACAGGCACACACATTATGTTGTACATGTGTATGCATCTTATATACGAGTATACCCAATGAGCTACATATGTACACTTGTACGTATACAGATGTAAGATGATAATACAAATGCGTGAGTGCGTTTGTATGTAAATAAGTATACAGATGCCACACACAGTTACCACAGCTTAAATATATCTCAAGAAAAATTTAAAAACCAACATTTAAAATTAATACATAATAATTGTTTTAAATTAATTACAATTGTATCAAAGCGTGTAGATTTGTGCGTACTTTAAAAGTTAATTTCGAATTAGTTAGCGTTTTTAGCTCACTAGCCTTTTTTTGGACAGCTTACACAAAATGTTGTATTCCGTTCAGAGTTTTTGTATAAAAAGCTCTAATATAAGTTAAGAGTTACATTGACTTTTATCTTCGCCTTTGCTAATTATTTGATATTTCAAGTCGCGCCGATAGATATTTGATCAATTTATCGAACAAATATTTCAAGATGACTAATCGATTTGTCGATTTATTCCTAGCAACACTTAACACATCTGTGGAATCACAAAATGTAGGTAAAAAAAAATAAAGGAATTTCCATCTTGAAATAAGTAGAAAATGGGGGCAACAATGGTTAAAAATGGAAATTTGTTAGATGCTCTTCCGTCACAGGTACTTTCTATTAACCATATACAGGCATACATGCATTATCAAGACATTTTTCAATTAAAGGGAACTCTACACGTAGTAATGCTTGGTCTAGACTCTGCTGGCAAAACAACAGCTCTTTACAGACTTAAGTTCGACCAGTATTTAAACACAGTTCCCACAATTGGTTTTAACTGTGAAAAGGTAAGTTGATAAATCATTAATAACATCCAATGTATTGATCTTTTTCTCTAACGCAGGTTCATGGAACCATTGGCAAGGCAAAGGGTGTACACTTTCTCGTTTGGGATGTGGGTGGCCAGGAGAAGCTGCGGCCGCTTTGGCGAAGTTACACTCGGTATCAACAGTTTCTAGTCTTATTGACAAGCATTACATATAGGTAAAATGTTTTTTATGTCGTGTTTCAGTTGCACAGATGGGATTCTTTTCGTTGTTGATTCCGTTGACACAGAACGCATGGAAGAAGCAAAAATGGAGTTGATGCGTACAGCAAAATGCCCAGATAATCAGGTGCTTGAAATGCATTCATATATCGTACTTTTTTTGTTTTATCGGTTATTGGCATTTTAGGGTGTTCCTGTACTCATCTTAGCAAATAAACAAGATCTACCAAATGCCTGTTGTCCTAAAGAACTAGAAAAGCTTTTGGGATTACACGAACTGCTTTATCCTATATCAAAAATATCAAAATCATCTATCACGGAAAAAAGAAATGAAGGCTACATAAACCAATTAAAATCACCAGAGCTAAATGATAATTTAGACGTCACAAGAGACGGAAAAAACAAAGCCAACAGCTTAGATGCAACAACATTAGCAAAAACATCGACCATATCACAACCATCTGCACAATGCTCACAGCGTACAATAGACCAAAACCAGCTGAAGGGCTGGTACATACAGCCCGCTTGTGCTATAACTGGAGAGGGGCTACAAGAAGGATTAGATGCCCTATATGATATGATCTTAAAACGGCGGAAATTAAATAAATCGTATAAAAAAAACAAACGGTAATATTAGATTAAAAATGTTAAATACATCTAAAAATGTATATGCACTGCAAAATAAATTTAATTAATAATTACGGTAATTACGATAGTCACTTAAATTTAATTTCGCACACCTTGTGTTTATTGGAAAACTCACTAGTACACATATCAATTAAAATAATTGTAATGAACGCCTAAATTTGGCAATGCCACGTTAGTGGGTACGTAAGTGGATCCAGGTGCACATTTTAAACAACTCCCCTTCATCGCAGGTCGTTGCTTCGACTTGGACCCTTGGCAGTGCATAGCGAAACGAAGTTCTTCAGCCATTTCCGAACATAGGGACTGATTGTCCGTGTGTAGGTTTTTCTTTGAGTTCCAACAAAATTCAAAAATTGCCACAACAACAGCCAAAGCGAGACCGCACAGGAGAACGACAAAAACGCCACCTACAATAATCCATTTTAGTTTAATAGTTATTCTTCAAATCGATGTAAAGCAATTTCAATTTATTATTTTCTACCTCTCAACCCATTGAAAATGGATAAAAAGATAAATAACGAAGGCTACAGTCGAGCGGGCCCGACTCCACGGCTTATTTTAAAAAGAGAGTTCTGCTTAAATTAAACTACCACATACTGTCACTTACTCCCTCAAGCAAAATTAAGCGACATCAGCGTGAGCTTCTAGGCCTTTGTGGCTACTATGTTGTAGTATTTAAAATAGCTGAGATCTGTTTTGCCCAACAGACACCAGACAGAAAGACGGACATGTCTTAATCAAGTCGTCTAAAGACAATAAGCATGATTATATGTATTATATTATTATATCTTACGGGGTTTGCCACGCCTTGTTTTGCCTTATGCACACATTTGCACAAAGTTGATATACTTTTTTTTAAAATTAGTAGGGTATAAATAGATTTACTCTAAGCAAATAAAGCTAATAACAACAATGACTTCGGATTCGGATTAAGGAGGTCCAAAAACATATGAAAACATATATCACATGACCAGGTCATGACCCCCCAATATTTTTTGGCGCTTTAAAGATTTTTCATGTTTTTTGAGGTTAAGTCGAAACTTAGACGTGCAGGATATATTTTGATTAAAGAATCGGATTGAGAAGGTCAAAATACATGAGAAAACATATATCGCATGACCAGATCATGATTCTATATCTTTTTGGGGAAATTTTAAAATTGTTCAGTTTTGTAAGATTATGTTGAAATCCATACGTGATGACGTAATTCCGACCCCGGATTCGGATTCAGCGACCCAAAATACATATAACTGCATATGCCGCATGCCCAGATCATGGGCTGTGTAATGTGCGGTATTTCCAAAAACAAAACATGCATACAAAAACCCTGATTTCAGACGATTGTTCCTATGGCAGCTATATGTTATAGTGGTCCGATTTGATTGATACAATTTTGACAGCACAGTAAGAACGTAATAAGAATAAGATTTGCCAAATCTTGTTGCAATATCTTGAAAAACAACAAAAATCGGCCGATAGCTTCTATGACAGCTATACGATACATCGGTCCGATCTGGCTCGTTCCGACTTATTTACAGCCTACAGCAATAAGAAGCTTGTGTGCCAAGTTTCATGAAGATAGCTCAAAAACTGAGAGACTAGTTTGCGTTGCAACAGACGGACGGACAGACGGACATCCATTTTTCGACTCCACTGGTGATGCTGATTCAGAATATATATACTTTATAGGGTCGGAGATGTCTCCTAAGGTGCGTTGCAAACTTCTGGCTAAAATGAATATACCCTCTGCAAGGGTATAAAAATAATGATTAAAACAATAAGAATGAGAAAATCACCAATATTTTCAACTCCCAAGGCATTTGCTTTCGATTCCTTGCTTTTGTCATCTCTATTACAAACATCCCCTGTATTTTTCCACCATTTGTCATAAAGTATCTGAATGATGCCCTTCTCTTGAAGCTCCAGGATGGCCAAGGAAATTTTATCACGCCACGGAGAACCTTTTGGTGTAGCTATGCCATAACCTTTAGAATCCAGTAGACCTCCGATCTGTGTAAGATTACAATCTCGTTGAACTGCGTAGTCCAGCATTGTAGATTCCATTAGAAACGCATAATTTCCTTCCATAACTCGCTTAATACCATCCTCATAGGTTTTAACAAACACAGATGACTTTCGATTTTCCATATAGCGCCACATTTTCTGATATATTCCAATTTTTGAATCCTGTATAAAAGTATTATTTTATATTTTTATATTCGAAGTATAAAAAAAAACAAGAAAGCAAGGCTACCTTCGGCTTGCCGAAGGTTTTATACCCTTGCAGTTATACAACTGACAACGGACTGACTGATTGTTCCTATAACAGCTATAGAATATAAACGTCTGAGATATTCAAATAGAAAAACTAAGGGCGGGTTACTGTATAACATTAAAAAGTATTGATAATGTGCGGTATTTCCAAAAACAAAATAGGTTTGCATACAAAAACCCTGATTTCAGCCGATTGTTCCTATGGCAGCTATGTTATAGTGGTCCGATTTTGATACAATTTTGACAGCACATTAAGAACGTAATAAGAATAAGATTTGCCAAATCTTGTTGCAATATCTTGAAAAACAACAAAAATCGGCCGATAGCTTCTATGACAGCTATACGATACATCGGTCCGATCTGGTCGTTCCGACTTATTTACAGCGTACAGCAATAAGAAGCTTGTGTGCCAAGTTTCATGAAGATAGCTCAAAAACTGAGAGACTAGTTTGCGTTGCAACAGACGGACGGACGGACGGACAGACGGACATCCATTTTTCGACTCCTCTGGTGATGCTGATTCAGAATATATATACTTTATAGGGTCGGAGATGTCTCCTAAGGTGCGTTGCAAACTTCTGGCTAAAATTAATATACCCTCTGCAAGGGTATAAAAAGCATAGCTACATTCGGCATACCGAATATAATACACCCTTGTTGAAATTTCTCATTAAATTCTTGTATACCATTGTAAAAGCGTTGGGTAATGGTAAAGAACAATTTTTAACAAATGATTAATTTATCGGTATTCATGCAAAGCCCCTTTTTGTCCGATTGTTCCTTTGACAGCTACATATACGTTAATGGCTCGATTCGGATGAAATTTTGCCAGCATTATACGTTAATTTATTAAAATGTATGCGGTAAGTTTGCTAGCGATATCTTAAACACTAAAGAAAATTGTTCCGACTTATACACAGCCTGTAGTAATTAGAAGTAAACCGGACAGGTTTTATTTAGCTCTAAAACTGAGAGACAAGATCACGTTGCAACAGAGGTACGGACGGACAGAGGGACAAAGCAATATGAACTCCACTTTGCTGATTCAAAATTTATATAGTTTATGGGGTTGGAGTTGCCTCCTCATTAAGTGAAAACAAGTACCCTGAAAAATGTCATTGTTGATCCGCCTTCTAAAGTTCCATATGATATTTCTGTTTGTTCCGCCAAATCTGATGCACTTTCAATGGGAGTTATCATACGCTCTACTGTTAAAAAGGCAGCCAAATTTGCTGTGTATGACGATATAATAATTAAACAGAAAAAGAACCAGCATCCCCCGACAATTCTCGTTGATGTTGCCTAAAATAAAAAAAAAATATATATACAAATTTATTACCATAAGTTTTCGCTTATATTTCCTAACTATTTGGAGAATACGTCAAAGTTATATCAACATTTACTAACATGCAATATATTTGGCGAATTATGCTCAACAGAAATATATTTAATCTTATTCAGCCGAGTCTCTATAGCCAGGTATGTCTGCCTTTATGATCACCTAGATCTCAGAGACTATAAAAGCGAGAACCACCAAAATTTATAATACTCGATTCATTTTAGTGAAAGCGCAATTATATTTATTTCTACTTATTAACACCGCTCTCCGCCCATTTAAAAGTCATTAAGGTTTGCCATACTTATTAAGCATATGGGCAAACCCTGTGTTGCGCATGCTTCAATGGTACGCGTTCTGTGGCTATTGAAATTAGCTATACCTAAGTCAAATTGCGTTTTCGTCTTAAAACATCTTGTGTGCAATTCATATGATTCTAATGAGAACAAGTAGGTAAGGCTACAGTCGGGCGCCCGACAGTAAGATACCCTTCTCCCAATTTTTAAAATCCGTTACAAGCGTGTAACTATACTCATAATTTCAAACAAAAATTCTGCACAAATTCTTCTATTACATATAGCTTACTCGCTCACTCACACAGCGACGCGCGTAAAGAGTAAAGCGACACGACGCAACGTCGACGTCGGCGTCAACTGCGTCAAAGCAGCGCGCAGGCTGCTGCCCGTACCGAACATTTGTACTGAAAACGTTGACTTGAATAACTTCTGTGTTATTAGTCCGATCGGATTGTAATTTGGGGAATATGTTCATATAGCATTTAGCTACCAAAGCAGAACCTTATAAGTTCAATACTTTGCTTAATAATCGTAAATTACCGATTTGCTGGGGCGGTGGGCGTGGCATCAAACATTTGACATAAACTTGATCTGCCTATGGTTTATAGGAACTTTCATGCCAAATTTGGTGTCTCTAGCTTTTTTAATAGCTGAGATCTGTTGTCTCATACAGACGGACAGACGGACAGACAGACGGGCATGTCTCAATCGACTCGGCTAGTGATCCTGAGCAAGAATATATATACTTTATGGGGTCTGCCACGCCTCCTTATGCCTGTTACATACATTTTGCACAAAGTTAGTATACCCTTTTTTTGACCATTTTCAATGGTCGAAGGGTATAAAAATAGAGTATTCCAGTTTAGCGTATACCTGAACTTCTTTGGTTAAAAGGTTTTTAAGCTTTCTTCAATTAAACAGTATTACAACAGTTTATAGTTTAAATATCTCGGACAACTACATACACAGTCAAACTCAACTTAAAGAAATATTCCTCATTACTATGCGTTTTTTGCCAAAAGAATTAATTTGCAAAAATTACTTTATGAAATAAAATAAGGTGGTCAATATTCAACAATCGCCAATTGATACTGCAATTGAGATAATAAAGCACTTTATTCCATACCCTAGGATATAGATCGGCACCTTGCTGCATTAGGGCTCCTATTGCAAACCAAAAGCTATTTTTCAAAGTAAATTCGTTATTCACGCTAACTAATTCCACAGTGTCGTCCGATTCGTTTCCGTCATTGTTTTCTGTTTGATCAGCGATATCGTCGACACATTTAGTCTCCTGGACTTGAAATTCATTCGAAAATGATTTGAGTTCCAACTCTTCTTGCATATGATTGGTTTTCCGAATTTCTTGTATTTTGTGAACACATGCAGTGGAACAAGTTGTCTTTGAGCTGACCCATTCGACCGGAGATAATCGTGCAACTATCCAAATACAAAAGGATACAAGAATGTAACCTAATGCTATGAAAAACCATATTTCAATGGCAAGCGGATTCATAAAAGAGAAAAACTTCGTTTGTGCTCGATCTGATATCTGAAATGCAGTACAATCGTGTTATTTAATTATATATTATCATGTGCAAAAACTTAATTGTAAGATAAGACGTATCCTGGATTTCTAATTCTACTTGATTGTGAAACACCAATTGTTTTCATATTTACCTTCGGGTTAAGTCCAGAGCCTTGCCGTAAGAAAGTACCCGTTATAAACCAAAAGCTGTTCGATATCGAGAATTGGTTCTCTACAATATCCGTTTGCTTATAACACGGATGCGGGTTTTTCCATTCATATGGGGAAAATCGTGCCATCACAAACAATGCAAACGATACTAATATATAAGCAGCTAGCACATACAGCCAGATCTCAATAGCCAGTGGGTTCATAAAGGAAAACAGGCGAGTGGGTTGACTTGTCGGCACCTACGAAAATTAGCCGTAAAATGTACTAAAAATATAACTCAATATGGTTATCATTGGTAAAGCATCTAAGCATGTAGTGGATGTTTAATCGTTATAAACCCATTTAACCATTAAGTAGTTTCTATCACAATGAGTTACTATTACAAATAAAAAATCAAAAGCTTATAATATATAAAAATGTAAATAAAAATATTGCTAAAAATTATTAATTTTCATAATATTATTGATCCGAGTAATTTCAATTTTTTTTTAACGAAATCGGAGGTGAATACACGAACACGAAATTTAATTTCGGTAAATCTTATTGCTGTCGAATCAGATATGTCGTCAGATATTGATTTGACGCATTGTCAACCTCATGTGAATTTGTGTATGTTAAAATAAGCTTGAATCAAATTTTAATTTATCTAACTTGAATCTAAACTTTTGGCTACTAACTTGCCCTAAGTTATTGGTCCTCTCATGCCAATTGTTTAATTCCCTCAGTGTATAATTCATTTATTAATAGCCTTTACGGATTATGCTTGTCTCAAATTAACCCCTTTCCTAACATCAGTGACAATACTCTTGACTTTATTTTTGTCTCTGATTCTCTATCTAATACGGTTTTAAGAACCGATCCTCTAGTTCTTCCTGAAGATCCATATCATCATACACTTAGTATTTTACAAGAATTGTTTATTCCAGTGCAAACGTTAATAGTTATGCCTAACTTAAAATCGCGTTGCTTTCGCAAAACTGATTTTGTTAAGCTTAACTATCTTATTTCTACTTGTGATTGGTCTTTACTTTATTCGTGTTAAATTCTTGCATCGCATATTTTTGTGTTCCGTGTGCATATCCGGCAAAGTCTAACTGGCTTCTGTGGTATATCCGTGAACTGCTTAGGTTACAAAATGTGAAGTCCCGGCTTTAAAAAGAATGTATTTCTTCGGGTAATCCCTCTGATTATATCCAACACATAGTTGCAAAGACAAATTTTAGTACTTGCAACAGTTTATCCTATAAAAATATTTAAATCGTTGTCGACTTGAATTTGCACGTAACTCTAAACAATTCTATAACTTTGTTAACATTAAACGAAAATCCTTATTTTTTTATATGAAATCAAGAAAGCAAGCAGTGATCAAGAGGCTGCTGATCTGTTTGCAGATTTTTTTCAATCTACCTATTTCACTACTAACTACGACAATAATCTATCCATATCCTTATTTAACTCAGAGATCAAATTCCATTTCTTGTGATATGATCGATAAGAAATCTTTACGGACTAATCTTTGCTCTATAAATCCAATCTTCTCTCCCGGTCCTGACGGAGTACCAGGATGCGTACTTAGATATTGTCCCAATAGCGTACATAAAACCCATTTTCAAGTTATTTAACTTGTCTTTAGAATCTTGTACGTTTCCTTCAATCTGGAAAGAATCTTTTTCTATTCCTCTTCATTAGATCGGGTCTAAATCTGAAGTAAAGAATTATAGGTGTATTTCAAATCTATCCTCTATTCCAAAGTTGTTGAAAAAAATTATTACTGTGGAGTTAACACATATGTAAGTGCAAGTCACTTATTTCGTCACATCAACATGGCTTTTTAAAACTAGAGGTACTTCCACGAATCTTCTGGAATTCAACTCACTAATTAATAAAGGTTTTCAGAAAATGTGGTCTACACAGACTTCAGCAAAGCATTTGATTCAGTAAATCACTTACTTCTTCTTCATAAGCTTAATCTTATTGGTTTTTCCTACCCATTGCTCCGTTGGATCTCCAATTACTTAACTTGTAGGTCCCAAGGTATTATTCAAATGTTTGCTATCTAAGCCTATCTCTGTATCCTCCGGTGTTCCTCAGGGCAGTCATCTTGGCCCTTTACTCTTTAACCTATTAATAAACGATCTTCCTTCTGTTCTACACTATTCTAATATTCTTATGTATGCTGATGATGTGAAACTTTGCTTTCACTAATTCACTTCAAGTCGATATTGACTCATTATACCCTTCGACCATTGAAAATGGTCAAAAAAGGGTATACTAACTTTGTGCAAATGTATGTAACAGACATAAGGAGGCGTGGCAGACCCCATAAAGTATATATATTCTTGCTCAGGATCACTAGCCGGTCGATTGAGCCATGTCCGTCTGTCCGTCCGTCCGTCTGTCTGTTGAGACAACAGATCTCAGCTATTAAAAAAGCTAGAGACACTAAATTTGGTATGAAGGTTCCTATATATCCGGGGCAGGTGAAGTTTATGTCAAATGTTTGATGCCACGCCCACCGCCCCCGCAAATCGTTAATTAACAATTATTTAGCAAAGTATTGAACTTATAAACTGCTTTGGTATGTATAAAGCTGAATGCAATATGAACATATCCTCCAAATTACATTCCGATCGGACCAATAACACAGAAGTTATTAAAGTCAACGTTTACAGTACAAATGTTCGGTACGAGCAGCAGCGGGCGCGCTGCTTTGAGCAGTTGACGCCGACGTCGACGTTGCGTCGTGTCGCTTTAATCTTTACGTGCGTCGATGTGTGAGTGCGAGCGAGTAAGCTATATGTGTTAGAGGTATTTGTGCCGAATTTTCTGTTTGAAATGATGAGTGTGGTTACACGTTTGTAACGGATTAGGAAAAGGAGAAGGGTATCTTACTGTCGGGCGCCCGACTGTAGCCTTATCCACTTGCTTTTTACTTGGTGTAGCCGTAGTTTGCTATATTTAAATTGTTCGAAGTGCAAGGTAATGTCTTTTTATAGAAGTAATTCTCACGTTGTCAACTATACCCTTGATCAATTTCCACTTACAGAATTTTTGAAGTAATTGATCTTGGAATTATTTTTGATCATTAGTTTAAATTTGATTGCAATATAACACACATTTTCAATAAGGCGTATCGGGCTTTTGGCTTCATTAAAAGATGGGCTAAAGAATTCGAAGACCCTTATACGACAAAATTATTATTTACTTCTCTTGTTCGCCCGATTTTGGAATATGGATCCTGTGTATGGTCTCCTCAATACCAGGCCCATCAAGACAGAATCGAGTCTGTCCAAAAACAATTTTTGCTCTCTGCTTTGCGTCGCTTAAACTGGGTTTCTAGCGTAGATTTACCACCTTATACAGGCAGACTCCTGCTAATTAACCTACCCATCTTAACTAACCGTCGTATTAGGTTGTTTGATATGGTAATAATAAAACTAATAAAACTGTAATAATAATTATAGTTTGCATGATTCTTTTAGAGTTCTCTGTGCTGATTATAATAAGCCATTTAAAGTAATTAACAAGAAATCAATGCTACCTTCGGCTTGCCGAAGGTTTCATACCCTTGCAGTCCAAAATCAAAACAGGTTTGCATACAAAAACCGTGATTTCAGGCGATTGTTCCTATGGCAGCTTTATGTTATAGTGGTCCGATTTTGATACAATTGACAGCACATTAAGAACGTAATAAGAATAAGATTTGCCAAATCTTGTTGCAATATCTTGAAAAACAACAAAAATCGGCCGATAGCTTCTATGACAGCTATACGATATATCGGTCCGATCTGGCTCGTTCCGACTTATTTACAGCGTACAGCAATAAGAAGCTTGTGTGCCAAGTTTCATGAAGATAGCTCAAGAACTGAGAGACTAGTTTGCGTAGCAACAGACGGACGGACGGACGGACGGACAGACGGACAGACGGACATCCATTTTTCGACTCCTCTGGTGATGCTGATTCCGAATATATATACTTTATAGGGTCGGAGATGTCTTCTAAGGTGCGTTGCAAACTTCTGGCTAAAATTAATATACCCTCTGCAAGGGTATAACAAGAAATCCTCCCTCTCATTTAATAAATTATCTATATTAAACTACCTAACCTTTTCTTCTAACAACTAACACCAGCTTTAACTCCGATTTCTCTGTTAATCAATTAACTATACATCCTAACAACTAATACTATTCTACCGATCTGATTGGGTTTAACTGGATTTTCCCCAATCCTTTGCAGCAATGCTGTAGTATGGAATTACTACAATGTTTTGAGTGAAAGGCGTATGCAGCGTTAAACAAATTAATCGTAAAAAAGAAGGGAGGCAAGTATACAAAATGTTGATTCAAAAATAAGAAGTCAGAAAGCAGAATCTTAGCATAACCCTCATGCTCGTCGCTTTAACCAATGCCAACCACATCAAATGTTTACTAGCACATAATATACTATACCATAAAAATCATTAAATTTTATTATTATATATAGAAGACGCTACCTTAAACAAAATGCCAATGCCAAGGTTCATAAATGGCTTTGTAAAATCGATTACACTTTCCCGCGCATAATTTATCGTCATTGAAGCGACGGCTAAGTCAGCACGCTGATTTTTGAACGATTTAAATTAGCTTAGCTGAATATACATACGTTGGCCACAAATATGTATACTTGCCCTTTCCATTAGTTCCTGAACTATTCCGTTCCATGAATTTGTTTCCGGTATGTACACTCCATACATATTGTCGGGCACTAACTCGATTCTGTATTGAAAGCCAACCTGTTGAGCTATTGCTTTCAGCAGATCAATACAAAATCCTTCAAATCGAGAATTTCCAGTAAAATTAGCATCCTCCTTCACCATAACATAGGGACGTTCCTGAAAACGTGGTTTAATTTAACAAGAAAAACAATATAACAATGGATAACAAAACTCACAGACATACATAAACATAGGAAATAAATGTACAGTAAACGGGATTTCCCAAAAAAGAAGCGAATTATACCCCTCAGAAGGTATATTAATTTTGGCCAGAAGCTTGCAACGCACTTTAAGAGGCACCTCTGACCCCATAAATTATTTATATTCTGAAACAGCATCAACAGGGGGGTTCATAGAGCTTTGTCCATCTGTCCGTCTGTTGCAACACGATCTAAGCTCTCAGATTTAGAGCTATCTTAATGAAACTTTGTACATATGCTTCTTATTGCTCCAGGCTGTATATAAGTCGGACCGAGCCAGATGGTCCTAATATACCATATAGCTGTCATACAAACTGCCTGCAAAATTTCATCCGCATCGAACCAATTATACATACGTATAGCTGCCATAGGAACAATCGGTCCAAAAAGGGCTGTGCTGAAAACCCACACTTTTAAATATTTTGTTTCTTATACCCTTCGACCATTGAAAATGGTCCAAAAAGGGTATACTAACTTTGTGCAAAATGTACGTAACAGGCATAAGGAGGCGTGGCAGACCCCATAAAGTATATATATTCTTGCTCAGGATCACTAGCCGAGTCGGTTGAGACATGTCCGTCTGTCTGTCCGTCTGTTTGTTTGAGACAACAGATCTCAGCTATTAAAAAAGCTAGGGATACCAAATTTGGCATGAAGGTTCCTATAAACCATAGGCAGATCAAGTTTATATCAAATGTTTGATGCCACACCCACCGCCCCCGCAAATCGGTTATTTGCGATTATTAAGCAAAGTATTAAACCCATAACGTTCTGCTTTGGTATCAATGCTACCTTCGGCTTGCCGAAGGTTTCATACCCTTGCAGTCCAAAATCAAAACAGGTTTGCATACAAAAACCCTGATTTCAGGCGATTGTTCCTATGGCAGCTATATGTTATAGTGGTCCGATTTTGATACAATTGACAGCACATTAAGAACGTAATAAGAATAAGATTTGCCAAATCTTGTTGCAATATCTTGAAAAACAACAAAAATCGGCCGATAGCTTCTATGACAGCTATACGATATATCGGTCCGATCTGGCTCGTTCCGACTTATCACTAGCCGAGTCGGTTGAGACATGTCCGTCTGTCTGTCCGTCTGTTTGTTTGAGACAACAGATCTCAGCTATTAAAAAAGCTAGGGATACCAAATTTGGCATGAAGGTTTCTATAAACCATAGGCAGATCAAGTTTATATCAAATGTTTGATGCCACACCCACCGCCCCCGCAAATCGGTTATTTGCGATTATTAAGCAAAGTATTAAACCCATAACGTTCTGCTTTGGTATGTATAAAGCTAAATGCAATATAAACATATTCGCACTCACACAGCGACGAACGTAAAGAGTAAAGCGACACGACGCAACGTCGACGTCGGCGTCAACTGCTCAAAGCAGCGCAAAAGCTGCTGCTCGTACCGAACATTTGTACTGAAAACGTTGACTTGAATAACTTCTGTATTATTGGTCCGATCGGATTGTAATTTGAAGGACATGTTCATATTGTATTCAGCTTTATACATACCGAAGGAGATTTTTATAAGTTCAATAGTTTGCCTAATAATCGTAAATTACCGATTTGCGGGGGCGGTGGGTGTGGCATCAAACATTTGACATAAACTTCACCTGCCCCGGATATATAGGAACCTTCATACCAAATTTGGTGTCTGTAGCTTTTTTAATAGCTGAGATCTGTTATCTCAAACAAACAGACGGACAGACAGACGGACATGTCTCAATCGACTCGGCTTGTGATCCTGAGCAAGAATATATATACTTTATGGGGTCTGCCACGCCTCCTTATGCCTGTTACATACATTTTGCACAAAGTTAGTATACCCTTTTTTGACCATTTTCAATGGTCGAAGGGTATAATGATTATAGGAATCTGCTGAAGACCTGTGAATATAATACCCATCCCTTAAATCCCCAAATGTATTCCACATATTTACTAACCTCACGTGTCATCACAACCAGCGTAATATTCGCAATATTTGAGTCATAAAATGCGCTTGGGTCTGAAATGTTGACGCCTACATCCGGTTGCCAGTAACCGACTTTTTGTATAACATCTTGTTTCAATTTTAGTATGTCTATTTTAAATTTACTCCGCCGGCCCTCGACGAAGCTCACTATACCAGTAAGCCCGTCAAACGTCGCCTTCAAAACAAAGATAGGGATCATAGTTTGATTGTGGACTTCTCAAGTGACAATTAACTCACCGCATTTATGTAGTTGTAAAGCGAAAGACCATCCGTCCAAGTATTGTCTGAGTTACAGGAAAGATTACTAAATTTAAGAGTATGACTGCTTTCCAGCTGTTTAAGCCCATAGGCAAATGCGTATACAGAATCGTATATTAATGCGGAATCCGTCTAAAACAGATTTAAGTTAACAGAATATTTCGTTTTATTAATCTTGACCGCATAATATTATTAGTACCTGTATATAAGAGACTCCGTTGATCACATCCAAGCCGCTATGCTGCAGTTTTTGCATTTGATCTATTACCTCCTGATAGCGCTTACCACCAACATTAACTAAGCGAAATGCTGTTATATTTACGCTATTGTATCTAAAATCCTCGAGATCGTAGGTCTCCAAATCCTTTTTTGATTCAAAAGAGAAAATTAATTAACAGCTGAAATAAGGGAAACATTTAACTTACAAAGGTTGTAAACATGTAATGATATCGATGGTCGTTCATTTGCAACTGTAAGATCTGTAATGATATGGGTTTCTATTTGAATATTGTGGAAGAACATTAAAGGGTACGAGCATAAGTAATCTTTAGAAAATTATATAATGGACAATTTATAACTGTCGCAATAACAACGGTCACATTAAAACAAGGACTCATACATATCATAGGCCACCATGAGGTTTTCTTTAGCACCAAAAACCCCTCGTGCAAATTGCAATGAATAAGCTATTCTAATTACAAAGGTTGTAAACATGTAATGATATCGATGGTCGTTCATTTGCAACTGTAAGATCTGTAATGATATGGGTTTCTATTTGAATATTGTGGAACAACATTAAAGGGTGCTCGTACCCTTTAGAAAATTATATAATGGACAATTTATAACTGTCGCAATAACAACGGTCACATTAAAACAAGGACTCATACATATCATAGGCCACCATGAGGTTTTCTTTAGCACCAAAAACCCCTCGTGCAAATTGCAATGAATAAGCTATTCTAACTACACAAAAAAGAGTCACATTGCCTTATCGTTTGCTTTATGCATGCGGTGCTTCTACACTCGTTCGTGTAAATACGTCTGTATGTATTTTTAGGCCATGGATTTTAAAAAAATACGTGGTCTATTAGGTTTATCGGAATGTGCGTAACAGGCAGAAGGAGACATCTGCGACCCCATTAAGTATATATATTCTAGCTCAGGATCGAGTCGATCAAGCCATGTCTGTCTGTCCGTCTGTCTGTCTGTCTGTCTGTTTGAGCGTCTGATACTCAGCCATTAAGAAAGCTAGAGACTCCAAATTTGGCATGAAGATTCCTGTATATCCTAGGCAGTAAACGTCGTTTCAAATTTCGGGTACCACGCCCATTGGTTATTTGTCATTATTAAGCAAAGTAATAAACTCATAACGTTCTGATTCGGTATGTATAAAGCTGAATACAATATGAACATATCATCTAAATTACAATCTGATCGGATCAATAACACAGAAGTTATTAAAGTCAACGTTTTCAGTACAAATGTTAGGTACGAGCAGCAGCCTGCGCGCTGTTTTAGGCAGTTGACGCCGACGTCGACGTCGCGTCGTGTCGCTTGACTGTTTACGCGCGTGTATGTGTGTGTGTGAGCGAGTAAGCCATATGTATTAAAATAAGTTTGGAAGAATTCTCTGTCAGAAGTCATGAGTGTGTTTACATGTTTGGTACGAATGTTAAAGGGTATCTGTCTGTCGAGCGCGCCCGTCTGTAGCCTGTACCTAGCGGAACGTTATGAGTTTAATACATTGCTTAATAATCGCAAATTACCGAATTGCGGGGGCGGTGGGCGTAGCATCAAACATTTGATATAAACTTAATTTGCCTATGATATATAGGAACATTCATACCAAATTTGGTGTCTCTAGTTTTTGAATCGCTGAGATCTGTTGTCTAATATAGACGGACAGACAGACGGACATGGCTCAATCGACTCGGCTAGTCCTCATCCTGAGGAAGAATATATGTACTTTATGGGGTCTGCCACGCCTCCTTATCCCTGTTACAAGTTGCACAAAGTTAGTATAACCTTTTTGCCCATATTAAATGGTATAAAAACTAATAACTATCAGTCATTTCAAAGCCGGCACCCCTTTCTTTACCTAATACTAATATTTGTAGGTATTCCTATAAATGAAACTAGTCGGAAAGGGTACAGTCCCGCGGTGACTTCGAGCATTGAAAATGTTCAAAATAGGGTATACCAACTTTGTGCAAATGCATGTAATAGGCATAAGGAGGCGTTGCCAACCCCGTTGAGTATATATATTGTTGGTCGAAGGGTATACAAAAAAAGGGAGTGACTATAAAATATTAATATAACTCGTACGGATCGAAAAAAAGTCTTCACATTTGATGGGTTTGTGTCAACTATTATTTTGTAAATTTCCTTTTGACGAATTGCTCGTAAGACTTGACGATACGTCTCCGGATTTGCTTGCCTTATGTACATTTCAGTTCTCATTTCAGCGGCAGAGTGAATAAGATCCTGCTGCTTAAAAAGTCCTAGAAATACACATGGACATAACGGCTGGATTTTCTTCACTTTTCTTAATTAAAGCAAAGTACTAACCATAATCCTCTTCATAAATGATCGCGACTTTAGTCCAGTTTAGATATGAAATCAGGTCACGGTAGGCAAGGTTCATGATATTTAGAGACGGATACAAATTAATAGAGAATTCCTTGACGTTTAGCTCCAAATCAATGCGTGCCTCGATATGTGGAATATCGAAGGCTTCACAAATGGATTGCACGTGGGTGGCGAGTAGAGGTTCCTTTGGTCCAAAAATAGCCTGTACTCCAGCTTCCAGTTGGCTACAAACCTTTTTCGTGGTACGAAAAGAGTCATCGCGCGGCACATACTCAATATCGTAGACTAACTGCGTGTTCGGAAGCAGTGTCTTTTCCTTGTTGATTCGATAAATGGCATATTTGAATGCCGACTCCATGTTACCCTCACGTTCATCTTCCGTAAAAATGGCACCTTTTTTATACAAAATAAACAATTACTGAAACTCGTTCGTCGTCCAGTCTATTAATTTTCAACTTACCAATGCGAATTACCGGAGGCAACGTATTGGTGACTAGGATCATGGAAAACAACAGAAGGTGCACGATGTAATACCCCGAATAAATACCGCCTGAGGAAAAAGCTCGCATAACGTCAAAAAAGCAATTATTATTATATCGTTGTGTCATCTTTTTATTAAACTCGCATTCCATGTCTTCCTTCAGCGACCTTAACGCTTATTTATTTGTGTTATCGCTTGTCCATGGCAGTTGGAAAAATATTAACATAGATTCTATTTGGTCTGTCAATTTTATTTACGTAGCCACTAATGTAAGCTTATTGTAAGATTTTTGACAATGGGAAAGCTCTCAAAGCTTCCAGCCGCAATATCTGCGCATGGGCACTAAAAACTTGACCAACGTGTACAAATCTTTGAAAAATTGTAATTAATTTTTAATTTCACATGCATTAACATATACACACATATGTGTTTAAACATTAGAGTGAATGTATGCGACAGGCATACGGTGGCGTGGTATATAGTATAAAGTATATGTATTCTTCCTCAAGATCCTTAGCGGATTCGATTGGGCAATGTTTAAGACAACGTATCTCATCTATTCATCCAGTCCAGCGCGCCCGACAGTAGGATACCCTTCTTCCAATTTTTAAAATCCGTTACAAACGTGTAAGTACACTAATAATTTCAAACAGAATATTCTGCACAAATAAGTCTACTACATATGGTTTGCACGTTTGCTCGCTCACACTTACACACACACGCGCGTAAAGAGTAAAGCGACGCGACGTTACGTCGACGTCAATTGCTTAAAGCAGCGCGCAGGCTGCTGCTCGTACCGAACATTTGTTCTGAAACTGTTGGCTTGAATAATTTCTGTGTTATTGGTCATATTGCATTCATCTATTGTATGTGTACGTCAAAGAATTCACTACATTTTAAAAATAAACCACAAATTACAAAAATTACGTTTTGCGTAGTACTTTTGTTATTTGCGAGAGCGCTGGGCGTGGCATGAGGTCTTTGAAATAAACTTGTTCTGCCTATTATAGATAGGAATTCATGCCCAGTTGTCTCTATGCGTTTATTGGTAGACTGTCAACAATTTTTTTTAGTCCGCTGCAGAGCTGCCATCTAACCCCCTCTTTAAAATATCTATATGTATTCATCACAAGAAAAAATATGGATATAAAGCAGAGTAAAAGGTTTTTAGGCCATGGATTTAAAAAAAATACATGATTTATTAGGTTTGTCGGAATGTACGTAACAGGCAGAAGGAGACATCTGCGACCCCATAAAGTATATATATTTTTGCTTAGGATCACTAGCCGAGTCGATCTAGCCATGTCTGTCTGTCCGTCTGTCCGTCTGTCTGTCTGTATGAGCGTCTGATTCTCAGCTATTAAGAAAGCTAGAGACTCCAAATTTGGCATGAAGATTTCTGTATATCTTAGGCAGTAAACCTCATTTTCAAATTTCGGGTTCCACGCCCACCGCCCTCATAAATCAGTAATTTGTCATTATTAAGCAAAGTATTAAACTCATAACGTTCTGCTTCGGTATGTATAAAGCTGAATACAATATGAACATATCCTCTAAATTACAAAATGCTCGGTACAAGCCGCCGCCTGCGCGCTTCTATGAGCAGTTGACGTCGACGTCGACTTTGAGACGCTCTCGCTTTACTCACGCTTTATGTGTGAGTGCGAGCGAGTGCGCCATATGTAGTAAAATAGGTTGTGCAGAATTGTCAGAAATTATTTATTGAAATTATGAGTGTCCAAATGATTGTAACGGATTTTGAATATTTGTCGGGCGCGCTCGACTGTAGCCTTACCGACTTGTTAATTTTAAAATAAATTTATTGTACTCATAAATTAAAACAAACACAGTTCATACTAAGATGTATGCATATACATATTAACATAAGCTGTTCCATAAAGCCACAAATACAGCATGTAAACAATAGGTTATTGTGTCAAGTTCAGTCCAAATTGAGGTGTTTAGAGTGAATGGGCAGTATGAAAGCAACAGTATGGTTTTTCTGGTTCGAGAACTCACAACCAATTGTAAGGCTGTGAAAAATGAATGAAAACGTTAAGGTTATTGTGCGGTGCAGACCTATGAATCAAAAAGAAATGTCTAAAAAGTGTGAAGTATGTATTTTGAAAACCAAAAATAATGTACATAACAGTAGAGAAAACTATAGAAAAGCGTTAAACAGCTACTGCGCATAAAAAATGAGTGAAATGAATTCTTAATAATTAGGTTGTCAATTCCGTTTTTATTGATTTTTGAGGAATGGTGGCTGAGGTCTTGAACAGATACTAACACTAACATGGAATAATAATAATTTATATTGTCACAAATTATTGTAGTTCACATAATCTCCGAGATCAGGGTTATTAGTCGGTAGACTGACTGGCAATTCATACAGCCATATTCATATAATTGGCCTTACAGAGTTGATTTTTTCGGCTTTATATGTTAACGAAAAGAAAAAAAAACGCATATGGCATTTCCTTTTTAAAGGGCTCATGAATAAAATAAAGAGAAATGATTATTGAAGCGAGACTATTTATATTCGAAGAGAAGAATTATACTCTGAATTAGTATTAAGTGTGTTACTGTATTAAAGAACTTTCCCGACATTAATAGAACTAAGGTTTTAAGCTTTTGAGACGTAAAACCGGTTAAGGCTTGGGCCATTAGGCCTTTTCAATTTAACTGTTGAAAACACCGTCCATGCAAATCGGTAATTTTAGATTATTAAGAAAACAATTCCATTCATAATTCTACTTCGGTTTACACATAGGTAAATGCTGAACCACTATTCCAAATTTTATCCCATCGAACTAATATCACAAAAGTTATTCAAGTTAATGTTTTCATACTTTTATAACATCAGCGCTGTGCTTTGTTGAAACGGATTGAACGAAGATTATCTTACGTTCAAGCTAGCGAGACCGTAGTATTTGTTGCTAGTTAACAGCTATACTCATCTGCTTTGTGAAGGAATAAATATCATTTAGTAGGTGCTAGGCGAAATACATTATATTACAAACATACGAGGTTTGGTTATGGTAATCGCTATGATTGTTTTTCTAGAACATAGTAGAAATCGGCAATTATGTTGTTTCCGTGCTCAATCCATTAGTTCGAAGTGGACCCAGAAAATCGTTCACTTTTGATAGTGTATACGACAGCCTTTCAAAAACCGAGACAATATACGACGATATTTGTTACTCGCTGGTCGAGAGCACCCTTGAAGGGTACAATGGAACAATTTTTGCTTACGGCCAGACAGGCTGTGGAAAAACATATACTATGCAAGTAAGTCCGGTAGATTAGGATACAAAAGACTTTTTTATACCCTTGCAGAGGGTATATTAATTTTAGCCAGAAGTTTGCAACGCACCTTAGGAGACATTTCCGACCTTATAAAGTATATATATTCTGAATCAGCATCACCAGAGGAGTCGAAAAATGGATGTCCGTCTGTCCGTCCGTCCGTCCGTCCGTCCGTCCGTCCGTCCGTCCGTCCGTCCGTCCGTCCGTCTGATGCAACGCAAACTAGCCTCTCAGTTTTTGAGCTATCTTCATGAAACTTGGCACACAAGCTTCTTATTGCTGTAGGCTGTAAATAAGTCGGAACGAGCCAGATCGGACCGATATATCGTACAGCTGTCATAGAAGCTATCGGCCGATTTTTGTTGTTTTTCAATATATTGGCAAATCTTATTCTTATTACGTTCTTAACGTGCTGTCAAAATTGTATAAAAATCGGACCACTATAACATATAGCTGCCATAGGAACAATCGGCTGAAATCAGGGTTTTCGTATGCAAACAGAAACCAGCAGCAATCCAAATGTATTTTATATTTAGTATAACTGCAAGGGTATAGAACCTTCGGCAAGCCAAAGGTAGCCTTGCATTCTTGTTTTTGGCATGTTTACCTGCAAATTTGACTTCAATTACAAAAATGTTTCTTTTTTTGCGAGTGTCTTAGGATGGATTAAACGAAAACGCATCACACAATGGCATAATACCGCGATGCTTTGATCATATATTTGAAACAATCTCAATTTCTAGTACCGTGAAATATCTCGCTTTGGTTACCTATCTGGAGATATATAATGAAAGTATCAGAGATCTGTTATGCGAAAGTGGGTCGGAGGGTTATCTGCAAAATCATGCACTAAAGGATCTGCCCGGAGTTGGCGTAGTCGTGCCGTCACTTAGCAGTAAACCTGTGATTAACTCCAAAGAATGCTACAGTTGGTTGCATTTGGGAAATAAAAATCGAATTACCGGCACAACACTAATGAATGACAAAAGCTCGCGTTCCCATACAATATTTATGATAACCCTCGAGCAAATTCAAGGAACAGCCACATCTTCTTCTTCCTCGTCATCAATACGGCGGGGAAAGCTTAATCTGGTCGACTTGGCTGGCTCGGAACGACAGTCTAAAACCGGCGCATTTGGGGAACGACTAAAAGAGGCCACAAAGATCAATTTATCTCTGTCTGCACTGGGCAATGTTATATCGGCATTGGTCGATAGTAAATCGAAACATATACCCTATCGTGACTCAAAGCTTACACGGCTCCTGCAGGTAAGCATTCTATCGATTAATAACGTCCGATCGGACGGATATATCGTATAGCTACCATACAACCTATCGGCCGATTTTTGTTAGTTTTAAGATAGTGTTAAAATATTAAGTCTGAAAAATTCCATCCCTTTTAAAATTTAACTAACATTGAACAGGTGCTATAAAAAAATAAAATGTAACTTAAAACAAGTGGGTAAGGCTACAGTCGAGCGCCCGACAGTAAGATACCCTTCTCCCAATTTTTAAAATTCGTTACAAACGTGTAACCACACTCATAATTTCAAACAGAAAATTCTGCACAAATACTTCTACTACATATATCTTACTCGTTCGCACTCACACAGCGACGCGCGTAAAGCGACACGATGCAACGTCGATGTCGGCGTCAACTGCTCAAAGTAGCGCGCAGGCTGGTTCTCGTACCGAACATTTGTACTGAAAACGTTGACTTTAATAACTTCTGTGTTATTGGTCCGATCGGATTGTAATTTGGAGGATATGTTTATATTGCATTCAGCTTTATACATAGCTTTATACTTTATAAGTTCCATACTTTGCTTAATAATCGTAAATTGCCGAATTGCGGGGGCGGTGGGCGTGGCACCAAACATTTGACATAAACTTGTTCTGCCCCGGATATAAAGGAACTTTCATACCAAATTTGGTGTCTCTAGCTTTTTATTGCAGAGGGTATATTAATTTTAGCCAGAAGTTTGCAATACACTTTAGGAGACATCTCCGACCCTATAAAGTATATATATTCTGAATCAGCATCAACAGAGGAGTCAAAAAATCGATGTCCGTCTGTCCGTCCTTCCGTCTGTCTGTTGAAACGCAAACTAGTCTCTCAGTTTTTGAGCTATCTTCATGAAACTTGGTACACAAGCTTCTTATTGCTGTACGCTGTAAATAAGTCGGAAAGAGCCAGATCGGCGCGATACCATAGAAACTATCGGCCAGCTATTAGCTATTTTTGTTATTTTTCAAGATATTGCAACCAGATTTGCCAAACCTTATTCTTATTACGTTCTTAATGTGCTGTCATCGTATCAAAATCGGACCACTATAACATAAAGCTGCCATAGGAACAATCCGCCGAAATCAGGGTTTTTGTATGCAAACAGAAACCTGCAGCAATCCCAATGTGTTTTATATAACTGCAAGGGTATAAAACCTTCGGCAAGCCGAAGGTAGCCTTGCCTTCTTGTTTAATAGCTGAGATCTGTTGTCTCAAACAAACAGACAAACGGACAAGGCTTAATCGACTCGGCTAGTGATCCTGAACAAGAATATATATACTTTCTGCCACGCCTCCTTATGCCTGCTACATACATTTTTACAAAGTTAGTATACCCTTTTCTGACCATTTTCAATGGTCGAAGGGTATAATGAGAAATCAGTGCAAGGGTATACATCTTCGGCATGCGGAAGGTTGCTTTGTTTTTTTCTGGTTTTTAAAAACATTTTGCTTTTATTGTTCGATTCGTTAAAGGATTCCCTTGGTGGTAACACAAAGACTGTCATGATATCATGTATTTCGCCGGCTGACAGTAATTACGATGAAACACTATCGACATTGCGATATGCTAGTCGTGCAAAAAATATTTCGAACAAACCAAGGATCAATGAAGATCCCAAAGATGCCCAGTTACGAAAATACCAGGAGGAAATTTTGAAGCTTAAGCGAATGCTAGATGACAGCCAGCAGCATGAGACTTTAGTGTTAGAGAAACAAGAACAAATATGGCTGGAGGGGGGAAAGGAAAAATTACGACAAAACATAAAAGCTGATTTGATAAGCACCGACACAAAGTCTCCCAATAGTTCCAAACCTATTATTTACAGATTAGACGATGGCGAGGACTGTCAACTTAATGCACGTAAAAAAATCGATTTAATAAAGCATGCGTTGATCGGAGGCGAAAAAATAAACGATATTCAGCTTCGCGAACGCCATAAAAAACGCAAATTAGAGGCTCAGCGACATCTTAGTGCCATTGCTCATGCCCTGAGCAGAGTGGAAAATGAAGATCGTGATCTGTTACAAGGGCATTACGCTAGCATTCAACAAGAAATCAACGTTAAAAACGAACGCATTAAAATTTGCACTCAAAAGATCAAAATGCTTGAGCGAGAGGTTGCTGATCTAAATTCGGAATTTCAGTTGGATCGTGAAGACTATCTCGATGAGATCCGTCAGTTGAATCGTCATAAGCAATTTTATACTCTTCTGCTAAACAAAGCTCAACCTATTCTTCGAAAAAATGGCAAACACTGGTAATGTAATAAAAAAACATTATCTGTATGACTGGTTTTAGATTTATATTAAGTTGTTAAAATCCAGTTATAGAACCTTTTGGTCGGTTTTTATTATCTTTACATATTTTAAATCTTGGTATTTAGACCATGCGTTGTTGTGTATCGGTTTGTCCGTCTTGGGGCAGTTCCGGCTAGCTAGCTCCCCCTGTTAGGAAGGGGTTATTCCCGTCCCCGCCGATAGTACAATCCACAGCAAAAATCCACCTCGCTCCTCAGCACTCAGCAGCTGACTTAACAGCATAACATTCGATAAACCCCTATTTTTTTAATCCGGTATCGATGGCTTTGATGTTACTGCCATAGCGTTCCCACCCTTCCTTTGATGCAAACCCTGCGCATATATTGCATCACCCTGTATCCGATCCTAATCTCACATATGAATGAACCATCCTTGATGCAGTTCCTCTCCCCTTTATAAAAATCACTTAAGCTTCCATTATGAACGTTCCATATAGGAACATATAATTTTCTTTAAATTTAGCGTATTCTAACATTTCAAAAATTTCGCTTGGTACCCGCTTAAGACTTCGCAGACCACTCTTCAAATCATTAACCTACGACAACAATTTATTCATTTTCCATATATAATGGCAATATGCCTTGTCGATCAATGTAGATTACTTATGGCATACCCTACCTATCCCGTGGGAGCTCCAAAAAGACAGAAGACAACGGCCAATATCAATAAAATTTAAATATGTATAATTAATTCTACGTATAATTAATATATTTTCTATTTAAAATGATATCTAATATCTATAATATCTTCATGGGCCGTCTTCTCATTTCATTTCTTTAAGTTACAATTCTATTTCTTTTCATTTCCGATATAATTCAATTTTTTTTCATTTCAGATACAATTCAATTTCATTTAATTTCAGTTAGAGTTACTGTATAGCGGCACTATTTTGATTTTTGCACCCTACTTTGTTTTAGTCCACATTATCTTTGATTTGCTTTGCAAAAGATATTAGTTTTGGGATTTGTTTTTTTCAACGCATATTCTCTTAGATTGGCTTAGTTAGATTATTATTTAAACTACCAATAACTAGGAGACCGTGGTGCCCTAAATGGGGACTTTTTGTTTCACTCAGGGCTCAAAAGGCCGCTTGTTCCCACTGGTTATCACCACGACGTGCAGCAAATTCCCCAAAAGGAAATATCGCTTAGCTAAAGCAGACCTGGCGTCGAATGGATTGATTCCAAATGTGTCTCCGGGTGTCCCAAAAACCAGAACGCTTCCCTGATGAAGCAGCAACAGCCAACAGCCAAAACGTCTCAACAATAGAAAATCTGTTTGAGCTCAAAAAGACTTCACTAGAAGACACCGAACACTGCATTTCACTTGCAAAATAACTGGCCCGGCACTAGAATGACCTCAGCACCCTGTCACATCAAATCCGCTACTAATCGTCTGCTCTTGCCCGACTGACTTCGAGCCCTTCCAAATCTTCCTCTTCATCGCCTGATTCCTTGAAAATCTCTAACAAAGTCCAGCTATTCCCCTCCTATGGTCCGTGATGCAGCAAAATTCTCGGCGGGAACGCATCGAACAGCTGTTTTGGCCCTCACAACTCCTAAAACCATCGATAAACGCTATCGCCTATAATTCAAGTTATCAACTTATCGGTTTTCCCCACCTACCGCATGTTAACCATCGATGACTCTACCCCAAATGCAACATCACCCCAAGATTATGCGACGAGACGAAAGAATAATAGGGGAGTATTGGGGTAGTACGTTTTTTTTATCCTAAACCACTAGCCGAACTGCACAGGGCACAAACTTAGCCGCGCCCAACGTGTGGCCCACTTCGCTATACAGTCGCTGGCTCAGACCTTAATGTCCTTGGAGTGATAAACCCCGATGGAGCGACTTTGCGTATCTTCTAATAGGTGCGAATTGTTTCCAACTCTACGAACGACGCAAGCCCTAAAGAATTTCCGGGCGAACTTTGCATTGAAACCCCTTTGAAAATTGCTTAGCACAATTCCTTTGGAACACTTCTTGATTGGGTGCAAGGTGCAGAACTCAAGCTCGAGCATAATAACGTCGTTGGCTACGTTCATAGGCCAAGTGTAAATTCTTTTGTACCTGGTGACGTATAATCGCTATTTTGTCATCTGGATGCAGGTGAGTGATTTCGTACTCTGTCAAGGAACCCATTTTACAAGCCAATGCATAGCTGGCACCATTTAGCAACATGTGATGTCCAAATACAGTAAAGAAAGGAGTAATCCCAGTGGCTTGATGCACGGCATTTCTAATCGAAACTTCGATTTCCGACAGATAAAGGTCCGCGATGGTCATTTTCTAAATAGGTTCTAATTGCAGTCAAAACCATGCGATTTACGCGTTCTGCAGCGTTACTCTGTGAGATAAATTGTTTTCCGTTGTCAGAATGGATGACTTCGGGAACACCAAATTTATAGAAGACTTCTCTCACCAGAAAATCTCCTACGTTTCTCACGGTAGCTTCACGCATGGCTTTAAGAAATGTAAATTTAGACAAATGATCAACTTCTATAAAGATCCAAGCATGGGTTGAATAAGATCTCGGATATTAGCCTAGGAAATCGATATACAGCTTCTGAAATGGTCTTTCGGTAGAAACCTTTTCTCCGATGGACATGCGAAAATTAGGTGCTTTGGATTCCTTATAAATCTGGTACTGACGCTCTCAGTCTTTGACTTGACTCGCCATTTTGAGCCGGCTGGTAATGTTTACGGAATCCAAAGTTTCCATTCAGTGGCCTCCAACTCATCCTTCATACGAGATAGCCCCATGCGTTTAAAAAGAAATCTACCCTCCACTTTAATATTGGGTAAACTATCTTGACTGGCGCGAACATCCTCTAACAATGCCTGATATCCGTCGGACTCAAACTCCATCGTTTCGAAACCTAGCAACTTGGAAGGGTTAAGCTCCAATTCTTCAACGTAACGAGAAAGAGTGTCTGTCACCACATTATCACTGCCTTTCCTATGCTCTATATGAAAATCGTACCCTTGAAGCTGCAAAGACTACCGTGCTAGTCGACCGCTAAAGTCCTTGATTAACCATTTAAGGCTAGCATGGTCGGTAACGCAAGTAATCGACATACCTTCTATAAAGGGACGAAACTTCTTAATGGCTAAAACGGCTGCTAAACACTCCTTTTCCATTACGGAATAGTTTCGATGGTTAGCGTTTAGTTTAGCTGATAAGAAAGCAATGGGTTGCTCATGCTGTTCATTATCTTTTTGAAAAATAACCGCTCTCACACCCCATTGTGAAGCATATTATTGCACGAAAAATCTTTTTGCAAAGTCGACATGAACGCTCGAGTCAAGGCATCCTTTAATTTTTCTAGTGCCGATTTCGCCTCCTCACTCAAAACGAATTTGCCACTTTCCTTCTTGAGCAATTCAGTCATCGGAGCGGCAAGAGTAGCAAAATATTTAATAAAGCGACGATACCATCCCGCAGTACCCAGAAAAGAACGAACTTCTTTGCGGGAACTAGGAAGAGCGATTTTTTGAATAGCTGTAATTCTGCCTAGGTCCATGCGAAGCATTCCACCTCCGACTATAAATATAAGATACTTTAGGGACTTGAAACAGAACGTGGATTTTGTAACACTATGGAAAGATTAGCCTTCCGAAGACACTGACCAACTCGCAAATAACATAAATGTGTCTGAAAATCTGGGGCGATGATCACCAGAAGATCATCCAGATACACAAAAATATTTGTTGGCAACTCCGCCGGGATGACTTGGTCCATCTACCGCCCCAGTCGTTGAGCAGCGTTACAGAGTCCAAACGGTATGACCCGAAACTAGTACATTGACCATCTGTTGCATAGCGGGAGAAGCTCTTATCTTCTGAGAGAATCCACGACTCCACCTCACCCTGCTCCTCCGACTTCGTATCATCTTCCTTGAAACACTCCATATGTGTAAGAGCTACTGCTCTTTTACAGCTGGCTTACAACTTTTCGGCGTAGTATTACTCAGTATACCAGGGGCGAGATCAAACGCGCGCCAAAAGTCAATAGCGAAATAGGCCTGTTGCTCAAAATAAGGACAGGGGTAGAAATATTACTTTCCAGTGTAGTCGCCATATACTACTGGATGTTAAACACGACCGATGATTGAACGGTCTTCTCCTCCGGATGTCCTGACTATTGAAACATAGGGACGTACTTCTGTTTATTTATTTATTTATTTAACGTCAACTAAGCCAGTCGACTTGAAATTAAAATTTGATTTTAAATTAAAATTAAATTAAATTAAGATTAAAAATTTTAAAATTGAATTGAGTAAATGAAAAAAAAAAAATTTAAAATTAATTAAGATTATAAATTTTTAAATTAAGGCTGGGAAGTATAAAATAAGAATTGCCGATCCAGCATTTGCTGCAAAGGATTGGGGAAAACCCAGTAAAACCCAATCAGATCGGTAGATTAATATTAGTTATTAGGATGAAGAGTTAATTCATTAAGGATAGACAATTTAACAGCGTGGGGGGAGGACTCTGAGTTGAAAACTCAAGACAATCTATTGTAGTCAGCACAAAGAACTCATGTAGTTATTAGGACAAAAGGCCAAAGATAGTGGCCTAAAATTACGAGTAACTCTAGAAGGAATACAGAAATTGATTTGATTAAGCAAAATAGGGGAATCTATATCGTACTTTATTAGTTTTACGATAAACATAACGCCTAACATAATACGACAGTTAGTTAAAGAAGGTAGGTTAATTAGAAGGAGTGAAGTCGCAAATCTGCATTCAAAGAGATCGGTTGTGTCGCGCGTATGCAAAAGTGATTTTCTATTTTGCTAATTGCTATCAGTGCATTCTCACTTGTGCTAAAAATAGCACAAGTCACTTATTCGGGCGCTACTTCGGTCGGTGTTGGCAGTTTGACAAGAACAAAAGTGAATTAGGTGAAGTGCGGCTCAACGGTGCTCTCAGCTCTTCGGGCAAGTCACCCACCTCACCCCGCGCAGAACCGCAAAAGAAGGGCAATAAAAAAAACTTTGCTTATCAGTAAAACTGATCTGCTTTTGCCCTGTTCGTAAACATTTAAGTCTGCAAATTAGTTGCTAAATATTAAGCCTTATTACAAAAACAATGAATGAAAACAGTTTTGATGACTCTCAGCTTGTAAAAAAGCAGATTGATCACGAAAAAAATGTTCCCAATAGCTGGAAAATTACCTAATAAGATTAGAGATGAGTGCCGATCAGAAATTCAACGCATTACATGCAGTAAGATTCATAAAAGTAGTCTCACCACAACAACAGTGACATTTACTAGTGCCAGTAGCAGCACCATATACACAATGGCAAATGCCACAATAAGCAGCATCTCTTCTGGTACAAGTGCAAAAAACCAAGAAAGTTCCCAATTCATATGGATGAGATTGGTATGCAGTTTCACACTTACCAAATGCAGACAGAAAAAGAACACAGAATTGTAGTAAGGGATTTACATCACAGCACACCAAATAAAGATATAACTGCCGATCTGAAATGTTTAGGCTACGAAGTACTTCACATACACAACCCTAGTTCAAGGAATAATAAAGATGAGAAACTTAATATTTTCTTTATTAATATTAAGCCCTGCGCCAATATTAATGAAATTTACCACGTAAAGACCCTTTGCCGACAAAAAATACGGATTGAAAGGATGCGAAAGTCCAGTGAAATTGCACAATGTCGAGTATGGCCACACAGCTAAATACTGCCGCAGACATCTAAATTGTGTCAGGTGTGGCGAAAATCACCAAACCACACAATGCACACGTTCTGTAGATGCTATGCCCACTTGCTACCATTGTTCTCACGATCACATGGCTAGCTTTAAAGGTTGTCATAAATACCAGGAGCTTCTTCGCAGATTTATGGGGCCTGCAAGAAAGGCGAATAATTTAAATAGAAATAACCAAGGGTTCATTTCTAGAGACCAGCAGCAGTTTCCTCCCGTGCAGCATAATCGCCGCAAGAGTACCAACAAATCAACTGTATACCAACACAACAACACCCAAATATTGTATGTTGAACATTTATAGGCACTGGGGAAAATACAAAAGTTTCTTACGCCACAGTAGCAAAAACATATTCTAATACAACGCCCCCCAAGGATGGACCAGCCCAGCGACGTTTATATAACTTGCAAGCACAACAGTCATTGCAGCAACAACGATCTATTCAGCAAAATAATTTGAAGTTCAAGCATTGTTACAACAGCAACAACAACAGTTCCAGGAATGGCAACAGCAGATGCAACAACAACAACAAGATCAGTTTCTTATGTGGCTGCAACATCAGCAACAAGATCAGCAACAGTATAGGAAACAAGTATAGGAAACAAGCTTGAAAAACTTGAAAAAATGGTATTTGAAATAGCCAACATGTTAAAGCAAGGAGCAGGGAATGAACATACCTTTCAGCTCCATAACACCGCCTCAGCCTCACAATGAATCCACTAAAGATTCTTATTTGGAATGCTAACAGCATTTCAAGAAAAGCTAAAGAAATTGAGCTGTTTGCGCACAACAATAGCGTGGACATTCTTCTTGTGACGGAACTCAGAATTAAAAGAGGGGAGACTGTAAAGATATATGGATATGCCTTCTATCCAGCATTTAGGCCATCGCGTAATAATAATAGCGTTGGCGGAGCAGCGGTGTTCGTTAGGGCAACCCTACGTCATTTTCCGCAAAAAATCATAGAGACACGCAGCATACAAATGTCAACAGTAAAAGTAGCTACAGGACTGGGTGACGTGCAGTTTGGCGACATTTACTGTCCCCCCAGCATCAGGATTGAAGAGAGACACTTTACCGACACAATACGTTCTTGTGGGCAAAGGTATCTGATTGGTGGTGACTGGAACGGCCGACACTGGCTTTGGGGCGACACAATTTACCCCGGGGGCGCGAGCTAGCAGAAGCCATCTCTGTCAATGGAGCTAAGATCCTTGCAACTGGTTCGCCAACTAGGTATCCTTATGTACCCAGTCATACGCCTTGCTGCATAGACTTTGCAGTGCATCATGGAATACCGGATTCACTAGCAAATATAACAGCAAGTTGGAACTGGACTCTGATCACTTGCTTTTGATCATCAGCATTGACACAGATGGTACCCATGTCAATCCATGTCCACGTCTAGTCACCAAACACACTGACCCGCTTGCCTTTAGCCAACAACTGGAGAACTTGATCTCGCTGAATATTACGCTAAATTCTGGTGAAGAAATTGAAATGGCTGTTGATCACCTTACACAAAGCATTTATAGGGCTGCGACCGCCTCTACGCTTCCTGTTCCCCGGCCAGGCACCGCCTATGGAATAGCCATAACAAGAGACGCTAGAGAGCTTCTGACACATAAAAGGAGACTCAGAAGGCGAGCAATCCGATCTCAAGACCCCTGGGACCGTATTTTATGGAACCGTGCTGCAAAACAACTACGAAATTTACTAAGAGAACTTCGAAGTAACTTTTTTGACCAGAAGCTGGCTACTATGGACTATACAGTGGATGCAGGATATTCGCTCTGGAAGGCCACCAAATCCCTTAAAAGACAACCATTTCGACAGGTGCCCCTTAGATGTCCGGGACCTTGCAAAAAATGAGGAGGAGCAGGCCAATTCTTTTGCAAATCATTTGGAGACTAGGTTCACCCATTACCAATTTGCTACAATGGAGCAGCATCGAGAGACGCTTGAGAGCCTGGAGACACCCCTACAAATGTCCCTACCGATTAAACCTATCAGGGTTGAGGAAATTGCCGAAGTCGTCAAAACTCTGCCGACAAAGAAGACTCCAGGCATTGAAATTGTCTGTAATGCCACGCTAAAAGCTCTACCCATCCGAGCTATGCTATACATGGCGCCAATATTTAACGCCATATTTAGGGTGGAGTCCTTCCCAAAGCAGTGGAAAATGGCAGCTTCATAAACCTGGGAAACCTGAGCAGTAGAAAATGGCAGCAATCCTAATGATTCATAAACCTGGGAAACCTGAAGAGGATCCTGAATCGTATCGGCCCATAAGTCTCTTGTCCTCGCTATCCAAGATATGGGAAAGGCTGATTGCCAACAGACTAGGTGACTTCATTAGGGAGCGCCGTATTCTTCCGGATCACCAGTTTGGATTCCGACAGGGACACAGCACTGTGGAGCAGGTTAACAGACTGACGAAACACATACTGCAGGCTTTTGACGATCTGGAATACTGCAACGCTGTATTCATTGATATGCATCAAGCATTTGATAGAGTCTGGCATATCGGTCTTCTCAGCAAAATCAAAAAGCTGCTTCCAGCTTCTTACTATGGTGTCCTGAAATCCTATTTGGAAGAAAGGAAGTTCCTGGTCAGGGTCAGAAACACCTACTCGACCCCTTACTGCATGAGAGCTGGAGTTCCGCAGGGCAGCGTCCTTGGGCCGCTGCTCTATTCAATTTATACTTTGGATTTACCTTGCCCAAATAGATATCATATGGCAGCTCCCAGGAAGGCCCTACTCGCTACTTACGCTGACGATATTGCACTGTTGTACAGGTCTAGTTCGGACACTGAGGCAGCACGTGACCTCCAAAAGTTTATAAATACCCTGGCTGCATGGTGTAAAAGGTGAAACTTAAAGGTCAATCCACACAAGACCACCAATCCTTGCTTCACCTTAAGGAAACTTATTGACCACACCCCACCCATACAATTTGACGGCGTAGTTTTGGACCAACCTTTGCAGGCGAAATACCTCGGAATTACCCTGGACAAGCGGCTGACCTTTGGCCCACACTTAAAAGCTACGGCTCGGAGATGTGGCCAGAGAATGCAACAACTGCGATGGCTGATCAACAGAAGAAGCACCATGACACTCAGAGCCAAAAGGGCAGTCTATGTCCATTGTGTAGCCCCGATTTGGCTGTATGGAGTGCAGATCTGGGGTATTGCTGCAAAATCAAATTACAAGCGTATACAGGTATTGCAAAATCGTGCCATGCGTGCGATCACAAACTGCCCATATTATGTACGTGGCACTACTCTTCATCGGGACCTGAATCTGCATACAGTGGAAGAGCAGATCTCAGGGCACACAAGCAGATATAGTGATAGGCTGAAAAGACATCGCAGCATGCTTGCAAGACGCTTACTTCCTGCCAGGCCTCTTAGAAGGCTCAAAAGAAAGGGTTTTGCCAAAACAATTGGACAAATTTAAAGACCCCCTCGATTTCTGAGATACAGTCGTAAGTCCTCCCACGATAAGTGAGAGGTTTGGTTCTTATATTTATTTGCTTAATTGCGCTGTTTTGTTACTATTACTGCATGTACGGATTCAACGCTTCAATAAAAATTAAAAAAAAAAAAAAAATTAGAAGGAGTCTACTAGAGTATGGTGGTAAGTCTACACCCGAAACCCAATTAAAACTACGCAAGGCAAAGTGTAGAAACTGCTTTTGAACAGCTTCAATTCTATCTTGGTGAATATGGTATTGCGGCGACCACCACAAGACCCATATTCAAGAATTGGACGAACAAGAGAAGTGTAAAGCAACTTTGTCGTATACGGAACCTCGAATTCCTTGGCCCTTCTTTTGATGAACCCAAGTAGTCGAAATGCCTTACTGACAATTTGTGTTATGTGACGATCAAATTTCAATTTATGATCCAAGAGGATACCTAGATCCATTAGATCAGATATTCTTAAGAGTGGGGTTAAGTTAAGATTATAGTTGATGACATGATAGTTACCTCTATAAAATGGCATGCACTTCAAACAGTTTAGATGTAGCAGATTATGTCTACACCAAGCAAAAAACAAATTAAGATCTGTTTGAAGAAGGTTATTTACAGGATCACTGTGTGTCAAACAGAGTTTCACATCATTAGCATACATAAGAATATTAGAGTGAAGGAGTATAGAAGGAAGATCGTTAATAAAAAGGTTAAATAGCAAAAGTCCAAGGTGGTTACCCTGAGGAACACCAAAAGTCGGCTTTAAAAAAAACTCGTTGAGACCTGTTAGTTAAATAATCGGAAATCCACAAAAGGAGCTTTTGAGGAAAACCAATCAAATTTAACTTTTGGATTAAGAGTCTATGATTTACGGAGTCAAATGCTTTACTGAAATCAGTATAGACCACATCAGTTTGCATTTTGTTCCGAAATCCTGAATTAATGTGAGAAGAAAATTCTAAAAGATTAGAAGCTGTAGATCTTGACTAAATAAACCCATGTTGACAGGGTGAAATTATAGATTTACACATAAAAGTTAACTGAGCCATAAATTTTTTTTCAAAAATCTTGGGAATAGCTGACAATATTAAAATACACCTGTAGTTCTTCACATAATGGTTAGAACCACTTTTGTGAAGAGGAATGGAAAAAGAGTTTTTCCAAATAGGTGGAAAATAACTATTTATAGTGACAAGTCAAGCAGCTTATGAATAGGCTTCAGAATTGAATCAGCACAATATTTAAGTACTCATGCTGGCACTTCGTCAGGGCCAGGAGAGAAAACGGGTTTTAACGATTTAAGATCACTAAGCAAAGACGTTTCGTCAATAGAAGGACAGAAGAGAGTGTTAAAATTTTGTATACTATAAGGGTATAAGGGTAAGGAATAAGTTGATTGAAAAAAATCTGCAAACAAATCAAAAAATCAGCGGCAGCCTGATCATCAGTTGCTTGCTTATTTTCATATGTTAGTACAGAAGGAAATCTACTTGATTTACGTTTTAAATTGACAAAGTTATAAAACTGCTTTGGGTCCTGGGCAAACTGCAAACTGCAGCGACACAAATACTTTTTATAACAATTTGCATTCAGAGCAAAAAAGTTTGCTCATGCAGCAGTATAACGCGTAAAATCAGAAGGATTGCAAGTAATTTTAAATTTTTTTAAATACCGGGATTTCAAAGTTTTTAACCTTACTAGCTCCCGTGAGGCCTATTGGACTTTATTGGAAAAGTAACAGGAACACATTGAAATGCATGTAGTTACATCAGAGCATGAATAAAAAGATGACCAATCATGTTCCAAAATTAAATAATTCAATTTTTCAAAATCGGTCCTACGGAAACAACGTGATTTTACTTTAGGGGAAACAGTTGCAGTTTGCGTAGAAATAGGCAAAGTTAGAACCAGGTCTAATGTAGGATGTTAGGGATCTTCGGGGAGAACTAAGTCTTCCATGAACTCACGGCAGCCTGTGTCCAGTAAACTAACGATGGTTCCAGTTTCTAGTAGTTTTCTTAAACTCATTATTCCTACTAATAACGCAAACGCTCGAGAATCTTGTCTCCCCCCTCGTGTTAATGCTTCTACAACCTGTGCTCGTGTTTCTCTACGCCATCGGTAACGTACTCTGGCCTTTTTTATCCTTACTGAAATGCCTCTTTCTAATTGCCTATTCTGAAATATCTTTTTTCTTACTTATTAATAATTACGAAACCTTTCTTCATATGGCTGCAATAAATTTAGCTTAGTTTCTATTATAGGTTTTGTGGGGCTTTCGGTCCTGAACGTGAGTTACCCGATCTCCTCACGGTCCTTTGGCCGTTTCCCGGGCAGTCAGGACATTTTGTCGAAATGGTGTTTGGACTTTCTCCAGGCTGTTGCTCTCTTTTAAGAAGGGCATGTATTCGATCATGCTCTGTGGAAGGACCTCTAAAACGGTCTACCAGTGCTCGCTTTAATCCTGACCAACTGTCGACAGTACCACTCGTTGACCTTACCGCTTAAAAGAATGTGAAAACTACGTAATATCTCGTTCCAGGGGCACTGATATTGGGACTGCAAGAACTCTCGTCGGAATACGAAGTCTTCTACCGCATTATGACTAGATCTATCAAAAGATAGACCCCATCGGTCTATCTTCCACTCTTGGTTGGACCTTTGTGAATCAAAATTCGGTTCACCAACTGGTTAACCATAGAGAGACGGCGCCCAAGGATTTCTGCACTCACGAGCAACTTGGCGATATAGGGACTCAGAGCTACTAAAAGCCTCCAAAGTTCTAGTAAGCCGCGACTGGGACTCGTTCTTAAACCTTCGGTATCGCTCCTCGACTACTACTCGGAACGGGTTCAGTTTTGGATGCCCGTGATCGTCTTGCCGGACGCGTCACATTAGCAGTAGTTATTTCTAATTGAGCTTGCATTACCTTCAATTTCTGTATAATATGACTTATCGCCCCATTAACTTCCCTCTACACAATTTCCCCAATTTCTTTGCCACCCCTTTTCAACCGACGTCTGTCGCTCCTCTTCAGCCCTCAACGCTGACTTTACAGCCGAATTCGATAAACCTATAATTTCTTAATCCAGTATCGATGGCTTTTATGTTAGTGCCATAGCGTTCCCACCCTTCCTTTGATGCAAACCCTGTGCATATATTGCATCACCCTGTATCCGATCCTAATCTCACATATGAATGAACCATCCTTGATGCAGTTCCTCTCCCCTTTATAAAAAACACTTAAAAAACACTTCATTATGAACGTTGTTAATTTCAGTTAGCGTTACTGTATAGCGGCACTATTTTGATTGTTGCACAATACTTTGTTTTAGTGGACATTATCTTTGATTTGCTTTGCTTTGGGGCGGCAAGATGCTAATTTTAGGACATGTTTTTTAACGCATATTCCCTTAGATTGGCTTTATTAGATTATTAGTTAAGCTACCAACAACTTGAAGACCGTGGTGCCCTAAATGGGGACACGACGTCAGGCGTAGAACGGCCCCCTTTTTGTTTCACTCTGAGCTCAAAAGGCCGCCAGACAAATCAAATTCATGCGAAAAGTGTCGAGCTTATCGATAAACAGTGTTGGTTAACGAAGTTTTGTGCATTTTAATTTGTTAATAACTTTTAAATCACTTAACTTAGCACTTCCGCGTCACCGGATTCGGATTCAGGTGATTTTTTCACGTTATATGGGTCAACTGATTAACTGGGGACTCGTACTCTAGACAATTTCCCTTTTTTTTTTTGGCCGGAAGTTTTGCAACGCACCTTAGGATGCATCTCCATATAACTATATATATTCTGAATCGGGGGATACTGCGGTAACTGGGGCGCCAAGATCTGACGACGGATCCTTATAGAACTCGACGAGATAAGACGAAAATAATAAGTAAATTTTTGATTATCATATTTTAAAAGCAAACTGACAACAAACACAGCTGATTAACAGTGAGACCATGATCATTTATCAAAATATGGGTGATTATACTTTTTGAGATCTGGTCACACTGGTCAATTTGGCCTGCAAAACGTATGGAAATCTGCGAGTTATCGAAGGCTATATCTCCTAAACTAAGCCGAAAATCAAAAATTGTACCTATTATTTTCGTCTTATCTCGTCGAGTTCTATAAAAGTGCGTTTTCAGATCTTGGCTCCCCAGTTACCGTAATACTGCACAGAATCGGCATCGACAGGAGACTTCATAGAGCTTTGAGCTTTTTTTTATACATATAACATTTAGCTGCCACATGAACAATCGGTCAAAAAAGCGATTTGCGTAAAAACCGAAGAATCTCTGCAAGGGTATATAATCTTCGGCACGCCGAAGGTAGCTTTGTTTTCGAGCTGTTGTTTATATTGTTACTGTCTATTGTAACTCGTTATAACCAGTTGATTGCGTTTGTGATTTAATCAAGGGCCTACTCATTATTTTTCATAATAATAATTGTAATCCACCTAGAAATTCGCATTTTCCGAAAAATCAATACTTATAAATTTTTTGCAAATCCTTCTGTTCTGCTGTTCTGACATCGGATTGATAAGTACGTCTTTTACAAAAATCAAATTGTAAAATTCTCAGTCCCGTGTCCTGCTTGGCACTATGATACGATACATGCATCTTAGCTATCTTATTTAATATTTATAATCAAAAATCTCTATATGCGGTGGCGGTGAGCGTGACTCAAAAATTGAAAATACACTCGATCTATGCCGAATTTGGTATCTATAGTAAATCTTTTTTACGGACATGGCTCAAGTGATCTGCTATTGATCCTGAGCAAGGTCTACAATGATACAGGGTGTAATTTTAAATTTTTTTAAATACCGGGATTTCAAAGTTTTTAACCTTACTAGCTCCCGTGAGGCCTATTGGACTTTATTGGAAAAGTAACAGGAACACATTGAAATGCATGTAGTTACATCAGAGCATGAATAAAAAGATGACCAATCATGTTCCAAAATTAAATAATTCAATTTTTCAAAATCGGTCCTACGGAAACAACGTGATTTTACTTTAGGGGAAACAGTTGCAGTTTGCGTAGAAATAAGCAAAGTTAGAACCAGGTCTAATGTAGGATGTTAGGGATCTTCGGGGAGAACTAAGTCTTCCATGAACTCACGGCAGCCTGTGTCCAGTAAACTAACGATGGTTCCAGTTTCTAGTAGTTTTCTTAAACTCATTATTCCTACTAATAACGCAAACGCTCGAGAATCTTGTCTCCCCCCTCGTGTTAATGCTTCTACAACCTGTGCTCGTGTTTCTCTACGCCATCGGTAACGTACTCTGGCCTTTTTTATCCTTACTGAAATGCCTCTTTCTAATTGCCTATTCTGAAATATCTTTTTTCTTACTTATTAATAATTACGAAACCTTTCTTCATATGGCTGCAATAAATTTAGCTTAGTTTCTATTATAGGTTTTGTGGGGCTTTCGGTCCTGAACGTGAGTTACCCGATCTCCTCACGATCCTTTGGCCGTTTCCCGGGCAGTCAGGACATTTTGTCGAAATGGTGTTTGGACTTTCTCCAGGCTGTTGCTCTCTTTTAAGAAGGGCATGTATTCGATCATGCTCTGTGGAAGGACCTCTAAAACGGTCTACCAGTGCTCGCTTTAATCCTGACCAACTGTCGACAGTACCACTCGTTGACCTTACCGCTTAAAAGAATGTGAAAACTACGTAATATCTCGTTGCAGGGGCACTGATATTGGGACTGCAAGAACTCTCGTCGGAATACGAAGTCTTCTACCGCATTATGACTAGATCTATCAAAAGATAGACCCCATCGGTCTATCTTCCACTCTTGGTTGGACCTTTGTGAATCAAAATTCGGTTCACCAACTGGTTAACCATAGAGAGACGGCGCCCAAGGATTTCTGCACTCACGAGCAACTTGGCGATGTAGGGACTCAGAGCTACTAAAAGCCTCCAAAGTTCTAGTAAGCCGCGACTGGGACTCGTTCTTAAACCTTCGGTATCGCTCCTCGACTACTACTCGGAACGGGTTCAGTTTTGGATGCCCGTGATCGTCTTGCCGGACGCGTCACATTAGCAGTAGTTATTTCTAATTGAGCTTGCATTACCTTCAATTTCTGTATAATATGACTTATCGCCCCATTAACTTCCCTCTACACAATTTCCCCAATTTCTTTGCCACCCCTTTTCAACCGACGTCTGTCGCTCCTCTTCAGCCCTCAACGCTGACTTTACAGCCGAATTCGATAAACCTATAATTTCTTAATCCAGTATCGATGGCTTTTATGTTAGTGCCATAGCGTTCCCACCCTTCCTTTGATGCAAACCCTGTGCATATATTGCATCACCCTGTATCCGATCCTAATCTCACATATGAATGAACCATCCTTGATGCAGTTCCTCTCCCCTTTATAAAAAACACTTAAAAAACACTTCATTATGAACGTTGTTAATTTCAGTTAGCGTTACTGTATAGCGGCACTATTTTGATTGTTGCACAATACTTTGTTTTAGTGGACATTATCTTTGATTTGCTTTGCTTTGGGGCGGCAAGATGCTAATTTTAGGACATGTTTTTTAACGCATATTCCCTTAGATTGGCTTTATTAGATTATTAGTTAAGCTACCAACAACTTGAAGACCGTGGTGCCCTAAATGGGGACACGACGTCAGGCGTAGAACGGCCCCCCTTTTTTGTTTCACTCTGAGCTCAAAAGGCCGCCAGACAAATCAAATTCATGCGAAAAGTGTCGAGCTTATCGATAAACAGTGTTGGTTAACGAAGTTTTGTGCATTTTAATTTGTTAATAACTTTTAAATCACTTAACTTAGCACTTCCGCGTCACCGGATTCGGATTCAGGTGATTTTTTCACGTTATATGGGTCAACTGATTAACTGGGGACTCGTACTCTAGACAATTACCATTTATTTTGGCCGGAAGTTTTGCAACGCACCTTAGGATGCATCTCCATATAACTATATATATTCTGAATCGGGGGATACTGCGGTAACTGGGGCGCCAAGATCTGACGACGGATCCTTATAGAACTCGACGAGATAAGACGAAAATAATAAGTAAATTTTTGATTATCATATTTTAAAAGCAAACTGACAACAAACACAGCTGATTAACAGTGAGACCATGATCATTTATCAAAATATGGGTGATTATACTTTTTGAGATCTGGTCACACTGGTCAATTTGGCCTGCAAAACGTATGGAAATCTGCGAGTTATCGAAGGCTATATCTCCTAAACTAAGCCGAAAATCAAAAATTGTACTTATTATTTTCGTCTTATCTCGTCGAGTTCTATAAAAGTGCGTTTTCAGATCTTGGCTCCCCAGTTACCGTAATACTGCACAGAATCGGCATCGACAGGAGACTTCATAGAGCTTTGAGCTTTTTTTTATACATATAACATTTAGCTGCCACATGAACAATCGGTCAAAAAAGCGATTTGCGTAAAAACCGAAGAATCTCTGCAAGGGTATATAATCTTCGGCAGTATTGCGGTTACTGGGGCGCCAAGATCTGAAAACGCACTTTTATAGAACTCGACAAGATAAGACGAAAATATTAAGTAAAAATTTTTGATTTTCGGCTTAGTTTAGGAGATATAGCCTCCGATAACTGGCCGATTTCCATACATTTTGCAGGCCGAATTGACCAGTGTGACCAGATCTCAAAAAGAATAATCGCCCATATTTTGATAAATGATCATGGTCGCACTGTTAATCAGCTGTGTTTATTGTCAGTTTGCGTTTGAAATTTGATAAGGCCTGTGCTGGTATGACTTTTTCTTCGCAACCCAACAACATTTTGGACGCTTATTTGTGAATGTTACCAATTTATACAAATTTGCTGTTTCTTAACGGCGAATTCTCTTGGGTTTTATTTTAAATTATATATACCTGTAAATGTTTATAACTGCTGTGCAAGTTATTATTATTACTTAAATTCTAGCGCCGCACGCAAAAAATGTTTGAAAAAAAATCGCGCAAGCATAGCGCGGCAAATCAAATTTAAATGGTATGCCAAGATAGCGCCGCAGGCAAAAAATTTTGGAAAAAAAAATCGCGCGATTTTTTTTCAAAAAATTTTTTATCTGCGGCATACATGGTTTGGAGAATATTGCGCCGCAGGCGAAAAATTTTTGAAAAAAAAAATCGCGCGATTTTTTTTTCAAAAATTTTTCGCCTGCGGATTACATTATTAAACGATCAAACAAACAGTGCGTTATCAATTTTCAAATGCAAACTGACAACAAACACAGCTGAATAACAGTGAGACCATGATCATTTATCAAAATATGGGCGATTATTCTTTTTGAGATCTGGTCACACTGGTCAATTCGGCCTGCAAAATGTATGGAAATCGGCCAGTTATCGGAGGCTATATCTCCTAAACTAAGCCGAAAATCAAAAATTTTTACTTAATATTTTCGTCTTATCTCGTCGAGTTCTATAAGGATCCGTCGTCAGATCTTGGCGCCCCAGTTACCGCAATATCCCCTAATCTTCGGCACGCCGAAGGTAGCTTTGTTTTCGAGCGGTTGTTTATATTGTTACTGTCTATTGTAACTCGTTATAACCAGTTGATTGCGTTTGTGATTTAATCAAGGGCCTACTCATTATTTTTCATAATAATAATTGTAATCCACCTAGAAATTCGCATTTTCCGAAAAATCAATACTTATAAATTTTTTGCAAATCCTTCTGTTCTGCTGTTCTGACATCGGATTGATAAGTACGTCTTTTACAAAAATCAAATTGTAAAATTCTCAGTCCCGTGTCCTGCTTGGCACTATGATACGATACATGCATCTTAATATTTATTATTATTATTCTTATTTAATATTTATAATCAAAAATCTCTATATGCGGTGGCGGTGAGCGTGACTCAAAAATTGAAAATACACTCGATCTATGCCGAATTTGGTATCTATAGTAAATCTTTTTTACGGACATGGCTCAAGTGATCTGCTATTGATCCTGAGCAAGGTCTACAATGATACAGGGTGCCTGTTACACATATTTGCACAAAGTTGGTACATAAACTCTATGTTGACCATTTTCTATAGCATATATAATTAAGTATTAAGGTGGTCATTAAAATAAAAAAAAATATAATTATACCCTTCGACCATTGAAAATGGTCGAAAAAGGGTATACTAACTTTGTGCAAAATGTATGTAACAGGCATAAGGAGGCGTGGCAGACCCCATAAAGTATATATATTCTTGCTCAGGACCAATAGCCGAGTCGATAGAGCCATGTCCGTCTGTCTGTCTGTTGGAGACAACGGATCTCAGCTATTAAAAGAGCTAGAGACATAAATTAAATATCAATGTTCCTATATATCATAGGCAGATCAAGTTTATATCAAATGTTTGATACCACGCCCACCGCCACCCGCAAATCGGTAACTTGTGATTATAAAGCAAAGTATTCTACTTCGGTATAAATAAAGCTGAATACAATATGAAAATATTCTCCAAATTACAATCTGATCGGATGAATAACACAAAAATTATTCAAGTCAACGTTTTTAGTACAAATGTTCGGTACGAGCAGCAGCCTGCGCGCTGCTTTGAACAGTTGACGTCGACGTTGACGTCGCGTCGTGTCGCTTAACTCTTTACGGGCGTGTATGGGTGTGTGAGAGCGAGTAATCCATATATATTAAAATAATTTGTGCAGAATTCTCTGTCAGAAATCATGAGTGTGTTTACATGTTTGGTACGAATGTTAAAAATTGGGAGAAGAGTATCTTACTGTCGGGCGCGCCCGACTGTAGCCTTACCCACTTGTTTATTATACCAGAGTCACTTAATATATGAAATGACAGAATTATTATACCCTTCGACCATTGAAAATGGTCAAAAAAGGGTATACTAACTTTGTGCAAAATGTATGTAACAGGCATAAGGAGGCGTGGCAGACCCCATAAAGTATATATATTCTTGCTCAGGATCACTAGCCGAGTCGATTGAGACATGTCCGTCTGTCTGTCCGTCTGTATGAGACAACAGATCTCAGCTATTAAAAAAGCTGGGAATACCAAATTTGGCATGAAGGTTCCTATAAATCATAGGCAGATCAAGTTTATATCAAACGTTTGATTCCACGCCCACCGCCCCCGCAAATCGGTTATTTGCGATTATTAAGCAAAGTATTAAACTCATAACGTCTATATAATTGCCTATTCTGAAATATCTTTTTTCTTACTTATTAATAATTACGAAACCTTTCTTCATATGGCTGCAATAAATTTAGCTTAGTTTCTATTATAGGTTTTGTGGGGCTTTCGGTCCTGAACGTGAGTTACCCGATCTCCTCACGGTCCTTTGGCCGTTTCCCGGGCAGTCAGGACATTTTGTCGAAATGGTGTTTGGACTTTCTCCAGGCTGTTGCTCTCTTTTAAGAAGAGCATGTATTCGATCATGCTCTGTGGAAGGACCTCTAAAACGGTCTACCAGTGCTCGCTTTAATCCTGACCAACTGTCGACAGTACCACTCGTTGACCTTACCGCTTAAAAGAATGTGAAAACTACGTAATATCTCGTTCCAGGGGCACTGATATTGGGACTGCAAGAACTCTCGTCGGAATACGAAGTCTTCTACCGCATTATGACTAGATCTATCAAAAGATAGACCCCATCGGTCTATCTTCCACTCTTGGTTGGACCTTTGTGAATCAAAATTCGGTTCACCAACTGGTTAACCATAGAGAGACGGCGCCCAAGGATTTCTGCACTCACGAGCAACTTGGCGATGTAGGGACTCAGAGCTACTAAAAGCCTCCAAAGTTCTAGTAAGCCGCGACTGGGACTCGTTCTTAAACCTTCGGTATCGCTCCTCGACTACTACTCGGAACGGGTTCAGTTTTGGATGCCCGTGATCGTCTTGCCGGACGCGCCACATTAGCAGTAGTTATTTCTAATTGAGCTTGCATTACCTTCAATTTCTGTATAATATGACTTATTAATTAATTATTAACTTCCCTCTACACAATTTCCCCAATATCTTTGCCACCCCTTTTCAACCGACGTCTGTCGCTCCTCTTCAGCCCTCAACGCTGACTTTACAGCCGAATTCGATAAACCTATAATTTCTTAATCCAGTATCGATGGCTTTTATGTTAGTGCCATAGCGTTCCCACCCTTCCTTTGATGCAAACCCTGTGCATATATTGCATCACCCTGTATCCGATCCTAATCTCACATATGAATGAACCATCCTTGATGCAGTTCCTCTCCCCTTTATAAAAAACACTTCATTATGAACGTTGTTAATTTCAGTTAGCGTTACTGTATAGCGGCACTATTTTGATTGTTGCACAATACTTTGTTTTAGTGGCCATTATCTTTGATTTGCTTTGCTTTGGGGCGGCAAGATGCTAATTTTAGGACATGTTTTTTAACGCATATTCCCTTAGATTGGCTTTATTAGATTATTAGTTAAGCTACCAACAACTTGAAGACCGTGGTGCCCTAAATGGGGACACGACGTCAGGCGTAGAACGGCCCCCCTTTTTGTTTCACTCTGAGCTCAAAAGGCCGCCAGACAAATCAAATTCATGCGAAAAGTGTCGAGCTTATCGATAAACAGTGTTGGTTAACGAAGTTTTGTGCATTTTAATTTGTTAATAACTTTTAAATCACTTAACTTAGCATTTCCGCGTCACCGGATTCGGATTCAGGTGATTTTTTCACGTTATATGGGTCAACTGATTAACTGGGGACTCGTACTCTAGACAATTACCATTTATTTTGGCCGGAAGTTTTGCAACGCACCTTAGGATGCATCTCCATATAACTATATATATTCTGAATCGGGGGATACTGCGGTAACTGGGGCGCCAAGATCTGACGACGGATCCTTATAGAACTCGACGAGATAAGACGAAAATAATAAGTAAATTTTTGATTATCATATTTTAAAAGCAAACTGACAACAAACAGCAGCAGGATCACTAGCCGAGTCGATTGAGACATGTCCGTCTGTCTGTCCGTCTGTATGAGACAACAGATCTCAGCTATTAAAAAAGCTGGGAATACCAAATTTGGCATGAAGGTTCCTATAAATCATAGGCAGATCAAGTTTATATCAAACGTTTGATTCCACGCCCACCGCCCCCGCAAATCGGTTATTTGCGATTATTAAGCAAAGTATTAAACTCATAACGTTCTGCTTTGGTATATATAAAGCTTAATGCAATATGAACATATTCTCCAAATTACAATTCGATCGGACCAATAACACAGAAGTTATCAAGTCAACGTTTTCAGTACAAATGTTCGGTACGGGCAGCAGCCGACGCGCTGCTTTGAGCAGTTGACGCCGACGTCGACGTTGCGTCGTGTCGCTTTACTCTTTACGCGCGACGCTGTGTGAGTGCGAGCGAGTAAGCTATATGTACTAGAAGTATTTGTGCAGAAGTCTCTGTTTGAAATTATGAGTGTGGCAACACGTTTGTAACGGATTGGGAGAAGGGTATCTTACTGTCGGGCGCCCGACTGTAGCCTTACCCACTTGTTGTTATTATTCTTTGTGTATCAGTATCTTAAGGTTCTTATCGTTTGACGGTTGGTGTCTTGAGAAAACTTTTACTTTGAAGATTTTGAAGAGTGAAGCTTTTCAAAAGATCGGCTTAAGTTTTTCATATGGAGATTGAATATGTCACTCCCCCGCTTTTTAGATTTTAGCTTGTCCTTTAGCGTTTATTTCTGGATATATTTGTGGAACTGGATTTTCAATGTCTACTATTTCAGTATTCTTTTCTTTTACTGTTTCAACATTATTGTTACATGTTTTGTTTGCTATAGGTCTTAGATAGGTTATTATAATGTCATGAGGTGTTGTTTTACATTTTATATATATTATAGCTAATTTATTAATTTATTTATATTAAAGTTAATTAAAGTATAAAACTAACACTATGGGGAATTTGACCAGTTTTTTTACATTATTGTATTTTTTTCCAAGTATGCAAATTTGCAGTATTGATGTATTGGAAATACATACATATATCGTAAAACTCGCAAATGTTAACTTAACAGTGCACTATTAACTCTCAAATGCCCAATTTTTCTATTGCAGTGAAAAATTTATTTTAGACTAATTTTGGGTCAAAACGAACAAATATGAAGTTAGTTTTTTGATTACGCTAATGGTTAACCTGTTACAGGTGAAAATACCTAACCCGCCAAAAGGCGGGGTTGGGCATTTACGTGTATTTTCCCCATATAAAGACTTAAACAACTTTTATTGTGTTTAATTTTTATTGTTGCATATGAAAACTAAAAAAACAGTTTTTTGAAGATGAATTGCATAAATGAATATTACATTTTGTACAAAAAGACTGTGTTTTGGATTTGCATTTGGCCATCTTGCATGTTTTTTTGCCAGACCGATCTAAAAATTTGCACCAATGGCCAATCTGATCGTAACGAACATTTGCATTTGGAAAGTATGTTTTTACTTTCGATGGAGCCGGAGGCGGTGATGCTGGGTGAGATAATGGCCGTCCCCGTCCACGGCTAGCCGGAATCGAAAGCAGACATATGTATAGTCTCCGCCACGTCAATTCGAAAATCTGGTAAAAAAACATCGTGCTTGTCCCTTATGCAACCGATGATATAAAATATATGCGTTTACCATTAACATATCCAATAGATGGAAAAATAAGCGGTTGGTCCACTTTCGTGTTTTCATACGAATACGATACCGGCCGATAAGGCCATCCATGAGGTCAACTCCTCCCATATGACGATTGTACTCCGAAGTTTCCAGATCAGTTTCAAAATTATCTAATGCTGTCACATTAATTGCGTTAACAAGCGTCTCTGTTGAGTTAAAACATTCGTCGATAAAAGAGTTGCAAAGACCGGTTAAATTAGCCTCTTCAATGTCGTCTTCAGAGTCCAGCTCATCTCCAGCTCGTCCATTATTTTTTGAATTCCATTGTCAGACAGCTTTGAAAAATTTATGATCTTTCGACGCGACATGACTAAATAAAGAAGCGATAACGAACGCAATGGTTAACAATAAATTTACAGCTAAATGCCCAACCCCGCCAAAAGGCGGGATTTGTTCAAGTCGATATTTCCTAACCTATATTGTTTTTTAGGCCATGGATTTTAAAAAAATACATGGTCTATTAGGTTTTCGGAATGTGCGTAACAGGCAGAAGGAGACATCTGCGACCCCATAAAGTATATATATTTTTGCTTAGGATCACTAGCCGAGTCGATCTAGCCATGTCTGTCTGTCCGTCTGTCTGTCTGTATGAGCGTCTGATTCTCAGCTATTAAGAAAGCTAGAGACTCCAAATTTGGCATGAAGATTCCTGTATATCTTAGGCAGTAAACGTCATTTTCAAATTTCGGGCACCACGCCCACTGCCCTCATAAATTAGTAATTTGTCATTGTTAAGCAAAGTATTAAACTCATAACGTTCGGTATGTATAAAGCTAAATACAAAATGAGCATATCCTCTAAATTACAATCCGATCGGACCAATAACACAAGTTATTAAAGTCAACGTTTTCAGTACAAATGTTAGGTACGAGCAGCAGCCTGCGCGCTGCTTTAGGCAGTTGACGCCGACGTCGACGACGCGTCGTGTCGCTTTACTATTTACGCGCGTGTATGTGTGTGTGTGAGCGAATAAGCCTTATGTATTAAAATAAGTTTGGAAGAATTCTCTGTCAGAAGTCATGAGTGTGTTTACATGTTTGGTACGGATGTTAAAGGTATCTGTCTGTCGAGCGCGCCTGTAGCCTTGCGCACTTGTTTTTGTTTCATTACATTAAAATTTATAGAAATAAATTTATATTTATATATATTTTATATTTTATATATTTATATTTGATGGTATATAAACGTAAACTGTAATCCATGGCCTCTTACAGTCACCGCGTGACTGTAGCCTTTCCGACTAGTTTTTTTTTCTACCTGCTTAAACGTCTATATAGACGTCTATAATAGAACAGAAGTGGAAGAGGTAACGCAAAAAACGCGCTAGAAGAAAGGGAAAACCGAACGTTTTCAAACAAATTTGTTGCCCTGACCCCGTCCAAATGCGACCTTTGCAAAGTGAAGATCAAGTGGCAAAAAACTCATTTATTTTTGAGTGGCTTGTTGTGCATGCATGCATGTTGCAGTTCTCTGGTACTAACACATATTGTCACCATAGCTTTAGTTCTTATAATAGCTAATATTCAGGTGTTAACACGGACGGATAGACAGACGGACATGGCTATATCGACTGTTAATACTTATTCAGAATATATACTTTATGTGGTCGGAGATGTATTATTCTGCCAGTTACGCACATTTGCACAAAGTAAGTATACCCTTTTTGACAATTTTCAATGGTTCGACCATTGAGAATAAAAGAATATCACCATTTTTTCAGTTTTTTGCGTTCACGTATCGCAAACAAGACAGCCGAAGTTTGACACCGTGTTCGAACTTAGCACAGGGCATAGGGCTGTAATACTCTTCTACTCTATATTTAGCGGGTTTAAAAATGTAGTCTTTTTTATTTTAGCGAAAAATGATAAAAATCATCCTTAATAAAGTAACTTTGTTTATTAAGGAATCCTGAAAAAATAATGGAAAATTCGGTTTGGAATGACGACCAGAAGACTTGGATATTACCCAATTTTGTGAATGCGCCAAAGCTACCCCCAGCCAATCTGCGATCAGCTCTTGAAAAACCCAAAATCAAAAGCATAGACAATAATAATATTCAGCACAAAAAATGGACCAGCACAGACTCGAGTGACAGTGATGTAAGCCATTCACTTGCATGCATACTATATAAAACAAAACATATTATTGTATCTTTCCATTTAAAATAGCTAAATGAAAAGGAATCGATTGATACTAACAAAATCCATATACTCAAAAATTATTTTCGATCAAATCGCAAGAACCCAGAAACACGATCATCTAGCTCTCATGAATATTTTCGAGGTAAGAATCGCAAAAATAGTAGGGGCCGTATTAAATATTCCCTATACCTCATATACACATTACTTTTTACTATAACTATTATAATTCGATTCATTATAGTTTTTTTCAATTCAAATGATTAAATTATGTTACAACAAGTAGGTAAGGCTACAGTCGGGCGCCCGACAGTAAGATACCCTTCTCCCAATTTTCTAAATCCGTTACAAACGTGTAACCACTTTAATAATTTCAAACAGAGAATTCTGCACAAATACTTCTACTACAGCGACGCGCGTAAGGAGTAAAGCGACACGACGCAACGTCGACGTCGGCGTCAACTGCTCAAAGCAGCGCGTCGGCTGCCGCTCGTACCGAACATTTGTACTGAAAACGTTGACTTTAATAACTTCTGTGTTATTGGTTCATATTGCATTTACCTTTATACATACCAAAGCAGAACTTTATAAGTTCAATACTTTGCTTAATAATCGTAAATTACCGATTTGCGGGGGCGGTGGGCTTGGCATCAAACATTTGACATAAACTTCACCTGCCCCGGATATATAGGTACTTTCATACCAAATTTGGTGTCTCTAGCTTTTTTAATAGCTGAGATCTGTTGTCTCAAACAAACAGACGGACAGACAGACGGACATGTCTCAATCGACTCGGCTAGTGATCCTGAGCTAGAATATATATACTTTATGGGGTCTGCCACGCCTCCTTATGCCAGTTACATACATTTTGCACAAAGTTAGTATACCCTTTTTTGACCATTTTCAATGGTCGAAGGGTATAAAAATGATCAAGTTGACTGAACTTCAGAAATATGCAAGTGTACAGTTGTAGGACTTGTTCTAGTACAGTTATGTCTTTTATACCTGTACTTCAAACACCGGTTAAAGGGAAGTTGCATTGTTAAAGAGTTGGGTAATAGTAGTAAATAATTTTTCCCTTTTTGATCGATTGTTTCTATGGCAACTTTATGTTATATCAATTCAATTCGAATGCAATTTTGCATGCATAACATATTAATTAATAAAAATCGATGCTTTAAATTTGAAAACGATATCTTGAAAATTAACATAAATTGACCGATAGTTTTTATGGCAGCTATATTACATATCGGTAAGATCTGGCTTGTCCGACAATAAACAGCCTACAGCAATGAAAAGCATAGAAAGTTTCATTAAGATAGCTCTAAAACTCAGAGACTAGATCATGTTGCAACAGACGGGCACACGTACGGACGGACGGACAGACGACAAAGCTCTATGAACTCCCCTGTTGATGCTGATTCAGAATATATAATTATATTATATATGGGGTCGGAGATGCCTCCTAAGGTGCGTTGCAAACTTCAAGCCAAAATTAATATACTCTTTGCAAGGGTATAACAATTTGTTAAGAATACAGTCGATCGCGCCCGACAATAAAATACCCTTCGCCCAATTTTCCTAATTTTGAATAGAGAAATCTGCATACATGTGGCTTTCTCTCTCTCACTCACAGAGACAGGCGCGTTAAGAGTAAAGTGAGGCGCAGGCTGCTGCTCATAACGAACATTTGTACTGAAAACGTTAACTTCTATATTATTGGTCCGATCGTATTGTAATTTGAAGGATATGTTCAAATTGCATTCAGCTTTATGTATACCGAAGTATAATACTTTGCTTTATAACTGCAAATTACCGATTTGTGGGCGTGTCATCAAACATTTAATATAATCCATCTGCATATGATATATAGGAAGTTAATGTCAAATTAAGTCTTTTTTAATAGCTGATGTCCGTTGTCTCAAACAAACAGACGGACATGTCGTAATCAACTCGGCTAGTGATCCTGAATAGAGTATATATACTTTAATGGGTCTGTCACGCCTTCTATGCCTGTTACATACATTTGCACAAAGTTAGTATACCCTTTTTTGTTAATTTTACCCATTCAAAGGATATATTATTGTGTCCATATGTTTGCAACGCACCTTAGGAGAATAAGTCATCATTAACCAGGGACTCGATCTAGCCAGTTGTGCCTGTTTGCTGTTTATTTCAATGCAAACTATTTTCTCAATTTTTTAACTTTCTTAATGAAACTTTGCACACATGCTTCTTATTGCTGCAGACTATATTTGGGGCCATATAACCTATCGGCCGATTTTTGTTATTTTTTAAGATATCAGAATTATTGATTAATTATCATTGACCTTTTTTATGTCAGTAACACTTCCGCAAACTTAATGGGACTGCTATAACATACAGCTCCAGTGTTCTATGTAATATTGGTTTCAAGCATATCTTGTAAATCTTGTTTCTATTATTTTTTCAATGAATTTATGTATTTTTTCTTGCTCGGAACCACTAGTAGAGTCGAGCAATAGTCCGTATGTCTATCCAGAGTCACCAATCTATTGTTAACGATCTCAAATATATTATAAAAATGTACCTTCCAAGTTAAGAGTATTGGGTTTTATTTATTTTATTTTCATGTACATCTCAACTTTCAACCTTTTCTAAGCATGTCCGTAGTTAATCATTTCTGTAACACTGTTAATTAAAAAAAAAATAAATAAAACGAAATCGTAATTTCAATAATTGAAAACAAGTAGGTAAGGCTACAGTCGGGCGCCCGACAGTAAGATACCCTTCTCCCAATTTTTAAAATCCGTTACAAGCGTGTAACTATATTCATAATTTCAAACAAAAATTCTGCACGAATTCTTCTATTACATATAGCTAACTCGCTCGCACTCACACAGACAGACGGACATGTCTCAATCGACTCGGCTAGTGATCCTGAGCAAGAATATATGTACTTTATGGGGTCTGCCACGCCTCCTTATTCCTGTTACATACATTTTGCACAAAGTTAGTATACCCTTTTTTAACCATTATCAATGGTCGAAGGGTCGAAAAATAAAATAAACGAATAAATGTGTAGTTCCAACATTAAATAATTTTTTTCTTTTGAAGTACAATCGCTTTTTGTGTTTTAGATTTATCCGATATTATTTTATTTTTCATAAATTAATCCATAACATGCAAGGAAATGTACCCAAACCAGCCTATAAGTACAATACCCTTCGCCCAATTTTGAAAAACCGTTATAAACATGTTACCACGCTTAACATTTAACGTAATACAATGCGATGATACGAGCATTACGATCATTTCGATTGAACGGATAGTTGTAATGATCGCATTGAAAAAGTCGGTAAAACACGGCATTTGTGTAGACATACACAAACACAAACATGCGTGGAAGCATAATGTACGTATGCCTGGCAGTGCCGCGCCAATTGTTTTTGACAGGAAGCTATGCAAAATAAATCAAAAACAAGTAGATAAGGCTACAGTCGGGCGCCCGACAGTAAGATACCCTTCTCCCAATTTTCTAAATCCGTTACAAACGTGTAACCACTTTAATAATTTCAAACAGAGAATTCTGCACAAATACTTCTACTACATATAGCTTACTCGCTCGCACGCACGCAGCGACGCGCGTAAGGATTAAAGCGACACGACGCAACGTCGACGTCAGCGTCAACTGCTCAAAGCAGCGCGCCGGCTGCCGCTCGTACCGAACATTTTTACTGAAAACGTTGACTTTAATAACTTCTGTGTTATTGTTCCGATCGGATTGTAATTTGGAGGATATGTTCGTATTGCATTCAGCTTTATACATACCGAAGCAGATAAGATACTTTATAAGTTTAATACTTTGCATCAAACATTTGACATTAACTTCACCTGCCCCGAATATATAGGAACCTTCATACCAAATTTTGTGTCTCTAGCTTTAATAGCTGAGATCTGTTGTCTCATACAGACGGACATGTCTCAACCGACTCGGCTAGTGATCCTGAGCAAGAATATATATACTTTATGGGGTCTGCCACGCCTCCTTATGCCTGTTACATACACTTTGCACAAAGTTAGTATACTCTTTTTTGACCATTTTCAATGATCAGTTATTGTTAAAAATGTAATTTTAGGAAAAATAGTGATAATGGTTATAGTGACTATTTAGCAAGTAGACCAAATGGATAGAGTAATTGTTTGTAAATCAGCCATACGTGTTATATATTTATCTGTGTGATCCGTATGTATCCATACCTGTAAAAACCCTGACCCTATTTCTTTACCTATTTTTCTGTGCATATCAATGCGAGTATTCTAGACATTCCGTTTGATCGTTTCAAGCGAGCCTTTCGATATCCCAGTTTTGTTTACCACTTTTGCGGAAAAATTGAGTTTCTCATTTTTCAATTTTGAGAGTAAAATTGCTATAGCTTGAAATTGTGGGTACTCGTTTCCCATCTCCAATTCTTATAATATCCATATTTATATCATGGCTAAGTTCCTAACTTTGATTAATATTTGTACTTGGGCGATGGCCATGACACTAAAAATATCAAATAAACTTAAGGAGCTAATGGTATCCAGCGAACTTCATAACAAAATTGGAGTCTAGCATTTATAATAACTTAGATCTGAGAGCTCAGACAGACACAAGCGAAAATACAAATGGATATGGCTCAACCGATCCGGAACTAGAATATATGATTGTCTATCATACCTCCTTATGCCATTCTTATTTTTTTATACCCTTCGACCATTGTAAATGGTCAAAAATGGGTATGCTAACTTTGTGCAACCAGCATATGTAACAGGCATAAGGAGGCGTGGCAGACCCCATAAAGTATATATATTCTTGCTCAGGATCACTAGCCGATTCGATTGAGCCATGACCGTCTGTCTGTCAGTTTGTTTGAGAAACAGATCTAAGCTATTAAAAAAGCTAGACACACCAAATTTGGCATGGCATATATAAAATAGGCAGGTGAAGTTTATTTCAAGTATTTGATGCCACGCCCACCGCCCCGCAAATCGGTTATTTGCGATTATTAAGCAAAGTATTAAACAAATAACGAACATATCCTTCAAATAACAATCCGATCGGACCTATAACAAAAAAGTTATTCAAGTGAACGTTTTCAAATGTACAAATGTTCGGTACGAGCAGCAGCCTACGCGCTGCTTTCAGCACTTGACGTCGACGTCGCGTCGTGTCGCTTTACTCTTTACGTGCGTGTCTGTGTGTGTGATACTAGGAATCCATAAATATTTGAATAAGCTGTGCAGAATTCTCCGTCTTAAATCATGAGTGTGTTTTTATGTTTGGTACGGATGTTAACAATTGGAAGGTATTATACTGTCGGGCGCGATTAATCTGTCTGAATATTGACAAAATTTATTTCGTGTATGAACGAGCAAACTTGAATAAGTATTTTCAAAAACGTTCTCAAATTTTGTCGAAGGGTATAGTTCTGTAGAGCGCTCATAAAAAAAATTAATTATTATTTACCGTCCCACCAAAGTATTAGCATTTATTTTTAACATAACATTATGTGGCAGATTTCATCTTAAGGAAAGCAACGCCATTGCCACTCAATGAATATCGATCACCACTTCTCAAGGAAGCCGCTTTTAATGCTGATTTTGGACTAGACAAAACTGGTGTAGACGCATCCTGGAGAAGCACCAAGGTCTTAGACACCAAACATACTTCGAAATTCGATGCATGAAAATATGTATATTTCACAGAAGTAATTTCATAAATAGAAGGCGATATGGGAGGAGTCCGGTAAAGGTTGGCACATATTGCTAGGCTTGAAAATATCGGTAAATTAACTTTGATCAACTGTGTGAAGAATAAAAATCAGACATACATTCCTGATTAGCATTAATAACTGAACATTAATAACACTGTCCATATATTTGCTTGTATGATTTTCTTACATTCATAGCGTAGAAGTAAATTAAAAGAACAATCAGTTTCGTTACTAGACATGATCCATTTAATGACAATCTTATCGAGAGAAACAATGTCTCTGACTAAAACTTATATATTTAGGCTCCAGATACATACAAATATGTATATATACGCATTTGCAGCAATTTATATCTGAGTAAAATTAATTACTTATTTTAACTTATTTAATCAGCGTACATTACAAAGGGGGGGTTATGGCTATCCGTGAGTGTATCACGCAATTCGACTTTTATCAAATTGGTCGATCTCTCGCCATCGGGACTAAGCAAATCAGTTTCATTGGCATGGCGAGGAATTGCAGTGTTACGCCTGAAATCGTATAGTCGGTTAGTTTAAGTAATGTAAATTAAACGTATCAGACATCCTAATCCGGTGTTTTTAGCAACGCAAACTCCAATGCATTACGCAACAAATAAGGTGGTTTCTAGTTCAGTTTAGTTTATTTTTAACACATGAAGAATGTCTGAGCGTCGGGACGGCGAAAATACCTCTTTGCAGTATGTAAGCAGTGATTACCTGCCTTATCAAAAAACACCGCATAAAGGTTTCTGATAGTAACATAATTTACTTACTTGGCCTTAGCATGTGTTAATATGTGTGACTTTAAGTTTGTTGACTGGGCAAATTTTTTATTGCATGCGTCGAAAGGGCAAACGAAGGGTCTGTCTCCCGTATGTATTCTAACATGCGTACTGAAATAAACATAACATGTTATTGCACCTAAGTACATCTTTGCGACAAATTTTAAACCACCGTAAGTTAAAATCCAAGGAAAAGCGCTTGCCACAACCTTCAAAGGTACATTGAAATGGTTTTTCGCCGGTGTGCACCAGTTGATGTCTCTTTAGCTTTGAGCTTTCCACAAATGCCTTGCCACACTCAGCACAAACATGCACTCGCGGCCCGTGTGTATGGAGGTGTTTGCGCATTGCCGAGGAATCTCGAAAGTATTTTTGACAACCCTTATGTGGACAACCAATTGTCTTATCGTTAACATATTGCTGAAATTCGGATGAATCCACTTGCTCAACAAGCGGCGTGGCTGTAATGATAAATAATATAGACAGGTTATATTATAAAGTATATATTGTAAAGATACCAATTATATACTTCTTCAAGGTTTGTAGAAGATTATACATATACACAACATAAGGAAATTTTATAGAAGCATAGAATAATCTTAATTTTGCTTACCCAGAGCAAAAGAAATGTTTCCGATAGCAGCTGCTCCAGTCGTTGGCTCACAGTCATTATCATTTTGCAATGCTGGATTATCCTGGGTAAGCTGGCATTCTTGAGAACTTTTTTGCTGTGACAGCGGTAGCGTTAACTGATGTAGGAACTGCTCCTGTTGCTGATGGAAGAAGAGTTGCTGTTGTTGCTGTAATACTGACTCACTCTTGTGTAACTGCAGCTGATTATCGCTTATTGCTTGTACATCAGTAGGGAATGTAGTATTAGCATCATTATCAGTGCCATTCTCCGGTAAATAATCCAATTCTTCAGGATTATGATCAGAATTTGAAAACTCATCGTCAGATGTTCCTGATGCCCACATTGTAACACTAAACTCCCCCTCCATAGTTTTAATTTGAACCAGCTTTTGCTCCCAACGTCGAGGCTTGCCATTTCTCTGATCTATTTGTAAAAAAGACTCTTTTGTTGGTATATCCGCCGAACTGCGAATATTGTAGCTGTCCATTTGGTTTTCTTGGCTGCATATTTAATGAATTATTGAAAGGTAAGTCAAACTTTTTACTATAAATCTTACATTTTTTCCGTAGATAAATAAACGTTATTTTTCGTCTTCAATAGTAATGATTTGCAGTCATATCTAATTTTTTGGTGGTTATCTTCATCAGAAGTAACAAACGACTTAAACCCCGTTTCACTTCGGGTAGCATCTAAAAAAAAAAAAACAAATAAATGTTCTCTCAATTTTATGTTTTGTGCTTAATATAATATGAAAACAATATCGCATCAAAATATTTGTAAGATTAATAAAACCGACAATACAAAATTTGGTGTATATCCCTTTGCAAACATGTCAATAATTTAAATGAGGGGGAAAAATGAAATACAATTCGCATTTTAATTTTTTATATTACAAAGATCTAATTTGTATGTATACTTTTAAAAATTAACTTTGTAAGAGGCAAAACGGTACGCAATAAACTTGCATTCAGATGTATGTACATACATATATATGTATTTAGAAACTTACCATCGGTAATATTGTGCACGTTTATGCCACAAAGTTGATTGGGCTTGGCAATTTCATCGTCTTCGCTTTGAACCAATATACCGTAATGCTCATATGTAAAGCTACTGTGGTCCATAACTATGTATCTATACTGATAACAACAGTTTTTAGTTGTACATTGTAGATTTCGATGGTTATGTTTCTATGCAAGTTCTTTAAAAGCCTGCACTTTATAAATATGATACACATTAGAACGGATACACTTCATTTTAAATAGCACCTTTGCTTCTTTCCAATTACCAACTTTACCGAGTGTAAAACGTATATAAAATAAAATCTGCATGCCCATTAACAGGATTCATGTCAAATAACTTTTGTTTGCTATGTTTCTAGTTTAATATTTAGAAACATTCAAGAAAATAGTTAAGGTTGCAAGTATTTTGTAGCAATTGTGACACCAGAGAATAATATGATATGATAACTGAGTTTATGTTTGCTGTACAACCAAACAATTACAAAACTATATGGCCTGCGAAAATAAATTAAAAGGAAACAAGCAGAATAAAAATGGATGCGATAAATAACTAAAAGTGTGACCAGATTGTACATTTTTTAAACTGCTTCGTTATAAAGGCAACTGTAACAAAATCCATTCGATATATCAGCTTTGTAAGTAAAGGTAGTAAAAACATTGAACCTACAACTGATTATAAGTTTATGCCAGCGTGATTTACGTGATTAGAACAGCCCCTACTTAGGCAAGTTAAACAGTTTCACGCATTTATACTAGTAGACTAGCATCACGAATAATGCAAAATTAGTGATTTTTAGCTTTAGAAAAGTGTATAAATAATGTCGATGGGCTTTTTTTTATTGCCCTTGGACGAATTTATTTATCAACGTTAACATTTAAGGTATGGTGCTGTCACCGAATATAATAACCATTTCACACTTTCGGGCTAAATTAATAGTCCAAAGTCGTTGGAAAGCCATAGAAAAAAAAAATCTATCAAAACATAGCATTAGCCCTTTGTTATCTAGCTCTGTTTAATAACCAGCACAATTACCCGCACCACTTGAATTCAACCACAAATTTCAGTCACTAACCAAATGGCTTTAGAATTGCGGAGATCGTCCGTATTTATTAAAAACGCATTATCGAAACGCACCAAACTGAGTCCAGCTATATTTGCCTTACGCACATCTACCATAAAATGCCCATTCCTGGCGCATGCTGCCTCGCATATTCGAAGTATATTCTCATAAAAAGGGAAGCCGGAAACTCAACCGGCCACGATCACAGAACGGGCGAGCTGTTGATAGGTTTAGTCGTATATGTTCTAAGTACTCCCTTACTATATAAAACATGTTGGTAAGGCTACAGTTGAGGGCGACCGACAGTAAACTATCCTTCGCACAATTTTCAAAATCCGTTACAAACGTGTAACCACACTGATAATTCAAAACAGAGAATTCTGCACAAATTATTGTGCTACAGGTGGCTTACTCGCTCGCACTCACACAGCGACGCGCGTAAAAAGTTAAACCACGCGTCGCGACCTCGGCGTCAACTGCGCGCCGGCTGCTCTTATCAATCATTTGTACTGTAAACGTTGACTTCAACAGTATCTGTATTATTAGGAATGGTTTAGAGCATATATTTATATTGCAGACGTCTTTCTGTATACCGAAGCAGAAAGTTGTAAATTCAATACGTTGTTTAATAAACTCTAATTATTGATTTGCGTGAACGGGGGCGTGGCATTTAACATTTGAAATAAACTTCATCTGTCTATGATATATAAGAACCTTCATGCCAAATCTATCTATTGTCTTAACGGGATAGAAACGGATAAACAGCAGACGGACAGACAGACGGACATGGCTTAATCGACTCGGTTAGTAATCCTGAGCACGAATATATATACTTTATGGGGTCTACCACTCTCCCTTTATCCTGTTTTATACGTTTGCACAAAGTTAGTATACCCTTTTTTGACCATTTGAAGGTCGAAGTGTATAAAAACCATATGTGGGCACTCAAATATAATGTATAATAATTTGGAGAAACAATAGAGAATAGTTTAATTAACTTTCCCGCTCCCTTTGACTTAATATGTTTCGAACACATAGAAAAAGATTATGCATTAAGCGACTTATTTAATATGCAATTTCGCAAAAGTCGCATAAATAAATAATTATTATTTTTGATTGAAAATATAATTATATTATGCATATCAGAATACATAAATTTTTTTTACATTTTTGTTATATGGAAGACTTGTTATAACGCTTTTTCATTGTTATTGGCTTTGAATAGTATATAACAAGTGTTATAACTTCCACTATTCCTAAAAGTTTTACTATAAAACTGTAACTTGCAAATTATTATTTTTGCGATATGCTGTAGACTAACGGTGCCGTATTGTCTATATATTTAATTTTCAAACTTTTATAGTCACCGCGAGTGAATCGTCGATAATAATAATCTAATTTCGTAATAAAGAGTAATAATTATATACACGTGCAAACAACGTACCAGAAATATCAATAAGCCCATTAATACATATATTCTTCTAAAATATAAAACTAAAAAATGAGCTCGATGGAATAATCGCGTCGTGTGCATTAGGCTTCGGATTTTCGTTAAAATTTTCCAACACTGTTCACACCTTGTGTTTCTGACAGTTTGGGCAACGTGACTCGACCTTTTCCGGTTTAAGCGTTTACCATGGCGGTCGGTAAAAATAAGGGTCTCTCTAAAGGAGGTAAAAAAGGCGGTAAGAAGAAGGTTGTAGATCCCTTCTCGCGCAAGGACTGGTACGATGTTAAAGCTCCGAACATGTTCCAAACCCGCCAAATTGGCAAGACTCTCGTGAATCGCACCCAGGGACAGCGAATTGCTTCCGATTATCTGAAAGGTCGTGTGTTTGAGGTGTCTCTGGCCGATTTGCAAAAAGATATTGACCCAGAACGCTCGTTCCGTAAGTTCCGTCTAATTGCTGAAGACGTACAGGACCGCAATGTGCTGTGCAATTTCCACGGCATGGATTTGACAACCGACAAGTACAGGTAGGCTTCGGTTCCTTGGCTTATTGCGTGCACGCAGGTGTGATTATCAGTATATATTATCTCTATATACAGATCAATGGTTAAGAAATGGCAGACCCTAATTGAGGCAATAGTTGAATCCAAGACTGTCGATGGTTATCTGTTGCGCGTGTTTTGCATCGGGTTCACATCGAAGGACCAGCAGTCTCAGCGCAAAACTTGCTATGCTCAGCAATCGCAGGTGCGCAAGATACGCGCTCGCATGACTGACATCATTACGAATGAGGTTAGCGGCGCCGATCTGAAGCAGTTGGTTAACAAGTTGGCTCTTGATTCCATCGCCAAGGACATTGAAAAGAGTTGCCAGCGCATTTACCCACTGCATGATGTTTACATCCGCAAGGTCAAGGTGCTGAAGAAGCCCCGATTCGATATTTCCAAGTTGTTGGAGCTTCATGGTGATGGTGGTGGCAAGACAAGTGAAGCAGTTGTCTCCGCTGAGGGCGCTGTAATCGATCGTCCCGAGGGCTATGAGCCCCCCGTACAAGAGGCCGTTTAATTTCATTAGAAGACAACAGAACTTGAGGGAGTATCCGTATGTTCTAGAAAGTCTTAAATACATAAGAAATTGAATAAAAAACTAAAATGCTTGACTTTCCTTAGGGGGTTTGGTTTATTGGCTGTTATTTTTTTCTATCTCATTTCCTTGCAGATTAACTCTAAGAACGATTATTATCATAGGTAATTTTGAATTTACTTTAATATTTACTTGCATACAATTTAAATATGTTTTTCTTTAAAGATTTAATGCACGTCAAGCAACCACTGCAAAACATGCTTTTTAATTTTACTCCAATGGGCGATTATCAACGTGCGGAACTTGCATCTTACAAACTCAAGAAAAGTAAGTTAAATGATGAAATCTATATTTCGAGTATATTTTATTGCTAATGGTGTATCTATTTGCTACTCTTGAATTCAAATCGTGATGAATCTTTTCTGCTTCGAGACTGACAGCAGAAATCTTGGAACTTTATGAGACAAAGGTAAACTAAACAAACGTTAAGATTTTTATTTATTTTTCTTACGAATTATTATGATGTTTCATTTTTCGTCGCTGTCAAGTATTTGATGAAAATTTAAATCAAGCTGAATAAAATAGTCAAATCATTTTATCATTATTTTAATAAATTATTTTAACTAATATTTATTTATTTCTTGTATTGCAGTTTATTTGTTGCAGCAGCGGTTCGCATTTAGGAACCTTTCTAATTTAAAGTTCTTTGAAATTAATTAATGTTGATATGGTAAGTGCTTTAATATCTTAATATCTGCATATATATATATTATTGTGATGACAAACTTACCCAGCTCGCTTCGAGTAACCATGAAGAGAACTGTTCCTAATCCAACGCAAAATTACTATAGCTGAGTTTGCTGCTCAGTTAGATAACTTAAATTTCTTATTCTTAACCATTAACCTTTTTATAATTTTCTTTTTATAGGATATGCACTAGATTACATGTTTTTCAAGTAGCCAACAAATGAAAGGTGCGTTTACAAATCAGTTAAAAAATATAACTTATTAACAATTTTTAATGGTAATGATGAATCTATTTGCTACTCTTGAAATCAAATCTTGATGAACTAATCACCGTTTAGACTGATGCAATGTTTTTAAATTTACGTTTTACTTTTACATGGTTAACTAATTTAGTAAATTTTTTTTCAGTACATCAATGTGATATCCATGATACAACTTCTGAGAATATAAAACTTAGATTACATACAAATCTTGATTGTGCATCTTCGGAGAAAAATGTCATCAAAAGAAGATGAGCAGAGATATAAATACTTTTTAGCGACTGAAGAACAGAGCATCTTCGTGTACTCAGCTCACCAACTGCGTTTTTTTTTCATCGCTGGGTTTCTTTAATCAACAATAATGTTGATATGGTAAGTCATTAAAGAATATGTATTCTTTTTTGTTTTGTATCAACTGTTTTTGTGATGACAAACTTACCCAGCTCGCTTCGAATAACCATGAAGAGAACTGTTCCTAATCCAACGCAAAATAACTATATCTGAGTTTTTTATTTGTTAATTTTGCTTTAAATTTCTCACGCTTAGACATAACTGATTTTCATTTTTATTTTTACAGGTTGTGGGTCTAGATTAACTTATTAAAAAAAAAAGGTGTGTACAAAAAAATACATTTTTCAGTTGAATTGAATTTGTGTTTAACCATTTATGATGAAATGAGTACGGATTCCCCATCATTTGAATTAAATAAATGACAAAATCCAAAAACTGAAACAAATTTAAACTCGAGATTTCTATATTTTGTCTGTGGGCTTATCAATCTCTAAATCGACTTTTTTGTCTTTACAGAATCAAAAATTTTGGAGTCTAAGATTTGCAGATGTTTTTCAATACCCCTTAAATGGTAAGTTTAATTTTAATCACATTGAATGAATAAATTGTTCATTTATTTTGTGTGATGACAAATTTACCCAGCTCGCTTCGAGAAGCCATGAAGAGAACTGTTCCTAATCCAACGCAAAATGACTATAGCTGAGTTTTCCATTTGCTGCTCAGTTAGATAACTTAAATTTCTTATTCTTAACCATTAACCTTTTTATAATTTTCTTTTTATAGGATATGCACTAGATTACATGTTTTTCAAGTAGCCAACAAATGAAAGGTGCGTTTACAAATCAGTTAAAAAATATAACTTATTAACAATTTTTAATGGTAATGATGAATCTATTTGCTACTCTTGAAATCAAATCTTGATGAACTAATCACCGTTTAGACTGATGCAATGTTTTTAAATTTACGTTTTACTTTTACATGGTTAACTAATTTAGTAAATTTTTTTTCAGTACATCAATGTGATATCCATGATACAACTTCTGAGAATATAAAACTTAGATTACATACAAATCTTGATTGTGCATCTTCGGAGAAAAATGTCATCAAAAGAAGATGAGCAGAGATATAAATACTTTTTAGCGACTGAAGAACAGAGCATCTTCGTGTACTCAGCTCACCAACTGCGTTTTTTTTCATCGCTGGGTTTCTTTAATCAACAATAATGTTGATATGGTAAGTCATTAAAGAATATGTATTCTTTTTTGTTTTGTATCAACTGTTTTTGTGATGACAAACTTACCCAGCTCGCTTCGAATAACCATGAAGAGAACTGTTCCTAATCCAACGCAAAATAACTATATCTGAGTTTTTTATTTGTTAATTTTGCTTTAAATTTCTCACGCTTAGACATAACTGATTTTCATTTTTATTTTTACAGGTTGTGGGTCTAGATTAACTTATTAAAAAAAAAGGTGTGTACAAAAAAATACATTTTTCAGTTGAATTGAATTTGTGTTTAACCATTTATGATGAAATGAGTACGGATTCCCCATCATTTGAATTAAATAAATGACAAAATCCAAAAACTGAAACAAATTTAAACTCGAGATTTCTATATTTTGTCTGTGGGCTTATCAATCTCTAAATCGACTTTTTTGTCTTTACAGAATCAAAAATTTTGGAGTCTAAGATTTGCAGATGTTTTTCAATACCCCTTAAATGGTAAGTTTAATTTTAATCACATTGAATGAATAAATTGTTCATTTATTTTGTGTGATGACAAATTTACCCAGCTCGCTTCGAGAAGCCATGAAGAGAACTGTTCCTAATCCAACGCAAAATGACTATAGCTGAGTTTTCCATTTGCTGCTCAGTTAGATAACTTAAATTTCTTATTCTTAACCATTAACCTTTTTATAATTTTCTTTTTATAGGATATGCACTAGATTACATGTTTTTCAAGTAGCCAACAAATGAAAGGTGCGTTTACAAATCAGTTAAAAAATATAACTTATTAACAATTTTTAATGGTAATGATGAATCTATTTGCTACTCTTGAAATCAAATCTTGATGAACTAATCACCGTTTAGACTGATGCAATGTTTTTAAATTTACGTTTTACTTTTACATGGTTAACTAATTTAGTAAATTTTTTTTTCAGTACATCAATGTGATATCCATGATACAACTTCTGAGAATATAAAACTTAGATTACATACAAATCTTGATTGTGCATCTTCGGAGAAAAATGTCATCAAAAGAAGATGAGCAGAGATATAAATACTTTTTAGCGACTGAAGAACAGATCATCTTCGTGTACTCAGCTCACCAACTGCGTTTTTTTCATCGCTGGGTTTCTTTAATCAACAATAATGTTGATATGGTAAGTCATTAAAGAATATGTATTCTTTTTTGTTTTGTATCAACTGTTTTTGTGATGACAAACTTACCCAGCTCGCTTCGAATAACCATGAAGAGAACTGTTCCTAATCCAACGCAAAATAACTATATCTGAGTTTTTTATTTGTTAATTTTGCTTTAAATTTCTCACGCTTAGACATAACTGATTTTCATTTTTATTTTTACAGGTTGTGGGTCTAGATTAACTTATTAAAAAAAAGGTGTGTACAAAAAAATACATTTTTCAGTTGAATTGAATTTGTGTTTAACCATTTATGATGAAATGAGTACGGATTCCCCATCATTTGAATTAAATAAATGACAAAATCCAAAAACTGAAACAAATTTAAACTCGAGATTTCTATATTTTGTCTATGGGCTTATCAATCTCTAAATCGACTTTTTTGTCTTTACAGAATCAAAAATTTTGGAGTCTAAGATTCGCAGATGTTTTTCAATACCCTTAAATGGTTAGTTTAATTTAATCACATTGAATGAATAAATTGTTCGTTTATTTTGTGTGATGACAAACTTACCCAGCTCGCTTCGAGTACCCATTAAGAGAACTGTTCCGAATCCAACGCAAAATTAGTATAAATACTATTATATTAGCTTTGTTTGTTTGAAGATTATGTTTCTTGACTATTAATCAATTTTCATTTTACTTTTTATAGTTAATGCTTCTATCAAGTAAATAAAAGGCGCGTTTACAAGTCACACTCAATAGTTGAAGCAATAGGTAAGCCAAAATAAATAATAATTATTATAGTTTAATTAACTGGTAGTGATGAAAGTTATTGAACCTTGAAGAAACCATGAAGATCTGGTATAGATAGTAGAACTGATATAGAAATTAAATAAAAACAACATCAAGTATGTTCATATATTTTAATTTACATCTTAACGATCACTTGTTTATTTTTAGATAAAAATGAAGGATTCGTCTCACCTTTAATACAAAATACGTAAATAATATTAAATTAGTTCGCTTATTATGTTATGTAGATTAAGTTGATTCTCAGATTTTTAAATTGAGCTACTCACTATTTATTAATAAAATAATATTACATTTTTGTTGTATCTTTGTGGGACAGGACATGAACAATTCATACCAAAATATATGTCGTTGAATCTTGGATTGTATGAGTATTCTATATTTGTGCAAAGTAATCAAACAAGCGGTCTCCATCCTTACAGAGTATACATTTTATTTAAACGTACTGCGTTCACTCAAAGCCAAATGCGTGAAAATAATTATTGAATTATATTACTGTATTGTTTATTATACAGCATTTTGACTAAAACATGCATTCGATAAAATCAAAAACGGTCAGCGCTTCGCGGTACAGCAGTACAGATCTGCGAGCGGTCATGGCGATAAAGAAGAACCACTATGTGCATGTGAATAAGGAAGCTGTCGCAGTTTCGTCACAGGGGAGAGAAATACACGAGAAGGTCGGATGATTTGATTTTGGCAAAAGTAAACTGGACAGAATCTGACGAATTGACCACAGAATTTAAGTCCAGGTGGAAAATGAGAAACATTGAAAAATTCCACTCTGTTACTTCTTATCTGGAGGAGAAGAATTCCACTCTGCTACTTCGTAGTTGGACGTGTGAGAACTTTGCAGCTGTAAGTTTTCGTGAAACCCACAATCGGCGTTCGTCGCTACATATGCAAACGATGACGTGCAGGCACAAGCAGGAGATGGGCACCGTCAAAGAGGAGCACGGTGCTGCGATCAACAGCTTCACACTTGTGACTGACCCTAAGACCATGCTCTACTAGGACGGTTAGCAAGAGCAGTTGGTTATCAAGGCTGTCACATTATTTTGGCAAAGACTGGGTTATGCGTACCAGTAAGAGCATCGACGCAGCGACGTACGTATCATACAGTGCTCGCCGCTCGATTACACCGTCCCATGAATATGCATTAGGGGAGATAATCAATCATCATCACCACAAAGGATGTGCCACCATACGCCGACTTATGGATATCTAATAGATGGCCATTTGAATATGTCAGCCTGAACTGGACCATTGTGACAATTGAACGGCGCATGAAGAAGAGGTGGGTGGCGTTATTAAACTTGCTAACTATATGGGCCATCCGTTGTGCATGGTTGTGAACCTGTGGTCAGGATAAGTAGCGATAATAGTAAAAGCTTATTAAAAGTCCAGAAGATTCAGGAAAGTATATGAACCAACGTAGATCTAGGGTAGTCGTGTGAAGAAATGGAATGGATCTTTAACTGTCCGGCGACCCTGCTGAGGATGGCATCTTGGCAAGGATGGTCCAGTGCGTATTGGCGCACACGACAAAGGAGCATGCGCTGAAATACTTGCTGATCGCACTCGCACGCTTACTCTTGCCAGTCACGTTGGATCAGTAGCCTGGAAACGATGGGTGTTCGAGTACCTCTCCACACTTGTTCGCATGGGAAATTGTGCCAGCGATTTGAACCTGTGCGTCGCGTCGGTTAGTTCCTTTGTCGAAATCCAAGTTAAAGAAAAAAAACTCATGTAGAATTAAGACTTAGTTTAAGCTTAAAGCTGTAGCAGCTAAGCCCCGTATAATTGTAAGTATATTAATATAATATACTATGTATATATCGATAGGAAACCATACTCTTTAAAGGAAAAATAAAAACAATAAAATAAATAACAAAGATCTGTATTTTCGGCTACAAAAGAAACGAGGACCAAAAAATCGTATATATTTATACGCTCCCTGAAGAGTTACCAAATCAAGTGTTAAAATTTTGGCAGTATTGCGGTAACTGAGGCGCCAAGATCAGATAACTGATTTTTAAAGAACTCGATGAAATACTAAGTAAAAATTTGGATTTTCGGCTTAGCTTAGGAGATATAGCCTCCGATAACTGGCAGATTTCCATAAATTTTACAGGCCGAATTGACCAGTGTGACCAGATCTCAAAAAGTACAATCACCCATATTTTGACCCTGTACCAGTGCATGATTATAGTCTCATTGATAATCAGCTATGTTTGTTGAAAGTTGTCATATGAATTAATATTTCAGAAATATGCTAAGGCTTAATTGTCAAAATAATTTCTTCTGCATGTTTTTACCGCCAAAATTGCCACACATTTATGTGCAAGCACACACACATGAAATTCGTGTTCATTGTATTGGTTGTATTAGTAAGCAGTGTTGTTCAACGCAGCATTTTATTGTTTTTTGTTTATAATCTTTAAACCAAACGATTATTCTACGTCGCGAATATCTCTGAGCCCGTTCTCTAGACAATTACCAATCAATTTTATTAGGTTTTAATTCCAAAAGTGTAAGTTGAACATAAAATGAATTGAAATTATGGTACATTTATCTGTACGATAGGGGATACTGCGGTAACTGGAGCGCCAAGATCTGACGACTGATCCCTATAGAACTCGACGAAATAAGACGAAAATACTAAGCAGACAATTTTGATTTTCGGCTTAGTTTATCTTCTAAAAAAAAGCCTCCGTTAACTGACAGATTTCCATAAATTTTACAGGCCGAATTGATCAGTGTGACCAGATCTCAAAAAGTATAATCACCCATATTTCGACACTGGTAAAGTGATGACATGATTATGGTCTCATTGTTAATCAGATCTTGGCTCCCCAGCTACCGCAATACTGCGGATGACAGCTCAAACTGTTATACAAATTCTGGCAATATTGCGGTAACTGGGGCGCCAAGATCTGAAAACGCACTTTTATAGAACTCAACGAGATAAGACGAAAATACTAAGTAAAAATTTTTGATTTTCGGCTTAGTTTAGGAGATATAGCCTCCGATAACTGGCCGATTTCCATACATTTTGCAGGCCGAATTGACCAGTGTGACCAGATCTCAAAAAGTATAATCACCCATATTTTGATAAATGATCATGGTCACACTGTTAATCAGCTGTGTTTATTGTCAGTTTGCGTTTGAAATTAGATAAGGCCTGTGCTGGTATAACTTTTTCTTCGTAACCCAACAACATTTTGGACGCTTATTTATGAATGTTACCAATTTATACAAATTTGCTGTTTCTTAACGGCGAATTCTCTTGGGTTTTATTTTAAATTATATATATAGCCATAGGCGTATAATTGACAAAAAAAAAATTTTTTTTTTTATTTGCGTATTGCACAAAAAGTTCGACGCTTAGACTCGAAATGTTGGATGCAGCTGATGACTGTATAAATGCGCAATACAAATAACTATTATTTATCCCGTTACAGTTTTCGTGTCTTCTTAGGCATTCGTTTTTGTTCGAACACAGACAATTTTTAATGCTCACATAATTGGCACACATTCCTATTAACGCAGATTCTTTTGTACAGAGCACATGTTTGGTCAAATTTTGCTATTATTTACTGAGTTTACATTAATTTGAAGCAGATTTAGCTAAAATGGGTAGTGGAAAAAGTTGCACTGTGGAGGAACGTAAAGTAATTTACCAACTGAAGCAATCAGGTAAAAAACCAGGTGAAATTGCGAAAATCATGGAATGCTCCCGAAAAAAGGTATACAATGCACTTGCACTGGTCGAGGAGAATCCCATATTTTTGGAAAAAAATAAGATTCGAAAACAATTATATATATATACATATAAATGTTTATAACTGCTGTGCAAGTTATTATTATTACTTAAATTGTACCGCCGCAGGCAAAAAATGTTTGAAAAAAAAATCGCGCAAGCATAGCACGGCAAATCTAATTTTAATGGTTTGCTTACATTGCGCCGCAGGCAAAAAATTTTTTTTTCGCGCGATTTTTTTTTCAAAAATTTTGTATCTGCGGCATACATTGTTTGGAGAATATTGCGCCGCAGGCGAAAAATTTTTGAAAAAAAAAATCGCGCGATTGTTTTTTTCAAAAATTTTTCGCCTGCGGATTACATATTAAATGATCAAACAAACAGAGCGTTATCAATTTTCAAATGCAAACTGACAACAAACACAGCTGATTAACAGTGAGACCATGATCATTTATCAAAATATGGGGGATTATACTTTTTGAGATCTGGTCACACTGGTCAATTCGGCCTGCAAAATGTATGGAAATCGGCCAGTTATCGGAGGCTATATCTCCTAAACTAAGCCGAAAATCAAAAAATTTTACTTAGTATTTTCGTCTTATCTCGTCGAGTTCTATAAGGATCCGTCGTCAGATCTTGGCGCCCCAGTTACCGCAATATCCCCTCATATGACAACTTTCAACAAACATAGCTGATTATCAATGAGACTATAATCATGCACTGGTACAGGGTCAAAATATGGGTGATTGTACTTTTTGAGATCTGGTCACACTGGTCAATTCGGCCTGTAAAATTTATGGAAATCTGCCAGTTATCGGAGGCTATATCTCCTAAGCTAAGCCGAAAATCCAAATTTTTACTTAGTATTTCATCGAGTTCTTTAAAAATCAGTTATCTGATCTTGGCGCCTCAGTTACCGCAATACTGCCAAAATTTTAACACTTGATTTGGTAACTCTTCAGGGAGCGTATAAATATATACGATTTTTTGGTCCTCGTTTCTTTTGTAGCCGAAAATACAGATCTTTGTTATTTATTTTATTGTTTTTATTTTTCCTTTAAAGAGTATGGTTTCCTATCGATATATACATAGTATATTATATTAATATACTTACAATTATACGGGGCTTAGCTGCTACAGCTTTAAGCTTAAACTAAGTCTTAATTCTACATGAGTTTTTTTTCTTTAACTTGGATTTCGACAAAGGAACTAACCGACGCGACGCACAGGTTCAAATCGCTGGCACAATTTCCCATGCGAACAAGTGTGGAGAGGTACTCGAACACCCATCGTTTCCAGGCTACTGATCCAACGTGACTGGCAAGAGTAAGCGTGCGAGTGCGATCAGCAAGTATTTCAGCGCATGCTCCTTTGTCGTGTGCGCCAATACGCACTGGACCATCCTTGCCAAGATGCCATCCTCAGCAGGGTCGCCGGACAGTTAAAGATCCATTCCATTTCTTCACACGACTACCCTAGATCTACGTTGGTTCATGTACTTTCCTGAATCTTCTGGACTTTTAATAAGCTTTTACTATTATCGCTACTTATCCTGACCACAGGTTCACAACCATGCACAACGGATGGCCCATATAGTTAGCAAGTTTAATAACGCCACCCACCTCTTCTTCATGCGCCGTTCAATTGTCACAATGGTCCAGTTCAGGCTGACATATTCAAATGGCCATCTATTAGATATCCATAAGTCGGCGTATGGTGGCACATCCTTTGTGGTGATGATGATTGATTATCTCCCCTAATGCATATTCATGGGACGGTGTAATCGAGCGGCGAGCACTGTATGATACGTACGTCGCTGCGTCGATGCTCTTACTGGTACGCATAACCCAGTCTTTGCCAAAATAATGTGACAGCCTTGATAACCAACTGCTCTTGCTAACCGTCCTAGTAGAGCATGGTCTTAGGGTCAGTCACAAGTGTGAAGCTGTTGATCGCAGCACCGTGCTCCTCTTTGACGGTGCCCATCTCCTGCTTGTGCCTGCACGTCATCGTTTGCATATGTAGCGACGAACGCCGATTGTGGGTTTCACGAAAACTTACAGCTGCAAAGTTCTCACACGTCCAACTACGAAGTAGCAGAGTGGAATTCTTCTCCTCCAGATAAGAAGTAACAGAGTGGAATTTTTCAATGTGTCTCATTTTCCACCTGGACTTAAATTCTGTGGTCAATTCGTCAGATTCTGTCCAGTTTACTTTTGCCAAAATCAAATCATCCGACCTTCTCGTGTATTTCTCTCCCCTGTGACGAAACTGCGACAGCTTCCTTATTCACATGCACATAGTGGTTCTTCTTTATCGCCATGACCGCTCGCAGATCTGTACTGCTGTACCGCGAAGCGCTGACCGTTTTTGATTTTATCGAATGCATGTTTTAGTCAAAATGCTGTATAATAAACAATACAGTAATATAATTCAATAATTATTTTCACGCATTTGGCTTTGAGTGAACGCAGTACGTTTAAATAAAATGTATACTCTGTAAGGATGGAGACCGCTTGTTTGATTACTTTGCACAAATATAGAATACTCATACAATCCAAGATTCAACGACATATATTTTGGTATGAATTGTTCATGTCCTGTCCCACAAAGATACAACAAAAATGTAATATTATTTTATTAATAAATAGTGAGTAGCTCAATTTAAAAATCTGAGAATCAACTTAATCTACATAACATAATAAGCGAACTAATTTAATATTATTTACGTATTTTGTATTAAAGGTGAGACGAATCCTTCATTTTTATCTAAAAATAAACAAGTGATCGTTAAGATGTAAATTAAAATATATGAACATACTTGATGTTGTTTTTATTTAATTTCTATATCAGTTCTACTATCTATACCAGATCTTCATGGTTTCTTCAAGGTTCAATAACTTTCATCACTACCAGTTAATTAAACTATAATAATTATTATTTATTTTGGCTTACCTATTGCTTCAACTATTGAGTGTGACTTGTAAACGCGCCTTTTATTTACTTGATAGAAGCATTAACTATAAAAAGTAAAAGTATAAAAGTATAAGTAAGTCAAGAAACATAATCTTCAAACAAACAAAGCTAATATAATAGTATTTATACTAATTTTGCGTTGGATTCGGAACAGTTCTCTTAATGGGTACTCGAAGCGAGCTGGGTAAGTTTGTCATCACACAAAATAAACGAACAATTTATTCATTCAATGTGATTAAATTAAACTAACCATTTAAGGGTATTGAAAAACATCTGCGAATCTTAGACTCCAAAATTTTTGATTCTGTAAAGACAAAAAAGTCGATTTAGAGATTGATAAGCCCATAGACAAAATATAGAAATCTCGAGTTTAAATTTGTTTCAGTTTTTGGATTTTGTCATTTATTTAATTCAAATGATGGGGAATCCGTACTCATTTCATCATAAATGGTTAAACACAAATTCAATTCAACTGAAAAATGTATTTTTTTGTACACACCTTTTTTTTAATAAGTTAATCTAGACCCACAACCTGTAAAAATAAAAATGAAAATCAGTTATGTCTAAGCGTGAGAAATTTAAAGCAAAATTAACAAATAAAAAACTCAGATATAGTTATTTTGCGTTGGATTAGGAACAGTTCTCTTCATGGTTATTTGAAGCGAGCTGGGTAAGTTTGTCATCACAAAAACAGTTGATACAAAACAAAAAAGAATACATATTCTTTAATGACTTACCATATCAACATTATTGTTGATTAAAGAAACCCAGCGATGAAAAAAAACGCAGTTGGTGAGCCGAGTACACGAAGATGCTCTGTTCTTCAGTCGCTAAAAAGCGTTTATATCTCTGCTCATCTTCTTTTGATGACATTTTTCTCCGAAGATGCACAATCAAGATTTGTATGTAATCTAAGTTTTATATTCTCAGAAGTTGTATCATGGATATCACATTGATGTACTGAAAAAAAAATTTACTAAATTAGTTAACCATGTAAAAGTAAAACGTAAATTTAAAAACATTGCATCAGTCTAAACGGTGATTAGTTCATCAAGATTTGATTTCAAGAGTAGCAAATAGATTCATCATTACCATTAAAAATTGTTAATAAGTTATATTTTTTAACTGATTTGTAAACGCACCTTTCATTTGTTGGCTACTTGAAAAACATGTAATCTAGTGCATATCCTATAAAAAGAAAATTATAAAAAGGTTAATGGTTAAGAATAAGAAATTTAAGTTATCTAACTGAGCAGCAAACTCAGCTATAGTAATTTTGCGTTGGATTAGGAACAGTTCTCTTCATGGTTACTCGAAGCGAGCTGGGTAAGTTTGTCATCACAATAATATATATATATGCAGATATTAAGATATTAAAGCACTTACCATATCAACATTAATTAATTTCAAAGAACTTTAAATTAGAAAGGTTCCTAAATGCGAACCGCTGCTGCAACAAATAAACTGCAATACAAGAAATAAATAAATATTAGTTAAAATAATTTATTAAAATAATGATAAAATGATTTGACTATTTTATTCAGCTTGATTTAAATTTTCATCAAATACTTGACAGCGACGAAAAATGAAACATCATAATAATTCGTAAGAAAAATAAATAAAAATCTTAACGTTTGTTTAGTTTACCTTTGTCTCATAAAGTTCCAAGATTTCTGCTGTCAGTCTCGAAGCAGAAAAGATTCATCACGATTTGAATTCAAGAGTAGCAAATAGATACACCATTAGCAATAAAATATACTCGAAATATAGATTTCATCATTTAACTTACTTTTCTTGAGTTTGTAAGATGCAAGTTCCGCACGTTGATAATCGCCCATTGGAGTAAAATTAAAAAGCATGTTTTGCAGTGGTTGCTTGACGTGCATTAAATCTTTAAAGAAAAACATATTTAAATTGTATGCAAGTAAATATTAAAGTAAATTCAAAATTACCTATGATAATAATCGTTCTTAGAGTTAATCTGCAAGGAAATGAGATAGAAAAAAATAACAGCCAATAAACCAAACCCCCTAAGGAAAGTCAAGCATTTTAGTTTTTTATTCAATTTCTTATGTATTTAAGACTTTCTAGAACATACGGATACTCCCTCAAGTTCTGTTGTCTTCTAATGAAATTAAACGGCCTCTTGTACGGGGGGCTCATAGCCCTCGGGACGATCGATTACAGCGCCCTCAGCGGAGACAACTGCTTCACTTGTCTTGCCACCACCATCACCATGAAGCTCCAACAACTTGGAAATATCGAATCGGGGCTTCTTCAGCACCTTGACCAAATTCTTATTTTTCATCGATTCTCGGCATACAAAAATCGGGGGATACTGCGGTAACTGGGGCGCCAAGATCTGACGAAGGATCCTTATAGAACTCGACGAGATAAGACGAAAATACTAAGTAAAAATTTTTGATTTTCGGCTTAGTTTAGGAGATATAGCCTCCGATAACTGGCCGATTTCCATACATTTTGCAGGCCGAATTGACCAGTGTGACCAGATCTCAAAACGTATAATCACCCATATTTTGATAAATGATCATGGTCTCACTGTTAATCAGCTGTGTTTGTTATCAGTTTGCATTTGAAAATTAATAACGCTCTGTTTGTTTGATCGTTTAATATGTAATCCGCAGGCGAAAAATATTTGAAAAAAAAAATCGCGCGATTTTTTTTTCAAAAAATGTTTGCCTGCGGCGCAACGTTAGCAAACCATTAAAATTAGATTTGCCGTGCTATGCTCGCACGATTTTTTTCAAACATTTTTTGCCGGCGGCGCTAGAATTTAAGTAATAATAATAACTTGCACAGCAGTTATAAACATTTATATGTATATATAATTTAAAATAAAACCCAATTTAATTCGCCGTTAAGAAACAGCAAATTTGTATATGTTGTTGGGTTACGAAGAACAAGTTATACCAGCACTGGCCTTATTAAATTTCAAACGCAAACTGTCAATAAACACAGTTGATTAACAGTGCGACCATGATCATTTATCAAAATATGGGTGATTATAATTTTTGAGATCTGGTCACACTGGTCTATTCCGCCTGCAAAATGTATGGAAATCGGCCAGTTATCGGAGGCTATATCTCCTAAACTAAGCCGAGAATCAAAAATTGTACTTTATATTTTCGTCTTATCTCGTCAAGTTCTATAAAAGTGCGTTTTCAGATCTTGGCGCCCCAGTTACCGCAATACTGCCAAAAATCGGTGCTCGAATTAGACAAAAACAGTCGATTAAGTTGAATAGGTATAGGGAGCATTTTACGATAGTGAAATGCGTCGATATTTTTTCAGAGTTCTATTGGCGTTTTTATCGATAAAGTTATATGATTAAAAATGAAAAAATAAACAAATTTGAGAACGAAAATGTTGCTGATAAATATACCTTCAGCGTTTTAACTCAGATTCAAATTATTTATTTTCGTTTAAAAAATAAATTGTCCCTATTCTTTTTAAAATTATTGTTGAAAACACAACATTTTCACATACATTTTACAACAAATAAGTTGATAATTTGGTAATTATCTAGATAACGGGCTCATCGTTAATCGCGACGCAAGAATTTTTTGATTTTCACTTTTATATGTAAAAAAATCACCTGAATCCAAATCCGGTTACGCTGAAGTCCTAAATTAAGTGGTTTAAAAGATATTAACAAAAGAAAATGCACAAAACTGCCTTAAACAACACTGTTTATCGATAAATTCGACACTTTTCGCACGAATTTGATGTGTCTGTGTTTACACACACATGTAAGGCAGTGAGAAAAATGTATTGAACAACACTTTTTCTCTTGTAACCAACACTTTTTGTCCGCGCAATTCAAATAATAAAATTTATAATCAGAAGGATACAATAAAACAATGGACTGTAGACAAAAAAAAAATTTTTAAAAGGAATGAAAATATCGCCGATAGGCGAAAAAATTCTTGAAAAAAAATCGCGCGATTTTGTTTTTCAAAAATTTTTTCGCCTTGCGGCGATATTTTCTTTTCTTTTTAAATTTTGTTTGTCTGCATGTTTTTTTGCGCCAAAAATGCCTTACATATGTCTGCAAGCACGCGCACATGAAATACATGTGCATAGTGTAGTTGTATTAGTAAGCAGTGTTGTTGAGCGCAATATTTTATTGTTTTTTGTTTATAACTTTTTAATTACTTAACTTAGCACTTCAGCGTAACCGGATTTGGATACAGGTGAATTTTTTACATTTTATAGGTCAAATCCCGAAATTTTTACGTCGCGATTAACAATGAGCCCGTTATCTAGACATTTACCGATAATTTTACTTATCACTTTAAGAATCAGGCCTTTAAATAAATAAAGTGGAACAAATTCCCTGCAGTGCCTGCACTGCATTATACTGCTTACCAACGTTTTCATGGTATTTTTATAGATATCGATTTTAACGACTTTCAAAATGGTATTCATCGATAAGCATACGATTGATATATTATTAGTGCATCAGCTGTTTATGTAGCGAGTACGTATATTTAAAGTAACATAAGCGCTTTCGAAGTTGCAATGCCATGCGTTCAGCGGTTACTGTTAATAACAGAGTTCATTTTTTTTATTGAAAACAGCAAGTCTGTTAATTTGGTCAGTTTTTGTTGCGCGAGGTTTGGAGTGCGGTTGTGTGATATTTTTCGGGCAACTTATCAAAAAATTTTAAGTACCCAATGAAGCATATATTCAAAAATAGTTATAGTTAAAAGTCGTAAAAAAAATTACCTCAGTGGAGACGTGCAGAAAAAAATTAGTATACACACATATGTAAATGCATAAGTATATAATAATAATTAGTTTTGTGAACAAATGTATACCGAAAAAGATCGTATCGTGGTTTCGTTAAATAAATGTTTTTTAATAAAATTGTTATATACATACATAACTGGCAAACGTATGTAAATAAATGGTTAAATCGAGTACGTATACACAGACATGCGTGTGTATTGTCATTCGCCTATTAAATATGTGTGATATTAAGTGTGTGTAAAATATGGCGATCGGCATCGTCATTTGGTGTTTCATCACTGTGTGTGTGTTTGTAGTGCAATTACCTGTGTAGTGGTAACATGTGCCTGTAATAAAAAGTTGTGGAAAGAATGGTAATCAAATGTGTAAAAGATATAATAATATTAATGAATGAAAATAAATGATAAGGTGAAGTGAATTTATTTATAGTGTAAGTTATTGCAAATATTGCAACTTACTGCAGTACGTATAATGAACATGTGAATTTATAAATTATTGTCAATTTATCGTCGTGTGTTATGAAGAAAATAATATATGTATTATAAATCATAAAATAGCGCGGGCTTCTGTTTGCCGATGGAACATACAGTTATAAGTCAGTTGACTGAGGTAAATACTATATATTTGTGTTTTTTTTTATATCTTCGTATTTTAATGTGTCTCTGTTCCCCCAAAACGTAATGTACGTTAATCTGTTATTTACGTTTTGTTTTTGCTTTTCTTTTATTCTCTTTCTACCTGTTGATATCCTCCAATCAAATTCTCCAAATAGAAACTCGTGGTGTCATTAGTTTTTCCAGTTGTTGCCGATGTTGTCGTGGTTTTGGGTTCGCTTGTTACCTTGAACTAATAGTTATCGTTATTCCCTGCTGCGAGTACAGACAACACTCATGCATTGCCACACAATCTCTTGCGAGACCCGCAGGCCACGCCAGGTATGTGAATACACACATACCCACATTTATACACATACACATACAACAAGAAATATATACAAAGGCGTCGCGACATGGTCATGGTGCACACACACCAACATAAACTTTGCGTTTGTGTTGTTTTTTCGTTGTTATATTGCATGTGGATTATGTGTTTTCGAAAGCGAGTTAGAACAAAAGAAGGGGTGGGGGACCCACAGTGACATCAATATTTTTTCTAGGAACTCATTGCTTGATCGTCTCAAGACCATGTCTTCGCTAGAAGGATGACTGACAAACAAACCGACTTACATATACAGATAAAAAGCGGGAAATCTTATACATATATTGGCAATGCTGCCAACTATAAAGAATAACAAAAAACACCTACAAATTATATACCCAAAAATTGTAATGTATAAAAAAGCGTGATTAGCAAAAATGGCAAAACGTCGTAATATTACTGCAAATATTGTTTTGGATTTGATTGATAAAATATGTATAAATGTATGTCTTGAGTAAATTTCATTCACATATTTGTGAGCATTTACTATAACAATAACGAAAAAGGCGGCATAGCACTGTCACACATTTTCGCTACTCAGGAACATTTTTGGAGAGTTTTTAAAAAGGATGCATTAAATAAGCTTAAATTCTTGTGGCTTCTCTGATGAAAAAAGAGTACTAAATATATATAATAATTAGTGTACTCGGGGAGGGTATTTTATTTTAATATTATTGTAGGACTGTAAAATAAGTCTGTTATATGAGTAATGAAACAAAAATGAAAATTATGTGTCTTTAGACTTCAAAAAGCTTTAATGGTGTAATTATCAGAGGAATAATCGATATATGCTGAAACCAAATAATGGAAGGGTATTAAACCTTCGGCAAGTGTTTCACATTTGGTTGCATTCACAAAAGCGTTAAAAATAAACTCATGATGACTTGACCATCCCTTATATTTATTTGAAAAATCCACTTTTAACCATGTTCTCGATTTGATCCTCCGTAAATACTGCACTAACTGAATAAGTGTGTAAATGAGAAAGAACAAAGTTTGTTCGATTAATAAAATTAATATATATTCCCACGTCATGCTCTATTGAAGGTGTACATTTGTAATTGAGTTAAGCTGGAATTCTAGAAATTAAATGTTAAAAGAAGTTAGTCAAGTCAAAATTATTTTGTTGGTTGGAATATAAGTAGGGTTTAATGTTTGAAGGATTTCTTGCTCGCTGGACTGGGTACATCCCAATTTATGTAGTATACGTTATGTAGTAAAGAATTTTAAATGGTGTGTCTACGTTATGTTGCAAAGTATACAAACATATTCAGAATGTTGTCTTCTTCAAATCTGAAATATCATCGAATAGAGGATTCAAGTCTTAACATACACATAGATGAATATCCTATGGTCTTTTAAATTGCAAACGCATCTTATGTGTGTAAGCGAGAATTGGTAGCAGGCAAATTTATTACGAATTTGCTGTTGAGAACTATAAGGTTTTTCATCAATAATTTGCATATTATATTGACGGATTTCTTTAACTATAAATTTATTTATAAATTTATTAATAATTCTGAACTCTATTCTTACTTTCAGGAAAAACAACAATGTTCAGTATATTGGATATATACTATTAAAAATAGATATAATATTATAGTATTGTCAAATCGTCACTGAAGAGCGCGAGCGCACTGCGCGATGGACAATCACTCAGTTTTATATCAAGATCAGGATGTGCAAATAAATTTATATTACGTGATGTATTGTGTTTTCGGCATAAGTGAGACACGTTCTTTATAACTCTGAAGTTGGCAACGGAAGCATCAAACCATGCCGCATACACATACGCGTCATGGATCGTCCGGAGATGATTTAGGCAGTACGGACGAGGTTAAGATATTCAAAGATGAAGGCGACCACGAGGATGAGAAAATATCATCCGAGAACCTTTTAGTCGAAGAAAAATCAAGTCTGATAGATTTAACTGAGAGTGAGGTAGGTGTTCAAAATCTGAACAAAAAAAATGTCTTTATTATATTTTTCTGCATCTTAATACCTTTGCAGACAATAGTATACACAAGTCTCTTCATATTCTCTTATATTGCACTTTATTCAACAGCCTCGCTATATTATTTTATGTGTATATTATTTAATTATGCAGATACTTTGTCTCGGAATGTCTGTCCGTATGATAACCTAGAATTTAGAGACTATGAGGGCTTAAAGGGAGTTAAAGGAAATACCATGTTGCCAACAAATTTGGAAAAGTTATATATAGTATTCTCTGAAAATGTGTACTTTTTATACCCTTCGACCATTGAAAATGGTCAAAAAAGGGTATACTACCTTTGTGCAAAATGTATGTAACAGGCATAAGGAGGCGTGGCAGACCCCATAAAGTATATATATTCTTGCTCAGGATCACTAGCCGAGTCGATGGAGACATGTCCGTCTGTCTGTCCGTCTGTGTGAGACAACAGATCTCAGCTATTAAAAAAGCTAGAGACACCAAATTTGGAATGAAGGTTCCTATAAATCATAGGCAGATCAAGTTTATGTCAAATGTTTGATGCCACGCCCACCGCCCCAGCAAATCGGTAATTTACGATTATTAAGCAAAGTATTAAACTTATAAGGTTCTGCTTCGGTATGTATAAAGCAATATGAACATATCCCCCAAATTACAATGCGATCGGACCAATAACAGTACAAATGGTACGGGCAGCAGCCGACGCGCTGCTTTGAGCAGTTGACGCCGACGTCGACGTTGCGTCGCGTCGCTTTACTCTTTACGCGCGTCGCTGTGTGAGTGCGAGCGAGTAAGCTATAAGTAATAGAAGAATTTGTGCAGAATTTTTGTTTGAAATTATGAGTATAGTTACACGCTTGTAACGGATTTTAAAAATTGGGAGAAGGGTGTCTTACTGTCGGGCGCCCGACTGTAGCCTTACCTACTTGTTTTATGTGAAAAACTACGGGTATAAATCCATCGACTCTTGTCCTTCTATTTCTCATCGATATTCATTAACCTCGGATATTTTCAAGTTTTACAATTATCCATTTTTTTCTTTTACATAGGAAAAGGGGAGCAAGACAGTAGCAAGGCCGGATCACAGTCCTGTTTTTAGTAAGTACATATTTTATATTATTGAATTTTAATATAACCAGTCAATGATACTCTTAAATTGGGCAACAACTTAAAAACAACTGGATTTTTAATTTTTAGAAGTTATATCGAAGCTCAGATGTTCTTTGAAACATCAATTTGATTTCTTTACATCCTTATCAGTCATAGGCTTCTGTTGCAAATATTTTTAAAACTACTACATTTTTGAAGAAGTTTCAATAAATAGTGCACCCAAAGACCCTAATAGAACAGATGTTTGTTCTTAAATAATATTATTAAAAATATGAATAAAAGGTATATTGTAGGAAGAAGACACTTTAGAAATCAAAAGAATGCGACTCATGTAAATAAAAAATAATGAATGTTCTTATCATCTTTAAAAGGGAAATCGAAATTAAATAATGACATAAATATGTTATCAAGCATGATCTTATATACTTTACGCATAGTTTTAAATCGAAACTTAGGCAGATTATTTAGATTAGTAATGAATCAGATTTAGTTTCAATTTACTTTAACCATGAATAAATTAACTTGTCGGATATAATCAGAAGTTTTTCTGTTGCAACACGATCTAGTCTTTTAGTTTAAGATCTTAATGAAACTGGACAGATATGCTTCTTGTTGCTGTAGGCTGTATAAACGTCAGATCAGACCGATAACTTTTTTGTTAGTTTTCAAGATAGAGGTACCAAATTTGCCTGCAAAATTCATCCTTATCTAACCACTATAACATATGTATAGCTGTCATAGGAACAATCGGACAAAACTTACTTTAAAATAATTTATTTGATTAATTTTATTTTTACCAATCCTTTAACATTGCAACTCCCTCTAACAGGAGTTTGTAGTACAGGTAAAATATTCTTCAATGTAACCTTAAATGAGAAATATCTGCAAAGGTATATAGTCTTCGGCGTCCCAAAGGTAGCATTGTTTTTATCTGGGATTCCAATTCCTGTAGACAATAATTTTTTGGTATAATGGATATACGTAACATATAATAAGCCATACTGCATGGGTATAAGAGCCTCAGAAAGCCCACCATAACCTTACTTTTTCGTTTTTGTTTTTAACATGCAAATAATTAATTATTCAAACAATAAATTTAATAATTTATTTATTTATATAATTTCTTGTCAAATTTTCATTGTGAATTAAGATAGAAGCTACCCTGCTGTAAAGACATTGAATAGCAATGCTTTAATGGAGTTGTTTTTGGCTACATTGCATTGTTTTTGGGAAATTTTCGTTAATAATTTTATAAGAAATACTAAAAGAAAAAATACATGAAATGAATGAACTGTAATTTGTTACATATAAAATTCTACGTGTATTAAAACTATTTCAATTAGTTCAACTTTTATTAGTCAATGAAGTTTCAAATAGTTGGTTGTAAGGCACTGTAAACAATTTTAGAAAACCCATAAAAACTTGATTGTAGCCGTTCTTACTTGTTTAAATATAGGACATGTATGGGCATGTGTATGCTGGCAAAAGCAAAAAAAACACACTAACACAAACATATATGCATATGTAAAAATGTATTTAACAAAACTTGTGTGTGTGTTTTTACAAACAAACTAAACAGAAGAAATGCCATGAAAACATGTGCTCAGATTTATTCTCGAAGCCGTCGTTGCTTGCGAAGGGGCGGATAAATAATCGGCTGCTGTCGCTGTCGACGCCCGTCGTCGTCGTTGCCTCTCTTTGCCTTAGCTCCAGCATCGCATCGCGGGCTGCGGTCGCATCCATAGTGCTAACAAGGTGATGCAGATCGCGTCGCCGACACGCTACTTCACTTCTTGTTTTCTCGTCTTGTTATCTTCTCCTTTTCTGTTTCTTCATTTTGCTTTCTTTTGCTTTTGCTTTTGACCATCAACGGCTACGGCTTGCTTGTTGTGCTGTTATTGTGTGTGTAACCGAGCATGCATGCTCGTACGAGCGTGTGTGCTGCGCGCGCACAAACATATAAACTTACACATGCATATACATACGATCGTATATATGTTATGTATGTATTACTGTATACTCAATATACATATGTACATAAATATGTATACATTTGTGCTTGTGCGAACTCAGTTCTCATAAAAATTCGAATGAATACATAAAATGTAAGTGCTCATGTGTGTGTGTGTGTGTTCAAATGAATGAATGTACCTACATACACATTACTAATACGGATCTCTTATACATTGTGCCTTGCCTCTGTTACTTTTGGTGTATTAGAGTACTTACGAATAGTTCGATATTATGTACATAAATATATTCTTGCTCAGGGTCACTTGCCAAGTCAATTGAGTCATGTTTATTAAATGGGTAGCTCTTGGCTTATAGATACATTAAATGTGTTTTCAATTTTCGATGCCATGTCCACCAACCACATAAATCGGTAATTGCTACAACATCTGCTTAACAGATGCATTCAATATTTATATTTATTCTTTAAGGTATGGTTAAAAGTTTGTAACGGATTTTAAAATTTTGGGGAAGGGTATCTGAATCGCGGGTGAGTTCTACTGTAGCTTCCGTTACTTGTCGATACATCTATAATTGTCACAGTCTTCCATAGTTGTATTATTCGTATGTGAAAGTCGGGATTGCTTTCTAAAATATCCCAACCTGGCTGATAAATTATTTGGCAGCCAATTTAAAATATTCATAGTATTCCATTGCGTTCTGACTTTTGTATGTAGAGCATGCAGGAAGTAAGGCATACATATGTACAATATTACTAGATTAAACACAAAATTCAGATTTGTCCTTTTAACAATATATGTATTAGTTATATTATTTGTCTAATCTTGTTACGTAGCGCAATAATTTATTTATGTACTTTATTTTACTTTTATGGTCTGCCACGCCTCTTTCAATGGTCAAAAAATTTGGGTATACAACTTCGTTTTTGGCCAAAGTCATGTACATGTGTTCACACGAGCTAGCATTTATGTACTCAAAATATATCAGTGAGTTGAATTTCTATGGAACAGTAGTTCAAGCCGATCCCTTCACAATTTACTCCGTCCTGCAATAAGAGCCAAGTTTTATGAAGATAAGATAATAGAGAAGGCTGTTCGAGTCATTTTCTAGTAAACATTAGAACACTATATATTGTATAGGGTGGGAATGTCTATTAAGTTGTGTGCAAACATCTGAACAAAATAATATTCAATCACAAAATATTTTAAAACTAGAAAAATAGAACTGCTTTCAAATTTAGTGAATATGATCTTTACTATAATTCAATTTTGGTACGTTTCAGATAAATATTCGACACAGTAAGATACCCTTCTCCCAATTTTCTAAATCCGTTACAAACGTGTAACCACTTTCATAGTTTCAAACAGAGAATTCTGCACAAATACTTCTACTACATATAGCTTACTCGCTCGCACTCACACAGCGACGCGCGTAAAGAGTAAAGCGACGCGACGCAATGTCGACGTCGGCGTTAACTGCTCAAAGCAGCGCGTCGCCTGCTGCCCGTACCGAACATTTGTACTGAAAACGTTGACTTGAATAACTTCGGTGTTATTGGTCCGATCGGATTGTAATTTGGAGAATATGTTTGTATTGCATTTAGCTTTATACGTACCAAAGCAGAGCAATGTGGGTTTAAAACTTAATAATCGCAAATAACCGATTTGCGGGGGCGGTGGGCGTGGCATCAAACATTTGATATAAACTTGATCTGCCTATGGTTTATAGGAACCTTCATGCCAAATTTGGTATCTCTAGCTTTTTTAATAGCTGAGATCTGTTGTCTCAGACAGACGGACATGTCTCAATCGACTCGGCTAGTGATCCTGAGCAAGAATATATATGTATACTTTATGGGGTCTGCCACGCCTCCTTATGCCTGTTACATACATTTTGCACAAAGTTAGTATACCCTTTTTTGACCATTTTCAATGGTCGAAGGGTATAAAAATGTTTTATATATACAGGGTTGGCCATATTAGGTGGACCCATGTGAATACGCTATAACTTTGGCAAGGAACTTCAGATCAAGGAATAATAGGACTTGTTAAAAGCTTTGGCTTAAGGAGATTTGATTACATCGCTTTTGGAAGACGATATTACCCTTGTTTCGCGACCAGATCAAATAGCGCAATATTCCTGTTTTCGAAATTTTCCTTCGTATTTTTCAATTTTTCGACCGATATTGCATCTAGAGTCCTTTCTTAGTTGATATTAACCATTGCATCTAATATGCTCCGAAGAAAAATTTCTACGGTCTAAAGTCTAATAAAGGCGGCCCAGTGAAAATCTTTGTTTCTGCATTTCAAGCGTTAATAGATAGATCAATGTCTACGAAAAAATCATTGTAGGTCAACCTTTTTCAAGTGGTAGAGTATCTTACTGATACCAGAAGTGTGTTGTAAACGTTTATCTCCAAACGCGATCGGTCAGATCAAAAATTCTATATCACGTTATCCCTTCTGGGTCATTCAAAGTTACCTCATTACTAATTTTTGGGTTTAGAGTTTTATTTTGCTCTTTGATACCAATCTTTCACTCTATTTTGTACTCCATGATAATCTGAGGTTTAAAAATTGAGAGTTTTTTTTTCGATGTATAGCTAAACAATTTCGGGTTGCTCGAATGACGTGTACTGCTTCATACAAAAAATCTACTTGAGTCAAAGCTTCAATCGAGTTATATATTTATATATATGTATATATATAGGGCATTCACATGGGTCCATCTTATATGGCCAACCCTGGCAAAGCTCATGCATATCGATTGAATGTTATTTGATATCCGAAGCTTTCGTGAAACGCGAAATTATAAAAACACCCTTTCGCAGTCCTTCTTTTGGTATTCAAATTAACCTAGATTTTCCGCTGCCCATTGATCAAAAAGCCAAATCTGGCGGAATAGAAGCTGACCATGCAACACTGATGTGTACATTAATTTGAGTTTGTGTGCGTTGGGTTATAAAATTGTCTGTATGTTTACAGTTCTTGATCGTTCTTACGCACACATGCGTAAAAACGGCTGCACTTGTATGCTCTGTTCTCGTACATACACTTTTGCAGACATATAAATACACATACAAACGTACCACACTCGTGTAAATATGTACGTTTGCCCCGGCATTGTGTATCCTTGGAAATTAATGAGTTTTCGTAGAATCAGCCGAAGCGTCGCTTGCGCTTGTAGTATAACGAAACGTCCAGGTTAGCGTATCTGTTGGTGATGCTGCTACTCATACTAGACTCTGTTGTTACTGTTAAGTTTTTTGCTATCTTGTTTGATTATATGGCGTATACATATTTAATTTTGTCAGAAGTTTGCACCTTAGCAGAATTCTCCGACCACATATACAAACACCGAATCGGACAAAAAAATAGAAATGAAGAATAAGAATTCTTTATTTTACAAAAAATAGTTTATTAATCTAAATATTTTACTATCTATTATTATTTACTATCTATTTTAAGTTTAGAGATTTTTAAAAAAAACACTATTCTATTCTAATAATATAAAATAATACTTACCAGTTTGGCAGAATCGTCCTGGAAGATCAAATTGTTTCCGCGTGTAAGTTGCTTTCTTATAGAGAGATAAAGGTTTTCTTAATTAAGGCCAAAATGTCCATTTAGGATGCTTTTTGTGTGTCAGTACTTTTCGGGCGCTCGTCGTTATATCGAAAGTACAACATTCGTGGGTTTTGCTACTTTTTAACATCATTCCACAAATACAGGAAAAACAAGTCAGTAAGGCTACAGTCGGGCACGCCCGACAGTAAAATACCCTTCGCCCAATTTTCAAAATCCGTTACAAACGTGTAACCACAGTCATAATTTCAAACAGAGAATTCTTTACAAATAATTCTACTACATATGGCTTACTCGCTCGCACTCACACAGATACGAGCGTAATGAGTCAAGCGACGCGTCGCGACATCGACGTCGGCGTCAACTGCTCAAAGCAGCGTGAAGGCTGCTGCCCGTATCGAAAATTTGTACTTAAAACTTTGACTTGAGTAACTTCTGTGTTATTGATCCGATCAGATTGTAATTTGGAGGATGTGTTCAAATTGCATTCAGCATTATGTATACCGTAGCAGCATTATGAGTTCAATACTTTGCTTGATAACCGCAAATTACCGATTTGCGTGGGTGGTGGGCGTGGCATCAAACATTTGATATAAACTTCGTTTGTCTATGATATGCCAAATTTGGTTGCTCTAGCTTTTTCAATAGCTGAGATCTGTTGTCTGAAACAGACAGACGGACGGACAGACAAACAAAACAGACGGACAAACAGACGGACATTGCTCAATCGACTCGGCTAGAGATCCTTAGGAAGAATATATATACTTTATTGTGTCTGCCACGCCTCCTTGTGCATGTTGCATACATATGCACAAAGTTAGTATACCCATTTTTGATGGGCTCAACAAGGCTCAGGACATGATGTTCTTTCTGGTGCTCTGTTGCCAATTTGAAAGCTTATTAAATTACCAATTGGCTATTGTAGCTAATATCAACAGATATATTGTATATTAGCTACATTATAGTGAAAATAGTATACAGAGAGAGTGAAATTATAGAAATTGCTGCTTAATTTTCTGAATTTACCTAATAGGCACACAATAAATTAAAAACCTTTATTTTGGCAGATTATTTGTATGACAAAAATATATGTAGTAGTAGTCCAAACTGTAGAAGGGCATAGTTCTTTTAAATTAAATCACTTTTTATTTAAAACAAGTCGGAAAAGCTACAGGCGAGCGCTCTCGTCTGTATTATTATACTCTCTACAACTATGCGTCTCAAAATCTTCAATTTGTTTTGTCTATGTAAGTTCCACAAGTGCAATTGCTATACATTTTCGCCTTAAACTTTCATTGGGCCATGGCCATGCATAGTATACAAGTACTTCGTTAACATCGACTTTAAGAAGATATTATGTTAAAGCAAAAAAAAATAAAAATAAGAACAAAAAAAACAAAATAACAGTTTGGGACCACTTGTGGAATTGAACCATCTATCTTCATATATCTTGAATTTCGCAGTATGCAACTACAACCACCGGCAAAGTTACATTATGAGACCAATCAGATTGTCTTGCAGTGCAAAAACAAATTATTATTATTACACCGTCGTGTGTATACATCAATACCCTTTCACTCCCATTCTGTTTAATCAAAATCAAATAATATATATTAATCTAAAAAACTTAAAATATTTTAAACGATGGTAGATGGTATTTATAATATATAAGATTGCGGCTGGGGGCGGATAAAGGCGTGGCAAAAACCATAATAAACTTGATCAGTGTATAATTATTAACACATATTGTCACCGAATTATAACGGAGCTGTAGATACTGATTAAGAATATATATGTATACTTAATCGGGTCGGAGATGTCTTCTTCTGCCTACATTTTCGGTTGGCACAAAGCTATAATACCCTTCTCTATGAATCATAATTGAATTGACGAAGGAGAAAACAATGTTCCGCTAGGGTTAGTGGTAAAAGGTAAAAGTCAATGTAAAAAGATGTCTTCTGAGGTGCGTTTCAAACATCTAACCAATATTTCTTCTGAAGTTTATATGATACAATTATGCGATTAGTTTGTGATCTGTATAATTGTTTTTGGTGTTTTAAAGAATCTTCATATGTCTTATATAATTTCGATATTGTGTTTATTTAATGATAAGATTTAAATATTAAATATGTGATGAAATATAATTCGATATGGACACAAATTAGTTTAGCGATATAAGAAAGGTCTGATTGAGTTGAAATTAAAATGTAAAGGGTAATACGTTGTAAGTTTGACTGATATTATAAAAATGACTAAAAAGATCCCATAATTCTTTAGTATTTGTTACATACGTTACTGTTCACTTTTATTTCAGATAAACTCGAACCTCCCACCCATGCATTCAACATGGGTTATCTAGTGTCGCCATATTCATATCCTAATGGAGCACCCGGTGCATTGCCTGTGGCTATGGTAAGCGATTTTTTTAAGCAATACATTATTATTTAACAGTAAAATTATAGATATTGTAATATTGTTAAGTTATATGGCTTTTATAAAAAACATTAATCGAAAATCGACATTTTTATAAACCGTGCTTTTTTTGAATCATTAAATAAAACAAGAAAGCAAGGCTACCTTCGGCTTGCCGAAGGTTTCATACCCTTGCAGTTATACAAAATATAAAATATCTTTGGATTGCTGCTGGTTTCTGTGGTATTTATTGAAGAATTATAACAGTACATCGATTATATCAACCTCTTATAATTTCGAATACTCAGCCTCCTCACCACGGCAAGGTCGCAATCCTCGAGGAGGAATATTTACAATACCTTAAACAACATTGCACATATATTATTTATTTACAATAATAAAATAAATTAATTAACTAAATATTTAAAAATAAATTATTAAATTAGTGATTATAGCTAAGGAACACGCCGTCATGGTGACTATATGGAGTTTGATAAGTGATTGCGGCAGCACCGCTTACTGTGTTATCACAAAATATCCAATCAATTTGAGTTAAATGTTTTGTTGTTGGCACAATTTGTTGTTATTATTTAAAGTAGACTCGAGCTGATCAGTGGTTGTTGATCGGGAAATGTTAAAATCTCCTAATATTACCAATTTTGTATTATTTTCAGCTGACGTTAGCCTTTCAACATCATTTCTGATTTCATTTCGAAACCTTGTAATAGGAAAAGCTGGATTCCTATAAACAACTATGACCATTGTCTACAAGTATTTAAATGTTATGGACTGGTATATATTTCTTACATTATCAACTGTAACTGTTTCATATAAGAATGTTATGTTTTCCGATATATTTTGTTTTGCATATATCAGTATACCATTCTTAGAAACAGCATTTGGTCGAATTGGTTTGTGTTTGAAAGGATCTGTTGGTCATAAAATCTTAATTTGGAAAGTTCTCTTTCAAAAATGCATTTGAATAACAGCTATATGATTTTTTGTTTAACAGCTACATGTAATAGTACTCAGATTTCCATAAAAAAGCAACAAGAACCTTCATTAGGCCGATCGTTATAAGTTATAAAAGTTCGATTTGGATGTGGTAAGCCTGATAGCTATATCTTGAAATATAACAAAAATCGGCCGATAGGCTCCATAACAGCTATACGATATATCAGTCCGATCTGGCCCGTTCCGACTTATTTAAAGAGGGCAGAAATAAGAAGCTTGTCAGCAAAGTTTCATGATGATAGCTCAATAACTGGGGGACTAATTTGCGTTGCAACAGACAGACGGACTGACTGATTGTTCCTATAACAGCTATAGAATATAAACGTCTGAGATATTTAAATGGAAAAACAAAGGGCGGGTTACTGTATAACATTAAAAGGTATTGATAATGTGCGATATTTCCAAAAACAAAACAGGTTTGCATACAAAAACCCTGATTTCAGCCGATTGTTCCTATGGCAGCTATATGTTATAGTGGTCCGATTTTGATACAATTTTGACAGCACATTAAGAACGTAATAAGAAAAAGATTCGCCAAATCTTGTTGCAATATCTTGAAAAACAACAAAAATCGGCCGATAGCTTCTATGACAGCTATACGATATATCGGTCCGATCTGGCTCGTTCCGACTTATTTACAGCCTACAGCAATAAGAAGCTTGTGTGCCAAGTTTCATGAAGATAGCTCAAAAACTGAGAGACTAGTTTGCGTTGCAACAGACGGACGGACGGACGGACAGACGGACATCCATTTTTCGACTCCTCTGGTGATGCTGATTCAGAATATATATACTTTATAGGGTCGGAGATGTCTCCTAAGGTGCGTTGCAAACTTCTGGCTAAAATTAATATACCCTCTGCAAGGGTATAACTAGGGAGGTTGGGTACTAGTGCAGGTGATTGGTAAATCCCTATACAATTAGTTAGTTTGTAAGGTTAAATAAAAAAAGGTTAAATAAAAAACACTCAATCGCTGTTTTTATCCAAAAATAGTCCATATTTAGGAAACACCACCTCAGCATTCACAAACGGATTTCGTTTATAAATTCATCCTCTTACGGGATAATAAGACTTTAAATATCAAGAAGAATCCATGTATGTTAAACTCAAGATTGCCATAAAGCCATAAAAAAGCTGCGTGTATGAAAAAAAAAACAATATTCTTGTTTCAGTTATTTTCCATCCCATAACGTAAAAGTATAAAGTTATCAATTAGAGAAAAAAAGTTTTATTGACACTATTCGCGGTTGAGGTGTACATCTGTGTTTTGAGTTATTATTGCAAATAAACACATTATAAACGATTCGGATTTGGATTTTCAGTTTATTTTTATATACCATATAAAATAATTATATATTAAAATAAAATTTTTAATACAACAAAATAAAACAAGTAGGTAAGGCTACAGTCGGGCGCCCGACAGTAAGATACCCTTCTCCCAATTTTCCAAATACGTTACAAACGTGTAACCACACTAATAATTCCAAACAGAAATTTCTGCTCAAAAACTTTTAATACACAAAGCTTACTCGCTCGCACTCACACAGCGACGCGCGTAAAGAGTAAAGCGACACGACGCAACGTCGACGTCGGCGTCAAAGGAGCGCGTCGGCTGCCGTTCGTACCGAACATTTGTACTGAAAACGTCGACTTTAATAACTTCTGTGTTATTGGTCCGATCGGATTGTTATTTGAAGAATATGTTCATATTGCATTTTATACATACCAAAGCACAACTTTATAAGTTCATTACTTTGCTTAATAATCGTAAATAACCGATTTGCGGGGGCGGTGGGCGTGGCACCAAACATTTGACATAAACTTCACCTGTCCCGAATATATAGGAACCTTCATACCAAATTTGGTGTCTCTAGCTTTTTTAATAGCTAAGATCTGTTGTCTCAAACAAACAGACGGACAGACGGACATGTCTCAATCGACTCAGCTAGTGATCCTGAGCAAGAATATATATACTTTATGGGGTCTGCCACGCCTCCTTATGCCTGTTACATACATTTTGCACAAAGCTAGTATACCCTTTTTTGACCATTTTCAATGGTCGAAGGGTATAAAAACAAGAAAGCAAGGCTACCTTCGGCTTGCTGAAAACAGAGAGACTAGTTTGCGTTGCAACAGACGGACGGACGGACGGACAAACGGACATCCTTTTTTCCACTCCTCTGGTGATACTGATTCAGAATATATATACTTTATAGGGTCGGAGATGGCTCCTAAGGTGCGCTGCAAACTTCTGGCTAAAATTAATATACCCTCTGCACGGGTATAAAAATAAAAAACAAAAAATATTAAATCTGCCCAATCTGGGTGTGTTGAACCTCTAACTTATCGCTCAGCAGTCTACTGTCTTACGCACTGGGCTGGGACCAGCTGTAAGCTGATCGGCAAATTTGCAATCTCAATCACACATACACAAATAAAAATTTGAGAATTTTGCTTACTTATGACAACAGCACGCAGGCAACGCTTTACAGAGCAATAGAAAACATTTCTTATCCGATTTACGGTAGTGGTGGGCGTGGTACCGAAAATTAGAAAATAACGTTTACTGCCTATAATAATCTTCATGCCAAATTTTGAGTCTTTAGCTATCTTAATAGCTGAGAATCAGGCGTCTATACAGACAGACAGACAGAGATAACTAGAAAAACTCGGCTAGTGATCCTGTGCAAGAATATATATATTCTGCTTGTTACGCACATTCCGACAAATCTAATAGACCATGTATTTATTTAAAACCCATGGCTTAAAAAGCCAAGCTAAGCAAAGCTTCCTTTGCAGAAATTTCTTATTTAAAGTTACATTTCTGTCTTTTATACCTGTACTACACGCACCAGTTGCATTGTGAAAGGGCTGGCTAAAAGTAAAGAACAATATTTAATTAAGAAATCACTTAAATGCAAAGCCGATTTTGACCGATTGTTCTTATGGCATCGATATATTATATTCGGATACAATTTTGCAGGCATAATATATTATATATTAATGAAAATCGATGTGTCAAATTTGTAAACGCTATCTTGAAAACTAACAAAAATTAACCGATAGTTTGTATGACAGCTATACGATATATCGGTAGCTATATTATGGTAGTTTCATTTATATAGCTCTAAAACGGAGAGACTAGATCGTGTTACAACAGACTTTAAACTAATTTAATGAATATAATTAGATGTATAATTTTATATATATATGTATATACTTGTATATTAATACATCTAAAATAAAATATTGCATTTTTGCCTATATTCTTTACCGGTTATTATATTATATATATAATAGTCTTTGTTCGTTGCAAACTTCTGGCTAAAATTAATATACCCTCTGCAAGGGTATAAAAATAACTTAAATGGAACGATAGGTTCTTTGGCTTATTTACTGACTGGAGCAATTAGTAGCATGTGTGCCATGTTTTATCAATATAGCCTTTTAAGTGAGAATTTACGCTGCAACAAACAGACTGACGGACAGACAGACGAACATAGCTAAGTTGCCTTCCCTTTTGATTCTGAGTTTAAATATATATACTATTTATTATACCCTTCGACCATTGAAAATGGTCGAAAAAGGGTATACTAACTTTGTGCAAATGTATGTAACAGGTATAAGGAGGCGTGGCAGACCCCATAAAGTATATATATTCTTGCTCAGGATCACTAGTTGAGTCGATTGAGCCATGTTCGTTCGGTACGAGCAGCAGTCGGCGTGCCGCTATGACCACTTACCGTCGACGTCGCTACGCGTCGCTTTACTTATTCCGCACCTGTCTGTGTAAGTGCCAGCGAGTAAGCCATATGTAGTAGAATAATTTGTGCAGAATTCTCTGTTTAAAAATATGAGTGTTTGTTAAAATTAAGGTATTTGACTGTCGAGCGCGCTCGACTGAAGCCTTACCGACTTGTTTTTAGATCATTTAATTATATAGGTACATAGATTATATGTTTATACACATATATAATATTATTTATTTATTTACATTATAAAAGTTTCGGTGTCAGGAGTGAAACAGAAGTAGTTGGTTTTTGAATAATAAAACTACTTTTGAGCAATTAACCACTGTTCAAAGGGGCCTGAAATATGGTTCTTGTTCGTATTAATAATAGTGACACTCACATTAGTGATGTTCTTTCATCGTTAAGTCCATATAAATTAGAAAGGTGGTTCCATAAAAAACCATTAATCAACTAAATATTCCTTTTATTGAAGCGAAGTAGGGTTGTTCTCCCTAAGTATACAAAATGTCAAGGGTTGACATGATACTCAATCGTGAAATTTAGGTGTAACAAAAGGGTAATTACTTCTGACAGGGGGAGGTTTGTCACATTATCGCTGTGAACTGTCTATTTGTTTGATATGTGAGTAGAGATTGTGTTTATTCTAGCCTGAAATTAAATATGATACAACCAGCACTATATAATTGTCAGCGAAACACATTTGTTCAAGTGGGACATGGCAATCCTGCAGTTTTTCCACCCTTCTATGAAGTATTCATTTTCGAAAATTTAAAGTTTATCAGGTATCAAGATAAAACTTCAATACTTAAACCAATATCGTATAGCTAGAGTGTATTTTAAAAGAAAACTAATTGTTAATTTAAGCTAAGCTTTAATATCATTTGATAGGGAACGGTGGATAAAAACAAATACTGCATAATGTATAGTGCCAATCGAGTTGTCACCTTGCTTTATTTAATATTGTTGTTTTCAAAGAAGGATAGTGGGAAAGGAAACTATGTTGACCAAAATGGTCAGCTATCTTCTTCTTTTGGGTTTTTCTACAAATAAGTTTAGTGTGTGTGTTTGGAACGGGAAGTGTGGTACAACAAAGTGTGCAAAAATAAAAAAATTGAGGGGTGCTAACATAAAGGATGTGTGGAAGAAAGTATGTGATGACTACTTCTGGCTGAAATGTCTTTTCATGTTTAGCCGTCATTGTCTGTACATTAAAAACAAATAGGCAGTAAAACAAGAAAGCAAGGCTACCTTTGGCTTGCCGAAGGTTTTATACCCTTGCAGTTATACTATGGTAAATATAAAATACATTTGGATTCCTGCTGGTTTCTGTTTGCATACAAAAACTCTGATTTCAGCCGATTGTTCCTATGGCAGCTATATGTTATAGTGGTCTGATTTTGATACAATTTTGACAGCACATTAAGAACGTAATAAGAATAAGATTTTAAAATCTTGTTGCAATATCTTAAAAACAACAAAAATCGGCCGATAGCTTCTATGACAGCTATACGATATATCGGTCCAATCTGGCTCGTTCCGACTTATTTACAGCGTACAGCAAGTTTCATGAACATAGCTCAAAAACTGAGAGACTAGTTTGCGTTGCAACAGACGGACGGACGGACGGACAGACGGACATCCATTTTTCGACTCCTCTGGTGATGCTGATTCAGAATAAATATACTTTATAAGGTCGGAGATGTCTCCTAAGGTGCGTTGCGAACTTCTGGCTAAAATTAATATACCCTATGCAAGGCTATAAAAATATGTCGAGCTTGGATTCTTAGACCCAAACAGCCAAATCTAAACATCGCAAAATTATTAATATTAATATAATAAATTATTAATTTTCCGATTTTTAATCATCTTTTCAATGTCTAAGACAACACCATAAAATTTAAAATAGTTGATAAATATTTTTATTTGATATAAAGTCAGAAACACTAATGCTGGTAAGCAATCTCACACAGCTAGGTATTGGTTTAATTAGCGCTTACAAACTAATTAATTGCTTTGAATTTACTGGAAAATAATAAAGGCACTTTAAAAGGAGATATTTTGTGTCAATTTTGATCGACTGAATTTGCGTTTATTTATGCGAAAAGAAGAACATTAAGATCAAAAACTTTGGTGGCAGCCTAAAGCTGCTATGGTATAAACCTTAGTTTCAATTGTTTGCTGAATAAACAGGTAGCGAGTAAATAATACTCGACTGTACCCTTCTGCTGGCCTTCAATATAACATCGTAATTTAAGTTTCACTTCATATGAACAATAAGAACAAACATGATGCCTTCAAAAAAGACTTGTACTAATTCACTTCATTAGTGTGATTAATATATTAATTTGGTAACTTGTGTGACAAATCACTATACTAATAAATTGTCTATGGTTAAATAAAAAAACTGCAAGTTTGTAGAAACGATTCTCCTAATGACTCTGTAGAAAAGTATTGCAATTTAAATGTCTTTAATCATAAATGTGGAGGGCTCTCCCCAACTGAGAGGAGAGTGAAACAGCACCCCCGAATACGAAATACACTTTGCTCCACCTTCGTGTGGTGCTCACGGCCCTGCGCCTTCTTCCCACATTCTCTGCTGTGACTCTATCGGTTCACTGTGCTTTGGTGGTAGTACTTTTAAACACACAGAGGTGGGCATACTCACACACACTTACATCTACCTACAGAAACACACACACTAAAACGTAACATACACAGGCAGAAACACACACTTGTGTATGCGCACATTCCAGCTTTCTTTCTCATTCTTTTTGTTGGTCTCTCTCTCTCTCTCTCTCTCTCTCTCTTTCTCTCTCTCTCTCTTTCTCTCTCTCTCTCCCTTAGCCACGTCGTATATAAACATTCTCAATCTGCTGAGCAGGGTGGGCGGTATTTTAAAAAGAGCTTGACGGGCAGAGAGTTGATTTCTGGGGTTGTTTTGAATTCAAGAACTCAATCTAAAAAGTGCGCTGACTACACTACAACAACTTGGAAGCCGACGCAACCACCCAAAATGTCAGACTGTGCTGATGTGCTTTTTAATGAAAGATAAAAAACAACCCCCAAAATCTTATTCAACACTTTTTTTAAACAATGGCTACCAACTTCAATACTCGCATTATCTCAAAAGCCTCGTTTTATTTAGAGGGGCAGATCCAATTCTCCTTTTATATAATCACAAATTGGCGAATGTTTTAAGCATAAACAATATATATATATATATATAAATATATGAACATACTTAATACCATATGTATGTCTCACAGCTTTAAAATATCGTTCACCGACTCACAGTCACACGTAAACAAATAATGAGGTTTTACTTTATATTCTATTATATACATATTTGCGGAGTCTAGATTTTACGGCAGCTATTCGATATATGGTCAGATCTCCGATTTAAAATAATTATAGCTTTAAAACTGACTGATTAGAATGGATTGCAACGCATAGACGAACGAACGGCTAGTGCGACTCGCTCAAATATATATGTGTATTTCATATGTTAATTTATATATACATATATATTAAGGTATAAATACAATATTATCCAAGGGTATAAAACTACAGTGGTTAAATAATAGAGAAACCAATTTAGTATACCATATATGTAGTCAAGTGTGTTCAATCGTGATATACTTCATATCCTGCCTACGCACCTAAGTATTAAGTATTTTATGTTTAAAATTATAATATCATTCTACTCTATGAGTTTAGAAAAAAGTTCAATGTATACCATAAGCTTCTAGTAACAATAACTTGCTGCTTAAATATAAACATAGTAAATAAGACTAAATAAATACAACGTCCAAATTAGCAAGAAAAAAAGACTACCTTCGTCTGGCCAAAGCTTTTATACCCTTCAGTTTTTGTGTGTATTTATTGTGTATTTATCCGCACGTTGAAAAATGTTGTAAAGAAACGATACAATATTTTAATTTCAGTATTTTAAAAACTTTCAACTTACACACTTAATTTTATTTACATAATATGCGTTGGAGCGAAGATTAAAACAATATGATTTTTTTTTTAAATTTATATTTTTTCCCAAAATTTGTGTTATTAAACATACAAAATTATTTTTATTTTTTTATAAGGTTTGTATCTCGACAAAAAGTTAGCTTTAAAGCGGTAAAAGCCCTTATTGGGAAAAATGCATTTAAAATTTAAAATTAATCGCCGGGGCGGTGCACTACGTGCTTACCTTAAATAAAACAATTGAAATTTGGCAATTTTCGACAGTATATTCTTGTACAATTTTTCTTACAATTTCTTTCAAAAACTTTTCGGAAAGGATACAGTAAATTTGTGGCCATAGATGTCTAGTGTACATCTGACGTAGTATGTAAAAGAAGTTATTGCTAAAAACAACTGAAATGCTGTCCGATAGTAATATACCCTTCGCCTGATTTTTGTGTATTTTGAAGAAGAAAGTTGTAGCTCAGTTAAAAATCTTAAATAACATTTAAGCGTGGGCTGTGGGCATGGCGCAGGATCCTTTAGTGATCCTGAGTATGACTATTGGTTCGCAGATGTTTCCTTCTGCCAGTTAAGCACAATTCGACAAACACTAAATATGCATTTTTATACCCTTGGAGAGGGTATATTAATTTTAGCCAACTTAGGAGGCATCTCCTAAACAATATATATTTTGAGTCAACATTGAGTTTTGTGAGGCTGTGTAATGAATGTTTTTATAAAATACCTCGTTTTGGCCAATTATATATATAGTATATATGTACCCATAGATTAGTAGAATTCAGTTTAACTGCGATATCTGGAAAAAGAACAAAACTCGACCGATTGGTTCCTTGTCAGCTCTTCTATAGATTGGGAGATGTCTTCTTAGGTGCGTTGCATATATCTGGACACAATTAATTACAAAATCTAGATACACTAAATTTGGCATAAAGATTAGTATATATCATAGGGAGATGAAGTTTATTTCAAATGTTTGATGCCACGCCCACCGCCCCCGCAAATCGGTAACTAACGATTATTCAGCAAAATATTGAACTCATAACATTCTGCTTTGGTACACATAAAGCTGAATGCCATATAAACATATCCTCCAAATCACAATTTGATCGGACAAATATCACAAAAGTTATTCAAGTCGACGTTTTCAGTACAAATGTTCGGTAGCCTGCGCGCTGCAGCCTGCGAGTTGCTTCGAGCAGTTGACGTCGATGTCGACGTTGCGTCGTGTCGCTTTACTCTTTACGCGCGTCGCTGTGTGAGTGCGAGCAAGTAAGCTATATGGAGTTGAAGTATTTTTGCAGAATTCTCTGTTTGAAATTATGAGTGTGTTTACACGTTCGTAACGGATTTAGAAAATTGGGATAAGGTATCTTACTGTCGGGCGTGCCCGACTATAGCTTACCCACTTGTTTATTTTACAGTTAATTGTATTAAAAAAGTTATGGTTGTTGTATTTATTATAGCTTAGAAAAACATTATACCTATTATAGAAAATCACATACATATACATACATTCATTTGTATATACGACTTGCAGTACTTCTGTAAGTACTGATGTATAACGGGAATAGACTTGCTCCCCCTTTTGCACTCCTCTCCTCTTCACTCTTTAAAACACTGGAAATGTGGCGTTGGCGGCAGTTTTGATATTCATTTGGGGCGGCAACATCAAAGACTTTTTTCGGTTTTGCTGACTCGCCGTTTGCTTTATACCCACTGCTTGTTTTTATTATTATTATTATTAGTGTTGTTTTTGTTCTTTCTGTTGTTTTTGTTGTAGTCGCTGCTTCTGCTGCTGTTGTCGTTTGTATGTTATATTTTCTGCTATACTCATTAAGGTATATGTATGTGTATGGTATATATATATTTATAGACTCATACATATTCACGTACAAAAAGCTTTGTGATAATACGTGAAACAAAAACAAAGATTCACAAGCTGCGTATGTACATCGCAACAGTATCAATTTATGTTAGCACTAGCCTAATTTATTTTTTTCCATTTTATTTACATATATATACCTTTTTAGTCTTATACTAAGGATCTGAATTTTCTCCATGTACAGGGCTGGCCATATATGGTAGACCCATATGAATGCTTTATATCTTTGGCAAGAAACTTTATATCAAGGGTTGATAGGACTGGTTTGAATCTATTGCTTTAGGAAGTTTGTTTACATCATTTTTAGAAAATGATATTAGGTAAGTGCCGCTACAAGCTCAATTGGCGCAATGTTCTTGTTTTTCGAAATTACCCTTCGTATTTTCCAATTTTTTAACCGGTAATGCGGCTATTTTTTAACGTTTAAGCTTTAGCTTTAGGAGATTTGATTACATCACTTTTTGTAGACGATATTACCCACGTATCATTACCAGATCAAATAGCACAGTGTTCCTGTTATTCGAAATTTTCCTTCGGATTTTTCAATTTTTCGTCTGATATGGCGGCTATACTTCGACGGATTTAAGCCCTATGTTGGCCTAGAGTCCTTACTTTGTTGATATAAACCATTGCATCATATTTGTTTCGAAAAAAAATTCCTACGGTCTAAAGTCTGATGAAGGCGGCCCAATCAAAATATTCGTTTCTGCATTTTAAGCGTTAATAGAATAATGTCTTCGAAAAAATCCTTGTAGCTCTAGCTACTGATACCAGAAGTGTTCCAGGCCACTTTCACGAATAGTTTGCATGAAAAGATTGGTTATATTAGCTCGATATAGCTCTATATTTAGTGTTTTTGGTTGTAAACGTTTATCTCCAACGCGATCGGTCAAATCAAAAATTCTATATCACGTTATCCGTTCTGGGTCATTCAAAGTTACCTCATTAATAATCTATGGGTTAAGAGTGGATTTATTAGTTTTATTATGCTCTTTGATACCACTCTTTGTACTCTATTTTGTACTCCATGAAAATCTGAGCTTTTAAATTAAGAGGTTTTTTTTCGATGTACTGCTAAAAAATTTCGGGCTGCTCGAATGGCGTGTTCATACAAAAAATCTCCTTGAGTCAAAGCTTCAAACGAGTTATATCAGTTGTCGATCCGATGTTTTACACCAAAGTGATAGAGCATTCACATGGGTCCATCTAATATGGCCAACCCTGTATAATCTTGCTCAGGATCACTAGCCGAGTCGACTGACGGACAGACGGTCATGGCTCAATCGACTCGGCAAGTAATCCTATGAATATACATATATCTTTTATGGGGTCTGCCAGGCCTCCTTATGCCTGTTATATACATTTGCACAAAGTTAGTATACCCTTTTTTGACCATTTGCAATGGTCGAAGGGTATAAATAGTATTTATTTTGCGAAATATCTTGTGAAATTGATCTTAGTTGCAAGTATACAGAAACACCATCCCAGTTATGTCGGTTAACTATATTATATATTTTCTATATCTAGGAAAATGCAGAGAAATTCTTTATCCCTGAAATGTACCGCGCTTTCTTGAAGACATCTTCGACACCATAAAGTATAAATATATGCTGCTCCAGCATCAACAGGAGAGTAGCCATGTCCGTCTGTTTGTTTTTATGCAAATTTTGACAGTTGGCTACCTTATGCACTTGTCCACCGAAACAATCGTTAACTGCCCGGCAAAGTTGCCATCACAATCTCACAAAACAAGAATTTATTTGCGTATTAGAAAAGTCGAAAATATGCAGCAAACGTTTTAACGTTTGTCTCTGCCTGTTACACAAATTCTGACAAACAAAACAAATAATGTTTTCTTTTTATACCCTTGCAGAGAGTATATTAATTTTAGCCAGAAGTTTGTAACGCACCTTTGGAGACATCTCCGACCCTATAAAGTATATATATTCTGAATCAGCATCACCAGAGGAGTTGAAAAATGGATGTCCGTCTGTTGCAACGCAAACTAGTCTCTCAGTTTTTGAGCTATCTTCATGAAACTTGGCACACAAGCTTCTTATTGCTGTACGCTGTAAATAAGTCGGAACGAGCCAGATTGGACCGATATATCGTATAGCTGTCATAGATGATTTTTGTTGTTTTTCAAGATATTGCAACAAGATTTGGCAAATCTTATTCTTATTACGTTCTTAATGTGCTGTCAAAATTGTATCAAAATCGGACCACTATAACATATAGCTGCCATAGGAACAATCGGCTGAAATCAGGGTTTTTGTATGCAAACAGAAACCAGCAGCAATCCAAATGTATTTTATATTTAGTATAACTGCAAGGGTATAAAACCTTCGGCAAGCCGAAGGTAGCCTTGCTTTTTTGTTTTTTTTTTTTTAATCCATGGCATATATTTAGTACATAATCACTAATTTATTTATTTTATCTTCTTAAAGGCTAATAAAATTGCACTTCCACCGTTTTTCTGTCACAATGGAGACCCATTAACAACACCACCTCCCGCTCATTGTGGAATTCCGCCGTATCAGTTGGATCCAAAAGCAATAGGTGAGTAAGATGATTTGATAGATACAGTTAATTCTATATTATTTCATAAACTAAACTTTTGGAAATTTAAAGTATTGAGAAAGATGAAATGGTTAGACTTGAAGAACATGCCCAATTGATTTCGCTATCACACAGAACTAAGCTCAGAAAGCTTTGTGGTAAATCTGGACGACTTTTATATAAACCTAGAGAATATACAATTAAAATTCGATTACTAGAACTGTATAAGATGTCCAAGATAAGTTAATTTTTGATATACTCAAACAGCATCAAACAAAACTTCTAGAGTGGAGTTTTCAATTGCATTCAGCTTTATACATACCACAGTATAACTTTATAAGCTCAATACTTTGCTTAATAATCGTAAATTACCGTAAATTACGGGGGCGGTGGGCGTGGTATCAATCATTTAACATAAACTTCATCTGCCCCGGATATATAGGAACTTTCATACCAAATTTGGTGTCTCTAGCTTTTTTATACCCTTGCAGAGGGTATATTAATTTTAGCCAGAAGTTTGCAACGCACCTTAGGAGACATCTCCGACCCTATAAAGTATATATATTCTGAAGGCAAGCCGAAGGTAGCCTTGCTTTCTTGTTAATAGCTGAGATCTGTTGTCTCAAACAGACACACGGACAGACGGACTGACGGACAGACAGACGGACATGGCTCAATCGACTCGGCTAGTGATCCTGAGCATATATATATATACTTTATGGGGTCTGCCACGCCTCCTTATGCCTGTTACATACATTTGCAGATTTGCACCATTTTCAATGGTCGAAGGGTATAAAAGTTATCGGTCAGACGCAGGTTTAGAAATGAATGTATATCATCTGACCGACTAATTTATCATTCCGTCGATTAATTTGCTTTTGTATGTAATTATATTCAAGCAATTGAGGATTATAAGCTTTAAAAACGTAAATGATTGACAGTAGCGGGTAGCTCTGCATAGAGCTTTAGAATATGTTGGTGTTTATTGTCCGATCGCTGTTATGTACGAAACTTATAACAATATATAAAAATTCTAATAAACGCAGTTTATTAATTTTTCGATTTTCAATAAAAGTATTAGTTACGACCGGATAATAGACAAATTAGTTAATTAATAATTGTAGTGGCAACACTGAAAAGTATGCAACACAATATACCTAACATCGTGTTTGTGGGGAGCGGATATATCACAGTCGAGCACACTCGACAGTAGCCCTCTTATCAAATTGATTAAATGGTGCGGCCAAACGAACTAATATAACTTTGTGTAAAAAGGCAGTGCTAATATTATGGACAGGAGTGGTTCATATTGTATCAACAGGGTGTTGGTTAAATTTCGTATTCACGGAGCTTTGAAGCCCCTGACATTAACATACAACTGTTTACAAGTACATTACCTTAAGACATTGTAAATTTGCAAAGCTATCCGCTTCGCTTAAGTTCGAAGAACCTTTGAGTTAAATTGAAATTTGCTTCTTTTCGAAGTATGTAAATTTATTCTCCCGCTACTCATAGAGTAGAAGTGTGTTATAACTTTATGCCAACCGAAATTGTATGTAACAGGCAGATGGTGACATCTCCGACCCCATAAAGTAAATATATTCTTGTTCAGTATCAACAGCCGAGTCGATATAGCCATGTCCGTCTTTCTGTCTGTCTGTTTGTTTGAGACAACGGATTTCAGCTATTAAAAAAACTATGAATGTTCCTATATATCATAGACATATCTTCAAGTTTATATAAAATGTTTGATGCCTAGTCCACCGCCCTCGCGCTGCCATGAGCAATTGACGTCGACGTCGACCTCGCGTCGTGTCGCTTTACTTTTCACGCGCCTGTCTAAGTGTGAGAGCGAGTAATCCATATATTGTATATTAGAATAAGTTGTGCAGAATTCTCTGTCTGAAATCATGAGTGTGTTAACATGTTTGGTACGGATGTTAAAAATTGGGAGAAGGGTATGTCACTATCGGGCGCGCCCGACTGTACCCTTACCCACTTGTTTTTTTTTTCAATTATATGTACTATTATTAACTGATCATCATTGCAATTTTCTTAATTGTTGCGAAATAAATGCAGTGGCTAAGTAGTTATGGTGGCTGACTGCCGTGCGTGCAAGTGGTCGTCCCGGATTAAAGTCCCAACCGGTGCAAGTCAATTTTTTTAGAGAATTTGTTTTTTTAAAGCATTTAACATAATTTAAGTTCAATATATTAAATGAATTTGATTAAAATCAATGTTAACAAAGTTTTTAGTATATCTAAAGCCATTTAGAATCTAAAGTTATATTTTGCAGCAATATACAACAAAAACAACAAATCAGGTTGTATGTATTTCATTTGTCATCATCACTATCATGCCACGTTGTAGCTGGTATACCTCAGTCGGTCATTGGCACTAAATGTATAGAAAAAATCAGTAAAACTAAAAAAAAAGCTTTTAGAAACTATCCGTAAAATGAATAAACAATAAAATATTAAATGTCTTTTGGGATAAGCTTAATGAACAAGTTAACAAAATATTTAAAATTGTTTCATATACATATGTACATTTACTAACATACATATATTTAATTGTTCTGCCCTTTGAAAGAAAAACAAATTGAGATATCGCTACTCAATTTAACCAACCACAACCTATTGACTTTCTCACCCTTTGAAAGAGGAAATTCAAACAAATTATGGAATAATAATTGCATATGATGCGATTGTATTTGTGTGTGCTTGATTATGGTCGTTTCATTCATTCATTCTTGCACATACACTGAGCCTGCCAAATTATAATTCACCACGGTGGTTGCCCGTTTAAGGGTCTGCGAACGCCGCTAATGGTTCTAATGGGGACCAACGGCGGAAATAAAAGGCCTGCACTTAAAGGCTGCTTGCGGATTACACGGCATTATGGTCACTAACAATGCGCGCAGCACTAATAATTGAATAATATAATGAAATCCCAGCTAGCTGGAATTGCAGCCCGACTGTTTTGTGGTTTTTCGATCAACTTCTTTCTCGCTGGGGGTGAAGGGCGGCTTGATTTAACTTTTAGCTGAAGTTTAACTGTTTGTTTAAAGTTTCTTCTAGTTATATTGATAACCAAATTTGTCTTCTTAAAAGTGACAAATAAAAAGCAACTTCTATGTTTTAAACATTAATGTTACTTATTATTGATTTTTATATTAAAAAGTTGTAAATAATGGATAATATCCATGAAAATTCTTAAAAATATTTATTAATTTCAATATATATTTTAAGAAATCATTAAAAACAGACTTATAAACCAAACCTTATAAAAAATAATTCTCAAAAATAAAAGTATTAAATAATACAAATACAAGTATCAGAAATGTGTAAAATATAAAAAAAAAAAAAAAAAAAAAAAGAAAGCAAGGCTACCTTCGGCTTGCCGAAGGTTTTATACCCTTGCAGTTATACAAAATATAAAATACATTTGGATTGCTGCGGGTTTCTGTTTGCACACAAAAACCCTGATTTCAGCCGATTGTTCCTATGGCAGCTATATGTTATAGTGGTCCGATTTTGATACAATTTTGACAGCACATTATGAACGTAATAAGAATAAGATTTGCCAAATTGTTGCAATATCTTGAAAAACAAATCGGCCGATAGCTTCTATGACAGCTATACGATATATCGGTCCGATCTGGCTCGTTCCGACTTATTTACAGCGTACAGCAATAAGAAGCTTGTGTGCCAAGTTTCATCAAGATAGCTCAACAACTGAGAGACTAGTTTGCGTTGCAACAGACGGACGGACGGACAGACGGACATCCATTTTTCGACTCCTCTGGTGATGCTGATTCAGAATATATATACTTTATGGGGTCGGAGATGTCTCCTAAGGTGCGTTGCAAACTTCTGGCTAAAATTAATATACCCTCTGCTAGGGTATAAAAAAACAAGTGGGTAAGGCGTCCCACAGTAAGATACCCTTCTCCCAATTTTTAAAATCCGTTACAAACGTGTAACCACACTCAAAATTTCGAACGGAAATTCTGCACAAATACTTCTACTACATATAGCTTACACGACGCAACGTCGACGTCGGTGTCAACTGCTCAAAGCAGCGCGCACGCTGCTGCTCGTACCGAACATTTGTACTGAAAACGTTGACTTGGATCGGATTGTAATTTGGAGGATATGTTCATATTGCATTCAGCTTTATACATTCCAAGGCAAGCTTTATAAGTTCAATACTTTGCGTAATAATCGTAAACGTAACGATTTGCGGGGGCGGTGGTCGTGGCATCAAACATTTGACATAAACTTCATCTGTCTGTCAGACGGACAGACAGACGGACATGCCTAAATCGACTCGGCTAGTGATCCTGAGCAAAAACATATATACTTTATGGGGTCTGCCACGCTTCCTTATGCTTGTTACATATATTTGCACAAAGTTAGGGTATAAACAGAATATGTCGGTAAGGCTACAGGTGTTTTGAAACCCGTTACAAACATGTAACCACACTCATAATTTCAAACAGAGAATTCTGTGAAAATTATTGTGCCTTACTCGCTCGAACTCAGACTGCGACGCGCGTAAAAAGTAAAGCGACGTCGACGTCAACCGCTCATCAAAGCGTACAGGCTGCTGGACGTACCGAACATTTGTACTGAAAACATTGACTTGAACAACTTCTATGTTTTTAGTCCGATCTGATTATGATTATGAGTTTATCATTAAATAATTGCAAATTACTGATTTGCGGGGGCGGTGGGCGTGGTATAAAACATTTGATATTAACTTAATTTGCCTATGATATATAGGAACCATCATTTTTCATTTTTTAATAGCTCATACAGACGGACAAATGGACAGCTACCTTCTAAAATGTATCCTTGACGAGATTCCCCATTTAAGGTTACATTTAAGTCTTTTATAGTTGAACTAAAAACAGCTGTTAAATGATACTTGCATTGTAAAAGGGCGTATAGTGAAGGACAATTTTTAACAAATAAATAATTTTAAAGTAGGGGTTTTTAAGTAAATTTTCTCTTTGACCGATTGTTTCTTTGGCAGTTATATGTTGTTATTATTTAATAAGATATAAACTTTGAATTGATGAAAACCTTCCCGCCGCTTTTGCGTGTATTCAAGATAGCGTTACCAAACTTGCCACATCAATTTTCAAATAGAGCATTTATATTTTTAAAAGTGCTTGATAACCGTTATTAATTAGTTAAAAATAATAATTTCGGTAAATTTTAATTATTTAAACGGTTATAGACTTGATCTTTCTAAATAGGGATATTTTGATCACATATAACAATTATATTATAAATTGCCTCGTGCAAGCTGCGTACTCAACAACAACGTATAATTATCTCTGTTATATCAACAACCCAAAATATGAATCTTCTGTCACATAAATAGCGAGTAGAAACCCTTTCAAGTATGAGGCTAATATATGTATTATCTTAAATGCAATGAAAGGGAAAATAAATACATGAAAATGGAATTTGGTAAAACTGTATTGGGTAAATCGTGTTTGTGCTTCAGTATAAAAACCTAATTGGTTGACTATTAGTGCAATGTGCTGAAATGGGGGCGTTTTTGTTCAACGCTCAACCGCTGCCCCCTGCTGGCATTAAAAAATAAGTAAAATGAAAAGGACGATGCTTTGGCCCGTGGCTATATGAATGAGGACGAGCATGAACATGAGGGAAGGTTGTCATCAACAACCCTCGTGAGCCTGTAACTGAACCATGGGCTGTCTCGCTGTTCATTGGAATCGAGATTGGGATCGCATCCTCATCGGCACAGTCCTTTTTAGATTTCATATTAATGATATGCGTACAGCTTAAGTACACAGTATATCGCAGAAAATTGATGCAATGACACAAAAGTAAAGGCAGGGTAGGGGAAGTACAATTGAAACTGGTCCGACGGATTTTAAAGCAATAAGCTTTAATATGACATTTTTTGTGTAACCATGTACAAGGGTTGAGATAAATATCAAGAAGAAACAAAACGAATAGTCGACTATGATGTACACTTGTTTTACGTTTAGGAGCTAATGTACAGTATTTTTAAAAATAGGTAACATTAAAATAATTGTTGTATGTGTTGTAAAGAGCTTAATGTAGAAATTTCATAATAAGCGATTGTTTTACTCTTAGATTCGATGAATAGTTTTTCATGTGTTGCGTAAAGTAGTGTCTATCTAATGAAAATGTAGCAACCCAATTGTTTTGTTATACCCGATTAAGGAAACATGAAATCGAGGGTTGCTGAACGGATTTGCACGGGTAGTAACGATACCGGTATCAGTATCAGTGATGGGTCTGGATAATGCAACTGAAATCTACAAATTCAATGTTAAGGCCTAATGAAAAAAAGAAACGTTGCACAACCACATAATTACGACATCCTTTTTGTCGCAAAAAGATCTCTTTGTGTCACCTTCCCCTTTCCCCTTAAAACTTAAAACCCTCCGCGGGGTACTGAGTTCCTGGTAGACGTCTCATACCATTTCCCGCCATTTTTAATACAACACTGGCTTAATAAAATTAAACTTAGACATGACAACAACGTCAGAACGAGGACTTCATGTTTGCATTTAAACAAGAATAGAAAACCATTTTCCAACTTTCAGAAGTATGTCATTTTCCCTGGTCTATAGAAAAACGTTGATAAACCATTATAGTTCTGCTGTCAGCTATTTGTTAATGGTAAACGATCATTATTCGTTAATACAATTTAAACATTTTTGCTATAATAAAACGTTTTCTTAGAGTTGGTTGCACTCTTTCTTTTAGTTTCTGGGATATGTATATTTTCTGTTAGGAAAGAGTTGAATACCCTATGAGCTTTATTAAGAAACAAGAAAGCTAGGCTACCTTCGGCTTGCCGAAGGTTTTATACCCTTGCAGTTATACTAAATATAAAATACATTTGCATTGCTGCTGGGGTCTGTTTGCATACAAAAACCCTGATTTCAGCCGATTGTTCCTATGGCAGCTATATGTTATGTTATGTCCGATTTTGATACAATTTTGACAGCACATTAAGAACGTAATAAGAATAAGATTTGCCAAATCTTGTTGCAATATCTTGAAAAACAACAAAAATCGGCCGATAGCTTCTATGACAGCTATACGATATATCGGTCCGATCTGGCTCGTTCCGACTTATTTACAGCCTACAGCAATAAGAAGCTTGTGTGCCAAGTTTCATGAAGATAGCTCAAAAACTGAGAGACTAGTTTGCGTTGCAACAGACGGACGGACGGACGGACAGACGGACATCCATTTTTCGACTCCTCTGGTGATGCTGATTCAGAATATATATACTTTATAGGGTCGGAGATGTCTCCTAAGGTGCGTTGCAAACTTCTGGCTAAAATTAATATACCCTCTGCCAGGGTATAAAAATACTATTTTCGACATTCTAAAGAATTCATTCCTTTGAAGTCCTAGTTTTCAACCGATTGGTTTCACAAAAATGATATTGGATTTTACAAACATAGTTGTCTCCTAGTTTTTAAATACAACTAAGTTGCCAAGAATGGAAGGCCACCTTCGGCATAGTTAAGGTTTAATACCTATTCAGTTTTTAGGCTATTGATTTTCAAAAAATTCATGGTATATTGCGTTTGTCGGAATCTGTCTATCAAGTAAAAGGATACATCTGTGACTCCATAAAGATACATCCATGTCTCCAGAAACTCATGAAACTTGGCACACAAGCTTCTTATTGCTGTACGCTGTAAATAAGTCGGAACGAGCCAGATCGGACCGATATATCGTATAGCTGTCATAGAAGCTATCGGCCGATTTTTGTTATTTTTCAAGATATTGCAACAAGATTTGGCAAATATTATTTTTATTACGTTCTTAATGTGCTGTCAAAATTGTATCAAAATCGGACCACTATAACATATACATATACATATACATAACAATCGGCTGAAATCAGGGTTTTTGTATGCAAACAGAAACCAGCAGCAATCCAAATGTATTTTATATTTAGTATAACTGCAAGAATATAAAACCTTCGGCAAGCCGAAGGTAGCCTTGCTTTCTTGTTTATCTAGCCGATCGCGTTTGGAGATAAACGTTTACAACAAAAAAACACTAAATATGGAGCGTTACGATCTAAGATAACTGTTTTTTCCATGCAAACTATTCTATAACTATAGACCTGGAACAGTTCTGGTATCAGTAAGACACTCTACCACTTGAAACAGGTTGAGCTACAATGATTTTTCATTGTTCTGTTAACGCTTGAAATGCAGAAACAGAGATTTTTACTGGGCTCCGCCTTCATCAGACTTTAGACCTTAGGAATTTTTTCTTCGGAGCTAATTAGATGCAATGGTTAATATCAACAAACTAAGGACTCTAGGGAAACATAAGGCTTAAGTCCGTCGAAAAATAGTCGGTCAAAAAAATTACAAATACAAAGGAAAATATCAAAGAACACAAACATTGCGCTTTTTTAGATGGTAGCGATACAATCACGATACATCGTAATATCGTCTTCCAAAACTGATGTAATTAAATCTCCTAAAGTCAAAGCTTCAAACAAGTCCTATTAATCCTTGAAATTGCCAAAGTTATAGAGTATTGACATGGATGGGTCCACCTAATATGGCCAACTCTGTGTATTCTGGATCAGCATCAATTCTCGATTAGATATAGCCAGTCGGTTATACAGACATCGCCTGATTCTCACCAATTAAAACCCAGAAAAAATAAAAGGTATCTTCAGCACGCTGGAGATTATATACCCTTGCAAAGATTTCTCATTTACCCTTCGACCATTGAAAATGGTCAAAAATTGTATTCTAACTTTGTGCAATTATATTCTTATTCAGGATCACTAGCCGAGTCGATTTAGCCATCTCTGTCTGTCTCTCTATCTAAAGGTTCCTATATATCATAGGCTGATCAAGTTTATAGAAAATATTAAATACCACGCCCACCACAAATTGGTAATTTGCGATTACTAAGCAAATTATTGAATACATAAAGTTCTGCTTCGGTACACAGAAAGCTGAATTCAATGTAAACAAATCCAAATTACAATCCGCTCGGACCAATAACAAAGAAGTTATTCAAGACAACGTAACGTGATCAGTACCAGCAGCCATAGAATAATTTTTGCAGAATACTCTGCTTTAAATGTTAAAATTTAGTTGAATTGTAAAAGGTTTGGGTAATAGTAAAAAACAATTTTTAACAATCAAATCATTTTAAAGTATGTCTTTTCATACAAGCCCCATTTTGACCGATTGTTCCTATGATAGCTATATGTTATAGTGGTTTGATTCGGATGACATTTTGAAGGCATATCATATTAATTTATGAACATAGATGTGATAAGTTTGCTAACGCTAATAAAAATGGACCGATAGATTGTATGACCGCTATACGATATGTCGGTTCGATCTGGCTCGTTTCGACTTATAAACAGCCTGTTGCAATATAAAGCATGTCTAAGATAGTTATAAAATGAGAGACCTCTTGGGTTTTAACCTCACCATATATTTAACATACATTTTTGGAAATATTAAAAATTAAATAAACAAATTATTTTTAGGTCTCACCCGTCCTGCCTTGTATCCATTTGCAGCCAGTCAATATCCATATCCGATGCTAAGTCCCGATATGTCACAAGTTGCGTCATGGTAGGTCCAAACAATTGATTATATGTATATATATATTTTTTTGTAATATATATTTATATACATATTTTTCAGGCACACACCAACGGTATACTCAGCGTCTAGTTTTAGAACCCCCTACCCTTCCACCCTACCAATTAACACAACATTGTCGAGGTAAATATAAATAAATTATTATAATATATTTTCATAAACTAACAAAATGCTTCTTTATGTTATGCCCGTAGCGATTTTCCTTTTCGGTTTTCTCCAAGCTTATTACCTTCTGTTCATGCAAGCCCGCATCATGTATTAAATGCTCATCCAGCAATTGTGGCGCCCAGTTCCAAACAGGACTGTGGGCATGAATCTACAACGAATAGCCGGTATTCAAGGTAAATTTACTGTCGCGTTTTATTAAAGCAGAATTCTTTAAAAAACTGTGTATAATTAATTTTTATAGGAGCAACTGTACTCAAGTTCGGTGTACCGAATGTAAACTTTTCATACATATATTGTACAATATTTTCTTATTGCTTATCGCCAATACATATTTATTATAAATTTACATATTCGTTACAGTCAATGCTTTCATTATAAGAAAAGTATTTATCAAAATTTATATAAAGCTGTGTTTATACCCTTCGACCATTGAAAATGGTCAAAAAAGGGTAACTAACTTTGTGCAAATGTATGTAAGGAGGCGAGCCAAACCCCATAAAGTATATATAAATATATTTGCTCAGGATCACTAGCCGAGTCGATTGAGCCATGTCCGTCTGTCGGTCCCTCTGTCCGTCTGTATGAGACACTAGATCTCAGCTATTAAAAGAGCTAAAGACACCAAATTTTGTATGAAGGTTCCTATATATCATAGGCAGATGAAGTTTATATCAAATACTTGGTACCACGCCCACCGCCCCCGGAAACCGGTAATTTGTGATTATTAAGCAAAGTACAGTTTAATGTTCTGCTTCAGTATACATAAAGCTGAATGTAATATGAACATATCCTCCGAATTACAATCCGATTTGATTAATAACACAGAAGTTATTCAAGTCAACGTTTTCAGTACAACTGTTCGGTACGACGTCGACGTCACGTCGTGTCTCTTTTCTGTTTACGCATGTGTGTGTAAGAGCGAGCGAGTAAGGCATATGTAATAGAATTATCATTGCAGAATTCTCTGTTTGAAATTATGAGTGTGGTTACACGTTTGTAACGGATTTTCAAAGTTGGGAGAAGGGGATCTTACTATCGAGCGCGCTCGACCGTACCCTTACCGACTTGTTTTGTTTTACTCTTTGGTAGACTTATAGATGAGTGGCCCCTGAGACAAACGTTGCGATGTGCTAAAATTAATAGTAAAATGTTCACTTATGTAAATGTTGCACCTGGCTAGTATATGCCTGCTAAGAATTGTTATATATAAACTATAGACATCGTAATTTTCTTCTGCAAAAGAATGAAATTTATAAAACTTATATAGATTATGTTCTGGTTAAATTAGTACAGACTTAAAGCCAATATATTTTTTTTAATGACTATGCTATACTAATTTGCGATATCTTAGAAAATCAACACAATTGGCTGTTAGTTACATTTATTCAAGCATGAGAAAATCGATGGAAATATCGATAGATTGAATATTTCATTGATAGATTTGTTACAAAAAAATCGCTTCTTATATACAAAGTAATAATTATTTTAATGCCTATAGGCAAAACCTAATTGACCGTAATTGTAAAATAACACAGCCCCACAAAAATGTTTTATCATGATCTGCCGCATATGCAGTAAAATGTATTTTGGGCCGAGAATCCAAGTCCAGAGTCGAAATATCGCCTTCACTCATGGATTTCGACTTAACCTCACAAAACTAAAAACTATTTTTAATTCTCCAAAACATAGAATCCTAATTTGGTCATGCGGTATATGTTTTGTCATGTAGTTGACCATTTTTAATCCGATTTTTCAATCAAAATGTATAAAAACATGAACAAATTCAAAGCCTCAAAAAATAATGGGGGGTTATGACTTGATCTTGTGATAAAAGTTCTTATATGTTTTTTTTACCCTTGCAGAGGATATATTAATTTTAGCCAGAAGTTTGCAACGCACCTTAGGAGACATCTCCAACCCTTTAAAGTATATATATTCTGAATCAGCATCAACAGAGGAGTCGATGTCCGTCCGTCTGTCTGTTGCAACGCAAACTGGGGTCTCAGTTTTTGAGCTATCTTCATGAAACTTGACACACAAGCTTCTTATTGCTGCACGCTGTAAATAGGTCGGAACGAGCCAGATCGGAGCGATACATCGTATAGCTGTCATAGAAGCTATGCCTATTTTTGTTTTTCAAGATATCGCAACAAGATTTGCCAAATTTAATTATTATTACGTTCTTAATGTGCTGTCAAAATTGTATCAAAATCGGACCACTATAACATATAGCTGCCATAGGAACAATCGGCTGAAATCAGGGTTTTTGTATGCAAACTGAAACTAGCAGCAATCCAAATGTATTTTATATTTAGTATAACTGCAAGGGTATAAAACCTTCGGCAAGCCGAAGGTAGCCTTGCTTTCTTGTTTTTACCTCCTTAATCCGAATTGGAGTCAAAACATTACCAGCACGTATAGTTTTCGACATCACCTAAAATTTTATAAATTATTATAGTAATTCCACGTCCCTACTATCTACTAAATGATTAAAAACACAAAAAGGCCGACCAATTATTTTGGATCATAACTAATGACCTTTAGAAGTTTTAAAAAGTTTTAACTCAGTAAAATATTTGTTTGTTAAAAATGTTTTATATTTTTATTTTCATAAATCGATGGAATTCTGAAAAACTATCAAAACGATCGAAGGACGATAATTATCATGTTCTTTTTATATCGTCCCGGCTCATTTCAAAATACCTACATCGTTGCTTTTGAAATTTGGACTTGAAGCACTTGTGTTAAGTCCAATGTATCGATGACATTTATGCAAATTATCGGAAAATCGTAACAGTTGAAGGTCGTTACATTTTTTTGTGTTATTAATGTATATATCACAAAGCGCGGGTGTCAAATTGTGCAAAGATAGTTAAACTGAAAGTCTCTCCATTTGCCCCGTTATTCTGTAAAGTAGATCGACAAATTTGTCTTTTCGAATTCATTATTTTCTTCTCTTTTCTTTTCTCTTCGTGTTATAGTATAGACATACAATAAATTATTTCCCAAAATGAGTTGAGTAATTGTACATTTTATATTTCACACTCGGTCAATAACACTTTCACAGTCGGTTCGTCTGTCTGTCCAATGGGTCATTGGGTGGGCTCTTAACATACGCCATATTTGATATACCCAAAGCCCAATTGAATTTTCACAGACACACACAGAAGAGAAACTCACACACAAATTCACACACACAGATTTCTGAACTTTCCTATTGGCTCTTACAATAGTTGCGTCTGCGCAAAGAATAACCACCCTTAATTCTAACATTGCATTAACCCTTGATGAACAATGGGGCTGTTTATATTATTACTACTCACTTCGAGATAATTGTATCATATTTTGTATCCCTTACGGTAACACACATTCAGATTATATAGTGTTTTTTTTTTAAAAAAAAAGTCTCGTAAAATGTAGGTTGTTATTGCTATATATTTATAAATTTGACTAGAGTATGAAATACCCTCAAACCACTTTATGGGTGAAATAAATATCCTTTCTAAAACGAAGTTAAAATTTCGAAAAAAGCTTGAAAATCTGTAAAGCTATAAAAATGGTGGCGTATCATAAACTGGTTATTGGGAATATGGTGTTATCTGTTTTCTGACCTTCCAAATTTGAATCCGACCCCAAATCTTTCCTATTTCGTTAAAGCTTCCACTTAATCTGAACAAATTATCAAAATTGTTCTTTTTATCAAATATATTAATTTTTTAGACTATTATAAGTATTATTTGAGACACTTATTTTATACCCTTGCAGAGGGTATATTAATTTTAGCCAGAAGTTTGCAACGCACCTTAGGAGACATCTCCGTCCCTATAAAGTGTATATTTTCTGAATCACAGAATCAACAGAGGAGTCGAAAAATCTATGTCCGTCTGTCCGTCCGTCCGTCTGTCTGTTGCAACGCAAACTAGTCTAGTTATTGAGCTATCTTCATGAAACTTGGCACACAAGCTTCTTATTGCTGCACGCTGTAAATAAGTCGGAACGAGCCAGATCGGAGCGATACATCGTATAGCTGCCATAGAAGCTGTCGGCCGATTTTTGTTGTTTTTCAAGATATTGCAATATTTGCCAAATCTTATTCTTATTACGTTCTTAATGTGCTGTCAAAATTGTATCAAAATCGGTCCCCTATAATATATAGCTGCCAAAGGATCAATCGGCCGAAATCAGGGTTTTTGTATGTAAATAGAAACCAGCAGCAATCCAAATGCATTTTATATTAAGTATAACTGCAAGGGTATAAAACCTTCGGCAAGCCGAAGGTAGCCTTGCTTTCTTGTTAACAGCTGAGATCTGTTGTCTCAAACAGACAAACGGACAGACGGACTGACGGACAGACAGACGGACATGGCTCAATCGACTCGGCTAGTGATCCTGAGCATATATATACCTAATGGGGTCTGCCACGCCTCCAAATGTATTTTATATTTAGTATAACTGCAAGGGTATAAAACCTTCGGCAAGCCGAAGGTAGCCTTGCTTTCTTGTTTTAAAGGGTTTTAGCTTTCAAATAGCGTTAGCAAACATTACTTAGTTTCACATTTGTTTAACCAACAAAACTCTCCAAAAATGTTTCCTTTTGTGCGATGTTAAGGCCTTTTCAGATACACCTGCCTCCTTATTGCTTTTGCACACTCCAGCAACCGTCGAAAATTATTTCTGTGTAGAATAATTTTTGTCGAATCTACTACGAGTATACCATGCCTGTTTAAAATACATGGATATACAAATAACAAAGGTAATCATACCATACTATATTTGTTTATATTCGGGTTCAAAAATACAGTTCAAACTACTGTTAATAGTAATTCACCTCCTAATTAATTGTTGTCCTACATGTATGTAAATATTACGAGTGGTGGTAGAACCAATTTTACATAATTTCAACTACAAATTGTTCGCACTGCTTCCAGAAATTTCCCTTTTTAGAAAGTTTGCTGTTTGAATATCCCGCTATTCTCTTAAGGAAAATGTCCTTTATTGGGAAAGACCATACTCACTCAACAGTTTCACAACTGTTACTTTAAGCGAACTTCGATTAAGAAATAAATAAACCTATTGTATATGTACATATATGAATATGTATATTAATAATACTGCGTTTATGGGTTTCATTAATAAACACCAAATACACTTACACACAAATGTTGACTATCAACTTAGCTTAAATACCTTGTGAAATGGTTATCATTTCATGAATACACCACATATGTGTTTTCTATTACCCACAAAAAGTCAAAATATGTGGGTAAAGAATGCACTTATTCATGAAATGATCTCACGTATTTGCTTCAGATAAACGCGGTATATATAAAAAATACGGTAAAGCTGTTTTGCCCAACTGGATGTGTTCTCTTAACAACAGAGCTAAGAGAGGACTGTAGAGGCATTCAGTGCGCAGCTACGCTGGCCTCTTTCTTTTGGTGAGCATGCGACAAATAAGAGAGAAATACATAAATAGCGATAGGTCGTTAACAACCACTGCGAATTGTTAGCTTAAAAGCCCCAAAGTCGGAAGTAATACGTCAATTTGTTAACCTGGCTCTGACACTAAATTCTACCCGTTGGGAAAATTAAAAAAATAAAACAAAGTGACACTTAATTAATATGTGAAAAATAGCATAAATACATTAAATACGGTCGGTACCTTAATAAAACATAATTTTAATTCGACAATAAGTTAAAAAGTTAAATAAAATGAAGGGTTTTTATATTACTTTAACGCCGCGTGATAAATTTTAAAGTTAAAATGTGTTAATAATAAAAATTTATGTTTATTAAAAAACTTATCCGTCTGCATAAACCTATAATAAAACATTAAAATATATGTACACCCACTAATTGTAGCTAAGGCGTCAGTCATAATCCTACGCAAGGGATACACACGACTAACCACTTACTCGCCTAATCGCTGTCTTCTCTCGTGAAAAGAGATTTTAAAACCATTTTAGCCCAATAAAGAAATATAAGTGTTATTAAAATACAGAATCCTCGACAATTTTGTAAAATAAAGGAATAAAAAACTATAACTAATTTTGAATCTCTATTTAAATTGCTATCTGTTTTTTAAGTGTGTGTGTGCGCGCGCAATGGATTTCGGTGCAGGCAGGCAGGTCCGCAACAGGCAGGCAACAGGGTTATTATGAATATTGCGCAGAAAAAGAGAAAAGTGCCTGAGAGAAAACACACGAAATGAATAGAGCAAATTAAAAGAGAGCAATGCTTACAAATTCTGTGTTAATTATAAACTCACTGCAAATATTTAATGCTCGCGGAAAATATTAAAGCGAATTTAAACCGAAAAAAATACAAAAAATGAAATCAAAACCCGAAACCATTAGTTGGAAAAATTTGTATTCTTAATGGTCCTACACAAAGTCTATTCATTTTAAATGTTGCAATAAAATTGAAATTAATTTAACTCAATTTGCGGTGAGGTTGGGCGTACACAAAATAGTCAAAGTTCAAAGGCAACTATATCAACGTCAAATACAAATATGCACAGATGTACAAGTCTAGGTCGTTAGTTAAATTAATTAATAAACTATTCCAACCATTTAAACCCTTTGCTATGCACGAAAGTAAAAAAATGATATATGTTACTACTTACGTATACCGTCTCACAACGCGTTTCAAACCAAATTATCGTTAGTGACCTATTTTTCATCGAGAGTAATCATACTTTTAAGAAATGGATGATATTCTATCTTAGCCAAAGATGTCCTATGAACTTTGTTCTTTGATATAACTCATTCGGCAGCCATACAGAGAACTCTTTTAAGACCTGGATTGTTAAAAAGACATAAAGCTGTTTTGCCATCTTCGATCTTCTTTATCAGATTATACAATTTTATTCTTATTGTCAAAAGGTCTTACTATGAATCTGTACCCAGTAAACATTTTTGAAAATTTGCAATAAAAAAAAAATCATAAAATCAATTACTTACAAAACATATATTAGTAAATCTTGTGTAGACATCGAACATTGAAAATTATCAAAACTTTGTGCAAATGTATATCAAGGGCAGAAGTAGGCAAGTTCTTGTTTTGGATCAATAGCCGAGTCGAATGAGGTTGAGTCACAGAAATAAATCTTGTTTTTTTTTTATCACTAAAACGAATTTAAAAAAGTATTGTTAATGACAATATTTATACCCTTGCAGAGGTTGCATTATTTTGGCCGAATATTTGCAACGCACCTTAAGTGACATATATATAATTGACTCAAAATTAACAGAGGACTTGATCAAGCCGTATCTGCCTGTCTGATGCGACGTCAACTGTCTCTCAGTTTAGCTATTTTGATGAAACTAGTTTCATCACATAGAACATATTTTATTGTGTGGAATATCTTGTTATATCGGTCTCAGTTATAAATATATAGCAACACCATTCCGCTAGATCTAGCCAACGATCTTGTATAGTTTCATGGTAACAATCAGGTCAAAATATAGATAGTCTCTCTTTCTTGTTGTTAACAGGGTTAAAAAGCTACAACGCCAATGTTGGCACAATAAAATAATGAATTATTTATTTTCTTGTTCATCTTTTATATTGTATCGTTTTCGATTTTTCAATGGTCCGGGATAGAGGTTATTATCAGAAGGATTAAAGAAAACTAAATTTGCCAAAAGATTTAATTATTTTATGTGACATGAAGTGATATAACGTACATAGTTGTAAAGGCTATGTAAGACGACACAATTTTGCAGGCCCCCTTCTTCGGTTTTCCTATTCTGAACAGTGTTGTGTATGCAGTGGACTTAATGAGTTGAATTGAAATCAAACTGAGAACTTAAATACTGACAGCAATAAAAATAAAGATAGTGTCGATATTTTAAAATCCCTCGATCAAGCAGAAACTCGAGGAATAAACAAATTTTCTGAAGGCATTACAAGAAAAAAAAAATTTCTCTTTAATGGAGCACATTTTTAGCACCCCTTCAACGTCTACATTGATGTCGGAGATATTGTTACGACAGCAGCAGCAGAGCGAGTTTTTCCAGCTCTGGCCCAAGCTGGAGGATACTGCAACTCAAAGTTCGTGGGAAAGAGATTCACTCTTAACTCAAGTTTATAGCAATAAATGCTCAGAAGAACAGCAGCAACGCCAGTTTTTGGCTACGCAGCTTTTGTACGCACAGTTTCTACAGCAACCGCAATCGGAACGTCTTTCAGATATTACCGGGTTAAATAAGAAAGCAAGCACTACAGAAGCTACAACGGCACATGATAAGAATAACAACAATGGTACATCAACTAAACGTTGTAAGCAGGACACAGATCCCTTTAGTCCTAAGGGTTATCTCATACGGGAGCAAAAGAACGCGCTTTGCAGCATTAAAAAAGGGTTAGAGAAGCTAATGCGGCTGTGTAACAAATTCCAACATAATCTGCGAACACCACTACAAAACGATGGCGAGCTTCATCATAAGGAACCTGAAAAACAGGAACTTCGAGACATGGCTCTGGAGTTAACCGTACAGCGAGAATTGGATAATAATAGGAGGAAAATCGAATCCATGCTGTTGCAAGTAAGAAGACTACATAATCAATGGAGCAGTGCAGAGCTCTATTATCAACGCAGCCTTCAGCGCTTAGGTCTATCGTCAAGTGAGGCAATAGCAACATCGCTGCCTACGCACGACGTAATGGCATTAGCAGCCATTGCTCTATCCGCTGAGTGTGAACTGCAACCGAAATCAGAAATCCAGCCGGCGGAAAACACATCAATAATGGACAAGCCTCCTCGAACACTGCAAGATATCGAAAATATAATGTTACAAGCTAGCGAAGAGCGTCTTCTTAACGCTTCCAGTTCAACCAGTAGCAACGAAAGCGATGAAGAAGTGGAAGAAGCGGCTGAGGACTCTTTGGCTTGTCTATGGCATCCAAGGAATTTAAGACCAAAGCCGTCAAAAGAATTGGTCGATGGTGCTGGGACAGCGGCGGAAATTATATTAGAATATGCGTCGCAGTCGCAATTAAGATCGTCCTTGCTCAATCCTATTGTCACGGTCGATAACTTACATGAACCCGCGAGTTATCTGACTGACTTTAATTTTCCGCCAACGCCAGCAACGCCACCAAACAGCAGTAATAGCAGTTGTTCCACGGGAACTATTTCTGGGACCCAATGTAAACATCAACATCGGCGTAAATCACACTATGCACGTAAAATAGAAGCGTCAAGTACAACACCCGTCAACTACCAGTCGGAATTTAATGGCAATGCAATAAAAGTGGTGGCTATTGCCAGTCTACCGATCGAGTGTCCAACAGCTGCGCCATCTCCATCTTCTGTTTCCATAGGAGGTTCCTCTTCGGCAGTTGCAGCTGTTGCGGCGCTTAAAGAACGCGCTCTTACCGACATGTTTAAAGCTCGATTCACCGCCATGACAGTAAACGCTAAAATTTCAAATGAAACTCTACCAGGATCGGACATCAAAAGTGTAAAAACAACTGGAACTGCTTTAAATGAGAACTACGATGGCTTGCTTCTAAGCGACGCACCTTATGACTTAAGCATTGGAAACAGGCTAAAGCAAATGTAATGTAATGTTTAAAAATCTTTTTTTATATATGTATATAATGCAAATTCATGTTGGTAGCTGGCTCGAGGTCAAATTAAGTAAAATAAAAACAATTTGTTAATATCCGTCTGTCCGTCCGTCTGTCTGTTGCAACGCAAACTAGGGTCTCAGTTTTTGAGCTATCTTCATGAAACTTGGCACACAAGCTTATTGCTGCACTCTGTAAATAAGTCGGAACGAGCCAGATCGGAGCGATACATCGTATAGCTGTCATAGAAGCTATCGGCCGATTTTTGTTGTTTTTCAAGATATTGCAACAAGATTTGCCAAATCTTATTCTTATTACGTTCTTAATGTGCTGTCAAAATTGTATCAAAATCGGACCACTATAACATATAGCTGCCATAGGAACAATCGGCTGAAATCAGGGTTTTTGTATGTTTTAGAAATACCGCACATATCAATACTTTTTAATGTTATGCAGTAACCTGCCCTTAGTTTTTCCATTTAAAAACTCAGACATTTATATTTATACCCTTGCAGAGAGTATATTAATTTTAGCCAGAAGTTTGCAGGGTTTTTGTATGCAAACAGAAACCAGCAGCAATCCAAATGTATTTTATATTTAGTATAACTGCAAGTGTATAAAACCTTCGGCAAGCCAAAGGTAGCCTTGTTTTCTTTTTTTTAGTTTTTGGCCAATGCTATCTTTCTCTCGTGTGTGCTCGACTTGCGCTTTTGTTCTTGATTGGAAAATATAACTCGGCATTTGACACCCTTTTTGAATATGTTGGTGGCCGCAATTTCTAATGCAAAAGCTTTAAATTCAAATTTACTTTGCAAAAAATAAAAATCCTAAATATTATTGCGTATTTATACTTTTCGACCTTTGAAAATGGTCAAAAAGGGTATACTAACTTTGTGCAACAGGTATATGTACATATGTAACAGGCATAAGGAGGCATGGCAGACCCCATAAAGTATATATATGTTTGCTCAGGATCAATAGCCGAGTCGATTGAGCTATCCCGCCTGTCTGTCTGTCTGTTTGAGACAACGAATCTCAGCTATTAAAAAAGCTAGAGACACCAAATTTGGTACGAATGTTCCTATATATCATAGGCAGATGAAGTTTATGTCAATTGTTTGGTGACACGCCCACCGTCCCCGCAAATCGGTAATTTGCGATTATTAAGCAAAGTGATAACCTCATAACGTTTTTCTTCGGTATATGAACATATCCTCCAAATAACAATCGGACCAATAACACAAAAGTTATTTAAGTCAACGGTTTCAGTACAAATGTTCGGTGCGTCGTGTCGTGTCGATTACTCTTTATGCGCGTGTTTGCGTGTTTGAGAACGAGTAAGCCATATATATTAGAATAAATTGTGCAGAATTCTCTGTCAGAAATCGTGAGTGTGTTCACATGTTTGGTACGGATGATAATAATTGGGAGAAGGGTATCGTACTGTCGGGCGCGCCCGACTTTAGACCCACTTGTTTTGTATTCGTAAGACAAGAGGTAGCAAGAAAATATAACTTTGCGCCAAAAGAAATTTTATGTTTAAGCTTTTATATAAACAAATGTATACAATTCAATTAATATTACAGGATATAACAAAGGAGAACTTTAACCCTTAGGTTTCATAAGAACATTCGGTCAAAATCTAAGACTACAGCAGTGTAAAACGTTCGACATGTGCAAGCATGCACAGATGCAAAAATAATTTCACTATATATTCAAAGATTTAACTAATCTTCCTAACATCTTCAATGTTATACTCTAATTAAAAGCTATTTGAATATTCAAATAATAAGCAAGTGGTTAAGGCTATAGTCGAGCGCCCGACAGTAAGATACCCTTCTCCCAATTTTTAAAATCCGTTACAAACGTGTAACCACACTCATAATTTCACGGGAATTGATAACGAAAACGTCCAGAATTCATCTTGATCCAAGTGTACAAAGTCAAATACGTAAAACTTCTTTGGGCCTTCGGTGCAGAAAGTTTGGAGACCACTTTCCATCAACCATTACCCGGCAAAAATATTTATCCCAAACAACTACAGAGTCACATGATTTACGACTAAAACATACCCAAATCCAAGTTTATAATTTGAAAGAAACTATAGAAACTGAAACGACAAAAATATTAATCTTGCGTGCTGAAGTCAGTAAAATAAAGAGGGTTCTTCAAGATCTAATTTATGCAAACTCAATAATCGAAACTAACTTTTCCCTGGAAAAATCTACACTTTGCGTCTTCTGTCAAGAAGAGTCCAGACTATTGACCTTAAATTCCACACGATTAGGCCTACGACCTTCTTAAATATTTGTAAGCTATTAATTATACCCTTGCAGAGGGTATATTAATTTTAGCCAGAAGTTTGCAACGCACCTTAGGAGACATCTCCGACCCTATAAAGTATATATATTCTGAATCAGCATCACCAGAGGAGTCGAAAAATGGATGTCCGTCTGTCCGTCCGTCCGTCCGTCTGTCCGTCCGTCCGTCCGTCCGTCAGTCCGTCCGTCCGTCCGTCCGTCCGTCTGTTGCAACGCAAACTAATCTCTCATTTTGAGCTATCTTCATGAAACTTGGCACACAAGCTTCTTATTGCTGTAGGCTGTAAATAAGTCGGAACGAGCCAGATCGGACCGATATATCGTATAGCTGTCATAGAAGCTATCGGCCGATTTTTGTTGTTTTTCAAGATATTGCAACAAGATTTGGCAAATCTTATTCTTATTACGTTCTTAATGTGCTGTAAAAATTGTAACAAAATCGGACCACTATAACATATAGCTGCCATAGGAACAATCGGCTGAAATCAGGGTTTTCGTATGCAAACAGAAAGCAGCAGCAATCCAAATGTATTTTATATTTTGTATAACTGCAAGGGTATAAAACCGCGCCGAAGGTAGCCTTGCTTTCCTGTTATTATTTACAAAGTGTTTATTAAGTTGTTAAACCCTTTTTGTTTATTAAAACTTTAAAAAAGCTGTAGCTCTAAATTAAGTAATCAACTTGCTATTATATAAATATACATATTTGGAAATAAAAAAAAAAAAAAAAAAAAAAAAAAAATACTTTGCTTAATAATCCTAAATTACCGAATTGCGGGGGCGGTGGGCGTGGCATTAAACATTTGACATAAACTTGTTCTGCCCCGGATATATAGGAACTTTCATACCAAATTTGGTGTCTCTACCTTTTTTAATAGCTGAGATCTGTTGTCTCAAACAGACAGACAGACGGGCATACGGACAGACGGAGAGACAGACGGACATGGCTCAATCGACTCGGCTAGTGATCCTGAGCAATAGTATATGTATATACTTTATGGGGTCTACCACGCCTCCTTATGCCTGTTACATACATTTGCACAAAGTTAGTATACCCTTTTTTGACCATTTTCAATGGTCGAAGGGTATAAAAATTAAATTAAATCCAATCTTCGAGCCTTAAAATTAAATATTTTTAAATCAGCATCAGAAGGGGAATTTCGAAAAATTTTTTAAACAATTTTTAGGTTATGTCGAAAAGTATGCGTCCTAAGTATACGTATTCGGTTTAATTGTATTCCCTTTTGCAGTCAACAAATAGCACGCGCTCATCTATACTTACAAGACAAGAATTCAAACAGGATAACACTAAATCATATGTGATAATGCGCTTCATTAGGATGAGTCGTGTCAAAACGCACTATTTTGGTGTCATTTAGAATCGTAATACACATACACGCAAATCAAAAAGCTTCAAGACGAAAATGAAAAACACGACGCGTTGCGTCGCCAAGCGTTTAACGAAAAGAAACGAAAGTGGAATGAATCGTTTTGCTTCAGCAGTGAATATCTTGACGCATACACACTTGACGCTATGCGCCAAAAGGCGTTATTTTTCATTGTTTGATTGTATCTGCACACTTTTAGGCTCAACCAAGCCGTTCTCTGGTCGAGACCAGTAAGAACTTCTTGGGTGTTTATAAAACACTAAAATGCTAAGCCAAAGCTATTTTGTTTTTATTCTTTTCCAATATACATATTCTATTTTACTAATTCGACTTTCGATTTAACTTTTCAGAAATTTGGATAGCAAAAGTTCATCGAATTCGCAAACTAACGACTGTAAAGAAAGTTCAAATGATAAAAAAAAACCACATATCAAAAAGCCGTTGAATGCATTTATGCTATATATGAAGGAAATGCGTGCTAAAGTCGTGGCTGAGTGCACACTTAAAGAATCAGCGGCGATCAATCAGATCTTAGGGCGACGGGTAAGCAATATTAACTATGATGTATTAAGTAGTTGTATAATTCATAGTAATATAAAGATTTCAGCGGGGATATTTAAAATGAAAATAAACATTTAGACAAACTGACGCACATTTTTCTTTTATATTAATGTCATCAAATGTTTTTAACTGATTATAAATTGGACAGCTATTAACTGATTTCTTTCAACCATTGTATTAATATGAAACTTTTATAGTGGCACGAACTTTCCCGCGAAGAACAAAGCAAATATTACGAAAAAGCGCGACAAGAGCGTCAATTACATATGGAATTATATCCAGGGTGGAGTGCACGAGATAACTATGGTTATGTGTCGAAAAAGAAAAAGCGTAAAAAAGACAGATCGACTACGGATTCGGGAGGTATTGCACAAAATTGTCACTTTTTTTCTGCCTCACTCAATCACCCTAACTCTCAATCTACTTGTCCTTTTTAATTCAGATTGATTTTTAGTTAATATGTTCTCTGTTTAATATCAATTTTTTAAATAATTCATTGAAATTAACACTCATGTACATTAAAGCCCACAAAAAGTCATCAACTAACTCAAATACTACACACTAGACCTAGAACTAGAACTAACAAATTGACAACTATGTTTATTATTTGTGTAAATAATTATCTACAACTTATCTTGCATAGGCCTGTAAAGCAAATCAAAAATACAATATCAACAGTCAACAATCAAGAAAGACGGATTACTTTTCAGTTTTTGACAAAAGTCGTCACTAATTCCTCATGTATGAACAAAATGTAATACTACTATCCATTTTAGATCAAGCGTTTGATAAATTTAACTAACTCTAATTGGTGAAATGTACAAAATGTTATACCCTTGCAGAGACTTATTCATTTTGACATATGGAATGTGTGTTGTTTGGTTTGGGTGACTTGGAAAACAATTGTAATTATTTATGGTAATTATACGTTTTGTACGCTTCGACTCATTTCAATTTATAACGCTGAACATACATACTTTTTAAGATCGAAGTTGTCGGAGCTGTCTTTTGTGCGTTACAAATGTCTGACCAAAATTTGTTTATACACAGCAAGGGTATAACAACACTAAACACTTTGAAAACATTAAAAAGCATTGAGTTTTCTTGTGATAGGCAGTACAAAAAGTATACATATGTGCCAAGTTTTATTTTAATATATTGAAAATTGAAAGACTAGACTAGACAAGACTGGAATAACAGATGTCTTGCGTCTTGACGTTTTTCATAAATATATAAAAGTACATGTGTACTTCGCATTTATATTAAAAGGTTGCAGGAATCTTTCTTTTGTCCGATATCTTAAAAAAATAAAACAATAAGAACAGCAGTTTTACATTTTGACCGAATCATCTAGAATATCGATATTGTAAAGGCAACAGCTGTTAATTTTAAATAGCCGTTTAGGTATACTATCTATACTGTATACTGTCAACTGCTCAAAGCAGCACGCAGGCTGCTGCTCGTACCGAACATTTGTACTAAAAACGTTGCCTTGAATAACTTCTGTGTTATTAATCCGATCGGATGTAATTTGGAGGATATGTTCATATTACATTCAGCTTTATGTATACTGAAGCAGAACGTTATGACTTCTATACTTTACTTAATAATCACAAATTATCGATTTGCGGAGCAGTGGGCGTGGCGACAAGTATTTGATATAAACTACATCTGCCTATGATAAATAGGAACCTTCATACCAAATTTGGTGTCTCTAGCTCTTTTAATAGCTGAGATCTGTTGTCTCATACAGACGGACAGAAAGACAGACGGAGAGACAGACGGATATGTCTCAATCGACTCGGCTAGTGATCCTAAGCACGAATAGATATCCTTTATGGGGTCTGACACGCTTCCTTATGCCTGTTATATACATTTGCACAAAGTTAGTATACCATTTTTTGACCATTTTCAATGGTCGAGGGGTATAAAAAGACTGGTAATACGTTTTGGACAACATAAAAATAATCTGCTTTTCGTTGCAAACTATAACAGAATTAAATAATTTGTTAAGCCGCCGCCTGTCTATATGTCTATTTAAGCGTGAGCTACTGTTAAAACTTGGCATATTTACCTATCCTAAATTGTGATTTGTATGCATATGTAATAAGAGTCTCTGCCAATATGTTACAATATCATCATGACATCCTAGTAAAACTATTCACATAAAAATCTCTATTTCTTTTTTTTGTTCCTTCAAGCTACATTGTAAAGGAACTTTTAAATATATATAAATATAACTATTAAAGATAGATTGAGAAACATTTTGGTGCTGAACACTCGAATTTAAATCTTTGATATCCGACTGTGTTTTTTTTGTTATTTTTATTGATTCGTTTTGAATCAATAGACGAAAACCAATATATGTCGTGGATCATTGGCAATTTGAAAATATTGCAATTTGTTCACTAGCTTTACACATACAGTATGCAAATCAAATTTATATTATATATTAATGCTTCTAGAACGTTGCTGTTTTGGTAGAAATACATATAAATCAAATTCTAAATTGACAAATTTCCAAATTGCCTGCCTTCAAAAGACTTCGTAAGCTTTATATGCATAATATAATGTAAAACTACATACATATTTAAAAATGCTAGCTCTTTACCAACATTGGAATAAAGAAATATTACGTAAGAAAGTTACAAAACAATACAATCACGCTCACATGAACACAAACATGAAGTATAATACATATGTACGTATTACATATAAATTGGCAAAAAAAAAAATTCCAGAGAAAATATTTTTGATATAAAAAGAACACTTCTTTTTGTTTATTAATGATTTCATTTTCATGTATATATACCGATTCTTTAAGAATCCAAAATAACAAATTCAAACGGAAACATTTTGAAAATTGGCGTACTGCATGCACCCGAAACCGTCTACCAGATCGATCCGTCAAAGCTTTTTGTAACAAAAAAAAATTAATAGACAGGCGGGTGCCTAAAATATATATATTAAGCTTACATTTTAGCTTGCGCATATCGCAATATATGAGAATTTATGTGATCAATCAAATGATATATTATTTAATCGATGTTTGCGCATTACAACTCGATTTTCTTGCTTGTCACGCACTCCTCCCTCGAACGCTATCACTGCCAGTGGCATGCATTGGGGCGTGAGGAGCAGGCAAAGTATTACGAGTTGGCACGACGGGAACGCCAACTGCACATGCAGATGTATCCCGATTGGAGCTCGCGCACAAACGCATCACGCGGAAAGAAGCGGAAACGGAAGCAAGACGTTATCAACGATGCAGGAGGTTAGATTCTCTTATCTTTCTCTTTCACTTCAAATTTGTACAATATATCATACCAAAACCAATTCGAAAGAATGTTACTCTGCTTATAAACAATATAAAAATAATACAAAAAAAAAAAAATAGTAAACGACAGTGTGAATTGAAAACAAAATCTGGAATAGAATAAACTACAAAAAATTAATCTTTTTAAAAGTTTACATAAGAACCATTTCTATACATACATAGTATGTATGTAAATTTGCAAAATTTTGCAATTTAGAAATCTTTGATATTTGTATTTGTATTTGTATTTGTATTTGTATTTGTATTTGTATTTGTATTTGTATTTGTATTTGTATTTGTATTTGTATTTGTATTTGTATTTGTATTTGTATTTGTATTTGTATTTGTATTTGTATTTGTATTTGTATTTGTATTTGTATTTGTATTTGTATTTGTATTTGTATTTGTATTTGTATTTGTATTTGTATTTGTATTTGTATTTGTATTTGTATTTGTATTTGTATTTGTATTTGTATTTGTATTTGTATTTGTATTTGTATTTGTATTTGTATTTGTATTTGTATTTGTATTTGTATTTGTATTTGTATTTGTATTTGTATTTGTATTTGTATTTGTATTTGTATTTGTATTTGTATTTGTATTTGTGTTTGTATTTTTATTTTTATTTTTATTTTTATTTTAATTTTTATTTGTAAATTTTATTTGTATTTGGTTTTTGCTTATGGGTGTCAACAAAATGAATTTAGTGATCGGTTAATAGAATAGAATAGACAAGAAGCTAGTTATTTATTTAAGAATCATACAGTGGAAACTAGGCTGTAGTTAAGTCTTCTTTATCTTCAAGAAATTCATTTAAGATAAATGTATTTAAATAAACAATGTAGTGCTCACTCTGTCCCATATCATTACATCATGAATGACTAATAATTTGATACATTGACTTTGAAGTATCTTATTGAATGCTTCTTACTCCTTCTTGCTGTCCTACTAACAAGTTAATCAAAGAAATAATAGCTTGGTAAATTTAATAAAATAAATAAAATAATTTAATAATTTTTTCCTAGGCAACAACATGAAAAAATGCCGTGCTCGCTTTGGTCTGGACCAGCAAAATCAATGGTGCAAACCCTGCAGGTAGGAGATAATTATAGATACCTTATTAATATGGCAAAACAAAACTTTGTTTAATATTAATACATTAAATAGTACGCGTAAGAAAAAAGAACAATGTTGGGTGTACAGAAACAGAGAGAATCGACAATCCATAAGATCAAGAATGTTGTGCCCTAATATATTTATATACTTAGTAGTATTTTAACACTCAAAAATATACATACACCTCATTGAAATTTTCTGCTATATACCAGTATATTATGCAATAAGCATATAGAACAAACAAAACAAATTTTTTTTAATTGATCACGACCCTAATAATCTTTTTTGCATGTAATACCAAATGTTGCGCCTAGACATTTCCTCCTCCCCCCAACCCCCACGCACTTTGCACAGGTTCCCGGAAGTTAAATAGGCTTTGTTTGAGACAAGCCTGATTCAATCCAAAGATTACGTCGGGATAAATAACGTAAACAATAATTCAGAATTTATAAAGAAAAAAGGCTATAATCAATAGTTTCTGTTTCTTGCATCGACAGTTTTTAAAAATTTGTAGACGCTGTTTTAGAAAAATTTGCACATAAATACTTGAAAAAGAAAAAGAAACATAAAACGAAAGAAAGCTTTTTTTGGATTTAACCTTTACCAGTTATTTACATAAGGGTGCAATATATATAAACGAGAATAGAGTATCTTAACAATGTTCAAGTGTTCGTTAAGAGCTTTGGTAAGTTTAACTGTTATAAACATGCAATTTTTTACATTAAAATCATAGTTTTTGATTAATTTTTCCTATCAAAGCAATAGGAGGATAAAGTTGTCCGATTTTAAAAAATGGTATTATTATGTTGGCGTTTCTGTATAATTTTATGTGTGACTCATATAATAAGTTATTTGACACTTACCATACTTGTTCTCACAAAACATAAACTGTTTTCCGCCAAATGCCCTAAAAAAGATATTTTAATGTAATGTCATATACCACGACAATAACCTTTTCGATTGCGGTTTTTAAAGAATAGCAAAAACATACAACACTTGTTCTATCCAACTTTTATACAGGAATCAGAAATAAAAAGCAAGCAAGTCTTATCAATATAGATACAAAACTAGTTTGCGTTGCAACAGACCGACCAAAGGACGGATGAAAAAAATTATGAAAAAATTTTATAAAAATTTTTATTTATAGAAATTAAAGAATTAGCTTTTCCAAAGTTATAAATAATTTTTTAAAGAAAGAACGTTATATATGAAATGTAAGAAAACCCAAACACAAAAGTTGAAGATTTTGATGAAACCCAATGAGGAAACAATATTCAATAAAGATGTATATTTAAATTTGTTTAAAATATTAAATAAAGGATAAAGACTGACTATGAAAAAAGTAAAAATAAGTAATAAAATCGATTTTATTGTATCACTACTTAATCGCTTCACATACTATAATTTGTATGCGGTATTAAGTGCTGGTGTCATATTCGATTAAAGGAAATGGAAGGGAAATAATAATCATGTGTTAGATCTGGTTTTGGAGAGTATTTTATTTTTTTTTTTTATATACATTTTTTCATACATAAACATTGAATTGTATAAAAAAACTGTAAAATCATTTATAACGATGTACTCCTAATGTATGCAATGTGCAGGGTGGTGGGTGTTTAATAAAAAAGGCCAAATTCATACCCTTTCTACCTTTTAACTTCAGTCTTTTTCAATTATTCCTCTAACTTATATTAATTATATACTAAGTACAATGTCATCACATCATGCTGCTTGTTGCTGTAGACTCCTAATAAATTGGAACAAGGCGGACCGTACTGATATATATCGTAAATTTGCCGTAGAACCAAATGAATGATTTTTGTTGTTTGAACATTAATATCAAATATATCAATAATTTTGTACCTTGAAATTTAATCGAAATCGGACCACATATATCTAGCTATTTACAAAATTTTCCTAGCTATAAAAACAAATTTAAGGTTATGTGGGCTATTATACATGCTGGTAATGTTTTGACTTCAGATTCGGATTAAGGAGGTCCAAAAACATATAACAATATCACATGACCAGGTCATGACCCCTCATTATATTTTAAAGATTTTGCATGTTTTTTGAGGTTAAGTCGAATCTTAAACGTGCAGGATACATTTTGATTAAAGAATTTGATTAAAAGGGTCAAAATACATGAGAAAACATGTATCGCATGACTAAATCATAATACTATATCTTTTTGGTGGAATTTATAAAATTTTGCAGTTTTGTGAGGTTAGTTCGAAAAACAGACGTGATGATAAAATTCCGACTCCGGATTCGGATTCACTGACCCCAAATACAAATCACTGCATACACGTATGCTGCATGCCCAGATCATGAAAAATTTTTTGTGGGGCTCTGTTAATCAAGCTTAGGAATTTAGCTTGGAGTAGCACTGCCTGGCTCTCGACGTTGCGGCGTGTCGCGTTGTTGACCCCATGTCTATGCTCAAAAGTGTAAAATGGAAAATAGTTGGCAATTAAAAATGCTGATTTTGCTATTGGAAATTCAAATATTTTTCATATATGTGCGAAGGGTTCAATACTATGGGGGGCACTCGTCTTTGGCCTTAGTTACTTGTTTAGTTCGAGGATATAACTTTTTAGTTTTACTAAGGTGGTATAAATATATTTACTTTTAATTTTAATTTGTTAGTTTAAAAAATTTGGATGGATAAAGGTTTTTAGGTGTCTCAAAACTATTGTATGAAAGACGTGCTCATTTTTTTATGTCACCTAATAAGTAAATTTTGACAGCGAATTTTATGTTTATTACCGTAAAATTACAAAACTGTAATACAACTAAACTACAACTATATCTATATCTATATCAACTACATATCAGTTACCCTATGCAAAAAAAAATACATATGTATATATTGCTAGTGAAAAAACCCATATATGTTTTTATTGTATCTTGAAACTTTTTATTGCCGGAACGGACCGATGTATCGAATAGTTTCATAATGTTTTTTTTTTTTTGCACGGTGGCGGCAGAAAACGTTTTTATACTCTTCGACCATTGAAACTGACCAAAAACTGGTATACTAATTTTCCGCAAGTGTATGTAATAGGAATAAGGAGCCGTGGCAGACCCCATAAAGTATATATTCCTGCTCAGGATCACTAGCCTAGTTGATTGAGCCATGGCCTTCTGTCTGTTTGTATGAGACAACAGATCTCAGCTATTAAAAAAGGTAGAGATACCAAATTTGGCATATATAATAGGCAGAACAAGTTTATTTCAAAAGTTATTGAAGTTATTAAGCAAACTATTGAGCTTATTACGTTCTGCTTCGATCTTACCAATAACACAGAAGTTATTCAAGTCAACATTTTCGGTACAAAAGTTCGGTACGATCAGCAGACGTCGACGTCACGGCGCTTCGCTTTACCTTTTACGCGCGTCGCTGTGTGAGTGCGAGCGATTAAACGTTTTTAAAGGGTTTCACAAACTGTGTGACTTGTTTTATAATAGAGCGATATGATAACCAGACTTTCGACGATCATCTTGTACGCCAATTGTTTTGAAAACTTCATATGTATGTACTATACACGTGCTAGTACGCAGGTCAACAAAATTGATTACTTTTGTTTATCATCGCAAAGTGTATATATGTATACTCATTTTTCCTAGATATTTGCATGTCCTAATTTGTATGTCACTTAAATCCTTTTCTAATCAATAAATTGATTTTTATACCCGCTACTCATAGAGTAGAAGGGTATTATAACTTTGTTCGAACCGAAAACGTATGTAACAGGCAGAAGGAGACATTTCCGACCCCATTAAGTATATATATTCTGAATCAGTATCAACAGCCAAGTCGATATAGCCATGTCCGTCTGTCTGTCTGTCCGTCCGTGTGAACACCTGGATCTCAGCTATTATAAAAGCTAGAGTTCCCAAATTTGGTGACAACATGTGTTATTACTGCAGGCTGATCAAGTTTATTTTGGATTTCAGCCACGCCCCCACCCGCCCCCATAAATCGAAAAATTGATTACAGCCGTAATATTAGCTTTACAGAAACAGTTTTATAAATACGTTATAGATACCATCTTGCGGACGTTTCGTGAAAATTTCAGTAAGATTGGACTATAAATGTGGAAGATATTAAGGAAATAGTAGTGCCATGTGACCACGTGTTTTTGTCTGTTTATACCCTTCGACCATTGAAAATGGTCAAAAAAGGGTATACTAACTTTGTGCAAAATGTATGTTACAGGCATAAAGAGGCGTGGCAGACCCCATAAAGTATATATATTCTTGCTCAGGATTACTAGCCAAGTCGATTGAGACATGTCCGTCTGTCTGTCCGTCTGTATGAGACAACAGATCTCAGCTATTAAAAAAGCTTGGGATACCAAATTTGGCATGAAGGTTCCTATAAATCATAGGCAGATCAAGTTTATATCAAACGTTTGATGCCACGCCCACCGCCCCCGCAAATCGGATATTTGCGATTATTAAGCAAAGTATTAAACCCATAACGCTTTGGTATGTATAAAGCTTAATGCAATATGAACATATTCTCCAAATTACAATCCGATCGGACCAATAACACAGAAGTTATTCAAGTCAACGTTTTCAGTACAAATGTTCCGTACGGGCAGTTGACGCCGACGTCGACGTTGCGTCGTGTCGCTTTACTCTTTACGCGCGTCGCTGTGTGAGTGCGAGCGAGTAAGCTACGAGGGTCGTTTGATAAGTCCGTGACTTTTTGAATAAAATATATTTTTTTCGTCAAAGAAGCGTTTTATTTCTCAACATAATCTCCTTTTAGCTCTATACATTTAGTCCAGCGTTTTTCCAATTTTTTTATTCCTTCCAAATAATAGGTTTTCTCAAGGCCCTCAAAATAGTCGTTTGTTTCTGTGATGACGTCTTCATTTGACCCGAATCTCTTACCGCCGAGCCATTTCTTCATGTTTGGAAACAAAAAATAGTCACAGGGGGCTAAATCTGGAGAATATGCTGGATGGGGTAGCAGTTCGTAGCCCAATTTATGAAATTTTGCCATGCTGACTACACACGTGTGCACCCGTGCATTGTCCTGATGGAACAGCACTTTTTTTTCGCCAAATGCGGTCGTTTCTGCTTCAAATCAATATCGAATCTGTCCAAAAGCTCTGAATAATATTCGCCGGTGATCGTTTTACCCTTTTCAAGGTAATCGATGTGAATGATACCTTGTGCATCCCAAAAAACTGTGGCCATGACCTTGTTGGCCGACAGACCCACCTTGGCCTTCTTTGGTGCACGTTCACCCGGAGAAACCCACTGTCTTGATTGTTCTTTGGTCTCTGGTGTGGTGTGGTGGATCCATGTTTCGTCTACGGTAACGAAACGGCGCAAAAATTCGTTTGGATTGCGGTTGAACATCGCCAAACACTCCTTTGAAATGGTCACACGGTTGCGCTTATGGTCGTGTGTGAGCAATCGCGGCACCCATCGCGCGGAAAGCTTTTTCATGTCCAAATATTCATGTAAAATGTGATGTACCCGTTCAGTTGAGATGCCTACAGCCTCAGCTACCTCACGCACTTTCATTCTCCGATCATCCAATATCATTCCATGGATTTTGTCGACGATTTCTGGCATGACGACCTCTTTTGGGCGACCTGAACGTTCGGCATCACTTGTACTGGTACGACCACAACGGAACTCAGTAAACATTGAAATTGATGGTGCAGAGTCCCCATAATATTTATCAAGTCTTTCCTTGGTTTCGGTGATGGATTTTTTACGCAAAAAATAATGCTTAATTAGCACACGAAATTCACTTTTTTCCATTTTCGTTAAAATTCACGAGATCGTCTGCTTTCAATGCCTATAAAACGCAAACCAAAAAACGCAGCTTTCTCAAAATTTTACAGTCAGCTGTTAATCGATAACTGCTGACAGGAGCAGTGTTGTATTTAGAGCAGGTGCGCGGCAAATACAAAAAGTCACGGACTTATCAAACGACCCTCGTATATGTACTAGAAGTATTTGTGCAAAATTCTCTGTTTGAAATTATGAGTGTGGTTACACGTTTGTAACGGATTTAGAAAATTGGGAGAAGGGTATCTTACTGTCGGGCGCCTGACTGTAGCCTTACCCACTTGTTTATTATGTTAGATATGCAGGATCCAGGTTCAACTCCGGCGATAAACTTTTTTTTTTAAATTTATGTACCAAAATTATTTGCACTGATCATCATTACAATTTTTTGGTAATTGCGTAATAGACTTGGTGGCTACTGTCGCCGACTGTCGTGCAGAGGGGTACGGGTTCTAATCCAGCCCGGAGCAAGTGCGGGTTTTTATGGATGGTTTTTTTTTCAAGCATTTAAAATATTTTAAGTTTAGTATTTTAAATGCATTTGATTAAACAGAATTTTAAAGGGAGTGAGTTGGTATTGTCTTACACACACACACGACGACACACAATAATAATTTGTTTTTGTCCTGTACGACAAGCTGAATGGTCTTATAATGCAACTTTACCGATCAGATTCGGAATGCGCTAATGGCAGAGCTGTTATAGTTTCAGACTGCATAGGCCGAGTTTTTTGAAGGTGCATGGTTCAAGACCCCCTCACGGTCGGTAAAAAATTTTTTGTTTTTTTTTTCAGTTCTTTTTTTTCGCATATGCGTTATCTTTATTTAAAATCAATGTTAACCAAGTTTTTACTATATTTAAGGAAATATAGAATATTAAGTCATATTTCGCTTCATACAGCAACATACATACAACATAAGCGACAAATCTGGTTGGATTATTAAATTTCTCAATAAATATGTGAAGCATTATATAGGCGTCTCTCTTACACATTCATAATTAAAAGCCCTCTGATGAGTTCTAATTGGAAAGTACTGAAAGCAATGCGGCAACATCTAATAGGAACCACGTGCAACTTTCAAAGTCTAAACAAATTTGAGACTGTGAGACGTGTTTTTTTCGCATGTTGGTAGCGGGTATACCACAGTCGGGCGCGCTCGACTGTAGCCTTTCCGACTTGTTAACTTGACCTTCATGGTCCTGAGCAAAACATATATGCACAATTTGTGGTCCTTCTTGTATATCACGTACATACGCATAGAGTTAGAATGCCTCATTAGAATGGGTGTAATAATGATGTAATTATTAAAGGTTTTATACTCTTCCAATATTGAAATTTCTGACTTAAGAGATTTTACTATGAAAATTAAATAAAACAGTACAACGAATATTAACATTGTTTTTGTGTTCGAATAAAAGATATCGGCCAATGTGCTCTATGGGAGATACAAGATATTTCGATCCGATTCGGCTGGTTTCGACTTATATGCAGCCTGCAGCAATAAGAAGCATGTGTGTCAGGTTTAATTGATAAAGACAAACAGACGGACGGATAGAGGTAACTAGATCGACTCCCCTGTTGATGTTGAGTCAGAAAATAGAGGTAGTCTCTTACTGAAACGGGAAGTGTTTCTCCATATAAATTTGAGCATTAAAAATTAATATGCTTTTTGCTTTGCAGTTTTGCAAGTTTGGAAACGCTTAAAAATAATAAAAATCGGCCGATAGTTTATATGGCAGCTATACAATATATCGGTCCAATATAACTCATGCGACTTATATACAGCCTGCAGCAATAAGAAGCATGTCTACCAAGTTTCATTGAGAGAGACTAAATCGTGTTGCAACAGGAGGACAGGCGAACGGACAGATTGACAAGGCTCTATGAGCTCTCCTGTCAATGCTGATTCAGAATATATATAGTTTATGGCCAAAATTAATATAATATGCTTTTTGCTTTGTACAGTTAAACCAGAAGAAACAAAGCAACGTTCGTGAAAATAATATAGCAGCTATATGATATAGTGGTTCGATTCAGATGCAGTTTTGCAAGTTTGGAAACGCTTAAAAATAATAAAAATCGGCCGATAGTTTATATGGCAGCTATACAATATATCGGTCCAATATGACTCATGCGACTTATATACAGCCTGCAGCAATAAGAAGCATGTCTACCAAGTTTCATTGAGAGAGACTAAATCGTGTTGCAACAGGAGGACAGGCGAACGGACAGATTGACAAGGCTCTATGAGCTCTCCTGTCAATGCTGATTCAGAATATATATAGTTTATGGCCAAAATTAATATAACCTCTGCAAGGGTATAAAATCTGTAGTTGTTGACATGAAAGTTCTTTTGTCTACAGCAAAATAAGTTGCACAAGCGTATGCAAAAAGAACTCGATTTATTTATTTTGTTTGATTAATTTTGAGAATCACGAATGCTTATTAACAAGATTTTGTTGTGGAACGAAATTCTTCGAGGCACTCTATTATCCACTGCAACTGAACTCAATTTGCGCTACTGCACCCTTTTTGTGGATATTCGTATGTATTTCATTGGCTTACAAAGCAGATGCCAAAAACTCTAGGGTTGTACTATTTATACAATTTTTTAAACCAGTGCAATGCAAGGAAGCAAAGGTGCAAGCAGTTGTATACATAATAATAATAAATGTATACAAAATAAACAAACTTACAAATATTGATTTTGTCAGTGATATGAGGGAATAAATCAAGTTGTTTGTGTTACTCATTTAAGTAGTATAAGGTCCGTTACATGAGTACACAAAGCCACAAACACATATATACATACACACACGAAGTAAAAATTGTGGTTTTGTTAAGTTTTCGTTAATGTGATACAAATTATCGCCTTTTCTTTTTTCAATGCTTCTTGGACCGTTGCTTCATTTCTCCTCGAACTGAACATTACAAATTTTAAAAATAAAAACTAATAAACACGAAACTAAAAAATTAAATTATTGAAAATTTGCACAGTCCAACTGTGGGCAGTAACAGCGGCATCGGTTGCTCAGTTGGCGGTCCGCCTGTGGGCCTAAGTGTCGGCATGCTGACACCGGGCATGATGGGGTCCACGGTAATGCTGCCCAACTCGTCATCAAGCTCCTCTTCATCATCTACTTCATCTTCGCATACCCATACACAATTGCAAATGCTTGGAAACGGAAACGGCCTGGGATCAGCAGCACATGTCAATGGCAACAACTGTACACAGCAGCCCGCCGTGGCCATTGGTGGTGTTGGTGGCGGAGGGGGAGTCGGCATCGGGGCCGGCGGTACTACCTCTAGTAACCAACAGCTGTCACCCCAACCTCCGCCGACCTATGTGAATTTATAAATTATTCGTCGTATTAAGCAGGCCACACAATCCCAGGAAGCACAGCAATAACACGCCAACCAACCGAAGCTATTTCCAGTAAATAACATATAAATAAGTACAAAAATTATAGCCTAAAAGCATTTTCCAAGTTGTTCATTACAATAATTCCTTACCAAAGTATTCAGCCAGCCGCATTGACATTTATGAATTAAATCAAAAATTATCTTTCTTAGTATTCGTTTACATTAACTTTAGTAACATTAGTATTTTTTCTGTATTTTGATTCAAAATATAAAAAATGAAAATATGTTAAACTGTCTGTCTTGAGTAAGAAAAAAAGATAATTAAAGATAACTATGCTAATGCGGCTAAGGCAAAAAAAAGGTGAATAATGTTAACGATGACTGGCAACTTTTGTTTTTAACGTATATTTCCTAACTTACCTAAAAAACTGTTTATTCCATTTGCACTTTGCATTAATATTATATTTGACAATATTCAACGCAATATTTTCTTATAAAATTAAGTATATATATAAAATGTATGTACTTATGTATACATTCGTATGTGTGTATAAATGTTTAAGCTTAAGAGTGTCGTTAATATGCAAAGGAACCGAAATTTGTACGTACATATATATCTATCAAAGAATTGTTTTCTCTTGTTTACAAACTTGAATGCACTTACTTATGTTGCGCGTGTTTTCAAAAGTTTAGTTTATTAGATTAATTTTTTACTCGGTGTGAATATGAGACAAGTAAAACTTCAGTGCATTCCGTTTGTGAATTTGGTCTCTGATATATATGTATTTGTATATAAATTATATGTATGTAGATTATACCTTGCATGTTAACGATCATTTTTCGCTTTGTATTCAGTTAAAGCTGTCCGCTATTGTTGTTATTGTTTCTGCTTGTGTTTCCATATTAATTATTGATTTCTTAATTCCACAAGAATAAGCTTTTGTTGGTGCCAAAAAGTCGTCGATATATTTCTCAATAATTTTTAACAGAGTTTTTTTTTGCGATTAATTAAATTTATTATTATGTATTAGATAGATTGTTGACGACGTTGTCATTTTAATGTGGAAAATGATTAGCAAATATTGGTCTTCAATTTATTTCTTTACATTGTTTCTACTATTTTGTATTGCCTTTCGTTTGTTTTATCAGATATGATGCATGGAAATAATAATTTGTGCGTTTTCGTAAAAGTAAGCTCGACTTACATATCCCAGAAAATATAAACATTTTGACTCTTACTCTTGGATTGTCTGTCATATTTGCCACTTTAGATAAATATTGATATATGTTATATTATATATTTAAATTGTATACATTCTTGATCTGAAGAAGCACATAAGTGACAATAGCCTCGCCCGCTATATGTTCATATATATTATTATCGGAGACTATCATGTGATGTATGTTAGTTCGCTATCACCACATGCGTAATGCAATGAAACAAGTGTTCCCATCGACACCTGACGGTCTTTCATTTGAAGCTTTATTGATAGGCCTTTCTCACTAACATATTAATAAATAAAAATACTCGCTTTTTGCCTTCAAACCCACCTTATAAATTTTGTTTAAGCTGGTGGTGCTTTCAGTTCTAAAAATAAAAACTGCATGAAGGTCTCTGGTACGCATGTATCTGTTTAAACGTTTTGAAGCTTGATAAAATTTGCGAATTTGAATTAATAGACATCATACATGACCCCTTAATAACATTCTGTCCAAATTTCACCAAAGAAATGGAGGATTTGTGGATAGTGTAGAAGACATGTACAAATTAACCACAAAGATATACCTTAGACCAGCCAATGATAAACTTGTATGTGTTACTATAGTTTAAAAATAACTTAAAAAAAGAAAACAATTGGGAAACTTTTCAAAGTTATTTAATATTGTTTTTGTTTTTAATAAATCGAATTAAACATAAACACCTAATACATACAAATAAAATTCTCGTTATTCGTCGTTCGAGTGAAATAATGAGAAAGTATTAGTCAGAATTCATTTAAAATTTGATATTGTATTTGTTTTCCGTCATACAGTACGTTATGCATGAGATACAACTGTTGTGGAATGATTTTAATTACTTTGTAGAATTAAATATCACATAAGTCTTTGACATTTGATTTTCGACTGATTTTAAATGTAACTAATGTTGTTAATTAAATACTTAACTTGTTTTGTGTTCTCATATTTACTGATTATTTTGTTCTTTTCGAAACCGCAGGCGTAAAAAGAAATGCATACGCTACATGGAGGCACTAAATGGAGACAACGTTCTCCACGCCACAGATGATTTGGACGATACGGGAAATTTAAGTCAGTTAAGCGAGGACGATGATGATGACGATGATGAGCTAGGCGGCACCGGCAGTTGTGGCAGCGGAGATGAGCTGGATTCAAATCAAATTAGCAAGCTGCCCGAATGCGAAGAAGATATGGAATCCATCAATCAATCGCTATCCAGTCCCGGGCTCTCCAGTTTACAGAGCCCCTCGACGACAACAAGTGTAGCGAGTCCTTTAAATATGAACATGTTAACTAGTCCAACCACACCAGTGGTTCCAATTTCTAATATGCATGGATCTGGCTCGAGCAGCGGCGGCTCCACATGTAGCGTAAGCAATACACCGAATACGTCAACGACAGCATCCCCAGCAGCGTCATCAACGATGGGAAATGGAATGGCTAATGCTGCGGGAATGGGAGCTGTAGGAGCAGCTAATTTCGCACCACTATCAGCCAAAACGCTGGGCACACGCTTTAGCCATTTGGGCATGGGCTTAACACCCGAACAAATCTTTCATGTCGGCACCATTGCGTCTACTTCTATAGTGACAGCAGTAACGCCAGCTGGATCAGTCGCTTCTGCTGTACCACATATCACGCCTCGAAATCCAATTGGTGCAAATCCCCGTGACATTAACAATCCGCTTAATATAAATCAATTGACCAAACGGCGAGAAGAATACAACGCTGCTCTTTACGATGCGTACACACATCCGTTCCAGCACTCACATCCGTTACAACCCTCACATCCGTTACAACTTTCACACCCGCATTCGCAATCGAATGCCCAAGTTAGTGCGCATCACTCAATCTTTAGTACTAACTTCAGTCAGCACTTTCAACAGCACATAAACAACCATCTTGCAACAACGACAACTAGACCACCGATCGTTTCTTCCAGTGTCCCGTCCATGACTTCGCCAACGTTAAGCAGCATTAAGCGACACAACACGGCCGAACCGTCAAACGGGGCAGCTGGTGGCGCGACTACGGCCAGCGCCAACTCAGAAACAGGCGCAATTAGCGTGTCGTAGCAGTCTATCAGAGTAATCGATAGTTATATCAATAAACAGCATCATCATATCATATTTATATATCAGATTTCTTCTTCCCGAACTCACCTTCACCTTATTTACTCCTTGCTTGTGATGTTTGCAGTGCTAAAAATACCGCGTGAAGGTCTCTGATATAGATATAGATGTATGTATATTTATACACACAACCATACTCTATGTGCAATACCCGCCCAACGGCTAATGCCACGCCTCCTATCGCCATAGTTGTAACTCAAGTAACATGTGGCCATTACTGAATATGTGCCAAACAAAAAAAAAAACATAAGCAAATTACTCTCACAGTACATAAGTATATAAAAAAGAATAATACAATATCCAAAACACTGGCAATTTAAAACTGGCGATGGATTGATGCACGCTCATGGACTTATAAAATCATTACAAACATACACATATACAAAATCGACGCAACATTTGTAATAACTACATCTAGTTGTAGTTTTTTAAAAAGATCTGCTCAGCTTATCGTAATTTGAATGAACACACTCATATATTTGGTATATGCAAAAAATGTATCCCAGGTATCACTTATATTTAGTGTCAATTGAAGAAATATCAAACAGTTTTAGTTTGTATGTGTGCAGAAACAAATAAAACTATCGTTTTTTGTCCTTCCAGAAGATATAATAATTTATAAATTTTATTAACAAGTTTGCAATTTGCTAAAGAACTTAAGTTCGCCTCAATAATATTATAAATGTGTACTGTATTATTTTTTTTCTGTAGGTGTATGGGTATGTATATATTTGTTCATATACATTTACCATATGTACAGCATAATAAATAAGCTTTCTAATGCAACGCAATTTCTCAGTTGTAAAGTCAAATTGATTAATCATGTCACATATGCTTTAAAATTTCCGAGCCGACGCGGTATGCAATTATTCTGTGTAGAAGCAATCGGATTTATTTATAATTATAAAAAATCGGATATGCTTTAAAATTATATTGTGTAGAAGCAATCGGATTTATTTATAATTATAAAAAATCGGATTACTATAAAATTAAGAATTTAAGTTTACAAATGATTAATAAACAGCCTTGAGTGAAAGTTACTTTTGCAGATTGCGTTTCGGAAGATAGGTCAACAATCGGACAAAATATCGTTAGCTTGCCCCGCCCTAACAGGAAAAAAGTTTATATACAACTAATCAGGCATAATCATTTTTGAAAAAACCAGTTGTGTACTCAGTTTTTCTGTGGTGTTTTTAGTTTTCTCTCATATTCATAATATCAAAATTTGAAATGTTATATTTTGTATTTTTTGAATCGTGTTTCTTATAAGTTGATTTTTGATTGGTAATTTGAAGTAATGAACGCCAAATGCTTAAGACATAATCACTATGCGGTGTACCTCTAGTTGTGGTAACCAATTCAGGAAGGGTCCTGACAAGTCTTAACAAATAGTCCGAATTTTCTTTTTTCCTTTTTTGAGCGAGAGACTAATACTAGATTACCTAGTTTTGGAAATGTATTCTTTTGTTGAAATGTTGTAAAATTCGTTACCGCACCATTAGAGCTCTCATAACCCGTAGATTCCGAGACCCAAAACACAAATAACTGCATACATATGGAGGGCTGTGAAACCCTTGCAAAGTGTCAATTACTAAAAGAGCCTAATTCCGAAGGGATCATCTCGTTCTTAATTTTCAAATAAGTTCGCGACTGTGACCTTGATGGTCTCAGCAAATAATACTTTGCGATTTTAAACTCATTGACTTTCTAAGAAAGGTTCTATAGAAAACGGCAAAAGATTTAAACAATCATAAACTATTTTAAAATTAATTTTAATGAATATTCTAATACCCTTTGTTAATTCGAACATGGTTAAAATGGGAATAATAACTTTGGGCAAATAAATGCAAATGACAGTAGGAGGCGTGGCAAACCCCATAAAGTATATACAGTTTTGCTCTCGAGTCGATTCAGCTATGTTTGACCGTCTCTCCAGCAGGTCTGTGTGAACGCAGAGATCTCAGCGAGTATAAAAGCTAGAGATACCAAATATGGCTCCCTCAATACTTAGGGTACCAGGTTGGTGGGGCCTAGCTTGATCATTTGCAATTAATAGCCAAAGTATTAAAGTTTTGACTGTCTGATACCATCTCAATACGTTTTGTACGGATCATAAACACATTTAAGTTAACGTTTTCCTTAATTCGTATATATTGAATTACGCTCTCGAGCGAACAATTAACTGTACAGATTTTTCGACGAAGTGAATCATACTGTTTGGCATGTTCGACTGTAGCTTTCGAAATTTGTTATTTGTTTTCCGTTTGAAATTTAAAGGAATTACTCTTTCCTTAATTTATATAAACCTGTATACAGGGTATCCGCTGGTCGTAATGTCTCCCATATGTTGTATCAAACGATGTGTCCATATAAGCCGGTGTTAAATAAGTTTAAACAAAACATACGAATTTATTAATCATTGGACCTGATAGTTAGCTCCTATTGTGATTTAAGTATTCATGTCAATGTGTCTAACAAAACAATAAATGTATGATCTTTCCAGTAACTAACCCACATTTTGCTAAACTGCCATACTTATACATTTGTGGATAAAAACTTTAAACAGATTCGTATGTATGTACCTAAATTTTAGTTTTGTACACCTTACATATATTAAGTTTACCACTTGGTTGTCATACTCTTCGAAAAACTCGAAAAAGGAAACATTTAGGTGTCCGATTGTCTACGTGAGCTGATATCCGGGATGCAGAATATCTTTTAGTCGACTGTATTTTCGTGCATAGATTGTCAAATTTGAATTCGTTAATTTTCATTATTTACGGTAGATGAATACCTATCATCCTCGATCCGATTTAAAAAGAAACTAAGAAGTTCAAGTCAACGTTTTCCATAGATTCGAGCAGCTTGTACTTTAATGAGCCGCTTTAAAAATGCACATGCTTGCACATGTGTGTCACAAAACAATAGTCGGTAAAATAGCTTTTTGTAATTGATTTTTAATAATTGGGCAAAGTGTACGTAAAAGGCGGGCACGCTTGACTATAATTTTTCATACTTTGTGAAAAGAAAGAACTGTTTTTGTATTTTTCTGAATGAAAAAACTAGATTGATCTATGAAATTATTGGTTTTTGTGGCACAATATTGTTTTTAGTTTCAAGAGACTTCTTAAACCTTTGAACACTTTAGATCAAGCGATATTTGGTAAACATGAATGTAGATATGTATATGTAGGATCATTGCCAATTAAAGAAAATAATAGTATAGAAAAACAAAGACTGTTAATGCATATTATCAATAACTAACATATGTGTATATAAAAAACAAGCGTAACAGACATATGCAGTTTAAGAACGAACATTTATAAACACACAACTACAGACCAATGTCTTAGAACTACAAACCAATGTTTCAGAAAACATGTGTATTTTTTGATTACACATCATATAAATAAACAAAAAACTGTGTAAATATATAGAAAGCTTAAAAATGGATACTAATCAATATATGATTTTTCTTAAAATACGTGAATAATGCTTCCAGTTTTTCTATGTTGTTTAATTTTGTAAGAATTATAAATAATTTTACTAGTATTTAGCATTTGGCTTATAAAACATGAAACGTTTTTGCAATATATTTATTGGCCAATTTTATTTTAAGTTAACCAAGTCAAATCACTAATCCAATAAGGCTTCGGGACTGCCCAAAGTAAAGTTTCTTTCAGGTTTCCTGAAAATCTTTGTACAATTTAATTATTCCATGTATGCAAGTATGTGTGTATTGTGTTTTTTTCATCTGCATTCGAAAATATTAGCTTAGTTAATTATAATGCTGATTGGTAAATTGTTCCATTATATTTCTAGTAGGGAGCCATAAAAGATTAGTAAAGATGATAGTTATTTGCATATAGGCATACTTATTTTATAACCACAAGATTATTAAACGTATGAATTAATTAGGTAAATAATAAGAGTATAAATATAATAAGTCTATCTATTCTTTAAAATGACTTGTATTATAAATATAATAAAAGAAAGTACACACATAATAAATAATAAGAAGATAAAAATATAGTTATTAATTCTGTGTATTATTGTTAAGAATTCGAAAATTAAGTGTGGTTTTAAGTTGAATATAAACATACAAGAAAATGTTGTTAAGTGAAATCATTTAATGTGTTTTTTTCTGAGCTGGTGAAATTGCCACTTCAAACTGCGCTGGGTCTAAGCAATAGATTTCATTGTATAATTAAGAAGGTCACCTTGTTAAGGTTGCAGTAAAGTCCGCTACCTTGTTATGTTCATTCTTCTTTTTTTTTTTGTTCGACAAAAAATATACATTTTCGGAGTCTTGTCTTTACCTCCTAATTAATGACGGTATGAAATAAATGTATATAAAATATTTTCGAAACCAATTAAGATATCCAACCCATGACTGTCAAACAATTCGTTCAGCGGAATCGTTTTGCGAAGGTTCATAGACGGATTACATTACTTACCTTACGATTGTAGTATCAAAAATAATTTAGTCGGTAAGTAAACCTAATTTTCTTGTGTATATTTATTTCAGCATTACGAAATGTTATAAAAGGATAGTATTGGATATATTTTAATTAAAAAGAAAAATTGGATGGGCTTGAATTAATATAAGCTTTATGAAGAAATATTTGAGTTGTTATTACATGTATTATTTGGTTAGTTTTACTTTTTTAAGGTATGGATTCATTATGAGTATACGTATGCTTATAATATATATGCATTCAAGAGGTAATAATGTTTTGCATTATTATTATAATTTTACACAAGGTGTAAAATTATTTTAAGCTAAGTGCCAATTTTTCTTTTGACATTATAAAGAGAAATCAAAACGTATAACTATTCTTCATATTAGCTGACAGTATCGAAACAAAACTATTTTCGTCTAGAATTTACATAAATATGTTTATACTATTCTGTTTTAATATATAATTTTATAGGTTTTTATAAAGTTAATCATTAGAACATTCTCTTTACACCGTGTATGTGTTATTGTAATATTTTCGGGTATTTTATTTTCATCAGTTGTGTTATCTCCAATCTGTTTGCACTACTTTTATCGGTTATGTGTTGGTTGTAAAAAAAATCATGCGTCCATGAACTTGGCTCAAAAAGCTACGAAGCTGTCATTAACAACTAGACAATTAATTTCTTCGACCTTCCCGCTTAATCTAATAATTTAAAACCAACCCCCGCTTCCTAGCTTTGAGCTAAGTCCACCAATGCCTTTGCCAAGCAAATTTCCAACACGTCCAGCGACAACGTTGGTGACAGCCGCTGCTTGAGCAGCAGCCATTTTTGGCTTTGGCAGGCTCCGTGATGCATGCGCTACCGATTCACCATCTCCTCCATCTTCTTCATCACCGTTACGCATATCATCGCCATTTCTGAACAAAAAAAAGAATATGTTGAATATTCAATGTACACTTTCCACAATTTTTTTTTGGTAAGCTAATTAACTAGCTACTACTCATTGTATTCGAAAGTAACCCATCGAAAACGTGACTTTTCGTGATGTGAATGATTAATACTTACTCATCTCTCTCAGCAACATCTGGCATTGTCAATGCACAAGTTGCTTCTTCCGTATTCATGCGTTGTGCAACCGACTGATATGCCTTGGAATTTAATTTATCCTCCAAAACACCCTGCAGCTCAAAGTCCGAATAAATTTTCTGCAAACAATATACATATTGTACATAAACAAGGGTTACCTCTGGCACCTTTCTCCCAAGTATTTAAAACCGGTACAAAAATATAAACACACTCATAATTTTGAACAGAGAATTCTGCACAAATTATTCTACTAAAAATGGCGTACTCGCTCGCACGCACGCGCATAAAGAGTAAATCGTCGCGACGTCGAAGTCGACGTCAACTGCTAGCAGCAGAGCCCAGGCTGCTTTAGTAAGTGCCGTTAGTTTTTTTAATAGCTGAGATCTGATGTCTCAAACAAACAGACAGACGGACAGCCAAACAGACAGACGGGCATGGCTCAATCGACTCGGCTAGTGATCCTGAGCAAGAATATATATACTTTATAGGGTCTGCCACCCTCTTTATGCCTGTTACATACATTTCCACAAAGTTGGTATACCCTTTTTTGACAATTTTTAGTGGTCCAAGAGTATAAAAAAAACCTTAATTCAAAATATTAGAGGTCTAAGTATTAAACTTTCTACTTTATATCTAAACAGTCTTACATTTCCTGATTATTCCTGATTAAATCCAGATTTCTTAAGATCAAACCAAAGTCATTCTAGAATCCTACAGGATTCTGTAACCTGATTGACGTGGTGGTGGAGTTCTTATTGCTGTAAATTCCGCCATCACATCTGAACTTTTACAACCGGGGATTTAATTCGGTATTGAATTCCTCTGTTTAACATTTTACTTTCCCGGTTTTTCTATTATATATATACCCTGCTCCTACATTTCGCCATCATAGGAATTTTCATTTTATGAACGTTGAATACATTGAATGTACTAACAAGTGGTCGAAACGACACCAAGGCGATGCAGGCGAATTGCACCGTCTGCCTATCCGACCAAGAGGCACCGTCATATAACGGACGACACGAAAACGAAAAGTGCGAGAAAAAACCGGGAGAATAAATTAACGCAATAAGGATAGAAAACGCGAAAAAGAGATACGACAGAACGCAACATGCAATTGAAAATTAAAAAGAAACAAAACAAGAAGGCAAGGCTACCTTCGGCTTGCCGAAGGTTTTATACCCTTGCAGTTATACTAAATATAAAATACATTTGGATTGCTGCTGGTTTCTGTTTGCATACAAAACCCTGATTTCAGCCGATTGTTCCTATTGCAGCTATATGTTATAGTCCGATTTTGATACAATTTTAACATTTTAACAGAACATTAAGAACGTAATAATAATAAGATTTGCCAAATCTTGTTGCAATATCTTGAATCTTGAATATGGCAGCTATCCGATGTATCGCTCCGATCTGGCTCCTAATTATTTACAGATTGCAGCAATAAGAAGCTTGTGTGCCAAGTTTCATGAAGATAGCTCAAAAAATTAGAGACTAGTTCGCGTTGCAACAGACAGACGGACGGACGGACGGACAGACGGACAGTCGGACATCGATTTTTGGACTCCTCTGTTGATACTGATTCAGAATATATATACTTTATAAGGTCGGAGATGTCTCCTTAGGTGTGTTGCAAACTTCTGGCGAAAATTAATATACCCTCTGCAAAGGTATAAAAAGATAGAATATCGAAGAAGATAAGACTACCAAAACATGCTAGATAGTCAAGATTTAAAAACTTTATAGCAGTGATAGAGTTATTGCTAGCTATGACGTGTTGAAGTTTATTGTAGTCCGAACATAATACCCTGAACGGATCGTGCGGTACAAACCAGAGAACTGCAACACGCATGCATACACAACACTCAAAAATGAATGAGACTTTTGCCACTCGGTGTTCATTTTGCACAGGCCGCACATAGCACAAGCCTCAAGCCACTTAAGCCTCTAAAAGCGGGAGACTCTAAAAGCAAGAGACGCAAAAGGCAGGAGACGCAAAAGGCTTGTACGTTTTGGCAAAAAACACTAGTAGTGCGGTACGTTTTGGCAAAAAACACTTGTAGTGGTGGTACGTTTTGGCAAAAAACACTTGTAGTGCAAGAACATTTTGGCAAAAAAGACAAGAGACGCTTGTCCAAAGGCTCGGTAGGCTCGGTAGGTAGAGACAGCAGCATAAGGGTCGGGGCATACAAATTTGTTCGAGAACGTTCGGTTTTCCCTTTCTCTAGCGCGTGCCTCGCTTATTTTGTGGAAGGGGTAAAGGAACAAGTAGAAATTGAAATGCATCGGCCTCGGGTTTTTTTTTCTATACCTACTAATGTGTCTATTAATAGAACAGAAGTAGAAGGGGTAACCCAAAAATGCACTAGCAGAAACGGAAAACCGAACGTTCTCGAACAAATTTGTATGCCCCGACCCTTATGCTGCTGTCTCTACCTACCGAGCCTACCGAGCCTTTGGACAAGCGTCTCTTGTCTTTTTTGCCAAAATGTTCTTGCACTACAAGTGTTTTTTGCCAAAACGTACCACCACTACAAGTGTTTTTTGCCAAAACGTACCGCACTACTAGTGTTTTTTGCCAAAACGTACAAGCCTTTTGCGTCTCCTGCCTTTTGCGTCTCTTGCTTTTAGAGTCTCCCGCTTTTAGAGGCTTAAGTGGCTTGAGGCTTGTGCTATGTGCGGCCTGTGCAAAATGAACACCGAGTGGCAAAAGTCTCATTCATTTTTGAGTGGCTTGTTGTGCATGCATGCATGTTGCAGTTCTCTGGTACAAACTACAATAAGAAAGTGTAGCTGGCTAACTTGGGACACACTGTCAAGGTCAACTTGCATAAGATTGTTAATAAATAGCATGGTTCTGCGAAAAATTGGGGAAGCAAATTTAATTAAAACAAGTGGGTAAGGCTACAGTCGGGCGCCCGACAGTAAGATACCCTTCTCCCAATTTTAAAATCCGTTACAAACGTGTAACCACACTCATAATTTCAAACAGAGAATTCTGCACAAATACTTCTAGTACATATACCTTTCTCGCTCGCACTCACACAGCGACGCGCGTAAAGAGTAAAGCGACACGACGCAACGTCGACGTCGGCGTCAACTGCTCAAAGCAGCGCGTCGGCTGCTGCCCGTACCGAACATTTGTACTGAAAACGTTCACTTAAATAACTTCTGTGTTATTGGTCCGATCGGATTGTAATTTGGAGGATATATTCATTTAGCATTTAGCTTTATACAAACCGAAGCAGAACGTTATGCGTTTAATACTTTGCTTAATAATCACCAATAACCGATTTGCGGGGGCGGTGGGCGTGGCATCAAACATTTGACATAAACTTTATCTGCCTATGATTAATAGGAACCTTCATGCCAAATTTGGTATCTCTAGCTTTTTTAATAGCTGAGATCTGTTGTCTCATACAGACGGACAGACAGACGGACATGTCTCAATCGACACGGCTAGTGATCCTGAGCAAGAATATATATACTTTATGGGGTCCACCACGCCTCCTTATGCCTGTTACATACATTTTGCACAAAGTTAGTATACCTTTTTTTGACCATTTTCAATGGTCGAAGGGTATAAAAATAACATACGACTGCCGGGAGATAGGTTAAGTACCTAGGCGTAACCGTCGAGTGTAGAATGAACTTTGCGAAGCACGTGAACAATGTGGTAAGCAAATGCAAAAGTGCTGCATGAATATCGTGGGGCACCACACTAAATATTTTGCGATGGCTCTACATAGCAGAGGCATCTTATTGTCGGAAGACCAATATTAATAAATGGAGCAGTTGATCAAGGAGACACGGCGAAGCTCAAGATCATGTGTGACAGGGGCCATGCGTGCCTATCCAACTGCAGCTGTACAGGTTCTGCTGGAACTCTCCTTTCTGCAACTCTTCTTAAGGAACAGGCAAAAACTGTATCCTCAGTACCCCTGACATAGAAGTCATTAAAATCAGTATTACGCAAATCTCATTACCAAGGGATGAAATGATTGCGGGGCACAAGTTCGATAGGAATTTTGTCATATTAAGCAGCGAGAGGGAACCTCACCTCAGGAAGATTATCCGAAGAAACCGCATATCATAAAATGGTTTAGATTCATAACTCGGTTTGGATTCATAACTCGTAAGGGGACGCAATCTCCATAAGTACCTACGGAATTACACCAGCATTTCCAAGCTAAGGAATGTGCAGCGATAAAAGCACTCAGTAATTGGAAAATAAGATCAAAGTTAGTGATGTAGCTAAGAAACTGACAAGACTGACTAAGATGTAATAACGACCTTGCTGTAATATAAATACTGGGACATAAGGATATACCGGTTAATGAGGAATCAGATGCTCTGGCAAAGTCAGGTGCCGAATGCGACACAGAAATCGCTAAATCTGACTGAATTGTCATTTTCCACTAAAAAAAAACCACCTATTTTAGGCTGAACAATTGCACCTACAATTCGGCCAGCAATGTGCTTAGTTACTCGGTGTCAGTAATGCAGCCTTTTTTTTCAAGCTTATTAGCATATTGCGTTATTTATTGGATCTTCTCTTATTATGAGACTAACAATAATTATTCAAATCTTATTATATAAATTAGATTAAGAGAGACGGCCCTAGGATTTATTTGCTGGGCTGGAGAATCTTTGCGCTTTAGTCTGCTGTGACTACATGCACGCTGAGCGACTTCGCGAGAGGATTTTCGTGTGCAGCGAGCTTTGCTTGATGTTTACTCTTTCTCATCTGGATTTCCTCGTTGAAGAGATATATGTTGAGGTCTCTATGGATGTTTCGCTGCGTAGGTACCATGGTGCCCCAGTGATAGTTCGCAGAATCGCTGACTGAGCTCGCTGTATAATTTCGATGTTGGTTTTGGACGCGTTTCCCCATAGTTCACAGCACGGATGGGATTCTGCACGGTATTGTAGAGTAGTACTTTGTATTCCAGACTAAGCGGAGAGTTGCAATTAATGAGCCAATGAAGATTGCCTGCTTTAAGCTTTATATGAGTCCTTTTTCGATTCTATATGTCGCCGCCAGGTGAGGCGTCTATCTAGGTGAACCTCGAGATATGTTAGGGTACATGGTGGGCAGGTTTGTCTATTCAGTGTAAATGTTACATGTCTGCTTTTGGTCTCGTTAATCTTAATGGGCCAGTCCGCAAACCATCTTTCCACTGTTTTAAGATGACAGTCAAGTTTTTCTGTTGCCTCTGATGGGCATTTGGATCGGCTGAGTATTGCGGTATCGTCAGCAAACGTAGAGGTTGTGAGCTGATAGTTTGTAGGCATGTCTGCTGTATATAGGGTGTAAAGAACGGGGCCCAGCACACTTCCTTGGGGGACTCCAGCATTGATGACGCGCTCGTGTGAAGTCGAACTGTTACACCTGATTTTGAACACTCTTTTGAAGAGATAAGATTCGAACACTTTGTGGGTATTCTGCGGAAGCAGTTTTGTTATCTTGTACATTAGTCCTTCCAGCCAGACTCGGTCAAATGCTTGTGCGACATCTAAGAATATAGCGGTACTCAAAAGCAGTACGAATTTCGATTGACCTGTTCGATCGTTTCATGATTTCTGCGATAACCAAATTGATGCGATGGTATTGTGTTTCGCCTTCTTAAGTAGGGAGCTAGGTGTTTTAAAAATGCCTTTTCAAACAGTTTCGAGAGACACGATAGGAGACTGATTGGTCTGTAGGATGAGAGTTGCGTTTTGTCTTTGCCTGGTTTGGGAATCATCACTAGGACCGCCTTTTTCCACCTTTGGGGATAGTATCCAAGTTTTGTAAAAGCGTTAAAGAGATTGCATAAGGTCAGAACCGCACACGGTGGGAGTTCTATGATAATTTTTGGTGTCACCAAGTCGTGTCCAGGTGATTTTTTGGGCTCAAGATCTTTTATCATAGATGCTATCTCACTACACGAAATGTTATTGGATTTATTGGTGGCAGGATTTTAATTGCTGCAGGTAGGACAAATGAGTTGCTAGCAGAATTTGGTTGGAATACGCCCTGAAGGTGATCGGCGAATGCATTAGTTCTATCTTCTTCGCTGCGTATCCAGCTTCCAGAGGGGCCTCGCAGTAGAACGACTGTTTCTGCTGGTGGCTGAATATTTCTGTGTGCTTTCCACAAAGGGTTCTTCTTGCTAGCGGGCGATAGTTGTTCGATGTTAAGATGCTGGGCGTTTGCTTCCTCAAGCTTAAGTGCCCTGGTTAGTCTACGTGTTGCTATTTTTAGCTGTTCCTTAGCCTTTGGGGATCTGTGATTCTGCCATTCTCTGCTAAGTCTTCGTTTTTCAAGTACTAGCTGTTCGATTTCGCGAGTTGTCTTGGTATGATTTGTCATTTTGTGTGTGTCTGGAGGAGTAGTGGCCTTGGCTGCAGCAACAAGTGTTTCCTCAATCGATTCGGTCAGGCGGTCAACATCCTCATCGCTAGACACTGTTTGAGTTGGTACCATATGAGTACAAACATATTTCGTGTACCTTGCCCAGTTGGTCCTGTTGCCTGTAGGGTTGCTCAGTTATATGTGGTCGATGCCTGAGAGTAACTAAAACTGGTGAGTGATCAGATGATAGTTCTGCAAGTGACTCGGCCGTAATATTATTTCTAGGGATCTTTCTTATTATTGCGAAGTCAATAAGATCCGGGAGCTTATTTGGATCTGCTGGCCAGTATGTAGCCCTACCCGAGGTCACATAATCGAGCTTATTTCGTGGCTTAATGAGCGCGTTGTAAAGTTGTTTGCCCTTTGGAGTCAGTGCGTGTGCTTGGCATTGTAGTCACCAGCCGCTATAAATCGCTCACCGAGTGAGTTAAAAAACTCCAAGAATTGGTCCTCAGAAACTACAAAACGAGGTGGGCAGTAGACTGCGGCCAAGGTGACGGGGCCATTGCTAGATTGCATGCTTATGGAAGTGGATTGCAGGTAGTCCATTTCAGTTCTATTATGAAGGTGGTGTTTGATGCGACCTCTGATAAGTATGCCAGTGCGCCTTTGGGCTTTTCCGTCCGGATGGTTTTGTGGCGTGGAATAGGTATCCTGGAATATGGAAGTTGTGCTTGTCTGTTAGATGTGTCTCGGAGAGGAGCATGACTTCAATATTTTTTTCGGATAAGAACTGGGCAAGTTCGAGTTTATGCTGTGAAACGCCATTCGCGTTCCACATAGATATGTGAAGTGGAGACATTATGTTGATTTTAATGACACGAGAATCTGTATCAGCATATTTTGGTTTCGCATAAGCTCTTGTATTGTGGTTTGCATGAATGTCATAAATTCTTTTAGGGTTTGCTGGAGTGAGATCATCATCGTTTCAATGCCAGTTGATATATGCTGCGTTTGTTCGTTCGAAGTAGTTATTTCCTGTTCTTCCCGCGTAGTAGTTGACTTTTGTTTTGTTATTGGATTCGCGGATACAATTCCCGATTTTAAGGCAAAGGAAGCGCTAGGATTGGTACGATGTGTAGGAAGGGGTGCCGTGTAAGAGGGGCCCGATTGTGGCAGAGTGTGACTGATGTGTGTGGCCTGAGCTCGTGTTTATTCTCCATGTTTGTAAAGACGGTTCTTTAGTTCCTTATATACTACACAACCACGCCAATTCGCTGTGTGACTTCCACCGCAGTTGCTGCACATCTTCCTTGTTCTTATGACAGTTCGCTGTGCTATGGGCTTCACTACAGACTACGCAAATAGATTTCAGTGTACAGTAAGCCTTAGTGTGGCCATATTCTTGGCAGTTAGTGCACTGCACTGGGCGATTGCGCTTGTGTGGCTCTTCTACTGTGATACGCCGATGCAGTAGGAGCTGTAACTTGTAGATTGGGTGAACTTCATTTTTTTTAAGTATCTGGCCCTCTGACTTCAACTCGATTTTGAACATTGGTTGTGGTTCCTTATTTTTGTTAAGTATGTTCATGACCATTTTTGCCTTAAAGTTCTTTTCCTTGAGCGCTTTTACGATTTCAGTGGTCGAAACAGTTGCCTCAATCCCTTTGAGAACAACCTGTAGGCGCTTTTCAGTTGGTATGTATAAAAGTTTTTTCCTGCATCGTCGTCAATTTGGATAGGAGACGATGGCTAGCCTCGGTTTGAGTTTGAATTTTTGTTTCATTAATGTTCCCTTTTCTTAGGTGGATTACGTAGAATGAGTTCTCTCCTATTAGTGTGGCTATTTTGTTCACTAATGCACTTGAGCTTTTTTCGCGAATGTATATTGGAGGAGGCTTAACCTTCTTAGGTTTCTCTTTAGTGACTTTGCCGTTTGTACACTTTCATCAGTAGAATTTGCCAGAAGCTTAAATCTGTTGGTGTTTGCTGGCGTTTTATTAGTGACATCGTCGCGTGAAATTTTCGCCTTATTTTCGGATTGTTGATTTTTATTATTTTGAGGGCTGAGTTTTCTTTAAATTGTTATGTAGCGATCCATTCCAGTCTGTAGGGTCGACCCGGCGTTCTTGTTTATGTTTTGGTTTGCTGATAGCACAGCGGAACCGTTAAGTTGCGTTTTTGTTTTGATCGCTGGCTTAGGGTGAGCAAGTGCTTGCGTCGACGAAATTGAGCGAGCCGACGATACCGTTCCAGTTGTTGTTGTGATTGCAGTTGCAGTGGTCGTTGTTGTCACAGTACTAGTCACCGTAGGTAAGCGTAAAGAAACTTCGCAAGTGTTCGGAGCTTGCGGGTTTTGTGACGAAGCTAGTAATGAGGGAGAGCAAGAACGCGCTCTTTCTTGAGTTGTTGGTAAAAGTAAATTCGTCGGGTTAGGGGTGATTGACCGCTCGCTGTCTGGAGAAGTCGCGGAGACTTATGAGAAGTACGCGTTGTTTCGTTGCAATGAGAGCCGGCGATAGTGTTGCTCGCGTTGACGCTGAGCGCGAACGTCATTCTGACTCATAGTTCTTCTTTTTATTTGCTTTTTTTGTTTTTGGTCTTTTGTTTGAAGATGTACTTGCTTATACTATTTCAAACACAAAATATTTATTTGAGCGATGGTGCATCGCACAGAGCGTCTCTTTCGTTTTCGATTTATTTATTTGTTTTATATTAATAACTATTTACTTCACTCAATTTAACCGTTACGGAGCTCGATAAAAAAAACCCGTCTTCACACGTCCGCGAACGAATGCTTTTTTGCAGCCTTATGCCTGTGGTACGTAGCTCCACTTTGACCAAAAATGCAGCTTAAACATGCCAGACAATTAAATAGTGCATTCTTAGTTGCCGATTAAACTTTTTTTTAACGATAAGGAAGTTAAGCGACAAAATTAGTAAGTTTTCCTTTTTTTTTGGACGTTGATACAATGAATGTATAATCAAGTGGTCATGCAAAACCAAGCCGATGCTTTTTACGCGTGGATCCCAGACACAGCGAATGTCCACCTCCCGCCCAACCGACCGAGGGGCACAGTCGCCGAACGCACGACTCGAAACTCGAATAGAGAACGCGGGCATGCAGTTAATACTAAGAAAAAATATATTTGCGAGGCAAAAATTACTTAATTTCTAGAAAGATAGGACAGGATTTCCAATTTAAGGCATGCAACAGATGAAGCGTTAGAAATAAGAAAGTACAGGTTATTGTAGTCCGAGCATAATACCCTAAACGGATCGTGAAGGGCATAGTTCGACCTACTGTACGGAAGAGTAAGTGGTAAGTAATTGCGTGTTATTCTACAAGGGACAGAGAAGTGTAGCTGGCTAACCAGGTCAACCCTATCAATACCACCTTGGATGAGGTTATTCATAAATACTACACCCAGCATGGTTCTGCGATTAGCTAGAGAAAGTAATATAAGCCTACTGCCATAAGAAGGAAGTTTTCAATTTACATCCCAGTTAAGGCCTCGTAAGGCAAATAGTAAAAAGATTTTTTGTACAGATTCAATGCGTTTTTATACCTTTGCAGACGGTATATTAATTTTAGCCAGAAGTTTGCAACGCACCTTAGGAGACATTTCCGACCCTATAAAGTATATATATTCTGAATCAGCATCACCAGAGGAGTCGAAATTTGGATGTCCGTCTGTCCGTCCGTCCGTCCGTCCGTCCGTCCGTCCGTCTGTTGCAACGCAAACTAGTCTCTCAGTTTTTGAGCTATCTTCATGAAACTTGGCACACAAGCTTCTTATTGCTGTACGCTGTAAATAAGTCGGAACGAGCCAGATCGGAGCGATATATCGTATAGCTGTCATAGAAGCTATCGGCCGATTTTTGTTGTTTTTCAAGATATTGCAACAAGATTTGACAAATCTTATTCTTATTACGTTCTTAATGTGCTGTCAAAATTGTATCAAAATCGGACCACTATAATAAATAGCTGTCATAGGAAAAATCGGCTGAAATCAGGGTTTTTGTATGCAAACAGAAACCAGCAGCAATCCAAATGTATTTTATATTTAGTATAACTGCAAGGGTATAAAACCTTCGGCAAGCCGAAGGTAGCCTTGCTTTCTTGTTTATGAGTAGTGTACTGTCACAGTACTATTGTGGACACCATACGCATGATCCGCATTCCAGAATTGGACGAACAAGTAAAGTATAGAGGGTCTTTGTTACATAAGGATCGTCAAACTCCTTAGAGCACCCGTGGCTTAATTGACCATGTTAGAAATATGTTCGAAAAATTTTAATTTTCGGTCCAAGCCTCAAATATCATCAACTACGTTAATTATTTCGAAGACACAGCCAGAAAGAGTATAAGAAACGTACTTTGGATCGGCTCGGTAGAATGTCATCAGCTTGCATTTAGAGCTGTTCAGGTTTAAGAAATTTGCAGAACAACAAGAATGAAAACTATTTAAGTCGGCTTGTAGGTTAGAGTGACAGGGGTCATCCTTATATTGGTAGCAAAGCTATACATTATACGCATACATGAGAGTACGGGAGTTATGTATGACCAGAGGTAGGTCATTGATGAAAAGCGTAAAGAGGAGGGGGCCTAAGTGGCTACCCTGAGGAACACCAAAATGTGCCAGAGAGAAGGTCTGAACGAACGTTATTAAAGAGGACTCTTTGAGTTCTGTCAGTCAGATAACTAACAATCTAACTAAGTAGTTTTGGTGAAAAGTTGAGTTTATGTGCAAGACGGGAATGATTTGCTGAGTCAAATGTTTTACTGAAATCAGTATTTATAACATCAGTTTAAAGATTTTCCTGAAAATCTTTTACTGCAAAGGATGTCAGCTCCTAGTTGTACGACGTTTCACAAATCTGTGTTGAAAATGCGAAATGACGGATCTACAGAAATGTTGCAAGTGAGGAGTTATAACATTCTCGAAAAATTTAGGTATAGCCGACAATTAAGAATTACCTCTAAAATTCCTTGCATCAGACTTGCTGCCGAAAGTAGTTTGAACAGCGGCTTACTTAATGAGTTGGCACAGAACCGCAGTATACAAGTGGGAACACCGTTAGGGCCTTGTGAGAAAACTGGCTTAACTAAATAAAGATCCTTGACTAGTAAACTTTCGTTTAGAAAGGGAGAGAAGATACCATTCGAACTTGAATTGTTGTATGGATAAAAGTGAGTATTATGTGTAGAAGGTGAGTAAGTCGTTTGAAATAACTTTGCAAACAGATCGGTTATGGCTTGGTCGGTATCTGCACTAGCATTGTGAAACATTAATTTAGTTGGAAATGCGGTAGACTTACGCTTCGTGTAAACAAAACTATAAAACTGTTTCGGGTTCTGAATAAACTAAACCTTACAACAAGTTAAATAGTTCATATAACATTTCGCGTTTAAGACTATAAAGTCTGACCGCGCGCTTAAGTAGCGAGAAAAGGCTAAGGGCGAGTTTCTGCATTTATATTTATACCCTTGCAGAGGGTATATTAATTTTAGCCAGAAGTTTGCAACGCACCTTAGGAGACATCTCCGACCCTATAAAGTATATATGTTCTGAATCAGCATCACCAGAGGAGTCGAAAAATGGATGTCCATCCGTCCGTCCGACCGTCCGTCCGTCCGTCCGTCCGTCCGTCTGTAGCAACGCAAACTAGTCTCTCAGTTTTTGAGCTATCTTCATGAAACTTGGCACACAAGCTTCTTATTGACAAAGCATAAGTCTAACGACCTGTTACTACAGTTTAAGACATGATATACCTGCGACAATGACATATCGAACAGACAGTCAAAAACGTCGTGTTGCCGTGCGGGCAGCAGAGAATGTAAATCAACACTTGTTGTCCAATTACAATCTGGAAAGTTAAAAAGTCCCCAAGGATTGAAAAGTGATCTCTGTCTGATAACAGATAAATATAGTCTTTATTGCAGACAAATGTTGCAAATAGACAGATACGGCCCGCACATGCCAATATAAGATGACCATCTATGGGGCCTCATAGCCTAGTGGGCAATGCACATGTCTGCTAAAGATGAGGTCGTGGGTTCTCAACCCGCTCATGGCAAAGAGACATGACCATCCAACGCCCCTCTTTAGAAAATGCTTTTCTACTTAATAGAACGATTTTTTTTTAATTGCACAATGCCTTTCAAAATTTTGGGCAAACCCAATCCCTCACACCATCAAATAGGAACAAGCATCATTCATTGCTTTTCTGCGTACAGCAACAACAACACCAGCTATGAATGATACCAAATTAAGACTGTATCGCCCAACTTCTCCACGTTTCCCAATTCCACTCCCAGTAGGACCACTAGGCTAAGTCGCATCTGGCCAATCACCAGTTCGAACGAAAATCCAACTGATTGAAGAAACCAATATAACAGAACCAAACATAAACGGCTCTCGTAACTCGTGGACGACCTTAGGCATCTTAAAACGGACACGAATTGGACAATGAAACGTTAGAACTCTAAAGGAACCATCAAGATGGCAGAAATACAGATAGAAATAGCTGGCATAAGCGAGATAAGGTGCCCTGGCAGTGGGGAAACAACAACCCCCAAAAGCAAACTGGTCTTGCACAGTGGAGGTAATGAAGGCAGCAGACATGGTGTAGGAATATTTGTAGCCAGAAAGATCAAGAAGGCATTCCATTCCTGGGAACCCGTATCTGACAGACTCATTACTGTTAGGTTCAAGTAACTTTATTCAAAGCTATGCCCCGACAGAAGACGCAAATGACGACCTTAAAGACGATACTACCCTCACAGCGACCCTCATTAAGCTACGGCAAGGTGAGATATCACTATTCTCATGGACGATATGCGGGATATTCTGGCCAAACAGAATATCCAATGCAGAGCTGGCTCAGGGCACAGGTGAGCCCCCTATACACCTCCAAATAAGGAAGAAAAACTGGACGCGGATAGGTCATGCTCTCAGAAGGAACCCTAGCGGTATTGTCAGGATGGCACTGGACTGGAATCCTTAAGGCAGCAGAATCGGAAGACCAAAGGCGACCTGGAGAAGAACCATCCTCCAAGAACTGGCCCAGACGTGGGACAGAGCTAAATAGACGGCGTAAAATAGAGTTCGATGGAAGGCTTTTGTAGAGGCCCTAAGTTCCCAATCGGAATAATAAGGATATAAAAACAACAAAAAATATATATATAATGAAAAAAACCGGTAAAGTGTGATTTTACACAGAGGAATTCAATACCAAATTTATGGTAAAATCGACTGCAATAAAACTCCACCACCACGTCGGTCAGCTCGATCACACCTGTAGGTTGTGTACTTGCTTGTAAAGACATCGGAGTTTAGGATATCCTGCTTTAACTAAGTCTCCGTAAACACAACAATTTGAGAAGAAAAAGAAAGACTGTTTAATATATAAAGTTCAAGATTTAGTACAAAGACTTCTAACATTTTGATATGAAAGAGGAAAAAGGAAGTTTAATCGGTGGGCGATTTTTCTTCTTCTTTGCTTCGAACTCTTTGAGCATTACATGCTCCGGCCAAAATTGAGCCGAGCATATGATGCCCAAGAGTTCGTTGGGGACACTTATTCCGAAGGATGATATGTCCCTCTCATAAGAAAATTTTTGCACTTTAATCTCCAAGGCTTGCATTTTTGCTTGAATATAATCATTTGATGTGAGGTCATGGGCTAGCCTGGAAACAAAAATTTGTTTCCTTTGTGGAGCACCTATAATCATTTTAGGCGCCTCAGGTGTAACTCTAGAGCATAGGTTCTCTTTTGGTAAACCAGAACTTGAACACGACTTCGGTAAAATTATTAACTGTGGCACGGGCAACGAGATGCACACTTCGCGTATAATATGTTGTAACATAGCTAACACGAGATGCTTGCTTAGGCGGAAGTCAAGGCAGGTTTTTTGAAACAAATTAAAACGTTCATTAAAGGGGAAACCTACTGTAGAAATAAAATCAGCCAAAAAGAAAACAACAAAAACAAGTAGGTAAGGCTACAGTCGGGAGCCCGACAGTAAGATACCCTTCTCCCAATTTTTAAAATCCGTTACAAGCGTGTAACTATACTCATAATTTTAAACAAAAATTCAGCACAAATTCTTCTACTACGTAAAGAGTAAAGCGACACGACGCAACGTCGACATCGGCGTCAACTGCTCAAAGCAGCGCGCCCGCTGCTGCTCGTACGGAACATTTGTACTGTAAACGTTGACTTTAATAACTTCTGTGTTATTGGTCCGATCGGAATGTAATTTGGAGGATATGTTCATTGCATTCAGCTTTATACATACCAAAGCAGAACTTTATAAGTTTAATACTTTGCTAAATAATCGTTAATTACCGATTTGCGGGGGCGGTGGCCGTGGCATCAAACATTTGACATAAACTTCACCTGCCCCGGATATATAGGAACTTCCATACCAAATTTGGTGTCTCTAGCTTTTTTAATAGCTGTGATCTGTTTTCTCAAACAGACAGACGGACGGACGGACAGACAGACGGCTCAATCGACTCGGCTGGGGTCTGCCACGCCTCCTTATGTCTGTTACATACATTTGCACAAAGTTAGTATACCCTTTTTTGAGAAATTAACGCGCTTAAAGTGCAGATAGCAGAGAGAGAGTACAAGTAATAAGCAACCTGCTTAGGCGCGCTCAAAGAATTTGGAGAGGTAAGGAAAGAGAGAAATAGCGTTTAGCCACTAACAACTACGTCGCTTACCAAAAAGAAAGAAAGAAGAAGATGAAAACAAATGCACCAAAGAGGCAGAACCAATGCACAATAAATCTAAAATTAGCAAAACACAGATTAGTTTCAATAATTTAATGGGCATGCTCACGCGTCGTGAACAGTCTATTGTTGGAACTTCGGTTCTAAAGTAAATTTATGTAAAAACAAGTAGGTTACAGTCGGGCGCCCGACAGTAAGACACCCTTCTCCCAATTTTTAAAATCCGTTACAAGCGTGTATACTCATAATTTCAAACAAAAATTCTGCACAAATTCTTACTCGCTCGTACTCACACAGCGACGCGCGTAAAGAATAAAGCGACACGACGCAACGTCGACGTCGGCATCAACTGCTCAAAGCAGCGCGTCGGCTGCTGCTCGTACCGAACATTTGTACTAACAACGTTGACTTGAATAACTTCTGTGTTATTGGTCCGATCGGATTGTTATTTGGAGGATATGTTCATTATGCATTCAGCTTTATACATACCGAAGCAGAACTTTATAAGTTCAATGCCGGTAGGCGTGGCATCAAACATTTGACATAAACTTCACCTGCCCCGGATATATAGGAACCTTCATACCAAATTTGCTGTCTCTAGCTTTAGCTAGATAGCTGAGATCTGTTGTCTCAAACAAACAGACGGACAGACAGACGGACATGTGTCAATCGACTCGGCTAGTGATCCTGAGCAAGAATATATATACTTTATGTGGTCTGCCACGCCTCCTTATGCCTGTTACATACACTTTGCACAAAGTTAGTATACCCTTTTTTGACCATTTTCAATGGTCGAAGGGTATAAACACCGGTTGTTTTTAATAAAAACCAAAATAATCGAAGCGCACATAAAACACGTCCGTTCACTAAGAAAAGTAAGTGTATTATTGACTTCAGCCTTTTCCCGCTACATTAGCGCGCAGTCATATATTACCATTTTAAACGCAATATGTTATAAGAACTATTTAACTGGTTGTAAGGCTCAGTTTATTCCGAGCCTCAAACAGTTTTTTAGTTTTGTTAACATGAAGTGATATCATCAAAACTAACGTTTAAAAATGCTACCATTTAGACCGTGGCCGATTTGATTGCAGTTTTTCAGTTCTTTACTGTAAATAGACGTGTTTAAATCGAGCTCCGCGAAAAGCAATCAGAACAATATATCAAAATCTCCAAATAAAGCGAAATAGACGCTAAGTGCGATGAAAGCACTAATATATTAAAGTTTGTGTTTCCTAATTACTCTCAAATAATAAGAAAAGCTAACTATATATATAAAAAAATAAAAGAAAAAGACACACCTAAAAATAACAAAGCCAAAGCGATATTCGCGCTCAGCGCCAGAGAGAAAAAGACGAACGTCGGCAATCTATTCAAAAGAATAACGCTTACTTTTCATTGATATCAACACAACCCGCAACCATTACAAATGCAATAAGCGAGCGGTCATTGAACATAAGCCCGGCAGATGTAATTCTACCAACAATGTAAGAAAGAGCGCCCTCTTGCTCTCCCTCATTACCGTTAAATAACCAATCACAGCAACTCAAAGGTACTACAACAACTTCGCCAAACATTCCCGAAATTGCACTTCGCTTACCGACAGTGACAAGTACAGTGACCTCTAGTTTCAACAACAACGGGAACGGTAACGACAGCTCACCCAATTTCGTCAATAGCAGCGCCCGTACTGTGTCAGCGATCGCAACCTACGTAAACAAACAAAACGAAATTGCTGCGCTGCCACCTCAGATAATGCAAACAAAAACAGGGAACAAACCAAAAATCACACGTGACAATAGTAATTCAATCTCTAGAGATGTGCCAACAAATACCAATAGGTTCGCAAGACTTCTGTACAATGTATGAACTGCACACTGCCCAGCAATAACAAACCCAGCGAGAAAAGGTGCGGAAATTGTGGTGGCAATCACATAGCAAGCAGTAGTCGTCTCCAGCTACGAACCACTACATTAAGGATCCAACAAGATATGCCCACATTCGCCCTATCAAACACAAACACAGAGATCTTTCTTTCCAGAGCTTTAGGAATTGCTTCCGGGTCCATCCCCCTTAACACCAAAGTAACGTTTGCAAATGCCTTAAAATCTGGACTGCCGCCCTCAGCTCAAACTGCACAAACAAGCAACAGAACATCCAACAACGTACACAGAGTCTGGCATGGACCAAAATCATCAGCTTTCAGAACAAAATGAAACGAAAATAGAAGCCTAGAAGATATGATGCGAAACCAAAACCTCCTGATACAAATGCTTGTATCACAACATTCAAATAAAATAATGGCTTCCCTACGTATAGCCCTAAATGGAACGCTTCAAATAATGGAAGATAAATTCATTATTTTACTTTAAATCACTAGGAGACCATTTCCTTGCTGGAGGAGACTACACCGCTGAGCACATACATTGGGGATCGCGCTTCGTGAACTAAAAAGGGAAGCAGCTCTACAACACTTATAAAAGCCGCCAACAAACTTTACCATGTTTCTCCTGGTAGTCTAACATACTGGCAAACAGACCTTAACAAACTACCTGATCTGATCGACTTTGCAATCACCAAAAACATTCCTCGTAGCCTGTTGAGAGCCGAATGCCTGCCAGAGCTATCATCAGAACTCTCTAGTTCTCATCCGCAAAACTGGTTCAAGTATAGAAAATATAATAGTTCTCACATTGAAATAAGCCCACAACAAATCAACCACAACACTGGAATCCATTCTTGTTGCAGCAGCCCAATCTTCTTCTCCTCAAATTTACACAAAAGATCCTTATCCAAAAAAGACAAATAAACAATTCGAGCAATTAGTCCACGAAAAGCGACGCTTACTTCGTGAATGGCAAACGTACAGATCGCCATCAGCTAAAAGACTAAAAGATGCCACAAAGAAGCTAGCAAAACCCCTGAAACAAGAAGAGGAGCATGCCAAACGTCGATACATAGAGAAACTATCAACAACAATCACAAAAGCATTCACTGTGGAAAGCTCACCTAACTCTTTGTCCACCGACCATCACCGTGTCGCCATTAAGAAATTCCAGAGGCGACTGGGCTCGCAGTAACGCAGACAGGACCAGCACATTACCCGCTCACCTTCAAAACGTTTTTCAACCAAACCAATATCAATTATTCACCTCCTACACGTAGTATTCACTTTTATCCACACAACTTTGCAAGTTTAAATGTTTCTTCTCACCTTTTCTAAATGACAGCTCACTTGTTAATGATATGTATTTAGTTAAACCAGTGTTACCACCAGGCCCTGACGTATTCCCGCTTGTATACTTCGGTTCTGTGCCAACTCATTAAGTAAGCCGCTGTTCAAACTACTTTCGGAAGCAAGTCTGATGCAAGCAATTATAGAGGTATTTCTAAATTGTCGGCTATACCTAAATTTTTCGAGAATGTTTTAACTCCTTACTTGCAACATTTCTGTAGATCCGTCATTTCGCATTTTCAACACAGATTTGTAAAACGTCGTACAACTACTAGTATTTCAGGAAAATTATGTTATTAATTTTGATTTCAGTTAAGATTTTGACTCAGTGAATCTTTCCCCACTACTAGCTTAACCTTTTAGGTTTTTTACCAAAACTACTAAGCTGAATTGTAAGCTATCTGACTGGCAGAACGCAAAGAGTCATCTTTAATACTATTCTCTCAAACCCACTTCAGGCAACATATGGTGTCCCTCAGGCGATTCTCTCGGTTATCTACTTTTTACGCATTTCATCAATCACCCTCCTTTGGTCTGACAAAACTCCCGTTCTCATGTATGCGGATGATGTTAGCTATGTTATCAATTTAAAGACGGCCACTATCACTCACACCCACATGCCGACCTAAATAGTTTTCATCCTTGCCAAGGTTTTAAACCTGAACAGCTTTAAATGCAAGCTCCTATACTCTTTGGGAATGTGTCTTTGAAAGTTGTTGATGTTGATGATCCTTGGGTCCGTTTGGACCGGAAACTTGTCTTGAAAAGTTGTCTGAACATATTTAAAATTTGGTCAATAAATGGGTGTCCTAGGCTTCATTAATTTTAATTTGACAATCCTTATCTAAGAACGACACTCTACATCTCACATGTTCGTCCCATTCTTGTATACGGTTCATGCGAATGGTGTTTCCAGTACAATATTCACAAGGAACACATTAAATCTGAATATAAAAGTTCTTCTTTTTGCCTTACGTGACCTTAACTGAGATAAAAATTTAGGACTGCTTTTCTATTATAGCATACTTCTTTTATTAAATTTGCCTTTCCTAACTAATCGCAGAAACTTTCAAGGGGTCATATTTATTAAAAATCTTATGCAAAGTGACATTGACTGTGTAGCCCTAGTTAGCCAGCTACACATTACTGTCCCTTGCAGAGCTGCTCGTAATTACCCTCCACTAACTCTTCCTTATTGTAGGTCGAACTATGTACTGCATGATCCATTTAGGGTTTTATGTTCGGACTACAACACGTCATAGCTAGCACCAATACTAGCGGTGCTAATTAGTCTTTAATTCTTGTAAAAAGTAACATTATCATCCACTGGTTCGTAATTAATATTGAATAATAATATTTGTTAACTGCCGCTTTAATCTACTTCGACTCTTTTTTTTCGGAGAGCATCTTTTTTCATTGTGCTCTCTTTTCTAATCTCTATTTCGGTGCTGGTATTTGTTGTTGCAGTTCCGCTGCAGCTACAAGTTATCACCAGAGGGTCAAGCACCGCAATTAAAGGTGCCGTCTCAACATCCGGGCTCGCTGCACTGGTTTCAAGCTCAACATCCGGGCTTGCGAAATAATGAAAAAGCAGATCAGCAACTTGACCTGGTCACGAGGCGCACCGCCAGCACTTTGACGACGTCGCTGCAGACCATCGGCCGCGGAACCTAGGCTTCATGGTTAACATTAAGCTAGTTTTAAACCAGTTCTTACTCACTCTCGCTCAAGCGTCCTAACGGACTGCCAACCACTGTAAAACCACAATAAATAATTAAGTGTCCTAACAGACCGTAATAAATCAATTTATAGAAACCAAACAGAAGTTTCTTAATTGGCGCCTAACGACAAAATCGAATCCGCGGTCCAGTAAAAGTGCCCGGTGCCCAGTTCTCGTGTCGCTACTGTGCAAGTTTCCTAACGGAATCACAAAGCGTCCGGTTTCGCGTTAATTCATTCAAAATCACGGAGTGATATAAATAAAAATTAACTAAAAAAGCAAAACCCAGCACAATCGTGCCAAGCGAATTCACAAAATCATCAACAACAACAAGCAACAGCAACAAACAAATCAAGTTACTGACGATAGCAGAAAACCATGTAAGTGAAATATTCATTGGCTAAAAAAAAAAAAAAAAAAACAAACAAAAAAAATTGTTTTAAAAAATATCCAAAGAAACAAGGCAAAGTAAAAGTCCTTTTTTTCTCTTACACCAACATATTCAAGTTTATGATTAATAAATAATCATACAAGGTCGTACAGTTTGAGATTATAATTCTAATCAATATTGTTTCGATTAAACCCGAATGAACTCACGTAGGGAAACAATCTCTGATAGTGAGGAAGACTTAATACCAAGTTATAGAGAAAAACTTGCAAGTACTGCTAAACAGCAAATACCCGGTAACATGAACTTTAACGCTGGCGATATAGTGAACATGATCGGCACCGCCGTTCAAGCTGCCCTCTCAACTAATTCCTCCGCAGGTTAGTGCTCAAGAAGTACCAGTTTACGAACGGGTACAAATTATCGAAAGTGTCAAATATGACGAACCTCTGGACATAGTGAAGTCCATTCCAGAGCTTGATGGCAAACAAGGAGATTATGTTTCTTGGCGTCAGGCTGCCACAGATGCGTATGAGGTTTTTAAACCGTACAATGGCAGTTCTAAGCATTATCAAGCGTTCGCAATAATACGCAACAAAATCAGAGGTTCAGCGAACTCAACTTTGGCCTCATTTAACACGGTGTTAAATTTCGACGCGATTATCGCGAGGCTTGATTTTACTTACGATGATAAAACGCCAACGCGAGTTATCCAACAAGAATTGGATATGTTGAGGCAGGGCGATATGCCCCTTATGAAGTTTTAAGATGAGGTCGAGAAAAAGCTTACGTTTTTACCAATTAAACTCTTATGTCATATGACCCAGTTTCAGCTAGGGTCCTAAATGAAAAATACAGAAATGACGCATTACATGCATTTATTTCAGGGCTTAAGAAGCCACTCAGGTCTGCCGTATTTCCGGCACAACCAAAGAATTTACCAACTGCTCTGGCACTGGCAAGGGAAGCTGAGGAAAGTAACGAACGTTGCGCATTTGCTTCCAGCTTTGCCCAACACTCCGAAAATAGGACACAAAAAGCTGAAAGCAGGCGTCCTCAGAGCTGGCGTCAGAATCAGACGCAAATACAACATTCCCGTAAGAACGATAGTCCAAACGCACAGGAAAAACTCCAGGGAAACAACCCTTTAGGTAATTCAAGGCAACAACAACATTTCCATAAAAATAATAATAATCAAGGTTCAGAACTCATGGACGTTGACCCATCCTCGTCACGATTTAGACAGCCAACTTACGGCAATAACCGAGGACATACCTTGGCAGACCATTCTATGAAAAGCTCTCATCAAAAAGTTAATTACATGGATCAGAGACAAGAAGAAAGCGAAGAGTATGACATTCTATCGCAGGACGAAACAGAAAAGATTAATGATGAACTGACAGAATCAGACAATTGTAATTTTTTAGGGGACATGCCCAGCTACCGTACATTACCCGTACAGTAGCGGGAAGAGCATTAAAGTTGCTTATTGATACCGGGGCATCAAAGAATTATATAAAACCCTTGTTTGGATTAGCATATCTGGTGCCAGTCGATTCCTCATTTCAAGTAAATTCAATTCACGGCAGTACAAGAATAGAACAAAAGTGCCCTATTAGCCTCTTTAAAACAAAAACACATTTTTTTATTCTACCTGATCTAAATGACTTTGACGGCATAATTGGGTTTGACCTTTTAAAAAAAGTCAACGCAAAAATTAACCTGGTTAAAAACCAAATAGAACATAAATACGGTATGGAACCTATTCAGTTCCATACCTGTCAAAACGTCAATTTCATACAAATTGACGACAGCACCATACCAATAGCCATAAAGGAAACCTTTAAAACAATGATCAATCAAAGATCAAAAGAATTCTCAGACCCCAATGAATCTTTGCCTTATAACATAAATACGGTAGCCACAATCCATACAGACGGAGACCCAATATATTCTAAGTTATACCCATATCCAATGGGCGTAGCCGATTTTGTCAACCCCGAGGTCAAACAGCTTTTGGCAAACGGCATCATAAGACAATCGAAATCAACTTATAATAACCCTTTTTGGGTTGTCGACAAGAAGGGTTTCGATAAGTCGGGACACAAGAAAAAACGGTTGGTAATCGATTTTCGAAAACTAAATCAGAAGACCGTTAACGATAAATACCCGATCCCACAGATTTCGGCAATATTAGCCAATCTGGGTAAAGCCCAATATTTTACCACACTGGATCTCACTTCAGGTTTTCATCAGATTGAACTGGCAGAAAAAGATCGCGAGAAAACAGCTTTTTCTGTAAACAATGGAAAGTACGAATTTTGTCGACTTCCATTCGGTTTGAAAAATGCTCCCAGCATTTTTCAAAGGGGAATCGACGACGTTCTTAGAGAACAAATTGGAAAAACTTGCTACGTATACGTCGACGATGTGATCATCTTTTCACAGAACAAAGAAGATCATGTAACCCATATAGATTGGGTTTTTAAAAACTTACAAGATGCAGGTATGAGAATATCCCAGGAAAAATCTAAATTTTTTAAGAAAAGCGTAGAACTTGGGATTCGTAGTAACAAGGGGCGGAATAAAAACCTCGCCCGAAAAAGTAAAAGCTATTAACGATTTTTAGCCACCAAACACCCTATTTAACTTCAGGTCCTTTTTAGGCCTATCTAGCTATTACAGGTGTTTCATAAAGGGATTTGCTACCATCGCTGAACCCATGACAGATATTTTAAAAGGCGAAAATGGTAAAATAGGTGCCAACAAATCAAAAAAAGTTAAGATCACTTAAAAAAATACTAGCATCGGAAGATGTACTCTTAACACACCCTGATTTCGGACAACCTTTCGACTTAACAACAAACGCTTCATCACATAGACTGGGAGCAGTGTTGTCCCAAAATGGTCGCCCGGTAACCATGATTTCAAGAACCCTCCATGACAACGGAAAAGACTTTGCAACAAACGAAAGAGAACTACTGGCCATAGTATGGGCCCATAAAAACCTTCGTCACTACCTTTACGGTGTAAAAAATTTGAACATTTACACCGACCACCAGCCACTCACATTTGCAGTGTCGGACAAAAATCCAAATGCGAAATTAAAACGTTGGAAAGCTTTCATAGATGAGCATGATGCCAACATATTTTATAAACCGGGTAAAGAAAATCAAGTAGCCGACGCTCTTTCCCGACAAAACATTAATAGCTTAGAAAAAAGCCTTGCCTCAGATATTGTCACTATTCATAGTGAAGAGTCTCTTACGTACACGATAGATCCGACAGACAAGCCTGTCAATTGCTTTAAAAACCAATTTATTATCGAAGAAGCTGAATTCCCCTCGGTCAAAACTTTTATACTATTTAAAGATAGACGAAGACATATTGTACGGTTCTCAGATAGAGAAACACTACACCAAACCCTACAGGACCTTATAAACACGGAACTGGTTAACGCAATACATTGTGAACTTAGGGTACTAGCCTTCATCCAACGTCAGCTAGTAGAATCTTTTCCGTCAACTACTTTTAGATACTATAAATACTTAGCCACAGACATAACTGATGTGGCTGAACAGAGGGAAATATTCGCAACAAAGCACAACAGAGCCCATCGCGCAGCACAGGAGAACGTGAAACAAATACTTCAGGACTATTTTTTTCCCAAAAATGGGTCGCTTGGCAACAGAAATTGCTGCAAATTGCAAAGTTTGCTCAAAGGCCAAATACAATCGCCACCCAGTACGGCAAGAAATCAGTCATACCCCAATTCCATGTTCTACACATTGATGTTTTCTCGACAGATCGGACATGTGTGGACAAGTTTTCAAAATTCGCCGTAGTTCAACCGATTGGCTCACGAACAATTATAGACATAAAGTCGCCAATACTCCAACTTATAAATATATTTCCGAGCATAAGAATAATCTACTGCGATAACGAAAAATCATTAAATTCGGAAACTATAAAATCGACACTAGCTAATTTCGGCATTCAAGTAGCAAACGCCCCCCTCCTCTACATAGTACCTCAAACGGACAAGTAGAGCGTTTTCACAGCACCCTTATTGAGATAGCGCGTTGTATAAAAATAGATAGACAAATAAATTATACAACCGACCTGATACTCCTTTCCACAATAGAATATAATAGAACAATCCGTTACAGACAAAAAACCAATAGATGCCGTGCATTCGACATCAATAGAAACAGACGCACTAATAAAAGATAAAATTATAAAGGCACAAAATAAAACTCTTGAGCAGACAAACAAGGGCAGAACCTATAAACAATACCAAGTAGGCTATAGAGTGTGCCTAAAATCAAACAGGCGATTAGGAAATAAGCTTACACCACTACACTCAGAGGAAAGAATCGAAGCAGACTAATAAACGACGGTTCTAATAAAAGGGAAAGTTGTCCATAAAGACAACTTGAAATAAAAATTTTCACGGATAACTGGGTCATACCACAAATATGACTTCATACGAGATCTATGTTGATCAGACGAAGGGGACGGTGGACCAGTTTTCTCAAGAACATATGAAAAACTCATAAACACTGACCTGGCTCACATTGAAACACTTATCACCACCCTTCGGGTTCATCATCGCTAGGCACGAAGTATCAATATCTTAGGTTCAGCATTAAAAGTGATAGCAGGTACACCGGATTTCGATGACTGGGAGCAGTTAAGTTTAAACAAGGCCAATCGTAATTTTAACACGATCCACAAGTCAGAAGATCTAGAGACAGGGCACTTGTTCGAAACAATTCTTACAAAAAATAGAATGATAATCTCAAATATGGAAAACCTAATACTCTCCGTTACTTTGGCAAAAATTAACCTAATCAGCCCTGTTATTCTGGATGATATCGATATCAAAGAAATCTCCAATGAACATTTCACAAACATATTAGATATACTAGAAGTAGCCCACATTAAAGCTTTCCAAAATAACGACTTGCTATACTTTTTAATTAAATACCCAATACCTAAATTAGTATGTTAGAAAATTACTATTCACCCTGTTTAACACAACAAGTGCGTACCAGAAGTAAGCTACAGGCGGAATTAAAAGCGTTTACGTTTGACAAGAAACGACATGCTCTAGATGATAATCCTGGGCCTGTCCAAAAGAACCGTAAAGGAACACCAGTTGTATGTCATTTCTGTGCAAAGCCGGGACATCGAACTGCTGAATGTCGAAGTAAAATGCGACAGGAGAAAGAGGCGAAACCGCATCGTGAAAAATCAAATACTACTTGTTATCGTTGCGGCCAACCGGGGCATTTTTCCAATCAATGTCAAAAAAACAGAAATCCAGCCAAAGACACGATTCAAAAGAAGACCGTCAACCAATGTTGTGTGGCAGAGCCAAAGGGAAGTTTGCTTCAACGAGGTGAGATCTATCTAATTTCGTTCGTTTCCGATGCAGAGTGCTCCCTGATTAAAGACGACATTAGTAATAAGCTATCTGGTAAACGCATTAATAATATTGTAATGATAAAAGGCATTGGTGGTGGCAGTGTGTGAAGTACATTGCAAATCCTGAGTGAAGTCACTATAAATGAAAACAATATGGAAATACTACTTCATGTAGTTCCAAACGAGCAAATTAAGAGTGATATTCTGGTAGGACGAGAAATACTTAAACAAGACTTTAATGTAATTTTATCATCTGATAATTTAAAAATTGTAAAATCAACATCTTTTTATAATTGCTCCGTTACTGAACCTTGTCTGACATTGATACCAATTTGGTTGAAAATGAGAAGGCTCAATTATTCGAGTTACTTAAAAATCACTCAGCTTCATTTACCAATGGGATACCTCATACTCGAGTAAATACAGGCGAAATGAAAATTCGACTAATTGACTCAACTAAAACTGTCGACCTTACCGACTTAGCCCCGAAGAGAGAGAAGTAGTGCGAATGCAGGTGAGCGAGTTGATGAGGTGTAATATTGTTCAACCAAGCTGTTCTCCCTTTGCTAGCCCTATGTTGCTCGTAAAAAGAAAAACGGAAGCGACCGTCTTTGCGTTAATTTTAGAGAATTAAACTCGAATACGATTTCGGATAAATACCCATTGCCGCTCATCAGCGACCAAATCGCAAGACTCCGCGGAGCAAATTACTTTACATGTCTAGATATGGCGAGTGGTTTCGACCAAATCCCGATTCACGCTGAATCCGTGGAATATACCGCATTTGTAACCCCAGATGGCCAATTTGAGTTTCTCACAATGCCTTTTGGCCTAAAAAACGCGCCATATGTTTTCCAGCGCCCAGTAATGAATGCACTTGGTGACCTTGCTTATTCATTTGTAATCGTTTACATGGACGATAAATGGTGGTGTCGCCAACCAAGGAATTAGATTTAGAAAGGCTAAAATAAGTTTTGAATGTGCTTACAAAGGCTGGTTTTACCTTTAATCTCGGTAAATGTAGTTTTCTCAAGACAACGGTTCAGTATGTGGGTTATGAAGTACGGGCTGGAGAGATTCGTCCGAATGTGCGGAAGATAGCTTCATTAAGCTCCTTGCCACCTCCTCAAACTGTCACTGGCGTTAGACAATTTATTGGCTTGGCCTCTTACTTTCGGAAATTCGTGCCTGATTTCTCCCAAATTATGAAACCTTTATATTCGCTTTCGTCTGGTAACGGAAGCATTACTTGGAACCCTGAGCTGGAAGAGATCAGACTCAAAGTTGTGACGATCCTCACAAATGAACCTGTTTTTGTCATTTTCGACCCATTGAGTTGCACACTGATGCAAGTGCATGTAATCGAATACTTCAGCAAAACAACTACCTCGGTAGAATCTAGGTACCACTCTTATGAGCTGGAAACCTTGGCTGTGGTAAAAGCCGTTAAACATCTTCATCATTACCTAATTGGCCGTGAGTTCGTTGTCTATACAAATTGTAATTCACTAAAAGCTTCTCGCACAAAAGTGGATTTAACCCCTAAAGTTCACCGATGGTGGGCCTACTTACAATCATTTAATTTTGAAGTACAGTACAGAGAGGGTAAGCGTATGGCTCATGTCGATTTCCTGTCAAGAAATCCTTTGTCTCCCGAACGCGTTGATTCAATAAACAAGATTTCCGAAAAACGAGTAAATCTGTCTGAAATTTCAAGTACTTCGCTTCAAGCTGAGCAACGGTTAGACCCTGAGATAATAGAAATTGTCAATAAACTAGATTCAGACGATTTTGCCGAAAACTTGGCCAAATCGTATGATCTGCGAAAATGTGTATTATATCGCAAAGTCCAAAGGCGAGGCAGAACACGTTATTTACCAGTTGTACCCAGAGCTTTCAAATGGTCAGTAATTAACCAGGTGTACGAGTCAATAATGCATTTAGGGTGGCAAAAGACACTTGATAAAGTGTATCAGTTTTATTGGTTCGCCAAAATGAACAAGTACGTTCGCAAATTTGTTTTAAACTGTATAACTTGTAGATCTGTGAAGTCACCTTCCGGAAAAGTTCAAGCGGAGCTTCATTCTATTCCAAAGACAAGTATACCGTGGCACACTATTCATATAGATATAATGGGAAAATTAAGCGGCAAGAGCGATTTAAAAGAGTATGTCATTGTTCAAATCTATGCCTTTACAAAGTTCGTTTACCTATATCATACTTTAAAGATAGATGCCGAAAGTTGTATAAATGCGTATCGTATCCTTGTTTGGTGTACCAAATCGCATCATCGCCGATCAGGGCAGATGCTTCACTAGCTCTAAGTTTTTAGAGATCTTCACATCACAAAAAATAAATCTTCACTTGATTGCTACGGGCGCGAGCCGTGCAAATGGGCAGGTGGAACGCGTGATGAGCACGCTGAAAAATTTGTTGTCAGTAGTAGAATCGGGTCAAAGATCGTGGCAAGACGCACTTGGCGAAGTCCAACTTGCACTGAATTGTACGATTTCTCGTGCCACTGAGGCAAGTCCGCTGGAGATGTTGATTGGCAGACAGGCTCGACCCCTTGGGTTGGTTCCCCCATGTGAGACCGAAAATGAAATAGATTTGGCAACCATAAGAGCTCATGCAACAGAAAATATGAAGTCATATGACAAATCCAGATTTGTTAGCAATAAGGCAGCCGTTGATAAACACCACGCAGGTAACTATGTGTTATTGAAAAATGAAGAAAGACACCAAACCAAGTTGGATCCGAAATTCAGAGGACCGTTTTTGGTAACTGAAGTATTAGAGGGTGACAGGTATACATTAAAGTCGCTGACAAGCAACCGATCTTTCAAGTATTGTCATGAAGATATACGAAAAATGCCAGATGTAAAGAGATTCCAAATGAGTTAAATAATGAGAATGCAGAGAAAAGTCCGCCAATGAGTTCTGTTGCGAACGAGAGTTATCCGTCAAACAGTGACGATGAGCTGTGAGTTAGCCGTTAAAATGTGATGACGAGATGTGAGATATCCGTCAGAGTGTGACGATGATTTGTGAGCTATCCGTTAAGGAAAACGATCAAAAAGTAACAAAGAGTTATCCGTCGAGCGAGACGAAGAGATATCCGTGTGTTTGTAACAAGAAGAAATCCGTTCGAAAGGGACGATGTGTTTAATTTAAAATATTGATTAAGTGTGTGTGAACTGGCGGAAGATCGGTATATGGCTATCAATAAATGATATTGTTAAGATGTTGTATTACTGTTCAATAAAACTGAATATGAAAATGGAATGAGTTATCTCAGCAACAATGAAGTAAATGCCGTTTTTGGTTGTTTGCAAAGTAAGATTTTATAAATCACACTTAATAAATCTGTAAAAGTAAAACGAATAAAATGTTACTGAATTCTTTTATGAAAATGTGATCTTGATTTCCGGTATCCCGGTATCAAAAGCTTACACGAGGACGTGTAAATGTCAGAATGGCCGTGTCGTGGCCAAATTAATGGGCATGCACGTGGTTGCTGTTTGCTACTTCTTCCTGTCCTCTTTGATATTGTGCTTGTTCCTATTTATTGTCAATGTGTGAAAGTCAATAGAATGTGGTTCTGTGTGAACGAGACAAATATAGCTGTTGCTGAACGTGGTCACTTGTGCTGCTTGGTTAAAGTGCGAAAGCGATCTAATGGAAAAGGAAAGGCAAAATAAGGAGAAACGAAGCATGCTGCACGAAACTGGAGTAAGGCAGTAATTTTTGAGAAGCCAAAGCAGACGCAAGTGAACTCGTTAATTGCGCACAGTCTTACGAAAATTATTAAAAGTGACGCCAATATGGACGCTTCTATAGACAACGATATTTCAAACCCTGACATATTTATTAATAACCTCATCCTAGGTGATATTGACAGTGTTGACGTGGTTATCCGGCTACACTTCTCTGTCCCTTGTAGAATAACACGAAACTACTTACCACTAATCCTCCTTATTGTAGGTCGAGCTATGTCCTTCACGGTCCGTTTAGGGTATTATGCTCGGACTACAATAATCTCTACTTTCTTATTTCTTACGCTTCCTCTGTCGCATGCCTAAAATTCGAAATCCTGTCCTATCTTTCTAGAAATTAAGTAACCTTTCCTCGCAAATCTTTTCTATCCTTAGTATTAACTGCATGCCCGCGTTCTCTATTCGCGTTTCGACTCGTACGTTCGGCGACTGTGCCCCTCGGTCGGTTGGGCGGGAGGTGGACATTCGCGGTGTCTGGGATCCGCGCGTAACAAGCATCGGCTTGGTATTGCATGGACCACTTGATTATACATTCATTGTATCAACGTCCAAAAAAAAAATATATATATATACATATATCCAATACACGCTGGAGCGTGAACACAAAAGTGACACAAACTCCAATTTCTTTCATGTGTACGTGTTCATTTTGGTCTTTCGAGCCGGATTGTTGAAAAGTGGTTTAAACAGTGAGATTAAAGGACAACGATAAATTATGTCTGATAAAAGTCAGGTTGCACCCCTAAGGATAGGCATCGACAACCCCGAATAGCTAAAGAATATTCAAAAGTTATTGGATTCGATAATGAAGATAAATAACCACTGCAACAACAACAACGGTATCGAAACGCAAACAAGAATGTTGGATCAACTTAGCAATACGGAAAAAACTGAACTCCCAAATTTCTGAAGCAGAAACAAGTCGACGAATACATTCACTTGTTACTAAGGTAACGACTGTAAACTCGAAAGGATAAGCGGACTGGTAAATTCAGTGATTGGAATAATTGGAAAAAGTAGCTTTCACATAAATCTCCTTGTCGGAGGATTAATGTGATTAAGCTACAAACAAAAACGAAGCACAACTACAAAAAGCCCACAAAGTAGCATACCGAATGCAAGGGGCTACAAGTAGTATTCAAAGGCATTAAATCTGATGTAACACCAGAACAACTGAGGAACTACAGGAATAAGGACTTTTCGCCAAAATCGTGTCCAACATCAAAAACAGAAACAGACAGCCGCAACCATTCTTTAAAGTTGAGCATCAACCAAAAAACACGCCTCTTAAAAAAAAGATACCCAATTCCCGAACTATAGCTCCTTCTGCACAGTAGGATTTCATAAATGTAACACTCAGTAAATGCAAGAACTGCCAAGAAAACAGTCGCACTCCGTTCCATGTGTAAAGCGAATATTAGCGAGAAAAGGTGTGGGGGCAATCAAGATATGATGCGTGGGCTCTATAACAATACAATAAAAGCCAGCAAATAACTTGATCACGTTTTTTCCGGGTCGATGTTTTTCCATGTCGATATTAATTGAGAATACATATAGTTTATGGTGTCGGAGAAGCGTCCTAAGATGCGTTGCAAACTTCTGGCCAAAATTAATATACCCTCTTCAAAGATATACAAATTATTTGAGACAATCTAAGCTAAACAAAATCTGCGGCTGCAACCTTATAACAACAACAAGAAAGCAAGGCTACCTTCGGCTTGCCGAAGGTTTTATACCCTTGCAGGTATACTAAATATAAAATACATTTGGATTGCTGCTGGTTTCTGTTTGCATACAAAAACCCTGATTTCATCCGATTGTTCCTATGGAAGCTATATGTTATAGTGGTCCGATTTTGATACAATTTTGACAGCACATTAAGAACGTAATAAGAATAAGATTTGCCAATCTTGTTGCAATATCTTGAAAAACAACAAAAATCGGCCGATAGCTTCTATGGCAGCTATACGATGTATCGCTCCGATCTGGCTTGTTCCGACTTATTTACAGTGTGCAGCAATAAGAAGCTTGTGTGCCAAGTTTCATGAAGACTTCGGCATAATTGACAAAACAAGATCCCAGCTCATAAAATTGGCTTTCGTGAGAGCTACGGAACCATTAAGCAGGTGAATCGTATAACAACAAAGATAAAAACTGCATTCGAAACTGCGAATAAGTGTAAACGAGCAAAAATATATCCTGTGATGTTTACGCTAAGAAGGCACGATTGAGAGCAGATGAGCTAACATACCTAGGAGTACACCTTGACAATAGACTCAAATGGCAATGACACATTGAAACTCAAAGCCAACAAGTTACACTGGTTAACGCCGACTCCCCGATCAGCCTTGACCACAATTTTCTACTCTACAATTTTGTACTGAAAACTATTTGAACAGTGGTTTACAGCTATTGGGCAAGGGCAGCAATAACATCATTATGATATCAATCGAACATAATCAAAGATTTTGAGAACCATCACTAGGGCACCGTGGTGTTTTGGAATGAAAACATACAAAGTAAGTCTCTTTTCGCCAGTCATAAATGTAATTTGAGAACCACATGAAAATTAAAAGATTTGCTCGCACCCTAACCACTTAGCGAGAAGTTTAACGCAGATCAGCATGCTCAGGATCACTAGCGAGGCGATTGAGCCATGTCTGTCCGTCTGTCGCTTTAATTTTTACGCGCGTCGCTGTGTGAGTGCGAGTGACTAAGCCATATGCAGCAGAATAATTTGTGCAGAATTCTCTGTTTGAAATTATGAGCGTTTGAAACGGATTTTGAAAGTGGGCAATGAATATTTTACTGTTGGGCGCGCTCGACTGAAGCCTTACCGACTTGTTTTCTTTTGTGCGGTTTGAATTCTTTGAGTTAAATTAATACAACCAGTGTTTTTTATTTTATTGTCATCATAATATCTTAACTTATATTAATAGCTCCCGCTTTTATTAAAGACAAAATCCGGCAAAAACGTAAACTTAGAGGGATATGGCAAAGGACTAGGCATCCAGAAGATAAAAACAAACTTAATGGAGCAACAGACGAGCTCAAGAAAATTCTTAAGAAAGACAAATTTAACCGGTTTCAATACTACATCAATAAACTTGTCCTTGTCTACAAATTATTCTCTGTAGAAAGCGACCAAAAAATTGACGAACTCAACTATACACTATACCTATAAAAAGAAACAACAACATGGGTGAGATCAAACAAAGAAAAAGCAGACACATCATTTACCAATGACATGGACAACGGCAAAGCTGAGTTTCCAACACAAATCACCAACTCAAATTTTGCAATAAAACCTATAACAAAGGAAGAAATTAAATTTCACATAAAACAAATTAGAAACAAGAAAGTCCCCGGATATGATTTAATCGGAGGAACAATTCTTAAAGAACTATCAGACGCAATTCCAAAACCGAATAAAAACGCCAATACTGTAAGCTCGTACAGACCAATCAGCTTATTACCTGGCCTCTAAAAGTATTTGAAAAATAGCTATTTGATAGAATCGAGCAGCACTCAACCGTCCAACAGGTCCATCGAGTCTTTGAGTCGACTGCTCTTAGTTGACGTTAAATAAATAAATATACCATCCTTAAAAGCTATATAACGGACAGATATTTCTATATTAAATACGACGATGAATGCTCGCGTGGTGTCGCTTTACTCTTTACGCGCGTGTCTGTATTGTGCAGAATTCTATGTCAGAAATCATTAGTATCTTTACATGTTTTGTACGGATGTTAAAAATTGGGAGAAGGGTATCTTACTGTTGGGCGCGCCCTACTGTAGCCTTACCCACTTGTTTTTGTTTCTTTATATTAAACATCAAAATAAACTGAAAATCCATGGCCTCTTACAGACACCGCGTGACTGTAGCCTTTCCGACTAGTTTCTTTTTTTGAGAAGAAATTAAAAATGGGTAAATTATCTTCGCATGCGGAAGGTAGCATTGCTTTTTACTGGTTTATTACATAATAAACTATTTTTTTGTTTACAGGAGTTGTTACGGTTGAAAAAAGTAAGGGTTTTCAGAAAAATCTAGAAACTGATTATATACACGTATACTGATTTTAGTAAAGCATTTAGTTTTTCATCAACACTACTTAGTTGGATTGTTAGCTATCTATGCGGATGATGTAAAGCATTGTTATCAATTTAATGACGACATTCTCTCGAGCCAGTCCAAAGTACGCTTCTAATACTATTTGTGGATGTGACTTGTAAAGAAACACCCTAGTTGATGATCTTGGGGTCCGTTTGACCGAAAAGTAAAGTTTTCCAAACATATTTATAATATGGTCAATAAATGGGTGTCCTAGGCTTGATTAGGAGATGGTCTAATGAATTTGACGATCGTTTTCTAACACAGATCCTATACATTTCTTGTTCTGCCTTTAGGACTGCCTTTATATTATTACATACTTCTTTTATTAAATTTGTCTTTCCTAACTAATCGCAGAAATTGCAAGGGGTCATATTTATATGTCTCATGCAAAGTGACATTGACAGAGTGGCCCTAGTTAGCCAGCTACACTTTTCTCTAGCTTGCAGAGCTATTCGTAATTACCTTTCACTAACTCCTTATTATAGGCCAAACTATGTACTGCACGACCAGTTCAGGACTACAATAAACTACAACACGTCATTGCTACACTAACAATAGCGGTGATAATTAAGGGTATAATAACTTTGTGCAAATGTATGTAACAGGCATAAGGAGGCATGGCAGACCCCATAAAGTATATATATTCTTGTTCAGGATCACTAGCCGAGTCGATTGAGCCATGTCCGTCTGTCTGTCCGTCCGTCCGTCCGTCCCTCCGTCCGTCCGTCCGTCCGTCCGTCCGTCCGTCCGTCCGTCCGTCCGTCCGTCCGTCCGTCCGTCCGTCCGTCCCTCTGTCCGTCCGTCCCTCCGTCCGCCCGTCCCTCTGTCCGCCCGTCCCTCCGTCCGTCCGTCCGTCCGTCCGTCCGTCCGTCCATCCGTCGATCCGTCCGTCTGTCCGTCTGTCTGTTTGAGACAACAGATCTCAGCTATTAAAAAAGCTCGAGACACCAAATTTGGTATGAAAGTTCCTATATATCCGGGGCAGTTTATATCAAATGTTTGGTGCCACGCCCACCGCCCCCGCAAATCGGTAATTTACGATAATTAAGCAAAGTATTGAACTAAGTATAACGCTGAATGCAATATGAACATATCCTCCAAATTACAATCCGATCGGACCAATAACACAGAAGTTATAAAAGTCAACATTTTCAGTACAAATGTTCGGTACGGGCAGCAGCCGACGCGCTGCTTTGAGCAGTTTGAGCTTTACTCTTTACGCGCGTCGCTGTGCGAGTAAGCTATATGTAGTAGAGGTATTTGTGCAGAATTTCTGTTTGAAATTATGAGTGTGGTTACACGTTTGTAACGGATTTGCAAAGTTGGGAGAAGGGTATCTTACTGTCGGGCGCTCGACTGTAGCCTTATATACTTATTTGTTTTGTAATTTCTATCTGCATGCAGCGTTCTTTTGTATTTCCTATTCGCAATTTCTATTCTTGTCGCGTTAATTTGTACTCGCGCTTCTATTCGCATGTTTTCCGTGTTTTCGCATCTTTCGTTATGCGACGCTGCCTCACAATCTTCGGCTTGGGTCGTTGGACCACTTGTTAATACATTCACTGTATTTAACATAAAACTAGTCGGAAAGGCTACAGTCACGCGGTGACTGTAAGAGGCCATGGATTTTTAGTTTACGTTTATATACCATAAAATATATATAAATTTATATTTGTATAAATTTTAATATAATGAAACAAAAACAAGTGCGCAAGGCTACAGACGGGCGCGCTCGACAGACAGATACCCTTTAACATTCGTACCAAACATGTAAACACACTCATGACTTCTGACAGAGAAATCTTCCAAATTTATTTTAATACATATGGCTTACTCGCTCACACACACACATACACGCGCGTAAACAATAAAGCGACACGACGCGACGTCGACGTCGGCATCAACTGCCTAAAGCAGCGCGCAGGCTGCTGCTCGTACCGACCATGTGTACTGAAAACAGACAGTTGGAAATGTATATACTTTGTGGGGTCTGCCACGCCTCCTTATGTCTGTTACATACATTTTGCACAAAGTTAGTATGAAAGTAGTTTTTTGACCATTTTCACAATGGTCGAAGGGTATAATTATAAATATAAAGGTGATACTTTAATACTTTGCTTAGTTATCACAACTTAATGATTAACGGGACAGTGGGCGTGGTACCCAAAAATTGAAAATAACGTTTACTGCCATTGATATACAGGAATCTACATGCCAAATTTGGAGTCTCTTTAAAAATCAGGAGCTCATACAGACAGACAGACAGACATGGCTAGATCTACTCGCTAAAACTTGAATACTTTGCTTAATAATTAATTACTGATTTACGGGGCGGTGGGCCTGGTACCTAAAATCTAAAAATAACGCGTAGGATATACAGGAATCTACAAATTTGGAGTCTCTAGCTTTCATAATAACTAAGAATCAGGCGGTCATACAGACACACAGACAAACATGGCTAAATCGACTCGGCCAGTGATCCTGAGCAAGAATATGTATATTTTATGGGGTCGCAGATGTCTCCTTCTGCCTGTTACGCACGTTCCGACAAACCTAATAGACCATGAATTTGTTAGAAACCCATAGCCTATAAAGTGTATAGTACAGTAATTAAGGTGTGCTGTCAAAAATGAAAATAGTAAATTCGGAGTACAATAAGGTATTTTGATATTTCAAGAATTAATTCACGCAGGACTTTTTTGCCTAAAAAAGACTTAGGAACTTAAGATCTCTGCCTTTAGACAGATGCCAGTACAAAGTAAACTTGAAAAGGAAATGTAAGACTGTTTTGATATCAAGTAAAAAAAAGTTTACTTCATTTACTTACTTTAATTATATGGGAGATGGACGAGACCTGTGCGTAGTGTAGAGCATGATCTTGCCGCTCGGATAGCCAAGTGGAAAGCATATTTATTTGCTGCGAATACCATTGCTCGAAAAAGTTCAACGTCCACAAATCATCGCCGATTTTTCCGCGTATTTGATCCATATTGTTGCGAAAGAAATTTACATAACCTTGACCGAGATCCTTCCCTGAACTTGACACGTTTGTGAAACTGAGGATCGAGCCAATTAAGCTACCCTCGTCGTAGCGTGCCAATTTCGACAAAGCGGAATCTAACACTGACATAAGCTTTCCACTTAATCCTTGTGTCATCGCTACATTCGCTTTGTCAATCTGATCATCGATTTTAGCATGAAACTTATACTAATCATAATAAAAATGTTATAAATGTTAGTTAATAGCTAAGGGCCAAAAAAACATACCAGATCAATCCCATCGATAGTAGTTAATTTAAAGCTTTGATTTTTAGCATCTAATATCACATTTACCATGGCGCACATTTCTGAGGGTATTATGTAATCGGTCGATATGAAAGCAACATTTTTCTTAAGCCAGGACTGAAAGGACGCGTCCGTTCTCTGGATGCACTGCTCAATCATGTCAACGGCCATCATCTTCAAACGTTGCTCTAAGTGTTGGCGAAACTCAGCGTCTGGCCAGTGTAAATCCCTGATAAACGATTGAAGTGCATCTAATTTCCAGAACAAATCTTCAGAAGTAGCACAGCCGTTTCTAACACACGAATATAATAAGAAGGGAGGAGTAAGCCCCGATAAAATATATTAAAAAATTCCGGCGAAAGTCATAATTTAAAATAAGTTAAATACTCTATAAACATACGTTTGAACTTCTTAATTTTGTTAACACATAACTCCTGCTATCATTGATCAATAGACTCCATAATAATAATGATAGTGCGAACTAGGTCCTGAACATAAACAACTTAGAATATGCAAATGTACAAATATATAAAAAGCATCGGCTTAGTTTTGCCCACTTGATTATTCATTCATTGTATCAACGTCCACAAAAAAAAAATAAATATCATAGAAAACAAAGACTCATAGTTGTTGCGGTAGTCAATCGCGTCAGGCAGCCTTCACGATGAAGGAAGTTTTAATTATTTTAGTTTTTTTTCTCATTATTTTCATTATTTATTTAATATTATTTTCTTTTTTTATTAGTTATTTTTTGTAATGTATACTTTAAAAAAAAAAGCAAAGCTAACTTCGGCAAGCCGACGATTATATACCCTTGCAGAGATTTATCTTTAAGGTTACATTTAAGTCTTTTAAACCTGCACTTAAAACAGCTGTAAAAGGATACTTGCATAAAAGGGCTGGGTAATTGTAAAGAACAATTTTTAACGGTAAATGTCTAGAAGAGAGGCTTTTCCGAAAAATCGACTTTCTTTTTTTTTATGCAAATAGGGGTAGTCGAGCCTCCTTAACCCGAATCCGATGGCGAAGAACGGAAATTTTGCGTATTTTAGAAGTTATAAGCGAAAGAAAATTGCAAATTCACTGTTTTTCTACACTGTTCGATACTCCGATATGTAAACAAAACGACGCATTTTACGTCGAATTGTGTATGTGTGTGTGTGTTCCGCGACAATTTCAGTGTGCAGAAACTTATTATTTAAGTGTTGAATATAAAAACCATGAAAACAATACATAAAAAAAAACTTTTTTGGGTTATTTATTATAATAACCACCAGCAAAGACTTCCCTAAATTCTTTTAACCGTTGTTATTTTATTTTTGGTATGCCATTTGTGAATTAGTGGAATACGGTAGTGTTGCTGGGTGCAGGCGAAATATTTAAAAAAAAAAAAAAATCGCGCGATTTTTTTTCTTTCAAAAATTGTTTGCTTACGGCGCTTTTTTCTTAATTATATTTGTATTTCTTCATTTTAGTATATATAATATAAAGCTTTTATTTTATGAATTGTTTTCATTGTTTTCATTTGCAACACTTACAATATAAATTCCTGCACACTGAAATTGTCGCTGGACACACACACACTTACACAACTTTACGTAAAATGCGTCGTTTTGTTTACATATCGAGGTATCGAACAGTGTAAAAAAGCAGTGAATATGCAATTTTCTTTCGCTTATAACTTCTAAAATACGCAAAATTTCCGTCCTCCGCCATCGGATTCGGGTTCAGGAGGTCGAAATACACAAGTTTGCAAAAAAAAAATTCAAAATCGTGCGATTTCGGAAAAGCCCCTCTTCTGCACAATTACCTTTTTAACATACATATAAAAATTTTCAAAACTATGGTTTTTCATGCAAAAGTCTATTTTATCCGATAGTCTCTATGGCAGCTATATGTGAATTGATGAAAATCGATGTGAAATTTGGTAACGCTATCATGAAAACTAACAAAAATCGGCCTATAGGTTGTATGGCAGTTATACGATATACCGGTCCGGTCTGTCTCGTTCCAACTTATATACAGCCTGCAGCAATAAGAAGCATGTCTACCAAGTTTTATTAAGATAGCTTTAAAACTGAGAGACTAGATCGTGTTGCTATAGACGGACGGACGGACAGACGGATAAAGCTTTATGAACTCCCCTGTCGATGCTGATTCAGAATATATATGGGGTCGGAAATGCCTCCTAAGGTGCATTGCAACTTTCTGGCCAAAATTAATATACCCTCTGCAAGGAAATAAATTTATTGTATATACTGAAAATCCATGACATTTTTCAGACACTGTGTGACTGTAACCTTTGCGAACAATTTTGTATACTAAAGTAGTACTGTTCACTATGTAGGTTTAAAAATAAATTGATTCATGCATGACTTATAATCATCAGTGTATATATGTATTTGTATTGGAGTTTTAAGCAAGCAATGTAACTTAATTTGTTTTTAAAGATTTCCACATTCTAAAACTATTTCTGTAATTCAGTACCATTAGAGAACAAAGCGCACTATCAAAGACGGTCGACAAATAATTTACAATTTATTCTAGCGGCAGTGTTAATAATAATAAATGAAATAATTAAAATTCAGTAAGTTGACTCATAATGTTCAAGCAGCTATTAGGTCCAAGTTTTAAATAAATTTGCATTTAACATGAATAGTGGAATAATACGGTATGTGAATATCGATTGTTTCTATGGCATACATACGTTTCAAGACGTCCGTCGCTACGACTGTTGTTTTACCATTTTGAAACTTGGTAAACATTCAATGTATTTATTTTTAATGATTCATATGCTACTCTATTATTTAAAGATACCGCATCCATACGCACCATAAATTAATATGTTTTATTTAAAATATCAATATCAATTTACGAAAACTTGTATTGTTTTTAATGACACTAAAATTAAATTATTCCAGCTTTAACATTATTGCCGCCCTTAAGTTTAAAAATTCATTGAAATTGGTTATTTATATCTATTAACTAGAGTTTTAATATAACATTGGGCTTTATGTTATATATATGTTTTGCATGTACCTACAAGAAATTTAAAATTGTTCAGTATTTAGAGCGCAGTAAATTTTGCCCCCGCATCCCAGCATATTTATTGCATGGGAAACATTATATTATTTATTAAGGATACGTTATATTATTTATAATATGTATATTAATATTTAACGTAACCGTAGTTTACATTTATTCGAGTAATTGCAAAACGACCACGCAAAAGTTCCATCGCAACTTTGTGATACTTTTTCGTTATTGAAACGTCTGCATCACAAATAGCAAGCTGTGTGAATATATACATATATATATATATGTATGTATATCATCATAATTACTACTAATTCAAACAACAAACAAATTAAAGCGACACTTAATCTTGAAATTTGATTTAATCTGCGCTATATTGCAACGTCTTAGTAGGCAGTACACAAAGTCAACTATTTCGTTTTTCAGTTCCGTTATTATTCGACTAAATTATAAGCGCACCAGAGCACCGCAACATGCATACATACACAACACTCAAAAATGAATGAGATTCTTGCCACTCGATCTTCACTTTGCACAGGCCGCACATAGCACACGCCTTAAGCGGCGCAAGCCTCTAATAGCAAGAGCCTCAAATAGCAGGAGACTTTAAAAGCAAGAGCCGCAAAAGGCAGGAACGTTTTGGCAAAAAAGACAAGAGACGCATGCCCAAAGGCTCGGTAGGTAGAGACAGCAGAACGTTCGGTTTTTTCCTTTCTTCTAGTGCGTTTTTGGGTTACCCCTTCTACTTCTGTTCTATTAATAGACACATGAGTAGGTATAGAAAAAAACCCGAGGCCGATGCATTTTAATTTCAACTTGCTTTGGTATGTATAAAGCTAAATGCAATTTGAACATATCCTCCAAATAACAATCCGATCGGACCAATAACACAGAAGTTATTTAAGTCAACGTTTTCAGTAAAAATGTTCGGTACGAGCAGCAGCCGCCACGCAGCTTTGAGCAGTTGACGTCGACGTCGACGTTGCGTCGTGAGCTTTATTCTTTACGCGCGTCGCTGTGTGAGTGCGAGCGATTAAGCTTTATGTATTAGAAGTTTTTGTGCAGAATTTTCTGTTTGGATTTATGAGTGTTGCTACACGTTTGTAACGGATTTGGAAAATTGGAAGAAGGGTATCTTACTGTCGGGCACCCGACTGTAGCCATACCCACTTGTTTTTGAGTGGCTTGTTGTGCATGCATGCATGTTGCAGTTCTCTGGTATAGACATTAAAGCAACCAAAGTTCTCTGCAATAAACTCGAAATTATTCCGTTACTGCAAAATTTGGAAATTGCGGTACATCGCAAACAACATTATTTGCATTTTTGCAATACTTGATCGCAACTATCGCAGAATAAACCTTACACCTTGCTGTTACCTCCGACACCCTAAGTACATATACGTAAATATGCTGAATCAGCCTCAACATGTGTTTGCGACACAAGTTATTATTGTTGTTACTTTGATAAAAACTTGGCACACATGCTTCTATTGGTGTACCTTGTTCAAATGTAAGTCGGCCCGAAAATATCGTATAGTTGCCATAGAACACATTTTTTGTCAATTTTCTAAAATAACCAAAATAGCCACGGCTATCTTTTCTCATGCATGTGTATAATATGTTTTCAAAATGAAGTCCGATTACTCTAGCCATATGCTCTGTCTGCAAATGAGGGTATAATACGAAAACCTGCATTATATTCCAACATACTGGAAATAAACTAATTATGGTTATTATAAACTGTGTCCTAGTTCTTAAATGTTTAAATGGTTGAAATCAAATAATGCAGTGATGATGCAGATGAGTATGAACCCTTCGGCATGTCGAAGGTGATCATTATTTCTTGATTTCATTTAATTGAATGATTAAAGGTTTTTGAGACATTTGCCACTGATTTTGAGCCCAGTCGCTTAAACAATAGTATTTATACTTATATCGACCGATTAGAGAGATGAATTGAAAATCTAACAGAACACAATAAGGCATAATAGTTCTAAAGTATAACTTGTTAGCTAGCATTTGCATTTGGTATTTTCTCAGATGAAACATTTAACTTTATTTTTAGATTTATGACATGTGTATGTACGCCCAGTTTACAGCTCTTCTTGAGATACTAGTTATTGAGCTAAGCATGACAGTTTAGGCAAAAACTCAAAATGCAAAACGAATATTTGGTTATATTTTCGACTACTATACAAGTTAATAGGTGCATATCTGTTAAAAACCTCTGTTCTTCAGCAGAATTTTTGCTCCTCGGTAGCTTCGGTATATAGAAATTGATTTGATCTTTCTTGCCGCTGAGCAATGCCGCGGGGTTGAGAGCAGCCGTATTTAGCGCCTGCGCAGCATTATTTAATGCGGCTGGATTCAATGCGGCGTTAATCCTAAAGTTTCACAGAAATATGTATGATTATATTGTTAAAATAGTATAGACAATTTTCAGTTTGCAATGGGCTAGTTATGTAAAAAGAAGTGGAATCATGGGCGAAAGTTAGGCGGATTGCTTGATTTCAAGTTTACCAATAGTTAGTTGACATAATAGATAGTTGGCATGGATAGTTGACATAAGAACGCAATCTTTTTGTCTTCAATATTAGTCATCGACTATAATTGGTGTTTGGCCTTTTATTGCGTGACAAAGCTATAATTATATCAATATAACTATCGATTCTCAAATATATGCCGATTTATAAAATTTTTGTTGGAATACATAATATTAAGAGCAGAATATTCGAAAAAGTATGAATGCGATATTTTGGGGTATAAATATTATGGGTATGATCGGCCGCACTTACCCTTTGCTTTCCCAACGTTCCTTTTCGAAACCCTTATGAATTGATTGGGCTATAGAGGATTCCATGAGGTCAACATAACGCACTACTAATGGTGCAAAAGTGTCACGTAGATGTTGATGAAAACGTCCGTTACGCAAGTTATCTAAATAAAAAATCATATTTTTATATACTTGGGTAAAAATATATATTTACTTTGGTTCATTTGCTGCCTATGTCATCGATTTATATTGGCAAAAGTCAACAGCAAAATACATTTTTGCAATGTCACTTCCTACATTAATTCATTTACCAAAATATATAATGAATCGATCTCTACTAATATATATATATATATATTTTTTTGTCTGACATTGTTTATTTCTATTATAATAAATATAATAGTTGAAGGTTCTCACATGGTCATATTATGGAGCTTAATGAACCGTTTCTTTTTACCTGATTGTCCATATGAAGCTGTAAGTAAATGGTGTTACTGTAAACTTCAAATCGAGATATTTCTCACAATTTGATTCAAAAAATTCTATTTCGGTCGATTGTGATAGTGATCCGATTTAGATGATGTCATTAACAAGTAAAAGTACAACAAAAATAAATTGATGTGCTTTCTATTCGGACTGTTCGGACTGTAGTAACAAGAAGCATGTGTGCCAAAATTCATGAATTCAGACTGACATGGCAAAATCGACTTCATTGTTGAGGCTTGGTCAGAATATATATACTATATGGGTTGGGAATGATGCGTTGCAAACATTCGGCCAAAATGAATATACCGTCTGCAAGGATAAAACAAATTCAACAAAAAATCAAAAAGTAGGCAACTAAGAACTTTTACCATTCCTTTTACGGATACATACCATCTGACCTAAGATAGTCATTGAGTATCTGGAACAAGGGAAAAGAGTCCCAGGTATCAGGTGCCTGCTCTGATAATACCCGATCCATGTCAACTGCGAAAAGAGACCAAAAGATTTCCGCATGTTCAACCAGCAGATCGCTAAACCAAGCAAATGCCTAAAGAGAAAAATACCATGGACATTGTAATTTTATAAAAAAATAAAAAAAGGGTATTTAGAAAAGGGGTATTTAGAAAATTCCCCAAACTCCGAAAGTGATTTTACTTTTGTGAAGTTTTTGTCATATTCATATACAGTTTAAAAAAGTGCAAACCAAAGTGAACTAATTAATATACAATTATATTTACAATACAGAACTTTATACACCCCTCAAACTGTGGAAAAAAGGGTATACTAACTTTGTAAAAATGTTTGTAATAAGGATAATGACACATGGCAAACTCTAAAGAATAAGTACATTCGTGATTATAATTACAAGCCGATTAGCCCTGTATATCTTAGGTAACACACAAAAATGAGTTGTTATGAAAGCTACAAAAGGCTAGAGGCTCAAAATGTATTTTACCAGGCCAATAAAACCGTACTTAAAATTAGTTGTTTAGTAATGTACGTTTGCGTAGCTTTAGTCTTTGAATGTGTGTCTGCGTGCGTGTAAAAAAAGCAAAAGAAAGCAGAAAAGTTTCTCACAAATTATTGTTGGTGGAATCAAATTCATTTCTAAATTGTGAAATCAAATTCATTTCTAAATTATCAAAGTGTTGTGTAAGCTTGACTTTATATTTCGTTCATTTTTACTATTATCAAATTATTATATGATTATTGTTATTATTATAAAGCATTTATATTGCATATGTACATTTGTATTTTAATTATTTATATTACATTATATTAATCAATTGGAATTTGGGAACTAAAATCAATTTGACAGTGGCATTAGATTTTCTTAAATGGGAAAGTTAGACATTGATTAAATTGATATTCTAAAATCAATGCAATTAATGCCCCATTTGTATACTTTTTGACTTTAACACTTATGCTTTGAATTATGTTAATATTTCTTTGGTCATTTTGTTTTCAATTCAAATGCTATCGCATAGTTAAAAATGCATGCATTTATTTAATAGAATATTACTAAGCCATGCACCATTTTTGACATTATTGTGCGAATAGAATATATATATTTAATTTCGACTATTATTAGATTGGTCGCTTTTTTCTATTTTTTCTATTTATGACAAAGTTAGTCTTTTGTGGGTACTTAGACAATCTGCTATCCAGGCCAACGAACTAGCGAGGGCGGCAAGCCAAGGAACTTGCCAATGCTTTGGTAAATTCGGTGAACTATCATCTAACTAAAATGTGTACATCATCGGATTCTGAGTGCAGGCTTTGCAAAGAAATAAATAAATAAACCACCAAAGACATTCTGTGCAATTGTCCTGCCTAGACGAGGAGGAAACATCTCCATGTAGTTAGCTAAAGAGAACTTCACAGGTACAAAAAAACGTCATGGCACAATACTACACCGCTTATCTGCTGGCAGACTTCTTTTTAAATTAATTATGATAGAAACGCTTTCCTATTATTACAGCGAATTCAAATGTCTGGGTCAAATTGAGGGCTACATCGGATACATATATTGTAACATCCATTGACTATTGAGTTTGTATTAAATTGGTAGGAATATTTAAAACAAAACGGCTCAGTTAATTGCGCGAGTACTAGTAAATTTAGGTAATCTGTAAAAAGACTGAAACCAATGAGTAAACAAAAAACTCCGAAATGTGAATAATACCTTGTCATACTTGTTTTAAATTTGTAAGTTTTTTGTTCAGATTGTAAAATGCGTCGCAGGATGATGGAAGCGTTATATACATATACATATATTGTATATCCTAAACTCCTTAAGTTTAAAAAAAACTTACTCTCTCATTTAATTTTGTGTATCTATTTTTTAATCAACATCCAACTCGCGTTTTTTCGTTTATCTTTCTACTAAACTGTTGTACTACTATTAATTTCCTATTATATCCTTTTGAAATTTTCTGCATGTCATAGTACTGCTGGGCAAAAGCCATGCAAACGAAGTATTTTCGAACGTATTTCAACAAATTTCGTTTTGTTTATTTAGAAACCTAACAATCATATATTTATATAGTCAAACTTGAATAAAGAGAAAACTGAGAGTCACAAATAAAATATATTCATTAGTAAGTGATAGAGAATAAGAAATGTATCTCCATTTTGAAGTACACATTAATAAAATATTATATAATATAACAAAAACCTAACAACGTGTTCAGAAGTTATCTGGGGGAAGCTTATGCCCTGCCATTTTGGCAAACAGTTTTATTTCATGCATATTTGGTATAAAATAAAAAACATAACATGTACTTGTGTGAAAACAAATTATTTTCAAATAAATAGTTGGAAATTTGAGAAGGCCTACTTTGGTAACAAACTATAAAAAAATACTAGATTAATTTGTATTGATTTTCAATTCAATCTTCCAGCTATTTTCATAATTTTTTTACTTAAGTTATTATATCTTAGTTGATTAACTTTCTCAAGCCCCTTTCTTTAAATTAGCAGTGATAACACAGAATTAGCTTGATAATTTGTGTATGTAAGTGTTTATGTATGTGAGGGTCGATAAATGCAAAGGTATTAGTACTATTTTATAAAGAAATTGAACAACATCTTTAGCTTGCGCTACAAGTTGAAAAAACTAAAGCTTGCGTTGAAGTAGTTTAAGACAAGTACATGCCGTTGGTACGGGCGACGTGTATACCGCGTGTGTGGGCATACAGTATCGAAACGATGGAGGTCCGCTGCTGGTAGCCAAAGCGCCACCGCCAATGGATGTATCCGATTCCGCTTTCTCCATGCCGGTGGCTCCCTGGCCAACGTTAGCTGCTGTTGTAGCTGATAGAGAGCCATTGTCTCCTATGGTCTCCACGGATTCCGGTATTGCTTTGACTTTTTCCTTTCTGTCATATTTGCGCAGCTATATGTATATATAAATCGAGTATATTACAAATATACATTCACATAATATTTGTGGAATCTGTATATTTTTAATGGATGTCACATCCTTTTTAATTCGGCTTCACACGTAATAAGCTAATGGTCTTATATAGTTGTTCAATTTACTTTAAAGACCTTTTAAAAATACCAACTGATTTTGGTTGTTGGTCAAGACCCCTTATATTCAATACGCTTAATCCAATTAAATTAGGTTAAAAATAGGACTCAATGCAAAAGCGAAAACAACCCTAATATATCCTATACATACGTATTCTAATGTTGAGCTGAACATGTTTGGTGTTTCTCAAAAACCACTTCTCTTTTAAATGAAGAAGAAATAAACCAGCCCTTTACAGTCATAATAATAATACAAAAGAGTTGGTTAGGTTAATTAATAGAGTATTAATAACATAAATAAATAGATAAGTACAAAATAACATACATATATAAAAGTTAATAGCTGTTTAAAAAGTTTAGGGAGTGCTGACTAATACAAGTACGTGGATATATGTATACGGTATGATGATGTAAATCAAAGAACAGCCCGCTTCACGTTTTTGTCACCAATGGTGTATACTCTTGTTCTTCATTAAAACACTCGTATAATATTGACAAGGAAACTAGTCGTTTGGGCTCGCCCGACCCTTTGCCCAATTCCGTAACGACATGGACGTCGTCGTCTGCGTTAACGGATCAAAGCAGTGCGCAGGCTACTGCTCCTCGAAAACATTCGTACTGAGACTTTAATAACTTCTATATTATTAGATCGAATTGTACATATATGATAGGTTTGTATAAGGTTAAGAATATGTTTGTATTTCATTCAGCTTTGTGTATATCGAAGCAGAACGTTATGAATTCAATACTGTGTTTAATAATGGTGAATGTTGAAATTACTCTATATCAATTCAGTGATTTTTTTATGTGGCAGCAATTTCTCGTTGTGAATATGGTACGAGCAAAAATGTGAAGTACTACGGATGTATATATCTGAAGCTGTTCTCTGATATACACATATATTCAATAATCACTTTTTTCCAGTGAGATAGGAGTTAAGCATGTGTTTTTGTATTGATAGAAATAATAATTATATTGTATATATACAATATTTTATAAAAATTAGAATAATCATCCACATATTTAACACACTAAAAGATGCGTTTTACACTGTTGCGATGAGAGAAAACTTTAGTGAAAATCTCAAAATAATTCTGATCCAAATCCAGCTAAAGGTTTGCTTTCGAGCCAATATTAAAGACATTTCAATTGCCTCTGTATTAAATTTCTCTGCGGCTAAGTTAAAAAAAAAAATTGAAAGACATTTTGTCAAAATAAAATAAGCTGCAACAATATTTCTGTTACAAATTGCGTAGCATATCGGGGTTACACGATGCAAGACCAAAATTACATAAAATTTAGTTTTATTTATAAAAATTACTGAGTACACCCAGTATTGAGACCATTTGATTGTTGCTTTAGTATCAATAACGTTGCCAGAATTGTTCTTAAGTTATTTATATCAAAATAGTGTACGCTTTAGAAGAAATATTTTTAACAAAAACGTATTGGTACACACCTATAAATCCTATAAGAATATACATATATTTCATTCCATGTTCTCATACATATATTATTTCACTAGTATCTTAATTGAAAAACAACTAGAAGCATCGAAAGGATTATTACGATAGGACACACAGAGTTGCTCTATATATGCACACATATGAATATATAATTTTTAAATGTATAATTGTGGACAACAATCTTATTGAACTTGTTCCTTGGAATGCAAGAAAATAAAAACTTACTTCGCCGTAGTGTTCCTCGTTTTGTTGGAGTAAATCGACACACAACTCAGACAAATGGATAAGATCCTCCAGTTTCTTCGATGCCGGCACAATAATTTCCCCGCGCAAATCTTCTGCGAATGTAAGGCAAGCACATTTCAATATAAAACAATTACAAGGACAACAGTCGAGAACGCTCGACTATCAAATACCTGCTTTACATTTTAATTTCTAACCATATGTATGTATGTATATATGTATGTATGTGTGTATGTATGTACGTATGTGTGTATGTACGTATGTGTGTATGTACGTATGTGTGTATGCACGTATGTGTGTATGTACGTATGTGTATATGTACGTATGTGTGTATGTATGTAATTATGTATGCATGTAGGTATATGAAGTTTCGTGGTATCTGCGCTTCACTTAACTTTGTGAAATTAGGTTTTCTAAAGTGGTCTAAGTAATTCATTAGCAAAATGCGAACGACGGAGTTCCACAAATTTTAACTTATAGTTGGTTGTTAAGCTTAATTTAAAATGAAATTATTAAAAATAAATAAATAAATTAATATCAATTTTATATTAAAACAAGAAAGCAAAACTACCTTCGGCTTGCCGAAGGTTTCATACCCTTGCAGTTATACAAAATATAAAATATCTTTAGATTGCTGCTGGTTTCTGTGGTTTTATTGAACAATTATAACAGTACATCGATTATATCAACCTCTTATAATTTCGAATACTCAGCCTCCTCACCACGACAAGGTTGCAATCCTCGAGGAGGAATATTTACAATACCTTAAACAACATTGCACATATATTCTTTATTTACAATAATAAAATAAATTAATTAACTAAATATTTAAAAATAAATTATTAAATTAGTGATTATAGCTAAGGAACACGCCGTCATGGTGACTATATGGAGTTTGATAAGTGATTGCGGCAGCACCGCTTACTGCGTTATCACAAAATATCCAATCAATTTGAGTTAAATGTTTTGTTGTTGGCACATTTAACAATGGATATAATCCCTTATTATTTAAAGTAGACTCGAGCTGATCAGTGGTTGTTGATCGGCAAATGTTAAAATTTCCTAATATTACCAATTTTGTATTATTTTCAGCTGACGTTAGCCTTTCAACATCATTTCTGATTTCATTTCGAAACCTTGTAATAGGAAAAGCTGGATTCCTATAAACAACTATGACTATTATATGCAAGTATTTAAATGTTATGGACTGGTATATATTTCTTACATTATCAATTGTAACTGTTTCATATAAGAATGTTATGTTTTCCGATATATTTTGTTTTGCATATATCAGTATACAATTCTTAGAAACAGCATTTGGTCGAATGTCTTTGTGTTGTAAAGGATCTGTTGGTCATAAAATCTAAATTTGGAAAGTTCTCATTCAAAAATGCATTTGAATAACAGCTATATGATTTTTTGTTTAACAGCTACATGAAATAGTACTCAGATTTCCATAAAATTGCAACAAGAACCTTCATTAGGTCGATCGTTGATCGTTATAAGTTATAAAAGTTCGATTTGGATGTGGTAAGCCTGATAGCTATATCTTGAAATATAACGAAAATCGGCCGATAGGCTCCATAACAGCTATACGATATATCAGTCCGATCTGGCCCGTTCCGACTTATTTAAAGAGGGCAGAAATAAAAAGCTTGTGAGCAAAGTTTCATGATGATAGCTCAATAACTGGGGGACTAATTTGCGTTGCAACAGACAGACGGACAGACTGATTGATCCTATAACAGCTATAGAATATAAACGTCTGAGATATTTAAATGAAAAAACAAAGGGCGGGTTACTGTATAACATTAAAAGGTATTGATAATGTGCGGTATTTCCAAAAACAAAACAGGTTTGCATACAAAAACCCTGATTTCAGCCGATTGTTCCTATGGCAGCTATATGTTATGTTATGTCCGATTTTGATACAATTTTGACAGCACATTAAGAACGTAATAAAAAAAAGATTTGCCAAATCTTGTTGCAATATCTTGAAAAACAACAAAAATCGGCCGATAGCTTTTATGACAGCTATACGATATATCGCTCCGATCTGGCTCGTTCCGACTTATTTACAGCGTACAGCAATAAGAAGCTTGTGTGACAAGTTTCATGAAGATAGCTCAAAAACTGAGAGACTAGTTTGCGTTGCAACAAACGGACGGACGGACGGACGGACGGACGGACGGACGGACTGACGGACATCCATTTTTCGAATATATTATATATACTTTATAGGGTCGGAGATGTCTCCTAAGGTGCGTTGCAAACTTCTGGCTAAAATTAATATACCCTCTGCAAGGGTATACAAAAATGTAAAAGGAATATTTTTATTAACCACAGCAAAAAAGAAAAGATTTCTGGGCAGTTAGAATTATAAATTTTGTTTGAACTTGGAAAAAAAAAAGAGGACAGTTTGGAAAAAAGTGATCTGGCAGCCCTGCTGCAAGGTCATAAGATGTTGTTTGTTATTATAGCGAAATTTACTAGTTTAGCATTTTCTTTTACTTTTAAATAAAATCACCTTCAATTTTGGCTTCAGCCGAAAGTCGCGTATAGTTAACAAGTGCTGCAGTTTCTAGACTTTTTTTGATCATTTGACGCACTTCCTCCGGCGGTACAGGCGTCACAATATCTTTCATTAGAACCCGTTCAAGTAAGGAAAGTGTGGCCTTAAGAGCTCCTTCAGGTCGACCAAAGGGAAAACAATATCGGAAATTTGTTATTTGAAATTCGAGCAGATGACGCAGACGTTCTTTTATCTCCGAAAACTTTTCTTTTTCTTCGTGCGTTATACTGCCCACGCCATCGGGCCTATGGAGTACGAAACAAAAAAACGGAATAATAAATAATTTTTAAAAATTAAATTTGGCTTGAACATTACCTATTTCCATGCACGTGACTCGCGCAAAAGGCAAAAGAGTAGTGAATCAATGTGGGGTCGATCATGTGCTGGTTCTCTGCACGATCCAAGAGATCCGAAAGGTAACACAAATGTCTGTAGCAGCCACGCACACCATAACGAGCACAATATTCGTCTAAAACAAAAACTTGCCCGGGACTAAACCAGCCCTGTAAAAACATATTAATAATAATAGTAGGAGTGCCTATATAAGCCACAACCCGACAGTCATATGACATTTGGGTATATACCCATTGCCCAATTTAGAAAATACGTTACAAAAATGTAACCCACTTATAATTTTAAACCGAAAATTTTGAACAAATTGCTTACTTGTTCTCACGTACACAAACTGACAGGCGCTGAAAAGTAACGCGACGCGACACCACGTCAACGACGCCGTCATTAACTCATAGCAGCGCGAAAGAAAGATGCCGAATTTAAATATCTTGTTATTGGTCCGATCGGGTAGGATGATAATTTCATTAGGCATTCGTCTAGATCTAAACCGAAGCAAAATGTTATGACCTCAATACTTTTCTTAATAATCGTAAATAACCAATTTGCGTGGACGGTGGGTTTGAAAACGAAAATTTTAAACAAATTGATGGTATAGGTTCAAACCAAATTTGAATCGTATAGCTTTTATAATGGCTAAGATCTATGCGTTCAAACAGACGGACAGAAAGACATTCGGCGTGGTTTAACTAGCATTAACTAGCTTATCCTAAGCAAGAAAGTATTTACTTTGTGGGTTATGCCTATTACATACATTTGCACTAAGTTAGTAGTCCTTTTTTAACCATTTAGTGGTCGAAAGGTATAAAAAAACTCACCAGCGATGCATATGGGTCATTCAAACGATACTCAAGTGTAAGATTTTGTAAAGTCTTGAATAATGTCGCGTGGTCATAAGAACACGGATCTGCACTTATATAATCCTCCATTCCGTGCTTGCGTGCCTTATCCGCATCTAAACATAATATAAATACAAATTAAGAATAATATGTTTGAGCCCAGCTTACCGCCCTGTATTTTTGACAAAGCAGAGTTTTTATCCTGTGTAATGGGTGGGGTGGGCTTATGGGACTGTCCGGTCGCTCTATACATCGCCATAACCCATAGACTACATTCATTTTCATCATCACAGGCGAATGCAATGCTGTCACCTTCACGCACTGCATTAAAGAAAAACCGACCTCCATTCAAATCAATTCCAAACATGAGATTAGCTTTTAATAAAAAGAAATTAGTAAATTATATATTTTTCAAAAGTTTGATTTTATAAATTTATATACCACTGGCTGCTTCAATATAGTCCACTGTATAACCATCTAGTTGCATCATCTCCGAGGGCTCGGATTTCTTTTCTTTATAGCTACACATGGCAAATGTGTATTGGGAAACCTGAACTAAAACAAAATAGCGACGTTTCCACTTTTTCCACACAGACTTTCCAATTGCGAATAGATGACTAGAGAAAACAATAAAATATAACAAATGATGCAAAAATTTGCCAAGCATTTACGGCATTATTAAGTTCCAACACATTAATTTCTATAGAATCCAGTCATCATACATGCATATATGTTCATATACATATACGAAAAGGAATAGTATTCTGGTTTAAAATTATTCGATCGAATCGGTAGTTTGAATGGACCCTTGCTTTCCTTCGTATTTAATAAAATTTGAAGTTCCATTAATAAAATTTTATGATTTGTAAATGGGTTCCTCTAGCTCCGAGCGATTTCACTTTGCTAGTGTCTTCAAAAACATAACTATATAGCGATACACGAGCAAGCAAACACTTTCTTGTTGCCTGGCAGCCTTTGACAGGACCTTTACTATATATTCTTTGTGGGTCGGTTTTCGTTCAAACATTTTTGAACCCTTGCGGAGGATATATTAATGTTGGCTAAATGTTTGCAAGTACATCTCCCACCCGTTCAAGTACACAATGTCTACTAGACATATTCTGACTCAGCATCGACAGTAGTCGATCTGGCCATGTCCGTTTGTTTGTCTGTCTGTTGCCACGCTAACTGCGAGATTAGTTTTAGAGCTATCTTGATGAAACTTTACACACATGCTTTTTATTGCTCCAGGCTATTATATATCTGCCATAGAACCGATTTTTGTGTTATAGCTGTAAGGTTATAAGACTTGAGGCATGCCGAAGGTTGTATTTCGTTCAAGTTTAAATAGTTATAACACTGCTCTATGAATAGCAAGAATAAAAAACGATTTTATTGTTTCTATAATGTCTATCTATGTAAAAAACTACCTTTTATTTTAACAGATAGATCAAAATTTGAAATCATGTGATTTATTTTATTAAACATACCCGCAATGCTTCATATTTAATGGTTTATCAAGTCGGCAGGCAATCTTGATGCGCACATCCTGATCTGGATTATTTTTTGAAACGACCATGCGATGCCACTCTGGTGACTGAAATTGCCAACGTTTAATTTAATTTAATTTAAATTTTACATATGTATACTACAAATAGCTTACTTTAGATGATAACGGAGTTGGCTTAATAGTTACTTTGCCTAGTTCCTTATCCTCCAACGCCAACATTCCAGGATTTTCCGTATACAGCTTTATTTTAACAACAGGCAACGGATGAGTTGTGGTAAAATCACCTTGTGTATCCCACCTATGAATAAATTGTAACTTAGCACATATATATATACACATGTATACTAATTTAAGTATAAATATTATAAACAATACATTTTAAACAGCGAGCTTTCTTTTTTCTTCTTTTAACCGACCCTTTTTTGAAAAAGTGTGTAACGTGGGTGTGATAGTAAGACAGACTTTGTTGAATTAACTTTATTATTTTTATTTCCATTGTGTTGTCTATTTTGGTCTATTAAATAAGTTGTATCCAAGGAACAATTATTTTTGTACGATATGAACCAGAAATGACACATTTGTACTAAACGTGTGATAAATCACAACGTTAAATATTTAACATAAAAAAAAGGTTACGATATCTTAACTTTTATAATAAAGGAAATGTTCAAAATAATGTTAAAATTCTCACATCGGCTTTGAAGCCTCAGCTTGATCGGTTTGGAGCTTTTCACCATTTTCCACCTCCATAGTGCAGTAAACAATTCGGTTTGGAGCCAAAGACTTTAGACCTTTCACCTCCATAACAATAACTTCTAATTGGAATGTTAGTACTACATCTAATTTTGTTAATTGTATGGTTCCATCTTCAGAGTCACCCTCTAGCTTCGAAAGAGATCCATGAGAACGTAGTATCATTTTTCTGTTTTTATACACAAATATTAATATGATTGCCAATTTCTTTAGTATATTTTAGACTTACAAAAATGATGGTGTGCTGCAAAAACAATAAGTTACAAACATTGTATTGAAAATAAGCTTTGTACATACCTATGATTATAACGTTTTAATTTCTGCAGTCCATATTTACTGTCCATACTTCCTTTTGATACCGGAAGAGATTCCAAATTTGCCATTAAAAGATTTATAGATGACTTTAACTCTTCGATGTAGAGTGATTCCATTTCCTTAAGCACAAACTTTGGCATAAGCTTTCGGTTTTTCTCCATTTCTCCAACACGTTGCATGCGACCATCTAATTCTCTTCGAATCGCAGCTGCCTGCTCATCCGCTGAATCAAGCTACAAATAATTAAGACTTATTTTTCAGTACTACCAAATAAGATAGGTATGTTTAATCAAAAAATATTTGTAAATAGTTTAGATATTGATTTTATCTAGTACAAATAATTCCTTATTTTATAAGACAGCCTCACAAAAAAATATTGTTTGTGTTCAGGGCATGAGGCATAACTGCATATGCCTATATGTATTTTGGGTCGCAGAATCTGAATCAGGAATCGGAAATTCGCCATCACTTCTGAACTTCGGCTTAACCTCACAAAACTGAAAAATGTTTAAATTCCCCCCAAAAACATATAGAATCGTCATGCGATATATGTTCATTTAGACCTTCTGAATCCGATTCTTCAATCAAAATCTATCCTGCACGTCTAAGTTTTGACTTAGACTCAAAAAACATGCAAAATATTTAAAACCCCAAAATATACATTTTTTTGTGGGGCTGTGTTAATCTTGGAAATAAACTTTACAGAGAAATTTATAAAATTACCATCAGTGCATTAAAAAGAATTTGATGCTCAAACTTCTTTACTGATAAGATCTGCTGAAACATATCATAGAGCTGCTCCTTAGATAGAATAAGCTCACTGTTCAATGACTGCTGCATACGCGAGGGTCGCTTAGTATCTTCCTCACCACTACCTTTAAGTATAATATCGAATTTGGCCATCCATGAAGTCAATACAGTCTCCTTGCTCAGCCCATCTATTTCCGGTAAAGATCTGTAGTAATTAAAAACGCACAATTTAATAAAAAAAAAAATGTAAACTTACTTTTATTCATTATGATTTTTACCTTACACGCTTTTCGATATTATTGCGAAAAACTTCGCGAAAATCATGCTGAGAACAAGCCCCAGATTGTACCATTTTTAGCACTCTTTCCGATTTGAGAAAAACATCATGATAGCTCTGCACTGCATTCTGGAATGCCTCATCAGCCATTATTTGTGTTTCACCCTTAAGAAAAGCCTATTTTAGATAGATAAAGTAAAATTTTCACAAAGAAGATAGAAAACGCTTTGTGCCAATCGAAGATGTTTGTAACAGGCAGATGGTGGCGTGGCGGACCATCCCAAAGTATACATAAAGGTGTGACACGAAAACGCTATCGCTTAATTGTGGGTGAATTGTCAATTTCAAGTACAATAGGGTCAGCTTTTTATTGAATTACTCCAGTAAAACTAATTTAATACATGATAAATCTAAGCATTCCAAAAAGATTGTTTAAATTATTTAAAAATAAAATCGTAAACCTTTAAAATTTGAGTTATAGTAAAACCTTATCAGATCAGGTGTTACAAATTTAAAAGGCAATTCCGCTAACCATTCATTAGTACTTTTATGGTGGCACCTATTTTAAAGTGGTTCCAGAACTCGGTGCCAGTAATTCCAATTTTTTTACCCTTCGACCATTGAAAATGGTCAAAAAAGGGTATACTAACTTTGTGCAAAATGTATGTAACAGGCATAAGGAGGCGTGGCAGACCCCATAAAGTATATATATTCTTGCTCAGGATCACTAGCCGAGTCGATTGAGACATGTCCGTCTGTCTGTCCGTCTGTCCGTCTGTCCGTCTGTCCGTCTGTATGAGACAACAGATCTCAGCTATTAAAAAAGCTAGAGATACTAAATTTGGCATGAAGGTTCCTGTAAATCATAGGCAGATAAAGTTTATCTCAAATTTTTGATGCCACGCCCACCGCCCCCGCAAATCGGTTATTTGCGATTATTAAGCAAAGTATTAAATCCATAACGTTCTACTTTGGTATGTATAAAGCTGAATGCAATGTGAACATATCCTCCAAATTACAATCCGATCGGACCAATAACACAGAAGTTATTAACGTCGACGTTTTTAGTACAAATGTTCGGTACGGGCAGCAGCCGACGCGCTTTGAGCAGTTGACGCCGACGTCGACGTTGCGTCGTGTCGCTTTACTCTTTACGCGCGTCGCTGTGTGAGTGCGAGCGAGTAAGCTATATATACTTGAAGTATTTGTGCAGAATTCTCTGTTTGAAATTATGAATATAGTTCCACGGATTTTAAAAATTGGGAGAAGGGTATCTTACTGTCGGGCGCCCGACTGTAGCCTTACCCACTTGTTTTTATTCCGAATTCGGAAAAAAATTATTTAAATTTATTTTTAAATCAACAACAAAATTTAGCTTTGTAGAGCTATATTTTGTTCGTTATTTGTCCGTGTACTTGTTTAATAATGCAATTACAATTGGAGACTGTGAGAGCGTACAGGTGGCACATTGTTCTAAATCCAATAATTAGGCAACCCCGTAAATTTTGGAATGTGTCAATTCTTCTCTAAATAGGCTCACAAAGTGAAATCGCCGAAGTTCTGAGGAATCCAGAGCGCTTCCGCTTCCGCGCGATTTTTGTATCACTGCTGATATATTTTGGATTCTTTAATTAAAATTTGGAGTTAAATGATTAATGAAAACAACAAGAGAAACTGGCGTCTCGACCAAAAAAGTACATTTTGCAAAATATATTAAATATATTTAAAAAAAAAATAGCAAGATATGTGATTGATTTGAAACAGTTTACGACTCAAACTCGAATGTCTTCTAATAGAAAATTTTTAAGCCAGGGGCACGACGAATACCTGCTGAAATTTCTCATCTAAAAAAAAGGATTGCTGCTTGTTAACAAAAAAATAATAAAAGTATGGATTTTGCAAAGCCCCTTTGGCAGCTATATGATATAGTGGTTCGATTTGGATAAAATTGTACTATAATTTATGTGGTGAGTTTGGTTACGTTATCTACGAAACTAACTAAAATCGGACAAGTTGTATGGCAGCTATACGATATATCAGTGCGATCTGGCTCGTTCCGAAACACACAGCGAACAGCAATAAGAAGCATGTCGACTAAGTTTATTTATGATAGCTCTAAAACAGAAAAACTAGTTTGCGTTTTAACAGACTAACAGACGGACAGACGGACAGACGGACAAAGCTCAACTCCCGTATATATATATAGTTTATAGGTTTGGCCAAAGTGAATATACCATTTGCAAGGCTGTACAAATACTTCCTGGCACTGCTTTGTATTTCTGTCCCCCTTTCTTGAGTTACGGTTTTCAATGATGATAGTTTTTCAAATTCATTTTAATTGACTATTTGGTTTATAGAAATAAAAATGGTAATTCTTAAGTATGCAATCGCTTGGTTGCCATTAGGTAATTTAAGGTATACTTTGTGAGGCCCGTGTATTAATTGTTTTGTTTTTGTCACATTTTTATATGGTGAGCGATTTGCCTCCATACTCGTTTAAAAATTCAGTAATTCAAATTTAAATTTGAATTTGAATTTGAACAACGATTTTCACCACACCCAGAGTCACACCGATAATCGACCGGTCTGGCAACTCCAAATCGGCCGATCCGAACGATCAGTGTTGGGAAGTGGGGTGGGGATATATCGATTGCCTAAGCCGCCTATCGCGCTCGATATTATTTTCCCTCTTCACTAATTGAGAAAAAGCTGGAGAACACGCGTCGATGCTAATTTTTAAATCGAAATAAATCAAAAGTGATCGCAGAAAATATATTAAAGTGAACTCGAAAATTGTTGAGCTTGGACAATCAAGCTTTTGGTGCGGTTAATATTGTGGGTGTACGAGGCTGGACGTGAGTATAAGCTTTCCAAACATTGTTTGGCAGGTTCTAACCTCGTCTTGCTTTCTAGTAAACCGCTTGTGCCCAGAGTAGCCCTAGCGCTCTCGCGCCTTTTTACTGATGAGCGTGCGTATTTGCCCTCATCTATTCTGGTGCCGTGATCGCCCGGCTACCTTTAGTGTTGTTTGCTGTTTGTGGTGAGTGGTTTAAAATACAAAAAAAGTTATGCTTAGGCAGCCACCTGATGTGCATTTTTCTATCTCCTCATAGCCTGTATGGTTTCCGAAGTTGAACCTGATTATAACACAGCGTGTAAAATTCCGGGGACTTCTGGAAGGAGCATAGGACACCTTACTACAAAACACGCAGACCTTAACTAAATATTACACCAACACATTCACTTTCATACACACATACGTACTTGCAGTACACATACACATTCACTTTTATACACACATACGTACTTGCAGTACACATACACATTCAAGCTTCATACACACATTTACATTCAAACACACGTATGTACTTGTAGAACACCAAAAACATTCACATCCACGTTTATATTCACACAATTCTCATTCATTTTTCTTTTTCACACTCATTTAATTCATCATTCTATAATTTTTATTTTCATTTTTGTTTCATTTCATTTATATTGTTCATCCTTTTTGATTTAATCTTTTTATTTTTCTCATCTTTTTCATTCACTCAGTTTATTCATTCATTCATTCATTCGCATACGCACGTATGCGTATAAGAGAAATTCGTAACGTAAAATAAAACAAGATTGAGTGATAGGTCAGAAGATATTTTTTTTGTGTTTGGGTATTATTGGTGTCTTGGTTATTGTTGCCATTATTATTTTTCCTCAGCTGTTTCGTCGGGGCCCCAACGGATCACGGGTGAGTGGACAACAGTTTCAAAATATCGAAACCAATTAATATTCAAACAATCGCTTGCCTATCGGGAGTAGAAATATCGAAATGAAATGCTAAAACTATCGTCTGCCTATCGTTTGCAAAAATATCCCATCTCTTCCATTCGAAACCAAATAATATATAACTATCGAAACCAAGTAAAGTAAACTATCGACACCAAATAAGAAAAAAAATATTTAAAAGAAAAAAATCGAATTACATTGAGATTGAATAAATAACAAAAAATAAATCAAAAAGGACTAAAAATTAGGGAAGTAAAATTAGAATTCTCGAATTCGTTTTGCAGCACGAAGCTGCAAGCGCTAATATTGTTTGTTATTAAATAACATTAAAGAAATTTAAAATGGAATAACCTTTTCTTTTTTAAGGCACTAAGGGCGGTAGCATAACAGCAACATGGGTAGTATCGGTATTCCGATATCGATAGTACATGGTTGGGTGGGTGAAGAAGGAGAGCATTACATCTAGCTCTCCGACTAGATCGTTCGTTAGGGGTAGTCCGTCCGTTTATTTTGGCCTTCCCTTTTCTTGCCATTCCCTCCTCTAGCAGTCCTATAACCTGTCGATATTTTCTAGTAACATCGATAACCGAACCTGCACACAAAACCCCGCCCATTTTCCCTGAGCTTAGCCGGCTGTAATTTAGACAGGGTGTGCAGGGGACGTTACTGGACTTCGGTCGTTACAGAAATTGGCGACCAACGTGGGGCCCGAAAAGGTTCCACTCGGCTATACCCTTTCCTTTCCATTCTCTTTTTCCTAGGAACCCAAAATCCCTCCATTTTTATTAGATTTTTGTAGATTCAGCCGATAGTTATATGCAATCTGGAACTGCTGGTTACTCTGGTGGATATCGGATCCAGACCGATTGCATATAGCTATCCGAGTTCGATAATCTTCGATTCAGAGGATTATCAGTGGCGTTCGATGGTGGAATATAGGGTATGGAACTATCGAATTGGTTTATATCGGTTCGATACCATATCTTAGCTCCATCGAACAAACACCTCGACTCGTGATGGCTGAGATTGTTTGTACTGGACGGATTCGGCACGATCCTCAGCATCCGATTAGAGCTTCACGCAGTTTATTTTTATTAACGTAGCTTCAGTAATCGGAACTACTTCTAATGAACGATCACATCACAAAATTGCTGTTATGTTACCTTAACTTAGGTAAGCCCTCTAATCTTGCATGAATATTATCATATATACACTTTCACATCCTTGAGCTTGGCGTATTAAAAAAATACATATATACGTGTTTGTGTGCACAATTGCAACTACGTTACATTTTATTGTAAGCTACAACTTGTGGGATACCTTTATCGTACTATCGCACATAAGTTTTTTTGTTAACCGGAGTTGGAACCGAGTAGTTTTGACCAAGTTCATTATTTTGTTTGAGATTTTATTATGGCGGTAAACCGGGGTAACGAGAGGGTAGGGGACCTGATGAACATCGCGATGGACTGTACCATCTGCAATGACACCAGTCAGGATCCAGACCTCATCGAGACCACCTGCAGACACCATTTTCACAGATCTTGTCTGTCCGGTTGGCTCGATAATAACGAAAACTGTCCGATATGCCGCCAGACGTGCTCAAAGGCTATCCTGACTGCTGCAGTTGAGCGCAGGGCTTCTTTAAATCCACCAAGTGAGCAAGGACCTTTGAACGCTCCGGCTCATTCGGGAGCAATTCCAAAGAGCCGTATGAATACTCGTTCTCAGGGGCGTGGCATGACCCATGCCAGCTCCTCACTCCCACTTCCAACTCGGAGAAACACCCGACGTGAGACTAAAACCCCTGACTCAGCTGCGCTCGCGGAAGAGCGAATTAATAGGCTCATCTCTAGCTCGATGGCGAGTTATAGAGATAGCATGTCGGCCGTGATTGCTGAGCAGATCTCCGCGGCGTTCCGCAATCTAAATGTGACCCAATATGTTCGAGATACTCGAGATGATCCTCGTTACGGGGAGGAAGGCGAGACAGCACCATCAGTTCGCCGCACGAGCAACGCTTCGAGGCCTGAAGATAGTTTAGGTGGAAGGCAGCATGGAGCTCGTGTTTCTTTCGGCTATTCAGACATTGATCGCCCAGATAGGATCTCAAACACCATCTCGAACTGGCGCATTAAGTTCACTGGATCACCCAATGACCTTCCTCTCGAAGACTTTATATTTCGAGTCAATTGCATGAACAACCAGAGCCTTAACGGCAACTTTTCATTGCTGTCCCAATTTGCTCATCTTATGTTCTCTGGCCCAGCACTCGCGTTTTATTGGAGAGTGCATCGCACGGTTCGCGATCTGGACTGGTACGAGTTGGGTAGTCGCCTGCAAGTGCGGTACCAGGACCAGAGAACAGACAGGGACATCAAGGATGCTATGCGTCGTCGTAAGCAAGGTAGCAACGAAAGCTTCGATGATTTTCTGGATGCTGGCTATCGCTGATTCCCTCCGAGAACCTATGTCGGATAGCGAGATTGCGGTTGAGGTTCGCCATGGTTTGCGTTCGGAGCATTCGACCCCAATATCGCTCAACCGTTAAGCGAAGCTTCGTGAATTCTCTTCAGGTGGAAGAGGATTCCGAGCCAGAGTCAAAAGAGGAGTCGGAAGCGGAAATATGCGCCGTTCGCTCATTCGACAATTCCAAATGCTGGAATTGCGAGGAGGTAGGCCATCGCTATCACGATTGTCTTCAGCCAAGACGCATCTTTTGCTACGGATGCGGTGCTGTCGACGTATATAAGCCGAATTGTGACAGGTGCAAGGCCAAGTCGGAAAACCCTACGCAGGGTGCTCGCAGATTTCCGAGAGGCGACATCCGATGCTAATCTCGGAACCTGCAGCGCCACTTTATCCCACCAGACCTTCTATTTCACCAGACATGACCAAAATACCAGATTTGATAATTCCACAGCATTTTAAACCGTACCACGTTCGTCTACGCGAATATCTAAAGCGAAGAGCTGAGATTTTCAAAGTCGATGCTACCGTTTCAAGTAGATCTAGGTCTGCAACCCGTATGCGTGAATTTTGGCGACGCATACGGGGCTTGAAACGGTATACATTCTCTTCTATCGTCCATCAAAGCGGTGACATACGCCCTTTCACCCAAGTCAACGTCTTCGGTGAGGATCACTTAGCACTCCTTGATAGCGGTGCTAACAAAAGCGTTATCGGTGGCAAGTTGGCACAGAAGTTAGTTGACAAGGGATGTGTGTTCGGCAAGACGAAGAACGTCGTGCACACTGCGGATGGGCAGACGCAGGAGATAATTGGGTTAATTGCTGCTCCCCTGACGTATCACTCGGTGACAACCGAGTTTGAGTTTCTGATTGTTCCAACCATTAGACAGGAGCTCATTTGTGGAATGGACTTCTGGAAACGATTTAACATCTCCATCGTTCCAGCATCCATAAATGAAGTCTCCTGCCAATCTGATCCCGATTCGCCTCAGCTAGATTTGACTCACGTCGAAAAATCACAGCTTGATGGCGTAATTACCTTATTTCCGTCCTTCGAGAAGAATGGCCTAGGACTGACGACACTCATCCAGCATACTATCGATACAGCAGCCGCAAAGCCAATAAAGCAAAGGTTTGACCCCTTGTCTCCGGCTAAGGAGAGTCTCCTGTGCGCTGAGATCGATAGAATGCTGGCCATGGACGTGATCGAAGAGGCTCCTAGTTCTCCATGGTCTTCTCCAGTCACCTTGCATATAAAACCTGGCAAGGTGAGATTTTGTTTAGATGCACGGAAGCTGAACGCAGTGACTGTGAGGGATGCGTATCCTATTCCAATCATGGAATATCCCTCCAGTACACTGCATCTCCAAGATAGATCTCAAGGATGCATTTTGGCAGATCTGTCTGGATCAGGACTCCCGCGCGAAGACTGCTTTTACGGTACCCAATAGGCCATTGTACCAATTTAAGCGCATGCCTTTCAGATTGACCAACGCTCCTCAAACGATGAGTCGCCTGATGGACATTGTGATTCCTTACCAGTTGAAGTCGCACGTCTTAGTCTACTTGGATGATCTTCTGGTGCTTTCTTCCAGTTTTGAGGAACACCTCATCCATTTGACGGAGGTCGCAACTCAGCTGCGTAAGGCTGGACTGACCATCAACGTCCAGAAGAGTCAGTTTTGTCTCAGAAAGGTGGATTACCTTGGATTCATTGTTGGCGAGGGAACGCTTCAGGTTAATCCGGGCAAGATTCGCGCGGTCAAGGAATTTCCTGTTCCGAAGACGCAGAAGCAGCTTCGCAGGTTTTTAGGAATGACTGGCTGGTATCAGCGGTTCATTCCAAATTATTCGGACGTTATTTTCGCGGAGCTTCTGAAAGGCAGGGCATTCCAGTGGAATGACCGAGCTCAGGAGGCTTTTATTAAGATAAAGGGGTGCTTGTGCTCTGCTTCTTTTCTAGTTCATCCAAACTACGAGAAACCTTTTGTTCTCCAGTGCGACGCATCCTTGCATGGTGTCGGAGCTGTCTTGGCGCAGTGCGACGAGTCTGGCTATAAGCGACCCATTGCTTACATGTCCAAGAAGCTGAATAAGGCTCAACGCAACTATACAGTAACCGAACTCGAGTGCTTGGCGGTAGTTCTGGCCATAAAAAAATTCCGCATGTACATCGAGGGTCATCCGTTCAAGGTGGTGACAGACCATGCAAGCTTGCGCTGGCTGATGAACCAGGCAGATCTTAGCGGCAGACTGGCTCGAGGGGCGATCAAGCTGCAAGGATTCTCCTTCGACATTGAACATCGCAAGGGTAGCGAAAATGTCGTCGCGGACGCATTATCACGATCCTTTGAGAGCATTGTGCGCGTTGGATTGCGAAATTCTTCCCGAGATCGACCTCAGTTCAGAATCATTCAAGTCCGAGGAGTACTGTGCGTTGAGGAAAAAGTTTCTAGCGGCCAATCTTCCAGATTTTAAAGTAATAGATGAATACATCTATCACCGTACAGAATTCGCTGGTGGTGATGTCAGTCCAGATGACAGCTGGAAGCTGTTTGTTCCGGAATCTTTGCGGGAAGGCGTTATCAGATCCGCACACGACCAGCCTTCTTCTGCCCATTGCGGCATGGCTAAGTGCGTCGATCAGATCCGCCGTAGATTTTTCTGGCCAAGCATGGTAGTGCAGGTAAGGGACTACATCCGGAATTGCGAGGTCTGTCGGACTACTAAGTATCCTACAGTGGCGCTAAAACCACCCATGGGAGCTCGGGTAGTAACCGATCGACCATTCCAACGTCTTTATATTGACTTTATTGGTCCGTTTCCAAGGTCGAAAAAGGGAAACATTGGAATTTTCATTGTATTAGATCACTTCTCCAAGTTTACCTTCCTGAAAGCCGTGAAGAAGTTCACGGCCAAGGCAGTGATAGACATCCTTGGAGAAGAGATCTTTTCGTGTTTTGGGGTACCGGAAGTAGTCGTGAGCGATAATGGCACTCAATTTAAAAGCCATGAGTTCTCGACCTTTCTGACGAAGTTTGGAGTCCGTCACATCTGCACGGGTGCGTATGCTCCGCAGTCGAACGCAGCGGAGCGGGTGAATCGCTCAATCAATGCGGCTCTGAGAGCTTATGTGCAGGGTGATCAAAGGGAATGGAACGTAGTCCTTAGTAGCATCAATTCGTCGCTACGAAAAACTTTGCATCAGTCCATCGGCATGTCACCATATCTGGTTGTCTTTGGGCAACACATGATGTCGCATGGCTCCGATTACCAGTTGCTGAGAAAGCTTAGCATGCTTGGCGATGCCGAAGCGAACGTGGCAAGGCCGGATAGTCTACAGTTGATTCGCTCGAAGATTGATAAAAATCTTCTCAAGGCGTTCGAGCAGAATCAACGTAGCTATAACCTAAGGGCAAAACCAAGCTCCTTTGAAGTTGGCCAAGTAGTGATTAAACGTAACTTCGCATTGAGCAACGCTGCCACCAATTTCAATGCAAAATTGGGGCCAGTAGGCACGAAAGTCCGCGTTAAAAGGAAGGTTGGGCAACACCCTTTATCTTTAGGAGGACTTGTCGGGCGAGGAATTGGGATATTTCCATGCTAAAGACCTATGGACCTAGACTTCGACTCCAGGTTAGGTGTCCCATGAAACTCTACACGATCCTTTAATTTTTTTTCAAGCTTAATTCCAGACCAGTGGCATGAAATTAAACTTGAGGGTGTGAGGCCCGTGTATTAATTGTTTTGTTTTTGTCACATTGTTATATGGTGAGCGATTTGCCTCCATACTCGTTTAAAAATTCAGTAATTCAAATTTAAATTTGAATTTGAATTTGAACAACGATTTTCACCACACCCAGAGTCACACCGATAATCGACCGGTCTGGCAACTCCAAATCGGCCGATCCGAACGATCAGTGTTGGGAAGTGGGGTGGGGATATATCGATTGCCTAAGCCGCCTATCGCGCTCGATATTATTTTCCCTCTTCACTAATTGAGAAAAAGCTGGAGAACACGCGTCGATGCTAATTTTTAAATCGAAATAAATCAAAAGTGATCGCAGAAAATATATTAAAGTGAACTCGAAAATTGTTGAGCTTGGACAATCAAGCTTTTGGTGCGGTTAATATTGTGGGTGTACGAGGCTGGACGTGAGTATAAGCTTTCCAAACATTGTTTGGCAGGTTCTAACCTCGTCTTGCTTTCTAGTAAACCGCTTGTGCCCAGAGTAGCCCTAGCGCTCTCGCGCCTTTTTACTGATGAGCGTGCGTATTTGCCCTCATCTATTCTGGTGCCGTGATCGCCCGGCTACCTTTAGTGTTGTTTGCTGTTTGTGGTGAGTGGTTTAAAATACAAAAAAGTTATGCTTAGGCAGCCACCTGATGTGCATTTTTCTATCTCCTCATAGCCTGTATGGTTTCCGAAGTTGAACCTGATTATAACACAGCGTGTAAAATTCCGGGGACTTCTGGAAGGAGCATAGGACACCTTACTACAAAACACGCAGACCTTAACTAAATATTACACCAACACATTCACTTTCATACACACATACGTACTTGCAGTACACATACACATTCACTTTTATACACACATACGTACTTGCAGTACACATACACATTCAAGCTTCATACACACATTTACATTCAAACACACGTATGTACTTGTAGATCACCAAAAACATTCACATCCACGTTTATATTCACACAATTCTCATTCATTTTTCTTTTTCACACTCATTTAATTCATCATTCTATAATTTTTATTTTCATTTTTGTTTCATTTCATTTATATTGTTCATCCTTTTTGATTTAATCTTTTTATTTTTCTCATCTTTTTCATTCACTCAGTTCATTCATTCATTCGCATACGCACGTATGCGTATAAGAGAAATTCGTAACGTAAAATAAAACAAGATTGAGTGATAGGTCAGAAGATATTTTTTTTGTGTTTGGGTATTATTGGTGTCTTGGTTATTGTTGCCATTATTATTTTTCCTCAGCTGTTTCGTCGGGGCCCCAACGGATCACGGGTGAGTGGACAACAATTTCAAAATATCGAAACCAATTAATATTCAAACAATCGCTTGCCTATCGGGAGTAGAAATATCGAAATGAAATACTAAAACTATCGTCTGCCTATCGTTTGCAAAAATATCCCATCTCTTCCATTCGAAACCAAATAATATATAACTATCGAAACCAAGTAAAGTAAACTATCGACACCAAATAAGAAAAAAAATATTTAAAAGAAAAAGATCTAATTACATTGAGATTGAATAAATAACAAAAAATAAATCAAAAAGGACTAGAAATTAGGGAAGTAAAATTAGAATTCTCGAATTCGTTATGCAGCACGAAGCTGCAAGCGCTAATATTGTTTGTTATTAAATAACATTAAAGAAATTTAAAATGGAATAACCTTTTCTTTTTTGAGGCACTAAGGGCGGTAGCATAACAGCAACATGGGTAGTATCGGTATTCCGATATCGATAGTACATGGTTGGGTGGGTGAAGAAGGAGAGCATTACATCTAGCTCTCCGACTAGATCGTTCGTTAGGGGTAGTCCGTCCGTTTATTTTGGCCTTCCCTTTTCTTGCCATTCCCTCCTCTAGCAGTCCTATAACCTGTCGATATTTTCTAGTAACATCGATAACCGAACCTGCACACAAAACCCCGCCCATTTTCCCTGAGCTTAGCCGGCTGTAATTTAGACAGGGTGTGCAGGGGACGTTACTGGACTTCGGTCGTTACAACTTGAAGATTGTGTCTTGTATTGTGGCAACTTCCAGATCTCGGTGTAAGACAGTGACGGATCGACATAGAAGGGCGCAGCTTATATAATGTTTTAATGCTGTTAGCTGTTTCCGCAATTGTATGCCGCATGCCCATATGGTTTATTTGATATGCTAACAAAATGCTTCGTTTAATAATCCTTTTCACCTCACTTGTCTAATATTTGAGCACGAACTATGCGGATTATTTTTAAATTTCCTTCGATACTAAGATGTAGGGAAGGACATCACATTAATACATATGACATATGTATAGAGGTGGTTAGATATGAGTTATTTTATAATAAAATCTTACCTGAAATCGTTGTGTTATTATTTCAAGTTGTTGTTTTGTAATTTTTGGTTGCCTTTTGATCATATCTGTTGGTTGTTTTGCATTAAATGGATATGATATGCAGCGCGATATAAAAACGTATAGCTGAATGCGACGCTTTCGCTCTTCTTCCTCGCGTTCATGTTTCTCCTAGAATTTGGGAATAATACAATGAGTGGCTTATTTATGGCATTTGTCCGATCTAGTTCATCATACGTTCAGACAGAAAGAAAATGGCTATATCTATCTTTTCTTTAGAGGCCTAAATCTGTTACTCTACTACTCTATTTAACAGTTGACCCCAGAAACACAAATATTGACAAGCAAAGTAGATCAAAAAGCAAGTAAGCGGATTTCGGGATGTCCGCGTTCTGGATTTTTTTAAGTGTAGTTTGGAAAATGCAAATTTTGTTGGTTTTCTTAGGGTTGGCTATAATAGATGGACCCATGTAAATGCTCAATAACTTAAGCAAGAGAGTAAGCTTTGTTACCAAACAAAGCATGCAACAGTACACTTGAACAATTAACGGCTGATTTAAAAAGTAAAAATTTGACAATTCAATAGCGCTGATGGGATGGTTACCTATTCACGATAAAATAAATTATAAGACTAATCGGAATATAAAATACTAAATAGTTGCCACCTCAAAACAAAAATGGCCAACCCCATTGAAAAACAAGTAGGTAAGGCTACAGTCGGGCACCCGACAGTAAGATACCCTTCTCCCAATTTTTAAAATCCGTTACAAGCGTATAATTATACTCAAATTCTGCACAAATTCTTCTACTACATATAGCTTGCTCGCTCGCACTCACACAGCGACGCGCGTAAAGAGTAAAGCGACACGACGCAACGTCGACGTCGGCGTCAACTGCTCAGAGCAGCGCGCAAGCTGCTGCCGTACCGAACATTTGTACTGAAAACGTTGACTTCTAAACTTCTTAACTTCTGTGTTATTGGTCCGATCGGATAATTGGAGAATATGTTCACATTGCATTCAGCTTTATTCATACCAAAGCAGAACTTTATAAGTTCAATACTTTGCTTAATAATCCTAAATTACCGATTTGCGGGGGCGGTGGGCGTGGCATCAAACATTTGACATAAACTTCACCTGCCCCGGATATAAAGGAACCTTCATACCAAATTTGGTGTCTCTAGCTTTTTTAATAGCTGAGATCTGTTGTCTCAAACAAACAGACGGACAGACAGACGGTCATGTCTTAATCGACTCGGCTAGTGATCCTGAGCAAGAATATATATACTTTATGGGGTCTGCCACGCCTCCTTATGCCAGTTACATACATTTTGCACAAAGTTAGTATACCCTTTTTTGACCATTTTCAATGGTCGAAGGGTATAACAAGTCGGTATAATCCGTTACAAACGTGTAACCACACTTTTCATTTCAAACAGAGAATTCGGCTCTCAATCAAACACACACGCGCGCAAAAAGACAAGCTACGCGCCGTGATGTCGACGTCAACTGCTCATAGCAGCGCGCAGGTTGCTGCTCGTACCGAACACTTGTACTGCAAACGTTAACTTCAATAGCTTCTGTGTTCTCCTTCCGATCGGATTGTAATTTGGAGGATATGTTCGTTTTGCATTCAGCTTTGTGTATACCGAAGTAGAACGTCATGAATTTAATACTTTGTTCAATAATTGAATCAAATTACCGATTTGCGTGGGCCAAATTTGGTGTCTCTATTTTAAATAGCTCAGTTTCTCTCAAACAAACTTACAGACAGACGGACATGACTCAATCGACTCCGTTAGTGATCCTGAGCAGGAATATATACATATACTTTATGGGGTCTGCCACGCTTCCTTATGCCTGTTACAAACATTTGCACAAAGTTAGTTACGTTTTTTTAACATTTTCAATGGACGAAAGGGTATAAAGAAGACCTCCTTAACTCTTCTGAAAGGCTACAAACACGCGGTGACTGTACGAAACCATGGATTTTAGCGTATATTTTTAATGTATACCTTAAATATAAAGAAATAATAGAAAACATAAACTTGCTTAACTTCTGTGTTTATCCGATTTGTTTTGCTGATTTACAGGGGCGGCTGGCGTAGTACTATAAATTTTAAATTAACAAGTACTGCTTCTGTATACCAAATTTTGAATCTCTAGCATGCTTAATAGCTGACAATCAGGCAGATTAAGTCAGACAGAAATACTGAGAGAAATGCCGAGCTCAATTCGGCTAGTGATCCTAAGTAAAAATATACAAGTTATGAGTTATGAGCTAGATCCCCATCACATGTAGTGTGCTACCGGCCTAATTTCAGGACTGCATTTTACCTTTCGCATGGATGCGGAGACGCTGTCAAGTTTGACAGGAGATGGCAAGCTTGACGGAAGGTGACACTAGGTTTTTCTCACTTTTAACCCGACGCTCGAGCGAGTCACTTGTCAAGGAGAAGCTTGTTATAAAAATCACTTATAAAATTAATTAAAATATAAAGAACCAAGGTGATCCAGAACCAAGGGAGCAGAACCGGCGTTAGAAGCTGGAATGCGACTTTACTTAACTAGGTGAGGCTATGCGGCTGCGACAGCCGAAATAACTTAGGCAAACAAGGTTTGCCTTAACTTACATATATTAAACAACCCCACAAAATATAATATAATCTGGGCATGCGGCCTATGCCGTCATATGTATTCGGGGCTGCTTAATCCGAATCCGGGGTCGAATTTCGCCATCACGTCTGGATTTTGACTTAACCTCACAAAACTGAAAAATGTTTTAAGTCTCCCAAAAACTTATAAGAACCTGATCTGGTTTATTGATGTTAAGACGAAACTTAGATGTGGAGGATACATTTGCATTGCAATGTAATGTATTGTAAACAAATTTTGTTTTATCTGTTATCAGAAAATTTATTTCCATTACTTTTTCAGTGGAAATAAAATATATTACTTATACGTATACCCCTTCGTTAAACGATTTCTTAAACGTTTTGATTGGGCTGTTGTTTTTGAAGTATGCGTTCTTTAGACATAAATGTGAACACAGATCACAGATATCTCTATCTCTTTATTTCGATAATCGTGCAACCTATATGTTGAAATTTCAATATGTTTATTTCCGTGGAAATAAAGAGCGTTACAAACGTGTCACATCTTATATTTCCCTACGTATACGTTTAGTAACCCAGAACAATATATGTAATTGAAAATGATACAAATAAAAGCTATGATGCTAAAATTAGACGGAAACTTACTGAAATATGGCTAATCGAAATGCATTGGCTTGAAACATTGACGACCCCCAAGTATTTACACACATATCTATACATGTAAGATAAGATATACACGTATGTACATACAAACATGTGTGCAGCATTAGCAGAAAATTGGAAATTTCAATTTATAACATAAGTGCGGTGAACGTTCATTAATTATTTTAAATTATATCGTAATGTAATTGCGAAGAGAATTTGCTATACTATGCTACTTACATGCGGATCCCCGGAATCATGCTTATCACTGGAAACCGATGGCGATGGAGAAAGGGGACGCGGCAGCGAATTGGCTCGAGATGATCCGACACTTTGATTTAATGTTTCTTGTGAGACACCGCTAGATGATAATATCAATGTTTGATTATTGCAAGAGATAACCTTTGAAAACGCCACCCCTCTGTCACTGTTATTGGTGCCGAACGGATAGGATTGAGTTTTTATTTTGGGTACATCCTCAGTGTTGTGAACGTTAAAATTTTGAACCGAATGTGACAGTTGATGCTGATTTTCATAATGGTGTTGGTGCTGTTGTTCTTGATAATGCTGATGTTGTTGGTGCAGACTTGACGGGGCGAATTTCTGTATAATGATTCTACTGTGGACCGGTCGGCCTCTTTTCGCCCCAATGGTGATATTTTTAATAGTATTTAGTTTAATGGATGGTGTCGAATATGGATGTTTGGTTTTGGTTTGCCGATTGCGATCCAAATTCAAAGACTCAACATAACCGGAAGCCAATAGACAAATGATAATGATGTTTTTCATATATATTAATATACATACATATACATACATACGCATGTAAATATATAATGCACATATATTTGATTTTGATGTTGTTTGGTCGCCAAAAGGTTGTGCCAATTTGTTGTCATGTTTATACAAACATGTGCATGTATTAAGGTATTTGAAATGAAATAGCGAATAGCCCGAAAGAAAGATGTAGAAAAGTGTTAATTTTTGCACGGTGGAAAATTATAATATTAATTAGGTGTTATCAATATAAACATATTTTTTTTAAATGAATTACATAACGTAGAATTTTGATGAGGGCTGCTTCAGTACTCATATTTCTGTTGATTTGTATACAAACCTCGGAATTCCATTGCTGGGTATCCCAAGGTTGCCCCCCTCATTAGCCAACTGGGGTTGTTCAATTTTTGCTACTCCGTTGTCAGCAACAGTGTTAGATATTCTTTGATTGCCAGAAAAATCACCATTTTGGGCTTTGGAAGAACTTGCAGATACAGGTGGTATTGCTGCACCTGAACTCGATGAGGACGTTGTTCCGGGTATGGATCCCAGAGATTTATGTGGTGCTCCAATACGTCCTTTACTGACCACATTGACAATGGCATCGTCGTCTCCTTCCTCCTCGCTGGAGCTTGGATCAATCATAGCCTAATGAAAATGCTCCTTAAATAACGCTTGAAGTGAGTGCTAAATTTAAATTGTTTAAATATTTTGTATTATTACTGTGATACTTTGCTATTATTGAAGTATAAATAAATTCGGTCATGCCAGATGTCATGTAATTTACAATTGGCCACTGTCGGGGTAAGACGTATTTTCATCGAGCTCCGTACAAAATCATATAAGTGAAGTGAATAAATAAAGCAAAAATAAATATCAGCGTAAAGACGCTATTAGCGAGGTTAAATTGCCAACCTACAACATTTTCTTGTGCGTGGATACATAAAATAAAAAAATAATAAAACAAATACAAAACGAACAAATCGACAGTTCTAAAATTAACCAACGCGATTTGCGCGCTCAGCGGCAAAAAGACCAAGAGTAGCGCCGACTCTCTCTCTTCAGCGGAAGAATGCAAACTTCGTGTCTGACGCCCGCGACTGCCAAACCTGCAGAAAGCAAGCGATCGCGGTCTTGCTCACCAATGCTTACGACTACACGATGTGAACCTGAACACACAGAGAGCATCTCTTTCACGCTCTCCCCATTACTGCAACTGCAGCTATAGCTAATAATAATTCATTCATTCTCCTTCAAAGTGAACGGACGCGTTTTTTTCTTACTCTCCGAAGCTTAGTTTATTTAAAAAGCAATCGGTGTTTAAAAACTCTTAAAATTACTAACATTATCACTTAACCTGAAAAGAATAAACCGAACGTTCTCGAACAAATTTGTATGCCCCGACCCTTATGCTGCTGTCTCTACCTACCGACCTCTTTTGGCAAAACGTTCCTGCCTTACTTGTCTTTTTTGCCAAAACGTTCCTGCCTTTTGCGGCTTCTGCCTTTTGTGGCTCCTGCCTTTTGCGTCTCTTGCTTTTAGAGTCTCCCGCTATTTGAGGCTCTTGCTATTAGAGGCTTGCGCGGCTTGAGGCGTGTGCTATGTGCGGCCTGTGCAAAATGAAGATCGAGTGGAAAAAATCTCATTCATTTTTGAGTGTCTTGTTGTGCAGTTGTTGCAGTTTTCTGCTACCTACGTTATTCTTATCTAGCCTTACGTTTGAATCCCATGTGCTTGTGTTCACTGAGACTTGGTTAAAACCTGAGATTTTATGCTCTAAAATTTTTCCAAGCAAGTTCACAACTTATAGGTTTGATCGAAATGATCGGCGGGGCAGCGGAATTCTAATTGCGTCAGAACATGTACATCCGGAGATTCAATATGATATTGAATACATGTAGGATTGGGATAGTATCGCCGTAACAGCGTACCCTCCTCGATGCAACATCATCAAACCCATCGATACTTTTTAAGGCTGTTCCCTTGGAATGGTTTTTTTTTTTTGGTTTTGAAGAAGAAGAAATTCGCACACACTATACATAGAAGTCGTTGAATAAGAAAAGACGTGCGTGTTAATTTGATTCGAAGTGTTGAATTGCACAAAAGACCAAAGTCGTTTGTTTTGCCCCAGTAACTTTGCATTAAAATCTATTATTACTTGTTAAATTACTCATATTGTTAAGCAAGCGAAATCGGACAAATGGTAATTGTCTAGAAGACCGCCCCCACCGAAATCGCACGATTTTCAATATTTTTTTTTGCAGAACTATGTGTTTTGACCTCCTGATTTTAGAAGTTATAAGCGAAAGAAAATTGCAAATTCACTGTTTTTCTACACTGTTCGATACTCCGATATGTAAACAAAACGACGCATTTTACGTCGAATTGTGTATGTGTGTGTGTGTTCCGCGACAATTTCAGTGTGCAGAAACTTATTATTTAAGTGTTGAATATAAAAACCATGAAAACAATACATAAAAAAAAAACTTTTTGGGTTATTTATTATAATAACCACCAGCAAAGACTTCCCTAAATTCTTTTAACCGTTGTTATTTTATTTTTGGTATGCCATTTGTGAATTAGTGGAATACGGTAGTGTTGCTGGGTGCAGGCGAAATATTTAAAAAAAAAAAAAAAAATCGCGCGATTTTTTTTTCTTTCAAAAATTGTTTGCTTACGGCGCTTTTTTCTTAATTATATTTGTATTTCTTCATTTTAGTATATATAATATAAAGCTTTTATTTTATGAATTGTTTTCATTGTTTTCACTTGCAACACTTACAATATAAATTGCAGCACACTGAACACATACACACTTACACAACTTTACGTAAAATGCGTCGAATTGTTTACATATCGAGGTATCGAACAGTGTAGAAAAGCAGTGAATTTGCAATTTTCTTTCGCTTATAACTTCTAAAATACGCAAAATTTCCGTCCTCCGCCATCGGATTCAGGTTCAGGAGATCAAAACACATAGTTCTGCAAAAAAAAAAAATTGAAAATCGTGCGATTTCGGTGGGGGCGGTCTTCTAGACAATTACCATTTCTAAAATTGTTTAAAAAAATATACAATAATATGCTAAATGAGTAAACAGTAATTGAACATTCAAAAATAGTGAAAACTGAAGTAACAAAAATCAGTGGTGAAATTCAGTTGTGAAATAGAACTGCGTCATTTTTTTTTTTTAACACGAAAAGTTATGAGTGCATTTCACAATTTAACAGACGCAAGAAGCAACGTTTTGGACATGCATGCACAAGAGTGAAGAGCACGACTAGAGTGACAAAGCAGCAGACGGCTGCAACGTGGTGCAAGAGTTACCGACAACGACGCAGAATATTTTCGGCGCCGGCTAAACGAAATTGCTGTGAGGCTACGAGGGAACGAGCGAGCCAAGTTTTCTGTTCGCATAGAGGCAAATAGAAGAGTGTGCAGCGAGTGCATAAGGGCAAGCTTGATTTTGAAGACGCATACAGGTAGAGTTGAGCGAATCGTAACTTTTGCTTGCACAGAGGTGGGCATAAGAACGCTAAGAGGGCGTAGACGTCGAGCTCAAAAACAGAGTGCGTTGGAAACTACAAAGCAGCATAGGCGGATCTTCGGCGCGAGCACGTGCTGAGGCATCGAGGGATCGAGAAATCGTTCGAGATCCAGTGTTGGTAAAAATCGACAATCGCAATACATCCAAAGCTGGGATAAGTGTTGACTGACGAAGAGCTGGGAGAATAGAGCGGAAATTTGACAAACACGTGGTGTTGAACAGGCATAATATAATATAATTTTTGAGTCCAATCATTTTTAAGGAATATATTTATAATTCAATTTTTGTAATACTGTAGAATACATCTGGGAGCAAAACAATGGACACGAGAGCGATTTTGTCATTAAAAGTACCCTTGTTAAGGATAAACTGAGTGAGTTACGACTGAGCACGGAAGGTAGAAAGAGCGTGTTGCAAGATCGTCTTTTTGAATATTATGGCTTGAGTGATGTTGATGTGGCTGAATTGGACGATGATGTTGCTAACGAAGTTGGTTCGACTAGTTCAAATAGCGAATACCATGAAGTGGACAATAACACTGGTTCAAGGTTTACGCTAGGCGACATAAAGGATAGTATTTCTGTTTTCTCGGGGTTAGCACAGGAAGATGTAAACCATTGGCTAAACGAGTTCGATGACGTGGCGGTAACAGTGGGGTGGAATGACTTACAAAAATACATTTACTGTAAACAACTATTAAATGGGGCAGCCTAGCTTTATATTAGAAGTTTATCAGGTGTACAAGGCTGGTCCAAGTCAGAATTAAAGAGTGAATTTGGGAAAGAGTTATGAGTTTATGTTGCGAGAACGACAGAAGACTCAAAATGAAACATGCATGGAATTCCTGTATAGCCTGATGGAAGAAGTAAGCCTATCAAGTTAGAAGAGGAAAGCTTAATTTTGTACTTTGTTGAAGGCATTCCTGACAGCAAATTGAACAAAGCGGGTCTGTACAGAGCAGAAACGCTAAAAGAATTAAAGAAAGAACTGATAACCTACGAAAAAATTAAAGGTAAAGGTGTTAACAGGCAGGAACATGATGCACATAAATCTAGAGACAAGGAAGGCGCAGGGAGAAGGAAACAGGTGGCCGAAAAGAAATTTTTTAAGTGTGCAGAAGAGGGGCACATTGCAAGAGATTGCAAGAAAGACGTAGTCTGTTTTAAGTGCAGAAAAAGCGGTCATATTTCTACAAACCTTTATAGTCTCTTTAAAAACAGAAGCAGCTAATGTTTTAAAGGTAAAGTCACCTAGAGATTGTCTGATTTATAAAACTTTTGTCGCCTTAGATATCTCGTTCGCTGCAATGATTGACTCTGGGTGCGATGTCTGTTTAATGAGAGAGGATTTGTTTAAAAAATTTAAAAATGCTGAACTGAAGAAGGAAATTAAACACTTGAAAGGAATTGGCCAAGGTGCAGTAGAAACTATTGGTTGTTTTAATTTAGAGCTTTTTGCTGATAAAACAAAAATTACTGTAACTTTTCATGTAGTGAAACGACGAGAGTTAGAGTATGCTGCAATTATAGGAAATGACGTTTTAAGCCAAGTGGATATTTTATTTAGCACTAATGGAGTTATTTTTATAGAAAGAGAAAGCGACGTTGATTCTATAAACGTATTCAAGAGTATGCGTCTGAAAGAGATAGTGGGAGAGAGCTCTGTAGTGGATTTAATAGATCTAAATCATTTAGAGCAAAGTCAGAAAAGTGAAGTGGTGGAAATAATTGGAAATACAAGCCTCTGAAACTTATTAAGTCACCAGTTGAGATGAAGCTTATATTAGAAGATGACGTACCTGTTTTTCAACGACCGCGTCGGGTGTCTTATGAAAACAAGTGTTTTATTGAAAAACAAGTTCAAAATTGGCTTGAAGAAGGTATAATTGTTCCGAGTTGTCCCGAGTATGTTTCTCCGGTGGTTTTAGTAACAAACAAGTAGGTAAGGCTACAGTCGGGCGCTCGACAGTAAGATACCCTTCTCCCAATTTTCTAAATCCGTTACAAATGTGTAACCACACTTATAATTTCAAACAGATAATTCTGCACAAATACTTCTACTACATATAGCTTACTCGCTCGCACTCACACAGCGACGCGCGTAAAGAGTAAAGCGACACGACGCAACGTCGACGTCGGCGTCAACTGCTCAAAGCAGCGCGTCGGCTGCTGCCCGTACCGAACATTTGTACTGAAAACGTTGACTTGAATAACTTCTGTGTTATTGCTTCGATCGGATTGTAATTTGGAGAATTTGTTTATATTGCATTTAGCTTTATACATACCAAAGCAGAACGTTATGCGCTTAATACTTTGCTTAATAATCGTAAATTACCGATTTGCGGGGGCGGTGGGCGTGGCATCAAACATTTGACATAAACTTCACCTGCCCCGAATATATAGGAACCTTCATACCAAATTTGGTGTCTAGCTTTTTTAATAGCTGAGATCTGTTGTCTCAAACAAACAGACGGACAGACAGACGGACATGTCTCAATCGACTCGGCTAGTGATCCTGAGCAAGAATATATATAGTTTATGGGGTCTGCCACGCCTCCTTATGCCTGTTACATACATTTTGCACAAAGTTAGTATACCCTTTTTTTACCATTTTCAATGGTCGAAGGGTATAAAAAGGATGGGTCAAAGCGTTTCTGTTGCGATTACAGAAAATTAAATTTGAAAATAAAGCGAGACAATTTCCCGATGTCTCTAATAGATGACGTGCTTGATCGGCTTCAAGGCGCTAAAGTATTTTCTACGTTAGATTTGGCCAAGGGATTTTTCCACGTACCTATGGAAAAAAAGTCAAGAAAGTTCACATCATCGTAACACATAATGGGCAGTACGAGTTTACGCATGTACCCTTTGGTATAAGCAACTCGCCTGCAGTTTTCTGTCGTTACGTCAGTGCAGTACTAAGGGAGTTACTAAACGAAAACAAGAAAGCAAGGCTACCTTCGGCTTGCCGAAGGTTTCATACCCTTGCAGTTATACAAAATATAAAATATCTTTGGATTGCTGCTGGTTTCTGTGGTATTTATTGAAGAATTATAACAGTACATCGATTATATCAACCTCTTATAATTTCGAATACTCAGCCTCCTCACCACGGCAAGGTCGCAATCCTCGAGGAGGAATATTTACAATACATTAAACAACATTGCACATATATTCTTTATTTACAATAATAAAATAAATTAATTAACTAAATATTTAAAAATAAATTATTAAATTAGTGATTATAGCTAAGGAACACGCCGTCATGGTGACTATATGGAGTTTGATAAGTGATTGCGGCAGCACCGCTTACTGTGTTATCACAAAATATCCAATCAATTTGAGTTAAATGTTTTGTTGTTGGCACATTTTGTTGTTATTATTTAAAGTAGACTCGAGCTGATCAGTGGTTGTTGATCGGCAAATGTTAAAATCTCCCAATTTTGTATTATTTTCAGCTGACGTTAGCCTTTCAACATCATTTCTGATTTTATTTCGAAACCTTGTAATAGGAAAAGCTGGATTCCTATAAACAACTATGACTATTGATTGCAAGTATTTAAATGTTATGGACTGGTATATATTTCTTACATTATCAACTGTAACTGTTTCATATAAGAATGTTATGTTTTCCGATATATTTTGTTTTGCATATATCAGTATACAATTCTTAGAAACAGCATTTGGTCGAATGTCTTTGTGTTGTAAAGGATCTGTTGGTCATAAAATCTAAATTTGGAAAGTTCTCTTTCAAAAATGCATTTGAATAACAGCTATATGATTTTTTGTTTAACAGTTACATGTAATAGTACTCAGATTTCCATAAAATTGCAACAAGAACCTTCATTAGGCCGATCGTTGATCGTTATAAGTTATAAAAGTTCGATTTGGATGTGGTAAGCCTGATAGCTATATCATGAAATATAACGAAAATCGGCCGATAGGCTCCATAACAGCTATACGATATATCAGTCCGATCTGGCCCGTTCCGACTTATTTAAAGAGGGCAGAAATAAAAAGCTTGTGAGCAGAGTTTCATGATGATAGCTCAATAACTGGGGGACTAATTTGCGTTGCAACAGACAGACGGACTGACTGATTATTCCTATAACAGCTATAGAATATGAACGTCTGAGATATTTATGTGGAAAAACAAAGGGCGGGTTACTGTATAACATTAAAAGGTATTGATAATGTGCGGTATTTCCAAAAACAAAACAGGTTTGCATACAAAAACTCTGATTTCAGCCGATTGTTCCTATGGCAGCTATATGTTATAGTGGTCCGATTTTGATACAATTTTGACAGCACATTAGGAACGTAATAAGAATAAGATTTGCCAAATCTTGTTGCAATATCTTGAAAAACAACAAAAATCGGCCGATAGCTTTTATGAAAGCTATACGATATATCGGTCCGATCTGGCTCGTTCCGACTTATTTACAGCCTACAGCAATAAGAAGCTTGTGTGGCAAGTTTCATGAGGATAGCTCAAAAACTGAGAGACTAGTTTGCGTTGCAACAGACGGACGGACGGACGGACAGACGGACATCCATTTTTCGACTCCTCTGGTGATGCTGATTCAGAATATATATACTTTATAGGGTCGGAGATGTCTCCTAAGGTGCGTTGCAAACTTCTGGCTAAAATTAATATACCCTCTGCAAGGGTATAAAAAGATAGTTGTATACATGGACGATATAGTTATTCCAACAAAAGACGAGGAAAGTGGATTGAACATTTTAAAAGAAGTTTTAAAGAACTTCAGATTAAATGGGAGAAAGCTCAAATTCTAAAAAGGAAAATTCAGTTTCTTGGCTACGATAAAAATAAGATAAAATAAAGGCAGTCGTAAATTTTTCTATTCCTCAAAATAGAAAAGCGATAGAGAGATTTTTAGGCTTGACATCTTATTTACGCCGTTTTATGAAAGGGTACGTTTTAACTGCAAAACCATTAAGCGATTTACTAAGAAAAGAAAGTAAGACGATTAATGGTAGGAATATAGTGTTAGACGAACAGTGTTTGCTTAGCTTTAACCAATTGAAAAATTTGTTAGTTACAGCGCGCTGTTACAGAAGTCCATACAGATGCGAGCAAATACGGATTTGGAGGAATGCTTATGCAGAAAGACTCTGAGGATCAGTTGTTTCATCCTGTCGAGTTCATGAGCAGAAAAACCACTCCGGCAGAGGAAAAGTATAGCGCGTACGAGCTAGAAGCATTAGCGGTGGTTAACGCAATAAAGAAGTGGCGTATTTATTTGCGAGTTCAATTTACAATAGTAACAGATTGTCATGCGCTCGCAATGACCCTAAGAAGAGACGATGTACCTCCCAGAGTAGCACGTTGGGCTATGTTTTTTGCAAGAGTTTAAATTTCAGTGCAGCATAGCTCAGGTAGCCAGATGCGACACGTAGATGCATTAAGTCGTTTGAACTGTTTCGTAATCAATGACTCAACAAAGTATCGTTTAAAGGAAGCACAAGATAATGATCAGTGGATCAGAGCTATCAAAAAAGTGTTAGAATGTTCTGTAACGTATAATGATTTCTTTCTAGCGAATGGTATTCTCTATAAAGATGCTGTTAGAGAATTATTAGTCGTTCCAAAAGCGATGCACGACGAAATAATAGGGATCGTACACAGAGAAGGTCACTACGTAGTTCAAAAAACGAGACAAATTATTGCAAAATCCTATTATATACAAAATATTGCAGCGAAAGTAGATAAGTTTGTTAAGTGTTGTATTGAATGCTTGATAATAGATTCAAAGCGAGGCAAAAAAGAGGGATTGTTGACACCAATCGACAAAGCACAAGAACCTCTTGGTACTTATCACATAGACGGAAACAAAAAAGAAATATAATCACATATTGGCTGTAGTTGATGGGCTTACGAAGATCGTATGGCTGTATCCAACTCGATCGACAGGCACTGAGGAGGTTATAATTAGACTAAGCAAGCAAGCTGCTATTTTTGGAAATCCGCGACGAATTGTTACTGACAGGGGCAGCGCTTTCACGTCTACGGGATTCAGGGATTATTGCACAGATCAGGGAATTCAGTTGTTACATATCACGACGGGAATGCCTAGGGGAAATGGACAAGTAGAACGAATTCATAAAATAGTTATTCCAATGTTAGGAAAGTTATGTCAAAGTAATCCTTCGAATTGGTACAATCACGTAGACAGAATACAGAAAATACTGAATGACACAAAGCCAAGGACAACGAAATACACACCTTTTCAAATTTTGACAGGGTTAAATATGCGCAAAAAAGACGATGATTTACGGAAACTGTTTGAGGACTTAGAAATAGATGAATTAATCAATGAGCGGGACGAAATGCGAAAAAAGGCGCAGGAAAACATTGAAAAGGTCCAGCAAGAGAATAGAATCAGTTTTAATGCAAAAAGGAAACTTGAAAATACGTATAGATTATGAGAACTTGTGGCTATCAAAAGAACTCAGTATGGAACATCTATGAAGCTAGGAGCTAAATTTTTAGGACCTTATAAAGTCACAAAACTTATGAAACATGGACGTTATGAAGTCGAAAAAGTAGGTAATCAAGAAGGGCCTAAAATAACAACCACTGCAGCAGAATTTATGAAAAAATGGGGTTTATTCGGGACGAATGAATTATCAGGATAGCCGAATGTAGGATTGAGATAGTATCGCCGTAACAGCGTACCCTCTTAGATGCAACATCATCAAACCCAACGATAGTTTTTTAAGGTTGTTCCCTTGGAAGAAGAAGAAGATCGCACACACTATACATAGAAGTCGTTGAATAAGAAAAGACGTGCGTGTTAATTTAATTCGGAGTGTTGAATTGCACAAAAGCTCAAAGTCGTTTGTTTTGCCCCAGTAACTTTGCATTAAAATCTATTATTAGTTGTTAAATTACTCATGTTGTTAAGCAAGCGAAATCGAACAAATAAACTTTAATTTGTATTCCCACATACATTTGTGTAAAATAATACCTTCCCAGCTTCCAGGTTTATATAACCTGCTCGTACATCCCACCTTCGTCTAATATTCTAATCTACACTCAACACTTGCTTGCAATAAAGTTTTCTTAAATTTTTTATCTAACAAAGACCACCTCAAAGTCCTTGGCGACTTTAACATACCTAAGTGTAGTTGGATACCAAGATGAGGCAAATTGTCTGATGTTACGTCCCACCTCGTATTGAATTTATATATCCTAGAGATGTAAAATCTGGATATTATTCCAATCTTTGGCTAGGCCGCCCTCCCCTTCGATTCTTTTGCGGCTAGCAAAAACAGCCTGTGGGTGGGGGGGGGGTTCTTTTGGAGAACTTCCTAACACTCTTATGAGGGAAGACACACAACAAAATACAAGAATCTTTGCACTATTTAGGTCCCTCGTCTTTACCCACCCTACCTATGAGTCCTTTTTGCACTAGTGTTTTTGAACTCCCTTACCTAACATTACCCTTTCATCAACCTTCAGAAATCATTGTAAAATTGGTTTAGTTTTCCATATTTAATTCCAATTTAAGTTATCCGAATATTCTTAAATAATAGTTATAAGTAGTAAACATAGTTTGTAAATAATCAAAATTCATACATATGTTAAACGAACTAAAGGATTTCTTAGACCCTAATACCAATTTTTATATATATATATTAAGTTATTAATTCATGCTTAGCTTGGGGCTGCTATTTTTTGTTTCTTTTGTTGTATTTAATTTTTATTTATTTCGCCTATTTCGCCTGCCTATCGAAATTTCTAATTTGTTTTCTGCATTTTAACAAAAGCTAATAAGAGAAGTGGGAACACACTAGTAGAAACATAGTGTTGTGTTTCATTTTCACTGTTCCATTATTTTACTGACCTGATCTCTAGTGATATCGATACTATTTGTTATGTTTTTACAAGTGCAACTCTTGCGTCGTTTCTATATTTCGTTTTGCCGGTTCGCGAATTAGTAAAATTCAATGTTTTAAAGTGCAATTTAATGGCTTCTTTGATTAAAGAGAGGATATGTACAAGTTACAAGTGCTACGACAACCGCGGTCACAATTATAAGTGCGGTTTATCTTTCTATTTTAGGTGTGTGTATGTGAGCCAATTGGGTTTTTATTTTTGCTGCAGCAATGTTATATGTATAGAAAACATTAAAAAAGAGTAAATAAAAGGGAGTATCTTACCTCAATCCTCCTTTGGGCCCAAAGGATGCGTTGGTTTAGTGTTTTGTTAATTGGTTTTGATGTTAACCCCACTTTTCTACTGTTTTCACACAACTACATACATAGATGCACCAATTGGTCTTAATTTTGTGTTTTTTTTTTCTTCAGATTGCTTGTGTTGTTTTTGTTATTATCAAATTGTGATAGCGGTTTTTCTTTTAAGTTTGTTAATTTACTATTTGATCTCTTGTCGCGAATCCTATGATAAGTTTTTTTTTTTTTTTAGTCGCATTGTAAATTCTGAAACTGCCTCATATGTATGAATGTACATGAATGCACATGTATTCACAGCAGAATCGCTGCACTTCTGCTCTTGCTCAGTGATATTTTATTATGTGCACAAGAATTGTTTGAAAAACTGTGCTGTTTTCTTTTCTAAGGTAGTGTTTTTTTTTATTTTTTTTTTTTATTAAGTCTGTTATTTTCTTATTTTTGTGCCACCAGTGACTGAGATCATGTGCTCTTAATTATTTTTTCTGTGAGGGAGTTTGTTGCCAGCTTTCAGAAAGGCTGCCTCCAAGCTGTCCCTAAGTGGCTCTCTTTGATGCACTGCACTGGTGTCACACAAAAGCTATTCCTTAACTTTTTAGCACAAAATCTCTGCCTCCATGTATGTGTTATTCTGAAGATGTATTCTTGCGTGTTGCACTTTCCACTTTTTATTAAATTTCTCCTTGCAGGCGGACACCTCTATCTCTGACGGCTGGATTGGAAAAGATAATCTTGGGTCGCCAACTAATTTTTCCTTCTTTTCCCCCTCTTCGCCATCGTCTATCCCTTTCTCTCTGGCCAGTGCAATTCTGTGCCTCCTAGCACAAGTGGACAGTATCCTGGACCATACCCTTTAAGTATGCTCTTATTTAAATGCATTGACTAATTATGTGTTTCTTACAGATAACTGCTGCTCATCATCGCGGGATAGAATTTAAGATAGTTTTAATTTAATTTATTTTTAATTATAAGTCTTTTAATAAGTTTTATTTTATTAATTTTTTTTTTTATGTTTGCCCGTTCATCACAACCACTGTTTAGTTCGTAGGATTCCGTAGGGAACTAAACAGAAGTGTGTAGGTTCCTTTACGGTCGTATGCCCTGCGCATGGTAGGTTCATACTAGTTTTCCCTGTAAATCCTCTAGGATGTAGTATGAGCTTCCTAGTTTCTCTCTCACTCGAGATTTTAAAAACATAGGTGCTAATTTCGCATTCACTCCTTTTTCGAATGAACTTTGTAGGAAATTTCTTCTAAACACTTTAAAATGTACCTCTTTTTTTTGCAAATTGTATTTCTCTGCTTGCTGCTCATAAGCAATTTTCATGTTTGCTTTCAGCTGCTTTCGCAGCAGCTGCAGTTGATCCTCCTTACGGAAGCCTCCTACATTCTCCACAAGCAGCCCTAAATTTCTCAAAAACTTATACTGCAAACCATGTGTAATCATGTTGAATCCATATAACGCTTGATAAGGGGCTCATTTTAAACTCTGGTGCACACTATTTCGCAATGCACAGCTGATTGCTGGAATGTGCTCATCCCATGCACTTTGATCTTTTTTCAAATAAGCCCTAATCGCCGCTATTATTGATCTCTTTCCGCTGCATTCGATTGTGGCGAATACACTGCCGTATATTGGTGTTTTACCCCAAAAAGCTGTAAGAAAAGCATTAAAATCTTGTGCTTTAAATTAAGACCCTTTATCGCTATTTAGAAGTTCAGGCACTCCATAGGCGAAAAAGACTTGGTTCTGTACCAACTCCATGATTGCCTTTGCTGTGAATTTTTTTAGTGGCCAGGATTATAAGCAAGCCAATATGTCCCTGTTTACTCCTCGGATAGGGTCCTAATAGATCAATATAGAGCCTCTGAAAAGGTCTAGAAGATTCAGCTTGTTGCCCCATTGGAGGTAGTATTTCGTAGTAGTATTTCGAGCTTTTGTGTTTTTGCATACTTCGCATAGCCCAACATACTCCCGTACTTGTATCACCATACCTGGCCAATAATAGCTTCGCCGGATTTGTTCTAAAGTTTTACCTGTGCCGCCATAGGCGCATATTACAGTGTCATGAGCTCGCTTTATTACAGAGTTGGTCAAACTCTGGGGGATCCAGAGATTCCAACCAGTTCTGCTGCCTTCAGAGTCTCCATTGCCATGTTCCGTTCTAATATATAGGTGTTTGCCTTTAATATTGAAATCTGGGTATGTTCGGGATCCTCACCTATTTTCTCATTTAAAACCCTATATGCTTCTTCATCAAAGCTTGGGGATTCCAGGTCAACTTCCGGCCCATAGTTTTCGATGGCTGCCAACTCATCATTAAACATACGTGACAGCGCATCTGGCACAACATGTTCTTTGCCATTTCGGTGGCTTATGTTAAATTTATGCCCCTGCAAATTCATCGCCCACCTCGCTAGGCGCCCTTTTAGGTTTGCTTGCCTCATCAGCCACGACAAGCTGGAGTGGTCGGTCACTACTTCGAATTCCTGTAATTCCAGGTAACATCGGATTCGTTCAATGCCCAGAATGACAAACACTCTCCTTCCGTCACGCTATAGTTTCTTTGTGCCGAATTAAGATTTTTCGACATATACGCTACCACTCTCTCTTCGTTTCGGTCATTCATTTGCACCAGCACCACGCCTACACCATAGTCGCTTGCATCGCAATGCAAGTAAAATTTCCGATAAAAATCGGGATTTTGCATGACTGGAGCCGAAGTAAGAGCGGCTTTGAGCTAGTCAAACGCAGTTTGTGCTCCTTCGGTCCAGCAAAACTTTTTCTTGCCTGAGAGCAAATTTGTAATCGGAGTGGTTAATTCGGAAAAGTTGGCCCGAAAATTCTTTAACCTGTTTTATGGATTTTGGCGCAGGCTAATTGACTATAGATTCAATTTTTCCAGGGTCTGTTGAAATGCTTCCTTTTCCGATAATGAACCCTAGATATTTCACTTCGGTCACACAAAAACAAAATTGCAATATTCAAAGTTAAATTAGCTTTTCTAAATTGATCAGCCAGGCGCAGCAGTACTGTAAGTTGCGCGTCGAAATCTGCTGATACAACACAGAGATCGTCTAAGTATCCAAAGCAACAGTATTTCAATTCGGGAGAAATCACCTCGTCCATGAAACGGCTCATCGTTTGGGGAGCGTTGCACAGCCCGAAAGGCATTGCCCGAAACTGGTATAATGGCCTTCCGGGTACTGTGAACGCTGTTGTCGGTCGAGATGCGTCCGATAATGGCACTTGCCAATAGGCATCTTTAAGATCAATTTTGCTTAAAATATTTGCTTGCGGTAGTCGTGCGAATATGCCTTCGATGCTCGGTAAGGGATATGCATCCTTTTTGGTGTAATCATTCACCTTACGAGCAACCAGACATAATCGTACTTTTCCTGGCTTCGCTACCAGTCGCATTGGAGAGCTCCATGCGCTACTGGATTTTTCGATTACTCCTAATTTGATCATACGATCAATCTCCTCAAACATCAGCTTCTCGACAGCCGGAGATACCGGATAAAATCGTTGTTTTATTGGAGTTGCGTCTCCAACTTCGATTTTGTGTTCTAGAAGTGATGTTTTCCCTAGAGCCTGCTTAGCAAATGACGGAAATAAGGATTTTACTGCTTCTAATTGCTTTTTTGTCGCGAATCTAGTGGGTATGTGTTTGTATCTGTTTCTTCCCTTTTAGAGTCCTCCAACTCTAACGAGGAGATCAATCCTGGGGCCAAATTGAATTCTCTCCAAAAATCGATGCCTAGAATGAGATTTTTCTCAATTGAAGGAATTACAAAGAGTTTGAAAAGAGTCTCTTTGTCCCTATATGTTACAAGCGCTGAGAGAAAGCCTAGCTCTTCGTGCGATCTGACGTCTGGCGTTTGCGCCAAAGTCAAAACCACGCAACTAACATTTGCCCCTGTGTCCAATAAGCCTTCTTCCGTTACGCCTAAAAAAGAAACTATGGCGTAAAAACGCCCATCGCTTTCTTTATTTATTATAGAGGACACCAGTCGTTTAGTTAATCTTACGGATTTCCAAAATTTTCGCAAACGCTGCGTAGATCGTTTTGGCTTATTACCCGCATGATTTCCAAATATTCTTTCCCAAACTTTTTTATAATTTGCGAGCCTTGCTTCATACGGTTGTGTATGAAGGATTTTTGTATTTTTATTTTGGGCACATTTTTCTGTTGACATGTCCTGTAAAAGCATAGCTCTCTCTCTCTCAGAATTTCTGAGCTAGCCGGTAAATCAGGTAAATTTTAATTTAGTGTTGCTTCGGGGCCGTTCGTGTCTGACCCACGAATGGTCCCTTGGCTTTTCCGCTCTCTTTGCTAAGCAGTTGGGGCATTGCGGCTTGTAAGTGTTCTTTGCCCAGCAGCCATAGCAGAAAACTTTGCGATCTTCCAAGCACATATCCCAACCATGACCCTCACCGTCACAATTCCAACATCGATAAACTTTTATCGGTGCTTGTATTGCGTCAACATCGCCCAAATTAGGATCCGTGTCTTGAATACTATTGTCGTCCAAAGCTGCCACGTTTCTTCGGCTAAACACCGGGTTAGGTACTGGCTTTGGGAACCGCCGCGAATTCACCCAGATTGCGCAAATGTGCAATCGAACGAATTTGCACATAAAGCAATTCGTGTCGTAATTCGGGCAGTAAATTCTTTGTCAACATCTCAATAAGCTGCTGCTCTGGAATAGATGTTGACATTTGGGAAGCTAAGAGCATGACATCGTCATAAAATGCCTTAAATGTCTCACCCTGTTTTTGTTTGCGTGCTCTAATCTTTTCTAATATGTCGGTGTCGTTCCGGTAGTCTGTATTGCTCTTTTAAAGCCGCTCCAAACTCTCTCCAATTTATCTAAGGATTTTCTTTTCGATACCTCCAATACCATTCTCTAGCTTTCCCTACTAGTAGAATGTGTAAATTTTTGCGGACTGAATCTATATAATTTTTTAGACAGTCTATGTTTAACGTGGCTACTCGGTATAGGAATTCTTCCATTGTGACTCCTTTTGCCGACCCATCAAACTTGAGATTCCAGCTATGGATGAGCTGAAAAATCTTCTCTGGGTTTATTGCCGTACTGTACCGAGAGCTACATGAATGCTGGCTCAACTCGTTAAATATCAGGTTTTGACGGTTCACTTCGGGCGAAACTTGCCTGAAACTTAGGTTGGCTAATTGTCTGGCCACAATACTTTCCAGTTGCAACCCCTAAACGCTTATAATCGATGTTTGGTGAAGATGCTCGATTAGTTCTAGTATTTGAGATTCCCCCACGCCGTGTTTGCCTCACTTCTGAGCTTACTGCGCCCCGTTTCGGTTTTCCGTGGCCTTTAACATTTCTGGCTTGTTGATTACCCTCTACTGGTTCTTCCTCTTAAGGGATTTTTGTATACCCCGTGTTGTGAGGATGCGTTTTCGGCCCAGCTCCCGCCTTTTGAGCCTCCAGAGCCATTTGTTGTTGCCTCGCAGCTGCCGAAGTCGACGATTCTAACCCCAAATTATTATCTATCGTTTTTGATAAATCTGGCCTAGGCAGTTCTTTTAAATCTGTTAATTGCAGCGTCTTCTGGCACGTTTGACAGACTTTAAACTGTCTTACCCAGTCAGAAATGCAAGCTTCATGAAAGCTGTGCTGACAAGGTGTAACTAAAACTCGTTCTGCTTAGCCGGATTCCCATAATGGCTCTACGCAAATTTCGCATTTTATTTCTTGACTGTTTGCATTTTCTGCTCCCAAGTTTTCTGTGCTTCGTATTGTTGGCATTTTTAGTCTGTTTTGTTGATTCATTTTTTTTTTAGATTTATTATTTTTATTATTGTTTAAGTTTTAATTTATTTTTCATTAAATTGATTTCTTCCAGTTGACTCTAGGGTAATGTAGGTTGAGCGCTTTACCCCGCAGTTGAGATAGTGTTGTAGAAGTTAAGAAAGAGAGGAAGGGTAGTGAGAAGAAAACAGTCAAGTCTCAAGAGTCGCGCATATACTCGAGGATAATATTTTGCTATGTCAAATATTATATTTCCAAGAGTACATTTTTCTTAAACGCTTTTTCCCTTTCTTGTTGTAGTTGGATATTCTCATTATTTTATGACGAGTCCTAGATTCAGTGGTCGATATTTAGGACTTGCCTAAATTCGATTTTCAGCTGCATAATACTCTCAATATTATTTTATAAACTAGAGGCTTTCAGTAGCTTCTACGCATTTTACCCTTTATAATTTTTGACACTTTTCTTCGCATCATGCGTTTTTAAGCTGCTTTATTTTACTGACCTGATCTCTAGTGATATCGATACTATTTGTTATGTTTTTACAAGTGCAACTCTTGCGTAGTTTCTATATTTCGTTTTGCCGGTTCGCGAATTAGTAAAATTGAATGTTTTAAAGTGCAATTTAATGGCTTCTTTGATTAATGAGAGGATAAGTACAAGTTACAAGTGCTCCGACAACCGCGGTCACAATTATAAGTGCGGTTTGTGATATAGTGTCTTGTGGTTTTTATCTTACTATTTTAGGTGTGTGTATGTGAGCAAATTGGGTTTTTATTTTTGCTGCAGCAATGTTATATGTATAGAAAACATTAAAAAAGAGTAAATAAAAGTGAGTATCTTACCTCAATCTTCCTTTGGGCCCAATGGATGCGTTGGTTTAGTGTTTTGTTAATTGGTTTTGATGTTAACCCCACTTTTCTACTGTTTTCACTCAACTACAAACAAAGATGCACCAATTGGTCTTGTTTTTGTTTTTTGTATGAATGTACATGATGTAATTTAGTAAAGTGATAATTCATTTTTAATTTAAATTTTTTAAATTAAATGTATTCACAGCAGAATCGCTGCGCTTCTGCTCTTGCTCAGTGATATTTTATTATGTGCACAAGAATTGTTTGAAAAACTGTGCTGTTTTCTTTTCTAAGGTGGTGTTTTTTTTTTTTTATTAAGTCTGTTATTTTTTTATTTTTGTGCCACCAGTGACTGAGATCATGTGCTTTTAGTTATTTTTTCTGTAAGGGAGTTTGTTGCCAGCTTTCAGAAAGGCTGCCTCCAAGCTGTCCCTAAGTGGCTCTCTTTGATGCACTGCACTGGTGTCACACAAAAGCTATTCCTTAACTTTTTAGCACAAAATCTCTGCCTCCATGTATGTGTTATTCTGAATATGTATTCTTGCGTGTTGCACTTTCCACTTTTTATTTAATTAATGTTTTGTTGAATTTTTCCCTTTGCGTGATTGTGGCTTCCTATTCTGGGAAATGCTGGCCTAGGATTTTAATTCCTGACCGAAAAAACAATAAGTAACCCTGGTAAGAATTGTTCTTGGATATTAATACTCACAGGGTATGTTTTAACCAAAAAAAACCTTTTTTTTTTCTTTTGTTTAAATTTCTCCTTGCAGGCGGACACCTCTATCTCTGACGGCTGCATTGGAAAAGAGTGGTGACCCAGCGATAATCTTGGGTCGCCAACTAATTTTTCCTTTTTTTCCCCCTCTTCGCCATCGTCTATCCCTTCCTCTATGGCCAGTGCAACTCTGTGCCTCCTAGCACAAGTGGACAGTATCCTGGACCCTACCCTTTAAGTATGCTCTTATTTAAATGCATTGATTAATTATGTCTTACAGATAACTGCTGCTCATCATCGCGGGATAGAATTTAAGATAGTTTTAATTTAATTTATTTTTAATTATAAGTCTATTAATAAGTTTTTTTTTTTTTTTATGTTTTCCCGTTCATCACACTGATGCCCTCACAACAACACGACCTTATTGATGGCCTGCATGACATTTCACTGCTGCAGGTCGACCACGTTCCTAATTCGCTGAATCGAACATTCGATTTATGTTTTGTCTCCGATCAGAGTAACTTCGACCAGAGTCCAACCACTTAGATCCCTATCATCCAACATTCGAAGTTGTTTTTGAAACTGGTTCAAATGTATTCGATAAAAAAGTCACGCCGTGTAAGCGAAAACGTTGTTTTCGTAAAGCCGATTTTGCTAAAATTAAGTATTTAATTTCAAATTATATGGATATGGCTCTTAATTTATTTTATAAATAATTAAATAATTTTTTGACATTTGTATGCCTCTTTCTTATCCGAGGCATTCAAGTAAAGCCCCATGGTTTACTAAAGAACTATCCAGTCTTAAAAATTTTAAGTCTAGACTTTTTAAAAAATATACTAGATGATATTCTATTTTTTCAAGATATAAAATGATTTGACTCGTTGCGGGATACAGTTCCGTCAGAATCCCAGACAGTTCTATAATATTGTTAACATGAAGCGTAAGTCATCTGCCTATCCATCTAATCATTAGTTTGAAAATTCAAATGCAAACACTGGCCAGAACATGGCTGATCTGTTTGCGAAGTTCTTTTAAACGACCTATTTAATTTCAACACGCGATGTAAATTTCTATCCATACACCATTCCCAGTTCAAATAGCATTTTCGCCCCACAATTAAACGAAAGTTCGATTCTCAGGGATTTGTTTGAAAAAACCAGTTTTCTCACCAGGTCCTGACGGAATTCCTAGTTGCGTATTCGATACTGTGCCGATCATCTATCTAAGGTATTGCTCAAACTTTTTTCGCTGTCCCTGAAAACTTCCATATGGATGGAATCGTTATTTTACCGCTTCACAAGAAGGACAGCAAGTCTGATGCTTTAAACTATAGAGGTATCTCAAAATTGTCGGCTATTCCAGAACTATTCGAGAATGTCTTAACTCCTCACTTGCAGCATTTCTGTAGATCCGTCATATCTCCTTGTCAGCACGGATTTCATCAATGACCTTCCTGCGGTCATACTTAACTCGCGTACTCTTATGTATGCATATAATGTAAAGCTTTGTTTTCAATATAAAGACGCATCCTGCCATTCTTCCCTTCAAGCCTACCTCAATAGTTTTAACAGTTAGTGTGGTGCAAACCTATTAATTCTGAACAGCTCCAAATGCAAGCTGATGACATTCTCTCGAGTCAGTGCTAAATTACGAATCTTACACTTTATGTGGTTGTTCTCTGGAAAGAATTACCTCTGTAGCGACCTTGGAGTACGTCTCAAGTTCTCCGAGCACATTTCTTCCATAGTCAATAAGGCTATGAGTGTACTCGGATTTATTAAGAGGTGGGATAAAAAATTTAACGATCCTTATATAACTAAGACCCTTTATACCTAAAATGTGCGTCCTGTTCTCGAGTACGGATCATGTGTTTGGTGTTCTTTCAAAAGAACTTTTTGATTTTCGCATTGCGTGAACTAAATTGGGATCAAACTTAACACTTCCCTCCTATACTAACAGACTTCTTCTGCTATATCTACCTTCCTTGGCCAACCGGTGTACTATGCTTGGTGTGGTCTTTATTAATAAAGGCGACATTGACAGTGATGACTCGGTTAGCCGGTTACACTTCTCTGTCCCTTGCCGACTAACGAGAAATTATATTCCACTAACTCTTCCTAGTTGTAGGTCGAACTATGCCTTGCACGAACCGTTCAGGGTATTATGTTCAGAATACAACAAATACTTTTTTATTATATCGAACAAGCAATCGACTAATATCCTTAAATCACTTATTTCACTACTTTCTTACCTAGCGAGAAGTAAGCGTTCTCGCGACCTCCCTATACGTTAACAGCGCTCCTCGGTCGTTACGAGCGCCTTAATCTATTAACACATTTTTTTTGATCTGATTGGGTTTCCTTGGTTTCCCCAATCCTATGCAACAAATGTTGGATCAACTAAAATGATCTTTTTATTCCCAGATTAAATGATTTAATAAAAGAATAATTTAAAAAATCTTAAAAATATAAAACTAATAATTTAAATAATTATAAATTTAAAAAAATAATAAATTAATTTTAATATCTTTACTTCTAAATTAAATTATACTTATATATTTAAATTTATATTTGTATTTTTATACCCTTCGACCATTGAAAATGGTCAAAAAAGGGTATACTAACTTTGTGCAAAATGTATGTAACAGGCATAAGGAGGCGTGGCAGACCCCATAAAGTATATATATTGTTGCTCAGGATCACTAGCCGAGTCGATTGAGACATGTCCGTCTGTTTGGTTGAGACAACAGATCTCAGCTATTAAAAAAGCTAGAGACACCAAATTTGGTATGAAGGTTCCTATATATTCGGGACAGGTGAAGTTTATGTCAAATGTTTGATGCCACGCCCACCGCCCCCGCAAATCGGTAATTTACGATTATTAAGCAAAGTATTAAACTTATTAAGTTCTGCTTCGGTATAAAGTTGTATAAAACTGAATGTAATATGAACATATCCTCCAAATTACAATCCGATCGGAACAATAACACAGAAGTTATTTAAGTCAACGTTTTCAGTACAAATGTTCGGTACGAGCGGCAGCCGGCGCGCTGCTTTGAGCAGTTGACGCCGACGTCGACGTTGCGTCTTGTCGCTTTACTCTTTACGCGCGTCGCTGTGTGAGTGCGAGCGAGTAAGCTTTATGTAGTAGAAGTATTTGTGCAGAATTCTCTGTTTAAAATTATGAGTGTGGTTACACGTTTGTAACGGATTTAGAAAATTGGGAGAAGGGTATCTTACTGTCGGGCGCCAGACTGTAGCCTTACCTACTTGTTCTTTTTTAATCTTTGAGTCGACTGCTCTTAGTTGACGTTAAGTAAATAAATAAAAAGTAACATTAATAACAACATGAACATCAACCCTATTCTTAATATTGACAGCAGTGTACATTTCTGGTAAACCAACAACAACCAAAACAAGTGCACTCATACCGACTCTGTGTCAAACAGGGCTGGATCGCTATATCTAAATAAAGCAAAAGCTAAGCCCACAACACAAACAGCCACCAATATTTACACGTGAGAAAACTTCAAGTGCGCTGGTTAACAAACTAGCTGCAATCATCGGGGAAAACAAGTTCCATGTTATACCTCTTACTAAGGGAAACATACTCGAAACGAAAATGCAGTCTACGGATAAAGCTGGGAAAAGTTACTATACCTACCAGCTTAAAAGTGCAAAAGGATTGCAGGTTGTCATTAAAGGAATAGGATCATCAGTGACCCCATCCAAAATTATCGAGACACTAAAGGAGAAAACCTTCAACGCAAAAACGGTGATCAACATTCTTAACAGGAAGAAAGAGCCACAGCCACTCTTCAAAGTCGGAGTTAAGAAGAAATTAGCAAAAATGATTATTTATAAAATACACTTTTTACTACACCGGAGAATAACCGTCGAAGAGCCACATAAGCGCAGGCAGCATGTGCAGTGCACCAACTGCCAAGAATTTGGCCACACCAAAGCCTTCTGCACCCTAATATCCACCTGCGTCGTTTGCAGCGATGCACACAGTACAGTAAACCTAAGAACAAGGACGACAGTGCAATTAAATTGTTCAGCAACTGTGGCGAAAAACACACAGCCAACTGGCGAGGATGCATTGTTTACAAGGAGGTAGTATAAAATTTAGTATAATATAAATTTAGTAGTATAAAATTTAACATGATAAGTCGAGATACTGAACTGCTTGTGCCTAAAAAATTGAGACAGATCACCTGGCGCAAGGAGTAGACTAAAAGCAGCTTCTCGCAGCTTCTTCGGACGCACAACTACGGTACATCGAGAATCTCACGCCCACCAGCACAAAGGACTCATTGCGGAAAGCCCACAGGAATCTACAGGCACCAACAGAAATGTTGTACCCCTCCGTAACTCTACCGAAAACTGGGCTCGTAGTGACATGGACAGAGCAAAAGCCTTCGCTGATCATCTCAGAAAAGTATTTCAACCGAATCCAGCCACTAATTCATTTACTCTCCCACCCTTAACTGCACCTGACTTAGCACCACAAGATCCCATAGAATTCTGGTCAAGCGAAATATCGAAGGTCATTAAAGAGCAACTGAAGACTGGGAAATCGCCTGGCTTCGGCTTAATAACCCCGAGCTCATCGAGCTCCCAATGTGTGCAGTTCTACAAATCTGCTTGCTCTTCAACGCAATTACCAAAATAGTTATGATCCCTAAGCCTTGGAAAGACAAAACACAGCCGTCGTCATACAGGCCAATAATCTTACTTACTTGTCTCTCCAAGTTATTTGAAAAAGTGCTGCTGATTCATATCAGTCCCCACCTCAAAACACACTCACACTCCCATCGCACCAATTTGGTTTCGGCCAAAACATGGAGCCATTGAGCAGGTTAACCGCATCACTACAGAAATTCGCACTGCTCTTGAACATCGTGAATATTGCACAGCTTAGACGTTGCACAAGCTTTCGATATATAATGGTTCGAATGACTTATGTTTAAAATAATCAAACTGCTGCCTCGAAACATACAAAAGCTTCTAAAGTCCTACCTATACCAAAGAGTGTTCGCAATTAGATGCAGTTCAAGCACTTTAAGCGATTGTACTATAGAAGTAGAAGTGTTCTGGGTCCAATTCTATACACCCTATACACGGCGGACATCTCGACAGACCACCAGCTAATAATATCCACATTCGCTAACGACACCGCAATACTGAGTCGATCTAGATGCTCAGTAAAAGCTACGATGCCACTAGCACGTCATTTAACATGTGTAGAGCATTGGCTTGCAGATTGGCGCATACGAGTAAACGAACAAAAATGCAAACAGGTTACGTTTACCCTAAACAAACAAAACTGCTCGCCCTTGGTTATGAACCACACGCGCATCCCACAAACCGATGACGTAACATACTTATTAATTCATCTGGACAAGCGGCTCCCCCTGGCGGAAATACATAGAGGCCAAGACGACGTACCTGAGACTAAAAGCAAAGAATCTACACTGGCTTATAAACGTTCGCTCCCCCTTAGTCTGGAGTACAAAGTCATTTTGTATAACACCGTGTTTAAACCCTTATGGAGCTATGGAGCAATGCATCGAGAAGCAACATCGGCATAGTACAGCGAGCACAGTCTAGGATTCTGAGAGTCATAACTGGAGCTCCATGGTATCTTCAAAACGAGAACCAAGAAAAACTAGCCTCACATCCATATTCCATTGCAAAAAAAACTTCTTTAAGTATGCAGCCAAAGCCGACTGCTGTAAATTTGTTAGGCCACAAAGCACACATAATTTCATAAACTGATAATTAGCTAGTCTAACGATTATTATTTGGAAATTTGTTGTATTTAATAATTTATTGGGTATAAGTCTTGAATCACAGCTACCAAATACCGCGGCTCTATCAGACAAACACACACATATTCCACATGTTTGTTATATTGTTTTAATAATTTCGTTGTTGCCAACAATGAATTGTGATAACACATTCACATTTCATTTTATACAATACTTAAGTTTTCCACCCTCCGTCCCTAAATTATGAATCAAAAATTTAAAACACATCGATTTGAAAAACAATTTCAAAAAGCTTAATTTTCGAATAAGTTCACGTTCATAATTATTTACACACATGTACACATGGATGAAATGTGTATGTTTATTAAGAATATTTATGATACTTTTATTACGGCATGTATATGTGGTTCATAGTTCATAGTCCTGAATATGCGTATTAGAAACATACATACATGTATATATGTAAATAGGTATGAATGTACATATGTATCCAAGCATATGCATGCTTAATAATACAATACACGATGAAGAAAAACGGTGTTCAACCTACTTTTTTTAAATTGTTGTTATGACAAATTTCAAGGCACATAATTATGTATGTATTACGAGGACCTGCAGTACAACTCAAAATGCACTAAGGTACCCGAAACCCACTTTGAGCCACTTTTAACCATGTGTTCAATAAGGGTGGTAAATGCATGCAGGTTACCACACAGCCTCGAATTCTACCATTAGGGAAGAAAGTGTGAGCCTTACCAATAATTAAAATATAAATGCATCTGTGCACGTGATGTTTCTATTAATAAATTATATATTTTATAATTAAGTTTTGCAGTAAGATTTCCTGACTATTGTGGTACATGCAGAAATATATACATATATATACTTACACTTTCCAAAAGAAAATTTAACAATATTAGCTAGAATGTTTTTCAAATTTCTCAGTTCAACGAGTTTAAGAATTCTGGAATTGCTGTCTTCCTTTTAATCACGTTGTGTAGTTATACAAATATTCTCAACAAAAGCTCCGTCTAAGGTGGAATCATTTTTATAGCTTAACTTTATTAAACTTATATTCAAGTATTTTTACAAAAGTTATGGCTACATCGTTTCGATTTTTATGTTACTTTGAGTCGTACATTGTACGACGTACATTCAATTTACTGAACTAGTTCAAATGAACCACCGACCACTTAAATGAGCTATGACCAATTTGGCTATGACTCGACCAACGGTGTTCCACTTAAGTAATACATATATTGTTATCAGCTAAAATACAAAATTGCATACTATATTATTCAGCTGATTTTTCTTTTATTTTCTTGATGGTAAACATGATTTAGTATGGAAACTTTTAAAAGTGTATCCTATGGGATTTGACCTCTTCTTATTCATTTAGTTGATAAAATTAATTATTTAAAATTAAGACATACGCTAGGTGGCAAAATTCGACAAGACCTTATTACAACGTTTATGCAAGTGTGTTACATAAATTCTTGAAACCGTAATTTAAAAATAGCCTCTGTGCAATAGAAACGAATTAATGCGCTATGTAAACAGAACAATATATTTTGAAGTTTTAAAATGAAATGTTTTTTATTTTTATTATTTCATTAGTCAATCGTTTGTTTACATTTGAAAAGTTTTGAAAAGAGCCCATTGCCATGGACCTCCAAAAGACTCGAATTACGCAGTCTGCTATAACTATAACGTCTTTGTCATTGGCGCATTATTTCTTAAATCGGCAAAGTTGCATTATGAGACCATTCAGATTGTCTTACAGGACAAAAGCAATTTTTTATTGCAAAGTGTGTCCAACTCACTCCTCTTAAAAAAACGAATATCCAAAAAAATTCGCTTGCATCGGGCGGTAGGATTAGAACAAGCACCCTACCGGGCGACAGTCACCTACCAAATCCACTCAGATACTGCATTTATTATGCGACCCATAGGAAAATTGCAATGATGATCAGTGCAACTAATATTGGTACCTATAATTGAAAACAAGCCGAAAAGGCTACAGTCACGTGGTGACTCTAAGAGACCATGGATTTTCTGTTTATTTTTATATACCATAAAAAATATATATTAAAATAAAATTTGTAATATAATAAAAACAAAAATTAAAACAAGAAAGAAAGGCTACCTTCGGCTTGCCGAAGGTTTTATACCCTTGCAGTTATACTAAATATAAAATACATTTGGATTGCTGCTGGTTTCTGTTTGCATACAAAAACCCTGATTTCAGCGGATTGTTCCTATGGCAGCTATATGTTATAGTGGTCCGATTTTTTTTTTTTTTTTTTGACAGCACATTAAGAACGTAATAAGAATAAGATTTCCCAAGTCTTGTTGCAATATCTTGAAAAACAACAAAAATCGGCCGATAGCAATTATGACAGCTATACGATATATCGCTCCGATCTGGCTCGTTCCGACTTATTTACAGCGTACAGCAATAAGAAGCTTGTGTGCCAAGTTTCATGAAGATAGCTCAAAAACTGAGAGACTAGTTTGCCTTGCAACAGACGGACGGACATCCATCGACTCCTCTGGTGATGCTGATTCAGAATATATATACTTTATAGGGTCGGAGATGTCTCCTAAGGTGCGTTGCAAACTTCTGGCTAAAATTAATATACCCTCTGCAAGGGTATAATAACGAAAAAGCAAGAGTCGATAGCATAAGTTAGAACGAGAGAGAGATATGTGCATTTTTGGCGCGTGCCAAAATGCGTTACATACACATACACCAGCGTCAACTGCTTCTTCATTAATTTTCTTTGTGTATGCCTCACATACATATATGTTTGCATGTGTGAGCTTCGCGTGCATGCATTGTATACATGCACAAATAAGTACAGCATGCAAAACATCTTAAAAGGCAAAATGTTCCGCTTATTATTTATTAGATAAATACAAATGAATTGGAAATAATTCAAAAATTTATATGCTTTATAAATATAAATGTTAACAAATATAAAATGCAACACATAAACATTTAAAATAGCTAAATTCTCTCTTTTCGCCGTGGGAATCGAACCCTGGTCGAGTCCGTCATCCTAACAACTAGACCACCGTCACTGCGCTCCACGCCCGTTAAAATTGCATTTTTAGACCATTTGCTCAAAAATGTCAAATATGTCATGTACAACAATAACACTACTACAAGATTGAATGACCACAAGAAAGCCGAGTGTTTTTTATTTATTTATATTTAATAAGATTATTTGTTGAAATTTGATAAATGAAATCAAATTTTATAATTATGCAAAAAAAAAAAAAAAAAATATTAACTTCTTAATAGTGAAAAAGTAAAAATAAAATCAAACCGCCTTCCCGAGGGGTCGAACCTCCATCCCTTTGCTTGATTGCCGGCTGCTCTACAGATTTGACTATCGATGCAACTATTTGCCACTTGGCTTAATTACTATTTCCATCTCATACACACACATAACCATTTTCACTTTAAAATGGTCAAAAAAGCACGTGGCTGGTAGCAGCTTGCAGGCAAGGTATCACAAATCAATAGAAAACGTTAACTCACGTATCTTCTTTGTTTATTAGCCGATCGAGTTGCAATTTACAAAAAAAAGGTTCACAACGTATTTATCTAGATGTATGCCAACGCAGAAAGTTAACACTTTAATACGCTGCTTTATAATCGCATTTCAAATTAAATTTCTGATTCACGGTGGGCGGTGGGCGTGGTACCCGAAATTTGAATTTCTGACGTTTACTGCCTAGGATATACAGGAATCTCCATGCCAAATTTGGAGTCTCTAGATTTCTTAATAGCTGAGAATCAGACGCTCATACAGACGGACAGACAGACAGACAGACATGGCTAGATCGACTCGGCTAGTAATCCTGAGCAAGAATATATATATTTTATGGGGTCGCAGATGTCTCCTTCTGCCTGTTACGCACATTCTGACAAACCTAATAGACCTTGTATTTTTTTAAAAGTGCTTTCCGCCTGAGTTGAACCTGGATTCTTCCTAACATAAAAAAAAAAACAGACAAAAACACGTGGTCACATGGCATTTTTTTTATTTAATACCTTCATATTTGTCGTCCAATCTTATTGAAGGTTCTTTAGGCTATAATTTTAATTTATGGGGCAGATCAGCAAACAATATTAACACATATTGTCACCAAATTTGGAAGCTCTAGCTCTTATAATAGCTGAGATCCAGGTGTTCACACGGAAGGACAGACGGGCATGGCTACATTGATTTCGCTGTTGATACTGATTCAGAATATATATTCTTTATGGGGTCGAAGATTTCTCCTTCTGCCTGTTACATGCATTTTCAGTTGGCACAAATTTATAATACCCTTCTACTCTATGAGTAGCGGGTGAAAAAACTAAATGCGTCAGACATTAAAGCGCTACATATAAATTGACAAAAATAAAGACCGTTGGCGAGAGCTAATGGACTATTCCGCAATTTTCAACCCATCAAATCAACGCAATAACAATAATATACGAAACCATATGCGCAAAATCAATTCATGACTTAGACAAAAGATGGTGTATGTAAATTCCACGCTTACCAATAAATTTTGTTCATGAAATCAACCTGAATGCGTGAAATGGTGGTTATATTAGGCGGCATCATTACGCGTAAAATATAAACAATTGCGATAAAATAAAAATGAACCAGTTGCGGTAATAAAAAAAAACGGCATTGGAAATATGTTTTATCGATCGCTTATAATAACTATAATAAAATAAATTAGCCGTCATTCGCTTTTTTCTTTTTCTACTTATAAACAGCTGACTAAAATATTACCCTTGATTTGGTTTCTTTTGCATAAACACTTTAAGTATGCAAATATTCATGAATCGCGCTAGGAAATCGTAATATCAGATACCCTACGGCCGTATCTCGCAAAGCCGGCAAAAACATGTAACCACATCGAAAAGTCCCATGAGCTCTCCTTTCATCTTTTGTTTTTCTCGCTTTTACCTGCACAAACGGAATTCAAATCATGCTCGCAATACTTTTTGGAAGTTGCAACTTGTTTACTCCGCAAATAGAAGTGATAAAAGTGTGACCAAATGTGAAATATAATAATAAAAAATCGAAATATATTAGTATTTTCGCTAAAAACAAATATAATCCAAGAGTTAATAAAAAATACCTATATATAAATACTTTGATGTTTCTTGTGAAAACTTATCTTGGTCACACTGGATCATAAAATGAAGTTTTTTTTATAAGAGTACAACACAAGAAATATATAAAAATTACGATATAGCAGATGTGCAGTAACATATACGTGAAATTAGCCATTAAATCAATTAGCTTTTGTGTATTTCCATTATGATTCGGATTAACTAATTCATCCATACATATGTTAAACACATTCGTTTGTATATAATTGATAAATATACATCCTTTCATATATACATATGCGTATGCACAATTATAAAATAATATGTATTCCCGTTTTTTTTTTAATTCAAACGTTGTTGTTGTGTGTATAGCATATCGATATATCGTTATTTTAAATAGATAAAGGATAACATATTTACTTTATTCATAAACGAACGGAAATTATCAATTGCATAAAACTTCATTATATAGGACAAGTTTTTTGAATGTGGATACATGCGGAAGAACACCTGACCCAAAATAGAAAAATTTAAAACATAGAAGCAAAAGCCTTTCCAAAGTCAGTATTATAATCTAGGGTGAAATGTATTTCTAGGAGGTCTTTGTGGGCCGCAAATCAACAAAAGCACGCTGCGAGATTGTTCCCATAGCCTAGGTGCTAACTCCAACTGTTTCGCACATACAGAGATATATATTATAGATACATACTCAGAAAGCGCCGTATCTTGCCGACCCAGCGAATCCGCACTCCGATAACCCACAATTATAAACTATTCCATCAGCAGCTTCCATTAAGCTATAAATCAGAAACTGAAACCACAGTGACTACATTTGACTATTTAAGTAATGGTTAGGAATGACTAAAAAATGGCACCGCAAATTACACAAAAGGCGTAAATGATAAAGTCAGAAGAATTTTGTCGAAATCTTGATGAGTGCTACGACTGTGCTTGACAAGCAAACCGATATCAGTTCTGCAAACATTTTGCAAGAGATTCACTACAAACAGACCGTCGAACGCCTTCGAAGCTGATATCAGGAATGTCAATAACATATAAATTGCACCAGGAGGAGCATGTGAATTTTACGGAAACTGCAGATGAAACTTCAGCTAAATCAGCTTCCCGAACCGAATCATCTACGCACAGCAATAACAACGTTACCAATCAAACGACTGATTCTTATTACAACAATAACAATAACAAAATCTACAAGAATAATATTAGTCAACAAGTCGATATGGTGGGAACTCAACAGAGTTTAAATCATTTACAAATATCTACAGCTAGTTCAAGTGCTATGCGTGAATCGAAAACCCCTTACACTAATGACTTGGCGTTGTCTAAACCAATTTCACCTTCCACCCAAACTGAGAGTTGCCAACACACGTTCCCGGTGGTTCCATATATAAACATTAGTTACGGATCGGCTGAAATGTATCACGAGCGTAAATTGGTCGTAAAATCACCTGAACAAGTCCAAGACCAGCCCAGCTACATGAGAGATCATCCAAAGAATATGGATGTTCCTTCAAGTACAGATGGATGTGTCATCACCAGATCTATTCAAGGTTTGTTTATTTAATATTTTTTTTTGATATCAATCAAAACTGTAAACCAACTTTTTTACATATACAATTACAGCAAACTCTCTTCCAAATGATACAACAGAGGCAAATATAATTACTTCGAGCGGTTCCCCTATACAAAATTCATCGTTGACTGTCAGTACCGTTGAGTCGCTTGCCCTAGTTTCGCAACATCAACAAAAAGCTATTATCGTTAGCGATAATTATACGTTTCATGAGCAAGAGCCTAAAGCTCTTGTGTTGTCACCGCAGCAAGTCATGATTCTCTATATGCATAAACTAACCCCATACGAGCGTACTGAGATCCAAGTTTATCCTCAGATTTTCTTTATTGGCGCAAATGCAAAAAAACGTCCGGGTATTTATGGACCAAACAATTCAGATTACGATAATGAACAAGGCGCATATATACATATACCGCACGATCATGTCGCCTATCGCTATGAAATGCTTAAAATTATTGGCAAAGGGAGTTTTGGTCAGGTGATAAAGGCCTATGATCATAAGACACATGAGCATGTCGCCTTAAAAATTGTGCGAAACGAGAAAAGATTTCATCGCCAAGCTCAAGAGGAAATACGTATTTTGCATCATTTACGACGGCACGATAAATACAATACAATGAATATTATTCATATGTATGACTATTTCACATTTCGCAATCACACATGTATTACTTTCGAGCTGCTTAGCATAAACCTTTACGAGTTGATTAAAAAAAATGGCTTTAAGGGTTTCAGTCTCCAGCTCGTACGCAAATTCGCTCATTCCCTTCTCCAGTGCCTGGATGCCTTATATAAACATGATATTATTCATTGTGATATGAAGCCAGAGAACGTTCTACTGAAACAACAAGGTCGTTCTGGGATTAAGGTACATACTTACATCATACTTAGTATAAAACAGGCTTATAACTTTTTAATTTAATTTAAAATAGTTTAATTAGTAATTATTAAATTTGTCAATACATTTTCACAAACTATTACGATTACAATATAATCACAAGAAGTCTGTCTGGAGGTCTGTGAAAAAAAGAGCTACTAAATATTAGGGCCACCTAACCAGCTGTGGTCAAAGCAAGCATTCAAATGTTCATCATTACTTACTCACTCCCATTCTATCGCTTTGTTTGAGCCCAGTCAAAATTATGGTAGTGCCAGAGTAAAACTATAAGAAATTATCAATTTGTTCAATGTAACATACAATCTAGTCCCCTATATGACTTAATGTTCAGTTGATGAACTGATGATATAGTCGAGTTGCGACCCTTTTAAACATACTGATTCGTAAACAAATAACTAAAATAAAACTTAGTCTTGAAACTGGTAGAATAAACTATAGAGATACCAATTATATTGCAAGAATCTGTGAAATGTGTATTTTTGCAACACAACAAAAACCTCAGTGCTTAAGCGTTTGACCTAAAATTTTCACTCTTCACCTCGTGAAATGACCTAGAAGGTTTGAGGTTTTATTAATCCTTCGGATTCCCAAAAACTATTGTAATTTTTAACTTTGTGTAAATGTATTCAACTGATATATAGAGGCGAAGCAGACCGCAAAACAGCAAATGGTACATTATGTCAGACTCAGTTGATTGAGCTTTGTTTGTCTGTCTGTTTGAAAACACAGATTTTAGGGGTTAAGCAACATCAAGTTTTTCATCTTGGTTTCTGATATCATACTCTTAATGCAATTATTTAAAATTTTTCGAGTTAATCAAATTATTTTGTGATAATATGCTGCTTTGACATACACATATGAAGCTAAAATCTAGAATCCTCAGAACAACAACACAATACAACACAACAATTATTTAACGCACAGTTTTCCATGAAATTCGTTATAAAATAACATAGTTTATAGGTTATAATTATAACTTTAGTGGATCGTCCTTTTTCTAATTTTTCTCGTTGACCTCTCAGCGCGACCTAAAATGTTTACATTTTACAAGTGCATATTTATACCCGCTACTCATAGAGTAGAAGGGTATTTTAACTTTGAGCCAACCGACCCATAATTGTAGCGGGCATACCACAGTCGTGTTTATAACCTGCTTTTATATTCTGCCGTCATCGGAATTGTTTGTCTATTTTCAACATTGATCTGCAAAAGAGACTGTCTTAAACCTGTTATTAGACAGAGATCACTTTATAGTCCTCGATGACTTTAATAATCCGGAATGTGACTGGATATCAAGTGTTGATGAAATTTTCTTATTGTATTCCCTGACCTTTTTGACGGTATGTTTGATATGTCATTGCCGCAGGTCAATCATGTCAAAAATTCTAGAAACAGGTCACTAGATTTATGTTTCGTATCTGATCCATCTAGGGTGACTCGAGATAGAGCTTAGCCTCTTTCTTTACCAGAAGATTCTTACCACCCCACCTTCGAAGTTACTGTCGATCTTGGCGTATATTTTAATAAAAATGAAAAACTGCTTTAAAAATTCAGACATTGATTTATCAAACTTCTTAGTCTCTGACTGCGACAGGTCAGAACTTAACTCGTTTACTGATATTTCAGTAGCGATTAACTTTTATAGCAGATAACAGCTAAGACATGGACGACAGGTTTGCAAAGCTTTTTCAAACTACGTACTCGCCTTCTACACAAAATATTATTTTTTATCCATATAACATTCCTTGTTCAAATAGTGACTTTAACCCTATTCCAAATGAAAGTTCACTAGTTAAGATTCTTCACTCGATTAAACCAGTTTTTTTCACCAGGTCCCGACGGTGTTCCCGCTTCTGTACTTCGGTTCTTTGCTTACTCCTTAAGTAAGCCATTGATCAAACTTTTCTCGCTGCCTTTAGATACTTCATCCATTCCTTATATCTGAAAGGAATAATTTATTATTTCCTTGCTTAAGCAATTATAGAGGAATCTGTTAATTGTCGGCTTTTTTCGGAAATGTTTTAACTCCTTACTTGCAACATTTCGCCTCTTCAGCACGGATTTATGAAAATTCGATCAACTACGATGAATTTGCTCGAGCTTACAACCTTTGTTATAAATGGTTTTCAGGAAAATCTTCAAACTGATGTTATATATACTGTTTTTGCTTATTCATTGAATCTCTCCCTAACAATAAGTTTTTAAATCTTATTCTAAGCTAGCTTATTATCATTATATGAAATAATTCGTGCTATGTGGCCTAACAAGATTAACGCTGGGCTGGTTGATCGTTGCGGTGCAGTCGGCTTTGGCTGCATACTTGAAGAAGTTTTCTTGCAAAGGTTTTTGGATGTGAGCTTAGTTTTTCCTTGTATTTTACTTTTTTCTCTGATATTGTGTCAATGACAAGTTGTATTTGAAAGTCTCTGTGTATATTTTCGTTCCGAAGATACCATGGAGCTCCAGTTATGATTCTCAGAATCCTAGATTTTGGTCGATGTACTAAGTCGACGTTGCTTCTCGATGCATTGCTCCATAGCTCGGAGCCATAGGTCCATAAGGGTTTTAGAACGGAGTTATACAAAAGGACTTTGTACTCCAGGCTTAGGGGAGAGCGAACGTTTATAAGGCAGTGTAGATCCTTTGCTTTCAGTCTCAGATGCGTCGTCTTGGCCTCTATGTGTTTTCGCCAGGTTAGCCGCTTGTCCAGATGAATACCTAAGTATGTTACGTCATCGGCGTGTGGGATGCTCATAACCAAGGGCGGGCAGCTTTGTTTGTTTAGGGTAAACGTTTACTCGTATTCGCCAATCTGCAAGCCAATGATCTACACATGTTAGTTGCATCGTAGCTTTTACTGGGTATCTTGATCGACTCAGTATTGCGGTGTCGTTAGCGAATTTGGATATTGTTAGTTGTTTGTCTGTTGAGATGTCCGTCGTTTATAGGGTGTATAGAATTGGACCCAGAACACTTCCTCGGGGCACACCAGCTTCTATAGAACAATCGCTTAAAGTGCTTGAACTGCATCTAACCGCAAACACTCGTTGGTATAGGTAAGACTTTTGAAGCTTCTGTATGTTTTGAGGCAGCAGTTTGATTATTTTAAACATAAGTCATTCGAACCATTCTCTATCGAAAGCTTGTGCAACGTCTAAGTATAAAGCTGTGCAATATTCACGATTTTCAAAAGCAGTGCGAATTTCTGTAGGGATGCGGTTAACATGCTCAATAGCTCCATGTTTTGCCCGAAAACCAAATTGGTGCGATGGGTGTGTGTTGTGTGTTTTGAGGTGGGGTCTGATTCGATGCAGTAGCACTTTTTCAAATATCTTGGAGAGACAAGTAAGTAAGCTTATTGGTCTGTGTGATGATGGCTGTGTTTTGTCTTTCCCAAGCTTAGGGATCATAACTATGACCACTTTCGAGGGAAGAATCCAATTTTAGTAATTACGTTGAAGAGCAAGCAGATTTGTAGAGCTGCACACATTGGGAGCTCGATGATAATTTTTGGAGTCGAAGCCAGGCGATTTTTCAGTCTTCAATTTCTCTTTAATGACTTTCGTTATTTCGCTTGGCCGGAATTCTATGGGGTCTTGTGGTGTTAAGTTAGATACAGTTAACGGTGGGAGAGTAAATGAATTAGTGGCTGGATTTGGTTGAAATACTTTTGTGCGTCCGATTCTTCTTTCTTAAGCGCTTTAGTAAGTCTGCGAGAAGCTGCTTTTAGTCTACTCTTTGCGCCAGGTGATCTGTGATCCTGCCACTCCCTTCAAAGTCGTAATTTTTCAAGCACAAGCAGTTCAGTTTCTCGACTTATCATGTTAAAGCTTATACTACATTCGTGGCTATCTTGTTGAGTTGACGCTTTTGCTGCTGCAACTAGTGTTGATTCTAGGTCACCAGCAAACTACTCAATGTCTTGTTCGGTCCCCAAGGGGCTAGAAAAGTATGGGAACGAACATATTTTTTTGTACCTCTCCCAATTGGTCCTGGTCCTTGTAAGCCGTGTAATCTGTGTATTCGGCACATCGGCTCGATGTGTTGCAGATGGTAAAAAAGTTGAAAGAGCACCGGACAGTGATCAGATGAAAGTTCTTGAAGTGCCTCAGCTGTAATCATTGATTGCGATATCCTCTTGGTGATGGCAAAGTCAATCAAATCTGGAAGCTTCTTAGGATCTGCTGGCCAGTATGTAGGCGCACGCGGAGAAACATAATTACGTTTGCTTTGCGGTTTAATGATTGCGTTGTACAGCTGTTTTCCTTTTGGTGTCGCTCCGAGATCCCTAGAACATGTACTTGGCATTCCAATCGCCAGCTGCAACAAACCTTTCACCGAGCAAGTCGAAAAGTGTTGTGAATTTGTCAGATATTGTGAAGCGACAGCAGCCAGAGTGAGAGCACCGTTATAGCATTGGAGGCTTATAGAGGTAGATTGTAGGCAGTCTTCTTGCCAATTACTAGGAAAGTGGTGCTTAATTCGCGGAAGTATTAGTATGACTATGCCTCAATGGGACTTGCCAACCAGGTGATTTGTAAAGTAAAATTTATATCCTAGTATTTGGAAATTGTACTTTTCAGTAAGGTGAGTCTCTGAGAGTAGCATATCAATGTTTCTGTCGGCTAAGAACTGAGCAAGTTCTAGCTTGTGCCGCGAAACGCCATTAGCGTTCCAGGTTATTATTATTAAGGGAGTCATTATCCGCTTTTAGAAGAAACGAGCATTTGAATAAGGAGGTTTTAGTTTCTCATAAGCTCTTGCATAGTTGCTTGCGTGAAAGCCATGAAGTCTTTCATGCTTTGCTGCATCGAAAGCACAATCGCTTCAACGCCAATTGGCTGCTGTTGCATGTTCTTGTGAGTGTTTGTTTCATGAAAAGGGTTGCCTGCTGTTGGATCCCTGATTTTAGTGCACTTTCAAAGGAAAAATTTGGCACTGTTCGGTGGCTGACATACGAAGGGATGTTAGTTGTAGTCGGTTTCATTACTTTGTGAATTGCTGGTGTGGTACGATCACGAGCTGAGACCACTCGTTTGTTTAGACGACTCTTAAGTTCCTTGTAAACAATGCATCCTCGCCAGTTGGTTGTGTGTTTTTCGCCACAGTTTCTGCATAATTTAATTGAACTGTCGTTCTTTTTCTTAGGACAGTTTACTGTACTGTGAGCGAACGAAGCAGATGGATTTTAGGGTGCAGTACGCTTTGGTGTGGCCATATTCTTGGCAGTTGGTTCACTGCACAGGTTGCCTGCGCTTGTGTGGCTCTTCGACGGTTATTCTCCAGTGCAGTAAAAACTGTAGCCTTTCTTCGTGTTAAGAATGTTGATCATCGTTTTTGCGTTAAAGTTGTTCTCCTTTAGTGCTTTGATAATTTCGCATGGGTTTTCGCACTGATTCTATTACTTTAATGACAACCTGCAATCCTTTGGCACTTTTAAGCTGGTAGGTGTAGTAACTCTTCCCAGCTTCATTCAGGTACTTGGTTACTGATCGGTGGCTAGACTCATACGAAGTCTGCACTTTCGTTTTGGACCAAAAATTAAAATTTTCCAAACATATGTCTAACATGGTCAATACAGCCACGGGTGTGTTTGACAATCCTTATGTAAGAAAGACTCTCTTTACTTCACTTCTTCGTCCAATTCTGGATTACGGATCATGCGTATGGTGTCCCCAATACACTACTCATTAAAATCGCATTGAATCTGTACAAAAAAACTTGTTACTATTCGCCTTAGGGCTTAACTGGTATATAAATTTAAGACTTTCTTCTTGTGCCACTAAACTTCTGTTAATTAATTAACCTTCTCTAGCTAATCGAGAACCATGCTAGGTGTAGTATTTATTAATTCGGCTTTAATTCTCTGTCCCTTCTCTCTTCTCTGTTGTAGGTCGAACTATGCCCTTCACGATCCCTTTAGGGTATTATGCTCGGCTTGCAATAATTTATACATTCTTATTTTTGGCGCTACTTTTGTTGCATGTCTAGAAATTAAAATACTGTCCCATCTTTCTAGAAATGTAAGTAAATGAAGTAATCTTTTCTCGCAAATCTTTCCTATTATTAGTCTTAATTGAATGCCCGCGTTCTCTAATCGCGTGTCGAGTCGTACGTTCGGCGACTGTGCCCCTCGGTCGGTTGGTGGACATTCGCTATGTCTGGGATCCGCGTGTAACAAGCAGCTGCTTGATTTTGCACGGACCACTTGATTATACATTCATTGTATCAACGTCTAAAAATAAAAACAAGTGGGTAAGGCTACAGTCGAGTTTGCAACAGTAAGATACCCTTCTCCCAATTTTTAAAATCCGTTACAAACGTGTAAGCACACTACATCATAATTTCAAACAGAAACCCTGCACAAATTCTTCAACTACATATAGCTTACTCGCTCGCACTCACACAGAGACGCGCATAAAGAGTAAAGCGACACGACGCAAAGTCGACGTCGGCGTCAACTGCTCAAAGCAGCGCGCAGGCTGCTGCCCGTACCGAACATTTGTACTGAAAACATTGACTTCAATAACTTCTATGTTATTGTTTCGAGCAGATTGTAATTTGGAGGATATGTTCATATTGCATATACATGTTCATATTTGGTATACATACCAAAGCAGAATTTTATAAGTTCAATACTTTGCTTAATAATCGTAAATAAACAACTTGTTCTGCCCCCGATATATAGGAACCATCATACCAAATTGTTGTCTCAAATAAACAGACAGACAGACGGACATGGCTTAATCGACTCGGCTAGTTTTCCTGAGCAAGAATATATGTATATGTTTTATGGGGTCTGCCTCCTTATGCCTGCTACATACATTTTCACAAAGTTATTATACCCTTTATTTTACCATTTTCAATGGTCGAAGGGTTTAAAAAAAGTAAATAAATAAATATGTTTTTTTTTATTATTTTTTGTAAACCTTATTATATTAAATAATAATTTAATGCAATAATTTATTGTAATTAGTTATTAAATTTGCATTTTATTTTTAGATTTAATTAAATTGTTTCCCCTTTCTGCAGTCAAGACAAGACAAGAATTCAAACAAGATAAAACTAAATCATGTGTGATGATGATTTACATTAGGGATGAAGCGTGTCAAAGCGCGCTAGTTTTGTGTCATCTAGAATCATACGTGTGTGAAAGACACAAAGCAAAGCGTCAGCAAACGTAAAACGAAAGTAGAATGAAACGTTTTTGCTGCAGCAGCGAATATCTTGACGCATACAAACTTGAAGCTGCGCGCCGAAATGCTTGTTTTTTAGTGATTGATTGATTGTCTGCACACTTTTAGGCTCAACCGAAGCAGTTCTTTGATACATATAAATAAGTTCATAGAAAATATATGTTAATGCTTATACCCTTCTTCGTTCTTTAACTTGCCAGGTTATCGACTTTGGATCTTCATGCTTTGAAAGTCGGCGGGTATATACATATATACAATCGAGATTTTATCGCGCCCCCGAAGTTATTTTAGGAGCAAAATATGGGCGTGCTATAGATATGTGGTCACTAGGATGTATATTAGCAGAGCTTTTATCTGGACATGCCTTGTTTCCCGGTGAAAACGAAAGTGATCAATTGGCATGTATTATCGAGGTCCTTGGAATGCCTAGCAAGAATCTGATGGCCAATTCCAAACGGGCGAAAACTTTCTTTACTCCGAAAGGATATCCACGCTATTGCACGGTACGCACAATGTCCGACGGCATGGTTGTTCTCATTGGTGGTCAATCTCGTCGCGGAAAACCACGTGGCCCGCCCTGTTCTAAAAGTCTATCAAAAGCCTTGGACGGATGCAAAGATCCACTTTTTCTTAACTTTATACGTGGTTGTTTAGAATGGGACTCGGAAAAGAGACTAACACCTGCTGAGGCCCTTAAACATCCTTGGCTTCGACGACGTTTACCAAGGCCGCCAAGCAGTACAAGCTCTGCTGGAGGCGGTGGCGGCAGTATAAGCGCAGATCAGTCACCAGTGACGGGTAAGACCAAACCTAATCCTAAACAAAATTTGGTAATGTGTTTGTCTTTTCCAGCTGTTAATGCGACGGATCCCGCGGTCATTGTTTCGGCTTCCAATGATCGAGAAAGCGAGCACAGCAATTGCAGTGGGCGGGTTAATCACGTTGGGCAAAGCGTAATCCCGCAATCTCCAGTTGATGTACTTACAGATATAATCAGCAAGACTAGCGTTACAGAAAGCGCATGCTCTCGATATCCGCCTTCTTTGTTTTATGCAACTGAACGTAAATACATATTACTAACAATATTAACCTAATCTATTTATGGCGTACAAGTTGCTAAGGCTTTTGACAGCCTTATATATATATATATATATATATATATATATATATATATATATATATATATATATTTGACCATTTATCGATGTGTAGTTTTCAACTGAATTCGGTTTCACGAATATTAAATTATGTCCGATTTAAGCCGTCTATATTGAAACTTTTCTATAAGAACTTCTCACAGCACTTTTTGTCAGACTAGTGGTTACGTCGCTATTCGTAAAATGATCTGATATTTCTCTGTGTTCTGACAAAATTGTGTTTATATGTAAATAACGTACCTGGTTTTTACTTGAAAATAATTTTCAACAAATCAATTGAGCTATTGCTGCCAAATTGAACTACAAATCTAGAAGATGAACACTTAAGTTAAAATATAGAAATTACTTTTCATACTATTTTGGGATTTATTAATTTATAGTACCCGCTTAGATGTATGCAAAGGCTATATCAGTAATAGCTCATTTATTATAATAATTCTTAAAACATTTTTTTATTGAGCATGATATAAATACTAAAAAAAATACATATAGAGAATTATAGAGTTAAGCTGAATAACATGCAAAGGGAGTGGTCAAAATATGAGGACACTTATGCTCTGATAATGATTTCCTTAGAGTTTGTAGGATTCCTTAGAAATAGGTATTTTGAAATATCTCAGAGATGAACCCAATATTTTGAATGGCCAAAAGAAATTTTTAAGCTGCTGACAAAAAAAAAAAAACCCCTCCGTCAAATTAAAGATTTTTGTAGACTTTCTACATAGAAAGTTGTAGTGATGTAGGTTATCCTCGAGCCAGTGTACTCTTCTTGTCTTCATTTTCTACTCTTAAGTTGGTTGGGCGGAAGTGGACTTATAGCATAGAAGTTAATCATTCCTACGTTTTACAGAGTTGAACATTGTCGTGAAAAGCTGACATTTTGGGATTTGTAAAGTTTGAGTCAGATGGTATCTTATTGTACCGTGCGATCAATTGTTATTATTACTTTCATTACTTATTTATTTATTCTAGCTAAAATTAAAATATTTTATTTTAATAGGACGTTCAGTGACTAAACGGAAAGTGGGAGCACCTGGAGTAGACACATCAGGAACAAAATCCTTATCGCAACTAACAGGGGCAATGTCAATGGCAAAATCAATTCCTGTTTATGCTGCTGCAGCGTCGATCACACCTACTTTAAGAGAAATGGAAATTGATATAGACTGTTACAAGGCATACTCTACAGAGGAAATATCTAATACAGTTATAAAGGCTCAATCGAATTCTTCACAGGATGTCTAGTTAAATATGCGGCAAATGGTAGTGTAATTGTATTTAGTCCCAATCCACTGCCAGAAACCAGTGATAAACTTTAAAGACTCAACACCTTCTCTTTCCTATTACACTCCTCCGCATAACAGGCAAAGATCTCAAATAAAATGAAAAGTAAAAAGTAATCGATAATTTAAAGTTCATAATAATTTTATTAAATCAAATAAAGCGAGATTTTAATTTATAAACTTATGAACTAAAACTTAAATTTAAGGCATTTAAATACCTTCTACATTAATGACTATAGGCATGTGATTATATTAGTCAAACAGTAAATGTTATATGTTTATGGTCAAAAATGTATACTACAGATAACATATTTTATATGCAATATAGAATGACTCAAGTGTCTTTACTTGCGAAACCTACGAAATTATTCATTACACTCAGCATTAAATTCAATCGCAAATTGAGAGAAAACAAAAAACAAATAATTTAATGACAAATATATATTTCAAATAATAATTAGAGCAATTTATGTAGTATATTTTAGTTTCTGTATTCTGTTTTTAATTAAAACATATTGGTTAGTTATTTTGCACATAAATTATAGGTTTTCGTCTGTTGTATTGCAATGACTTTTAAATTCCGTTTTGTTATAAATGCAGCCATATATATCCAATAAATTATAACCATTAAAAATTACACCTGCAGTAAGTTTTACAATATATTTCACATAAAAAGTTATCACTATTTACTTATTTATTTTGTATGTATAATAATATTTATATTTGCTTCCTTGTCTATTTTCTATTTTAATAATTTAATTTAAGCTTTACAAATAAAAAAAATTCATAAAAAAAAAATTTAATGTAACGTTTGAATAAAGTTTTAAAATAAAAAGCGAATTGTTATATATTTCAATAGAACGTTTTACATTACTTTAAAAAGAGGAACATAATATATGTTTGCGCCGATAAAGTAGTGTATTCTGAAAAGCTCATACCAATTCATAAAAGGCTTTAAAAGCTTAAAATTTTCCATTGTCTCTTACTTTTTCGTTCATCTTTATAACCGAACAGTCGTCTTTCGGTACCGCATTAGAGACAGCCAGTTCGATATACAAAAGTTTACTAACCGTTTTTCTAAAATAAAGTATTTATTTTCGGTTTCTTCTAACCTTTTTGAAGGTTTGTTTTTTATAGATATGTATTACATGTTTGTGTGTCCCTCCGATTTTAATATACAACCAACAACATTTCATGCATATAAAGTAATATTATGCTGCATCATAACAAATATAATTCTATCCGAAAATGTTTTACTTATATAAGTCTGCATTTTTTAACATTGATTAACTTCAAAAATCTATTTATGTTTCGCTCAATAACCATCATATTCAATTTTCAGAAAATACTCACTTTCGTGGGCAGCTGTTACAAAATTAACTAGCAGCCTTTCGTCAATTTTCCCTATTTAGAGATTGTCTGTATGTCTGTATAAAGAGATCATATACATACATGCATACATAAGCACGCATGTATCATAAATAAGCGTGTATGTATCCAAAAAAAATGTGTTTTCATGTGTGCATATACATATATGTGGAATGTATGTATAAATTTTAGTTTCAGGTAAACGCGGATGCATTAAAAATAAACGCAAGGCATGTATTTTTGTTTTGTAGTCGGTGACCATTATAAACAGTTTCGAAAATATATATATGTATGTGTGTTTCTCGTCATTTAACCCAGTTTTTATGTTTGTCGGACTATGTATAAAAACGAAGATCAATTACAATTTACATATGTTCATTTAGTTCATTTAGTTTATGAAAAGTGAGAATGTAAAAAAGGCACAAAGGCTACGGCTTCGAGCGCGTCTTACAGTGATTTTTAAAACAAACATTTTTATACCCTTCGACCATTGAAAATGGTCAAAAAAGGATATACTTTGTGCAAAATGTATGTAACAGGCATAAGGAGGCGTGGCAGACCCCATAAAGTATATAAATATATTCTTGCTCAGGATCCCTAGGCGAGTCGATTGAGACATGTCCGTCTGTCTGTCCGTCTGTTTGTTTGAGACAACAGATCTCAGCTATTAAACAAGAAAGCAAGGCTACCTTCGGCTTGCCGAAGGTTTCATACCCTTGCAGTTATACAAAATATAAAATATATTTGGACTGCTGCTGGTTTTTGTGGCATTTATTGAACAATTATAACAGTACATCTATTATATCATCCTTTTATAATTTCACATACTCAGCCTTTATTAGGCCGATCGTTGATCGTTAAAAGTTATAAAAGTTCGATTTTGATGAAACTTTATTATTAAGGACACACTTAGATTTGGATGTGGTAAGCCTGATAGCTATATCTTGAAATATAACGGCCGATAGGCTCCATGACAGCTATACGATATCAATCCGATCTGGCCCGTTCCGACTTTTTAAAGAGGGCAGAAATAAAAAGCTTGTGAGCAAAGTTTCATGAAGATAGCTCAATAATTTGCGTTGCAACAAACAGACGGACTGACGGATTGTTCCTATAACAGCTATAGAATATAAACGTCTGAGATATTTAAATGGAAAAACTAAGGGCGGGTTACTGTATAACATTAAAAAGTATTGATAATGTGCGGTATTTCCAAAAACAAAACAGGTTTGCATACAAAAACCCTGATTTCAGCCGATTGTTCCTATGGCAGCTATATGTTATGTTATGTCCGATTTTGATACAATTTTGACAGCACATTAAGAACGTAATAAGAATAAAATTTGCCAAATCTTGTTGCAATATCTTGAGAAACAACAAAAATCGGCCGATAGCTTCTATGATAGCTATATATATATATATATATAGATATATCGGTCCGATCTGGCTCGTTCCGACTTATTTACAGCGTACAGCAATAAGAAGCTTGTGTGCCAAGTTTCATTAAGACTTTTGAAAATATCTTTTGAAATTTACTTTAAATTTGTTTCTTTTCATCGACATTTAATAGAAACAAATTTTTTTTTTTTGTAGATTTTTTGTGTCAATTATCCGCCTACATACTTTACAAATCCATGGAATTATACAGTCAAAACATTGATTGGGATTATTATACACTTCGACCGTTGAAAATGGTCAAAAAAGGGTATACTAACTTTGTGGAAATGTATGTAACAGGCATAAGGAGGCGTGGCAGACCCCATAAAGTATATATATTCTTGCTTAGGATCACTAGCCGTGTCGATTAAGCATGTCCGTCTGTCTGTTTGAGACAACAGATCTCAGCTATTAAAAAAGCTAGAGACACCTAATTTGGTATGAAAGTTCCTATATATCCGGGGCAAGGCAAGTTTTTGTCAAATGTTTGATGCCACGCCAACCGCCACCTCCAAAACCGGTAACTTACGATTAATAAGCAATGTATTGAACTTACAAAAATCTGCTTTGGTATGTATAAAGCTGAATGCAATATGAACATATCCTCCAACTTACAATCCACAGAAGTTATTAAAGTCAATACGAGCAGCAGCATGCGCGCTGCTTTGAGCAGTTGACGCCGACGTCGACGTTGCGTCGTGACACTTTACTCTTTACGCGCGTCGCTGTGTGTTTGCGAGCGAGTAAGCTATTTGTAGTAGAAATATTTGTGCAGAATTTCTGTTTGAAATTATGAGTGTTGTTACACGTTTGTAACGGATTTAAAAAATTACTGTCGGGCGCTCGACTGTCGCCCTACCTACTTGTTGTCTATTAACCTGGTTATAGTATAGGACAATTTTTATTGGTATCACTATCAACTAAAAATAAATTAAAAATCATTGCAGAAGTCGTCAAAGATGAATTCCAAAAATGAATTAAACAAGGAAAACAAAAAGGAGGTTGAAATAGTAAGCACTGATTTGAGTAAGGATAAAAAGACTTGTATTGGAAAATCGGAAGATGCCTCTGTTATTGTTACCAAGAAAAAAGAGAAATTGAGAAAACCAAAAAAATGCGAGTACAACAACGAGAACATATCTGTGGTGTGTAATAACTTGTTAAGACCATTTATCGTCGCTATGAACTCTTGTTTCCACTTTACAGAAGAGCAGCTTCAACAAGTTCGAAGCTCTTCAAAAGCGAAATTTGATTCATGTACGTTCCAGTGATTCTAGCAAAGCTCAAGAAATGTTCAGTGTAAGCAAAGCATTATTAACACGAACATATCAACGCTCCCACCTTATACTATAAAGAGCCTTCTTCCTTCATTGAATTATTAGCTATAATTATGTGCCACTTTACATATACATTGAATTATTTTACTGCTTTTTGTAATAGAATGCAAAAACTGAGCAAAGTTCGAACTGTCGACTGTGCAATAAGCCTGTCTACAAAATGGAAGAGGTTATAGTACAGTCCAAAGCTGACACGGGAATCTATCACAAGTCTTGCATGCGCTGCAAAGATTGTGGCAAACAGCTTAAGTATATTTTCGATTGATAATCGATAGCTTTAAATGTCTCTTAACGTATTTACCAACTTCACCAACTGTTTCAGGTTTGATAACTACCAGAACCACGAAGGTTTTTTTTACTGTATTGCGCACTTTAAGCTGTAAGTACCATAATATAGTGTTTTTTACCCGACGTTATTGAAAATTGTATATGTGACTACTGCTTTGGCTTATAGTTTAATTTCTTCCGAAGTTCTTCAACTTGTATTTGTTCCATTGTTGTCAGTCAATTTTACGGTTACTGGGGCGCCAAGATCTGAAAACTGATTATTATAAAACTCTACGAAATTAAACGAAAATCACATTTTCTCACCGTTTTGAATTTCACATTATTCCCATACAATTTTTTACTTAGGTCACAAAGTACAGGGCTGGCCATATTAGATGGAACCATGTGAATGATATATCTCGTTTGAAGCTTTGACTCAAGGAGATTTTTATACGCCATTCCAGCAACCCGAAATTGTTTAGCTGTGCATCGAAAAAAACCTCTGAATTTGTAAAGCTCAGATTTTCATGGAGTAAAACATAGAGTGAAAATAGTGGCCTCAAAAAGCACATTAGAACTAATGAATCCACTCTTAACCCAAAAATTATTAATGAGGTAACTTTGAATGACTCAGAAGTGATGTGATATAGAAATTTTGATCTGACCGATCGCGTTTGGAGATAAACGTTTACAACCAAAAACATTAAATATGGAGCGTTACAATCTAAGATAACTGATTTTTCCATGCAAACTATTCTATAACTACAGACCTGGAACAGTTCTGGTATCAGTAAGACACTCTACCACTTAAAACAGGTTGAGCTGCACTGATTTTTTCGAAGTAATTGTTCTATTAACGTTTGAAATGCAGAAACAAAGATTTTGACTGGCCTCCGCCTTTATCAGACTTTAGACCGTAGGAATTTTGCTTCGGAGCAAATTGGATGCAATGGTTAATATCAACAATGAGAGCACTCTAAGCAAACATAGGGCTCAAATATAGCCGCCATATCCGTCAAAAAATTAAAACACGAAGGAAAATATCGAAAAACAGGAACATTGCGCTACTTGATCTAGTAGCGATTCGTGGGTAATATTGTCTTCCAAAAGTGATGTAATCAAATCTCCTAAAGCCAAAGCTTCAAACAAGTCCCATTATTTCTTGATCTAAAGTTTCTTGCCAAAGTTATAGAGTATTCACAGGAGTCCACCTAATAGGGCGAACCCTGCATATTCAAATACAAACGTAACTACAAAATTGTACGGTTTCTAAGAAATAATTTTGGCAAAAAAGCCTTATCGAATTTCAAACGACAACTGTCAACAAACATAGCTGATTAGCAGTGAGACCATAAACATGCAACGGTGTCAAAATATGGGTGATTATACTTTTTGAGATCTGGTCACACTGGTCAATTCGGCCGCCAAAACGTATGGAAATCGGCGAGTTATCGGAGGCTATATCTCCTAAACTAAGCCGAAAAACAAAAATTTAAATTGTACTTATTTTTTTTGTATTATCTCGTCGAGTTCTATTAAAGTGCGTTTTCAGATCTTGGCGCCCCAGTTACCGCAATACTGCCATAACTTTTTGAGATCTGGTCACACTGGTTAATTTGACCCGCAAAATGTATGGAAATCGGCCAGTTATCGGAGGCTATATCTCCTTAACTAAGCCGGAAATATAAAATGTGTTTTTATTATTTTCATTTTATTTCGTTGGGTTCTATAAAAATCAGTTTTCAGATCTTGCGCCCCAGTTACCGCAATACTGCCCTGTCAACTGTTGCCGATCTTAATGCGGATCCCATATCACATGTCTGTCTGAAAATATTTGCCCTGCCAGCAAGATTGTGCGCTCAGTTTCGCAAGAGGAAGGTGGGACGCACAAATATTTTTTAGCTGTGATCAATGCTCTCCTTAAGGTTTACATACAGGCAAACTTTATTTTATACCCTTGCAAAGGATACTTTAATTTTGCCCAGATGTTTGCAACGCACCTTAAAGGAATCAGCATCAACAGAGGAGTGCTTTATCTATTCTCTGTTTCAGAGCTTTCTTGATGAAACTTGGCACATATGCTTATTTTTGGTGCAGACGAATAATTAGAAATTGTATATACAGGGTTGACCTTATTAGATGCCCCTTTACTTTAACTTTCGATGAAAGATTCTTATACTGAGTCTTTAAGAGATACGTCTTTTATAATTTGAGGGATAAGAGTGGCCTTATTGGCTTTTTTGTTCTTTTTGAGGTTCACTTTCCGCTTTATTTTTTTTTTACGTAAAGCTGAGCTTTATAATTGTAAGTTTTTTTTTAAGTGAAGCTTAAAAATGTAGTGCTCAAATGGCGTGAACTGCTCGCGTATTCTTCTAAAGCCAAAATTTTAAAAATATTTATATCAATCGTCGATATAAAGTTTCGTGCCAACGTTATAGAGCATTAACATTGGTCCATCTAAAATTGTCAACCCTGTTATATGTAAGTCTGATAACGTGTTTGCAACAGTATTATTTTCAAAAATAAGATAGAATCATTCAGTCGGGTGCACCAGACTGTAACTTCCGTTTTTGTACAATTATCAATAATATATGGTATTTTGCATATGAAGACTTTTTGCACCTAAGGCTGTTCAGGAATCTACAGAGCCCAAATCTCGTAAAACAGAACTTATAATTCGGGAGAGTCAGCCAATTGAGCTTCCAGCAGATGTAGCGCGTGGTAAGCTATATATTTTTAACAATACCTACAAGAAAAGCGTACACTTATGTTTGTGGCATACATTCATCTATCATACAATTTGAATTAAATTTATTCATTTATATGTATTTAATAATTTAAATTTTAAATTTGCTAATATTGCAATCCATTGCAAATGTAAACCAGATAAAAAGCTTCCTTTGGCACGCCGAATATTATATACCCTTGCAGGGATTTCTCATTTAAGGTTACATTTAGGTCTTTTATACCTGTACTAAACACATCTGTAAAAGAATTCTTGCATTGTAAAATTGGTTGGGTAATAATAAAGAACAATTTTTAAGAGATCAATTATTTCAAGGTATCGGTTTTCATGCAAAGATCATTTTTGCCCGATTGTTCCTATGACAGCTATGTGATATAGTAGTTCGAACAGAAATAGTGCAGGCATAATATTGAAAATGATGAAAATCTATGATATGTTTGGAAATGCTATCTTGACAACTCCGATCTGGTTCACTCCAACGTAATACAGCCAATAATAACAATAACAATAATAAGCATGTCTACCAAGTTTCATTATGATAGCTCTAGAACAGAGAGACTAGATCGCGTTGTAACAGGTGGACAGACAGACAAAGCTATATGAACTCCCCTGTCGATGCTGATTCATATATTTATGGGGTCGGAGATGTCTCATGAGGTGCGTTCCAAACTTCTCCAAAATGAATATTACCTTTGCAAGGGTATAAAAATCGGTGACACTGACTATTACCAAAATTTCGTATAAGCCCTGTTTTTACTTATTTGGTAGTTGTGTGAAAATACTCTTGTATATTACTATAAATTCAAGTTTGTTTTAAAATTGGTTTCCAACATTTCCGCTCTCGATTGATTAAATATTGGAAACGTAATTTAAATAGTCACCATTCGATGCTGTCAAAATTGGCAGGTATACATACACCGCAGTAAATACTGCTATTGACGAGCTCTGGTTTATACATACATATTTAACAATGTCCATGTACATCAATTTTGTCTAAGAGAGAGATTCTTAAATGCCATAGTTGTAAGATTGCTAAAATAGTGTTCACGTCCGCTTAAGGGAGGTGTTATAAGCGATGAAATGTATGCCATAAGCTGCAAGTATTTAAACCAATGTGTTTTCTTCTTGTTTTGTAGAAGAAAATATAGTTTGGCTAAGGTCCTTAAATAAATAGTTTTTCATTTTTCAAGCATCTGACAAGCCGGACTTGGGCCTCAACCAGCTGTACCAATTAAATGTGCGGTCGAGATTTTATGTATTCGAGAATGGAGATCACCAAAGCAAGGAGGAAAAACGACCGTCAATTGGGCGTGGCAATTCGATCCTCACAAAGTACCGTATTAACAGCATCGACGAGAAGCAGAACGAGTTTGGTCTGCTTGATAATGAAAATGGAGAGAGCAGCGGCGATGCGGATGGTGAGGAAAATGTAGATGGAGACTTATCATGCTCTAAAAAAAACATCGAAAAGGAACGACCCATCGGAATTGGTGATGCCATGAATGATATCAAGACGCGTTTTGAAAAGGGCCACGTACATGCAAAGGAGGAACGCCGCGAAGAACGAAAACAGGAGATTCAAAACATACGATCTCGGCTCTTTATGGGGAAACAAGCGAAAATAAAGGAGATGTATCAGCAGGCCGTCGCAGAGTCAGAGCACGTGATTATTTCGGCTGGTAAGAAGCGTGATGTCGAAATTGGAGCTGCTGCCCAAGTTATTAAAGAGCGTTTTGAAAAGGGCGAAATGTTCGTTGACAAGGCAATAGATTTGCAATCTCAAAATTCCTATGCAAATTGTTCAAGGTTATCGGAAGACGCTGATGTATTTGAATCAGGTATGTAAGCGCCTTTAAAAACTTTATGACAGACAGGACGCATCTTGCACAGGCCGTAGATTGCACAGGCCACAGCGAGCTAATGCTCGGAGGCGCAAGCAAAGGCTCGATAGGTAAAGACAGCAGCACTAGGGTCGGGTCATACAAATTTGTTCTTCTTTTATTTTTGCGTGACCCCTTCCACTTATTTATACCCTTCGACCATTGAAAATGGTCAAAAAAAAGGGTATACTTACTTTGTGCAATGTATGGAACAGACATAAGGAGGCGTGGCAGACGCCTTAAGGTATATATGTATATTCTTGCTCAGGATCACCAGCCAAGTCGATTCAGCCATGTCCGTCAGTCTGTCCGTCTGTATTTTTGAGACAGCAGATCTCAGCTATTAAAAAAGTTAGAAACACCAAATTTGGCATGAAGGTTCCTATATATCATAGGTAGATGAAGTTTATTTCAAATGTTTGATACCACGCCCGAGTCAACGTTTTCAGTACAAATATTCGGGCGCTGCTGCTAGCAGTTGACGTCGACGCCGCGCCGCGATGCGTCGCTTTACTCTTTACGCGCGTGCCTGTGTGTGTGCGAGCGAGTACGCCATATGTTGTAGAATAAGTAGTGCAGAATTCTCTGTTTGGAATCATTAGTGTGTTTATATAATTATACCGGTTTTAAAATTGGGAGAAGGACATCTTACTGTCGGGCGCGTTCAACTGTAGCCTTACCAAATTGTTTTCTATTAATAAATGCATAAGTAAGTAGAGAAAAAAATCGAAGGGTTCAATATCTTTTTTTGCGTTACCCCTTCAACAAAATAAGCGAGGCACGCGCTAGAAGAAAACGAAAACCGAACGCTGCCGAACAAATTTGTATGTGCTGCTGTGCCTACCTACTGAGTCCTTGGTCGAGCTTACCGAGCCTTAGCTCGCTGCGGCCTGTGAAAATGACGATCAAATAGCAAAAAACTCATCAATTTTTGAGTGGCTTGTTATGCATGCATGTTGCATTTCCTAGATACTTACGAGCAAAATCATCAAATCGTACATCATATACAATGTGAATTATTAAAATATAGGATAAAACCATATAATAACTTGGGTCCACAAAAAATGTAACAGGCAGAATGCGGCATATATGACCCCTTAAAGTGTCATTAGCGTTAATGATAATCTTGCTCTATAAGACTATAGAAGCTGGGTCAACCATATTATTATAATTAAACTGCAATAAAAAGATCATTTCAGTGGATAACTAAAGACTTTGAATGACGCTTTTATACCCTTGAAGATTTTGCCTTAACCGATTATTCCTATGATAGTTATGTTTATGAAATATCTCAACGTTTCAATTAAAGCTATAGGATAAATTATTCTGACTTAAACAAAATAAAATAAATATATTCTAAATAAGGTTTGTCAACGAAGTTTATATAGTTTTGCTTGTTTGTGTAACGCAAACTAGTCTCAGTTTTAGAGCTATCGTAGTCTTACCAATCGATTTTCATAAATTCAAGTAGTATGTCTGCCGCTACCCTTTTGCAATGCAAGTTACTTTACACAGATGTTTGTAGTACAGATATATAGTTTGTAGTACAAGCGTGTATAATCTTTGACTAGGGAGTCTCTATTGTTAGGCCATGGATTTTAAAAAATACATGGTCTCTTAGGTTTGTCGGAATGTGCGTAACAGGCAGAAGGAGATGTCTGCGACCCCGAGTCGATCTAGCCATGTCTGTCTGTCCGTCTGTCTGTCTGTCTGTCCGTCTGTCCGTCTGTATGAGCGTCTGATTCTCAGCTATTAAGAAAGCTAGAAGATTTCTGTATATCCTAGGCAGTAAACGTTGTTTTCAAATTTCGGGTACCACGCCCACCGCCCCCGTAAATCAGTAATTTGTGATTATTAAGCAAAGTATTAAACTCATAACGTTCTGCTTCGGCATACGTAAAGCTGAATACAATATGAACATATCCTCTAAATTACAATCCGATCGGAGAAATATCACAGAAGTTATTCAAGTCAACGTTTTCAGTACAAATGTTCGGTACGAGCAGCAGCCCGCGCGCTGCTTTAGGCAGTTAACGCCGACGTCGACGCGTGTATGTGTGTGTGTGAGCGAGTAAGCCATTTGTATTAAAATAAGTTTGGAAGAATTCTCTATCAGAAGTCATGAGTGTGTTTTCATGTTTGGTACGGATGTTAAAGGGTATGTCTGTCGAGCGCGCCCGTCTGTAGCCTTTCGCTTTTGTTTTTGCTTCATTATATTAAAATTTATATAAATATAAATTTATATATATTTTTTGGTATATAAACGTAAACTGAAAATCCATGGCCTCTTACAGTCACCGCGTGACTGTAGCCTTTCCGACTAGTTTTTAATAGCGCTCATACAAACGTGGTAATACACTGTTGATACTAACTCAAGCAAAATATGTATTTTATGAATTTACATTTGTCCCAATAGCTATAAGCAAAGAGTCTCGAAGCATTTTCATGGAACTTGACGCTCATAATGCTTCCAATATGAATGCCCATATTAATTTGAAACCAAATCGACCAGTTATGCGTAATAGAAGTCAAAATCTATGTGAACAGGAGGTAGGGATTATTATCATTATTTTTCTACACGATTATCATCACTATGTGAATTAACTTTCTTTCAATTTTAATCCTAATTAAGAATGTCGACATTGATGTGGTAAAATCCGATACAAAGCCGGAAGACATTAAAATAACTACAGCTGATATAAGTGAAAAGTTCAAGTTTTTCGAAACTTACCGGCCCAACGATAGGGAGAAGCGGCCATTTCGAATTACGCCACCTCGTGAAGGCGTTGTTAAAATGCCAACACCTGAGTCGGATACAGAAAAACTAATAGATGAGAAGGAAAATGGTTCGTTTCAGGACAATGTGCTGCAGAAAACGCAAACAACATCAACTATGTTGAATAAGTTCCGGGTAATGGAGCAGAATAAGTGCAAGGAAAATGAATTCAATGGTTTACGTCCGCTCAAATGTTTCACGCCGCCCCCTGAAGATGTTAGAAGTCGTTATTACGATAGATCGAATAGCGAAGAGGATGAGGAAGAGGACGAAGATGACAGCGATGAAAGCGATGTTGACTCAGAGAGCTTGACTCAGGGTGTGAACACCACTGACGAAGCGCTTAAAGAAGTTTGTATCTTCTTGCTAATTTATCACATACTTACATGCAGTCGTTTTAGCACTGCTTTAATGAAGCAATGAATAAGGTGGTATCGGCATTATGTTAGCCTTTTTATACCCTTCGACCATTGATAATGGTCAAAAAAGGGTATACTAACTTTGTGCAACAGACATATGTATGTAACAGGTATAAGGAGGCTTAGCAGACCCCATAATAAAGTATATATATTCTTGCTCAGGATAACTAGCCAAGTCGATTGAGCCATGTCCGTCTGTCCGTCTGTATGAGTCCACAGATCTCAGCTATTAAAAGAGCTAGAGACACCAAAACTTATATGAATGTTCCTACATATCATCAAGTTTATATTAAATATTTGATGCCACGCTCACCGCCCCCGCAAATCGGTATTTTGCGATTATTAGGCAAAGTATTTTAGTTCTGCTTCGGTATACATAAAGCTGAGTGCAATATGAACATATCCTCCAAATTACAATCCGATCGGACCAATAACACAAAAGTTATTCAAGTCAACGTTTTCAGTACAAATGTTCGGTACGAGCAGCAGCATGCACGCTGCTATAAGCAGTTGGAGTCGACGTCGCGACGTGCGCTTTAGTCTTTACTCGCGTGTCTGGTGTGTGTGAGCGATCTGGTGTGTGTAAGCCATATATAAAAGAATAAGTTGTGCAGAATTCTCCCACTTGTTAGTTTAATGAGTTAGTCCTATTAACAGGGAACTAACGATAGAGCGTCCGTTGCCGACAAAAAATCTCTTTCATTGCATTATCCATGCTGTGTTTACAAAAATAATACCGCTTAAAGGTCTCTAAGGCATTCACTACTTTACGCAGGTTCTAAATGCTGCTCGTGCCAAACAGCTGCGAGCTAAATTTGAGAAATGGCAGGCAAGTGAAATAAAACGCGAAATAAATGAGGGTTATATAGACATTTACTCACAAAACGTTTCGGATGATTCAACCATAGAGAGCGCTAAAACGTAAGCTTGTTAAGACTTCTGTTCTTTTCCTTTTTTGTCACATGTTTAATTCATTTCAGTATACGGGAGCGTTTTGAAAACATGAGGACTTTGCAAAACCAAAAATTGTCAAACGGACATTGTCAACAAGTCAACCGCTTTGTGGTGCGTATTTTATGCATATTGTATGATCTAAATTGACACTCTTTACATTTTGATCTAATGTTATTTCAGTGAGGTGATAAAATCTAAACGTCAAATTAAATTAACTTTAAATAATATGTTCACCTCTATGGAACATATGCAAATATTTCATCATTTAAAACAAAATTGTTTTTAATTGACTTTAGTTTGTTCTTTGATGGAGTTGATGAAACAAGAAAGGATTCAAATTTAAGTTACTTGGTCATAATGCCTTCTAAAAGAGTGTAAAAGAACGTTGTTTAACGATTATTTTGTGAAATAATTGAACACCAGTTACTTAATATGTATATATGATTCATTTTTTATATGTCGCAAATAAAATTAAATACATTAAACTATAGCTTTATCCATAAATTCCAGGAATCTTTTGGCATATTGTTCAGGATCACATGTCGAAATACCATCAACATTACTACCATACTTAACTGTCTTTGCCGCTTTCGCTGCCTAAAATGACCAAATTTATTAGAATCTTAATATATTTTTTTTTGTATTGCTTTCACCTGCTTTTTAACTCCATACTGAGTGAGTACATCTATTATAGCTATGAAGTAAATTTCTCGTCTATCTAAAATTTAAAAATAATGCAATATACATAAATACCGAAACTATTAAAAACAAAGGAAACTCAAACTTACCTTCGATACTTGGAATCGCGTAAATGTCAACTTCATAAACGACTTCTTTATATTGTGCACCTCTTGGTGAATCGGGTGGTGTGTTATACGTCCAGCTATAAAACGTACTCATTAGTTTTGAATAATTTATCTCCTTATCAGATTTTTTAATTACCGTTCACCACTATCACACTCTTCACTTTCGCTGTTTTCGCTGCGTCCTGTGGCAAGTGCACTGTCGCCTTGCAGAGCTTCTTCCTCGGCACGTACACAGTCGTGTATGCCGACCAGCAAAGAGTAATCCATGATGTGTAACTTTGTTAGAAGCTAAATTAATAAATAATGTAATTTATGTAAATAACGAAAAATAATTTGAATAGTCCTACATTTATATCATTGTTAAGGGTATCAAGCAATTTGTTCTTGGCTTCTTCTCCAATTTCCAGTTTAACCTTCTGTTTTATGAAGTCATTATCCTTAAAAGTAGGTAAATGTTTCTCCAGTTCCTTTTCAGATGCCTCACGATCTACAGTACTGCCCTTTAAGTCAAATTTTCTACAATTAAAAGCATTAATTTTTTTAACATTGTTTGCATGATAGAGCATTTAACTATACTTATGTATAATCAACTGAGAGCTAAAGACATTTCGCATAACAACGAAGTAATACTGTACGCTCTCGACTGTAATTCTGTACATGCCCAAATATTGAGGCAGCAGTGTTTTTCCATGTCGTTCCACAATGTACTGTGGGAATAAAAGACAGATTATAATTAGTGAAAACAAATTCTTATTTAAAATTGAGCTCAGTTTTGAAATTATTCAACTCAAACTATTTTCTTATTCTAAAAGTAGTAAAATAATAATAATTATAGTCGACCGCAATCGAAAACATCGTTCGTTCAATATATAAAAACCGTTACACTAAATTTAGAATATTAGACAGTCTCTTGTGTTCCTATTAGATACATACATTTGGACAAAGTTAGTATATATTTTTCAAGGCTATACAAATTAACTCACTGGATGGTAATGTTTAAGGAAAGCATGCATACGCTCTATTTCTTCAGATGTTAAACTCTTTATTATAAAGAATTTATCGTAGCTCTGGTAAAATTGAGCCCCTGACTTCCCCGATGAGTCAATACCCAACGGTTGTGATCTGGTTAATGACTCACGGTAGTCCACATCGTCGACGCCAAAGCGTTCACGCAAGTTTCGAAATACTAATGGACAGTACTCCTTCACTTTAAAATGTGATGGCATGTTTTCTCTAATCAACGAAAGAGCAATAGCAAATATTAAAATGTTGATGTTGATGATAATAAAATGAGTTCTTACTTGTTAAACAAATGATTATCGACTTTAATTTTGGAATATGCTCTGAAGTCGTCTGGCAACAGCATGACTGGTATGTTAACATGGCTTAGTTCATTTATCTGAAATAATAATTTTTAATTAATTTGAAGAGTTTTTGTTGACGCAAGAACATACAGTATGGTTTATGCCCCACATGAATACGCTTAGAATTGGTTCGTTAGCTCGGAAAAGTTTCACTTTCTGATGCTTTACACGGAAATGCTTTTTCTTCAAAATACGCGGCTGCGATGTCGACGAGATCTTTTTATCCATATTATCGACTGATTAAAATAGCTGTTTGTTATTAAAAATAAAACAAAACTTTTTATATTGTAGTTAATAAAAACATTAGTGGTCATACACACTACATGCCATTCATATTAGTGTTAAGTACGTCTTTATTTTCCTGTTTCTAGAAATAAACGTTAATGCATTAAGACGACGGTTTTCGTTAAACACCATTTAAGCTAATCTAATATTTACACAAATATGCATGCTAAACATCGCTGTTGCATGTATGCATAACGCAAGTCACACAATTGCAAATAAAGAACATGCAATGTACATGTGTACACACAATATTCATATGTATGGTATATGTATGTATGTTTGCAATGAAACTTTTTTAAAAAAATTTGACTAATTGAAAAGCGTACAAAAATTAATGTTATTGATAACGCATATGAATTAAGCAAACTTACAATCAGATCACCAATACATTAATATTGTCGTAGTTAAACTTAAATTATTAGAAATCTTTGTTGGTTTATTAAAGAACTGTGTATCGACACTGTTTTCGATAGAACCAACACGGGTGATTGCCAACAAAATGTCTATCGAAAAATTACTGGACTATCGATTACAGATCAAGATACCGATAATACAACGTAATAAAGTGAATAAAAATATATGATACATATTCGTATCAGAATTGTTCAGTAAATATCTGTAAGAGTGAAATAAATAATTATAAAAAGTATCGATGTTTGAAAAATCAACTATGTACTTATGTCTTATTGGCTCACATAACATATTACAGGGTTATAGATCATTAATAGTCTAGGTTTTGCTTTCGACTTTCAAAAGCTTCAGCTGTGTAAAAGTTGTTCACTTTTTCTTCCAGTTGCGAATACGCGTGTAAAATCACGCGAATCATGCGAAAATATGGCAGCGCACATATTTAATTAGTCTAAATCACATTTAATTACTGACTATTATTACTAAGAAAGTTTAAAACATTATATATATTTTGTTGTTTTCGGTGAAATTACAAAACCCAAAAATTGAAAGAGAATACGAGCAAAAGATTTGTTCTCCTAGAGTCATGGCTGAGTCCGGAATTGATCTGGGCTTTGACTTGGAGTTTGATTTGAATCTTCATTTATTTAACGAAAACGATTCAAATATGGAGTTTATGCCTAATGTGACGGTGGCTGGTACTACGGAGAATGTTGAATTTTATGAATTGAAGTCAACTCGCTCCCTGCGAACAGATGAAATGTAAGTAACACACTACATACATATGTGCATATTTACATACATATGTTTAATTTGTGTACGGGCGTTCAGTTGTATTTTTCATATGATTAGCACCTTTATTATCTTATCGGCGTGCGGAACTTCTGAACGCAAGTGTGTGTACGTATGTTTATTCATAAATTTATAATGTGTATGTATATGTGAGCAGCAAGTGCTCGCATAATTATGCATACATACATACATACTTTGTGGGTTATTTAAAATTAACTATCGATCATTTATGTACATATGTAGGTACGATAAGTATTTTTTGTTCATATGCACGTTTTCTTAAAGCTAGTGTGGATTTTAAATTATTCGATAAAATTAGTTTAATATATGTAAATACATTTGATTAAATACTTTAAGTAAACCAGTTATTTCAAACAGCAATTTATTTTGTTTTCACATATGTATACAAGAATAGAAGTACTAACAAACGAGAGATTTGGTGTGTGTACACACTGTCAATATTCATGTCAGGCTGACAGAAGCTGTTTGATACAGTAACAGTATGATACGATTTTTTAAAAACAGAGAAAGAATATGTGTATCGTAAATTGTGCACGGCGCAAGTGCGTTCTTAAGCCAAAATGTTAGATCAGTATATGTATATATTATTCAAATACACTCAAATGTATAAAACAGTTTTTTTTAGATGCTTAAACATTCATTAATGAAAAGGTTAATTTGATTTCAACTATTAAGTTTAATGCTTAAACGTGCCTTTACTGTTTAAACCAAAAAATATAATTTAAAATTTGAAGGAGAAGTAAAATAATAATAATCACTACCAAGCGTAACATAAGATATAAATGGTTGAACATTCATCTATACATATGTGTGTGTATACATAATATGCCTACGTCAACCAAAATGTCACTTTTCCGCATTTGAATTTGCATTCCCTGATCAATAATAGACAAGATCAAGGCCCTCGTTGATCCTGAAATTATAGTAAATTGAATAAACTTGGGTAATCCTTAAAATTGACAAAAATGCTTTCCTACTGGGCTAAGAAAACGAATAAGACCACTGAGCGGAATAGCATTGCAAATTTCGAAGGTGAGAAACAAAGTCAGAGAATAGAAAGTGCCATGCCACCACCATCGGATGAGCGACTACTGGAATTCCAGGAATTTTTAAGACGTGTAAAAACGCTACAGATGGCACCAACAAATCTTGAATCAGCGTTACACAATTATCAATTTCCGGCCGTAATTGAAGTCGGTGTGGAACCAACGATGTTAATGGAGCTAGATGAAAAAGATCTCGTATCTACTGAGGGACTTATGATCAATAAAAAACCAAATTCACCAAACATTCGCGTTAACGTTGGTATCGATAAGGATTTGGAAATGATACTCGAAATGGATCCCAGCATTGTTGATTTAGGTGATATTGGTGCTGGCGAGACCACCGTACCCCGCGTTGCTGGGCTGCCACCTTTAACGGGTGGGTAGGTATTATCTAAAGTTCTTGTCATAGGCCTTTTATTAGTAAAAAAAGAAGAGTTAACATGTGTAAAAGCTGTACTTTGTTTTTCATTGCACATAAATTACTAAAATTTGGTCTTGTTATATTATACTATCTCATTTTTCTATTTTAGTCCCTCCTTTAAAACAGCTACGCCGACCTCGCGAACACAGCTTAAGCTTCAGCTGCAACGCGAGCAACAGCAGCAGGAGCAACAGCAAATTCTGTTGCAACAACAGCAGCAGCTGCAACATGTACAAGACCAAACAATGTTGAATGGTTTCAACACGTCGGAGAACTGCTTTGAGTCGGATGTAATTGATGGCAACAGCGCGTGTGGAAGCGGCGCTTCCAGCTTAAATCAGTTGCATGTAGAGGGACAGCGTGAGAGACAGCATGCTTCGAGTCCGGTTACTCTCAAAATGCCGCTCCAGAGCATAGGGGTTGATGTGCCACCTCAGGTGCTGCAGGTAAAAAGAACTCACAACGAAAAAGATTTAATATGGAAACAATGTAATAATTGTCTCATTCAATAACTTTAAGGTCAGTACTGTGTTGGAAAATCCGACAAGGTACCACGTCATACAAAAGCAAAAAAATCAAGTGCGACAATATCTAAGCGAGTCCTTTAAGCCGTCTCTCTGGGGCTGCCAGAATTTTGATGTGAGTATAAAAAAAATTGATCTGAGATAATTTATCCACTACTCATGAAGTAGTCGGGTGCTATACCTTTTTGCCAACCGAAAATGTACCATATGTAAAAGGCAGACGAATCATCTTAGACCCATGAAGCAATATAGTTTCCTAATCAATGTCAACAAGAGTCGATAGAGCCGATATCTGTCATATATATGAAAAGGGAGACTTTCAGCTATTACAAAAGCTAGATACACCGAATTCAGAATGAAGATCGATGTGTATTATAAACTGAACGGGTTTTGCGCACATCGCTTACGCAAATCGGAAATTTGCAAGCATTGAGAAAAGCATTGAAGTCGTATTGTGCTTACGTATACATAAAGATACATCACAATATGTAGCTATCCTCCGAATTTCATTTTAATCGGTCTAGTAGCTCAAGAATAATAATTCTATATTTATGATAGTCTGTCGATGTCGCGATGCGTCGTTTAAGTTTTAGCTCGCGTATTATGATTATAATTATAATTGTAGTTAAATGTTTATATCGGGTGAAGGGTATCCACTACGTAGTGTATCTAAGGCTGTAGCTTTCATTACTTGATTAATATGTATGTGTTTTGGTGGGTGGATTGGTCTGCACTCCAAAGTAGGCAACAACAAAATATTAAACACAAGATATTTGTGGTGGATGAGCTGTGATTTTTACAGTATAACAGTATAACATAACCGATAATATTTTTCATACTTGTATTCTCACTTGTGGTATATTAGGCATTTCAGAATAAATCAGGAATCGCGTCGGTATCGACAGGGAATCTGCAGGGTTCCTCAGTGGTTGATAAAAATGATGCACAAGGTGAGCGTGCCAGTAGCTTCGGAGCTGCGGATGGGTACCAGAAAAGAACAGTGCATTCCGCCGATTCCGATTCGATCCATCTTTCACCCTTCGGAAACTGTAATGCGAGCTACTATGGCAGCTCTAGCCTGGATCAAGTCGCCGAGGTGGATGTACAACAAAAGAGTTTGTATCAAAGGGGAAGGGAAAGCAACGTGAATAACAATCGTACAGCCTGTGCTATTAATACCATGCGGAACTCCAACTTCTCCAGCACCAGCACGGCGAGTCCAGTTCAATCCAGGTCTGCTCCTATGTCACCAAGCCTAAGTTCAGTGGCAACCAGCGCTTCTGAGGTGAGTTTGTTCATTTATCGATTATTCATTCTATTAGCCAGCTTTTGTCAGCATACGTCTAGTATTTTGCCATTTCGATCGTCGGTCTGTGGTATTTATTCCCAAAAGCGAGTTGACAGGGCTTGAAGTCTCATTCTCTTAGAAGTCGTGAATTTTATTTAGTAGCAAAATTTGTTTCTTACTCTGTTATTCGTTAAATCGAAAAAAAACATGTTGATAATGTGATGAGTTCAATGAAATAACTGAATATGATCCGAACTTCCTTGTGTAAATAATAATCAATATTTCAAGCTGACTTAGCGAATTGCACAACAAATTATCTTACTAATAAGTTTAAACAGTCAAAGATCTTAATGCATTTTCGTGCTTGGAAAATTTCTGCCAGCAGTTTGCCGGGTGGAAATAAAAAAAAACAATACATATGTAACGTAAGCAATTACAAAAACAACGCTTCTAAAGAGAACCTGCTTGCGAACAACAAGTAGACTTGGAAATAGTCGTAAAACATGCCGGTGCTTAATCTAATTTCGAGACGCCAAACTAAGGTATAACGTTATTTAACTTGGAATTCTACGAATTTGTGATACATATGATTTGATTTGACATAATTTCAAACACGTCAAATATAATTTGGCTGTAATAAAGCCACTTACATAAGACTTGTTTAATTTATTTTTTAATGTACTTTAATGAATTGTGTTTGGCTTAAAAAAAAGTTTTCCTTTTCTTTAAAAAATATGTATTTATTAAAGAAAAGTTAAAAGAAGTAAAATAAAATGTAAATGCTTCTTCATATTTGGAATTAAGAACTAAATATGAACTAAATGAAATATTTATGCAATTGTTATTGAATGGGTGTAACGGTTGTGTAACGTTTTATGTACATATGCATGTACGTATATACCGTATGCGTAGATACATAGTCTAAATGCAAACATTACAGATGTTAATACTCTTGTTGACATTCATTGTTAATGCTTTCGATAAGCACAACGCGTCTGTACATATGTGTAGATGTATATTTGGTTATTTATCATTTTCAAGTCCGCCTTGACGATATTTTACGTTATCGATGTACCTAATATTTGTATCGATGTGTGGTGCCAACTAAGCTTCTGAGATGGCGGTACACTAAGTCAGTCCTTCAATTTATTACAGTTACGAATTTGCAAACTGGTTTCAATTTAAACGGCAAACTGGTAAATGGTTGGCAATTTTTTTATTTATTAAACACATGCATATAAGCTTACAATAATTAGTTTAAAAATAATTTCATTTGCAGGCACACACATTGCGAAACATGTTTTCACAATTTCTCTAAATTAAGTTAATGCATAGATATGTATTTATATATACGTACATATGAACGTGCTAACAAAGTACATTTGATCTTGTAATTTATGTATGTAAGGATGCGTGAGTGTGTTAGGCGTTTTTTTTATCATTGTTTGCCTTTTCGCTGTGAAGATATTATTGCAATCACATTTTCTCTTAGATAACAAAGACAGTATAAGATTCTCTATTGCAGTATACCCTGCACTTTGTAAAGTAAAATAATACGGATTAAGGGCACCTTCTTTTAAAACCAATCCTTTGATTTAAAAAATCATACAATTGCCTTTTTTATTGCAGTTATACATATGTATTTTGAGACGCTGAATTCGAATTCAGAGTCGGAATTTCGCCATCTCGTCTTGATTCCGACCTAACATCACAAAACTGAAAAATTTCAAAATTTTTCCAAAAATATAAAGATGATCTGGTTATGCGATATATGATGGCGAATTCCAGATTCGGATTCAGCGATCCAAAATACATATATTGCATATGCCGCATGCCCAGGTCATGACAAAAAATATTTTTGTGGGGCTATGTAATTCTGTCTTTTTTGATTGCATGTTCAGAATGAACATTATTGTGTTGTCTGGGTTCATCTTTTGTTTCAAGTGCATAATTCCATTAGTTGTGGATTATTATATGAGACAGGACAACGGCGCGCTGTAAATACTTGATAGCTTAGTGTTATTAGGGCGAAACAGTTCAAATATGGCGAGGGTAGCTCGACGTCGTGCTAGCGCTTTAGATAATTTATTTGTTTGTATTTTTTGAACTGATTGGTATAACAACACGAAACGGATCGCGTTTACGAAATCAATTAAGTGAAGAGGTTACGAAATTTACCATCACAGAGGCTTAAAAATCAATTAATGAAACTTAACTTAAATACATACCCTATAAGTTGATCAAAACCAAAACATACTGGTGACATTATTACAAATTAGAATTAAATTATTGGGTACACATTAAGGAAAGGTAGTAATAGTTGACCCTACTTGTAGAGCATTCTATACCCAAAACACATTCCAACAATAACGATTGCATTCATACTCTAGAAACATTAACAAAAGCGATCGTAAGTTCTACCAAATACATATGTACCTATACAAATATAATACATATGTGGATACATACGTGGATAAATGTACACATTCTTTTTCTCGGCTTAGAAGTTCATATGAAATGTGAAAATATGGCTGTAGATTATCCCATTCTTACTTATACGAGGAGCCTAATTGAGTATGTTTCATACTCTACCTAATTGTGTCTGTTTAATATATGGATTTTTTTTTTTTACATTTTTGCAGCTTCCCTCATTTGACAGCGATGTAAGTACAATGAAATAATATCAATAATCATCATATGCAATTGTTCTTAAAATTAATGTCTCGGAAAGTGAATACACGTTATGAAGTAGTGCTAGCGAAACATCTATCTTTTCACCGATATAGCTATGTTTTGTATAGAAAACTAGTCGGAAAGTCTACAGTCACGTGGTAACTGTGAGGTGCTATGCATTTTTTCCCCTACTCTGGTGTCGAACCGCTGATTAAAAAAAAATAAATAAAAAAAATAACGAAGAAAAAAAATTATATAAAATCCGGCCAACCTGGGCTCACTTATCGTTCAGCAGCCGACTGCCCTATGCACTTGGCTACCACAACTGTCAGCCGATCTGCAAAATTGCTATGTCAATCACATATAACAATTTAAGAAAATTCATACTAATGACAACTGCACGCAGGCAACGCTTCACAGAGCAATAGAAAAAGTTAACTTGGTTATTATCCGATCGGTCTGCAATTTGTAGAATAGGTTCATATCATATTTATATTTATGTATTTCAAAGCATAAAGATGAATCTTGAATACCATGTTACGCAAATTTCGACAACCCTAATAGACCATGCATTTTTTTTAAAATCCATTGCTTAAAGATCGAAATCTTCTAGCTTTATTATGAAGTATTGCTTTAATACCCTTGCAAATATAATTTGCCGACAACTTTGCATTGCACCTTAAGACCAACAAACAGGATTACAATGTATCCCTTTCCACTGGAAATGGTTAAAAAAGTAAATAACGAATAATGGTATTCAAGACCTGGTCACGCCATATACATATGTAGAGTATAGTATGTTTACACTTGTTTTACCCTTTGACAATTGAATATGGAATATTAACTGTATGTAAGTGTATGTAACAGGCATAAGGATGCGTGGCAGACCCCATAAAGCGTATATATTATTGCTAAGGATCACTGGCCAAATTAAATTCTATGGTCGAAATCCAGAAGTATTAACTAGATCATGACATCTTTTGAAGGTTTCCTTTTCACGACTTTAAAGCAACAATGTGGGGTATAATTTGTGCTCGGGCCGTCTATTCGTTGGTAGAAGAAGCAGGTATTTCGACCTTTGCGTTCACCTATTAAACATTTTTCTATGGGGCTACATAGAGTCAAAGTTTAATATCAACTAGACAAGGCTAACATTCGTCGAAAACTGGCCGCTATGTCAAAAAAACGGGAATACTGCGCACTATGGTGGCGAAATTTGCGTGATATCCTCTTCCAAAAGTTATGTAATCACATCTCCTAAGGCTCACGCTTCAAACAAGAAAGTACTTGCGTGGGTCCATTTTATAAGACCAACACAGTTTAATTATCTACATTCTTGTCTTCCGATCGGAAGAAAAGAAGTTATTGAATTCAACATTTTATAAATCTCTACGAGCAACGTGCCTATTTGTGTGAGAGCGAGAAAACTATCATTAGTTGGAAATTGTTGCAGAATTTTAATAGTGATAACATGTTTAAGACATGTATTTCAAAAGTCTCTTATTGTCGAACGAGATCGACTGTAGCTTTCGATCGTTGCAAAAAAATTATATTATAATTAAATTAAATTACGTTAATTAATATATTTCTTTCGCGTCAACTATAAGCAGAAACCAGATGGCAGAACAGAAAATCTTGACTTGTATAATTCACGTATTTTTTAACCAAGGGTGGAGGGTACAATTTAGAGAGTAGACTCTTATTAGATCCATATATATATATGCGTAGTCTTGTGGATTAAGCAAAAACTGACTTCATTACTAAAAAATTAAAAAAAAATAAAAAGTTGAGACACTGCAAAACATTTGAAATTTGTCACAAAACTTGATGGTTCCAGATCTTTTATTAACTTTTATTTGTTTCTAGGCGGAGGATCTCTTTGACGATATTTTGCAAAATGATTCTTTTAATTTTGATAAAAACTTCAACTCTGAGCTATCAATTAAGCAGGAACCGCAAAATCTAACAGACGCTGAGATAAACGCGTTAGCAAAGGATCGGCAGAAGAAAGATAATCATAATATGAGTAAGTTAATGGAAAGTTTATTTAAAATTTATAAATCATGTTTAAATTAATACGCCTATTAAGGTTATTTTTATTAGTTTCGCTTAATTTTTTATACCCTTCGACCTTTGAAAATGGTCAAAAAAGGGTATACTAACTTTGTGCAAAATGTATGTAACAGGCATAAGGAGGCGTGGCAGACCCCATAAAGTATATATATTCTTGCTCAGGATCACAAGCCGAGTCGATTGAGACACGTCCGTCTGTCTGTCCGTCTGTCCGTCCGTCCGTCTGTTTGTTTGAGACAACAGATCTCAGCTATTAAAAAAGCTACAGACACCAAATTTGGTATGAAGGTTCCTATATATCCGGGGCAGGTGAAGTTTATGTCAAATGTTTGATGCCACGCCCACCGCCCCCGCAATTCGATTATTAAGCAAAGTATTGAACTTATAAAGTTCTACTTCAGTATGTATAAAGCTGAATGCAATATGAACATATCCTCCAAATTACAATCCGATCGGACCAATAACACAGAAGTTATTCAAGTCAACGTTTTCAGTACAAATGTTCGGTACGAGCAGCAACCGATTTGATGTAACGGATTTAGAAAATTGGGAGAAGGGTATCTTACTGTTGGGCGCCCGACTGTAGCCTTACCCACTTGTTTACTCTAACATGTAAAAACTGGTAAAGTAGAGTTTTTGGCCTGTTTTCAAAGACCGACAGTAGCATTTAAACAAATTTTCAAAACCTTATAACCTATTATTTTCTCTTTGACTTACACATGCACTACTTAAGCGAAACGTCAGCATGAACTTCTACAACCATCGCACTGACAGAGTTGCTTGTAAGTTAAAATAATATACGGGTTATTGGTCCGCTCGAATTTCAATTTTAAGGAAATTCTTAGTTTCTTTCTTCTTAGTTTTACCTTGAAAATTTGCTTAACTAGTGAGAAGTCTACAGTCACGCGATGACTGTAAGAAAAGGGTATACTAACTTTGTGCAAAATGTATGTAACAGGCATAAGGAGGCGTGGCAGACCCCATAAAGTATATATATTCTTGCTCAGGATCACTAGCCGAGTCGATTGAGATATGTCCGTCTGTCTGTCCGTCTGTTTGTTTGAGACAACAGATCTTAGCTATTAAAAAAGCTAGAGACACCAAATTTGGTATGAAGGTTCCTATATATCCGGGGCAGGTGAAGTTTATGTCAAATGTTTGATGCCACGCCCACCGCCCCCGCAAATCGGTTATTTACGATTATTAAGCAAAGTAATGAACCTATAAAGTTGTGCTTTGGTATGTATAAAGCTGAATGCAATATAAACATATTCTCCAAATTACAAGAAGTTACTAAAGTCAACGTTTTCAGTACAAATGTTCGGTACGAGCAGCAGCTTGCGCGCTGCTTTGAGCAGTTGACGCCGACGTCGACGTTGCGTCGTGTCGGTTTACTCTTTACGCGCGTCGCTGTGTGAGTGCGAGCGAGTAAGCTATATGTATTTAAAGTTTTCGTGCAGAAATTTCTGTTTGGAATTATTAGTGTGGTTACACGTTTGTAACGTATTTGGAAAATTGGGAGAAGGGTATCTTACTGTCGGGCGCCCGACAGTAGCCTTACCCACTTGTTATAGTATAAAATACCATAATAAAAATTTGTTTAAAAAGCGTTTGGAGTCTCTAGCTTTCTTAGTAGCTGAGAATCAGACGTTCATACAGACGGGCAGACATATAGACGGACAGACAGACATGGCTAGATTGATTCGGCTAGTGCTCCTGATACTTTATGGGGTCGCAAATGACTTATTCTGCCTGTTACGCACATTCCGACAAACCTAATAGACCATAATCTTATGGCCTAATTGTAAATTAGCAATTTTCGTGCGCAAAGTGTCCCTAAAAACGAAAATAATATAAGTATATAACTTGTTGGGTCTTCTACGCCTCCTTCTACCTTCATATTCATTTCCTCAAAGCTTTAATGATCACAGATATACAAATTATTTCCTCCGAACTATATTTCCATGCATATTGTTACTAAATTTGATTTTGAATCATTGTATTTATAGTCGAGCGCCGGCGTCGTTTTAATATTAACGATAGAATTAAGGAGCTCGGGACGTTGCTACCTAAGGGCAGTGAAGCATTCTACGAGGTCGTACGCGATATTCGCCCCAATAAAGGCACGATTCTGAAATCTTCCGTTGATTATATAAAGTGCCTAAAACATGAGGTGTCACGCCTGCGCCAAAATGAGACCCGACAACGTCAAATGGAGATGCAGAACCGCAAACTGATTTCTCGCATACGGGTAACCATTAAATAAGCATCTTTTAATTAAAACTAACGACACTTCATGCAGGAACTAGAAATTCAGGCCAAGTCACATGGAATACCACTGTCCGAATACAATCTTACATCCGTATCAGCGCCTACAGCTTGTAGCAGCCCTTACCTTAAGGGTTCCGGCCTAAAGTCATCTGTCTCTGGCTTAGTTTTAAACTCGAACAAGGCAAATGCTTCAATATCAGTAACATTAATGGATAGCGTTGTCGAGGGCAAGGTACTTATACACTGTGATTGTTAATTTTTAAGACTCACTTATACTTGGTTTTGTAGCTCTCTGGTATGGCCTTAAATCAAATTGACGAGCTAATGGAGGATTGTAAGCATCCAGTCCAGGGTGGTGATCCAATGTTGTCCTCGCACAGCAGCCACCTGATGTCCTCAGCACCTCAATCGCCACGATCGGATGCATCTGTAATTTACGGTTCTGAAGAGATTGGGGAAAACAATGCAAGCAGGCAACTGCATCAACATCATAACCAGCAACACCACCACCTTCGACAGCAGCTTCATCTGCCGCACCATCCCAATAGAGAAAGTGAACAAAGTGCATTTAGTATCCTTAGTAACTGCGATGGCGCTAGACATGATCCACTGCTTTGCTCATCACAACGTTCTCATGCGAGCGGTGTGGTGGACGATGTATCATCGATTGGTGACGAATCACACACCGAGCCCATGTATGTGTCGGCAGATGCATTGGATATTGATCATCTTTGAGGAAACTCGGAAATCTTTGGGAAATGACAAATTAAAAACTTAGAAGGATACCACAAGTTCAATGACGAAGATCAGAGATATTGAAAGGATTTCAATAGCTTAGTATAATTGCTTTAATGTATTGGACATATATAAGTATTAATAGATAGATGTCACAACTTTAAGATTTTCATTAGTTGTATGTTTATGCTCATTATGTGTTTTATGTGCGTTTCTGGGTTTACGTGTGTTTTTGTACGTATTTAATAATATAATGTTACAAAATGTCCATACAAATGCATTCCAATTATATAACTCTTGTACTTATTTATGTAAAAAAATCATACACACTCACGCACATCTCTGTATATTTGAAACGATTAAGATTTTTAGTAGTAGTCTTAATGACCCTCTATTCGTTTTATAATTTAAAGCATTATTTGAAAGTGTTACGTATTATATTATTGTTTTGTTTTTCATATAATTTAAATACGCTTTGTACATTTATCTAAGTTGTTTCTAGTTTTTTACTTGTTTTTGATTGAATGTGTAGTATAATGTTGTTAATTATAAATAAATTCCAAACAGTGCCTACCAATTTGCTTAGATTACGATATTAAAGTAGAAACAAATTTGCCCTGAGTCGTGGAAATCGTTAATCGTTAATGTATATATGTTATATATTATGTAATAGCTGAACCTGGCAACGCACTGGAGATTTGTTATCATGGCAGCCAATAAGTTTCAACAAGGGAGTTAAAGGCTATATCATCATTTACAATTTTATAAATTATACAACTTTCTTCTCAAATATGTATTATTATGTCATAATCTTTATTTATCATTGGATTACAAAAGCAGTCCAAACAATAACTCAATAACACTCCCTAAAAATTTTATTAAAAACGGATCATTTAAAATATGAAATGTGTTCCTTCCATCAAAGTCGGCTAACTATATCCCAAAGTTTTATAGAAACAATAATGAAATGTTTGCAGTTTATTAAGCCCCTATCGACCACTTGAACAGTTTATAAATATTTTTCTACCCTTCGACCATTGAAAATAGTCAAAAAACGGTATACTAACTTTGTGAAAATGTATGTAACAGGCATAAGGAGGCGTGGCAGACCCCATAAAGTATATATATACTTGCTCAGGATCACTAGCCGAGTCGATTGACGCATGTCCGTTTGTCCGTTTGAGACAACGGATCTCAGCTATTAAAAAAGCTAGAGACCAAATTTGAAATGAAGGTTGCTATATATCATAGGCAGATGGAGTTTATTTCAAATGTTTGATGCCACGCCCACCGCCCCCGCAAATCGGTAATTTACGATTATTTAGCGAACAATTGAGGTCATAATGTTCTGCTTCGGTATACATAAAGCTGAATGAACATATCTTCCAAATTGCATCTGATTGGACCAATAACACAGAAGATATTCAAGTCAACGTTTTCAGTACAAATGTTCGGTACGAGCAGCAGCCGTCGCGTCGCTTTACTCTTTACGCGCGTGTGTGTGTAAGTGTGAGGGAGTAAGCCATATATATTCAAATAAGCTGTGCAGAATTCTCTGTCTGAAATCATGAGTGTGTTAACATGTTTGGTACGGATGCTAAAAATTTGGGCGCGCTCGACTGTAGCCTTACCGACGTGTTATAATTATAATAGGAATAATAAAAGTCTAAATCTGTAAGTGTATTAACCCATCGACAAGCCGAAGGTATCCTTTCATTCTGGTTTTTTTTATCCTTGCAGAGGGTATATTCCTTTTGACTAGAAGTTTGCACCGCACCTTAGGAGGCATCTCCGACCACATGAACTATATATATATATATATTTAAAATCAGCATGGACAGGGGAGTTCAAAACGTTATTAAGCAAAGTATTGAATTCATAACGTTCTGCTTCAGTATACACAAAGCGGTCCGATCGGACCAATGACACAGAAGTTATTAAAGTTAACATTTGTAGTACAGATGTTCGGTACGAGCTGACGTCGACGTGGCGACGCGATGCTTTACTATTTACGCGCGTGTGTGAGTGAGTAAGAGCGAGTAAGCCATATGCAGAAGAGCAATTTAAGCAGATTTGTGTTTAAAATTTAATGTGTGGTTACACGTTTGTAAGGGATTTTGAGAATTGGTCCAAGGGTATTTTACTGACGGGCGCGCTAAACTGTTGCCTTACCGACTTTTAAATACCTCAATTGTTTTGGCCGGCAGCCATGGTCCCGTGTGCAACGCACACACTGTAGTTACCTCTTTACAAATTAGTCGTAACGTGCTACATTGATATCTAAAGAAAGCCTTAACTAATGATTTAATGTCACTAATTACTATTAATACTTATACACATACATATATGTTTATTTAGAATCTAAGCAATAGTTTTTAGTTGTATGAAAAACAAATTTTTAGCTTTCGGTTTGGAAAATATTACAATTAGGTGTTATCATCATTTTTTTGCCAGTTCAGCTGACAGCCAATCAAGTCCCTCATATAAGCCATGACCCTGAGTTGCACATGTCGATTGAATAAACCACTAAAAAATAACATTAAATAAAATATGTTTCAAAAATAATGTTTTACATGTACATGACGATTCCTTAATTGATTCAGATGCAATTTGTCAGTCAACTCGGCAGCACTCATAGCATTTGGAAGGTCCTGTTTGTTGGCAAACACCAATAGTACTGCGTCTCTTAATTCATCTTCTTGAAGCTGAATAATATAATGAAAACGTTAAAGAACAGGCAATAAGACGTTCAATATGGTGATTACCATATTTTGGAGTTCCTTTTCAGCCTCGTTAATACGGTCACGATCATTGGAATCGACAACAAATATTAGCCCTTGTGTGTTCTGGAAATAATGACGCCACAGCGGTCGAATTTTGTCCTGGCCACCGACATCCCAAACGGTAAAACATATATTTTTATATTCTACTGTCTCCACATTAAAGCCAATGGTTGGGATAGTCGTCACAATTTCGCCTAATTTTAGTTTGTACAATATGGTAGTCTTTCCTGCAGCGTCCAGGCCAACTGTGCACAAAACAAAAAAAAAAAAACGGTTTAATATCGTTTGGAATCATAAAATTTGGGTTTTGAGTCCCTATGGCTGAATGGCTATGCTCATTTTAAGGTAAATAAATTCGTCATTACGCATTTGCGTGGCATGCCACAAGGCGATAATAAGGCTTGTTACCAATGTCCGAATTTCACGTGAAAACATACCCATTAAAATGCGCATTTGTTTTTTTCCAAATAAACGTGTTAATAAACTGGAGATTGTCAGTCCCATTTTTCTTTGTTTTTCTAGTAAAAGTTTTTCTGCCGTATTAAGTTTATGAATCCCTCCCACTAAAGAGATTTTCACCCAAAATTTGTCTGTGAAATTGACGTGTAACGATAATAGATTTTTGTTATCGATTTTAATATCGATATGAATTTTATTCTGAGTTGTAACTTTGTGAAACGCAACTTGTATACCCTAAACACAATTTTTCGGGGATACTGCGGTAACTTTAATAGCCCTCGACGAATTAAAACGAAAAGGGGATACTGCGGTATCTGGGGCGCCAAGATATGACGACTGTTCCTTATACGAAAATATTAGGAAAACATTTTTGATTTTCGGCTTAGTTTAGGAGATATAGCCTCCGATAACTGGCCGTACATTTTGCAGTCCGAATTGACCAGTGTGACCAGATCTCAAAAAGTACAATCACCCGTATTTAGACCCTGAAACGTTGCATTGTTATTCAGTTGTGATTTCTGACAGTTGTCTTTTAAAATTTGAAGTTGAAATAATACCCTTCGACCATTGAAAATGGTCAAACAGGGTATAGTCACTTTGTGCAAATGTATGTTACAGGCATAAGGAGGCGGATCCCATAAACTATATATATTCTTACTCAGGATCACTAGCCGAGTTGATTGAGCCCTGCCTTTTTTGGTGTCTGTCTGTCTGTATGAAAACATAGATCTCACAGATATACATACACCAAATTTGGTATGAAGGTTCCTATATATCATAGGCTGATCAAGTTTATATCAAATGTTTAATACCACGCCCACCGCAAATCGGGAGTTTACGATTATTAAGGAAAGTATTGAATTTATAACGTTCTATACACAATGATGACTGCAATATGAACATAATCCAATCGGACCAATAACACAAAAGTTATTTTTGGCCCTCCTTAATCCGAATCTGAAGGAAAAACCAAACCAGCACGTAAAGTTTTCCACCTAACCTAAACAAATTTTCAAAATTTTTTTGTTGGGCTGTGCAATTTGAATTTTATTTTTTAATTTCTTGCATTTTTGCAAAATTTAATTAATAAAAATCGGTATTCTGTTAAAACTATAAAAAAAGTGAAATGAAAGCTTAAAAGTATATTTTATAAAATTACTGTTTATTGTCGTTGCCCCCTGGTATAATTTTCTATTTTAAAACAATGGGTTGTTTTATATCCTTAAGGTATCTATACCTTATGTCTACATGCACATAGACATTGTGAGAAATTGACTATATGAATAAATAATTAAATATATTCTTAATAAATCAAATTAAATAAATTCTGGTTTGGTTTTTAAATTTATGCAATAGTATTTGTATAGTTTCTACAAAAACTTTATTTACCAGAAATTGGGATTCAAATAAGCACACATATATGTATGTACATTTATGTAACACATATGTATGTGCACCGAAATTATTGTTATTTCTATTAAACAAGCAAACAAAATACATATTATGCATATGTATTCTGAAAATAAATGTATATCGTCAAGTATCACTATCATGGTTCTTTCGTTAACGTAGCACTAACATATTTTGGGCTAACGCGTCGTGTCGCAAACGGTTGTACCAAAACGTTCAACAGAGAGAGAGTGGCGTGATACAACACGTAGATGCAGCACGTAAATAAAATGTCTACACACGGTTTAAATTAATACAAAACAAGAAAGCAAGGCTACCTTCGGCTTGCCGAAGTTTTTATACCCTTGCAGTTATACTGCTGCTGGTTTCTGTTTGCACACAAAAACCCTGATTTTAGCCGATTGTTCCTATGGCTGCTATATGTTATAGTGGTCCGATTTTGATACAATTTTGACAGCACATTAAGAACGTAATAAGAATTTGCCAAATCTTGTTGCAATATCTTGAAAAACAACAAAAACCGGCCGATAGCTTCTATGACAGCTATACGATATATCGGTCTGATCTGGCTCGTTCCGACTTATTTACAGCGTACAGCAATAAGAAGCTTGTGTGCCAAGTTTCTTGAAGATAGCTCAAAAACTGAGAGACTAGTTTGCGTTGCAACAGACGGACGGACGGACGGATGGACGGACGGACGGACGGACGGACGGATCGACGGACGGATGGACGGACGGACGGACAGACGGACATCCATTTTTCGACTCCTCTGGTGATGCTAATTCAGAATATATATACTTTATAGGGTCGGAGATGTCTCCTAAGGTGCGTTGCAAACTTCTGGCTAAAACTAATATACCCTCTGCAAGGGTATAAAAATAAAATATGTCTACTCCGTGCATGTAGTATTGATCAACCGGTGTGTTAATTGTGTCTAGTCTCTGCACTGCGTTTGGATCAACTGATGGGTCAGTTGTGTCTACTCTCTGCATGACGTATGGACCAAACGAATTTTGTAATTGCCCTATCTCTGCATGCGTGACAAGCAATCGAGCGGGTGTTTTTTCATACGAATATACGAAAAAGAACGCATTGTGTATGGTGGCCAAGAAAAAATACACTCGCTGGCGCGACCAATCCAGTGTTTGTACAACATTAGTCGGCCTAGAGGGTATTTACAAATTTACAATAATTTAGTACATAATGTAATACAATACAATACATACCTAAGGGGCTACCATGAATGGATGTGGAAATATAAACGCCAACACCATCGTCGACAAAGCGCGACTTTGCCACAGTAAAGACAACCGACATCATACAAATATTCATACATACATACATACACACACATGCACACATATGTACGAACATTTGCACACACGTTTGTAAGCTCAATTTCGCCTACAAATAGTGGTATACGGGGTCCGGTTGTTTCAATTCACAGTTGACTTTCGTGTGGAACGGACTTGTTTCTGGTTGGCGATTGGAAACGTCGATCTACTGAGATCTGTATATACGAACATACATACAAACAAATATTTATAAATAAAAAAAAGGCAGAAAAGAGCAATTTCAAAGAGTCGAAAAAAAATGCATGGGTCCAATTTGATTTTAGCTGTTTTCACGATTACCGGCCTGCTAACCCCTTATTGTGGGTGGGCGTCTGAAACGACTGATGTAGGAGAGGTTAAAAACGATGGGGAAATAAAAGTCTACAAGCGATTAATTCCTGCTGATGTTCTAAGAGGTAAGTCAAAACTGTCCATGTGTGCACAAATTTGTTGAGTTATTTAGCTTAAGCTTCAAGGTGCTTATTGGCAATAAAAGAAGTACAGAAAAACACTAAAAATGTACAACTCCTTTCGCCGCTGCGCTTTTAGCAAATTATTCGAAATCTCAACTTTCTGTATGCAGAAAAAAACAACCAGACAAACGGGAACCAATCATAGTTTCTCGACGGATGTCTCGACGTGCTGAAATTGTCTTTCGTAGTAGTGCGAAATCGAAAGCCAGTTTAAAGCACGATTCGCTTGAGCTACTTTGAAAGTTGTTGAGTTCAACAGCTCTTTGGACCAAGGCCGCTAGTCAAAGGGATTGCGTGGAATAGAAGGGGTGGCTATTGATGGGAAGGGGGTGTGTGATTCACGTGCAGAGAGAGTAGCTCGTCAAAATCAACATACATGATCAACATACATTAAGTTACTGCGTATTAACTAGGATTGGACACAACTCTTTGATATTTGAGTCAAACACGTTTGCATTCTGTTGGGGGAAAACCCAGAAAAACACAACAGCAGAGAATGCTCGACTTTTACACTACACTCGGCACTGTTCTGTTTTTGTTGGCCAAACCCAAACTTTTGGAAATTTATTTAAAATGTACAATGGATTAATTAATAAAATGTTCTTCAAACACTTTAATATTAATAGATGACGCCACTTCTAAGTTATCGGTGGCCAAACAGTGCTCTAACTGCTTATGTATCAGGAATAAGGAGGCGTGGCAGGCCCCATTATATATATATTTACGATCCCTAGTCGACTCGATTGAGCCTTGTCCGACTGTCTGTCTGTTTGTCTGTCTGGCTGTCTGTCTGGCTGTCTGGCAGTCTGGCTGTCTGGCAGTCTGCCTGTCTGGCAGTCTGGCTGTCTGTCTGGCTGTCTGTCTGTCTGTCTGGCTGTCTGTCTGGCTGTCTGTCTGGCTGTCTGTCTGGCTGTCTGTCTGGCTGTCTGTCTGGCTGTCTGTCTGGCTGTCTGTATGAGAACACAGATCTCAACTGGTAATGTTTTCAGATTCGGATTAAGGAGTTCCAAAAGAACTTCTGTGTTATTGGTCCGATTAGATTATGTTCATATTGCAATCATCTTTGTGTATAGAACGTTATAAATTCACTTTCTTTAATAATCGCAAATTCCCCATTTGCGGTGGCCGTGGTATCAAACATTTGTGATAAACTTCATCAGCCTATGATATATAGGGATCTTCATACCTTTAACATTTTTAATAGCTGTCTGTTTGAGACAACAGAACTCAGCTATTAAAAAAGCTAGAGACACCAAATTTGGTATGAAGGTTCCTATGTATCCGGGGCAGATGAAATTTTTGTCAAATGTTTGTTTCCTTTACGGAAATAATAAAGAAAACAAGTGGGTAAGGCTACAGTCGGGCGGCCGACAGTAAGATACCCTTCTCCCAATTTTTTTAATCCGTTACAAACGTGTAACCACACTCATAATTTCGAACAAAAATTTTGAACAAATTCTTCTACTATATATATAGCTTACTCGCTCGCACTCACACAGCGACGCGCGTAAAGAGTAAAGCGACACGACGCAACGTCGACGTCGGCGTCGACTGCTCAAAGCAGCGCAAAAGCTGCTGCTCGTACCGAACATTTGTACTGAAAACGTTGACTTGAATAACTTCTGTGTTATTGGTCCGATCGGATTGTAATTTGGAGGACATGTTCATATTGCATTCAGCTTTATACATACCGAAGCAGAACTTTATAAGTTTAATACTTTGCTTAATAATCGTAAATTACCGATTTGCGGGGGCGGTGGGCGTGGCATCAAACATTTGACATAAACTTCACCTGCCCCGAATATATAGGAACCTTCATACCAAATTTGGTGTCTCTAGCTTTTTTAATAGCTGAGATCTGTTGTCTCAAACAAACAGACGGACAGACGGACAGACAGACGGACAGACAGACGGACATGTCTCAATCGACTCGGCTAGTGATCCTGAGCAAGAATATATATACTTTATGGGGTCTGCCACGCCTCCTTATGCCTGTTACATACATTTTCACAAAGTTAGTATACCCTTTTTTGACCATTTTCAATGGTCGAAGGGTATAAAAACCATCAATTCAAATATTAGGCCTGCAAGATTTCTGCAAAATTTATAAAAGTCTTTAATGAGAACTCTCTGCTAAAGTATATAATCTTTGGCGTGCCGTGCTTTGCTTTTTTTAGGGTTTATACCTGTACCAATATCTTCTATGTTAAGTTTTTGTTATTACTATTATAAAAAATATCTATTTCTTATCAGACTTTCCAGGAATGTGCTTCGCTTCCACTAGATGTGCTACCGTTGAGCCGGGCAAGACATGGGAATTAACACCATTCTGCGGACGCTCAACTTGTGTGAAAAATGAGGAAAATTCAACTAAGTATTGATTTATTTTTTATAACGACTTAAGTTATTAATTTTGAAATTAATTACTATTTAAAAAAAAAAAACAATTTTTTAGGCTTCTGGAGCTTGTTGAGGACTGCGGACCTCTACCACTATCCTTGGCAAATGACAAATGTAAACTCGATACTGAAAGAACCAATAAGACAGCACCCTTTCCTTTCTGTTGCCCCATTTTTACTTGTGAACCCGGTGTTAAATTAGAATACCCTGAGGCCGAGAAAGAAGTTAACAAAAATAACTAAACAGTTTTAAAAATGAATGCATCTGTTGTTGATTGTATATACTTAAGATAAGGATTTAAAACAATTCATCAATAGAACATAATTAATTATAAAATAATTCATTTGCGATGCGTTATTTCGAAAAAGAAAGCAGAGTTTTTATTAAACAAAACCTCATTAGCGACAGCTGCTCCTATGACAGTAGAATATGACGGTATTTGCTGGATTCAGTTTAGACCTAGCTTCCTGCACTAGTTGTTCGTGGTTTCAGCCCTACCCTACCTCTTCAAATGTTCCCCGGGTGATATAATAACAATGTCATCAGCATAGTCGTGACATTCTATTCCCCGTTTGACCAAACGCTAAAGTAGATCACCTACAAGTATACTTTATAGAAGAGGAACAAGGACTCCTCTTCTAGTTCCGATCATTACTGTACCATGTTTAATGTAGTTTGTCTGGAGGTATATTTCTTCAGCCTTGTCTAATTCAAACAAGTGGGTAGCGCTACAGTCCAGCGCCAGACAGTAAGATATCCTTCTCCCAATTTTTAAAATCCGTTACAAGCGTTTAACCACTCTCATAATTTCAATCAGAAATTCTGCACAGATACTTCTACTACATATAGCTTAGTCTCTGGCACTCACACAGCGACGCGAGTAAAGAGTAAAGCGACACGACGCAACGTCGACGTCGGTGTCAATTGCTCAAAGCAGCGCGCAGGCTGTCCGTCTGTTTGTTTGAGATCTCTCTTTGTAACGGATTTTAAAAATTGGGAGAAGGGTATCTTACTGTCGGGCGCCCGACTGTAGCCTTACCCGCTAGTTTAATAGCTGAGATCTGTTGTATCATACAGACGGAAGACAGACGGACATGGCTCAATCGACTCGGCTAGTGATTTTGAGCAAGAATATATATACTTTATGGGGTCTGTCACGCCTTATGCCTGTTACATGCATTTGCACAAAGTTAGTATACCCTTTTTTGACCATTTTCAATTGTCAAAGGGTATAAATATCGGCCTTAAATGGTCGTGTGAAAACTGCCGTGTCTTGAATTAGAGCTGTGAAAAGTTTTTAATAAAACTTAATTGGTTTTTCCCGCATTCGCTTATTTTCTGGAATCTGATGTCTGAGTTAATAGATCTTGCGACCTAGTAATAGCTCATAAAAGCCTTCCCCTGTCCCAGTGGCACTTGATCATGTGAATGTTCCCCTTCCAGTAACTTTAACTGAAGCATCTTCAATCCATATTCCTCCGGTTAACTCGAAAGCTCCTCTTTTGATGAGTCATTACTCTCCAATCTCGTCTTGCTCTGGCAAAAACATAATAAGTGATATTATTGTCTTGCCAAACTTTAAAAAAAGAAAAGACAAGACAACTTTAGGAGTTAACCCTCTTTCATTGTTTAGCTTGCCTAGCTTTACCTTTAAGTGTGATCGTCTATCACCACCTGGTGGTGGTGTTCTCATTGCTGTTGACTTAGATATGCTGTCAGAAATTGTTTTGACGCCTTGTCAACCTCATGTTGAATTTGTTCTTCTTATGTACCTTCTTTGTATGCAAAACATCTTTCCTGCATTCAATCTATTGAATCAAGACTTTAGACAGAGATTAGCTTTTGGTTTTTGGCGACTTTAACTTTGCCCTAGGTGACATGGTCCTCTCAACTCAATTGTTTAATTTCCTTCGGTGTTTAATTTATTTATTAGTAGACTTTACAAACTATCCTTGTCTCAAATTAATTTTGTCATCAATGAATTGACATAATTTTCGTCCCTAAATCCCTTTCTAACACGATTTCAGTCGATCCTCTAGTTCTTTCTGAAGATCTATATTATCCTATGCTTAGCATTTTAATAGAATGTTTTTGTTCCAGTGTAAACGTCAATGGTTAGCCCTAACTTAAGATCTCGTTGCTATTGCAAACGAATGAATACATTTTTGTGTTCCGTGTACATATTCGACTAAGTCTAACTGGTTTCCGTGGTATACATGTCAACTACTAAGGTTAAAAAATTTTAAATCACGGCTTTTTAAAAAAATTTTGTATTTCGGTTAATCCCTCTGATATATTGTTGCAAAGCCAAATTTCAGGACTTGCTTGTTGTCGACTTGAAGTTGCACGTAACCCTAAACAATTCTATAACATTGTTAACATTAACCGTAAGGTAATAGTTTCCCACCTTATATTTTATACGAAAATAAGAAAGCAACCAGTGATCAAGACGCTGCTGATCTGTTTGCAGTCCATATACCCTTCGACCATTGAAAATGGTCAAAAAAGGGTATACTAACTTTTTAAAAATGTATGTAACAGGCGTAAGGAGGCGTGGCAGACCCCATAAAGTATATATATTCTTACTCAGGATCACTATCCGAGTCGATTGAGACATGTTCTTCTGTCTGTCCGTCTGTATGAGCGTCTGATTCTCAGCTATTAAGAAAGCTAGAGACTCCAAATTTGGCATGGAGATTTCTGAATATCATGGGCAGTAAACGTAGTAAACGTTTTTTTTTCAAATTTTGGGTAAATCAGAAATTTAATTTAAAATGCGATTATAAAGCAAAGTATTAAAGTGTTAACTTTCTGCGTTGGCATGCATCTAGATAAATACGTTGTGAACCTATTCTGTAAATTGCAACCCGATCGGCTAATAAACATAGAAGTTACGCGAGTTTTATTTTATATTGATTTGTGATGCCTTGCCTGCAAGCTGCTGCCAGCCACGTGCTTTTGAATATGAACATATCCTCAAAATTTCAATCTGATCGGACCATTAACACAGAAGTGTCGCTTTACTATTAACGTGCGTCGCTGTGTGAGTGCAAGCGAGTAAGCTATATGTAGTAGAAGTATTTGCGCAGAATTTGTGTTTGAAATTATGAGTGTGGTTACACGTTTGTAACGGATTTGGAAAATTGGGAGAAGGGTATCTTACTGTCGGGCGCTCGACTGTAGCCATACACACTTGTTTTTTAATCCACCTATTCCTCTACTATTCTTATTATTATTATTTTAAAGAGGGAGTCTCCAAGCAGAGAAGGAGCGAGACGCTGCCCTGCTCTCCCTATCTAAGCATAACAGGTCTTTCGTCGAGAAGCGGACAAAATGCCTAATACCTAAGGTTTCCATGTGCAGATTATTTTTTCCTAGTCCATACCAAGGCTGCACAATCGCACACGATGTGTGTGAAGGTTTCGTCTTTACAGAGCTTGCACAAGCATCCGAGGACAAACGCTTTGGTGAGGTGATAGTTCATCAAGTGGTGCCGCAAAGATAGCCAACAAAGAGGTAAAGGTCCCTCTTAGAAAGTGAATTTGACCTTCGCTTAATTGAGGGATTAATGAGCTCTTTAGCCTACCGCATCCCTGGTCGGGAGAACCAATAGCGTTCGGTCAACCTTTCAGCCCAGGTTTTCACAAGGGATGAGATAGTTGACTACCCTACGCAACAAAAGTGCTCAGGACCATGCATGGTCCGATGACCCCGCCCTCGCTAGCTTATCCGCCAGCTCGTTACCCTGGACGCGAGAGTGTCTACATTCTTTTGGGGCAGCCTTTGGAGACAGTTCCAGCAGTCAGCCATCATACGCGAGCTAATTCTTTTTGAGAAGAGGGCTAATATGGCCGCTTGTTTGTAAAAGAAGATGTAGATATTCGCTTCTCTGATCCCCTTCTTAAAGAAGGGACGGCAGCAGAACTCGTTGGCGTGAACCTCGGATTGAAAAACTGTGGGCCATTTGCCCATAGCCATCGAGGTTTTGGGGTTGGGACCATATATCCCAGCTCCAACCCCCTGAGCAGTCGTTGACCCGTGGGTATACCAGTGGATACCGTTGGGATCACTAGTGGGGTTGCCAGCATCCCAGTCCCTCCGGTCTGAGATGAGGGTTATAAATTTTGCACTAAAGAAGAGTTCCTTGGTCATAGAATCTGATCTTGTGCATACCTCTAAGCCAGGAATATCTTTGATTCATCTAGCATGCCCTGATTCGGTAGCTAGAAACACAGATTGGAGCTAGATTCTAAGAAAGCTCATAGCACCGATTTATTTTATTTGGATGTGCATCGGAGTTAGATTCAAGTTCGATTCCATTGCTGCGGTGGGACAGGTGTGAAGTGCACCCATCAATAAAAGGCAAAGCAGCCAATTTACTGCATTTGTTGATGGCAGTGAGCTGCGTAACCTTTGGTCACCACACAATAGCAGCGCAGGTAATGATGGGTCTTACCATCATATCAAATAGCCACCGAATGGTGCAGGATTGGAGACCCCAGATTCTACCAGAAAATTTTTATTTTTTAATTTTTATCCCTAGATATTTAACCTCGTTAGAAAGTCCTAGAAGTCAATGAAATAGCGCTTAGTGAAGGGAACAAGAGTTGCCTTTTGTGGATTGTTGCTAAGACCAACGTCTTAGACCAACGTTCCTGCCTTACTTGTCTTTTTTGCCAAAACGTTCCTACCTTTTGCGGCTCCTGCCTTTTGCGGCTCCTGCCTTTTGCGGATCCTGCCTTTTGCGTCTCTTGCTTTTAGAGTCTCCCGTTATCTGAGGCTCTTGCTATTAGAGGCTTGCGCGGCTTAGGGCGTGTGCTATGTGCGGCCTGTGCAAAATGAAGATCGAGTGGCAAGAATCTCATTCATTTTTGAGTTGCTTGTTGTGCATGCATGCATGTTGCAGTTCTCTGCTATGTACGCAAACCGCGTGAGGTGCATAAGATTAGTTTTCTGCAGAGAGCACCGAATGTGCGGGTCTACGAGCCTTTTCACATTCTTAAGCAAAAAGGAAGTACGACTGATCGGCCGATAAGACTAAGGCCGGTCAAGAGGACGATTCCCCTGTTTGGGAATGAATACCACAAGTAAGACTCGCTCTAAGAAGGCCGACCAGTGGTCTTCTTTAAGGGCTTTGAAAAACTCAAAACTCCACTAACCGCTTAACCTCTGTAGGGGGGACTTCATCCACGTCGCCCGGGAAGTATGCAGAGGTGATCACCACCTCCCAGACACCCGTTGCTGTGGCTACCTTCGCCACCAAGTCTCTGAGGATGAAATTGGCTTGACCCCATAATAGGGTTTGACACACTGACGCAATCAAATGCAAATTGGTTCTGAAAAAAACTTTAATTAAAATAAATTTAATTCGTAAGCTGTAACAGCGTTAATTTCTCTGACGTCGTCGTACGAAAGCAAATTGCTGATAAATTTTACACTATGTTGGCAGACAGAGTGGTTGAGTGGCATAGGCGGAAAAAGCACTGCAAATATACACGAGACCTTATCTTTATCCCAAGGGTGTGGCAAAAGATTGACTTAAGGACCGCGAATGACAAATCCATACCAAATATTACATCCATACTGTACGAAGTGTAAAAAACCGTTAGACCTTAAATCGGGTTTCCATCAAATCCTACTCGCCGAAAAGGATGAAGAGAAACCAGCATTTTCAATTGTACGAGTTCATTCAAGTACGAGTTTTACAAACCTCCCTTCGGCCTAAAAAATGCACCAAGTATAACTCAACGAAGCATAGATGATGTTCTTAGATAGTTATTATCGCTGTTTTATAATGGACTTTGTATCTATAGCTAGACCATTGAGTTATTCTCCAAGGCGAAAATGCCAAGGTTTCATCCAGTCATTATAAAAAAATTCCAGTTACCCTCGATATTAAGCAACGTTCTGTATTTGAAAAACTTAAGAATGATCTTCCATCCGAAAACGTAAAACTGCTTTATCCAGTGTAAAAAGCCCTCCGACTTGACATTGGACGCCTCAGCTCTGGACCTCGGAGCGGTTCTATCTCAAGACGGCAAGCCTATAACAATGATATCTAGGACATTAGTTTCGAGAGGTTAGTTAAGCAGCAAACGAACGCGAGTTCCTAGCTATTGCATGGGCCTTAAAGAGTTTAAGGTTATGGTGTTAAAAATTTGATCAATTACACTGATCACCAGTTGCTAATGTTCGCTGTTTCTCACAGAAACAGGGAAGGAAGAAAAACTTCGTTGGTGATGCACTATCCAGACAAGCCATTCAATTTATCGAAAACGACGCCCGGTCAGATATTAAGAAATTTCACTTTCGATCAGATAGTATTAAATGAATAAATAAACGCTTACGAAATAAAATCATCCCACCGTACAAGGATGAAAGAATCGATGGAGATATTGTAGCTAATACCCTTAAATTATATGTGTTTTTTTATTGGATGTTGATACAATGCATGTATAATCAGTTGGTCCATGCAAAACCAAGCCAATGCTTGTTACGTGCGGATCCCGGACCCAGCGAATATCCACCTCGCGCCCAACCGACCGAGGGGCACATTCGCCGTACGTACGACTCGAAACGCGAATAGAAAACGCGGGAATGCAGTTAATACTAAGGAAAAAACAGATTTGCGAGGAAAGATTACTTAATATTTAGAAAGACAGGACAGGATTTCGAATTTAAGGCATGCATCAGAGGAAGCGTTAGAAATAAGAAAGCATAGATTATTGTAGTCCGAGCATAATACCCTAAATAGATCGCGAAGGGCTATACCCTTCGAGGTAAGGAAGTAGTTAGTGGTAAGTAATTGCGTTTTATTCTATAAGGGACAGAGAAGTGTAGACGGCTTACAAGGTCAACACTATCAACATCACCTTGGATGAGGTTATTAATAAATACTACACCCAGGATGGTTCTACGATTAGCTAGAGAAGGTTAACTAAATAGCAAAAGTCTACTGCCATAAGAAGAAAGTCTTAAATTTACATTCCAGTTAATGCGATTTCATTTTCCTAGTGAACGGACGTGTTTTTTGTGCGCTTCGATTGTTCGGCGTTTTTTAGTAAAAACAACCGGTGTTTTTATTTAAATTTACTTTAAAACCGAAGTTTAAACTTTAGCCCGTTCACGACGCGTGTGCATGTTCTTAAAATTAGTCAAACTAATCTGTGTTTGCTAATTTTCTTTTGTTTTGTGCATTGGTTCTGCCTCTTTTGGTGCATTTCTTTTTATTTATTCTCTTTTGGGTAAGCGACGTAGTTGTTAGTGTTGTTAGTCACCGCTAATTTCTCTCTCTACTTACCTCTCCTAATTCTTTGAGCGCGCCTAAGCAGCTCTCACGCTTTGCCGCTCTCGCACTTATCTTTTTTATTACCTTTGCTCTCTCTGCTCTCTGCCCTTTACGCGCGTTAAGTTCTTTCTCTTGCGCTCATCACCTTTCTTGTTTTGGTTTTGTTTTCTTTTGGCTGATTTTATTTTAACAGTAGGTGTCCCCTATAATGGACGTTTTAATTTGTTTTAAGAAATCCTGCCTTAAGCAGGTGACTGCCGCCCAGGCAAGCATCTCGTGTTGGCTATGTGACAACGTAGTACACGCGAAGTGTGCTGGATATACCGGCCCGACGGCTGACGCCGTAGCCAAGCGCACGGGGTTGCGTTATTGCTGTGATGTCTGTAGGCAGGTGGAGAACGAAATGTGTTCGTTTATGCGTCAAACGAAGACTGGTTTTAGGGAAGTTTTCGCAAACTTTCCGACCAGTTCTCAGCGCTTGATTCGTCTTTCAATAACCTTAAGTTATTGAATGAATCGCCAAAGCGCAAGAAAACCTCGCGAAATCAAAAGTCTTCAGTTAGCGCCACCCAGCTCCCTCTAATTGATCAGCCAGGCACGCCAGTGACCCAGCCGTTGATTTCGTTCACCAGGTCTTCGGCTCAATCGGTTTCGCTTCCCGGTAATGTCATTGAGTGTGAGCAACCCGTGACGCCCATAATTTCTGACAAGTCTGCTGTGGTATCGTTGCCCGTGCCACAGTTAATAGTTTTACCGAAGGCGTGTTCAAGTTCCGGTTTACCAGAAGAGAACCTATGCTCTGGAGTTACACCCGAGGCGCCTAAAGAGATTCTAGGTGTTCCACAAAGGAAACAAATTTTTTTTCCAGGCTTGCCCCTGACCTCACATCAAATGATATAACAGCCTATATCCCAGGAAATACTCATGCCTTGGATATCAAAGTGGTAAAATTTAAGTTTTCTTATGAGAGGGACATATCATCCTTCAAAATAAGTGTCCCCAACGAACTCATGGGCATTATATGCTCGGCTCAATTTTGGCCGGAGCATGTAATGGTCAAAGAGTTCATTACAAAGAAGAAAAAAAATCGCCCACCGATTAATCTTCCTTTGCCGTTTCTAGCTTCAGCCCAAACAAAAACAATCTTAAACAAAAACAAGTGGGTAAGGCTACAGTCGGGCGCCCGACAGTAAGATACCCTTCTCCCAATTTTTTTAATCCGTTACAAACGTGTAACCACACTCATAATTTCGAACAAAAATTTTGCACAAATTCTTCTACTATATATAGCTTACTCGCTCGCACTCACACAGCGACGCGCGTAAAGAGTAAAGCGACACGACGCAACGTCGACGTCGGCGTCGACTGCTCAAAGCAGCGCAAAAGCTGCTGCTCGTACCGAACATTTGTACTGAAAACGTTGACTTGAATAACTTCTGTGTTATTGGTCCGATCGGATTGTAATTTGGAAGACATGTTCATATTGCATTCAGCTTTATACATACTGAAGCAGAACTTTACAAGTTTAATACTTTGCTTAATAATCGTAAATTACCGATTTGCGGGGGCGGTGGGCGTGGCATCAAACATTTGACATAAACTTCACCTGCCCCGAATATATAGGAACCTTCATACCAAATTTGGTGTCTTTAGCTTTTTTAATAGCTGAGATCTGTTGTCTCAAACAAACAGACGGACAGACAGACGGACAGACAGACGGACAAGTCTCAATCGACTCGGCTAGTGATCCTGAGCAAGAATATATATACTTTATGGGGTCTGCCACGCCTCCTTATGCCTGTTACATACATTTTGCACAAAGTTAGTATACCCTTTTTTGACCATTTTCAATGGTCGAAGGGTATAAAAACTAACATGCTCCTTAACTCTTTCATATCAAAATGTTAGAGGGTTATGTACTAAACTTTCAACTTTATATATAAACCGTCTTTTTTATGCATTATGCTTAATGCAATATGAACATATTCTCCAAATTACAGTCCGATCGGACCAATAACACAGAAGTTATTCAAGTCAACGTTTTCAGTACAAATGTTCCGTACGGGCAGCAGCCGACGCGCTGCTTTGAGCAGTTGACGCCGACGTCGACGTTGCGTCGTGTCGCTTTACTCTTAACGCGCGTCGCTGTGTGAGTGCGAGCGAGTAAGCTATATGTACTAGAAGTATTTGTTTAGAATTCTCTGTTTGAAATTATGAGTGTGGTTACACGTTTGTAACGGATTTAGAAAATTGGGAGAAGGGTATCTTACTGTCGGGCTCTCGACTGTAACCTTACCCACTTGTTTTCTTCTCAAATTGTTGTGTTTACTGAGACTTGGTTAAAACCGGATATCCTAAACTCCGAAGTTTTTCCAAGCAAGTTCACAACCTACAGGTGTGATCGACCTGACCGTCGTGGTGGTGGAGTCCTTATTGCAGTCGATTCCACCATCAATTCGGAACTTTTACAGCCGGAGATTCAACTTGCTATTGAATTCCTCTGTGTAAAATTACACTTTCCCGGTTTTTTTCATTATATAACCTGTTCCTATATTCCGCCGTCATTGGATGTATCTGTCTATTTGCAACATTTGTCTGCAATAAAGACTATTTTTAATCTGTTATCAGACAGAGATCACCTTTCAGTCCTTGGGGACTTTAATTTACCAGATTGCAATTGGACAACAAGTGTTGATTCTAATTCTCTGCTGCCCTCACGGCACCACGACCTTTTTGACGGTCTGTTTGATATGTCATTGTCGCAGGTCAATCATATCTTAAACTGTAGTAACAGATCGTTAGACTTATGCTTTGTCTCCGTTCCATCTAGAGTGAATTTAATCAAGACTGAACCACTTTCTTTCCCAGAAGATCCTTACCATCCTACTCTGGAAGTGTCTTTTGATTTATTGGCTTGTATGGATAAACATGAAAAATTGTGTAAGCGCGTACGCTGCTTTAGAAAAGCAGATTTTAATTTATTAAACTCTTTAATTTCACAATTTGATTAGTCGTAATTATATTTGTCTACTGATATATCAGTAGCGACCAATATTTTTTTATAAAAATATTAATTCATTTTTTGATATTTGCGTTCCGTGCTTTTATTCATCATCCTCGAGTAAGCCGCCATGGTTTACAAGAGAGTTGTCACGGTTAAAAAATTTAAAGTCAAGCCTTTACAAAAAATTTAAATGTAGTAACTCGCCCTTAGCCTTTTCACGCTACTTAAGCGCGCGGTCAGACTTTACAGTCTTAAACGCGAAATGTTATAAAAACTATTTAGCTCGTTGTAATTCTGTGCCAACTTTTTAAGTAAGCCATTGCTCAAACTATTTTCGCTGTCCTTAGAAACTTCACTCTTTCCTTCCATTTGGAAGGAATCTTTTATTATCCCCTTATTAAAAAAGGGCAGCAAGTCTGAAGCAAGCAATTATAGAGGTATCTCTAAATTGTCGGCTTTACCTAAATTTTTCGAGAATGTTATAACTTCTCACTTGCAACATTTATGCAGATCCGTTATTTCACCTTTTCAACACGGATTTATTAAAGGTCGTTCAACTACGACAAATTTGCTTGAGCTGACATCCTTTGTGGTAAAAGGATTTCAGGAAAATCTTCAAACTGATGTCATTTATACTGATTTCAGTAAAGCTTTTGACTCAGTGAATCATTCCCTTTTGGCACATAAGCTTGACCTTCTAGGTTTTTCACCAAAATTACTTAGTTGGATTGTAAGCTATCTGACTGACAGAACTCAAAGAGTCCTCTTTAAAACCAGCCTCACAATTCCACTTCACGCCACATCTGGCGTTCCTCAAGGGAGTCATCTTGGCCCCCTGCTTTTTACGCTTTTCATCAATGACCTGCCTTCGGTCATACATAAATTTCGTAATCTTATGTACGCGGATGATGTAAAGCTTTGTTATCAATTTAAAGACGACCACTGTCAGTCACACTTACAAGCCGACATAAATATTTTTCATTTGTGGTGTTGTGCCAATTTTTTAAACCTGAACAGCTCTAAATGCAAGCTGATGACATTCTTTTGGGCCAATCCAATGTATACTTCTTATTCTCTTTGTGGCTCTGTCTTGGAAAGAATTACCCTAGTTGATGATTTGGGGGTCCGTTTGGACCGAAAACTAAAGTTTTCCAATCATATTTCTAATATGGTCAATAAAGCCATGGGTGTTCTAGGCTTTATTAAGAGATGGTCTAAGGAATTTGACGATCCTTATCTTACAAAGACCCTCTACATCTCACTTTTTCGTCCTATTCTTGAATATGGTTCATGCGTATGGTGTCCCCAGTACACTATTCATAAAGAACGCATCGAGTCCGTACAAAAGAACTTTTTATTGTTTGCGTTACGTGGCCTTAGCTGGGAGGAAAATTTAAGACTGCCTTCCTATAACAATAGACTCTTATTATTAAATTTGCCTTCTCTTACTAATCGCAGAACCATGCTAGGGGTATTATTTATAAACAACCTTATGCAAGGTGACATTGACAGTGAGGCCCTTGTAATGCAGCTTCACTTCTCTGTCCCTTGCAGAAGTACTCGTAACTATCTTCCACTAACTCTTCCTTATTGTAGATCGAACTATGCACTGCACAATACGTTCAGGGTATTATATTCGGACTACAATAAACTTCAACATGTCATAGCTGGCACTATCTCTATTGCCACTATGAAGTCTTTAATTCTTCTCTATCTAGAACGTAATTAGTAATATTATTTCCTCGATTTTCTTTTTTATCATTTATTTGATTTTGCACGCTCCTATCCTATCTCCTATCTTTAACTCCTATCCCGTCTCCTATCTGAAGTCTTTAATTCTTCTCTATCTAGAACGTAATTAGTAATATTATTTCCTCGATATTCTTTTTTATCATTTATTTGATTTTGCATGCTCCTATCCTATCTCCTATCCGCGTTTTCTTTCTTTATTGCGTTAGTTTCTTCTCGCGTGTCTATTCGCATTTTTATCGCGTTTCCGTGTCGTCCGTTACGCGACGGTGCCTCTCGGTCGGGTAGGCGGGAGGTGGACTTCGTCTGGGTTCCGCGCGCAACAAGCATCGGCTTGGTGTCGTTGGACTACTTGTTAATACATTCATTGTATTCAACGTCAAAAAAAAAAAAACAAGAAAGCAAGGCTACCTTCGGCTTGCCGAAGGTTTTATACCCTTGCAGTTATACAAAATATAAAATATATTATATTTGGATTGCTGCTGGTTTCTGTGGCATTTATTGAACACTTATAACAGTACATCGATTATATCATCCTCTTATAATTTCACATACTCAGCCTTCATTAGGCCGATCGTTATAAGTATTAAAAGTTCGATTTTGATGAAACTTTATTATTAAGGACACACTTAGATTTGGATGTGGTAAGCCTGATAGCTATATCTTGAATTATAACGAAAATCGGCCGATAGGCTCAATGACAGCTATACGATATTTCAGTCCGAACTGGCCCGTTCCGACTTATTTACAGCGTACAGCAATAAGAAGCTTGTGTGCCAAGTTTCTTGAAGATAGCTCAAAAAATGAGAGACTAGTTTGCGTTGTAACAGACGGACGGACGGACGGACGGACGGACGGACGGACAGACGGACATCCATTTTTCGACTCTCCTGGTGATGCTGATTCAGAATATATATAATTTATAGCGTCGGAGATGTCTCCTAAGGTGCGTTGCAAACTTCTGGCTAAAATTAATATACCCTCTGCAAGGGTATAAAAATGCCTGGTAAGGCGAATAGTAAATATTTTTTTTGTACAGTTTCAATGCGTTTTTTATGAGTAGTGTACTTGGAACACCATACGCATGATCTGTATTTCAGAATTGGAGGAACAAGTGAAGTATAGAGGGTCTTTGTAACATAAGGATCGTCAAAGTCCTTAGACCACCTCTTAATAAAGCCAAGCACACCCATGGCTTTATTGACCATATTAGAAATATGTTCGGAAAATTTTAATTTTCAGTCCAATCGGACCCCCAGATCCTAGGTTAATTCTATCTAAGACACAGCCACAAAGAGTATAAGAAACGTAGGTTGGACTGGCTTGGGAGAATGTTATTAGCTGGCATTTCGAGGTCGTTCAGGTTTAAGAAATTTGCACAACACCAAGAATGAAAACTATTTAAGTTGGCTTGTAGGTTAGAGTGAAAGTGATCATCTTTATATTGGTAGGAAAGCTTAACATCATCCGCATACATGAGAGTACGGGAGTTATGTATGACCAGATGTAAATCATTAATGAAAAGCGTAAAGAGGAGGCGGCCTAAAATGCTACACTGAGGAACACCAGATGTGGCATAGGGAAGGTCTGAACGAACGTTATTAAAGAAGACTCTTTTAATCCTGTCATTCACAATCCAACTAAGCAGTTTTGGTGAAAAGTCTAAGAAGCTGAGTTGATGTTCAAGAAGAGAATGATTTACTGTGTCAAATGCTTTCCTGAAATTAATCAGGTTGAAGATATTCCTGAAAACCTTCTATAACAAAGGTTGTAAGCTCAAGCGAATTCATCGTAATTGATCGGCGTTTCATAAATCCGTGCGAAAAAAGTTTGAGCAATGGTTTACTTAGAGAGTTAGAACAGAACCGAAGTACACAAGCGAGAACACCGTCGGGACTTGGGGAATAAACTGATTTAACCGAGTGACGATTCTTAACAAGTGAAAAACTTTGTAAACCATAGAATGCCATAGAATTATCGAAAACAACTTTATAGGCTTAACCGATGACTTACGTTTAATGCTAACAAAACTATAAAACTGTTTAGGGTTCTCCAGGAACTGAGTCCTACAACGAGCTAAATAGTTTTTATAACATTTTGCGTTTAGTACTGAAAAATTCGAACGAGCAGCTAAAAAATGAGATAAGGCTACAGGTGAATTATTAATTTTGTATTTTTTAAATAAGCTAGATTTTAAATTTTTTAGGCGCGACAACTCTCTTGTGAACCACGGGAGCTTACTCGAGCATGTCGGAAAGTAAAAAGGTACACAAATATAAAACAAGAAAGCAAGGCTACCTTCGGCTTGCCGAAGGTTTTATACCCTTGCAGTTATACTAAATATAAAATACATTTGGATTGCTCCTGGTTTCTGTTTGCATACAAAAACCCTGATTTTCAATTTGGAACGAGCCAGATCGGACCGATACATCGTATAGCTGCCATAGAAGCTATCGGCCGATTTTTGTTGTTTTTCAATATCTTTATTGCAATAACATTTGGCAAATCTTATTCTTATTACGTTCTTAATGTGCTGTCAAAATTGTATCAATCGGACCACTATAACATATAGCTGCCATAGGAACAATCGGCTGAAATCAGGGTTTTTGTATGCAAACAGAAACCTGCAGCAATCCAAATGTATTTTATATTTAGTATAACTGCAAGGGTATAAAACCTTCGGCAAGCCGAAGGTAGCCTTGCTTTCTTGTTTAAATTTACAGCTTGTATATTGGCTTAAATAAAAGCCACTACATCTTTGGATGTCAGATCAGGGGCAAGCCGGGAAACGAAAATTTCTTTCCTAAGTGGAACTCCTATAATCTTTTTAGGCTCCATAGGCATTTCACCTGCGGGAAAATTCTTATTCGGTAGTCCGGAAATTGAACTTGCCATTGGCACCCCATTTGTACACACTCGTCGATGACTTTCTCGGATACCGATGATCTCGTCACCATAGGAGTGGTAAACGATACGGCTGGGTCACCGGTGTACAAGGTTGGTCGATGAGAGAAGGCAGAAGGCCAGCTGGCAAAGATTTCGCCACATGAGCAGATTTCTTGCGTTTGGGCGACTCATTTAATAGTTTTAGGCTTTAAAATGAGTTGGCTAACGCAGAGAACTGATCGGAAAGTTCACGAAACCCTGACTTTGTCTGTGTTGGCGGCACATTTTATGTGCACAACATAGTCATACAGCCAGAAAGAGATGCTTGGCTGAGTAACAGTCACTTGCTTTTAGCATAATCCATGGTACTGAATGACTACTGTAACCAATTAAAAACAAGTGGGTAAGGCTACAGTCGAGCGCCCGACAGTAAGATACCCTTCTCCTAATTTTTTAAATCCGTTACAAGCGTGTAACTACACTCATAATTTCAAACAAAAATTCTGCACAAATTCTTCTACAACATATAGCTTACTTGTTCGCACTCACACAGCGACGCGCGTAAAGAGTAAAGCGACACGACGCAACGTCGACGTCGGCGTCAACTGCTCAAAGGAAGGCGCAAGCTGCTGCTCGTACCTAACATTTGTACTGAAAACGTTGACATAAATAACTTCTGTGTTATTGGTCCGATCGGATTGTACTTTGCTTTCTAATCGTAAATAACCGATTTGCGGGGGCGGTGGGCGTGGCATCAAACATTTGACATAAACTTCACCTGCCCCGGATATATAGAAACCTTCATACCAAATTTGGTGTCTCTAGCTTTTTTAATAGCTGAGATCTGTTGCCTCAAACAAACAGCTATTAAACAAGTCGGAAATGCTACAGTCACGCGGTGACTGTAAGAGGCCATGGATTTTTAGTTTATTTTTATATACCATAAGAAATATATATTGAAATAAAATGTTTAATACAATAAAAACAAAAATTAAAATAACGAAAAAGCATGAGTCGATAGCATAAGTTAGAACTAGAGAGAGAGAGATATCTGAATTTTTGGCGCGTGCCAAAATTCGTTACATACACACACAGCAGCGTCACTGCTTCTTCTTGAATTTAGACGTCCATTAACAATTACACAGACCTGCCTCATGTTTTGTGTATTGCCTCACACGCATATACATATGCATGCATGTGTGAACTTCGTGTGCATGTATTGTATGCATGCACGCATAAGTACAGCATGCAAAACATCTTAAAAGGCAAAATGTAACACTTAATATATAAATTATTAGATAAATATAAATAAATGGCAAATAATTAAAAAATGCATATTCTTTATAAATATAAATGTAAACAAATATGAAATACAACACATTAAAAATTAAAATAGCTAAATTCTCTTTTGGCCGTGGGGAATCGAACCCTGGCCGTTTGCATAGGAGTCCGCCATCCTAACAACTAGACCACCGTCGCTGAGCTCCGCGCCCGTTAAAATTGCATTTTTAGACCAGTTGCTCAAAAATGTCAAATATGTCATGTACAACAATAACACTACTACAAGATGGAATGACCACAAGAAAGCCAAATGTTATTTATTTTTATTTAATAAGATTATTTGTTCAAATTTGATAAATGAAATCAAATTTTATAATGATGAAAAACAAAAAAAAAATATTAACTTCTAAATAGTGAAATAGTAAAAAATAAAATCAACCGCCTACCCGAGGGATTGAACCTCCATTCTTTTGTTTGATTGCCTGCTGCTCTACACATTTGACTATCGCCGCACTGACTCGCTGTGCGGCTAAGTAACTATTTCCTTCTCATACACACACATAACCATTTTCGCATTAAAAAGATCGAAAAAGCACGTGGCTGGCAGCAGCTTGCAGGCAAGGCATCACAAATCTATAGAAAATCTTAACTCGGGTAACTTCTATGTTTATTATCCGATCGGATAAAATATCGTTTACATCGCATTTATCTATACGTATGCCAAAGCAGAAAGTTAAGACTTCAATACTTTGCTTAATAATCACAAATTACTGATTTACGGGGGCGGTGGCCGTGGTACCCGAAATTTGAAAACGACGTTTACTGCCTAGGATATACAGTAATCTTCAAGTCAAATTTGGAGGGTCTAGCTTTCTTAATAGCTGAGAATCAGACGCTCATACAGACGGACAGACAGACTGATGGACAGACGGACAGACTCGGCTAGTTATCTTGAGCAAGAATATATATACTTTATGGGGTCGCAGATGTCTCCTTCTGCCTGTTACGCACATTCCGACAAACCTAATAGACCATGTATTTTTTTAAAATCCATGGCCTAACAAGTAGGTAAGGCTACAGTCGGGCGCCCGACAGTATGATACCCTTCTCCCAATTTTCTAAATCCGTTACAAACGTGTAACCACTTTCAAAGTTTCAAACAGAGAATTCTACTACATATAGCTTACTCGCTCGCACTCACACAGCGACGCGCGTAAAGAGTAAAGCGACACGACGTAACGTCGACGTCGGCGTCAACTGCTTAAAGCAGCGCGCCGGCTGCCGCTCGTACCGAACATTTGTACGGAAAACGTTGACTTTAATAACTTCTGTGTTAATGTTCCGATCGGATTGTAATTTGAAGGATATGTTCATATTGCATTCAGCTTTATACATACCAAAGCATAACTTTATACATTTATTACTTTACTTAATAATCGTAAATTACCGATTTGCGGGGGCGGTGGGCGTGGCATCAAACATTTGACATAAACTTCACCTGCCCCGAATATATAGGAACCTTCATACCAAATTTGGTGTCTCTAGCTTTTTTATACCCTTGCAGAGGGTATATTAATTTTAGCCAGAAGTTTGCAACGCACCTTAGGAGACATCTCCGACCCTATAAAGTATATATATTCTGAATCAGCATCACCAGAGGAGTCGAAAAATCGATGTCCGTCTGTCCGTCCGTCCGTCCGTCTGTTGCAACGCAAACTAGTCTCTCAGTTTTTTGAGCTATCTTCATGAAACTTGGCACACAAGCTTCTTATTGCTGTAGGCTGTAAATAAGTCGGAACGAGCCAGATCGGACCGATATATCGTATAGCTGTCATAGAAGCTGTCGGCCTATTTTTGTTGGTTTTCAAGATATTGCAACAAGATTTGGCAAATCTTATTCTTATTACGTTCTTAATGTGCTGTCAAAATTGTATCAAAATCGGACCACTATAACATATAGCTGCCATAGGAACAATCGGCTGAAATCAGGGTTTTTGTATGCAAACCTGTTTTGTTTTTGGAAATACCGCACATTATCAATACCTTTTAATGTTATACAGTAACCCGCCCTTTGTTTTTCCATTTAAATATCTCAGACGTTTATATTCTATAGCTGTTATAGGAACAATCAGTCAGTCCGTCTGTCTGTTGCAACGCAAATTAGTCCCCCAGTTATTGAGCTATCATCATGAAACTTTGCTCACAAGCTTTTTATTTCTGCCCTCTTTAAGTCGGAACGGGCCAGATCGGACTGATATATCGTATAGCTGTTATGGAGCCTATCGGCCGATTTTCGTTATATTTCAAGATATAGCTATCAGGCTTACCACATCCAAATCGAACTTTTATAACTTATAACGATCAACGATCGGCCTAATGAAGGTTCTTGTTGCAATTTTATGGAAATCTGAGTACTATTACATGTAGCTGTTAAACAAAAAATCATATAGCTGTTATTCAAATGCATTTTTGAAAGAGAACTTTGATTTAGATTTTATGACCAACAGATCCTTTACAACACAAAGACATTCGACCAAATGCTGTTTCTAAGAATTGTATACTGATATATGCAAAACAAAATATATCGGAAAACATAACATTCTTATATGAAACAGTTACAGTTGATAATGTAAGAAATATATACCAGTCCATAACATTTAAATACTTGCATACAATAGTCATAGTTGTTTATAGGAATCCAGCTTTTCCTATTACAAGGTTTCGAACTGAAATCAGAAATGATGTTGAAAGGCTAACGTCAGCTGAAAATAATACAAAATTGGTAATATTAGGATTAGGATGATCAGCTCGAGTCTACTTTAAATAATAACAACAAAATGTGCCAACAACAAAACATTAAACTCAAATTGATTGGATATTTTGTGATAACACAGTAAGCGGTGCTGCCGCAATCACTTATCAAACTCCATATAGTCACCATTACGGCGTGTTCCTAAGCTATAATCACTAATTTAATAATTTATTTTTAAATATTTAGTTAATTAATTTATTTTATTATTGTAAATAAAGAATATATGTGCAATGTTGTTTAAGGTATTGTAAATATTCCTCCTCGAGGATTGCGACCTTGCCGTGGTGAGGAGGCTGAGTATTCGAAATTATAAGAGGTTGATATAATCGATGTACTGTTATAATTCTTCAATAAATACCACAGAAATCAGCAGCAATCCAAAGATATTTTATATTTTGTATAACTGCAAGGGTATGATATTTTGTGATAACACAGTAAGCGGTGCTGCCGCAATCACTTATCAAACTCCATATAGTCACCATTACGGCGTGTTCCTTAGCTATAATCACTAATTTAATAATTTATTTTTAAATATTTAGTTAATTAATTTATTTTATTATTGTAAATAAATAATATATGTGCAATGTTGTTTAAGGTATTGTAAATATTCCTCCTCGAGGATTGCGACCTTGCCGTGGTGAGGAGGCTGAGTATTCGAAATTATAAGAGGTTGATATAATCGATGTACTGTTATAATTCTTCAATAAATACCACAGAAATCAGCAGCAATCCAAAGATATTTTATATTTTGTATAACTGCAAGGGTATGAAACCTTCGGCAAGCCGAAGGTAGCCTTGCTTTCTTGTTAATAGCTGAGATCTGTTGTCTCAAACAAACAGACGGACAGACAGACGAACATGTCTCAATCGACTCGTCTAGTGATCCTGAGTAAGAATATATATACTTTATGGGGTCTGCCACGCCTCCTTATGCCTGTTACATACATTTTGCACAAAGTTAGTATACCCTTTTTTGACCATTTTCAATGGTCGAAGGGTATAATGACTTCGAAAAAATCATTGTAGCTCAACCTGTTTCAGCTGATATAGTGTCTTACTAGATACCAAAAGTGTTCCAGGCCATTTTCACTAATAGTTCGCATGAACAAATTGGTTATCTTAGCTCGATCATTTAAAGTAACCTCATTAATAATTTCTAAGAGTGGATTTATTAGTTTTATTGTGCTTTTTGGGGCCACTCTTTTCACTCTATTTTGGACTCCATAAAAATCTGAGCTTTAAAAATTGAGAGGTTTTTTTCGATGTACAGACTAAAAATTGCGAGTTGCTTCATACAAAAAATCTGCTTGAGCCAACGTTTCAAACGAGTTATATCAATCATCGATCCGATGTTTTACACCAAAGTTATAGAGCATTCACTTGAGTCCATCTAATATGCCCAGCACTGTATATAAAACGATCGGATTAATTTAAATCATACCAATTTAACATATAGCTGCCATTGGAAAAATCAGACAAAGAGGAGCTTTCTATGAAAACTCATACCGTTTTACAATGTAAATACATAAATACATAGTAAAGCGACACGACGCAACGTCGACGTCTGCGTCAACTGCTCAAAGCAGCGCGTCGGCTGCTGCTCGTACCGAACATTTGTACTGAAAACGTTGGCTTGAATAACTTCCGTGTTATTGGTCCGATCGGATTGTAATTTGGAGAATATATTTATATTGCATTTAGCTTTATACATACCAAAGCAGAACGTTATGGGTTTAATACTTTGCTTATTAATCGCAAATAACCAATTTGCGGGGGCGGTGGGCGTGGCATCAAACATTTGATATAAACTTGATCTGCCTATGGTTTATAGGAACCTTCATGCCAAATTTGGTATCTCTAGCTTTTTTAATAGCTGAGATCTCTTGTCTCATACAGACGGACAGACGGACGGACGGACAGACGGACAGACAGACGGACATGTCTCAATCGACTCGGCTAGTGATCCTGAGCAAGAATATATATACTTTATGGGGTCTGCCACGCCTCCTTATGCCTGTTACATACATTTTGCACAAAGTTAGGAAACCCCTTTTTGACCATTTTCAATGGTCGAAGGGTATAAAAAGCTAGAGACACCAAAATTGGTATGAAGGTTCCTATATATCCGGGGCAGATGAAGTTTATGTCAAATGTTTGATGCCACGCCCACCGCCCCCCGAAAATCATTAATTTACGATTATTAAGCAAAATATTGAACTTATGAAGTTCTGCTGAAATGTATAAAGGTGAATGCAATATGAACATATCCTCCAAATTACAATCCGATCGGACCATTAACACAGAAGTTATAAAAGACAACCTTTTTTAGTACAAATGTTCGGTACGGGCAGCAGACTGCGCGCTGCTTTGAGCAGTTGATGTCGACTTCGACTTCGCGACGCGTCGCTGTGTGAGTACGAGCGAGTAAGCTATATGTAGTAGAAGTATCTGGGCAAAATTTTTGTTTGAAATTATGAGTGTGGTTACACGTTTGTAACGGATTTTACAAATTGGATAAGATACTGTCGGGCGCTCGACTGTAGCCTTACCCACTTGTTTTTTTGCTCCGAATTTTATAGCCACAATATGATCAGGTCAGAAGCACATCTGGTTAAATGATTCGATCGAGACACTTATTTTAAAGGGTGATATATCTCTTTCATATGCAAACTTAAATTGTTCCACCTTTAAATCTTGGGCTTGAGATTTGGCTTGGATATAAGCCATGGCATCTAAAAATGTAAGATTAGAGGCTAGCCTCGAAACAAATATATGCCTCTTTGCTGGAATTTCGATGACAGGCGTAGATCCCACAGATATGGGACCAGTGGGAACGTTATTGCAGATCCAACAACAAATACTTGCCTGAGTAGATATGATTTGCTTTTGGCAAGTTTTCTTAAAGCGGACTATACCTCCTCCCATTGTTAAGGGTGACCAATGTAAAAAATGCAGACAAGTGAAAAAATATTTTGCAAATGCAATAACAACGATTCTTAAAATATAAATATAAACAAATGATTTTAAAACTAGTGGGAAAGGCTATAGTCTCACGGTGACTGTAAGAGGCCATGGATTTATGTTTATATACCATAAAAAATATATATTGTAATATAATTTTTCATATAATGAAACAAAAACAAGTGGGTAAGGTTACAGTCGGGCGCCCGACAGTAAGATACCCTTCTCCCAATTTTCCAAATCCGTTACAAACCTGTAACCACACTCATAATGCCAAACAGAAAATTCTGCACAAATTCTTTTACTACATATAGCTTACTCGCTTGCACTCACACAGCGACGCGTGTAAAGAGTAAAGCGACATGACGCAACGTCGACGTCGGCGTCAACTGCTCAAAGCAGCGCGTCGGCTGCTGCCCGTACGGAACATTTGTACTGAAAACGTTGACTTGAATAACTTCGGTGTTATTGGTCCGTTCGGATTGCAATTTGAAGAATATGTTTATATTGCACTCAGCTTTATACATACCGAAGCAGAACGTTATGGGCTTAATTCTTTGCTTAATAATCGCAAATAACCGATTTGCGGGGGCGGTGGGCGTGGCATCAAACATTTGACATAAACTTCACCTGCCTCGAATATATAGGAACGTTCATGCCAAATTTGGTGTCTCTAGCTTTTTTAATAGCTGAGATCTGTTGTCTCATACAGACGGACAGACGGACAGACGGACAGACGGACAGACAGACGGACATGTTTCAATCGACTCGGCTAGTGATCCTGAGCAAGAATATATATACTTTATGGGGTCTGCCATGCTTCCTTATGCCTGTTACATACATTTTGCACAAAGTTAGTATACCCTTTTTTGACCATTTTCAATGGTCGAAGGGTATAACAAGTGGATAAGGCTACAGACGGACGTGTTTGACAGTAAGAAATCCTTTTCCCAATTTTTAACATCCGTACCAAACATGTAAACACACTTATGATTTCAGACAGAGAATTCTGCACAACTTATTCAAATATATATGGCTTACTCGCTCTCACACACACACAACGCGCGTAAAGAGCAAAGCGACACGACGCGACGTCAACTGCTCATAGCAGCGCGCAGGCTGCTGCTCGTACCGAACATTTGTACTGAAAACGTTGACTTGAATAATTGTAATTTGGAGGATCGAATTGTAATATAGCTTTATGTATACTTAAACAGAACGTTATGAGTTTAATACTTTGCTTAATAATCGCAAATTACTGATTTACGGGGGCGGTGGGTGTGGTTTACAATATTTGAAAATAACGTTTACTGCCTAGGATATGCAGAATCTACATGCCAAACTTTAAGACTCTAGCTTTCTTAAAAGCTGAGAATCAGGCGCTTATACAGAAAGACGGATGGACAGACGGACAGACAGACAGACAGACATGGCTAGATCGACTCGGCTAATGATCCTGAGCAAGAGTATATATACTTTCTGGGGTCGCAGATGTCTCCTTCTACCTGTTACGCGCATGCCAACAAACCTAATAGACCATGTGTTTTTTTAAAATCCATGGCCGAAAAAGGAAGCGAAAAACTCTTTTGCAAACAAGATTAGTTTGGCAAATTAAAAGAGTGCACTCGCGTAGTGAACAGATTTCTGTATATTAAAAGGTTAAGTGATTATGTTTGTAATTTTATGAGTAATTAAAACACCGATAGCTTTATAAATTAATTAAGTTTCGGGGACTTTGAAAGAGAATAACTATATATTATATTGTTTTAATAATTTAGCCTGTATATTCTCGGACACGGCACAACTACGGTTGTTACTGGTTTAAGGTTAGGACCTACCTATCACCTCCTGAATCCTAGCTGCACTATGCCACTGAGTTCTTCACTATTTTTGCCTTGGGTAATATTTACAATATCGTCAGCATAGCCTTGAAAGAATGCAGAAGGAGGTAATAAGGTGGGTAAGTTACTACATATGAGACCAACCCTGCATGCAGAAAAATGGCGGGAAACGCAAGGCAGCCCTCAGAAAAAGGCGAGAAGACGCAAAGGTAAAGTCAAGTTGTATCGTAGGTATCTGGCACACGACCTTGAGCCAAAGATGCCTTGGCAAAGACAAAGCTTTAGACAGTAAGAAGCGCACCAGCGGCGTGATGACTACTACGCCAACCCTGGTACTGCAGGGCAGGATGTAAAGCCTAGCACGAGGCACACTAGAGCTAGAGCCCCTGCGAAGCCCATGAGAAGGAAAGCTTCCCCTTCCAAAGCGCAGTATACCTAAAGGTGACGCACGGGGAACTATCCGCGCTCGAAGAGGCCATTCCGAATAAGATGGAGGGCACAGAATAGGGATCACCGCTGGTATTACAGGCGTACACTTCCGCATAGGGCATCTGGTCGTGGACTGTAAGGACTATGAGACAGCCAAGTGACTACTCAAGGTGGCACCGAAGCTTCTTTCGCGAAAGCGGCCACCACTCTGCGTGTGAGTCGGGTAAGACACACCAACGCTATTCACAATCAGAGTATACAACGGGCTAAGCACCGCACTGTGCAGAGTTATCTCCAGAAAGAACGAGGAGATGGTGCAATCTTTACCATCGGAATCGATAAAGCAGGGGACGACGGGATTGCAGCGCTAGGCCTCCAATTGGCCTTCTGCTTCGGAAGCAATACTGTCAGCGGACTAAGAAAGCAAGGGAAGGAGTCAACCCGGATTCAAAATCCAACCCTTCTAAACCTCCCAAAAAGCACAACTCCTCTGAGTTTAGCTTAAAGACAGCGGAACAACCGAGCATGATCGGTTCTCAGCCCGGTCATACACTGGAGCTGGGCTTGCCCTAGTAAAAGAACCATGGTGCGACCGTGGAATAAGGGGCTCTACACCAAATATACGAAGGTAATTAGAGATCAACGAAAATTTTCTTCCTGACTCGGCAAAGAAACTACAGCGGACACATCAGAAATTTGGTGACACCATTTGCACACACTCGGCGACGACTTTCGCAGAAGCCGATGATCTCGTCACCATAAGAGTGGTAAACGACATAACAGGCTACGAGGAGGCGGAAGGAAAGCTAGCAAAGACTTTGCCACATAAGCTGATTTCTTTCGTTTGGCGACTTTAGGCTATCGAACGAGTTGTCCAATGATTAAAACTGTTCGGCACGTTAAAAAGGTTCTCGAAACCCTGTCTTTGTCTGGAAAAGCCTAACACCCGATAACAAGGAGGAAGGCTAAGCGGAAAAACTACAAAAATTTCTGCGAGGCCATAATTGGGAGCAACGAAGGGGCGAAGTTACACAGGACTATGACTAAACGTATACCTAATGCTAACCGCGCTTTAAATTATACTAATGGAAAATTCTTCATGAACACAAAAAAAATCTCAGTCTTATATTTAATGCACACTTTTCGGGAAGCACATCGGCTCAAGAAGGCATGGATATGGAGGGCTGGACGCGAACGAGAGCTATGGACTGGCGAATCGCCAAATCTTAGGTAACTTAGAGCAAGTTATATCTCCGGGTCTTAACAAGAAGGCAATACGTCTCACGACGCTGTCAGAGCAGCTCTTGAGAATATATGCACAAATAAAACTATCCAAAACTGGATATATGCTCTTCAGATATCCAGGCAGGTCACCTTAGTGGACTGTACAGAAACGGTCGACACTACACGGGGTTGTCGACAGAGAGGGTTGCTCTCCCCTTTCTTATGGAGAATTCTTGTAGACGACCTTCTACGTGGATTGGTCAAACGTGGAATACAATGTCAAGAATATGCCGACGAAATCATAATCATCATCCGATGCAAATACAAAAAAGTATTTTGTGATATGTTGTTATCTAGGACTTAAAATTACAAACGACTGGAGCATGGAAGTAGGGGTTAACCTTAACCCGCCAAAGATCGCGTGGTGCCATTTACAAAAAAAGGTACACAATGAAAAAAATGTAGACGAATTTTACTATCGGGAAACACGATAGCACCAACTAGGAAGGCTAAATACCTGGGGCAACTTTCGATAGTAGAATAATGCTGTAGATAAATGCACCAAAATATTATTTGCATGCAAAAGTATAGCTGGGAGATTTTGGGGTACCTCACCTCATATCTTAAGATGGCATTTGTGGTATGCGTACATATATATTTAGAGTGCATATATACATATAGTACAATGTACTGCATTGGCAGTGCTACCATAAACAATAATGTCTAAGTGGAAGTGTTATATGATCGCCCACTTATGAAGCACACTGCAAAAGTGCATGGTCAGCGTTCCCACGCTGACCAAATGCCGCTATGTACATAATGTGCGCACATAGCATTCTCTCTCAACTCTCTTAAAATAAGTATATAACATAATATATAATAGCCGCTTCTCTGCCGGCTTCACCAGGCAGCTAAGGCCTAAGAGGAATATTGTATTAGCTTTAAGAAACAGTCGAGTTCTACAAGTGACACAAGCTTGACGATAAAATAAACGGAGCTATGCTCCACTGGACACAAAACATAACCAAAGGCTTCTAATCATTACATGGCGACCGTGACAGTCGTCCAACGATTGACAAATTGACCACACCAATAAATAAATAAAGGAAAAAGGAGGAAAACTGGACTGGAATGCTAAAAAATACCGAGACTTAACATTACAATTGCCAAATGGAGAACGAATCTGAGTGAGTAGAGTTGTATTGAGATATGGGAAAGAACCGCGGCGGTCTAAAGACAAAGCTGAACAAACGTATAGCCCACGTAAGGTGGCTAATATACGGTCAGCAAACGCCACCGGTTTGGTCGAAAGCCCTAAATGCAGAGCTAGACCACTTGCTGCAATATCAGCAAGAATTAAAAACCCAAAAACTCCGGAAAACTCACTCAGAACCTACTAAAAATATAACAATAATTAATGAAGATCCAAAACCAATAGCATATCCAGCACCAGCACCGGCACTAACGAAGCCTAAGAAGACCTGCCCACCGGACTGCGGAGGAGTCTGGAGTCCTCACTGCCTGGGGACTTGTGAGCAGCCATCAACATCATCAGCAGCCCAGAAATAGACAGCAGCGAGGGAGTGTCAGCGTGCCACCCCCGGCGACGCCCAGCTGACACCAGCAGACGAACATCAGCAGCAGTAAAAAAAATAGCTCATTAATTAAATAACCATTAATATATATATATATAAGAAAAATTTTGTAAGACACATTGTAAAATGGAGCATATACTACTATGCCCTGTTAACCCAATATGGCCCGTGAAGCCATAGCTAGAATCAGGCAGGCAATAATGTAAAAGAAATAATTCCCAATATAAATGTCCATAGAGACAAATAGAATAAGCAAAACTAAAAATATTTATAAAAATAGAGAAGATTTTTTAGAAAAGTATAAAATTAGTATACCCAAAATGGGTTTGATAGACACTAAAACTGTTGACTCCACAGCAAATGTTATAAATAAAGTGGAAGTCCAAAATGCAGATTTCTTCTGGATAACCATAATAATAATTGTAATTGCTCTAATTATGGTATCCAATGCATTAATAAAACAAGAAAGCAAGGCTACCTTCGGCTTGCCGAAGGTTTCATACCCTTGCAGTTATACAAAATATAAAATATCTTTGGATTGCTGCTGGTTTCTGTGGTATTTATTGAAGAATTACATCATAAACAGTACATCGATTATATCAACCTCTTATAATTTCGAATACTCAGCCTCCTCACCACGGCAAGGTCGCAATCCTCGAGGAGGAATATTTACAATACCTTAAACAACATTGCACGTATATTCTTTAGTTACAATAATAAAATAATCTAATTAACTTAATATTTAAAAATAAATTATTAAATTAGTGATTATAGCTAAGGAACACGCCGTCATGGTGACTATATGGAGTTTGATAAGTGATTGCGGCAGCACCGCTTACTGTGTTATCACAAAATATCCAATCAATTTGAGTTAAATGTTTTGTTGTTGGCACATTTTGTTGTTATTATTTAAAGTAGACTCGAGCTGACCAGTGGTTGTTGATCGGCAAATGTTAAAATCTCCTAATATTACCAATTTTGTATTACTTTCAGCTGACGTTAGCCTTTCAACATCATTTCTGATTTCATTTCGAAACCTTGTAATAGGAAAAGCTGGATTCCTATAAACAACTATGACTATTGTATGCAAGTATTTAAATGTTATGGACTGGTATATATTTCTTACATTATCAACTGTAACTGTTTCATATAAGAATGTTATGTTTTCCGATATATTTTGTTTTGCATATATCAGTATACAATCCTTAGAAACAGCATTTGGTCGAATGTCTTTGTGTTGTAAAGGATTTGTTGGTCATAAAATCTAAATTTGGAAAGTTCTCATTCAAAAATGCGTTTGAATAACAGCTATATGATTTTTTGTTTAACAGCTACATGTAATAGTACTCAGATTTCCATAAAATTGCAACAAGAACCTTCATTAGGCCGATCGTTGATCGTTATAAGTTATAAAAGTTCGATTTGGATGTGGTAAGCCTGATAGCTATATCTTGAAATATAACGAAAATCGGCCGATAGGCTCCATAACAGCTATACGATATATCAGTCGATCTGGCCCGTTCCGACTTATTTAAAGAGGGCAGAAATAAGAAGCTTGTGAGCAAAGTTTCATGATGATAGCTCAATAACTGGGGGACTAATTTGCCTTGCAACAGACAGACGGACTGACTGATTGTTCCTATAACAGCTATAGAATATAAACGTCTGAAATATTTAAATGGAAAAACTAAAGGCGGGTTACTGTATAACATTAAAAAGTATTGATAATGTGCGGTATTTCCAAAAACAAAACAGGTTTGCTGATTTCAGCCGATTGTTCCTATGGCAGCTATATGTTATAGTGGTCCGATTTTGATACAATTTCGACAGCAGATTAAGAACTTAATAAGAATAAGATTTGCCAAATCTTGTTGCAATATCTTGAAAAACAACAAAAATCGGCCGATAGCTTCTATGACAGCTATACGATATATCGGTACGATCTGGCTCGTTCCGACTTATTTACAGCCTACAGCAATAAGAAGCTTGTGTGCCAACTTTCATGAGGATAGCTCAAAAACTGAGAGACTAGTTTGCGTTGCAACAGACGGACGGACGGACGGACGGACGGACGGACGGACGGACGGACGGACGGACGGACGGACGGACGGACGGACGGACGGACGGACGGACGGACGGACGGACGGACAGACGGACATCCATTTTTCGACTCCTCTGGTGATGCTGATTCAGAATATATATACTTTATAGGGTCGGAGATGTCTCCTAAGGTGCGTTGCAAACTTCTGGCTAAAATTAATATACCCTCTGCAAGGGTATAAATATACAAAGTACATAACAAGTGTCTCAGAAAAAAATACCGTAGCACTGCAACGGTTTAGATAATATTTAAGAAATATGTGAGGGAACTCAATTATGAATGAAAATATAAAAAAGTTGAAAAAAAAAATTTTTTTTTAAATATAAAACGTAATGTTGACTTTATCTAGATAAGAATACAGAATTATATAGCAATAGCCAACCATGAGTGTAGCTCAAACACAGCGCAGTATAGATAAATTTTATGAATATGACCCCGATTTTAAGACTAAAGCATTGAACAATATAAGTAATATTCGAATGTTTATATATGATTTCGAAAACTTAGTAGAAACTAGTACCACAGCAGGGACTGGGAAAAGCTTATTGATCAGATAAAAGAATCAAAAGAAAATTTCAAAAAATCTTATAAATGCTTAACGCAAAATAGACCAATACAAGCTGTAACGATAAATAACAAGAAAGCAAGGCTACCTTCGGCTTGCCGAAGGTTTCATACCCTTGCAGTTATACAAAATATAAAATATCTTTGGATTCCTGCTGGTTTCTGTGGTATTTATTGAAGAATTATAACATCGATTATATCAACCTCTTATAATTTCGAATACTCAGCCTCCTCACCACGGCAAGGTCGCAATCCTCGAGGAGGAATATTTACAATACATTAAACAACATTGCACATATATTCTTTATTTACAATAATAAAATAAATTAATTAACTAAATATTCAAAAATAAATTATTAAATTAGTGATTATAGCTAACGAACACGCCGTCATGGTGACTATATGGAGTTTGATAAGTGATTGCGGCAGCACCGCTTACTGTGTTATCACAAAATATCCAATCAATTTGAGTTAAATGTTTTGTTGTTGGCACATTTTGTTGTTATTATTTAGAGTAGACTCGAGCTGATCAGTGGTTATTGATCGGCAAATGTTAAAATCTCCCAATTTTGTATTATTTTCAGCTGACGTTAGCCTTTCAACATCATTTCTGATTTTATTTCGAAACCTTGTAATAGGAAAAGCTGGATTCCTATAAACAACTATGACTATTGTATGCAAGTATTTAAATGTTATGGACTGGTATATATTTCTTACATTATCAACTGTAACTGTTTCATATAAGAATGTTATGTTTTCCGATATATTTTGTTTTGCATATATCAGTATACAATTCTTAGAAACAGCATTTGGTCGAATGTCTTTGTGTTGTAAAGGATCTGTTGGTCATAAAATCTAAATTTGGAAAGTTCTCTTTCAAAAATGCATTTGAATAACAGCTATGAAGATAGCTCAATAACTGGGGGACTAATTTGCGTTGCAACAGACAGACGGACTGACTGATTGTTCCTATAACAGCTATATAATATAAACGTCTGAGATATTTAAATGGAAAAACTAAAGGCGAGTTACTGTATAACATTTAAAAGTATTGAAAATGTGCGATATTTCCAAAAACAAAACAGGTTTGCATACAAAAACCATGATTTCAGCCGATTGTTCCTATGGCAGCTATATGTTATAGTGGTCCGATTTTGATACAATTTTGACAGCACATTAAGAACGTAATAAGAATAAGATTTGCCAAATCTTGTTGCAATATCTTGAAAAACAACGAAAATCGGCCGATAGTTTCTATGACAGCTATACGATATATCGGTCCGATCTGGCTCGTTCCGACTTATTTACAGCCTACTGCAATAAGAAGCTTGTGTGCCAAGTTTCATGAAGATAGCTCAAAAACTGAGAGACTAGTTTGCGTTGCAACAGACGGACGGACGGACGGACGGACGGACGGACGGACGGACGGACGGACGGACGGACAGACGGACATCCATTTTCCGACTCCTCTGGTGACGCTGATTCAGAATATATATACTTTATAGGCTGGGGTTCTAAGGGGTTTCAAACTTTTGGCTAAAATTAATATACGCAGATCTGCAAGGGATAAAATGCGTTCAAAATTTTGAAAAATTTCAAAAATTTTGAAAAAAAAATTTCAAAAATTTTGAAAAAAATTTCAAAAATTTTGAAAAAATTTCAAAAATTTTGAAAAAAAAAAATTTTAAAAATTTTGAAAAAAATTTCAAAAATTTTGAAAAAAATTTCAAAAATTTTGAAAAAAATTTCAAAAATTTTGAAAAAAATTTCAAAAATTTTGAAAAAAATTTCAAAAATTTTGAAAAAAAAATTTTCAAAAATTTTGAAAAATTTTGAAAAATTTTGAAAAAATTTAAAAATTTTGAAAAAAATTTCAAAAATTTTGAAAAAAATTTCAAAAATTTTGAAAAAAAAAAAATTTTGAAAAAATTTCAAAAATTTTGAAAAAAATTTCAAAAATTTTGAAAAAAAATTTCAAAAAATTTGAAAAAAAAAAATTTTCAAAAAATTTGAAAAAAAAATAATTCAAAAATTTTGAAAAAAAATTTCAAAAATTTTGAAAAAATTTCAAAAATTTTGAAAAATTTTCAAAATTTTGAAAAAAAAAATTTGAAAAAATTTCAAAAAATTTTGAAAAAAAATTTCAAAAATTTTGAAAAAAAATTTCAAAAATTTTGAAAAAAATTTCAAAAATTTTGAAAAAAAAAAATTTTGAAAAAAAAATTTCAAAAATTTTGAAAAAATTTCAAAAATTTTGAAAAAAATTTCAAAAATTTTGAAAAAAATTTCAAAAATTTGAAAAAAATTTCAAAAATTTTGAAAAAAAATTTCAAAAATTTTGAAAAAAAAAATTTTGAAAAATTTTGAAAAAATTTCAAAAATTTTGAAAAAAATTTCAAAAATTTTGAAAAAAAATTTCAAAATTTTGAAAAAAATTTCAAAAATTTTGAAAAAATCTTTTTGAAAAAAATTCAAAAATTTTGAAAAAAATTTCAAAAATTTTGAAAAAAAAAATTTTGAAAAAATTTTGAAAAAAAAATTTCAAAAAATTTTGAAAAAAAAATTTCAAAATTTTGAAAAAATTTCAAAAATTTTGAAAAAATTTAAAATTAAAAAAAAATTTCAAAAAATTTTGAAAAAATTTCAAAAATTTTGAAAAAAACTTTCAAAAATTTTGAAAAAAAATTTCAAAAAAAAAAAAATTTCAAAAATTTTGAAAAAAAAAATTTTAAAAAATTTCAAAAAAATTTCAAAAATTTTGAAAAAATTTTGAAAAACTTTGAAAAATTTAAGCAAAAATTTTGAAAAAAATTTCAAAAATTTTGAAAAATTTCAAAAATTTTGAAAAAAATTTCAAAAATTTTGAAAAAATTTCAAAAATTTTGAAAAAAAATTTCAAAAATTTTGAAAAAAAATTTCAAAAATTTTGAAAAAAATTTCAAAAAATTTTGAAAAAAATTTCAAAAATTTTGAAAAAAAATTTCAAAAATTTTGAAAAAAATTTCAAAAATTTTGAAAAAAATTTCAAAAATTTTGAAAAAATTTCAAAAATTTTGAAAAAAATTTCAAAAATTTTGAAAAAATTTAAAAAAATTTTGAAAAAAATTTCAAAAATTTTGAAAAAAAAATTTCAAAAATTTTGAAAAAAAATTTCAAAAATTTTGAAAAAAAATTTCAAAAATTTTGAAAAAATTTCAAAATTTTGAAAAAAAATTTTCAAAAATTTTGAAAAAAAATTTCAAAAAATTTTGAAAAAATTTCAAAAATTTTGAAAAAAATTTCAAAAATTTTGAAAAAAATTTGCAAAAATTCTTGAAAAAAATTTCAAAAATTTTGAAAAAAATTTCAAAAATTTTGAAAAAAAATTTCAAAAAATTTTGAAAAAAATTTCAAAAATTTTGAAAAAAATTTCAAAAATTTTGAAAAAAAATTTACAAAAATTTTGAAAAAAAATTTCAAAAATTTTGAAAAAAATTTCAAAAATTTTGAAAAAAAATTTCAAAAATTTTGAAAAAAATTTCAAAAATTTTGAAAAAAATTTCAAAAATTTTGAAAAAAATTTCAAAAATTTTGAAAAAATTTCAAAAATTTTGAAAAAAATTTCAAAAATTTTGAAAAAAATTTCAAAAATTTTGAAAAAATTTCAAAAATTTTGAAAAAATTTCAAAAATTTTGAAAAAAATTTCAAAAAATTTGAAAAAAAATTTCAAAAATTTTGAAAAAAATTTTCAAAAATTTTGAAAAAAATTTCAAAAATTTTGAAAAAATTTCAAAAATTTTGAAAAAAATTTCAAAAATTTTGAAAAAATTTCAAAAATTTTGAAAAAATTTCAAAAATTTTGAAAAAAATTTCAAAAATTTTGAAAAAATTTCAAAAATTTTGAAAAAAATTTCAAAATTTTGAAAAAAAATTTCAAAAATTTTGAAAAAATTTCAAAAATTTTGAAAAAAATTTCAAAAATTTTGAAAAAAATTTCAAAAATTTTGAAAAAAATTTCAAAAAATTTTGAAAAAAAATTTCAAAAATTTTGAAAAAAAATTTCAAAAATTTTGAAAAAAATTCAAAAATTTTGAAAAAAATTTGAAAAATTTTGAAAAAATTTCAAAAACTCTTGAAAAAAATTTCAAAAATTTTGAAAAAAATTTCAAAAATTTTGAAAAAAATTTGAAAAATTTTGAAAAAATTTCAAAAATTTTGAAAAATTTCAAAAAAATTTTGAAAAAAATTTCAAAAATTTTGAAACAAAATTTCAAAAATTTTGAAAAAAAACTTCAAAAATTTTGAAAAAAAATTTCAAAAAATTTTGAAAAAAAATTTCAAAAATTTTGAAAAACAATTTCAAAAATTTTGAAAAAAATTTCAAAAATCTTGAAAAAAATTTCAAAATTTTGAAAAAAAATTTCAAAAATTTTGAAAAATTTCAAAAATCTTTGAAAAAAATCTCAAAAAAACTTGAAAAAAATTTCAAAAATTTTGAAAAAATTTCAAAAATTTTGAAAAAAATTTCAAAAATTTTGAAAAAATTTCAAAAATTTTGAAAAAAAATCTCAAAAATTTTGAAAAAAATTTCAAAAATTTTGAAAAAATTTCAAAAATTTTGAAAAAAAATTTCAAAAAATTTTGAAAAAAAAATTTCAAAAATTTTGAAAAAAATTTCAAAAATTTTGAAAAAAATTTCAAAAAATTTTGAAAAAAATTTCAAAAATTTGAAAACAATTTTGAAAAAATTTCAAAAATTTTGAAAAAAAATTTCAAAAATTTTGAAAAAAAATTTTCAAAAATTTTGAAAAAATTTTCAAAAACATTTGAAAAAAAATTTCAAAAATTTTGAAAAAAAATTTCAAAAATTTTTGAAAAAAAATTTCAAAAACTTTGAAAAAATTTTAAAACATTTTGAAAAAATTTTGAAAAAAAATTTCAAAAAATTTTGAAAAAAATTTCAAAAATTTTGAAAAAAAATTTCAAAAATTTTGAAAAAAATTTCAAAAATTTTGAAAAAAAATTTCAAAAATTTTGAAAAAAATTTCAAAAATTTTGAAAAAAATTTTCAAAAATTTTGAAAAAATTTCAAAATTTTGAAAAAAATTTTCTAAAAATTTTGAAAAAATTTCAAAATTTTGAAAAAAATTTCAAAAATTTTGAAAAAAAACTTTCAAAAATTTTGAAAAAATTTCAAAAATCTTTGAAAAAAATTTCAAAAATTTTGAAAATTAAAATTTTCAAAAATTTTGAAAAAATTTCAAAATTTTGAAAAAAATTTCAAAAAAATTTGAAAAAAATATTCAAAAATTTTGAAAAATTTCAAAAATTTTGAAAAAAAATTTCAAAAATTTTGAAAAAAAATTTCAAAAATTTTTGAAAAAAATCAAAATTTGAAAAAATTTCAAAAAATTTTGAAAAAAATTTCAAAAATTTTGAAAAAAATTTCAAAAATTTTGAAAAAAATTTCAAAAATTTTGAAAAAATTTCAAAAATTTTGAAAAAATTTCAAAAATTTTGAAAAAAAAATTTCAAAAATTTTGAAAAAATTCTCAAAAATTTGAAAAAAATTTCAAAAATTTGAAAAAATTTCAAAAATTTTGAAAAAATTTCAAAAAATTTTGAAAAAAATTTCAAAAATTTTGAAAAATATTTCAAAAAATCTTTGAAAAAAAATTTCAAAAATTTTGAAAAAATTTCAAAAATTTTGAAAAAAAATTTCAAAAATTTTGAAAAAAAATTTCAAAAATTTTAAAAAAATTTCAAAAATTTTGAAAAAAATTTCAAAAATTTTGAAAAAAATTTCAAAAATTTTGAAAAAAATTTAAAAATTTTGAAAAAAATTTCAAAAATTTTGAAAAAAAAATTTCAAAAAATTTCAAAAATTTTGAAAAAAATTTCAAAAATTTTGAAAAAAAATTGTCAAAAATTTTGAAAAAAAATTTCAAAATTTTGAAAAATTAAAAAAATTTGAAAAAAATTTTTAAAAATTTGAAAAAATTTTCAAAAATTTTGAAAAAAATTTCAAAAAATTTGAAAAGAAATTTCAAAATTTTGAAAAAATTTCAAAAATTTTGAAAAATATTTCAAAAATTTTTGAAAAAATTTCAAAAATTTGAAAACAATTTCAAAATTTTGAAAAAAATTTGAAAAATATTTCAAAAAATGAAAAATTTCAAAAATTTTGAAAAGTAAAATTTTCAAAATTTTGAAAAAATTTCAAAAATTTTGAAAACAATTTCAAAATTTTAAAAATTTTGAAAAAAAATTTCAAAAATTTTGAAAATTTCAAAAATTTTGAAAAAAAAAAAATTTCAAAAATTTTGAACAAAATTTCACAAAAATTTGGAAAAAACTTTCAAAAATAGGTACTTGAAAAAAAAAATCTTTTGAAAACATTTGAAAAAATATTTGAAAATCTAATTTTGAAAAAAATTTCAAAAAATTTTGAAAAAAAAATTTCAAAAATTTTGAAAAAATTTCAAAAATTTTGAAAAAAATTTCAAAAATTTTGAAAAAATTTCAAAAATTTTGAAAAAAAATTTCAAAAATTTTGAAAAAATTGTCAAAAATTTTGAAAAAAAAATTCAAAATTTTGAAAAAAATTCAAAAATTTTGAAAAAATTTCAAATTTTTTAAAAAATTTCAAAAATTTTGAAAAAAATTTCAAAAATTTTGAAAAATTTCAAAAATTTTGAAAAAAATTTCAAAAAATTTGAAAAAAAAATTTCAAAAATTTTGAAAAAATTTTTAAAAATTTTTTAAAAAATTCAAAAATTTTGAAAAAATTTCAAAAATTTTGAAAAAAATTTCAAAAATTTTAAAAAATTTCAAAAAATTTAAAAAAAAATTTCAAAAATTTTGAGAAAAATTTTGAAGCAAATTTCAAAAAATTTGAAAAAAAATTTCAAAAATTTTTGAAAAAAAAATTTCAAAAATTTTAAAAAAAAATTTCAAAAATTTTGAAAAAATTGTCAAAATTTTTTAAAATTTCAAAAATGTTGAAAAAAATTCAAAAGTTTTGAAAAAAATTTTGAAAAAAAATTTCAAAAAATTTTGAAAAAAAATTTCAAAAAATTTTGAATAAAATTTCAAAATTTTTAAAAAAAATTTCAAAAATTTTTTGAAAAAATTTCAAAAATTTTGAAAACAATTTCAAATTTTGAAAAAAATTTCAAAAATTTTGAAAAAATTTCAAAAAATTTTGAAAAAAAATTTCAAAGATTTTGAAGAAATAATTTGAAAAATTTTGAAAAAAATTTCAAAAAATTTGAAAAAAAATTTCAAAAATTTTGAAAAAAAATTTCAAAAATTTTGAAAAAATTTAAAAAGTTTTGAAAAAAATTTCAAAAATTTTGAAAACAATTTCAAAAATTTTGAAAAAATATTTCAAAAATTTTGAAAAAAAATTTGAAAAATTTTGAAGAAATTTCAAAAGGGTTGAAAACAATTTCAAAAATTTTGAAAAAAATTTCAAAAATTTTGAAAAAAAATTTCAAAAATTTTGAAAAAATTTCAAAAAAAAATTTTAAAAAAATTTCAAAAAAATTTAAAAAAAATTTCAAAAATATTGAAAAAAAAATTTTGAAGCAAATTTCAAAAAATTTGAAAAAAAATTTCAAAAATTTTGAAAAAATTTCAAAAATTTTAAAAAAAAATTTCAAATTTTGAAAAAATTGTCAAAAATTTTAAAAAAATTTCAAAATGTTGAAAAAAAAATTCAAAAATTTTGAAAAAAAATTTTTGAAAAAAAATTTCAAAAATTTTGAAAAAAAATTTCCAAAAATTTTGAAAAAAATTTCAAAAAATTTTAAAAAAATTTCAAAAATGTTGAAAAAAATTTCAAAAATTTTGAAAAAATTTCAAAAATTTTGAAAACAATTTCAAAAATTTTGAAAAAAAATTTCAAAAATTTTGAAAAAAATTGAAAAATTTTGAAAAAAAATTTCAAAAAATTTGAAAAAAATTTCCAAAAATTTTGAAAAAAAATTTCAAAAATTTGAAAAAAAATTTCAAAAATTTT